>CM026070.1:7790000-9181666 GCA_014839685.1 Anableps anableps
TATAGGTCACAATTTTCTGCTGGAGTAAGTGTGAACTGACATAAATCACCCCAGAATTTCAGATTTTCAAATCTGAAAAACCTTTGAAAGGTTTTTACAGTGGCACCTTTACCGTCCTATGTACAGTGGAAGAATGGGCAGCGAACGCATCGTGAAATCTAGTTCCTGAACGCAGCAATCCTGGATGACTGGCGCATTAAACTTCAGGAAAATAGTTGCCAAAAATAGGAAACAGTTGGGAAAAAGCAACAATACCCAAAACACATATCTATTCTTCTTAACTTTTGACATTCGCAGACGGTTTGTTAGCTCATTTTAAAGTACTTTTTAAAAGCAAGTTCTGCTCTTCAGCTCCTAGTAGTTTGTGTCGGACAGTTTAATTCACTCCAGATGGCAACAGGTAGTACAATATAACAGATAAATCGATTCAAAGTGGGAAAACTTGCGAATTCTGTGGTGTTTGTGGTCCTGACTCCAACCTGTAATGGCTCTATCCCTGTGCCGTGGCTCGGCCTAAGATTAGTCACAGCTCAGGCCTGTGAGCCAGGAAAATGGCTTTGCGCTGCAACAAGCTGTTCACCTCTACAAGCTAATTATCAGAAATCTGCCCGAAACCAGCGCGTTTCGAACAGCTTACTCTCGCACAGACATGTTTTCAAGAATACAGTCAAAGCCATGCAATAACTTTTTTCCCCCAGTCTTGGGCGAGGTATCTGGAAATACACACACACACACACACACACTGAAACCAACTTCAGTCATTTCCACTCACCCGGAGTAGTTGGAAAACTTGTGCGTGTCTACGCCGCACTACTGCGCCATGTAGCCGGTAGTTTAATGTCTCTCGCGACCCCCGGGCTTCCCGGGCTTGAGCGCTTTCGGTCCGAGGGAGCGTTTTTTTTTTGTCGTTGGCCGGTGGACTCTTTCCTCGGTCGGTGTTATTATCATGGGCGGGGGAGAGAAGTAGAGCAGGGAGTTCCTGTCCCTCAAACAGGGAAACTCAACAGGAAACAGCGCTCCGAACTGCGGTTCAAGCCTCCTCCACTAGGGCAGGGAGACGCAGGAATGTACACTAAGCCCGAATGTATGGAAGGTGATTAGGGCCAAAAAATGCCCATCCTGACCGGAAACAATACAAATATTGCAGAGAAAAAAAACAAAAAAACAAAACAAAAAAACCCCTGCCTCATCAGGTTGAACGCTCACTCATAGGGAATTTATATATCAGATATTTTACTTTACTAGTATAATAATCTAACTGTCCAAACTTTGCTTGAAAATTAAACTTGTACTATATGCTTATGTATAAAACAAACAATCTCTTAATGTTTTTCACTTCGTTTTGTTTCACAGTTTAGCTCAATAAATATACCATTATGATAAATCAATTTCCATATTCCATGTATATCACTTGGAGAGTAAGCACTAAGTACAGCTGATATGGAGCATCAAAATACTACTGCTTGCATTTATATTTGTTCTTCACTGGAAAATTTCTGGATTATTCAGCAACAAAAAAAATGTATAGAAATGGTTCATGAAGAGAACAAGAGCAATTCTGAATATATGAATATAAACATGAATATATCTTTAACAGTTTATATAACAGTTTTATAATGAACTTTGGAGTTTTTATGAATTTCTGAATTTTAGAACTTGTGAATTATTAGTGTCTGTGTTTTAATATTTTCTTCATCAGCAGATGGAGAAAACAGAATTTGAGCAACTCACTTTATTAATTCTATATAATTTATACAATGTCGTTATTATTGTCGTAAGTTAGATGTTACAACTCAATTGCAAGAGACTGTCTGCTGTCACTAGAGGAACATACGCTGCAAGTCTGGGACTCAAATATATTTACATGTGCTTGTTAATTCAAGGGTATATCATCTGAATAAAAACCTTCTTAAAGCAACACATATATATTTGGACCAGTTTAAGCTCTAGAAATTATCATTATATTTCTCACTGTTTGCTTCAACCTCAGGCATAACATTAGCATCTATCATGGCTTGTGATTCATCAGAGTCATATTCTGTCTGAACCGCTTGCAGAAGGAACACTCCCTCTGTCTGAACTTTGTCATATGAATCTTAATCAGAATTGTATTCATCAGGGAAAAATTGTCGGACTAGATGAAAATGTATTAAAATCCATGTTGGGAACTGTCAAAAGTCACTAATTCAGTTTAAATTTACTCAAACCAACAAATCACAAGGAAGCTTGCTTTTTTTGTGCCTGAAGTTGCTTACTACTATGCTCAGTATTGGCAGTGCCATGTGACATAAGTCATCTGGATGTTTAAGATGTGGAACAATAGAAATTAAACAGTAGTTATTAAATATATGTTGTTGGTTTGTTTTTTTGTTGTTTTTTTTTGGGGGGGGGTTCCCATTTTTTAAACATACTTTAAAAAAAAAAAAATAAAAAAAAAAATATATATATATATATATTTGTTAAAAAAAAAATCCAGCACTGGAAGTTCTTTTTCTTATCCTGAAGTGTTTTTATTATAACTGCACACTTGTTTCTCCTCTGGCTATAACAACATGCTTCACAACGGGCTAGCAGATTAAAACTTAATTAGCCATTGAGCTGTACAGTGGGCCATTTCCCTCAATCCCATTGAGGGAAATAGCCTTAAAATCATTCCAGATTGATGGGCAGTACCAACTGTTTCTCTACTGTGATTGCTAATAGCATTCATTCTTGACATTGTGTTAACACAGACCTGTATGGTCTAGAGAAGTAAACTGCTAATACTCTTGCTTTCACAGAGGGTCACTCTTACTGATGATCAAGTGCAACTGATTAGCAACACTTGCTGCAATTTTGCCTCTTCAATCACATGGAGGAGATAATGGTGTGCTTTCTTTTTGACATGTCTGTAGGACTAGCTAGAAGCATACTCTCGGGGAACTCAAGGGCAGTATTTATACAAACGCTGTAATTTTGCAGTTTTATATAGTAAGGTTGTTTTTGCAAGATATTTGACATACATAACTATAGACTTTAATACATATACCACAAAATTGGCAAACATTTCAAGGAGAGAGGAAAGAAAACCTCTGTATGATTGACATGCAACATAGTGGTAAAAGCAGAAATATGTCTTGGCCCTGCTCTGAGTTGCTGCTATCTTTAAAACAGAAGTTTCATCAAAGTTAAGACTAAGAGTTATTTAGTATAAATATTTTATAGCTCCTTACCTTCTAGCAAAGTAAAGTATCACTTGAAGTAACTGGAACTATCTTAACATGTAAAAAAAATAAAAAATAAAAAAATCTATCAAGGCTCATACAGTTCATCCATTATTTTACCAAAGTCTAGTTCATTGATTCTGTTCATTTATTTAGAAGCACACACACAAAAAAACATGCGCCAGACCTTTAAATCACCACTTCATCAATCTATGGCAATAATGTCTGCCTTAAAACAATCCTAAAACATTCTACACACATCTGACAAACTTTACTTCAGAAGTTTTTCTGATACTCTTCGATCAATGCAATCAAGAAAAAGCAAGATTGGTGCATCAGCAGGTCTTCCCCAACGTTTTTTTTTTTTTTTTTAATGGATTTAAGTTCAAATTCTGAATTGGTCACTCTTGAATTTTTCATCTTCTCTCAACCCAGTATGGTATTCTATTGGTGGTATGCTCAGAATCCCTCCCGAACCCCCTACAGAGCACCTGGAAGTCAAAAGATAAAGATGTAGCGATTCTCCTACTTTGATATTATACAAATGCCTTTTGTTCAAGGCACGAGATGCAGCATATGATTGGAAATAAGTAATAGATCATGTCAAAATCCTGTTGTCTTTTCCAATTTCTCCATCACCATGAGCAAGACCAAAAGCCTGTCAATGTACTTCAGGAGCAAGATAGTAGATCTACACATGATTGGACTGGGTTCCAAGATCATCATTAAGAAGCTTTGTGACAACTGTCAGCTGTCAATTTAGAAATGGTAGAAGTTCAAAACAAGATCCTTCCTCACTACATGAAGGTGATCATGAAAGGGGCAAGGGATCAGTCTACAAATACATAGAAATTAGTTATTAGTCTAAAGGCAGTGAGGACGACAGTCACCACAACAGCATACAGTATTAGGACTGAATTCATGCAGCCTCCTGCCAAGAGTTGTGGGACCAAAATTGTCTCTGTGATATTAACTCAACCAACCATCTTTTGAGGAAAGGAAATCAGAGCATGACCAAAAAAAATTACATCACCTCCACCCTAAATAATCGAAGTCAAGTTTATTTGTATAGCACAATTCAGAAAGAGGAATGAACATTCAATTCACAGACAACAGCTCTGGTCGACATCCCTGCAGTCAGTATGCCAACTGTATGATAAAATGGCACATTTCAGAGTGGTCTGTTAGTGGCCAGCCTAAGGCACACCTGTGCAATAATCACGCTGTCTACCCAGCATCTTGATATGCCACACCTGAGAGGTGGGATGGATTATCTCTGCAAAGGAGGAGTGCTTACTATCACAGATTTGGACAGACTGGTGAACAAAATTTGAGAGAAAAGGTTCTTTTGTATATATAGAAAATGCTTCAGATCTTTGAGTTCAGCTCATGAAAAATGAGAGCAAAAACAAAATTGTTGCATTTATAATTTTTTATTTTAATTTGATGTGAGCAAACTTACAAAACCAGCTGGGGATTGAATATTTTTTCCCCGTAATAAATTAAAACTGCACTTATCCATGAATTTCAAATATACATACATATGACTTGGGGAAACAATTGCTGAGCCCTACTTAATTTCTTGGGTTTCCTGTCTTCACAAGAGGTTGTCAGAACTCATATGTGAACCCATGTCAAAACTCATTTGTTTTTCATGTTACAATTTAGTTTGCATGTTATATTGCCAGATTTCTGTGCCTTCAATGAGTTATACTTGAAATTTTGTAAAGAAATATTCTTCGACCTATGAAAGTGCTTGTAGTTTTGACAACTTAAATAGGTGTTTTTTGATGCATAGATTGAGTCCTTTTACACCATAGTGACCTAGCTCTGAGGCCTACAATATGTAAACTTCAAACCAGTTCTTTTTCAGTGGGGTTGTTTTTCTGCATCATGGGGCTTGTAGTTCTGCTACAGCACATAATTTCCATGTGTCTCAGAAAGAACTACAAATCCTAAAACAAATTAATGTCATGCGTATTTCTTGAAAAAAACCTCCACAAGATTTCAATTAAAGATCAATGATACAAATCAATATGATTTAAAACCTAGTACTGAGAATATGATAATTATTTTTAAGGCCTAATATCTGGATTATTAGGTTTATGACTTTACAGAAACCTGTTAACATACTGTATATAAATTTATAGTAGTAGTATTCATTTAAATAACACTTGTTTCATAAGCTGACAGGTTGTATTACCACAGCTCCCCAATTTCTTTTTTCGTTGTTGTATTTTTGTGCCTTTTCTATGCATGAACAACACTTTATTTGTGCTTAAACATATATACATACACATATACACCCATTATTTACAATCAACATTAAATAACATTTTATATAAAAACGTATCTTACAAAAAGTACTTTTAATAAAGCTGTTCATGTTTGTTGACGAACATCTTATCTAACAGTGACTGTCGTACTCCAACAGTCTGAGCAGGTTACTTAACAACAGTCAAAGGCAAAGTGATGAATGAGTGAAACATGGAGGGTTGCTCAGCACTGCTCAAACCCTGCCATCAGAGAGAGGGCCAGAGACTCCACTGTAGAAGCAGAAAAAAAAAAAACCAAACAAACAACTAGATTATTACCTCTGTAAGCACTGATGTTAGGGAACTGCAAATCAGCAGGATTTACTTACAATGAGGAAAGGAGCCCCGACAGACAGCTTTATTAAGTATAGTCACCAGGAACATGTGACAGTTTTTGAAATCAGACTCCATCTTGTCAATAGACTCGATCCTGCAAGAAGGCACAATATCGGGTCACCATGGAGATTTCTGACAAAAGTCTGGGGTAATTGAGTAAAGTTGCAGTGTGGCTGCTGTTCAGGAGGTCTTACTTCCAAGCGCCAAATCCAGCTTGCCATCGGTCTGAGAAGATGAGGACCAGATTGAGAACCTTCATTATCGCCTCTTTCACAAAACTGACCTGAAGGGAAGACGAGTCTTAGAAGTGAGACAGTTTTTTCTGCCCAGTCCCCATCCCTGGCTTCACACCAACAGCATGCTATATGTAGAGCTAAAGAACTGCATCACAGCTGTGCTGGCAGTCTTTCAACATAACTTTGTCTATGGCCATAAAAGAGAGCATTATATTCAAGTAATTTATTGAAATTCATCTCAACCTATGAAGACTGTAGAACTGAACTGTTAGAACTTGAGACACTAAATCATCAAAACCATCATCACAGGAGGTTATATTTTGTAAATGCCAATGTCATATTAAGCACACACATGGAAACAATTGTGAAGTATGAAAAGTTATAAATGTTTTTAAAAGATGTGTAAAATTATTTCAGCTTTTATTTTTTACTTTAATGATGACCATGTGCCTTAGTCAGATTATACTCGTTAAACATTTTGGCAACAAATCCTTTAAGTGGGTGTGGTGTAAAACAAAGGATGACCATGTGGAAATGCACATCACGGCTGTTAGGTATGGTGAAGATTCTATGATACTGTGTGGCTGGATCTCTTCCAAACGCCCTGAGAAACTTGTAAGCATGTGTGGCATTCTTTCAATTACCAGAATATTTTAAATAAATAATCATAAAAAAAAAAAGATCGTTTCTGTTAGTAAACTGAAAATGGATAATCACTGGGATGACATAAAACATCTGACCAAATCTGCACAGAAAGGGTTCACCAGACACAAAGTTCCTCCTCCTTCATTTACAGGCTCGGTCTGTGGAGTTTCGCTCTCTCTGTGATTCCCCCCTCGTGAAAACACGGTGACGTCTTATTGACAAAAGGGGGTTTTACATAGTACTGACAGCGAGGAAACCAATAATTGTGCTAGTGGTTATTGACAGTTCTACCTCTGAAAAATTGAACCTGCTTTCATAACTCAGCACAGGGTGTTTACCTTTTCCCTCAGTAGACAACGGTCATGGATAGTTGCTAAGTATCTGTAGTGGATCTTGATCAGCTGGTCCAGGTCCTTTGCTTCCTGTACTTGGTGCTGAAACTCCAGTCCAGTGCTGTGCAGAATCTTCCAACACACAAGTGGAACAAAACATTTTAACTTATAATATGGGGAAAATGTCTTGTTCCACTGACAGATTTTTTCACTTATAACTAGAACTTTTTCATCAGTATTAATGAATTATTACCTTAAAACAAGCTCCTATATCTGCTGAAAAGTTACTTGTAAGTTCGTTTTGTCCTATTCCAAGTGTATTCAAGATATTTGCACTAGAAACTAGACCAAAAATAGTTGGTAAGATTTTGTGTTTTTGCAGTGCACATGCAGATAAAAAAAAAAGCTGATTTTGCATGTTGAACGAATGCAAGACTTTTGGGTTTTTTAATTTGATAAACTGTCAAAGTTGGCAATGATTTAAACTGAGACAAGTTGTGTCCTTGTCCCTTTTCCACTCAAACGCTGCTCAAACCAAACCCCTGGAGGAGCTTCAGAGATCAGTTGCTCAAGTGGGAAAATCTGTCAACACCACCAGAGCTACAATGGAGTGATTTACATCAAAGCCTGTTGCTGTATTAGAACGGCACAGATCTAAATCTAAATCCGATCGAGAATCTGCAAGAGCTGAAAACTAACATTCACAGAAGCTCTCCATCCAATCTGACTGAGCTTGAACTATTTTACAAAGAAGAATGGGGGGAAAGTTTCAGTCTCCTCTTACCCTGGTCATGATGTAGTTGTGGAGGCTGTTGACAAAGTGCATCAGTTTTACTCGCAGCAGACACATTCTGTGAATCTGCTGGCTTATTGGTTCTTTCAGCTTTGCTTCCTCAGCAGGAGATCCTTCCAGTTTCTTTGTGACTTCTGCAAAATCTAAACAAAGCAACACAGAAAAAGCATTTAGCAATAACACAAGCTCCTTGGCCTTAACGCGACCCGCTGTGTTCGGAGGAAGACATAAGCCCAGTGTTACCCCAAGAATACCACCATCATAGTGAGACACGGAGGGGGAACCATTATGCTTTGGAGCTTTTTTTTCCTGCAGAGGTTGCAGGACTACTTCCACTGATTTAGAGAATGGGTGAGGTCCATTCTGAGGACGTTCATGAATAAGCAAAAACTAAACTGTTTCCCAACATGCTTGCGTCTGATAATAATATTTAAAATGATATTGGAGAATGAAATTCATATTTGGTTTTGTAAGCTGTCTTTATACCAAAATATTTAGTTTGGGGTGATGTAAACAAGATGACGAGCGTTTTAAAATTAATTTTCATCTGAGTTGCATGTGAACGTTTCAGCTCTGTTCTCAGGCCTTACCACTGAATCGAAGCGTATCCAGACTGTATTTAGCCCATTTAATCTGCAGCAGGAGAAGGAACACTTGATTGTAAATCTTCTGGCACTCAGAGCTGATCACAATATCTACAGGCCAGGGCACCTGTGGAGAGCAAACCAAGCAAATGTCAACACAACACGTTTACCGGGCATAAATCATATTTAATGCTTCTGTTTACCTTGTAACTCAGGGTCAGGAACTCTAAATTATTCACTGGGTGCTTTTTCCTGGAAGGGTCAAGAGGCTCCAAAAACACTGACAACCTATGAAATATGAATGTTAGAGGAAATATTTGCTTTGCAATTCTCAGTTTTCACTCTACATCTGAAACTAAAGAGATGCAGTACCTGCTACTGTCCTCTGGGTAGCGCTGTCCCACTGCCTCCTGCAGCTGTACATTGAGAAAAGAAGGCTGCTGCCAGCTCTCTTTTTCCTGTACCTTGTCAAAGATGGCGGTGTAAAAGTCATACATGGTGTCTCCAGCTTCCAGCAGGAAGTAGTTCCTCATGGCTTGGAGGTATTCCAGCAGCCTGTGGAAACAACAACATGCTGGATATGATCTGACACAAGTCAGAAGCACTTGGAGCACAAAAAAACCCAAAATACAATAGAACAAAGTGATGCCTACTTGTAGTCTTTCTTCAGAGTCTTCATGAGGTTCCCGCAGCACTCGATGTACCTCCTCTCGATGTGAGGGTAGAGGCAGGAGCGCAAGGTGAGCTCGAAGGTCTGGCAGGTGACCGACTGAGACGAGCGGTCCACAATGAAGTCGCCTCCAGAGAAACGCTCGTGGAAGTCACTCTGCTCCAAGTAGAGTCTGAAGAAGATGGAATAAGGTGCCGTTCAGAAGTTTACATACACTCATCGCGCATGAATGTGACATTCATTTTGGGCTTCTAATCTTTTCCTTTAAACTGCTCTTTCTTTAAAATTCTTTAATTCTACAACAAGACATCACTGATTTCTAGAAGAGGTTGGTGCAAAAGTTTGTGTTTATTGTGGATTTTCTCTAATACACGTGGTGAAAACAATACAGAGTCAAATATGTGCAAACTCTCCCACTAATATATCAATATAATTGCCTTCGGAAGTTGCAGAGAAACCACATGCTCTTTGTAGCCATGGACAAGACACTTCTAATGCTTGTAGCTTTCGTAGAAATAATTCATTAATTATTTTTCCAGCAGAGGCAAAGTTGCAGTAAACAACAACAAAAAAAAAAAAAAAGTGATTTGGTTTATTGCTACTGGATACCTGGCAAAGTTGATGGCTAACAGCGGATCGTGGACGTCGTCGATCTCCAGGTGCTGCGCCATGATAGATTGCATCTTGATCAGGCTCCTGGTAGCGGCCTGCTGTTCAGTCGCCTTGTCTGTCGGAGATTCCTCTGGGCTGCTCAGACGGGACTGCACGGACTCCAGAAACAGTGTGTATAAACTCTTCCTCTCTGCATCTGCAATGTCATTTTCTTATCTGGTAAACACCTTCCTTGAAAAACAACAATCACAATGTACTAATAGGACAAGCACTGACCTCTGGAGGATCTCTCAGAACCCTCAGCCTCCTTACAGTCCAGGTTTTTGAGTAATTGCATAGATTTCCCGGCCATGATGATCTGCTTTAGCACAGGTTTGAGGAAGGACACCATGGTGAGCTGCCTATTGTTGGAGCCCTGATCCCCACCTGAGCTCCCACTGGCTGCGTCGTTCAGCTTTTCCTCATTGTCCACCATCTCTGACACGCTGTACAGGGTGTAGGTGGCATACCAGAAGTCCCTGTGGTTAACTGGGACGTCCTTATTTCTGGAAAACAAAACAAAGAGGTATTTTGGATTTTATAATAATATTCTTCAATGTGAATCTGCTACATTGTTTTTGCTCAAATATTATGACTGCTTGAACCATTTGTCTCACTACAGCCACTAACTTCAGTCTATTTTATTGGGATCTTGGGCCAGACTGACACAAAGTAGAGCATATTTAGGATAAGGAAGGTGAATGATTCTTTTGAATTTCATTATATATACAAAAATCTTAAAAGTGTGGCGGGCATTTGTATTCAGGCTGTCTCAGTCATTTCTTAAAAACTATTGTGGTTGCAATTTGCTACATATGTGAGAAAGGTTCAAAGGATAAGAATACTTTTGCAAGGCGGTGTGTAAGAATTCCTGCCAGCTACCTTTGGATGATAAACTCTTTGGCAGGGTCGAACAGATGGCCGTGAACAATCCACTCATCCACAATCTCCAAATACGGTCTGACAGTCTCAGTCCATAGAGAGAACAGCAGAGCCACCTGGTAAAGAAAGAATTATCATACATTTAAACAGTTCTGAGCACCGCTAACTAAAAAAAAAAGTTAGTTGTGCTAATCTTAAAGCGTTAACGTAAACATTAGTTCCGCTAATGCTAAAGTGCTAATTTCAATTCAAATTATATCGGCTCTTGAAACACTACAACCCTCGAACAACAAATTAATTTTGATATGATTTACATGTTCCATAATACCCATAGATATTGTATTTATGTTTATATCTTGTTCTCTGCTGTCCATATTTTTTTTTTTTTGTTTCTGTATGTTTCTTGTTTGAAATAAAGTGACTGGGGAAAACAAGAGATAATTTGAAGAGAGGAAACAGAACTCTGGGTGAAATTCATGCTCAAAATAAGAGAATGAATATAAACGTCTAACTACTTTAAGGAATTCTAACTTTATTCAACTTAAAGCTTATAAAACAGCCAAGTAAGTCAGCGCTTTTTTTAGAATTCATCTGGGAAAATGAATTTAGGAGAAGCTATATGGGCTAAATGTTTTTCAAAATTAGCTAAAGCACTATACAAAAAAAAAAATTAGCTCCACTGTTAGAACATTAGCAGAAGTGTGCCCACTGCAGCATTTAGAAAACTGTTTCTTTACAAATACCCAAAAACTCCACCTTCAGGTTTAAGATAATAATAATATTTTTTTTAAAAAACACTAACCGCTTGCTCTGATGCATCTCCAACGCTGTCATACTCTATGATAGCCTTGTAGAGAGTATTGAGCAAGTGAGAGGCCCGCACAACATTTGGGGTGGCAGGGGGAACTTCAGCGACTCCTGTGCAAAAGACTTTGTGCAACACTTTGATCTGGGTCAGGTGAGGGCTGAGACGTTCTAGAACTGCTGACAGGGTCACCGTCTCATCTGCAAGCAGACAACAGTTTGTCCAAACTGTGAAACCAGCACTTCAGGAAACGCACTTGGACAAAAACAAATCAATACTGAGTAATAGCATGGACAGGTTTTCCCTTTATAATTAGAAGGGTTTTTTTTGTTTTGTTTTTTTTTTTGGTGGGGGAACGGGGGGCACGGGGCGTGGATGTCGATAAGGACAATTGATTATGTGTGAAAGATCACAAGCGTGATGTTATGGAGAGGAAGCTGCATGACCAGCTGCTGCTGAGGAGGAGCAGCAGTGAGGATGCAAGGCGTGTGGTGTGCTTGGAGAGAGAGAGAGACAGGCCAGCAGAGCAGACCTGGATGAAACAACTATACTGCTGCTTTTGACTGCTAATTCACGTGTATGAATAAAGCTGTACGCTCTAGCCAGCTGGCAGATAACAAACATCCTTCTATCCTAAAAAAAAAAAAAAGCTGCCTGACTGCTGCAAAATCCCCATTTCCGATGCTGACTTAGAAGTAGCAAGGAGTGTCAACCCTCATTGGCAAGAGCAGTTGTCAGTTACCATGGAGACTGAACCCAAGCTGATGGACAGATATTGTTGACTAGGGAGTTGCGCTGATTTCTTTAGCTACTCATCCTGCTGCTTCTTAAAAGATGTAACAGATGCTGCTTCCCTCCTACGTGCAGTTTCCTTCATCAAGAGGAAGACTTAACTGATATAATCTGGACAAGAGAAACACAACTTTCATTATATAATTATATAAAGGGGAATATAAAAACGTAAGCTTGTAAGCTTGTAAGCTTGTGGTCACAGTCACAAATAAGTAAATCTTTGAAAGATGGACTGAACTAAACTGTCAAAAATGTGCTTGTAAAGTTAACTAAACTGTTTTTTTATCTTAAAACAAGATCCTTAACGTAAAACCTGGATTATGAACAATTATCCAATAAAATCCTAACCTAATGGATTTGTCCCAGAGAAAAATAAAATGCTTGCTTAATGTTTTTTTTTGTTTTTTTTTTTGAGGTTTTTTTCACATTAAACAAGTCTTTTAAAACTACCTGAAATATCTAGATCAAATACCATTAATATTTTGGGGGTCTTAACCCTTTAAAAAGGCAGTATGTTTTTATGGGAAAAAAATACAATATTTTCCATAAAATATATGTCAGTGAGTATTTGGTTATGTAATTATTAGTCTCTGAGATTGGCAATGATCAACAGCAACATGAAATTTGATGTATCATTTTATTTACAAAAACCACACCCCCACCAAAATAAATAAATAAATAAATAAATAAATAAAAAAAAAAAAAAAAAAAAAATAAGCTTTCAAAAACCTGCTGTAAAAGTTTGGGGGCTTTTTCCACTTTAAGGAAAATTATATTCTGGAGGATTTCATCCTTTTAAAAACCTGTATTGTCATGATTCTGGGACGTTTAGGTTTTAGTTTTCTTTTGTGGTTTATTTATGTTCTACAGGTTTTGGCACATTTCAGTTCATTAGTGCTGAACATGCGTTCGTTCCTTTGTATTTACATTCCTAGTTCATTCTTGTGTTTTGTTCTTTCTGCTTTTGGATTTTGCTCTCGATTAGTTATTCTTTCCCCCCTTGATTTGTTATTACTTGCAGTCCTACTTTAGCCTCTCTGGGCTTATTATTAATATTCCGCCTATTTGCCTTTCTCTTCCAGCTGGACTCTGTTTGTAATCAACCACCTGCATCAGTAATCAAACTCCCCCAGTATTTAAACTTCTCTTTGTCTGCCATTCCCTGTTGGATTCTTCTATTGCCTCTCCTTGGTTTGACTGATGTCCCTCTGTGTCCCCTCCCCCTGTAATGCAAGATTTTTTTTGTCATTTTTGTTCACTTTTTATTAAAATATTCATTTTTGCCTCCATCAGACCTCTGTGCTTGGGTTTTTAAAAAACCTCAACATGACATGAATGTTTACAGTGATCCATTGTTTGAAAAAAACAAACAAACAAAAAAAAAAACAATATCCATAAAATATATTTCTATTATTATTATTCCCTGAAATGAGTCAGTGGAACATGATTTTCATGCATGATTCTTTTTTCTATGGTCAGTTTTAAAACCATATGGTTCTTATTACATCAATATACTAATAAATGTCAACTTCCTGTAATCTGCTGTAAAAATATTAGATATGCTCTTCTTGAAACAAATGCATTAGTTTATGTTAAGATAAATGTGGGATAAAAAAAAAATTAAAAAAAACATTTTCAGTGGAATATTTTTATCCTTAGGAATAATTGTGTTTAAACAATATTTCTAAAAGGTTTTAAACATAAATATCCTCTTGCAATGTTAAGCTGTATTTATACAACTCAGAAAAAAATGAAAATAAAAGGAACGGGCCAACATATCTCTAGGATCTCTTAATATTTAGACATTCAGTGGTGGCTCTCATATCAAAAAAAAAAAAAAAAAAAAAAAAAAAAAACCAAATCCAAACCAGCTCTTTACAATAATGAACTCAAAACCCGTTGTACCACTTACCGTTGCTGATGACCTCTCTCTCGATTGTGGTCAGCTCTTTTTTGAAGCTGGTAAAGTATTTGTTGAGAGCCCAAACAAAAGCTTGGTAGGTCCTAAAAGGAGGCTCTGAGCCCTTCCTGTTGCTGTGGGAAGCACCCGAGCCCGGTGGGCAGGGCTCTGAGCTGTGGCCCGTCACCTCGTCTATGAACCTCTGCAGCCTGAACACCGCCTGCCCGTACACGGCGATCTGCTCCAGCACAGAGTGCAGGCAGTTCTGCGGAACAAAACACGCCAACGTCCTTTTTCAAAAAACACCTGGTAAAATATCAGCAATGTTCGTGGGTTTTTTTTTTTTTTCCCTTTTTCAAACTTACACTCGTCAGATGGGTAACCACCACATTATTCCTCACCGACACTTTGCCATCATGATGCTGGAATATAAAGTGTTTCTTCACCCCAGAGAGAAGCCTGAAAAAACACACAGATCATCCTTGTGACAAAAATCAATAAGCTAACATAATTACCTCATGGATCTAGGGATCAAGAGGACAATTAAACTCGTGTGAGAGAAGCACAAGATCATTTTCTTCGTACAGTGAGTAGTCTAAGCATCATTGGATCTTACCACAAGGTTTCCCGTATGACTTGAGTCTCGGTGACGAAGGCTTTTTCTTCCGGCAGATACAGAGGATCGGTGTTATACAAGTGCTGGTCCCTGAAAGTCACACATCCTTTTAACTCAGAAATAGGAAAGGTTGTTTATGTCACGAGGAACATTAAAAAAAAGTGATATTTCATAGCATTGAGATTAGCTTGCTAGATTAAAAATCTTACATAGTTCCAAATGTGACATTAAAATTTGATACCAATATTAAAAGAACGCCGCCCCTCAGTTCAGATGCAGACGTGTTGTTTATGCTGTGTAATATGTCAGCGACTGAAGTCAAATTTTATCCTGAAGGAGACTGCAACAGACCAAGTCTTACCAAACATTGAGCAGGTTCGAGTGTAAGTGCAAGCTGTGGGAGAAACGAGGCGCGTGAGCGACCCAGTATGGAGTCACTACATGCTGTTCAAGCCAGGCCCGGGCGTCCGGTTCCCCCACTGGGGATAAAAAAAACAAACAAAAAAAAACAACAAAAAAACAAAAAAAACAAATTAAAACGTAGTTATTTTAAAACGAGAAAACTCTTTCCCACAGTTTGCCAGATTACAACGAAAACATTTAATGTATTTTATTGAGCTTTTTATGCAATAAACCAACAAAGTAATAGGAAGTAGAAAAAAAAAAAGATTCATTCCCTTTTTTTTTTTTTTTTTTTAATTGCAGCTGTTCTCCGAAGGCCTCAGAGGTTTACTAAAGAACATTAGTGAACAGGCAGCATCATGAAGAGAAGCAGCTGAGAGACCCTCTGGAGTTGCTGCAGAGATCCAGAGCTGAGACGGGAGAAGCGACTGCTGGGTGCTACACAAACGTAGACTTTATGGAGCAAACAGCAAACGCCTCTGGTCAAAAGAGACTGAAACTGAAATTTTTTGGCAACGTGTGACAGAAAACTAACACTGAACACACCATCTCAAGTAAGAAACCTGGTGGTGGCAGCATCATGCTGTGAGGTTGCTTTTCTTTCTGCGAGGACATGGAAGTTGCAGGGAAGTTTGAATAAACTAAATACAGGGCAAGCCTGGAAGAAAGGATGCTAGATGCTGCAAAAGATTGAAAATTTAGGGCAGAAGTTCACCTTCCAGTGAGCTACAGTCGGAGCTACAGTGACATGCCCTGTATTAGAATGGTCTAATCAAATCCCAGACCTAAATCCAACTGAGAATCTCTAGCACTCTCCATCCAGTCTGACTGAAACTGAGCTGTTTTGCGAAAATAAGTGGGAAATTAAACACATTCCAGTTTGAGGCTGTAATGTGACAAAATTGGAAAAGTTCAAGAGGTATGAACAATTTCCGTGATTATATCCGCGCTTGTTTCCGCTGCCTAAAATGTCGCACCTGTCCATGCGACTGGAACCGTCTTGCTGGTGGTATCCGGGTCCTCCTGGGGGGTTCTGTCCAACTGGATCCCAGAGTCCTCTCTGCTGATTGGCTGCTGCCCGTCGTCGTCCTCGCTTTCATCCTCAGACCACTCCTACAGGAAAGTGAGATAACAACATACAGTAATCGAAACAGCTATTGCTGGATTTAATGAGGGGTATAATTGTTTGAGGACTCACTGGCGTGTCTGGGAACGGCCCAGTGTCTATTTCCTCCCCTTCCATGAGGTACTTGGCCCAGTCGAATTCGTCTTTTGGTTCTGCACAGACATGAAATGAAGGTGCTGTGATTAATAGGTGGGGAGGGTTGTGAATATTTTTGAAGTTTAAAATACCTAAAGTGAAACAGAAGCTCACCAGCATCTTTCACCCTGGGTCTCTCTGTGAAGTTTGTGTTTGAGGGAGAATCTGATAAGAAAAGCAGCAGTGACAGGATCCCGTAGTGGGTATCTGTCTACAGAAAATAAAAAACACAAACAGGAAAGTAAGTGGGGCAATCTGAATGCACTGTGGCATTTTATGAAATCTGGATCGCTATTTCCCCCATCTGCTATTAGGATGTTGTGGCTCTTGCATTTTAAAAACACAGGACATGATGACATGTGTTGGCTAATACAGTCTGTGTTAACTCATACGAGAATTCCTTTTTTTCAAGTTCCAAACTGCATACTGGGTTCATTACCTTTGTTCCATTGGTATTAGGCAGTGGTAAGTTTAGGAACTCTTCAGTCAGTCTCCTCCAGCTCCCCGCTTTACTCAGGTCAGAGTGAACCATCAGCTTTTCGTAGATTCTTAAAATTTTTAAAAAAAAAACCAAACAGATTATGGATAACAGCACTGTGCAATATGGGTCATTTCTTTCTTTTTTTTTTTTTTTTTTAAATCCCACGCTTTTAATACACTTTCAAATGAAAAGAATGATTCAACTTGCAGAAACAAGAAATAGACCAAATACACAACAAAGTAAACAAAATGTTCAACTCATGAAAAAAGTGCTTGAAAAAATATAATCAGGATCTACCTTATCAGGTGTGTTCACTTACCATTGGACCTCAATAAATTAACCACTAGCTTATTAAATTCAATTAAAAAATATTTTATTTATCCAAAAGGTAAAGTAAATATATCATCCAAGTATCTTCTAAGAGTCATTGTGGATCGTGATGCTGTGGGCAGGAAGGTTCTCCAGTAGTAGTCAGTCTTGCAACGAATGAAAAGAGGCCTCTGACTGAAGACTGTTACTGTAGGACAGTCTCATGACTGTCATAACAGGCAGAAGAGACAATATTCAACAGTAGCATCTCCTGGATGACACCATCAGTTGTTGGCAAGCACTGCTAATCCACCTCATTTGCTTTTGCCATTCCTCTTTAAATCTGTCAGGTGGTATGGTTAGAAAGCTGGGCAGAGAGAGACGGAGTCGTGGATATGAAGAGATGGCTTTAACTAATGATACCAGAGAGGTTTTTTCCAGAGGTATTTGATTAGGATCTTTACAAACTATAACAAAAACTAACTGGGACTAAGTACATATGGTAGATCTAGCATTCAGTCTTATTGAATAAAACTGTTTTTGCTCTTAACATGTAATGTTATCTATCTTAATACGAAAGGTTAGTTTCAATTGATGCTCCACTGCCAT
Organism: Anableps anableps; assembly: GCA_014839685.1. Taxonomy (NCBI): domain Eukaryota; kingdom Metazoa; phylum Chordata; class Actinopteri; order Cyprinodontiformes; family Anablepidae; genus Anableps; species Anableps anableps. The sequence goes on from CM026070.1 coordinate 7,807,823, forward strand.
CTATAAATAAAGCACACTATGAATTTAATACAGATATTTTTATCAAGGCCAAGCTTGAACTTCTAAAGCCTCAGACAGTAAGGATGGGTGGGACATTTAGACAATGGGACAGGGAACAGTCTAAAAATACAAACGTTTTCCAGACTCCATTTTATTTTCTATTCTAATCCAGACTAGGAAACTGACTAAATTCAATTTGTATATCTTTCAGACTGCGTGGGGAACTGTGAACAGTGCAATCTGATAGGAAAAACAACCCCCTACCAAAAGGGAAGGAAGGAAAGGAAGGAAATTTGAGGACACCTCCTACGAGTACTCACCCATTGATTGTGCGTTGAATTTTATGACTGTCAGCATCTAAATACCGATGAAACCTGCCAGGGGAGCACACTGTTAGTCAATCTCACCATCACCTTCTTGTAGCTTGCTAACGTTGTTGACAGGCTAGCTCCAATTCAACCAGCGAAGGACGGACTCAACTTGAAATTTGACCATGCAAACTTCAGCGCCAGTTGGAAGTTCTGGTCTTCCTCGTCTTGGACTCCGCTGATACATCTGATCAGCTTCTTCGTCTCTCTCTCCGTGTCCTTTTCGAAGGTGCTCCAATGTGCCATGTTGCTACAGCTACTAATGCTGCAGTTAGCTTCAGGCGACTACGGCTGCATCTAACTGTCTGTCTCAGACATGCAGCCACGGTGGTGGCTCTGTGAGAACTGAGAATGGGTCAAGATGTATTACTTGCTAGAAAAATGTGAGACGATAGCTGTTTTTGTTCACCGGTTTCTCTATTACCGCGCTCCGTTTGTCTCAAGAAACAAGAGCAAGTGCGCATGCGCAAGACAAAATAAAGGTGTTTTTTTGTTTTTTTCCATCTGAATGATTCCAGTATAAACGCTAATGTTATTAGCGTCTAAATTTACGGATATAATTAATCTTTAACAACAAAATAAATCGCTATTCATTTCAACCATTAAGTTACACACTTATTTCTCCCTTATAAGTATCATGCTCTGAGTACTGGTTACCAGTCTCCAAGTTTTCTAAACTTCCCCTCTAAACAGATCTAATCATAGCCCCGCCTTCATTTTCCGTAGTTTCTGAACAGCTTCCCAAAGAGGAAAATAAATCGATTATTTCGTCAACAAGCTCTACCTGTGACTTAACAAGTGCTTAAAATATGAAATTAATGTGCAAAATTTATTTGGTGGTTTCTTTTTCGTTTGTAATGGGACGTGATTTGCCAGAACACGCTCAGAAACACAAGACGCGTTCCCTCACAGTTCGCCGGTGGATGACTCGGCTAGTAGTGATTGTCGAGGCAGTGTAAAAGTTTTTGTGCGGTCAGAGACAACCTATCAGAGCCATCGTGGATTTATTATGGGATAAAAAGATGACTACGTAAACGAGCAACAATGAAATATAAAGATGCCATTCAGTTGCTGAAAGTGGAGCTTAGATCTGGGAATCAAGTCACCTTTGAGTTGAGTTGAGCACATTCAACCTCCAAGTCAGAAAACCAGTTAATTTGTCAAACTGTTGTGGAATTAACTACTAGTAGTCATACATAGCTCTGTATTTATGCATTAAAACAAGGAAAGAAGAAAAGAACATGATTACTAATATATTTTGTGCATCACTATATTTGCCACTGGTTTAATACGTTAGAGAACATCAGAAGTGATAATACATAGTTATATATACACGACTTAAGCAACACATGACTATAATAAATATAGATGTGTAGAACTACATGCAGTTCTGCTGCAGAGTCTGCTGTTATATTTTGTCTTGAGCTTCATCCTTTGAAAACATGCAGAAACATCCCAGCTAAGATCCAAACCAAGGACCTTCTAGAAGCAAGGCAGTAGGGCTAACAACAGTGCCACCTTGCAGCCTAATGATATTATTATTTATTATTGTACTTTATAGAAAACTCATAGGCCCATATCAGGTGAGTTGTATATATTTTGGGTTTTTATGAGTATAAGCCATACTCAAGTGTTTGAAAACTATGGAGGTATAGTACATTTTATGGTGAACAACATGGAGCTACTGGCCAGGGAATGTAATAAACCTACCATGCATCAGTTTATACCTGCTTATGTATAGGACTACCTATCAATGTACTGTGATTTGCATTAGCAAAATAATTTATTTATTTATTTATTTATTTTAGTAGATAGGGCACCAAAGCTCCAGTCCAGGGGTCCACATCCTTCTAAATCTGGTCTTGCCTGTTTACTTCCTGCTTCCAGTCAAGCTGGGTGTAGGAAGGAAACAAAAAAAACCCTGTATCCTTATCCTCTGAGCTAATTGAAAGCATAAAAAATAAAATATGGCAAAAATAAAAAATGTATATATATTGGCACTTTTACCATTGTGCTGCATATTTAAATCATGTAAAGGGACTTATGTGATTGTTACCCAAAATACATTTTGTCTTATATTTATTTTCATCAACTGTAAAACAAATTGTGCTTAAAAAAAAAAAAAAAAAAAAAAAAAAAGCATGGACCAAATAAAAGGGCCCCCATATAATTTCAGACCGCCTCTGGGGGTAAGGCGCCATTTGAAACCACGCCCACCTGGAGCACCGCTTGCCTCGCCGGATGACAAATGATGCATACCCACACCAACACACAGAGGAATAACTTTACAGTAGCGACCACTGTGCTCCACAGACCGCTACGACGCTGACTCTTGTGAAATCAAGCTTCCAGCCCCCTCTAGGCGAAAGGAAATGAAGAGGAGGCTACATAAGAAGTACTTGATTTTGATTCTGGCATATTCAGGTTTACTTCTGCTAATCCCGTACGTGTTAGATTACCGGGATAAATCCGCTGAGAATGCCAAACTGCCGCAGCAACAGCCCAGATGCCCCGACCTGGAGAACACGGTGGCGCTCCTCTGGGATAATGGTTACAAAGCCAATGGCAGCGATGCAGTGGAGAACCCGGCGCTGGCCAACAGGAGCCAGTCCCGGACACACATCTACCTGCATGCCACCTGGAGGACCGGCTCGTCGTTTTTGGGGGAGCTGTTCAACCAGCACCCGGACGTTTTCTACCTGTACGAGCCCATGTGGCACATCTGGCAGGCTCTGTACCCCGGGGATGCGAGCAGCCTGCAGGGCGCGGTGCGGGACATGATGAACTCCCTGTACCGCTGCGACTTCTCCGTTCTCAAACTTTATGCCGGCTCGCAGAACATCACCACCTCGTTCATATTCGGATGGAAAATGAACAAGGTGATCTGCTCGGAGCCGCTGTGCGATGCGCACAGGCGCCACGAAATTGGGTTGGTGAGAGAGGACCGGTGCGCCAAGTGCCAGAAGAGGGACCTGAGGGAGCTGGAGAGGGAGTGCAAGAAGTATCCGGTGATGGTGATTAAAGGGGTCCGCGTTTTGGATCTGAGCACCCTGGTTCCTCTGATGAGAGATCCGGCGATCAACCTACAGATCATCCAGCTCTTCAGAGACCCGAGGGCCGTGCACAACTCGCGGCTGAAGTCCAAGCAGGCCCTGGTGAAGGAGAGCATCCAGGTGCTGCGCAGCAAGAAGCAGAGCGATAAGTACAAGCGGCTGCTGGTGCCCAGCAACAGGATGAACCGGGCGGAGAGCTACGTGGCCAGCGCCATGGAGCTGATCTGCGACAACTGGCTCAGCGACATGATGCTGGTGATGAACGCTCCTCCCTGGGTGAGGAGAAACTACCTGCGCCTTCGCTACGAGGACCTGGTCCTGCACCCCATGGAGGAGCTGCAGAGGCTCTTCCGCTTCTCCAACCTCTCCAGCTTCCCCGCACTGGAGAGGTTCGCGCTGAACATGACGCACGGCCAGGGCTACTCCTCGGACAAGCCCTTCCTCATATCATCCAGGGACGCCAAGGAGGCGATATACGCGTGGCGGGAGCGGCTGAACGTGGAGCAGATCAGTCAGGTGGAGGCCTACTGCAGCGAAGTGATGAGGCAGCTGGGGTATGAGAGGAACAACGTGGAGAAAGCCACATGAGCATCAGAAACCAGTGGGTAAGATCATGCAAAGATCAAGGTTAAATCAGACTTAGTGATAGCAGCAGAGTGTTAACTAACTGCAGGCTCTCACTTTGTGTTAAAGCTGCACTCTCATCAGCACAGGAAGTGGGTAGGTGCACTGTTGTGTCATTGCCCATGACCCTCACTTCACAGTGCCGAACTGAAACCAGAGTCCCAGAAAAACACACTTTCATGTTTGATCGTAACAAAGGCAAAAGCAATCCTTCAGAAGCGCTGGTTTGCTTGTTCTAACGGCGCTTGATTGATGAAGTCTAAACCCCAAAATTAAGTGCTAGTCTGAGATCCACTCCACTTGTTGATTGCATTTCATCACTCTTAAGTCACAGAACATGATATGTGGTGGTAATTTGCACTTTGCTCCTGGTGTTCTTGGTTATAGATAACAATAACCTACTGCTGTGTTACAGTTTTACTGTCTAGATCAATCTTTCTCTTTTGGTTACTCATTGGCCCCAGCTGATGAACGACAGAGCCTTGCAAAAAATAATAACGGAGCTTTCTACATTTTGTGCTGTGGCAACCACACACTTCATTGTATTTTACTGGGATTACTCCGATTCAAAGTCGTGGATTATTGTTAAGTGAAATGAAAATGATACATGGTTTTGAAATAGTTTTGAAATAAAAATATGTATCCACCCCCTTTTGTTTGTTACCCAGAGCTGCCAGCTACCCTCAGAAGTCACCTAATTAGTAAACAGAGTGCACTTGTGTGTAATTTAGTCTGAGCTTAAACCAGACAGGGCAAGAACCAGCCAAGAGGCCCATGGCAACTCTGGTGACATAATCTGTTGGCTGGGTAACTATCAGCAATGCATCATAGAAATTTGGCCTTTATGGAAAAATGGTGAGAAGAAAGCCATAAGGTTTGAGAGGGACTCAACAATCATGAGGAAGAAGGTGCTCTGATCAGATTTTTTTTTTTTTTTTTTTTTTTTTTTACAAATTCTTATTTGTAAATTAAAACAACTTTAAAACCATGTATCATTTCTTCATACGACTGTGTTTGCGCATTTTATAAAATCTAATAAAACCAATTCAGGTTCAAGGTTGCAGTGGGATTGTGATTGTGCAGCACTGCTGTCTAAATGCTAGCGTCAGTGAATCGGAGGAGCCATCAAAGTGAGACAATCAGAAATATCTCAGCTCCCTTTAACGACCAACTGCTCTGCTGCTTCATAGAGGGCTCGTTGTTGTGTCCCTGGCATGGCTGGGTCCCCTCATGGATCGCTGGAGGGGGGGCTGGCAGTGACTCACTGTGCTGTCAAGAAGAGAACCATTGTTCGTGGCTGTCCACGATGGGGGAGAGCTCCCGGTGGGGTTACAACCACGCTGTCACCAGCAGCTCGTACAAGCAAGGTCCTTCACCGCCGTGAGGCCTGCAAGCCGCCAGCGTGGAGGGAGGAGGGGGGGCAACCACCTCCTCCCCGCAGCGCTCGGGGCACCGATAGGGGGTTGAACACTTCGGATTCACTGTGTAGCTGCAGCATGACTTAAATATTTTACTTTTCTATTTCTCCTCTTCTGCAGGGTCCTTCTAATCATGGCTGAGGGGCAGAAGGTGGAATAACTGAACAGGCTGCAGGAATGCAGTCCACTCGGAGCTCTCAAGCGTGGCCCTTGGGTTGTTTTTATCCTCACCCGAGCTGGGTCGATGAACTGGAGAAATACTGAAAAGAGGTGGAGGGGGAAAAGGAGAGAGAAAGAGCAGCCAATCAGACACAGTTGGATTTGAAACGAGGAGAAGGAAGCTTATTTTCTCACCGCGCTGCCTCTTTGACACCAGCAGGTTCCGTGGAGACGCAGAGAAGTTGGGGAGGGGGATAAAAAACGAGAGAGGGGGCTGGTTTGGACTGCCGTTACTCTGGCTGACCTCTGTCCTTTTAGAAGCACTAATCCCTCCTCAAATCCTGTTCAAGCTGGGGCCATAAAAAACCCAACAACCTGAGATGGGTCTTTCTCGGGACAGCGTCAGGTTCTCCTTTCCTTGTGCAACTTATCCACCCGGCCTGTGACTAAGCATGGCAACAGCCCCTGCATTACGGATTTACTGATATTAAACAAAGACAGGTTCACTAACAGTTCTAATGTAGAGTGCTGAAAGAAGAAACTACAGTATTTTCCTGGAAAAAAAAAAAAAAAAAAAAAATCCTGACTGAAGAGCTATTGTTCCGCCCCCGGCCCCTCTCAGGAATCCAGACAGCTGCAGAGCCCCCTTGACAAATCTCTCACGTGGGTGTGAAATCTCCTAATAAGCCACAGGATTCCTGAAGATCTGTTTCTGTCCTCCAACTGGTGGACCTCTTCATTTCCTTAAATCCATACCGGTCCAAAACGGTCTCAAATGCTGGGGTGTCCCTGCAGTCGAGGAGGCGTTTCTGGTGGGGGGGTCAAACGTTCGCCAGCATCGACATGTTCAACTTCAGAAGCTGGTTCTGTTAGAATTATTTTTACTTGAATATTTGTAGACGTGAAAGAATTACCTTCAAACTATTTAAATTCAAACAAAGTCTGTTACTGCTTGTGTTAATTATGTTAATGATGATTTCTAGATCGTACAGTTGATTAAGGCCAGTGGAACGCTCTTCATTATATGAGCCGAATTTGTCTTCAGTACTTCCCTCTAAAAGCTAAATATACAACTTGGCTTTAAGAGCAATCACAAATCATGTGACTCATGAACAGGACATGCTTAAACTGTAGCCAATCACAGCTCATCGTGATGTACAATGCCTTGCAAAAGTAATCAAATGTCTATTGTTGGGATTTTATGCAACTGACCAAGACAAAGTGGTGCATAGCTGTGAAGAAGAAGAATTCTACACTTTTTTTTTTTTTTTTTTTTTTTTTTTTACAACAAACCTACTTCTCAAAATGAACTCTGGCCTGCCTGTGTTCAGGGTGATGGGCTGGGTTAGTTTCCACCACACTTTGCTTTTTGAATGCAGGCCAAAAAAGTTTTATCAACTTCATCTCTGAACAGTATTGTGTGGCTTCATGTTTGTTCACTGATCTTCTCTAACAAATCCCTGCGATGCATATGTAGTCAGTCCCTCTGAGTCAATATTATGTAGAACCACCTTTCAATGCCGTTTCAGCTGCGAGTCTTTTTATGGTGTGTCTCTCTCAACTTTGCACATCTAATGACTGACATTTTGTTGCCCATTTCCTTTCTCTGCAAAATAGCTCGGTCAGATTAGACAGAGAATGTCTACTAATATCGGTTTTTCAAGTCTTGCCACAGATTCTAAAAACCAATCAATTGTAGCTCTAGTTGTATATTTAGGGTTATCGTCCTGCAAGAAAGACAGGTTTTCTTCCAGTATAACCTTTATTTTAGCTCCATCCAGCTTCTCTGTCCCCATTCAATAAAAGCATTCCCCAAATCATGATGCCACCTCCACAATTTTCAGCTCATTTGATCACAGTAATCTTTTCTACACATTTGAAACATGTTTGCATGTATGGCATGAATACTTTTGCAAGGCACCGTGTATATATTGACATACTGGTCCATGGAGTAAGCATTAGGTACTGGTTTAAGGGGATTGTTTTAGGGATTGAAATCACCACTGTAATTATCACAAAGAACATTTGTAACAAATGTATCATTTGTTATTGTAATTTCACATTCTAGTATGTGACTGATATTTTTTTTTTGCATCATGATGTGTCCAAACTCAAAGTGAGTTACAGAGGAATTACACATTTCAGCACCACTATGGTGCGTTTCATTAAACCCTTTCTGAGTTAAGTGGAGCAGACCGCTGGGGAAACCAGAATTTATTAATATGTTGACATGCAGACCATGGCACACAGAACCGGTCAGCCAGCCGCTACTGGAAGCAACAGGTGCACATATTGACACTTTGGCTTCATCTCATATTTCTCAGGTGCAGAGCTTTTTAAATATAGCTGACGCGACAACTGACAGCACAGCAGCGGTGGGGGGTGGTGAAGAGTGCTCATGAAAGGTTAGAGAAGAGTCCTGCAAGTGTCCTCTGCTTGCCATAAAGCGTGACTGTCTTGCCGTTCGCTGGTCTTCATGGTTTTAGTTGTCTGTTAAGTGCTCCCATGTCTTTGATGACAACACTACATCATCAATCCATGTAAGTTCCTGCTCTGTGAATTGCTCAAATAAAGCAGAAACTGAAAGGGAAATTTTCAGCATGGAAGCTAAAACATCTCTGTCTGCTTTCATTTTCTGGACATATATTAATGTCATAGACAAGGTTTCTGTCCCACTTTTTCAGAGACAGTATAAGCATGTTTAGTAAAGATACACAGGTGATTGTTTAAATTGTACATACAAGTTTCCACAGTTGCACATAATTACTAGACTGTAAAGGTTGCAATTCTTCTGCTTTACAGCACTTCTTCCAGCTAAGTTTAAATGGCCTGCTCTGTATACAGCCTGGCAACAGCTTACTCTGCTAGATTCATTTCCTCCTAGAGGTCTCTGACAAGCCGTAAAACTTGCTCAAGACTGTCCCCGGTGTAAAAGGCCTCATATTCAACTCCAACAGTCATGTCTTTCACACCTGCCCCCATGTACTCATGCATAAATGCAGCAGCTTCTTGGTGTTGTTGGAAAGGTGGATTTAAAGGGCTCCACGGACCTGTGTGGTGAATGCAAAATAGAAAGCAGCTCAGTTATCATAGGTGTAAGAGTGAAAACAAATATCCTTCATCCAGCTCCTCCACTGTCTAAAAAGTGCCAAGAGTGCATTAACACAAACTACTAGTCACTTTTTTTTTTTTTTTTTTTTTTTTTTTTTTTTTTTTTTTTTTTTTTTTAGGGGGAGCAAGAGTGTTATGCATGATCTTCAGAAGGAAAATTTGCAAATGGGATGTTTTTTTGCTGGTAGTAAAGGAGGACGTCTTCAATAACTTAAGTCCAACTGCTAGCATCCTTACTACTACTACTACGATATAAGCTAGAATAGTATAAAGGAGCTTTGAGATGAAAAATGAAACACTGAATTTATGAGTTCTAAAACTCTATGCCGTTACTGTGATTACGTCCTTTAGCTCATTACACCAAAGATGTAAGAGTGAGGCAACGAATCAGCCATTGTTGCGGCAAATTTAAATGCAGTCCAATTTTGAATGTTACCAACATTCGTTTGACAATTAAACTGGGGAAGGTTCTCATTATGATAACCACCAAGAACATTATCAATTGGAGATCTTTTAGTTGGCAATAAAAATAAATCAATATTCTTGGGGGAAACTATAAGAAAACTATAATATCAATTATAAAATCGGCTGACTACTATTTTCAATTTGCTTAGTGTTTATGAATGATACATAGGATTTATTTTACACTTTCAACCCACCCCCGATTTTTCTTTTTCTCAAGTGTGTACATCTCCTCAAGCTAACAGTGTTAGCTTAGCCTAAAGAGGAAAAAAAAGGGACATACCTAACTTTGTTTTAGGTAATTATTACCCAAAAAAATCCAGTCTAAGTCTTTATAATTGGATTTTTACCATGAATGATTTACTAGAGAAGGAATGTTTACTTTGAATAATAATTTTAAGCAGATATGTAATCCTCCTCAGAGGTTAAAATGGCTGTTCAAAAATTCTTAAGATGAACCCTCCAGTTCATCCCATAATAATAATTTTTGAAAATTGAGAATATGTCCATGATGAATGTTGTTTTACTTCAAAACATTTGTGTTTATATAAATAAAAGTGTTCTGTTTTATTATAGGTTTCCATGTTAAATAAGCTGCTTATTTCACCAAATAGACCAAATTTAGGCTAGAATGTAAGGGTAAACGTGCAGTAACATTTTCTTTCCAAAACACACTTACTTTGTGTGAAATCTGTACAAATACTTCTCTGAAAGCGATTCCTGCTTAATAACTTTATATTTTTTACAGCTATAACAAACTACCTACATGCTAATTATTGACCATTAAAGATGCTATCTGAGCTAACAGAGCTAGCTCTGCCTTGGATTTTAAGTTAGAACAGACAAAAAAAAAAAAAAAAAGTCAAATAAATTGTTCTGATAAATCTGAAAACTTAACATTTTAAGGACATTATGAGCCAAACCTCTGTTGGACACCATTTGATTTTGAGGGTATTTTTCACAGCTAATTTTTGGTCTTAAAGTGAGCTGTTTCAGTTTAAAGAAAATAGAAAGAAAAACAAAAAAAACAAAAAAACAAAACCCAAACAAAACAGGTGTGTTTCCAGTAAAGTTAGCACCGCTGCAATGGCAACAAGATCCTACTAAAAAACTGTTAAGCTAACAAACTAAAATGAATAATTTCACTTGTTAAGAAATATAAACCTTCAACACTTTAAACTTCTAATATAGACCATGTAAAGATTGCATACTTTGTCAAACATTTTCCAGCTGTAATAAGTGTTTCAAACATTCAAGAAACAATGCTAAGATGGAATGCTACAATGGCCAGTTCTTTGCTTCACTGTGTAAGCTGGTCTTTAATCATGTTAGAGTGCAAATCCTCCTGTCCTTTTTTATTCCTAAATGGAATTTAAAGATGTCAGGGGTTCTAAATTGTGTCATGAGATACAGTTTAACACAGAACATGATCCAGGTCAACTGAATGACAAGATGTTCACATACCGTCTGTAACTGAATGTAATAGACCTTTAGCTAGCAGTTCAACCAAAGAGAAACAAAGCCCAGCTCTATGCTTATTTAGCTGCTTGTATTAAATCCTGGCTGAGTCAGAAACACCTTCACTGTCCCCTTAAGTCCTCAGCAGTAGATGTTTCATAATCCAACCAGAAACCGTTGTTTTAGCAGTAAATGTCTTCAGGTACACCCAAGAGCCTTTAGTCAAAATCTTTTTATGTGGTTTCACAATGCTGACGGGTGACTGAAGACAAACTGGTCACATCACACCATGAGACCTATTTTGCCCTCCAGCACAACCACAGTGTTATCTGTTTGAACATGCAGATAGTCTTGCATGGGTATACATCATTTCCTTTATTGCCATGTCCTGTCAAAAATGTTTTCATCCTCTTCCGCAGAGAACACAGTCTCTGAAGCAGCAGCAAGATTTTTTCCCCCTCAACACCACAGGGGCATTGTGTCTTCTTTGGAATAAACTTCTTATCTAATGAGGATGAAATGCTCCTGGAGCCACAGGTCACACTGAACCCTTCCCTCCTGTCAGATCCCATATCTCAGATCCGTCTCATCTCTGAAGGCCAGGGCACTCTGTCTGCATGGAAGTGGAGAGAACTGATGGCAAGATGGTGTTAGTGAGGGTCAGGCCAGGGAGGGTGGCTGTGCAGGCAGGGCGGGTGGGGAGGCAGGGTCAGATGTGATCCTCAACGGGGAAAACCAGGCGCGTGCCTCGGCTCAGCAGCTCCTGCTCACGGGAGTCCAGCTCCCGCTCCAGGGCCTCCTCTGACGTGCTGCCGCTCCTTTTTCCATTTGCACTCCAGCCCAGCCCCCCGGCGGCGTCCGCCCTGCTGGTGGACGCTCCGTTGGCTGTGATGGCGGTGTCACCGAACGTGAAGGTCAGGTCAGCGTCGTTGTGGATCAAGTCAGTGTCGGGGTCCCTTAGTTGCTCGTGGTTCTGAAACCAAAACCCAGAGTGAAACATGAGGGGACAGAGGACTGTCCAGACATCAACAGTATAAAGACTCATGAGGAGAAACTGGATTACAGTGATCTAAGAGGGACTTTTATTTAGTGAGATACGATGAAAACAGGAAACCACAGGCTGCTTTGAATCACACGTATGCTCAGTCTAACGGGCACATAGTTGAGCGGAGTAATAAACACCGCAAATCTGAAAGAAAAACACATGTTGCATTCTGATTAAACAACAAACAGCTGTACAACATGGACTTCTCCCAGCACTGATTGAGTAGCTGGAATTCAATAGCCATGTCCACCGGGGGTGGAAAGGAGTCAATGCCAGGTCAATGAAAGGATTATTCAGCTCACTGGATACAACAAAAAAAATTACATAACCATGCATCTCTGGGAACTGTATTTTAAGAGGAAAGAAGATACATTTGGACATGAAGTCATTTGTGCACTTTACCAAAAGCTCACTCCAAATGAAAATAGAAACACAGCCATCCCAGATCCTGCACGTCAGACCTGCTGTAGTGATCCCGTGAGCACACAGAGCATTAACATCTGGCTGAAAACAGTCCCAAACAAATGCTTAATTTAGTCCCGTTCAAGCAGTAAATGTCAAAGTAGTTTGAGCTTTTTGGAACAGGAAACTGTAAATTTTGTGACCCAGTTGTAAAGATTAAAGTCTTTACTTGGTTGAATTCAGGTCGTCACAGTGGGGGGAATTGTTAAAAGCCAGACTCATGGATTTTCAATTTGTTCCCCTCTGTCAGCTTGTAATTTCAATTTCTAAGAATAAAACACAAAAGGAAAAACTTAAGCCATCCAGCTATAGAGGCATTATGAACTGCAGCAGTATTCTAAGGTCTGTATCAGTTTCAGTAGAGAGGCATTTCATAATATCCATAACTAAAGAGGAACCAGGCAATGAGCTTTATTTAATCTGGGCTCTCCCCACATGGTGAGACAGAGCTCTGAGCGGCCCTGATTACACTGGCAGCCCCCTAAATTCAGATTGGATGTGGCAGGTTGCCGCTTCCAGACTGTAAGGAGAAAACATCTTCTGAAAATGACTGAAACCAACTTATAGACAATAAATGCATTTTTATATGCAGGAATCCAGTTTGGAATTAACAATCTTCAGTGGGGAAAAAAAAAAAAAAAAATCCCCTCATGTTTCATAGAACAGAGAACAAAAAGGAGTCCTGATAAAAGTGATATCAGTGTGACCGCAGCTTCAGTGGGTATTTTTGTGTTTTAAATATCACAGGGCAGCGACTGTCAGAACACTAGTCATCTTTGAGCTTGAGCTGAAAAGAGTCTTTTGTGCCAACACAATGCAGCCCTCCATTTTAAATGTTGCTGAAGGCCTCGGCTCTTTGTGCATTTACAGGCAGACTATTTGGTGAATACTCTGAGAGGAAGAAACCACTTTCTGTATTCAGGGATTATTCACAGGCAGCCTTCGTCAGGTCACCGTTTCAGCTCTGAGGACAATGTGTCACATCCTTTACTAACATATCTTTAAGATCATCACAGATTAAATATAGCTTTATCTGACATTTGTGGCTGCTACATGTTGCCACTCATACAGAGTGCTGAGAAAAAGTATTTGTGGTTTTGCTTTTTTTTTTTTGGTCCCACTTAAAAAACAAAGATAAAGTAAATTTAAAAAATGCAGTTTTTGATGATGATTCCGTTTACTGAGGCAAAAGAAAAAAAAAAAGCTATCCAATCTAACTCGGCTGTATGTGAAAAAGTATTTGCCTCCTTTTTAAATGGAACTGAGTTTAAGTCACACCTGGGTCTCATAACTGCTAGAAATGTAAAATCAAGAAATCCCTCTGTTTCATTAGATAGCCAACATGAAACAGGCTAAAAGAGCTCAAAAAGCAGCACCTCATCTAAAGAAATTCAAGTATATGAAAGAAGGTTGTGGACATCTCTCAAACTGGAAAGGGTTACAATGTTATTTTTAAAACCCAGAGCAACAGATAAAATATTAGACATTTGAATGATTCAGTTTAGGATGATACTCTCTGGACTGATGAGACAAAAGCTGAGCTTTATGAAAGGTGTGCGTCCCCTTACAGCTGACGTAAAACTAACACAGCCTTTCAGAAATGCAACCTCATATCTGATTTGCTTCTTCTAGACCAGGACAACTCATTAATGCTGCTCTTGGCAGAAAATCATAAAGGAGAACATCAAAATGCCTCTAGATCAGCTCAATTAAAACAATTAGGCAAACGGGGAGTGGGCCAAAATTCCTCCACAGTGATGCAAAAGACTTTTTGTCAGTTATCAGAAATGCTTGACGGAAGCACAGCCAGTTTAGCCATGTAATTGCCCCCTTTTATCCAATTACTTTTACTTAAAAAGTGGACAATCACTGTCTTACATAGGGCCAGATTTTATTGTTGAACTTCTGACTGTGTTAGAGCTATCTGTCATAAAATCTGTTACTGACTGAAGTGTGTTGTGTTTTTGTCCCCGAGTTTTGTTGTTTCTTCCCTTTAGGCCAAAATGTGTTTCATTTCCCTGGTGTAAAAAGTATCAGCAGCAGAAAGATATTGTTTGTTAGGTCAGGAGAAATTCACCCTCTTCATTTCAATTTCATGACTCTGACCAACTTTTCCTGCAGAGATGATCTCTGGGGAAAAGTAAGAGTACTCACTCTGTCTTTTTTCTTTATTGTCAATAAGTAACCACACATCCATTCAACAAATACCTACACTGCAAAAACACAAAATCTTGCCAAGTATTTTTGCTCTAGTTTCTAGTACAAAATATCTTGAATACACTTAAAATAAGACAAAACTAACTTACAACTAACTTTTCAGCAGATATAAGAGCTTGTTTTGAGTCAATAATTCCTTAATATTGATGAAAAAGTTCTAGTTATAAGTGAAATAATCTGCCAGTGGAACAAGACATTTTAACTTATGAGAAAAATGTCTTGTCCCACTGGCAGATTATTTCACTTATAATTGGAATAATTGACTTCAAACAAGCTCCTAAATTATGCTGAAAAGTTACTCGTAAGTTAGTTTTGTCTTATTTCAAGTGTATTCAAGATATCTGCACCAGAAACTAGACCAAAAATACTTGTGGTTTTGCAGTATTATTGTATTATTATTACAAATAATAGACACTCCTGCTCCATATTCCAGATGACAGGTCATCAGCCATAGCTGCTTACATTTTAGAGAGGCGTGTCCCTGAAGGCTCTTTTAGTGTCAGAAGAGTGTTTCAGAATTATTTATCAGCTTTAAAAAAACAGTGGATTAATTATGAGTAAATTGCATTTAATACTTTGAGATTTTTAATTAAGTTGATTTTTAATTTCTTACCCTCAAATATGATATTTACGGTATCCTTCAAACATTACACAGAATGTCTACCAGCTTCCCATTTTATATATTCTACAAGCCGAATATTCATTCCACACAACACCATAAAGATAAATAAGGCAACACAGATGTCCATCTTTTCATCAAATACAGATTTTAAGCATAGATTTCACAATAAAAAGAATATATTACAAATACTCACTTCATATGCCCGGGGGCTGGTTAGACAGCTTGCCAGAGGCCCACAGTAGCTCGGCAGAGTGGAGGTGAGAGGAGGGCCGCTGTGTGTCAAAATGGGCTTAAGGTAACTGGGAAGTCATTAAGGGAAATGCGTTGAAAACATACAAAAATTACCAGTTATTAATAAGAGGCACACATTACCAACCTTATAAAAATCTCCATAAAGGCTGAACTTAAACTTGGGACACAAGACTTATGGAAGGTTTTAATAAAACGTCACTTAAAACAACAGAAAAATATTTTAGGGGATGTGTACTGGTAGGATAATTTTGGTGTTTACAGTTGATCTTCAGATAAATACATTTGTGATGTTTTCTAAGAACTGCAACAACCAGTTAAGCTGCTTTGGAAAACTAAGTACTGCTGGAATCTGCTGGTCCCATACACCATGCTCTGATATTTACACCAGCAGTCAGTTGCACAGGAGAAACAACCTACTGTGGCAAATTGTCTGTTGCTTTGGCTCCAAACAGCGTGCAGCACCAGGAGGAGAGTTTTTCCCTTCTGGAAAACACAGCTGCCCCATTAAAAGACAGAAACACAATCAACCACCTGGGGAGACAATTGTTCAGCAGGGATGGGAAGAGTGGAGGAAATGGGAGGATGAGTCGCTAAACATGCTACCTTGAGTATGTTGTTGCAGGCTACCAGGAGGGAAAAGCAACATTTTTTTTAAATTATGTCAAATTATCTAATCAAGGAGAAACCAGTTTGCATAGCAAATGGGCATCAGGCAGTCACCCTGACAGGTTATAGGACCCGCTACTAGATCATACAGATATTTACCTTGTGATTGAATCTCAAGAGATCAATACACAAAAAGGATACTTGTGATCAAATGTATACCAGAGCCTGAAGAGCCAAGCACTCTCCTGTTTGGTTTTACTTTGGGCCTCGTCCTGGGTGCCATCCTGGTTGAAAAAAAAAAAAAAAAAAAAGAATTACATTTTGGGGGGTTTTCCACAGTGATTGCAGTCAGACAACAGCACCAGTCATTTGTTTTCCTATTGCAGTGACTGATAAGAAGTCTAATTCAAATCAGTTTAATGTTTTCTGACCTTTTTACCCGTGTTACCGACTCACAGCATGCACCAGAGCCGTCTAATTGGGATATTTAATGGAAAAGGTTTTTAATCACAAGTTTTTATGATAAACATCTATCCATGTGGAGTTTACACTGTTTTAAAAACATTTTTCCACCAACTGAATGGAAACACTTATGTTTAACTAACAGAGCTAGAAAAAAAATAAAAATAAATAAATACATAGATCCATGTATTTTTCAATGAAAAACAAATTTTTAAAGCTGTTGGCATGTGAACCAGATTTCGTATTACTGTTGCTGGGAAAATGTTTTGCTTAAGTTTGAGATATAAGATCATAGTGACTAGTGAAATAACTGAAATCACAATGTTTTATAGGTCACTGTATTACGCTGTGAGTCAACATCCTAACAGGTTGGACAAGAGTCAGTATGACAGGTAGACTTGCAGGGACAAGTCCTAAAAGCATATGTGACACCACAGCCACCCTATTTTACTTTCGTCTTCTTCAGCAATGTCCTCTTTGTTTTTCTGATAACAGTTCTGTGTTTCTTCTGTGTGACTTCCTGAGTTCGAACCTACAAAAACTACAAACAGCAGAACTGGAACACATTCAGAAAGTCCCAAAGTGAATCTGAGTGAGCTCCT
Source organism: Anableps anableps (assembly GCA_014839685.1). Classification (NCBI taxonomy): domain Eukaryota; kingdom Metazoa; phylum Chordata; class Actinopteri; order Cyprinodontiformes; family Anablepidae; genus Anableps; species Anableps anableps. Next base: position 7,824,744 of record CM026070.1, read on the forward strand.
CACCCCCTGGAGGACTTGGAAGCTGTCGCCAGAGGGCTGCAGGTCTTGATCTGGATCCACACCAACCCTGCAACACAGGAGAAAAACCATGGGAAAAATAAATGTTTTAAACTATTGCTAAGCAACAATTACAAGAAGCACTCATGTGCTCGCGCACAAAAGTGCTGAAATGCTAAACCTTGTTCCCTAAGACACAGACCAGCATCAGCATTTAACCCAAAGCAAGTTAGAGGCAAACCGACATGGTGTAAGTATAACACAGACATCTTCTGTTAGTTTTTTGCTTGTTGGCTGAAAACATAAATCATTAACCTCAGAACCAAGTCATATTTTCACTTGTGCAGATAATCTCTCATTCATGCCTGACCCAAAGAGAGAAGGGTCAGTTTCAGGTGCAACAAACAACTTAATGGACACATTTTTCACAGTGCAGTGTGTGTTTGTCTAAAACTGACCAAGAATTAAGTCTGAAACACATCTCTTCTCCCAAATTAAAGTGTTTGAATCATTATAGTCTAAAGCCTCTATGTTAACTGTATACAGCAAGGATGGTTAATAAACCAAAGTAATTAACCACTATAATACGCCATATATTCTTTGTGGGGCTGAGGTCAGACTAGTTTTCTGGCCAATCCAGCCCAGTGGTACCATGGTTATTAAAGCAGGAGTTGGTACTTTTGCCAGTGTGGACAGATGCCAAGTCATGCCAAATTTACCTTTCATCTGAAATGAGGATTTTGGCCCATTGAGCAACAGATGGCAGACGTTATGTCTGGTTAAGTCGTGGTTTGGCACGAGGAATGTGACAGTTGTAGCTCATATCCAGGATGTGTCTGTGTATGAGGGCTCTTGAGGCTCTAATGATGTGCTCCATTTGTAGTTGGAACTCGGAAATTCTGACATCACAGTTGGGGGGGAAAAAAAAAAAAAAAAAAAAACCAACGGGAATGCCTCGCATCAACAATACTAAGCTGTGGTGAAAACATGTTTATTTTACAAGACACACTCGTAAGAGTGCATCTAAAAATCAACGTAACATGCAGCGCCTGCAACTCTAAAATTAACAAATTAAAAGTGGTGTTTGCATGTGGAAAGTACAGCTTAAAACCATGTTTGTAAGAGGTACTGCTAACAGTGTCTACTTGTTGAAATGTTGAAATCCTGACTTCTTCGACTATGTTAACCGGAACGCCCTTTCCTCTGCTGTGACGTCAAACACGGCTCTGAGTTCTGAGGTAACTGGAATGCAGAACTCCAGGCTCAGTCCAGCTCTTGTTAATCTCCCCCAAACACTTGAATTCGCTTTGGTTCACAATCTTTGTGAGGCTGCAGCTAGTCACTTGTTTGTGCATGTTTTTCTACAAATTTTTTTTGTTCCACTTAACTTTCCAATAATATGCTTAGATACAGCAGTCTGCGAACAGTATATTTCACCGTGACCAAGGGCTCCACATCAGTGACTGGCAGACAACTGTCAAGTCAGCAGGCTTTCAATGCGATTGTGTAGACCATATCACCATAACAACACATTTATTTAGAAAAAATGTCTTATGTGATGTTCTTTTTTTTAATTTTTATTTTTTTTTATTAGCTGTAAGCCATAATCATCACACTGAACAGAAACAAATGCTGAACATATCACTGTGTCTAATGAATATATGCAATATAAGCATTTTTGAACTGATCACTGAGATAAATTAACTTTTCAATACTTTCTAATTTACTGAGATGCACTGGTAATCACATTGCCAATTAGGGTTTGTTACTTTTTCTTTCTAGCCATTTCTTTTCATTAAGCTAAGGTGACCAGCAGATAATGTTGTACAGAAGTCTGCTGTAAGTCTCTGCAAGGCAAAGTGACTTCCAAAAAGTCAAACAGAAGGGATTTATTTACATAGCACACACATATTTCCAGTGTTTCTAGCTGCTCATGGTTTATTTCTACTATGATGTCTCTCAACAGCTGAAAAGTATTCAACCTCAGCAGGCCATTTCTCAAGGGGCACTTTTATTTTGGCTAAACTCCCGCTAACCCAGCTGGATGGATGCCAAGGCAGAGACATGTGGCGTGTCGTGGATATGTTTTAAATTATACTTGACGCTGCATCATGGAAGGTCCAACTGGTGTGTGTGGTTATTTTTAAACCCTTCTGTGACTGTCACAGAAAGGAAATGTGTTTTCTGGGTAAACCACTCTCCTCCCTTTTATCCAAGTAGTTTCAAAAGAAGAGACCAAGCATCCGGCTGTCTTTTAAGACTCTTTCTTGTCTCACCGAAACACACATGCACAGGATCGGGGGAGGAAAGAGGCTGGAAGGACGCCAGGGGGCATGCAAACAACATAGTTATGCAAATGATGCAGGGAAGTGCAGCAGAAAGTATCTGGGAAGAACGTACTCGACACAGTGACTGAACCCCTCCCAAAAAAAAAGGGGAGAGGACAGCCTGACTCACATTTCCCAGGATAAAGAGAAACAAATAGCTCTACATGCACAGACTATAAGGGAATCCTCCAGTGACTTCATTCCACCCTTTAATCCTAATCCTGAAAAAAAAAAAAAAAAAAAAAAAAAAAAAAAAAAAAAAAAAAACCCTCCTCTCCTTGTAATCCATCAAATATTCCTTGCAAGCAATTTTGTTTCTGTCCACAAGCAAATCTTGAAAAGAGCGAGGAAGAAAAAACAAAAAACAACAGAGCAATCACCCAGTCACAGCTCAGGTTTCTTTTCTTACACGTTACCCTCCACTAACATTTCCAATCAATTTCTGAGTGTGTCAAGATGCTTCTGCATAGAAACAGTATGTGATTTGTTTCTTTGGTTGCTGAGTGGAGGGTGTGTGTGTGTGTGTGTGTGTGTGTGTGTGTGTGTGTGTGTGTGTGTGTGTGTGTGTGTGTGGCCAGTCAACTGAGATCTGAGATTAAAGAAAAAAATAAAAAGGAACAGACTTTTTTTCACAACACAAAGAGCAGCCTTGACTGAAGCGTTTTACTGCGTCGTGCTGAGGTATTTTCTCAAGCAGCAGGAGCGCCTCAACCTCAGCCAAACTGCCATATAACACAATCAGCTTCACGCTCAGGTGGTTTCAAACATTTTTTTCCAAAAGGAGCTTTTTTTAATGGACCTTTGTTGAAGATCCCCACTTTTTATCCTTCACCAAAACAAAATTGAAACACCAGGAGATTTTCCCCAACACCAATTAGCACCAGTGAACTGATTCACATTCATATACGGCACCTGGAATATTCCCACTTTCCGTTGCGACAGCGCTCGTCCTGAAATCTTTTGTCGTTTCCATATCTATATCTATCATAAACACAGGGTTTGAAAACATTTAAAACTAAACAGTGATGTCAGATGTTTAACTTGGGTAATAAACAGCCATCTTGCATTTGACAGAAATAGAGCATCAAAGTATATTATAAATCTTGGAACATACTAATTTTTTTTTTTTTTTTTTTTTTTTTTTTAATTTGTTCAGTATTTACATGACATTTCTGAATTTCTGAAGACAAAAAAACAAAACAAAAAAAACAAACAAACAAACAAAAAAAACCCCCAGTTCTTTTTCACCTGTGTCATGGAAAAAATGATAATGTGTCAAATGCAACATTTTATACCTTTTCGTTCATAAGCTTTTTGTACTTTTCAGATTTTTATAGTAAATCATTTGAAAACCATGCAATAGTTTACATCCACTTCACAATTATGCTCTACTTTGAGGAGGTTAAACTTTCTTTAACTGATGAATGAGTAGAATCCGGTGCTTGTATTGGAAAAAAGTTCCTTTTTGTCGTTGCTTATTATTCAAGTGGGAGTTTTGCTATTTTGGAATATGACATAAGACTCAGTTTATCACTTTTCTCTCCTCACCTCTTGAACTTGCAATCAGTGTTTATGGATGTGCCATAACTGTCTTCTGCACAGCTTTAGTTATTACAAACAGAAACTAGTGATCAGGTCCGAAATCTGGGTGTAGTGATGGACTCAGACCTGAACCTTCAAAGACACATAAAGACAGTTACAAAGTCAGCCTTCTAATCAGCTGAAGAACATTTCCAGTATTAAATGACTAATGTCCCAACAAAGTCTTGAGAAACTCATCCATGTGTTTATCTTTAGTCAAATTAATTACTGCAACAGCGTCTTCACAGGTCTTCCTAAAACGTCAATCAGACAACTGCAGCTGATCCAGAACACTGCTGCTCGTGTTCTCACTAAGACCAGGAAAATAGAGCACATCACCCTAGTTCTAAAGTCCTCCCACTGGCTCCCTGTAGCTCAGATAATAGACTTTAATGTAATCTGGTGCTAAGCCATTCAGTGATTTATAAACTAATATAAAGTATTTTAAAGACCTGTTGTCATTGCATCAGCCTTCCAGACCACTCCAGTCTTCTGGTTCTAGTCCACTCTGCATCCCCAGAGTCAGAACCAAACATGGAGAAGCAATATTCAGTTTCTAGGCACCTTTAATCTGGAACAAATTTCCAGAAAACTTAAAAAAAAAAAAAAAAAAAAAATTCTGAAACACTGAGTTCCTTTAAATCAAAGCTAAAAACCCCATTTGTTTAGAGCTGCCTTCAATTATCAATAACTGGAACATCTGATTTAATCTGCATTAAAATTTTTCATTACCTTCTGTTATTGTACCACTGCAGTGTGTTTTTTCCATCATGTAAAGCATTTTGAATTGCCTTGTTGCTGAAATGTGCTAAACAAATAAACTTGCTGTGCCAACTTATAGAGACCATACATTTCTGGATATATTTTTAAATGCCTCCATATTTGCTGACTTTAAACTACATACCAAGAGTTAATTTGGGAAATATAGATTTTAACAAACTACATTTTCAGTTTGGTTACATTTGAAATATATACGCTATCAAATGTAAATAATTCTCAGTAAATTAGATTCTCAGCTCATTTACAAAATTCTGCTGCAAAATAGTAATGCAAACAGCTATAATAGTATCTGTTAAACTACTATTATTAACATAAGCTGGGAATTTGGTGTGTATCTATGGAAACAAAGACCCAAAGTAAGCTATAACTAAGCACAATAGAAGTTATATGACATAGCCAATAGCAACGGCAACTCCACATATAAAATAAATGTAAAAAAAAAAAAAAAAAAAAAAATGTAAAAGTAACCAGTATATGAAGGTAATTTGGGCAAAGTGAGTTCATCTTGGAATGACATTGAAAGCTTGGGACTGCTTTTGTTTTGTAGGGTTTAACCAGGAAACCATACAGAAGCACATTTCCTTTTGTTCATCTAGTTTGTTCAGATCACCGTAAGTCATAAGATATGTGAAAAAAAAAAAAAAAAATAGTTACTGGTTTAAAATTACCAATATCTACAGTCAGAGGAATAACTGAAACATTTTCAATAAATGAAACCGTAAAAATTTTTTAGAGCTCACTGTTGGAGAACTGCAACTAAGAGTGGTATCTTGGTCTCACCAAGTCTTCAAGGTAACCACATATTTTAAGTATTTTGTACATGTCTTTATAAGGGAGGGGCATTAACTGTGAAGAAACCTGCAAATATAAAAAAGCTGTTAAGTAATGAACTAAACTGTAATTTCTGTACCCTAAATCCAGTGTGATTGGCCTTCTCCTAACATACTTGACAGAAATCATTTATCTGAGAGTAAAGCAAAAAAAAAAAAAAAAAAAAAAAAAAAAAGACTCAATCACAGCCAAAAAAGAAGCTACATTAAATATCAAAAGGATTACCCTGAAAACAAAAATTCTCTTTGGAGCAAACAGATTAGCAGAACCTTTCCTGAACCATGGTAAGCAACAAGGACCTCTTTCGCTCCTGATAACTTCTCTCTCAAACATTTAGATAAGCAACATGCTCCCCTGCTTACAGGCACTCATCTGAAGCCAAATACCAGCAGTGCTTCTTTACAGACAACACAGCAGCAGTCCCACATCACATTTCAGTCATCACCCATGTGCCTGATGATCCTAACAGCTTCACAGAATGCTCTGCCACAACACGTTACAGATGGCATGTTCCTCAATAATAAACAGAGGAGAAAACAGAGCTGAATAACAGGCTGCCTTTACCCCAACTGTCCAGTTATTTGGTATAAATCTGTGTGCAGTCAGTTATATAAGATTAGACTGAAACCACAGAGAGACACAGCTGATATTTGCATGCTGTAAAGCACATGTCCCGGTATCCACAGCACTGGGTTCACGGGGGGGGGGGGGTTGGCAGTGCTCTAAAACCTCTGCCAAACAATAGCTCCAGTTCGGTCCGAGGAGGCATTACTCATATTAAACAGAGCCTGCTCGCTGCTGACGGGAATGAGATAATCCGCTTTATCGTGATAAATAGAAGCTCTCAGTGCATCATGGGCAGATTACAGAAGAGAGGCCAGTGCTCGACCCGGAGAGAAAAACAACCAAATAGTTGCAACAGCAGCAACACAACTCAGAACATAGAAACTTGGAACATGCTCAGTCATGGCAGTCTGACGATGAAATTCATTTTCTCTTCCGGCTCAGGTTTAAGCAGTGAAAGATGTACTGGAGGACAAATCCTAAAGTAGATTTGAGAAATATCCTGGCAGCTCTGTGGGGAGGAACTGAGAGAGCAGCAGAGAACTCTTGCCCCCTCTCCTGGCAGCCCATGACTCATTCAATTACAAACTGAAAGTCTGGTTTACTACTGAAATATGTTTTCATGCCAAGTTTGAGGGGATTATGGAAAGCCATTTGTGTATGCATTCAATATTATTGATATTAGTCTTTTAAAGACTGATTGAGACTTCATCAACAGATTATATGCTTTATTATTTTATTTATTTGTTACTGAGGGTAACACTACAAATTTGTTATGTTCTAGAAACATGACAAATAAAAAAAAATCTTGTCTTAGCCTCCTAGGTCACAACAAAACTGCACCAGTTATACCATTTACCAAAACTAGTTACACTAGTCGCACTAATGTCCAAGCAACTAGGGTTTTTGATGACAAGATCAAACTAGTCAACAATTATGTCATACTAATTAACTAAATGACATGAAATGCTAGCTTGTTTAGCTAACACAAATTCTGCCCCAGTAGTTCAGGAGTAACACTTAAATGTGCACACTAGCTGACCCTAAATGCACATTGGCTTATTTGCTGAGACTATTTGTCTTAAAGTCCACAAGACTTAAAGCAAACTAGTTGAATTTTTTATGGTTTTACTAGTTCCTTTAAAAGCCTCAACATCCTAACTAATTAGCCAGTGTACCAGTTCACTAGCAATGAACATTTTTGCTTATTTCTTAAAGCTGCAGTATGTAACTTTTTTATGACTACTTCTGGTACTCCAAGTATGACACAAACTTGGTGTTACTAGTAACTATGATTCCAAGTCTGCTTATGTTTCTGTACCTTCCCACTAGGACCCACAAGGCATCTCTGCAGACGTCTGCATGCAGTCCAGATTTTTGTGTCCCCATTGGTTGTTGTGTGCTGGCAGGGTTAAAATAAGCCTAACTCAGAGGGTGGTGCCAAACTCACAACAGATGAAGTAAACAGAGGGTCAGAAGAAGAACACAAACCATAAAGCTAACTGTATAACTTTAAATAGAGCATGGATGTTCAACTGGGGTATAAATAGTATGAATAGGAGTGGGTCTTAATCCGCAAGGGACAAGTAGTTCTCGTACAAAGACAAGAAGAGGCATGTCAAATCAAAGCGCTTCTTCTGAACTAGTGTGAGCAAACGTCTGAACTAGAACAATGTGGTTACAAACTAGTCGATGAATATTGAATAAATATACACACTGTTTTCCTCTTAAAACTATATACCCAAAAACATTATTTAAATGGTATATAATCTAAACAAATTGCCTAGAAAGTGGGGACACTGATTGGCACTCTGTAGCTAACGCTAAGCTAGTGCATAGCTAAGGCTAATGCATACCTTGGTGTTATCTTAGTTTGCTGGATGAAGCATGGAGATAATCAAAATATAGGATAAAAAAAATAATAATCTTTAAAGTCAATAAGAATGTGTTTTTAAACAGGCTAAAAAAAAAAAAGAAAATATTAGGCTACAGAAGAAGTTAGCAGAAGTCAAGTTCTGTCATTTTATTTCTGACAGAAAACTGAACAACAGTTATGCTAAAACAGCGATAAATGATAACAGCCTAAACACACACCATCAGGTGAGCTTTAACTATATTTTTTGTCTTAAGTCCTTTCTGGATACTGCAAATTTATTTTAAAATTGCAACAAACATTTTTCAGAAATTTTTCAATATTTTGGGAAATTAGAAAAAAAAAAAAATTAGAGTGAAATCCTAGACATATTATACGCAGCATTTTTTTTTTTTTTTAAACAAACCATGCAGAATAACACACTCCCTTAAAAAGTTTTTTATAAAGTATTATTTCTAGAGAGATTCTGTCACCTGATATGCAGCCAGGAGAGCATGGGTGTAGTTCCCCCACCGAATACCCAGACCGTGAAGAAGACGATAAGCAGCGTGGTGGTGAACATCATCTGCCGGGCCGAGGTGGCAGTGTCCCGGATAGCCAAGGCAAATGCCATCGCCCCACGTAAACCTAGAAAGGTTTCCATTCAAAACTGTTACACATTAAATTTATTGAGATTAGCAATATTAGTTAAACCTTTTGATTTTATTTTGTACCTGCAAACATCATCATATGCTGGAAGTTTCCCCTGATCTTGTCCCTTCGACCGAGGTTGAGGAGGAAGGACAGCGGGTAAATGTTGAGAGCTCTGCCAATAAATATGGCCATCTGACAAGTTGGTTAAGAAGTCCAACACTACTAAGCTGTAGAGTATTTGCAAGAATTTTTTTTTTGTTTGTTTGTTTGTTTATTAGGATTTTTTTCCCCCAGGGAATTGAAAGGATACAAAAGCTCCAATGATAAAGATGGGGCTGAAAATGTGCTTCTGGAAGGTGAACAGAGCCAAGCCCATGTATGAGAAGATGAAATTCTCAGCCAGGAAGTGAAGAACTTCAAAGAGCTGTGAATTAAATACAACTTTAATATTTTGATGAAGAAAATCATAAACATGGAGTGTTAGCAAAATATCCACACAATGAACTCTAAACGACTAAGTTGTATGTTGAGAGTTACTTCCACTGAAACAGAGCAACAAGAGTCAGCCTGTTTACTGATCTAAATGTGTCACACTGCATGCTGTTTACATGCTAATCTGCAAGACTGCGTCCCCTCTGGGAGACCGAGCAGTCATGTCAGGACGGATGTCCGCAGACAGCCCCGATTAAGGTCACATGAGGCTGATCATGGTGCCATCTGGTACGAGCACCCTGTCAGATTGTGGGGGTGGGAAAGGGTTCAGATCTAAGGGGGCTAACATGAGGGAGTCTGGCCAGATGCTACCTGCTTGGTGCGTTTTGTGGACTCCTCAGAGAGGTTGTTGTATGTGTAGTGAGCCTGCGTGATGCCACAGAACAGCACGGCCACAACACCTGTTGGACAACAACACACGTGTTGCAACGAACTCAATCAACATAGCGGGACAATTCATTACAACAAATAAAACAAGTTATTTCACTGCTTCTCTGCAAGATTGTCTCTGCAGCATTATTAATTTCATAAGAACATCATTTTAACCTGTAGTTTTAAGGCAATGTTACATTTTTATTTTAGTGCTAAAATACCTCATGATAAAATTAACAACATGTTATCTAGCAGAAGATGACACATTCTTGTTAAAAGGTACAGGAAAAAAATAATTCGTACATTTTAAGAAAGGAAAAACAAAATTTAAAAAAAAAAAAGTGATAAAACTTTCTGTATAAACAAAGATACACATCTACTTAAGATCTTACTTCAACTTATTTAATTCAGACAGCTTACTCTACACAGATGATACACAGTAAACACAGATTCTTTGACAGTTTGGGCTCTGTGATAGTTCTGTTTGTAAAAATACAAAAATTAGAGGAGGGTCCCATTTTTAAATTTAGATGCCAAACAATGCTTTGTATGGCATCTAAATCAGACCCAGTGTAACAATCACAAGTTCAATTTAAAACCCCGATCTAAGTTGGTCTAAGTCCAAAAAAAAGCTAAGAAATTAACCTTTTTTGGATCATTAAATGAGTGTGAATTTATCTGTGCATTCTGTCTTGCTCTGATGTGGCAAATCAAAGATAAAAGAAATAATCTAAATATAAAATCAACAGAAAAGGGATATTTTTTGTCTTCATGAATTCTAATTTTTATGTTTTAGATCTACACTGAATTTTCTCCCCCCCCATTCTTATCCAGCTTTGGAACATCTCCAAATCAAATTCCATCCATTTAAGGGAAACTGTTTATGACATAGATTTGAATATAATTAAAGCAAGATGGCTCACCAGTGAACCCGCAGGCCTCGGCCAGCAGGAAGGTGCTCCAGGACATGAGAAAGAAGAGCGCCGTCTCCAGCAGAGGGAAGCAGTGCAGCTTGGTGAACTTGGTGACGTAGAGTCCAGTTAAAGACGAACAAGGCTTTGCATTTTCATGAACCACACTCAACAGTAACAATATAACTCAGGCTCTTAGAAATGGGTCAATCTAGACTGTGGTTGGATTTTAAAGTGTGCACAAAGAGAAGGATATGAGAGCCGTGACGACACCTGTGGCTGCCCCCATCACAAAGGAGCCACTGAAAATCCCCAGGAAAATTCCCACAGATTTGAAAAAGGCAGAGGCATCAAACATGTGTGTATTTGCACCAGCAGGTTGGTAGGCCACGATGGAGCTGAGATGTAAAAAAACACACACAGCATGTGAGTTTATAGTAATTGTGGCATGTGTCAAAATCATAACTGTTTAAATGATCAACATTCACTGTGGAAACTCTGAGCGTGCGTAAAATTTTACCAAGTGTCTTTTTGAAAAATGGATTAACAAAATGGAGCATTCTAACAATCTCCACTTTAGAAGTGATTCATAACTTCCACTAGAGGGAGGTAGAGTGCTGTATGTCAAGGGGGAGCAGTGATCACAGGAGGCAGGTTTAACAAATCGGTGCAAAATTCAACAACAACTTGAAAAACCATACTGATAGAAATCTGTACTTGGTGCATCAGTAAGCACCGAAATGGAACACAAACAAAAAAAGATAAAACTGATTTAAGGAGAAACATGATGTCTGGAAAAAAAAAAATACCTGGAGGGTGGTTACCTGTTGTGCATGAAAACAGTTTAATTGAAAACAGTAACTTGTGACCACATCTGTTCAAATACTTTACTGGACTAAGAGTAAAATTTATTTTTATTATATAGAGCAGTTAGAATACATTTCCCCAAAACCAATAGCCAAGTAAACATGTGTAGCACAAATCTGCTTAGTTAATGCAATAGTTTGGATTTTTTTTTTTTTTTTTTTTTTTTTTTTTTTGGAATGAGGTTTTGAGAAGTCTCATCTACAACAGTTTCCTTAGCTGGGAAACAAGGATTGTCATATTGCAGCTAGTTTGCTGAAAAGTGAAGAAATCCTTAGTGTACTGGAAGGAGTTAATCAGACAGGGGCCAACATTTCACATGTGGTTTGCAACTTGAAGCCACTTAAACTGAACATGCTCATACCTATGGGACATAAGGCCATAGAGGATAACGAAAGTCTGAGACCATGGTTCTCAACTGGAAAATCCCTCCAGGTGGTGTGTCACTTGGACCTCAAGTATCAAATTATGGCAGGATGGAGCAGGAGATGGATAAATGGATTTGGGACTAAACCTTAGAGATAGGGTGAGGAGCTCAGAGGAGAGCCATTGCCCTTCCGCATCAAAAGAAGTTTGTGAAGGTGGTTTAAGCACCTGATTAAGATCCCACCTGGACTCCACACTTTAGAGGTTCTCTGGAAACATCTTGCAGGTACGAGACCCTGGGGAACACCCAGAACCTCTGAGGGGGACTAGATATTCCTTCTAGCATTAGGTTTCCCCAGAATTAGCTGGAGAGTGTTACGAGAGAAGGGGGTGGACACCTTTCTCTCCAGGAACTGTTATCTTCATGAAATGATCTTCTGTAAGTAATGGATGAATGAATTTTACTTTTGGCTAACTTAGATTTCTATATAGTGGACTGACAACTCACAGCTAATCATGCAGATTAATGCAGCCTACAACAACAAACTGTCTCTTCTCAAAGTGAAGATGTCTTACAGCTACTAAAACAGAATTGTATCTAATAAATATAAACTTTTCAGTTTGACTTAAAACCTCTGGGCAGTGGAAAGCTATCAGCTAGTCAGACTAGTCCTTTATTTTTAGCAGTTACCTACAAATTTACTGCAATATGATATTTTTTCACTAAAGGCAAAGGAAGCATTGCTAACAATACTTTCACAGAACTATCTCTTTAAATTCTACCGCTGAATAAAGGGGGGGAAAAATTACTTACGAGGACAAGACAATGGCCACAGCATCATTCATAACACTCTCTCCAAACAGCAGAGCGTAGAGGTCCCCATCAGCATGGAGCTCATTGAATATAGCCAACACAGTCACTACAAGCAGATATAAACAATAAAAAAATAAATCTAAACAAATAGCCACATACAGATTGCTCACAGCTGTAACGCATCTTTAGTTGCCCTCAAGTTGTACCTGGGTCTGTGGCAGAGATGATGGCCCCAAAGAAAAGGCAATCAGTGTAGTAGAACTTATCAGTCAGCTGTCCGACTGCCTTCATCAGCTTTACCACGCCGTACATCAGATTCCTGGGGTTGGACAAGCAGAGGAGAGGCATTCAGTTGCAGTAAAAAAAAAAAAAAAAAAAAAAAAAAAAGAGAGAGGAGTCATCTCTTTTAAGACAGGTTTGATGAACAGAGAGGAGAAACTTACCCAATAACAAAGCATGAAATTGCAGTGCCGAGAAAGGCGTAGGTAATGATGGAGCCCAGATTTCTGAAGAAGTGTCTCTGGAAAAGCGAAAAAAAAGAATAAAATACAGACAAATGCGATTATTGTTTTATGACCAAGGCTGAGAAGGAGAAAACAACAACAACAAAAAAATCTAAATTTCTGAAAACAACATTGATCATGCTGATAATATGCCTTCCAGCTCTGAAGCCTGAAACCTTCAGGTCAGCGACTGCCATGGCTCCTACAGCAACACAAACATGCGTCCAGCTGTTTGACTGCTTTTAAAACAAACAAGCAGCAAAACACAGATGACTTCCAAATCAAGCCCATCTGACTGTCCATGCAGAGTAACACAAAAACAGCTGATTCGGATTTTTTTTCAGGAAATGTGTCTCTTCCTTTATAACGGTCCCACTGATCAAATTTAATTGATGACATTCTGATCAGTGACCTCAAGCTAGTTATGTATATATAAAAAAATGCACATCAGTTGGAGCCCTGAGTGGCTTTGGTGCTCTAAATATTGCTTAAAATGAACTAAAAATCCTACTTATGAGTCTGATAAAAGATGACCCCTTCTTCCTTTTCCTGAAGACCATCATTTGACTCAGCAAATTCCAACTTGATGCACACTTATAAGAAACACAACAAACTCAAAATCCACTGAGCAGAGACCTATAAAGCTCTACTAAACTTGATTAAAATATTATAATAGTAATACGGTTAGGGGAGCTGTTTGGTGCTAAAGAGCTAATGCTATGCTAACTAGTACTTTACATTGTCATTTCAGTGGTTTTAAATGCTTCTCACTTCTAAAAAGATATCAGTTTTTAGAATAATTATTTATGAATGTATTATCTTGAAAGAAAAACTAAACATCATATGTAAACTTAATAAATTTGGTTATCTCAATGAAGGATAGCTGTGACAGTTAGCTAGTGCTCACATTTTTCAATTTGTCATTGTCTTTTGAGCTAGAATACAGTTTTTTGGCACTCAAAGGCAGATAAAGAATGCAAAATATTTGCTAGTTCCTGAGGTGCTTAAAAATGTAAGCCAAGTACTTTTAGATTAGGCTACACAGCTTAAACTGGCCACAAACAAACCAATTACACCACCATGACTGTTGAGGTGGGTGATTGGAATCAACTGTATCCCCCTACTTGAAAAACTGTAGGTTCTCACCAAACTTGGCCTCCAATACTGCTGCCAAGGGTTGTAAAGGGTTGAAGTACATTTAGTATGTGACTGCACAGAATACAGGGAAATTGCTTGTTATGCAAACAGCAGCAAGCCTGGTCACTGTGCACAATAAGTGGCAAATCCCTCTGGGTTTTGGGTTTTGGCAATTTACAACTGAAACATTGATGTTGAGTGTTAGTTTCCAGAACTGGGTACCAACATCCCAGGCTAATGTGACGTAGAATAATTTCAAGGGATGAGCATGCTCCAAATAATAATTCAAACAACCTTACAATAGCATTAGCAAGCCAGGATTTCATAATAAGCACACTCCTATACACAGAGGAGGGGGCATTAAAGTGTTTTTAATTGAAACCCAAGATGTTTCATTCCATCCAGCATAAAAAATCTCTAAGGGAGATTGCTGAACGTTCGTAATCTATCCTAAAAAGTAAACCATTTACCTTGTGCAATAATGTCATTTAATTTAACTTCCCTCTGGGATCAATAAAGTATTTCTGAATTTGAATTGAATGCTTTATTCCCAGTAAACCTAAGTCCATGAATCACCAGAGTTGTCAAGATTCAGATACTATATCCTGAAATTCTGACATCTTGGAACAGAGTGGACCAGTTAATGGTACACACTAAGGTTCTAAAAGGGTGAGTTTTCCAGACTACAGACATTTTATACTTGTCCTGCAATTTAAAGCCTTTTTACTGAGATGCCAGATAAACTGTCAGAGTGACCATAGTTAGCTCCAGCAGCCCTGGTGCTTTAAACTACTGTTCAAATGGAAATTTTGTGGAAATTCAAGTCCTGTCACATGGTTAAAGTATGTATGTTCCTTTTGATAAACTCCTGTTCTGTCAGGGACTATCAGGAAATTAAATTTCAATATTCTATGACTGTCTCCAAGTGATCAGATAACACCTAGCCTTTTAATCAGAATGTAGGTCATTGCATAGATTTCAAGCATCCAGCATGCTGAGGTGAAAGCAGTGGCTCCATAGTTTGATATTAAGTAATGCTACTAATGGGACATTGCTGTGATATTTAAGACATGCTGCATCAGTTCTGTGTCATTAGTGCACGTGCAGTATGCAAGGTGTGTCAGAGCTGCAGTGCTCATGCTGTGGAATTCTAATGCCAAAGCATTATTTTCTTACAATATCGTGTCTTCCTACGTTGTATAAACATTTTGCAAGCTACAACTGAGTTGATAAGCCATTTTAAAATAAAAGCAATTAAATCCTGGATGACAATTTTGTTTTAAAGGTTTGTTTTTGTCAGTCAATGTAATAATACAGTGAGAATTTTATACAGGCCCATGCTGAGCTCCAATGTCATAAACATTATGGACAGCTATGAAGAGGATCATGTGCTTTACTAAAAACTGACCCTGTAAAACTGTGAAAACATTAGCAAATAAAATCCAAATCTAATTACCATTCTCCTAATAAAACCCAGTTACTTTAAAGACTAAAGCAAAAACTGTTTCTATTGTCAGCAGTTTCTCTGTGCCAGCAAAAATGTCAGAGAGGAAATGAAAGACAACTGCTCTGGACTTCCCTTCAAAAAACACTTATGCTCACTACTCTCACAATCTGGCCAATGACAGGTTTTGTTAGCAAACCATCTGTCCAATGAAACACTGTGTCAGCAGACACTTCAGCCAGACTCAACATCATCTCATGTTACCGTGTCGCTTCACTTAATCTCAGAAACAGTCACAAGTGCTGGACTTCTGGTTTTTGCATAATATCTCACCTTCTTCAGACTGTACCCAGCATGGAAAATAATCGGAGGGAGCAATATGTTGAAGAAAACCTCAGGGTCAAAGGTCACCTGGAGGGGGACAAGAAATTCACAGTTAATTGATAAAACTAGCAGAATGTAAATAACTTATTCTTTTGCTTACCTTGCGCAGCATATCATTCTGCTCCACATTGTGAATCTCCCTGAAGTTGATCTCCCCTTTCAGGGTGTACTCAAAGAACTTGCCGCTGACATTAAGCAGCAGGGTGCTGGAAGGTCCTTCCTTCAGCGAGCAGCTCGGAGGGGTCTTGTTGTGGTAGCTGGTGGCTGGAATGCCGTAACGCAGGATCACACCGACCAGCAAACCTAATAAATCCAATCAGAACAATGATGGAGGGTTATAGGAACATCTGACACACGTACATAGACACAACCAACTACGCCAAAGAAATGCCAAGCAACCAAAATCTCGTTAAAATTGGTGACAATATGCAATCAACAGCCACTGTATCAGTTACACATTGATAGTACTGGGTTAGACCCCCCTCATTCTTCTTTTGTGTTTGTTGCTTACACCTTCTTCTAACTCTGCTATGTCAATGTTGCAGCAAAAACTCAGACGCAACATTTTTCCAATTTGTTATTGTCTGATATTGGTGTTCCTGTGTGAATTGTGGCCACAGTTTCACTTTTTTTTGCATTCAGAAATGGTATTCTAAAAGCTTTTCTTGTAATTATTAGGTATTTGAGCTCTTGTTGCCTTTTTATCATCTCAAACCAGTTTCCCCATTGGCTACAGACCTCTGAAATCAGTGAATCATTTTCGTCCACTCCATTATCAATCTCTGGATAGTTTCTCCTTCTCTTCCACCATTCTCTCCAGGCACAAGAGATGGCTTTTGAAAATCCTAGACCAGGCCATACTGAAAGATCACTACAATCCCTTTCTTCGACATTCTGAATCCAGTTTTAACTTCAGCAACTTGGAGTAATTCTCCATGCATTTCTGGTTCATGAGAAGATTAGATCAAGTTGCTGCAGAGCAAAGATAGAAAAATGAGAACATGATGGGTAGAATCCGGTGGGGAGAATAAGAGTTAGGAAGAAAGTGATGAGAGAGGCACTACAGAGGAGCATAAATCCTGTGATCAGACAGGAGTTATCTGCTGGAGAGCAGGCGAAGTAAAACTGTCAGCTATAGGCTTGCTGATTCACTCTGCCAGTAGGTTAAATATGAACATCACACTCTGGCTTTGGCTTAACCACACAAGCACACACGCACAAAGTGGTTTCATGCAGTCACTGAATTAACCCACCTGTTGTTTCAGTTCCTGGCACAAAAAAAATTATGCTCGGATCACAAAGACTGGGAGTTTTAGGTGCTTTCCATAGATTTGGACAAGAAAGTACCGAAAAAGCATTTCTGGTTAGCCTGTTCTTCATGCAGCTAATCGGAACTTCCAACATGCTACAAAATAATCCTTCTGATCTTACAGAGCATTGTTTAGTTTCACCCAGAGAAGTGAACGGCATAACAGCTCAGCTTGTGCACATACTTTCTGCATTTCCAAAAAGGCCACCCAGTGTTTAAATGTAGCATTCTGGTAACAGTTTTTTTGTTTTGGATTGTCTGCTTTACTAAAACGTCCCACTGGAGAACAAAGTTCAGGGTTGAAAAGCAGCAAGGATTACATAAAAAAAAAACAAAAAAACAAATCAAAGTCTGCCTATTTTCTCCTTCACACCAGATTTCTAGTTAATAAGTGACATTTGTGGCCCCGACTGGACTGCCTAGGTTCTGTCTCACAAGTCTTGCAGGAAAACATACAGATGTATTTTTCATGTGTTCTTCACACAGCTTGACTTGACAAACACAGAGGCACAGATTTGTGACCAATAACGATCAGAAGAATGTTGGCTTCATCTCTGAAATAAACTAAACTGATTTCTGTTTTCAAAAACTTTAGGCAGTAAAGTGGAAAAAGCACAGGAATTCGCAAATATAACAGAAATTAAAAAAAAAATAATAAACATTCATATGTCCTCGCCAAACAGCACTTCACAGGGATTGTATGCCAAATCGCCACATTTATTTTTACACAGATCAAATCACAACATAGAAAACAAGTGCATAAGCTTAACAGCAGTTGAGCTCTCTGAGCTCCCCTCACTATCTGTGTCTGCCGTATGACAGCTGAAGTCCTTTGGCTTGCTGATATTCTTAGCTTTAAACTACCAAATTTACACAGCTCATCAGAAAGGCCAGCTATGTCCTAGGTTGCTCCCACAACTAAGTGCAGGTGGTGGGAGACAGAAAACCTCTGGTTTAAATAACATCACTGTTGGGCAACGTCTCCCACCCCCTGCATGACGCCGTTGGTAAACTTGTGAGCTCCTTCAGTGACCGCCTGCTGCATCCTAAGTGCACAAAGGAGGATTGTCGTAGGTACAGTTATTCTCATTTCAAATAACATTCCAGCTGTTATTTGCACATCCCTGTTGTATGCATCCCCCCCACTTAATGTAAATAGTCTGTTGTTTTTATATGAACAAATATGCATACACATTTTGTACATTAAAATCATCATATTCAGTTGCAGGCCTCAGAATCTCAGTATACTATTTTAATAACATCCCAGTATTTTGCCTTACAGTATGCTGTTATTCTTACTTTCTGTTTTTATATTTTTCTCTTCGTGTGAATCCACATGCTTCGACTTGCCGGTCACTTTGCTGCTGGTAGACCTGAATTTTCCCACTGACGGACAATAAAGGTCATTTCTATCTTATTCTGTTCTTCTATTACTTTCACTCAGTATTTGGTACTTGAGTACCGGCAAACCAAAAATCCATTTAAGGCTGGTTTTACACTCACTAACTGCATTTGGTGCATCTTTTCCATTGTAATGGTGTAACATGAGAAAACTGCAGTTCTCCATAATCTAATTCAGAGCAGTGCCAAGACAGAAGTAACTTAAGCGAATTATTAGCCCCCTCAAAGATAATGGGGGAGGGGGGTGGGCTAGCTGTTTTTACGCTGCATCTTTCTGAATAATACAGTCATCTAAACTGCAGATGTACCAACAATTTTAAACTATTTGAGGATCAGGATAATCTCCCCAAAATTATGAGGACTAACTAAAACAAGCAAGGATGGATAAGGGAGAGCAAGGTGCACCCTATTTGTATCATTTTCACAGGAAGCATCAACTCCTGAGCTCTAGAATCCACAACAGAATAAAACTGGATAAGTATTCTTAAGCACACACATTTTATTCCATGTGCCATCATAGGTAATGTAGACATCGGCCAAATTAGGGATTGAGAAAACAGTAACAAGCTATACCAAGGTTTTCAAACTATACCAAGATTTTAAAAACCACAAAAACAAACAAACAAACAAACAAAAAAAAACGACTCATGTTTCTGCTGTTTATAATCCTTTTAGTGAGTCGCCAGAGTGACTGGAGTGTTTTTTTTCCCAGCTGTATAAAACATAGAAAAAACACAGTTCTTTCCTTCCCACACCTGTTGCTGTACACTGCCAGTTAGCTGGCTGAAAAAAAGCAATTTGAAAAAAATAAAATAAAATAAGACAAAGTCAGCTGCTTAGAGATAAGACAAAGACAAATGAAAAATTAAGTTAGTGCCACCCATCTCTCGTGATAAGGAAACGAGATCTTATAACTACAAGCAGCATGCCTGCTGGCTGGATACCTGAGCCACAACATGCGTTTGTTGAGAGACAGAACAGCACTAGAGTCACCAGAAGCACCACAAATCAAAACATACTATTTTGCAGGACAACCTTTGGACATACAGCTGTTTCTGTTAAGAGTTGTAAGCTCTGGAACTCATTAAAATCTGACTTTAAAAGACCATAACCAACATTAAAACTTTCACTTCCATGCTTAAGAAGGCTTTTAAGTGACCCCCAATTTTTATTTTTATTTTTTTTTGCCACATATGAGGTATACTTGCAGATCTCATATGTGAAAAGAAATCCAATGCCTTAATCACTCATATGTTTTAACTCCTTTTAAGAGTATATGACTATTCACTCAATAATAATAATAATAATAATAATAATGTCAAACCCCCACCTCTAACCTAACCCTTGACCACAAGCTTTAACTGCATGTTTCATGCCTTTTTTCTTTGTACGTGCGCACATCTGATTGAATACATTAAGCCACATACAGACCTAGAATATGGAAAACTTTTTTTTTTTTTTAATTATGCCACCTTTATGAGAAACTTTTTAGAAGTTACAAATATTGTTTCAGAAAAAGAATTACTATGCAGACAAGGCAAAACAAAACGAACCAAACCAAACCTGACAATCAACCTATTGTAATTTGAATGCCTGATAAAAACCTGTGTGGGCAGGGCAAGAAAACTGGCTCTCGACCTGGGGCCCATATCCTCTTAAGTACGGCCCTGGTGATACCACAGGTGATTTGAGTTCTGTCTGTGTTGGGTTGGTGCAGACCGAGCAGCTGAAAGCACCTTCGAGAAATTAGCACGAGCCCAACCAATTAGGGGCTATTTGAGCGCGTGGGTGCATTTGCTCGGATCTCAGAGGTCCTATCTCCTCATCAGCGAGACTGAATCATGCAAAGCCTGCGGGGAGGTGGCTGTAGCTGCAAGAGGAGAACCAGCGTCTGTCTCTCTGTGTGTATGAAGGATGCAATTTTCACAGCCTCACCGTAAATCATTGCCAGCCCGGTTTCGTGAAGGAAGCGAACCCGCCTGTGCTTGAAGAGCCATATAGTGAGAATAGTGAGAGTCAGCAGCGAAATGAACGTCAGCAAATTGACGCTGTCCTGTCGGTGACTTTCCTCTGCCTCCTTCTCGGTAACAAGTTCTTCCACCATTCCACCGTCCTCCGCCTTCAGTCCCGACACCGCGTTCAGTAAGATCCAAACCAGCATCATCATCACGGTTCCCCGAGCCGCACAGGCTGCCTTCCGGAGAGCGTCCATGGTTTTTAGGATGCTGCCGCTGAGAGGACACGCAGCCTCTGTGCCATGTCACAGCTGGAAGAACAGCACACACACACACACACACACAGCTGAGCCAAGTGGAGACACAATCCAGCGCTTACACACCGAGGAGTTCAACCTTTTAAAGGTACACAGCGCAACGCAGGGAGGGAGGGAGCTTTGGGTTGCTAAAAGCTCCGCGGACCGTGGAGGAGACCACCTGCACACAGCCAGCCCGCGAACTGCAAGCTACTGAGTCACTGCTGAGATTTTGATGATTGTGCAATTCCGAGGTCACTCCTTTCGAAAACAGGAAATTCGAGCTGTTACTGGACAAAAGGAGAAGTAAAAGCCGATATCCTGTTGGGACGATCTGGTCGCAGTGGGAGATGTTGGGGGGGGGGGGGGGGGGGAGTGGCTTTCAGATGCTCCGCATTCATTTGTAGTAGTTCTAATAGCAGCAGATCAAAGCGCGTTTAGAGGAGAAATGAGAAATGGACGTGAAACAGTATCGGTTCTTGTATGAATGCTGCCCTGGGCAAGATCCTCCTTCTACACCTGATGGGAGGTGTGTGGAATATTGCACTGTGAAGAATGAGGTTTTTGTGTATGTATGTTGTAAAAGTAACTTTTTTTTTTTTTAAACAATTTCTAATCGATGTATAATTTCTGCAGTATGTAACTTGTACTAAAAATATTTTTCTACGTTTGTAACTGTGTCGTGACAGTATGGCATGAAATGCATATGTGTGGGGGGGAAATCGAGCTCCTCTGCCTTCTCCCAGTGCAATCCAGAAACAGCCAATCATAGCCAGGAGGCGGGTCTTAGCGCTGTCAATCACCGTCTGAGTGGCGCTGCTCACCCCCCCCCCCCCCCGCCTCCAGATTAACCCCCCCTCTCTCTCTCAGTGAAAGGGTTTGGTACGGTAATATGTGGCTCTACCGAGTTGACTTCACTCTGATTGGCTACAACCAACCATATTTGGGGAAACTCTTCAGTAAAATGCGCTGAACATGGTCTCAAATTGAGGTTATAATTGCGTGATACTTCCCCATAACTGAACTTTAGCCACTCTTCTCTGATTCTCTCACCCTTCGGGAGTAAGAGGAAACTTCCAGTCGTTTTTTGAAGCACCCTCGGATATAACGGCTCCGCTTTTTAGTAGCCATCCTCCTCTCAAGTGGAGAGGCCAGACCCCTTAAATGAGCAGGTGTATCACCTGGGGGTAGGAGGGAAGGCCTGTTTGCTTGATGGTGTGCTCTAATTGGTGAATATGAATTACTTAAACTGTTCTCTGATTTGTCTGTTTTAGAGCAAAGAAACAAAGCTGACTGCCTATGAGCAGGGTCTTTGATACTAGCTCTTGACATTCACAGGCCTCATCAGTGCACAACAGATCATATTATACCCACAAAACCACAGAAAAATGAAATTTGTCATTACCCCTTTAAAAACTGCCAAGGCCATTTTAATCACAGTTGCTTAATGCCTTTCAAGCAGAAAATCTGTTGAGGGTGGACCACATGTAATTCCTTTTTAGTGCTTGTGCTGCCCCTATCACAGTGGTGCCCTGCACAAAGGCCCAGATTGCTATCAAATAAAACACTAACTTGAAATGAAGAATTTCAATTTTATTCTGATTTCTCAGTTTTTGGGCTGCATTTGTTTGTTCCCCCCCCCCTGAGTGCTTAGGGGTTCTTTTCAGTGAACAAGTTCATTAAACCCTCAATCTGAAAGGTCACATAGCCATTTGTGTACATCACTGATGATCCAGTCATACCTTTACAGTTCTAAGTAAATGTTGACAAGCACACTGCACTGCAGCGACCTCTGGGGAGCGCTTTTAAGCAATGACTTATGGGGATGGTTTCAAACCATTTGCATCTGGCCAGTAAGTCCAGCCAGTGACCCTTTTGGCCATTCCACTGGACAGTTTTTAACAAGTGCACCTATATTTGCACAGGGTAGGAACTGAATTGAATTTGAGCTATATCCTTTTGCGTATTCCATCCTGATGTCCTCTGTATTTTTTTGTTTTTTGCTGAACGGAACAGAAAACAGATTTTAAGTGAGTTGCTCTATATGTGTCTGCCCAACTACTTGTTGGGTAAACTGACTGAAAACTTCACGTTGCTTTTAGATTTAAGAGAATTTTGTATGAAGCTTTGTGGAGTAAGAGCAGCTGCACCCAACCTTACATCACCAAAGCAGTGTTGGAAAACGTGCCACCACTGGATTATAGTGCAGTGGAGACTAGTTTTGATAGGTTTGGATACGGCTATTGCTCGAACATTACTTACCTGACTGCAGTGTACAAAGTGTAAAGTTTGATGGAGGGAGTATTATGGTAGTTGGGGGTGTTTTTCAAGGGTGGGCTTTGACTCCTTTGTTCCAGTGGAGGGAATTCTCAAAGATGCAGCTTACATTGGACAATTTTATTCACTCACCTTCATCTTACCTGACTTTAACGTGACACAGCAATGGTTCTCACATAATGAAGATAGTATCCCTGGAAGTACTTAAAGGCATTTCAGAGGGTACTTACTTTATTTTAAATCCTGTTGAAATATAGCCTTTATGAATAAATACTGTAAAATCAATATATTTTAAATATTTCAATAAGACCATAAACATAATTTTACAGTTTGTAGGCTGTTTAATTTTACTATTCTAAAATATTAGCGATTTAAAAAAAAACTGACTTATCTCCATGTCAAGATGGTTTGAACCAGCCTGGCTTGTGCTACTGGGCAGTGCATTTCTGTGTTTGTGTAAAGAAACATTCTGACCTGGGAGAAAGCTACGGAGCAGCTTCTTCCATTTACTTCCATATGTTTATCTGATACCTCCTTCTCTGAAATGGGTGTGATCAAAACAAAGCATAGAAACAAGACTGAACCTGAAGAAGACCTTGATTAGAGCAGATGCTTCACAGAGGAAGACAAAAATCCTCAGTAAGCTCAAACACAAGTTTCTCACCAAAATGAAAGAGCAAAAAGACTCGATCTTAGTGTTCTTTCATGTCCTTAGAAAAGGTGTTTTAAGCTAAAATTTTATTTAAAACTATATTTTTGGGCCAATAAATGTGTCTTATTCATGAATAATATTAATAGTTTCAGCCCTGCGATCGACTGGTGACCTATCCAGGGCATACCCCGCCTTGCCAGTCCCCCTCGCGACATTGCAAGGATACCTGTGATGGATAATGGATGGATGGATTAATGTTTATAAGTTGGAAAGTTTAATAATTCAGTCACTTAGCTCTATGTGCTAAGTGTGCTAGTTAGGGGGTATTTAGGAGGTACATCATTGAAAAGAAGGTTGAGAACCACTTTAATAAAGCACATTTGGGATTAAATAAAGCCAGACTGTCTTGTCCAACATCAGTGCCTGACCTCTGAAATTCTTGACTGGAAAAATGTCTGAATAGCCTAAAAAACACACTCATACACCTTGGAGAAAGAGTTCTCAGAAGAATCAAAAGTTGAAATATAAAGTCTTTGTGTTGAAAATAGGATGTCATTCAAGTTCATGCATAATAACAAGCATCTCATTATTTTCAGGTAACATACAGTAGTGTATGTCTTGTGAAGACCTGGTATCAAAGCAAATACCTTAGGTGTTTTTTAAAATATGTTTTAAATTCCACTGAGCAGCTCTTGTTCTTGATCCTTTCTTGTTCTATAAAGATCCAGATACAACCGAAAGCAGAGCTCAAAGTTTTTAATGGATAGTTCACAAACTAAAGCGTGGCATCACTTCACCTACATTCATTTATGTTTCATACTCTTTAATATTTTGTCACTCTAACAGAAATCAAGTAAGCTACAAGCTTATCAGCATTCAGAGCAAGGAGCTGAACATTGCTCACAAGTGGTCATTATGGATTCATGTGGAGGCACAATCCCACATCAGGTTACTTACTTGTTCCGCTTGATGTAAAAATCTCCAAATGAGGAACACAGGCTAGACAGGACCTCATTTAGCAAAAGGAAAGTAAAAAGCTAACACTAGAGGAAAAGTTGGGATGGTGGTGCAGTAGAAGTCCCATTTTAGATAATTTGGATCTTTCCTTTTGTAATCACTGATCTGGTCATGGACATTGATTTTAAAGCATCAAAAAGTGGTGTTAACATAGGAAAATGTGATCCGTTGTGTCAGGGCTAGCTTGAAGCTTCAGGGATAGCTAAAGGTTCAAGTCAGTGTTGTGGTTATCCTTTGTTGCACTGAACCCTAGTGGTCACAAGGAAATCAGTTAAAACAGGCTCCTTCAGTCCCCATATTTTTATTGTTATGCTGGATGTTGTGCTTTGCAGAAATGCAACATATTTTATTGCTATTTTCTGAGATAAACTAACAGAATGGGGTGCATAATCTTAAAGTGGAAGGAAAAGAATCCATGGTTTTTATGTTTTTTTGTACAAATAGAAATGTTATCAATGTGGTGTGCATTCAACCTCCTTTACTATAATACCTCAATTCAATTCAGTTCAATTTAATTTATGTACCTCTAAGCAAATAAAATTTGTTCGAGGCTTATGAGAGCAAAATACAACTTTTTGGCCTCCTTGTAAAATGCTGTCATCCTGAACACACCACCCAATCATGAGGTATAGTGGTAGCAGAATCATGCAATGAGGATGCTAATTTTCAGCAGGTGGATGGAGCTAAATACAAACCAGACAAAAACTTTTTGAGGCTGTAAATGGCTTGAGACTGAGACAGAGGTTCACTTTCCAGCAGGAAAACAAGCTGAAGCATACAGTATATAGAATAACAGAGTCCAGTCAAAGTCCAGACCGAAATCCAAATGAGAATCTTTGTCAAAACTTGAAAATTGGCACTGGCATACACTCTCTATCCAGTCTAACTGAGCTTGACCTGATTTGCAAAGAAAAATGGGCAGAAATTTCAGTCTCTGCTTTAAATCTACAAAGCTAGTAGATATGTGTATATTTTTGTAAAAATTGTCTTCCACTTCTCAGTTATGCACTATGTTGTTTTGGTCTGTAACTTAAAATCCCAAGTAAAATACACTGATGTTTGTAGTTGCAATGTGAGGAAAACATGACATAGCTGAAAGGGTATAAATTATTTTGCAAAACACTGTATACTTAAATATATTTGTATTTCATTGGTGAGTTGATAATAGAAATAGACTATTTATAGAATGTGTTTACAAAGGGTTAGGAGTTCAGAATTCCAGGTTAATCGTTTCTATTTTCATATGTCTTGCAGCGCACTCTGCACTCTGCAATCTGCAATGCCATGTGTTCTGCCAAGAAGATTCAAACTATAGATGCTAATTATATGAATTTGAAATCAAGTCAAGTCACTGCATTATGACAAGGCATGTTTCATAGAAGAATTCCTCATCACTGACCCTCAAAGACAGCTGCTGTAAGGAATGCTTAGAAGTCTCATTAATGTTCATGGGACCTCAAGCTGCAACCTCTAAAGCTGTGATTCATTTACTGAATCCCGGTCACTGGGTTATTTTTTTCTTCTTTGAAATGTAATGCTCACATGTTCTTTTACTGGGACAAAACTGATTTCACGCCCATTTTGTATTTCAACTGTGCATGTGTTATTGTGGTTATAGGTGAGAAAAGAGGAAGTACTCAAAAGACAGGGTGAACGAAGTTGTGATGGGGATTACCTATTATTAGAGTAACCTAGTAGGTAAAGTAGGACGCTAATCTGACGTGTGGTTGGTCAGATGGTTACATGGTGTTTGAGATTTGTTGTACATAGGTATGTTTAGATCCAATTTCAGAACATCCAAATAAGAACCAGGTCAGGGTGTATAAGAGCGACAAACAACTAATGACGAACACATTACTTCAACTATCAGCATATTAGGACTAAACTGAGTATTCCTGAGTCATCTGATCTTTTTTATGATAGGTTTTTGGTACGGTTTAGGGTGTTTTAAGCAAAGGAAGCCCTCGAAGGGGAGTGCCTGATATGGAACTGGTGCGTTCGCGGTAGTCAGTTAAAATAATAACTGTTTGAATTTACTTCGATTTGTTTGTGTTTCTACTCTCTGCCACTTATCCATTCGGAAAGAAAAAGTTGTTTGCAGTTTAAAACTGCATTTTACAATAGCAGAAAGTAAAAGAAAGCGTCTGTGTTTCATAATCTGATAAACTGCATTGTTTTTGTTGATAAAAGATGTAATGTTTGGGCATAAAATGAAGGTTGAATTTTTCAGCGTAGTGGGAGTGAATTTACTTGTCTTTGTTTTTTTTGTTTGTTTTTTTTTTTTTTATCTTACTCATACGACGTTACAAATGCGAGTTCAGATATGTTGTTCTTGCGGAAAACGTATTTGTAGTTCTTGTATGTGAATGTTTCACGCTTGTACGCCTCTTCTACGTATATACGTCACGATGTTTCGCTCAATCATTGGCTGTTACAAGCACCACCAGGTGTTCTATTGGTTGGAAAACGAAGCTGAGAAAAGGGAAGCTAGAAAAAGGGGAAAAAAAAACTGTCAACTGAGCGCACGTAGGTACGGTCGCGCTTCACGTTTTGTCGTGGGTTTCTCTTCCAGGCAGACGTGACCGTGATATCTGGTCGTTTCTGAAAAGGCAAAATGGGATGCTTCTTCTCGAAGAAATCCAAAAGAAAGTCAGGGGAGAAGGAGAACCTCACGCCGACAACAACGAATGCTGATAGTACAGGTAACGCGGTTCCCCTTGGCAACAACACCGACGAGGCTCCGAAGCAGTACAGCTGGGACAAGAGAGAAAAGGTGAGGCGACTGGACGGTACAAATCAAAGTAGAATAGTAACGTAGTAATATAACCCCCCCCCCAAAAAAAAAAAAACAAAAACAAAAAAAAAAACAAAAAAAAACGCAGTGTAATGTAGGGAGATCTGTATAAATCACTTTGACTTTCCGCCGTTTCTTATCTGGTGTGTTGTGTCAACTTCCAGGTAGTTATCATTGGTTAATGGTGCAGCTAGCTACACATTTACTCTAGACATGGGGGGGGAATTCGATTTTTGGGTTGGTGTAAAGTTTGAAGAGTAGTGTCCCTCACAATGATTAACAAATGCAGTATAAAATGTTACCTTCCATTAACATTAGTAATTTGACAATGATTACTTTTAGTAATAAAATATTTTTGGATAAAACAAATGGACATCCAGCTTGTGCGATTAAAAATGGCAGAAAAATACATGCGGTTCTCCTAAGTTTGTCACTTTTTGAATATTTGACGTTTAAGATGTCGCCCGCTTCTCTCCAAATGTTCCCATGTTGCCAGCCTTATCTCATTATGGGATTACAGAACTACACAACAGGACCCAGCCTTATCTTGCCTTGTTGAGACCTCAGAGGCTTGGCAGTCGGTGAACTTCCCTTTAGACTCGCGGCTTATTGAACCTTTATTAAAAGGGTCACACCACCTACATTATGATTTATATTGAAAAAAGTGTACCGAGTCACAGATCAGTAAATGGGTCAAACTGCATGAACAGGATACTAAAATGCTATTTATTTTTTTATTAAGTAATTTATTTTTTATTATTTGTAGGTTTGGTCTAGTATAATATAAAAAAAAAAAAAATAAAGTAATTTATTTTTTATTATTTGTAGGTTTGGTCTAGTATAATATCAAAAAAAAAATAATTAAGAGTTCTAATTTAAAATAAATGATTTCCTGTAGTGTGTGTATCTATCTATCTATCTATCTATCTATCTATCTATCTATCTATCTATCTATCTATCAAGTAGATGTGGGTGATATGGACTCAAAATTTAGCTGTGATTATGATCAGAGTCATGATGTGGGTTATTTAAAAAAAAAACAAACAAAAAAAAAAAAACACCTCTTGTTTTCTGCATGGTGGGACAGTTGACCTTTCAGCAAGAAGGTCCTGAGTTCGAATTATGGATCGGGATCTTTCTGCATGGAGTTTTCATGTTTTCCGCCCCATACAAGTTTGGGTTCTCTCTGGGTTCCCCTCACAGTGGGGAAAAATCAGCTGGTCATTGTGAAGTGGAAAGAAAATAATAGATGGTTTTCAGAATTTTATTTATTTATTTATTTATTTTTCAAACAAAAAAATTTGAAAAGTGTTGCATATGTTTTTATTCAGTCCTCTGAGACATTACTTTGTAGAACAGCTTTTCACAGCAGTAACTTCAGCTGTAGGTCTTTTGGGATATGTCTCTACCATCTTTGCATGTCAACAGGCTGACCATTTTTCTCCTCCTCCTTTGCAACAAAGCAATAACCCAGTCAGACTGGATGAATGGAAGCAATTTCCAAGCTTTGCCACTGATTCACAGTTAGATTTAGGCCTGAACTGTTCTACTGGAAGATGAATCTTTTCCCCACTCTCAAAGTTTTGAAGCCTCTAATAGGTTTTCTTCCAAGATTTCCCTGGAAATAGCTTCATCTGTCTTCTCATCAACCCAGATCCACTTCCCTTTTCAGCTGAGAAAGGGCACCCCCACAGCATGATTCTGCCAGCACAATGTCTCACTGTGTGCATGGTGTGTTCCATTCAGGGTGATGTGCAGTGTTAATGTTCCAAGTATTCACCATGGAAAAAAAATGTTTCCTTGTAAAACCATTTTTTTTTTTTCCACTTCACAGTTATGCACTAATTGGTATTGGTCTCTTGCATGAAATCCCTAAAAATAATCAGGCTTGTGGTTGTTATGCAAGATATTTTACATGAATAAAGTCAAACCTGCCATGGCAACATAACTATTAATAGAGGTTTGAAAATGGTGTGTTAATGTATTTAAATGTTTATTCCAAAGATATTGTTTGAATACATTTGTTTATACACAGGTTGATCCCAAGGATTACATGCTGACTGGACTCAAAGATGTCACTGTGGGCCGCCTTCCTGGAACACTGAACGGGCAGCAGTTTGTCATCCAAGAGTGTGAAAATTGCAACATCTATGTGTTGGACCACTCGGCGACTATCACCATCGATGACTGTGTCAACTGCCGCATTGTCCTCGGACCTGTAAAGGGAAGTGTGTTTTTCAGAGACTGTAAAGACATCAAGTGCGTGGTGGCCTGTCAGCAGTTTCGCTCGCGGGACTGTAAAAAGATGGATGTGTTCCTGTGCTGCGCCACTCAGCCCATCATCGAGTCCTCCACGGGAATGAAGTTCGGCTGCTTTCAGTACTACTACCCTGAGCTGGCCTTTCACTTTAAGGATGCAGGGCTGAGTATATTCAACAACAATTGGAGCAACATCCATGACTTCACGCCCGTGTCAGGAGAGAACAACTGGAGCTTGCTGCCAGAGGACGCAAAAGTGCTGGATTTTGTTCCAGCACCTGACTCTGAGTCTGATTTCAAGTCTGTCCGAATCTCCACCGAGGCTGCTCGGAGCATCGTGCCTTTAACGAAAGGAGGGAGGCGGAAGGACAGTGAGGAATCCTGTCTCTTTGTTTTCTTTGCTGGAGAATATACCACTGCAAATGCCCGGAAACTGATTGATGAGGTGAGTGTTGTTGGGAGAGGAGGCGGTTTTTGTGTGAGCCCTCTGGTTTTGGAAAGTATGTGCTAAGAGGAAGTCTTTGTGGGTAATAGTTGAAAGGGTGGTGCAAATTTTGTCAGAGCTTACTCATTGCAGAGCATTCAGCTCATGCTTTATAGATTTTTTTTTTTTTTTTTTTTTTATTAGCCATTATGACCTCCCTCAAGCCCCAACTAACACAGCTTAAATAAGTATAAAACAGAATGGCCTGGATGCTTAAAAGGGCAGTATTGTGTAAAATCTGCTTTTTTGAGCTTTACATCATGTTATAGTGTTTTTCTGTCATGAAAAACATATCTGGAGTGTTGCCTTGATTCTTTCATGCATGTTTGAGGAATCATTTAATCTCCCGTGGCAACCATTCAGCTGTGTAAAACGCCTGGGTGGACCGAGCGCCACCTTCAGGATGTAGCTCCTCCTCGGAGCTGCAGTTTCTAAGCTTCCAAGCTTCCGCCTCACAGAGCACCACTCCCCCGTGACTTCCCCACTCAGCCCCTTCAGACTAGCCAGAAGTAATTAGTAAACACCTGGTGGAACTGCGCATCTGCTGAGCTCATTAAACTAGCTTCTTCTCAGTGCAACACTGGTAAAAATGTTGTTAATGTGATTACTTCCTGAAGGTGGAGTTTCAGAAAGCGCAGGACTGAGGCCCAATTTCAAGGCGTTAAATTACAAATTCATATTTCTTTTAAGTAATATTTGATATATACAGCATTTTTGTAACAACGGAAGGTAACATAGTTACTTGATTGTGCTATAAAATGGCACTATGTGCCTGGAAAATGCATAATACTGCCCCTTTAAAGTGTTTTGATTGGGACAACATCCAGAAATGCTTGATTCTGCACCATAGGAGTTATGCTTGGATGTAAGAATTTATCCAAAATTAGATTTTTAATCCAAAGCTTCTTTTGCTGTTTTTTTTGCAACTTTCTCTGGTTTACCTTTTTGTCTAAGTGGGTGTTTTTTGTCCAAATGCCAACCACCAGGCAATGTTGGCAGTCTTGCTGTGTAAACATTCCAGGGATGTTTGGTGTCACTTAAAAGAGTGCATCACCACATAAGCATGAGACTAGATCCTCATGCAGGGAAAAATAAAAATTCTTACAGGCCCCATCTTTCAGTGAAGAATCTTGAAAAGCTTCATGACTCACAGTTGGCTGGTATCAACTCACTTCTCTCGTCTTTGCACAGGCGACTTCTAAAGGATTTGTGCTGATCCAGACTAAGGAGGTCTCTATGAAGCCTGAAGATGCAAAGCGTGTGTTTCAGAACAGCGCAGATGATCTTGTGGAGTGGATCAGCAAAGGTAAATTTGTTTTACTGTTCTTGATTGAATCCCTCAACTGCACAGTAATTCAGCTTAATATCTCCCAATCATCTGAGGAAGCTGTTTCATAATTCTAGCTGCTATTTGGTGCAATTGTACTGCCTGTTGTAATCATAGAAAGTATCTTGTGTGTGTGTGTGTGTGTGTGTGTGTGTGTGTGTGTGTAGCCTGGATTATACTGCAGAGCCATGTGAACACAACAGGGTGTGTCTTGAATTCGTTGAATTCCTGTTCTGCATTCGTCTGATACCTTCAAATATAAATAGAAACGTAACTTTATTTCATTTCACCGTTTCATGATGGGCGGATCTTCAGAAGCTGTAAATGCAGTGCCATTGCAAAAGTATTCATGCCCCT
The DNA here is from genome assembly GCA_014839685.1 of Anableps anableps. Classification (NCBI taxonomy): domain Eukaryota; kingdom Metazoa; phylum Chordata; class Actinopteri; order Cyprinodontiformes; family Anablepidae; genus Anableps; species Anableps anableps. Next base: position 7,856,745 of record CM026070.1, read on the forward strand.
GGAGCTTTTCCACATTTTGTCATATTAAAACCACAAACATCAATATTTCTTATCGGTAATATACCTAACATCTGAAAATGGGAAGAGTACAGGATAATCACTGGCTATAAGGCAAACCTATCAAGAAATGGCTATCTACTTAAACTAACAGGGCATGAATCAGCTCATGAATCAGCTAAGTGGCCAAAAGGCCCATGGTAGCATTGGAGGAGCTGCAAAGACCCAAAGGTCAGGAGGGAGAAGCTATTGACTGGACAATTAGTATTTGTGCACTCTGCAAATCTGACCTTTATGACAGAGTGGTAAGAAGAAAGTCACTGTAGAAACCATGAGAAGTCCAGTTTGCCACCAGCCATATTGGCAACACAACAGGTCTATGAAAGAATGTACTCTGGTCAAATGAGACAAAAATTAAACTCCCTGTCCTACATGCAAAACATTATGTGTGGAGGAAAGCTGGTAGAAACATAGCCGATATAGCCAAAACTACTCGGTCACCCCTTCAACTCTTGAATTTATGTGTTCCAATGATTTCCATGTCCAGAAGTGTTTAAATTCTAAGACCTAGTCACGCAGACTGGTTCTTCAAACATTTGTGAAAGAATGTGTTGTTCCCATGAGCTCTATAAATTTCAGTGTGGCACTGCGACAGGATGCTGCAGACCTCCAAACCTCCGGCTGCCTTTTGGATTTGTTTAAGAAAAGTGAATAGAGAACTTCATGGAATAGGTTGCCAGAAGAACAGCTTGGTGCTGACTCCACTGTGACTATTGTGTAAAGAAGTTCATAAAGATGTGGACAAGCAAGCTTGATTTGGAGGAACTTGACTGACCTACAAAGAGTCCTGACCTCAATCTGACAGAACGCCTTTAGAATAAATTATAGGGGCGACTATGAGCCAGGTTGCCTTGTCCAGCATCAGTGTCCGACCTCACAAATGTCCTTCTGGAACAATGATGGAAAAAAAGTGGAAAACCTTTGTAGAAGAGTTGAAGCTTTTATAGCTGCACTGGGTGGGCTGACATCATATTAAATTAAGACTACAATTATCACTCAAGCTCATGTGTGTGAAGGTAGTGGGCATGAACTTTTGGCACTGCAGTGTACCTCAAAATACTTCCATCTGGAATTGGAATGAAAGGTGGTTTTACAAAGTATTGACACAGGGAGCAAAATCTAAACGCACAGCACACTTCAGATTTTTCCTTTCACTTACACTAATGTGTACAATGATGTGTTTGTCTACCACCTCCAGTTAAAGCAGATTACAGTAAAAAAATGTGGGAATGATTACTTTTGCAAGACGCTGTAGAGCTTGGTTTGTTTTCTATGATGATGACATTCGAATACAGTTTTGTGGATGTGGTAAATGTTGCGCAAGTGCCCCAGAAACCTCAATATAAAAACTCAGCTTCCATGAGAAAGCTTTTGCTGTTTCCTGGTTGAGCATAACATGATTGGAATATCGATACAGGGATCGGGGATTTAGATGTCCTGACTCAGAATTTTGTATCTCCCTACTCAAGGCGCTGTCACTGCCCTCGAGCTGAATGGTGATGGAGTTGTGGAAGCCTGCAACACCATTGCTAACGAGGTTTTCAGTGGCACCAAGGTAGGCATGCTGGGGTTTTATTTTATTTTATTTTTTTTGTTTGTTTGTTTGAGAATTTCCCTCCTTTAGGTATGCACATGTAGCCATGTAGCCTTACGTTGTGTTCCCCCCCCCCCTCCCTGCAGGTTTTCATTTCAGACAACAAAAACACATCAACCCGAGATATTGACAGCTTCTTCAACTTTGCCGACATGCAGATGGGTTTGTAAATATGTTGGCCATCAAAACAAGCTGCCTGAGCTGATTGAGATTTCTGTTCCGTGATAAAAGGCAGGAATGGAAAATTCTGCAGACCTTTTGAGGTTGCCTTGGATCGAACAAGTCAGTTCCCACAATCACATGAAATGTCATTCCTTTTTTTTTTTTTTTTTTTTTTTTTTTTTTAATGCCGAGGGAAGAAAAGGCTGTAAATCACTCAAATGTTAGTTTCTGAGAGTGCTGTGATTATGTTTCTGTGAATGTATTTCGTAACTCTGCTTTCATCTTTTGTAAATGTTGCTGTTTCTGTAAAAAAATTATTATTTTTTTTTTTAAATTTATTTAAAATGTTTCTTTTTATTGATTTCTTGGATAAAAGGAGAGCAGTAGAGGGAACATGAGCACAAGAATGCCTGTTTTGTGTACAGTTCAACCATATGTTTTTCTTAGATTTTATGTGACTGTGGTTTAAATACTGGATTTTTCTGTTAAAATGTGTATATATGAAATTTGCTGTATAGGCGGTGACTGTGTCTTCACTCGTATTTGTTAGACCCAAACCAGGTTGTGAAAAGTTGATCTTAAGTTATCTGCTTTTACCAACCTATAAATACAGCAGAGAGGCTGGATTTTTAAAGTAGGCAACTTGTGTGTGTGTTTATATATATATATATATATATATATATATATATATATATATATATATATATATATATATATATATATATATATATATATATATATATATATAATTTTTTTTATATACATTAATAAATGTTTTTTGTATAGAAAGAAATTCAACTATATAGAAATATATATTTTGTAAAATGTTATTTTGTAAGATGACTGAAAGAAAATTTCATGAAATGTCTGTCAGCATTAGTCTCCCTTCACAACTTTAAAAGTTGAAAAAAAGGAATCTCTCTCTAAAGTATAATTTGCATAGCTACTTGACCTGATAACAGAAAAAACATACACTGTTCTAAAGGGAAATGCTCTTCTTCCTCTTTCTGAATTTATAGGGTTTTTTTTTTTTTTTTTTGGTTGTTTTTTTTTTTTTTTTAAAGGTCAATTTAAAGAGAAATGCCAACACACCAGTTGATTCACGATTATTAATTAATACAATCATCTGCTTTTCTCGGTAAAATAGATGTTTGTTTTAATATTAGTCCAACTAAACTGGTATACTTTCTGTTCTGGATGATGAGTTTAGTTGGGGGTTTTTGCTTCAGAGAAAATAAATCATCTATAATTCACATCTATTCCACTGACCTGAATCATACATCTTATAAACTGATTACCTTTGTTTAAGGACAACACCTAGTGCAATTTAAAAAACAAACATAAAAATCATTAATGTACCACATTGTTCCTGTTTTTGAAAAACTACATCACTTCTGATACATCTGTTTTATACAGTTATTTCCAAGGACACACATAAAAACATGCCATGTGAAATTTGTTTATAGTGTCTGCATTTTTTTGTTTTGTTTTGTAGAAGGTGCATGTCATACAACTGTAATTGGATTCTGAATTTTTAAATGTGATCTTTATAAAATGGCAGATCCATATTAAAATCCATAGATTAAATGATTTTGTCTAGGTTATTTATTTGTAGTAGAGCTTTCCTAATTAAGTTACAAATGTGCGGTCATCCATAGCGGCAAACGCCAGAGATCAAATCGAGCGCACCCAAGGTGGAGGAAAAGCGGCGGGCTTTAGGACCCGTCGCTACGGGCGGTACAATAGAGCTGTTGTGCCGTGTTGGTGGTGGACATACTGCAGCCTGGAGATTCCCACTGTGGTGGGATACAAAAACCCCTACATTTAATATAATATTAGGACCACAGTCCAAATTTTTTACATCTGTATGTATGTTCGGTCTGTGTGATCGTGTGTTTGAAGGGAGCAAAGCGGAAAGCGGCCGTGGACGGAAGGTAAGATGGGAGGAATGTTAACAATATGCTCGTGTGTTCAGGGTGCCAGGATTTACCCTGGATGGTTTATTCAGGCCACGGGGCCTGCTCTTTTCCCTGCTATGCCTAGGTAATTTATGGGCTTTTACTTAACAAATACTGCCATATCTATCGAACAGTTTTTCTTTTAAAAACTTATATTCGCTGAGCATTTAATCAACTTGAGCTGTATAAATACTTGCCTTAATGTCTGTAGGAAGTGACATCTTTGTATGATGGTGGCGCCATGTTTGATTTTATAGCCTACAAGGCAGCCTGCTGTAGGCCTGTGGATGGGAGTGTTTGGCGCCAACGCCTCCATTTAGTTCTTCTTTTTAGTAATGGAAACCACAGCATAAAACCCCCAGCCTGACTTTTAGCTCAATATATTATCCACACATGACATTTATGTTGGTACAAAATTTAAAAAGCCATGAGTAAGCTTAGTGCAAGCAGCTTTAATCATTGTTATCTAAATCCAAAGGAGTGCCACTAGTAAAGGAGTAGTATGTAGATAAGGCACAAACCAGCTACAGCTTTTCATATCGACTCTGTGAGGCAATGTTTATAGTGCCTTACAAAAGTACCACTTGAATGTACCAGCAAAACAAAGCAAAGCATTGTTTCCATTTATGACTCCAAATAAAAATCTGGAAAGTGTGGCATGGATTTAAGGTTTAGTGAGCAAATATTTTATAGAGCCACCTTCAGTGTGTTTTATTAGGATTTTATGCAATTGAACATCGCATAGTAGCACATAATTATGAAGCGGAATAGTAATTCAAAAGGGATTCAACAATTTCTAGATGTTTACAGCAGCAAGTTTTCTACCAGCTTTGTACATGTAGAAGCTGAAATGTTTTCCTCTTCTTTACACAGTAGTTCAAGCTTGGTCAGACTGGATGAATAGAGGCAATTTTCAGTTTGTTTGCAGCTTTTCTTCCAGGTCGACTCTATTTAGCACCATCCATCAACTCTGACCAGCTTCTCAGTCCTTGCAGAAGAAAAGTATCCCCACAGCACAATGCCGGCACCACCATGTTTAACTGTGGCTATAGTTGTTTCAGGGCTAACACCTACTGCTTTAAATGTGAGCCATGAAGTTCAATAAAGAGCACCTTCTTCCACATGTTTGCTATATCCCTTGTATGGTTTGTATTAAATTGCTAACAGGACTTCTTGTGCCCTTCTTACACAATAGCATTCTTCTGATCCCTTTTCTATTAAAAAACACTTTAGTGGAGAAAATCACTTTTAAAAAAATTTTGTCAGCAGATTCTGTCACCTGAGTTTTGGATCTCTCCTGCTTTTCTAAAGCTACGTTGACAGCTTCTCTGGTTAAAACATCCCTTGCCCGGTCTGTCAGTGTAGGTGGGCACTCCTTCCATTTTCGGAAACGTTTTGGAAGCCATGCAACATTTTACTTCCACTTCATAATTATGCACCACTTTGTGTTGCTCTGTCCCATTAATGCATTAAAGTTTGTTGTAACTTGACAAAAAGGATTTTGAAAAAAAGTTAACTGGCTATGAAAACATTTGCACAGGATACATTTAATCGCAAATGTTTTCTCATTTATGTGAAAACCCCCCAAAAAAGATATATTACATTTGCACATAAAACCTTACTCATCCGTTTCTTCCTAGACAATAGTTTCCATTTAAATATGGTAAATTTACTGACTTATAAAACATGAAAATCCCCACATTTACACCTTTTTAGCGTGCAGATTTGTATGTTATGATTCATCGAAATTGACCTAGGTTCAGTGCTTACCCTCACTCTTTGACGAACTTCAGTGTATGTATGGGGCTGAAACAACACATAGTTCTACTCCTTGAAGAACTTAAAACTGATCTAACTTAAACTAAGTTTTAAATAATAATTACGTTTAAATCTTGAGTTGTAAAACACACAAAAAATAAACTCTTCGTCTCGAGGATGAAAATGTGTATTAAAAAGGAGTTGTTTTTGTTTGTTTTACACACACTCCTGTGCCCCACTGGTGCAGAAATAAACACACAACTGTGATACTTAGAGTCAGCTTTATTGTTTGTGAGGGCAAACGAGGAATTTGACTTCGGCTTCGCTGTAGGAAACTTTGTGAATGAAATCAGTTGAGAGCTTTGGCAGATTTCCTCTGTTTTTGGTGTGTGTTACTCTACCCCGATAAAAAGAGGAACTGGCTTGGTGCTTCCTGCTGCTGCTGCTGCTGCCGCCGTCCTGTCCTCATGGAGAATGTGAGGCATATCCTGTACTGTCTGTTGAAACGGCATACTGTATGGGAGGTTACTCATCTCTGTGAGCTTTTTTAAAACTTAAATGAGTCATCCGTGCGGTCTTAAGACACACGCTGTTGGCTTTTGTCCTTCTGTCCTGTTTGGCTTCGATTCTGCTGAAACATAACTAGAGTGAAGGGAAATCTGTTTGATTTGAACGATTCACTGGGAACATTTGTCCTGAATCTCCATCTGTGGTCTGACGGAATACAGTACCTTCCTGAAGTGTTTATGCCTCTTAAATTTTGGTTGTTTTGGCATGTTACCATGACAACTTCAACATATTTTATGTCACAGACCAACACAAAGTAGTGCATGGTTATAAAGTGGAAGGATACGATACATGGTGTTCCAATTTTTTTGCAAGTGGGACATGCATTTGTATTCAAACCCCTTTTACTCTGATACTCTGAAATCCACAGCTCGGGTTAAATAAACTTTCCAGAGGAAAGAGTGGCTGTTTAACCCACAAGTCAGTCTTTTTTTTGGGGGGGTGGGTTGCAAGAAGGAAGCCATTTTAAGTAAAGCCCATGAGAACAAACCGTAAGCCATACAGGGGACACAGCAAATATGTGGAAGAAGGTGCTCTGGTCTAATAGGACCAAATCTGAACATTTTGGCCTACTTGCAGAACACTCAGTCAGAGGGTCACCTTCCAGCAGACCAACGACTTCACCCTAAACACCCGGCCAGAGCTACATTGGAACGGCTTAGATTCAAAACATATTCATGCGTTATATGGCCTGGTCAAAGTAGGTCTAAATGAAATGAAGAATCTGTGGAAGAGCTTTAAACTGGAAGTTCAGACTCCATCCAGTCTGATGGAGCTTTATCTATTTTGCAAAGAAGAATGGGCAAAGCTGTTGTGGACACACTCCTAAAAGACTCCCAGCTGGAACTGCAGCAAAAGAGGGTTCTACTGATTATTGCTGTAGACAACGAATGCAGATGGACACCTCTGATTTCAGTTTTATTTGTAAATACATAGACATGCATCATTTTCCTTCGACTTATACAACAATATCGCTTCACTTTGTGTTGGTTTGTCACATACAGTCTTAATAATGTGTTTCAACTTTAGCAGGAGCGTACAGATCTTTGTTAGACGCGGTGCTGACTTACTCATGTTTTCCTCCTGCAGATATGAAACGAAGTAGTTAGTTATCTACTGGAATCTACTAGCATGCTTTGCAGTCTGGCGTTTGTGGTGAGTAACCATCATCCTCTTAGTCAACCAATAATGACCTGGAATCCCAACGAATGGATTGAAAAGCTGCTTCTTTGCTCCTGCAGGACGTTACAGGATGAAACGTCTCAGGTTGTCAAGCAGCAGCGACAGTTCTGACAATGAGAGTGAGTCCCTTCTGTCGGAGACGCCCACTGAAACAAAAACTACATTTCCTCTTAGTTCACTTCTCTTTAATCAACATTCCCCTTTTTCACGTAGGCCCTTCAACCTCTTTCTGCTCCTCCAACAAATATGACAGTAAATCTGGAACCCCCGCCTCCGACCCGAAGAAACCAGCTGAAGTAAGAGCAGCCGCTGCTGTGAAACTCTTGGGCTTATTGCAAGAACGTCAGGAGCAGCACTAGAGTTTGTTTCCGCTTTGCTTTTTCCCCTACAGGTGTTCAGAAAAGACCTGATTAGTGCCATGAAGATACCCGATTCCCACCACGTGTCCCCGGAGGACTACTACCTGCTGGCGGACACCTGGAAGCAGGAGTGGGAGAAGGGTGTCCAGGTGCTGGCCAGTCCAGACACCATCCCTGAACCGTCAGTGCGGTATGCTCGTCCTGCTCTCTGAATGAACCAGCCTTAAAGCGCTCCTTTCTGTCACAGCCAGCCTCACAGTCCTGAAAGGTTTTGCTTGTTTCCCTTCCTGTTCAGAGTGATTGCAGAGAAGCCCAAAGAAGTGCTTTACACCCACCAGCGGAAGTACATCCAGTGTTCAAGCCAGGAAGCAACGGAACCTGGATATGTCAACATCAAGGAGCTGGCGGAGGCCATGTGTCGCTATGATCTGGATGATATGGACCTGTACTGGCTCCACACGCTTAACTGCGAGTTGAGTCACATGGGTAAGAAAACAGAGTTGATTTGGGTAGGTGTGTGTTTTGTTTTTTGTTTTTTCTGGATACCACGGATTCCTGCGCTGGGTGGAAAAGTAGGACATTTTCAAGTCTGGATGAGTATGCAGTAAAAGCGGAGTATGAAAAATATACACATTCGACGGCTTACCTAGCTATTGGGCTATCTAATCGTCAATCTCATCTCTTCATCTCTCCAGCCATCCGTCTTACATTTTTCATTTTTTTCATATTTAAATATTGACCACTGTGGAAATACGTGCCTTAAATCCATATGGAACATTTTGTATTTATACATTTAGAACGGTCTACAAAAGGATTGAAGAACTCTAGAAATTTTCTTCTGGAAAGTCTGGAATTTTGACAAGTAAAACCCTGGACGCTGATCAGAGTCACTTAACGATTAGACGTTTGCTAATCGTAAGAGTTGAGTTCCAGTTTTGATACTTTATGAAAATTAATTTTAAAAAAAGAATATTCTTTAAAACCTCAGTAGTTTTAAAGTGCGGTAAAATTTCACTCAGTAATTTTACTCCTGAATGTTGAGTGCTGCAGTCTCGCTCATCTCCTGTTTTGAATTGAGAGCAGCAGATATTCTGAGCCAACCAGAGTTTCTGCCGCACAGTGTTAGCATACTGCTCCAACATGGGTTTAACTCTGTTAGGAAAACTTTGATATTGTTCCGACAACATGTCACCTGGAACACCTTTTACCATCTGTTTCTAAACACACGTGACTCAACATATTCCGTTAAGTTCTGCTAATATTTTAATGTGAAGTAGTTTAGTACAGAGCTAGGCTAGCATTAGCATGTTGTGGTATGGCTGCTAATTGGGTTGATAGCACGTATCAATACGGTTCCAGTTTATTGTGTGGACAAAAAAAAAAAAAAAAAAAGTTCTACTTTAGGAAATTTTGTGCTGCTTTGGACATCATAAAATTTAATGGCTGCTGTTTCAGCTGCTCTCTGCACAGCTGGACAGACAGACACAAGCTTTCTTTAGCTGTAAAGGGAGAGAAACACTGGAAATCAACAAAACACTGCAGGTTCTAAAATACAGTCATTTAAAGACGCTAACATCAGCTCCTGATTTGACGTCAGATTGGGACATGGTGTGGGCCGTTCTTAAATGAATTCAATCCTTTACGTTCCGCCTTTCATCAGTGTTTGTTGTTTTTGTCCGCGTGTCAGGGGAGGTGCCCATCGATGAACTGACGATGGAGCGAGCCATGGAGGCCCTGGAGAGGCAGTGCCATGACAACATGAAACACGCCATAGAAACGGTGGAAGGCCTGGGGATCGAGTACGACGAGGATGTGATCTGTGACGTGTGCCGTTCCCCGGACAGCGAAGAAGGGAACGACATGGTGTTCTGTGACAAGTGCAACATCTGCGTGCACCAGGTAGGTGTTAGAAATTGTAACCGTCTTGTGTTGTTCCAGTAGTGCAGAGACTGTACGTCACGTCATGATGGGCTCAGTCATCGGATCGCGCTCTAAGCGGCTGCTTTCTCCGCAGGCTTGTTACGGCATCGTCAAAGTGCCTGTTGGAAACTGGCTCTGCAGGACGTGCGTCCTCAGCATCGACCCCCAGTGCCTTCTGTGTCCCAAGAAGGGCGGCGCCATGAAGGCCACGCGTGCCGGCACAAAATGGGCCCATGTAAGCTGTGCCCTGTGGATACCTGAGGTGTGTGAGAGCTACAGCGTAACCTCCGAGTGCTGCACGTTTGTGTGTGGCAGGTGTTTGAATAACGGTGCATCTTGTTGTTACTGCGTAGGTGAGCATTGCCTGTCCGGAGCGAATGGAGCCCATTACAAAAGTCTCCCACATCCCACCCAGTCGCTGGTCTCTCATCTGCAGTCTGTGTAAGCTGAAAACGGGCGCGTGTATTCAGGTGAGTGTGGCTCTGTCTCATTTATGGATGCGTTCGTCATTTAAAAATTGGCATCAGCGGGTGCGGTTTGAAAAAACGTTCGATTTGTGGAGCGAACGACTAATAGTTGGACTCTGCTCATAGTGCTCGGTGAAGAACTGCACTATTCCTTTCCACGTGACCTGTGCCTTTGAGCACAGCCTGGAGATGAAGACCATCCTGGACGAGGGGGACGAAGTGAAGTTCAAGTCGTTCTGCCTGAAGCACAGCAAGTCCGGGGAAGCCGGCGTCAGCCCGGGTCGATCCAAAGCCCCCGGAGAGGGGGGCAAGGTGGGCCAGCGGGCGCAGAGGCTGCAGGAGCTAGAGGAGGAGTTCTACACTCTGATCCAGCTGGGGGAGCTGGCGCAGGAGCTGGGGCTCTCTGAGCGCCTGGCGGACTTCATCTATCAGTACTGGAAGCTTAAGAGGAAATCGAGTTTCAACAAGCCTCTGCTGCCCCCTAAAGAGGAGGAGGAGAACCTGGTGCTGCAGCCTCAGGAGGACAGCATCCACACACGCATGCGCATGTTCATGCACTTGCGACAGGATTTAGAACGGGTGGGTGCTTTTGGTTCTTTTTTTCATTTTTACTGCAGAGTGGCAGTGTTTAATGCTGAGGCAGTGTATTTTTAGCCTCAGGAGCAAAGAACGATTCCCTCTACCCAGTAACGGTTTTAGTCACTTCTCTATAAACCAGACAGTCCGGTAGATTTCACATTCACTGTCAGCACTCTCTAATGGTGCTTATGTTGTGACATTTCACCACAACCTGACACGAACTGTTTCCTGTGCAGTTTTTTTTTAATTAAATTTTTTTTTTTTTTTAATGTAGTTTCTTGACTTTTATTCCACATATCTTTGGTATCTGTTGCTAAATGACATATATATATCATATCTCATATTATATAACATATCTCATATTTTGAGCCAAAGGCAGCAGACCACATGCACATGGTGGATTTAATAAACATGTTTATTGTTGTTTTCCAGCAAGATAAGAACTTTTTACATAAAGCGTTTTTGAAATCCACTTTTTGCTGTATAATTGTTTTCATGCTAACTTTGAACCGTTCCTGTGTGCAGGTGAGGAATTTGTGCTACATGGTGGGTCGACGGGAGAAGCTGAAGCTGTTGCAGAGTAAAGCCCAGGAGCAGATGTTCAACCTGCATGTGAAGCTTCTGAACCAAGAGATGTCTACTGGTGAGAATAAGACCATTTTCCTTAGTTCTAATGCTGCAATACGCTTTTGCACGTCTTGTCATCACTGGGTAAAATGTCAGTACCGTGCTTTTTGTATGTATTGTCAACAAATTTCATGTTGAGAACTAAAAAAAAAAAAAAAAAAAAGCTTTTTTTTTTTTTTTTTTTTTTTTTTTTTAAATATTTGTTGGATGTTACCTAAATCTTGGATTACTGTTCAGGGTTCCTAATGAAAAGTAAGGAAAAGTAGGAAATTTTAATTTCAGTGTTTTAGAGGTCTATGTCAGTATAGAAATGAAGATTATGGAAAAATTTGTATTTGTATGTCCGGATTTTATTCCGTATCAAATTCTCTATCAAATGTTGTATCTTTACTTGCTGTTTTTCTTTTGTCCTCTCTTCCATGTTTTCTTCCTAACATTTCCTAACTTTTTCTTGTCTGGTGTTCTTTCTTTCTCATAGTGAAGAACTTACTTTCTTCCTTTCTTCTTTGCCATCTAGTGTCTTTCCTTCCATCCTTTTTTCCTCCCTTATGTCCTACAAACCTTCATTCCTTTTCCTTCCATCCTTTCATTTTTTTTAAATTTTTTTATTTTTTATTTATTTATTTTTTTATTTTTTTTTTTTTTTTTTTTAAGGGATCCACCAATAGAAAAATTTGGACCGATATTAATATTGCTGCTATAGCCAATAACTGATATTTACTAATATAATATGTCCTGACAGTTTTGACACTGAAAAAAATGACCAAACTGCTGATATTACTTCTATCCTTTAGTTTAATATCCCACAGTCCTGTGGTGCGTCAACGGAAGAGAGTCGTACTCGCATGTCCCCCCCCCCTGATTGTTTTCCAGGATATAACGATAGTTATGTCATTATCATAAAATAATGATGAGACATGATAATATGGTTTACCTATCATTTATTCACAGAATTACACATGCGTGGCATGACTTGCACTCATAAGTGCTCTCCCGCTGTTGGAGCATTTATTTGAAGGATGGAATCGGGTTTAACACTCCAATCATCTCTCGTGATAACTCGTTTTCTCTAGAAAACCATCGGGGGGGGAAGCATGCGAGTACGACTGCTCTCAATCTCTGTAGTGCATCACCATCAGTGTCACATGACCACACAAATACCACATGGCCAACTCCTCCCTATTAATATTAGCCCAGTTTTACTTACCGGACCGATACCATTATGTTACAAATTGACTAACGGCATCCGATAAGGATGCTAATGCCGACATTATGCCCCTTACTTTCTCCTCCTTATGTCCTTCCTTTCTTTCCTTCCTTGTGTAAAGGTTACCTGGATTCAAAGTTGGTGCTTCAACTTTAGCCTCCTGCTCCATAACCGTCAAGGCGCACCAATATGAAATTTTGGGGCTGATTTCCGGTCACCAGTTTGGATAAAAATCTCATCATCTGCTCATTTCAGTTTTAGACGTACTACAAATAACACAAATTTGGCCTTTTTTTCCATCCTTTTTTGTGGAGGCAGGGGGCATGGTAACCCTCTTAGTACGTTCTTATTTCAGCTCCAAGGTTGGGTGAGACAATGCAGCCTGAACGAGTTGAAGAGATTTAAACTGGGGACTAATCTGTGGAAAGCTGGATTTTTAGATTCTGACATTCCAGCTTTCAGATCATATTGTCCCGTCCCCCCCCTCCAGTCTGAAACATGTTTGTCTTTTTTTTTTTTAATTCCCTAAAGGTCTTCCTGCTTCACTCTCAGTGGAGAACATGCTGTTCCGCCCTCCTCCGAGGATCACTCTGAAACTGAAGATGCCCAAAGGTTCTATGCTCGGAAACGGAAACCGCAGTTCCAAGCTGGGCAACGGGCCGCTCTGCCCAGACAACAGCGGGAACGTTAACGAACACACTGCAGAGGGGCTCGGCCAGGGGAAGCCTCAGCTGCACGCCCGCTGCAGCAAAGAGGAACGATCCAACGGTCGATTGCCTTCGTCGGGCGGCGTGCTGCTGGCGGGTAAGCCTGCTGGCAAACATTTGGCCTTGCATATTGTGCACCACGCTCATTCGTCCAACAATAACGGCAAACTGGACCAAGACCGATCGTGCACGGTGAAGTGCAACGGCGTCTTAGATAAGGTGGTGGCTCAGAAGGACAGCTCCTGCCAGACACAAAGTAACCGGGACATTTCAAAGGAGGATCTGGACAAAAACAGCTTTTGCAAGTCTGCCATGGAGCGTTTTGGCAGATCTTTCAAAGAAGCAACGATTAACTTGGTACGGACTACGGAGGACCTGCGGGTCTCAGACAAACTGTCCCAAAAGAGCTCTGCCAAGGAGAAACAGTGGGTGAAGCCTGTTTTAGAACACAAAGCAAAAAACAGACGATCACACCAGGACAGCGACGGATACTGCCCCGACCTGGAGCTGAGCGACTCCGAACCGGAGGGCAAAGGAAGACACGGTCAGCAGGTTGGGCTTCCACAGCCAAATGCTCCAAGGAAGGGGAAGCATTCAGTGGGTTCCAGACACTCCGTGCAGAGGTGACGCTGTCGGCCGACCCTTCCAGCTCCTCACATCAGGGACCAAGCCACAGTGCTGATGGTGCTGTACAACATGAAGCAGCATGTTGGGTTCAGGATGATATTCCACCGCAGCTTCCCACATGCAGTTATGAGTTGCCTTTTAAAACAGCTAATTTCGACTCATCTGAGTGAAATTTTTACAACCAACTGCAATTTCTTTTTTTTTTTTTACATTTGTCCAGTAGGGTTCTATTTTTCCCAGATCAGCTGTCTTTTGTGAACATGAATGCTACACACTCCACTGGTTTATAGTTTTTGTTTCAGTGAAACAGAAACTTTGCTTCCAGTTGTTTCAGTTTCCAGTGAGTAAACACTACATTTGTGTCTCAGAATGGGACGAGATGTGTTTTTTTTTTTTTTTTTTTACATTGTGCTAACGTTCCAACTATCCTTGAATAATGAAAGTGGTGGCAGCAGTGGTATTATGAGATGTGATGGCGAAGATGGCAGTCAGATCACCTTCTTTCCTGGTGTCAGACGGGCACACGAGCAGCCCAGCCTTCATTGCCAGAGTTGAAATGTGAAAAAGAGCCGTGGAATAACCTCGCTGTCTTTGCTGTTACCTGTCCTCCTGTTTCAGAAATAAACATGTCATAAGAGCTTCAAACCTGCTGGGTTATTTTATTTACATAAAGACCAAGTCGAAAATTTTTACTGATACTTCACCTGGCAAAAAAAAAAATAATAATAATTTTTGGAAAGCCTTTTCAAGTCTTTATTGCACTAAATACCGGTATCACACAGCAACTTTCAGTCATTCTTGAGCTTTTTGTCTTGTCACAACTGTTAGGATTTTCTGTAATATTAAAGGAAAATAAGGTTTCCACTGTTTTTGTTTTGACATATTTAAAATCTGATCCAATGAGCGGCTACCTTGCAGAACTGCCTTATGCCTCTGCCAGCTTTGCACATCTCGAGAGATTTTGGCACATTATCTGCAAGATTTCTCACAATGATTGAATGGTCAGGGTCTGTGTATGTCAGTTTTCAAGCCTTGTTACAGATTCTCAGTTGGATGTAGGTCTGGACTTTGACTGGGCCAATTCAAGTCTATGGAAAGCTGCTTCTCTGATTAATGCTCTCCTTGCCTTGTTTGTGAGCTACGGTGGGTGGCCATACTTATTCTGGTTTTGGAGGACTAATTGATAACTTTTCAAGCTTGCCCTGTTCATACATTGTGTGCACAATTACTAGGCATTTTTATGGATATTTTCTAACTCCATGCTGGATAAACTTGAATGCTTAATGGATTTAAATGTAACAGGTGATGTAACTGTGCAGTGAGGGAGGGTGTGGCTTAAAGAGGTCAACACCCCATATCAAGGTGGTCATAATTATTAGGCAGTTGCTTTTTCTTTCAGCAAAATGGGTCTCTGAAAAGTCAAAAATTGCCCAAAGTCTCCCATCTGGGTGCACTCTTGGAAGTACAAGCTGTTCGGAGCTCAGAAACATGGCCAAGGTAAGGACGGCAGAAACCCAACCACCGCTGAATGAGACCCACAAGCTGAAGCGTCTAGACTGGGCCAAGAAATATCTGGACAAAGGTTTTTCAAAGGTTTTATGGATGAAATGAGAGGAAAAACTGACATACTCCATGAATGAAAGGATGATCACTGTTACTGAAAAGAAGGGGGGCCACACTGGTCTTTTTTTTAATATATATTATTATTAATGTCAAATGTTTATTGGAATATTTTGAGTTGTCTCTTTATACTTTGAGGAAAAGTTAGCTGGAAAAATGTTTTTTATTTGTGTAATAATTCTGCACACAGAAATACGCTGAAAAAGCCAAAACCTCTCTTTTACTGCCTTAAGCATTCATCTTTGAGGTTTATTAACATATTGGATTAACCAAGAACGCTGTAGTTGGGGATTAATAAAAGTAATCCTCAAAAATAAGACTTGCCTAATAGTTATGCACAGTGCAGCTTCAATCTTCCACCATGACCAGCTTCCCTGCCTCAGCTCTAGAAAAGTGCCCCTTTTTTCAGGTATAGCACCTGAGCACCTTGCAGTAACTGAGGTAAAAAATTAACTCTATCTGGAGAAAATATCTGAAACCTGTCCCAAAGCAGGTAATCAAAACAACATAGTTCCCAAACAGCCACAAATCTAAACCAGAATGAAAAACACCAGGTGTGGCAGTGGTCCAGTCAAAGGCCAGACTTCAGTCTAAATATAGCAGCGCTTTAAGGAAGGCGTACATAAGTTCTGTCAAATCTCTTTACAATGTGATAGATGAGAATTTGTTTCATCTCCTTAGTGGTTTATGTCCATTTAAATAACATGCGGATGGATGGTTTTAGTTTAAGACGCACCTCAGTGTTAATCGACAAACAGAGTGGATACTAATTTAAAAGGAGCACAGAAGTTAAGTTATACAAAGATGTGCATCAATACACATCCCAGTGAGTGATCCATTTCAGCTGCCTGAATCCATCACTAGTGGGCACCATTGTCAAAGCTAAAGATTTAAACCATTGATGCCTGGTTTTATGATCTGCCTGGAAGTTGAAATTAGAATGTTAGCTGCAGGAACATGGAGAAAATGAAGCACAGCTTATCTTTTGACTCAAACAAGGATGGAACCAGGATACTTTAAATACCGAACCTAGATTGATTTTAGTCATGTTATCCTTTTACTGTTTGTCCAACTGTCTATCTATACAGTACAGTTGATATGAATCATGAGGTAAATGCTTTAGATTGTTGAAAAGAACTGAAAGTTGGCTTTTGATGCAGGGTGTTTTCTTCCCCTCACTGGATGGAGTTAGTGCTGTTTCAGGATTTATCGACCTGCTGAAGAAGCTCAGGGAGACCTGAGCAACCAAATACAACAAGCAGACACTTCAATCTATTTTCACCTGGGAAACCGATTCTAATACAAAAGCTGGAGCCGAATTTGCTCTTAAGGCCCTAATTATTACAACCAGCGCTATTCATATATGCCTCAGAGCCTGAAAGTCAAAGGAGACACTGACAGAGTGAAAAACCACAACAACTCAATAACCAACAAGGTTTAACATATAGCTTGGGGCTAAATATTCAGTTTGAAGCTAAATATTTAGCTTCAAACTAAATATATAATTATAGTAAGTTAAATATTTAGCTTCAAACTGAATATTTAACTTGGAGCTAAATATTCAATTTGAAGCTAAATATTTAGCTTCAAACTAAATAGCAAGTTAAACATTTAGTTTCAAACTAAATATTTGATTTGGAGCTAAATATTTAGTTTGTAAAATAAACACTGCTAATTAAATATTTAGTTTGAAACTGTGACATTGTGAGTGAAAAACGATGAATATATGACTTTGAAAACTGAACCCCCATTTTTTTTTCTCTTATGACAAGTTAAATAACCCAAGTTATTGGTGTTAATTTTTGATTGTATAACTTTACAAACGGAACTGGATGAAAACCTGCATTTATTACTATATGTTCAACAACATCAGTTGGTTCTTTATCATTTTTAGGCAAAGTTATTAAGAGTCATTGTGGAAGTTTCAAGGAGCCACTTGGGGCAAGCAACCCCCCCGACCCCCACCCCCCTTCCTAAATCTGGTATAAAATGCAAATGCATAATTTAGAGCCCAAGATCAATATGACTTTTATGGTTCTGTTCTTTTCAAATTAAAATTCCAACCAGTCCTTTTCAAGCATCTTTTTCAACTGATCTTGTCGCCATCCCAGAGCTGCATCAAGCTGACCTCTGAGTGTGTTCGGTACATGATGTACCTGAGAGCCACGCCTCATCACCGGCGCTCACCGGGTGCTCTCCACCTCTAACATCTGACTGAAAGCACCTCCTGTCGTATCTGGGAGGGTTTCGCTGCAGAGACGCATGTCATTTATTCCGAGGGCTCTTTAAGAGAACTGGCTCTCCGTATCTGCTGATCTGTCAGCCGGCTGCATCATCCTGCTGCAACTCCCGGCGGGACGACAGCGGGGCAGCTCCCTCCCGGCGCCGTCTGGTGCACCTGAGGAAGTCATGGTAAACCATCGGTAATCTATGATCGGAACCTAAAAATGCGCCCTTGGCATCCTGGATCATGCAGGGGTTAAAAAAAAAAAAAAAAAAGTGACCGGACTGAGCTGATGAAGACGGAGGCGGCCGATTCTTTTTATTTTTTTTTTTACCCCCGGATCTCGTCGGACGTGCTGTGTATGATGGCCGCGCAGACAGCAGCTCTGTGTCCGGGCTCTGCGGGAAGGGCAGCTAGGCTTGGTGCACCGCTGGTGCTGTAGTCAGCGCTGACACCCTGTCCGGTAGTTCGGCCGGTTCAGCCGGTTGGGAGGAAGCAGCTGCGGTTTGAACAAGTAAGTGTGAGACGAGCAGGGCTGCAGCTCTCACGTTGCTGGGCCAGTCTGAGAGACAGCACACTGCACAAGTTTCCTCCTCATTAAAGTCTAATTCTGACCTCTCACCATTGGGTGCAGCCGTAATGAAGAGATACGTTTCCATTCATGATGCATCAGTGAGACCACTTACTCACATTTGTCATGCATATTTATAAATGTGTGTTTTCTGAGGGAGAGTGTGCAGCAGAGCTCAGCATGTCCGGATGCAGCGAGCTGAGCCTGAGGGAGCTGCCCATGGAGAGCTGGATGTCTCACCTGCCATGTGCTCTGTGGGACACCCCGCTGTACCATCTGGCCATTCCGGGTAGGCTGATGTCCATCACCCCCTCTTCCTCTGCAGTGTTGATGAAGAGTTTTACCTCAATGTGTTAAGGATACTAGGGGGACTCCATCATCTAAATGCTTAGTGAACATCTGAGAGAGAAGATTAAAAGAAAGCATGTTTTATATATTCCATTCATTTGAAGTACTTTACCATTTGAACATTTTCACACATTACAACCACAAATTTGAAGGGGATTTTATGTCAAAGACCAACACAAGGTGCACATAATTTCCCTAAATTCATTACAAATGAAAATCTGAAAAGCACGGCTCTGATACCCCTAAATAGTCCATCTGTGTGTGATTTAATCTCAGTATAAATCCGGGTGCTCCCTGAAGGCCTTTAGAGCTTTGTTAGAGAACATGATGAAGACCAAGGGTGTCTAGCTTTGAACAGCTCACAGAGCTCTGTTTAATCCGTCATCTGAGAATGAAATGATTATGATGCAACTGCAAACCTACCAAGACATGACATCGAAATGCACAGGTTGGGCAAGGAGAGGATTAATCAGAGAAGCAGCCAAGAGGCCCGTGGTAACTCTGGAGGAGCTGCGGAGAGCTACAGCTCAGGTGGGGGAATCTGTGGACAAGAAAAACTCTGAGTTGTTCATGCTACAAATCTGGCCTTTATGGAAGACTGGCTCCAAGAAAGGTGAAAGAAAGTCATAAGAAGTCGTTTGAAGTTCCAACAAGCCATGTAGGAGACACGGCATGCATGGAAGAAGGTGCTCTGGTCAGATGAGACCAAAATTGAGTTTTGTGACCTACAAAATGACCTGTGTGGAAAACTAACACTGAACGACCCCCTGAAGTGAAACATGTCAGTGGCAGCATCATGCTGTGGGGAGACTTTTCTTCAGCAGGGACAGGGAAGCAGGTTAGAGTTGGTGGGAAATTGGATGGAGCTAAATACGGGGCAACACTAAAAGACTTAAAAATTGATCCAGTCTGACTAAGGTTGAGTGAATCTGCAGCAAAGAACGGGCAGGAATTTCAGTCTGTTGGCGAGCAAAGCTGCTAATGCAGCGGAAGGGTTCTAAAAAGTATTGACTGAATCCGTGTGTGTGCTCCACTTTTCAGAATTTTATTTGTGAAAAGTTTGTGGTTGTAATGTGATGAAATATGACAAAGTTCAAAGGTTACGATGACTTTTGCAGGGCTCTGTTCATGAAACAGTGACAGTATTTCTCACATTGACCAAATGATTTCTCTTTCCTCCACTCAGGCAGCCACAATGCAATAACGTACTGCCTGGATATGAACGACAGATCTCCTGTTGACCCCATGCAGCCAGACATGCTTCAAAAGCTGGACAAATACATGAAGCCCCTCATTCGCCCTTTCGTGTACAAGTGGGCCATAACGCAAGTAATAAAGCTAGAATTTAGCACACCGTGGACGGGGTGTTTAACAGCCGGAGCTCTGCTATAATGAGCTGTACATCCTGTGTGCTTTTAGGAGTTCACCATAAAGCAGCAGCTGGACTGTGGGGTTAGATACTGCGACCTGAGAATCGCCCACAGACCCAACGACCACTCCATGGAACTCTACTTCTACCACGGTGTTTACACCACGCTTACTGTCGAGGTAAAGCAAAAGCACACAGTTTCTAGGAGAGAACTTCAAACGTCCCTCAGTTCATAAACCCTGACTGGCAGCACAGGCTTGCTGAGTTTTTCCTAAAAAAAAAAACAAAGATAAGGGAAGTAAAGAGTGTGATGTCAGCCTGATTCTTTAAGCTCCTCTCACCTCAGGCTGTATTTATTGATACCCAAGACCTGAACGCGTTGCAGCATCTCTCTGCCAAGGAAGTCTGCAGTGTTTACATTTCTGTATTCAGATAGTGGTAACTTTTATCTGAAAGTCCCTGGATGTGGAGAAACAGCGTTAAACAGGTCAGGGTCAGCTTGACTTCTCACATCGCAGTCAGCTTTATCCTCCTCAACCTTTAAATCAGACACAACATTTCCCATTTTACCTTTTTGATTTTACTAATAATTTTCAAAGGGCTTTGTGGCTCGAGTGGCCTTTATTCATTAGTGGCTTGACAGGAAGAAGGGCAGAGAGAGAAGGAGAAGATATGCAGCAAATGGCCCAGGGCCGGGAATCGAACCAGCGACAACTACACTGAGGACTGTAGCCTCTGCATATGATTCCCCCTTTGTTCATATTTAATGTTGGAAATGAATTTACAGCATGAAGAACAACTTTAGACATGGTTACTCATTTACAAGTCCAAACGTTTGACTTGACACAGAAATCCCAAATGTAAAAGCAATGGGGGAATTGTGCTCGACATGAACTTACAGTGACTTTCTAAAACGTTGGCCAGGATTTAAAAGTATATGTATATATTATTAACATGAAAAATACGGAGAACATTTTTGAATATAAAAATGAGTCCATGTTTGTTAAACAGGGCTGATTCAGATAAGTTTGCTGTTGTAGTTGCAACAGGCTCTTTTCAGTTTAAGCACCAAGGTTAAAGATATTCTGATTTTGTGCAACTTCACGACCTCGTTAGTTTTTGAAAATCTTTTTCCTGCTCTCTGTAGGGAAAAAAAACTGTATTATTGTACAAGGCACAATAGAGGATTTACAACCATGTTTTTGTACTGTTCCTTTAACTCCCATATTGATCTTATAGTGATTGTATTGCATTAAAATGCATTGTATTTAAATGTATTGTAAAAATGAACCATATCTAGTTTTATGGCTTTCCCCAGCTTTACAGTAATGGCCTTCAACTCCATCCATCCTCCCTGTCTCTGCTCAAGAAAAGCATCCCCACAGCATGATGCTGCCCACACCATGCTTCACTGCGTGTTCAGGGTGCTGTAAGCTTTTACAGAAAAGCGTTGCCCTATAAACGATGCCTTGTCTTCTCATTGACAGACCATCCTAATGGAGATAAAGGAATGGCTGGATGCTCATCCCAAAGAAGTGGTGATTCTGTCCTTCAGCCACTTCCTCGGTCTGAACCAGGAGCTCCACGTACGGCTGCTCACTAACATACGCACCATATTCGCCTCCAAACTCTGCCCCAAAACGGTACAGTAAGGATTTCATGTTTTCTCTAGAAAACTCATTACTGAGGCAGTGTTTCATGTTTTAATTCCTGCCTACAAATCCAAAGCATGACATAACGCCCCAATTACTGTACAGGAACCAGCAGCATCTTGCTGATCTTCATGATAATTTCTCCATTTTAGGAGGTGCTAACTCTTCGAAATTTGTGGGCTTTGGGCTATCAGGTGATTGTGTCCTATGAACACAATATTTCCAGCTCTCACAGCGACCTGTGGCCTCATATTCCTTACTGGTGGGCCAACAAGTGCAAAGCTGAAGCTCTCATCGAGGAGTTTGAGGAAAGAAAACAACATGGTAGACCAGGTAATGTGCTGATGGCTTGTAATGCCTACAAGAATGCACGTACAACACAAGTGTATCATGCATATTTTTTTCTGTTATAGGTGGTTTCTTTGTCACTGGGATTAATCTGACAGAGGACCTGAAGTACATCTGCACCCACCCCACCGAGTCTCTGAAGGACCTGGTGATGTCTACGTATCCAGCGCTGCTCGCCTGGGTCCGAGAGCAGACTCCCGGCTCCAGAGTCGGCTCTCTCAACATCATAGCTGGGGACTTCATCACAGAAAGACACTTTGCACCCACTGTTGTTACGCTGAATGAGAAGCTGCTGAAATGGTCCTCATGACTTCTATACAGAAAGCATCAAGAATCTGCAAGAGCAGGAAATCAAAGCATGAAAGTCGCACAAGTTTGTTTTGGTCAGATTGATGAAAACACATTTTACCTCTTGAATTATTTATTTGATCATAAATGCACTTACCATATGCAGCGGCGCGCTCATTTTAGTTTCATGGATGCAGACTTTTTGATGTGTTGACCCAAACTTCTTTGTTTACTTTCAGTTCTCTCTTTATGGAATGTACTGTATCAATTTTCACAAGTCAGCAGCGGTTTGATGGCGTGCTGACCAAAGCAATAACGGCACAACTAAACTCACCCCATCGTAGGCATATTTAACGAGGAAGCACAAACACTGTTCTCAGTGAGCACATGTAAGGTAATGTAGAAGACAACATTTGTAATTATGCTGGTTGTCACTTTAAAATGTAACTCTGTCACCTGCGAAACTTGGGTTGCATTACTAATGTAGAAACTATTTATGCAAGTTTGTGCAAAATGCATGAAAAATAATTTCTTTGCATGAAGCCAACATTGATTGTTCTGTTTAAAACAGCTTTTAACCTCTAGCTAAGGGCTTGAGTTAAAAATGAATGCTGCACTGCTGTGCCTGTGGAGATGAGCTTTTTAAATCGAATGGAAATACACTTTAATAATCCCAAAAGAACCATTCAGGTCTTGTACAAGTGAGGGGAAAATAAAAGAAAGATTCAAATTCAAAAATACTTTATTTATCCCAAAGGGAAATTAAATGTTGATGTAACTCATTTAGTCAAGGAGTTATTATAGACGGTGATGGCTATGGGCAGGAAAGATATCCTGTAGTGGTCCGTTTTACAACCAGTCTGAAGAAGCCTCTGACTGAAGAGACTCTGTTTTCCAGTGACAGTCTCATGAAAAGGATGGTCAGGATTATCCATAATTTTCTTAATTTTATGGAAAATCCTTCTTTGTACCACCATATCATGAGGTTCCACAGTCATCCCCAGAACAGAACCAGCCTTCTTTAACAGGTTGTTGAGCCTTTTTAGAGCCCTGGCTCTGATGCTGTTGCCCCAACAGATGATGGCAGAGGAGATGACACTTTCAACAACAGACTTATAGAAGATCTGCAACATCTTGCTGCAAACCTTGAAGGATCTTAGCTTCCTCAAGAAGTACAGTCTGCTCTGTCCCTTCTTGTAGACGCTTCACTGTTGACTCTCCAGTCAAGTCTGTTGTCTAGATGAACACTGAGGTATTTATATTCCTCAACCACCTCCACTTCTTCTCCCATGATGGAAATAAGGTTTGATCTGATCCTGTTTCTCCTGAAATCTACAATCATCTCCTTTGTTTTGTTCACATTCAAGATGAGATGATTGTTTCCACAGCATAACACAAAGCGGTCCACCAGCTCTCTGTACTCAGCTTCTTGTCCATCTCTGATACACCTGACCACTGCGGAGTCATATCCATTATTAAACTGTTAGAAAGCAGATTACATATTTTAAAACTCATCAAATTTATTTACAACTCATGATTGATTGATTTAGATTAAAATTGTATTTTCTATCCTTCAATTAACTAGATTTTAACTAATTTAATGCCAATTCCCAACAAATGTCATCTGAAAAGCAATCTACGTAAGTAAGTCGAGGCGAGTGCATCGAGTCACTGGTTCTGCAGCAAGCGCCAGTAGGAAGGAAAGACTTCTTTTTAACAGGACGAGACCACAACCAGAACCAGGGCCAGCATTAGTAGTCATCCTCTGTGACCGATTGACATGTCTTCGTAGTACACCTTTTTGTTAATGTCAGGAGGCAAAATTTTGCAGGGGCTAAACAACTAACTTGTAAGCATGACTTTACACACTAGTAGGCTGTTCAAACAAATCCTGAGGCTGATCATGTAATTCTTTTTTTATATATAAGATTTCAAGTCCAGCCACAGCATTGTACCTTAATAAAAACAACTGAAATCCTGTTATGGCTTTTGGGTTTGGTGTGCCATCACATCATTATCCCATGATTGGAGGCGCCCCTGAACTAAACTTAATCCTGGGATCAGCTAGTCAAGAATGATTTCCTAAATGCAACATTGCAAAAAACAGTTCCACTGCAAATTCTCAGTACACAATATTTACAAGAGATAAACAGAGTATGGGGAAATATCCTTCCATAAAGACGGATGGAAACATCTGAGCGTCTGGAAAGTCTCATATATCGCTTCTGTTCGGTTCCCTCAGAACTGTTTATGCGTCACGTTTGGTGTCAAAATTTCTGTGAAGCACATTTCTACTTGTCTCTCTCTCGGCCTATAATCCCTTAAATAATACATTATTCAATACAGATTTTAAAATTGATAAAAAATTGAAATATATAAAAAATATATGTACTTATTAAATAAAAAGTAATTTCGATGACGAAAAACATTCTATATGATAAAATTTGAGCATGAATGACTTAAACCGTCTAAAATCAGTCTCCATTATCTACATTCCTCTGTTCACGAGTCTGACTGCTTCAAGGTAAAACTGTCCCCCGATGCGTGAAGTTCTGACTGACACCTTTCGTGTTTTCCTGGAATGGAAAAATGGCGGTCCACGGGCCCATTTCTACGAAGTCTGGCGCAGCTTTTTATTTTCATTTTTTTGATCGCGCGCCCTCTGGTGGCGGTTATGCTGTCATCCGTCGGTAAAAACCAGGAAACTGCGAGTTTCTCCGTCCTCCTTCCGTCTCGTCCTGCTGCTGCTGTTTGTGATCGATGGCTTTGAGGAATCAGATGAAGGGAAGCAGATAAAACATGTGACTGACTGTAAAAGTGGCTGCTCAGAGTCGCAGCTCGGAGACCGACGGCTCGACATGGACGGCAGCAACCAGGACTGGATGTCTGCTTTACCGGAGGAGCTGTGGGACATTCCTCTGACAGAGCTGGCGATACCTGGTAGTCCACTCTCACTGCTTCTGCTTCTGCTTCTCACTGAACCCTGCTGGCTTCAGCTGGAGTCATACTTTCATGTTGTAGATTATTTCTACTGTGTATCCGGGTTTAAAAGAATAGCTGTTTCATTTATAGGATTGAATTTAATGATCTCGTTATCTTGACACAAAATTCTTAGAAATCCTCTCCTACCTTTTCAAAAAGCTTCATTCAGGAATGGAAAATCTTTCCATACAAGGGCTGAACTTAAAATACCCCTTGTTGTCAAATTTTCATTTGAAGTCCTTGTGCTGCTTTCCGTTTCTCATTTTATGTTAGAAGGGTTATTACAGTTGCAGCCTGCCATTTATTTGAAGCTTGTTCATATTGTTACTAGACATCCACTGGATCTGGTCTTGTTGATTCTTTATGGTGTGTTAAAGGTACTAAGCAGACATCTCTGAAATTAATTAATTAAAGTCTCTTTAGCTGCTGTTTGTCAGCTATAAAATGATGTTCCATTT
Organism: Anableps anableps; assembly: GCA_014839685.1. Lineage (NCBI taxonomy): Eukaryota > Metazoa > Chordata > Actinopteri > Cyprinodontiformes > Anablepidae > Anableps > Anableps anableps. The sequence goes on from CM026070.1 coordinate 7,882,376, forward strand.
CTTCTCCTGTTCTGATGGAAATCTGTATTTAACAAAGATAACATCTGCTCTTCCAAAAACAGGTTTCCACACACCTCATGATATCACACAAGGTTTGAGGCATCTGATCGGAGTTCTCCCTAGAAGTCGTCTTGTTTTTGCTCCTCCTTGCCTTAAAAAAAAAAATCAAATCAAAGGTCTTTTGTATTCTGTACAGCTATAACAAAATGTTTGGGCTGAATTTATGAACACTGGATGAATTTTAGGAGACTTTAGGAGAAACTAACTGAGGAGACTTGTGAAGATGATCGGGGCACACTGGAATGACCAATTTCATTATGAAAGTTCTTCAGTGTTTATACAGATAGGCATTGTAACCAGTCAAGTGTAATAATTCAAACATAAACAAATACATACCACAGTTCTGTAGACGACCATCATCATTGTCATCGCTCCCTTGGCTTGGGCTTGGCTTGATTGACCAATCAAAGTCAAACTCTGGCTCAGACCCATTAGGTCGAATCTCTCAGTGCTTCAAAATCTATGTTGAAACGGGTCATAAATTGCAGGCCTGCATTCATTTTTACCACTATTACCTCACAGCTTGATCATTGCACCTATTGTGATGTCATCAACTCGAACGTAAATAAAGCAGAATTAGCGGTTTGTTTTTTTTTTTGTTGTTTTTTTTGTTGTTTTTTTTCCTGTGTGTACTTTTGTAAAACATATTTTGTGAAATCATGCTATGGAGATCCATACTTTAGTACCCGACTGTTTATCTACTGTCAATGCAAGATTTTTAGCGAAAAGAAAACACCACTGGGTGCTATCTTTAAGGGTCATTTCACTGCCATGAGAGAAAAGGAAACTTTTGAAAATTCTGATATATATATATATATATATATATATATATATATATATATATATATATATATATATATATATATATATATATATATATATATATATATATAAAATACACTTAAATGCACCAAATATTTACACAAAAAAACAAGGTGAGGAGCATGAGCTCTAGGTCATTCAATGAAATGGAAATTCACTTTTGTTTTGAAGGCCATTCTAATTCTATATATGTTTATGTATGTTTTAGACTGACACTTCTGTACTCGAAGCAGTCAGATACTATTAAAAATAGCATCAAGAGAGACTAAAAAAGGAAGGAGAGGTGTTTCCTTTGTCCTACCATTCCAGTTTCAGAACATAGTTTTGCAAACCAGTTTCTTGTTCTTGGAAGTCATAAAGTTGTATTGGTGTCTTGTTCACACAGGGAGCCATGATGCCATGAGTTACTGTCTGGACATAACCTCGCCCCTACTCAGGTCTGAGTCGGACTTATTCCGGCTCCTGGATGGACTTTTTTACTGCGTTACCAGGCCTATGATCTTTAAATGGGCCACCACACAGGTAAGAGCAAATGTGGAATAACAACCCCCCTCCCCCTCCCCTCCCCGGGTAAACCAGTAAATTTTCTCCTAACTCAAATCATCTTTCATTTAGAAACATGACATTTTGTTACAACCACAAACCTTAATGTGTTTAATGGAGATTTTATGAAAATCAACTCAAAGCAGTGTATAATTATGAAGTGGAAATAAAAGGATGCAGGTTTTTAAAGTTTATTACTAATAAAAAACTGAAAGCTGATTCCTTCATTAATATTCACCCCCCCTGAGTCAGTTCTTTCCTGCAATTACAGCTTGAGTCTTGCATAATACCAGCTATGAACAAAAAAAAAAAAAATATTGTTAGAGTTAAACTCTAAGATCATGAACAAGCCTTCCATGTTCTTCCCGGTGTTCCCTTCAGTATTCTGTTGGTGGCAAGTTTTTTTTTTTCCTGAAGATGTTAAAAAGTTCATGATCTGAGGTGTTGGTAGAGTGGATGAGATGGCGGGCTTAGTTCAGGTTCTGGTGCAGGCTGTGATGAGATCTCTGCTGGTTCTGGTTTGTCAGGTAGGGCAGGAACTTCAGGTTCTACAGGCAGGGCAGAGGGCATGATACAATAATTGATTGTTCAACATGAGGCTGGTTTCATGTTTCCTGGCAACAGTAACCATGGCTCCACCCACAAGCAGCCACTTGCTTGATACATTACATCAAATTCAATTTAATCCAATGAAATTATGTCATTTAAATAAGTAAACTGGCTTGAATTAAAGGGTGCAGTCGGTAGCATTGTTTACCTTGTAGCAAGAAGGTCCTGGGTTTGAATCCTGGCCTGGGCTCTTTCTGCATGTTCTCCCTGTGCATGTGTGGGTCCTCTCCAGGTACTCCAGCTTCCTCCCAGTCCATAAAGATGACTGTTAGGTTAACTGGTCTTTCTAAATTGTCCTTAGGTATGAGTGTGTGCCTCTGTGTTGCCCTGTGATTGACTGGTGACCTGTCTAGAGGTGTAGTCCGCCTCTGGCCCAGTGACCGCTGGAGATAGGCACCAAGCCATGGAGGATACACAGAAAACATGTGGTAGAAAACTGGCAAAAAAGGCCAACATGCAAATGTGTGACAACAAACTAACACTACACACACCATGCCCAATGTGAAACATGGTGGTGGTGTCATTATGTTGTGGAGATGGCGTTTGGAAGATGGGTGGAGCTAAATATGGAACAGTTCTTAGAGTAAAGCTGTTAGAGGCTGAAAAAGAATCGAGATTGTTGTGGATGTTCACTTTCCAGCAGGACAAGGACCCTAAACTTACTCTAGAGCTACAGTGTTCATATGTTGGAATGGTCCAGTCAAAGTCCAGATCAAAAACCTGTTGAGAATTTCTGCCAAGACTGGAAAATTGCTTTATGTGGATGCCCTCCATGTCAGTCTGTAGATCTAAAGACCTGCAGTTGGAAACATAGTGAGTGAAATGTGGCTCTAGAACTTGGGCTCAAGGAAGCCGACTACAAATATACTTATAAATATATTTCAGATTTTCATGTGTGGAAAAAGAAGTCGAAATCCATGTATTGCTTTCCTTCCACTTCAGATTCGGCACTGCTTTGTGTTGATCTATCCTAGAAAATCCCAGTTAAACAGATTTAACTTGTGATTATGGCGTGAGAAAATATGAAAAAAATACTTTAGTAAGGCACATATTTAATTGCCTGGCGGTCATCAAGGAACACATTTTTTTAAAACTGACCTTACATGCAGAATGGAAATAAGGGCTCATTGCTGTTGGTGTTTTGGAGCCAGAAGTCACATGAGTGTCATGAAGGTTTGCAGCTGAGATGGTTCAAAGTTTAAAAAGACAAAGATAGAGCAGAATGTGACGGTTTGTTTGATATTCTATGTTCTGAGAAAACAGGAGGTCAGAGTTCAGAGGCAGAGAATCAAAACGGTGAGAGGGGACGTTCCACATTGATTAGAGAAACTGCAGCGTTGATTCTTCTTTAGTTAGGTTCCTCATTACCGCTGGATGGTCATGTGATCCGTTGTGAATCTAAAGCTGCTGCCTCTAAGTGACAGGTTTGGAGACAGAATCCTCTGGAGGTGCGCTTGTCGAACTTTGGACGTAAATTCGATCAAGCAGCTGAATTAAAATGTGGTGTTTTATCCTCGTCTGTAGGACAAAAGCATTGAGGAGCAGCTCTCAAAGGGAATTCGGTTCTTCGATCTCCGTGTTGCACACAAACCCAACGACCCATCTGACGACCTCTACTTCACACACGTTATATACACACACCTGACAGTTCTGGTGAGCTCAGGTCACTTTAATTGCTTTTTTTTTTTTATTATTGTGGTCTCTCGCAGCCTTCACCATAAATTGTCTCCCTCTGCAGAAAACGCTTGAATGTGTTGCGTACTGGCTGAACTCTCACCCAAAGGAGGTGGTCATCCTGGCTTGCAGCCATTTTGAGGGAATGGATGACAAGTGCCACGAATTGTTCATTTCCTGCTTAAAGAAGCTGTTCGGCTCAAAGCTGTGTCCCCGGAAGGTCAGCTCCCCCCTCCTGCATGTGATGTACACTCCGAATACGAAGCACCACCTCACTGTGTGTACCCTGCCCCTGCACAGGAGTCGGTCCTGAGCCTGCGGAGTCTGTGGGCATCCGGTTACCAGGTCATTCTGTCCTACGACTCCCAGCTCATGGCAAGGCATCTGCAGCTGTGGCCCGCCATACCGTACTGGTGGGCGAATAAAAAAACGGCACAAGAAGTGATCCGTTACCTGGACTGGAACAAAGACATGGGACGTCCAGGTGAGTTGGTCTGCAAACTGCAGAGATCCCTCGACTGTCCACATTTTGTCACGTTAAAAATCTCAAATCTATTTTTTGTTTTTAGATTTTTGGGGGATTTTGCGAAACATTGACACAAAATAGCAAATAAATGTGGAGTTGGGGAAAAATCATACAAGTTTTTCAAGATTTTTTTTTTACAAACCAGTCTGACAAGTGTTGCATGCATTTGTTTGTATTCAACTACCCTGAGTCAATACTTCATAAAACCATCTTTCACTGCAGTTAGAGCTGCAGGCCTTTAGAGGTATGTCTCTACCAGCTTTGCAGATTTTGCCCAAGTCTCCTTTGCCAAATTTCTCAAGGTTTGAAGGTTAGATTGGATGAGTCATCAGCTTTCAAGTCTTGCCACAGATTCTCAATTGGATTTAGTTCTGGACATTGACTAGGCCATTCTCACAGATGGATATGGTTTGTAAGTCTGGCTGTTCCTCTGCTCAAAGGTAAAACTCGCCGACTCAAGGCATTTGCAGCCTCTAACAAGTATTCTTCTTATCTCATTCTATATTTAGCCTCATTCATCCTTCCACCACCAGAAAACCATCCCTACAGCATGATGCTGCCACCATGTTTCACTGTGGTGATATGCGTTTCTACAGTTTTCTGCCACGGAGTTTTACATGTAGCTCAAAAAGTTTAATTAATTTAAAAGCTTCTCTTGTGCATGGAAATGTATTATTTACATGGATCAAACTGGGATTTAAACAAATATTTCTTCTTGTTTCTGACAAATAATCAGCATCAAATTATTAGTTGAATTTTTAGTAGTTTTTAAACTTGAATATTTTTAAATCATTGGCCAACGTTCTTACATCACCTAATTTTTAAAACAGAAATAAATCTGCTAAATAAAGAAGGTAATTTGTTTCCCTGTGGACTTCACGATCTTTCTCGAATGAGTCTGAAGGTAAAGTTGACTGTGGCGTGACAAGTCAAGCTGACCCTGACGTAAAGTGACAAAATGTGGTTCAGTTGGGTGTGAATACTTATGCGTGGTGCACTAAAACAAGAGGATATGCTGGGGTATTTTCACACAGGTGTCGTTCTGCGCTTTCTTGTCTCTCCAGAGGGGTTCTTCGTCTCCGGCCTGAACCTCACAGCTCCAAGGGCCTACATCACCAAGAACCCAAAGGAATCCCTTCGGACGCTGACCTTCAGCAACTGGGAGTGTTTGAGGGAATGGGTGGAGGATCAGAAACCGGGATCGGACCCGAACAGCCTCAACATTATAGCAGGGGATTTTGTGGGGCCGCTTCCGCTCTGCTCCCTGGTGATTGCGCTGAACCACAAACTGCGACAGAAGAGCTCCACCCAGAGGAGAGAGCGGTATTAGCTGTGATTTTAGCTTTGCATTTAAACGTCTTTTTCCAGCTTTTTTGATTGTGTATGAAACTTTATCTTCACTGCTTTAAAAAGAAATCATCAGCTGATGTTGATTTGTTTTCTACCCGAGAGGATTTTGCATCTCTTATGTGCAAGTCAGTATATATTTTTACAATGAAAACGTCTCATTCTGGTTCAGATTTGTCAACCTAGATCTTTTAATCACTGCAGAGTAAACACAGTATTTTCTTAACCTCTTTGTGGTTCTGAGTTCGGTCTTTTTTTTTTTTGGGCTCCAGCCGCCCCTCCTCTCTCATCTTCCTTGGAACAATTTCTTGTAGCGTCCATGAGCAGCAGCACTGATGATGACCTTAACAACAGCCGAGCCTTCGTCTGCATTCACCTGCACGTCCTGGACGGTGGCCTCCTTGTACAGCCAGCTGTGGACAAGGACACACATTCACCTCATGTCAATAAAGAAGAGACAATGAGCTGACAAAACGTCCAGTTCTGACCTTAACTGAGGAGTGCTGAGGTTTACTCTCAGCTCTAAAATTTGTTTCCCTGTGGACTTCACGATCTCGTGTTCCACAGCTTTCTTCAGCTCCTCCAGGCCGCACTCCTGCAGGGCAGAGATGAGCACCGCACCGGGTTCTGAGCTCTCATAACTGAGACACACACACAGAAGAAAAAATTCACCATTTAGATCTCATAAACATGTCAGCCGAGGCAGATTTTGATATGATTGATATGGCTCATTGCCCAGGGCGCCATTTAAGTAAGAGGTTGGCATGATCACTTAAAGTTGCAGTATGTAACTTTTATTTTAAAAAAAAAATGTTTTTTTTGCATATTTGCTAAAATTTTGTCATTATGTTGTGACAGTATAAGAAGAAAATGAAGAAGCTGCCTTCTCCCAGTGCTCCCAGTACTAACTGCAGCAATACACAATACAATGAATTTAAGACATCTTAAGGCTTTAATTTTAGATGCATGAATTTAAGACTTTTTAAGGCGGACCACCCTGACTCAAACATGGACGACATCTGACCCTCAAGGACTGGCATTGGACACCGCCGTCCAGTTTCATAAAAAGCACAGTTGGGATTTGAAAATACAAAAGGAGCATTCTTAGTTATGAGCATTATGAACTATAAAATGAAAAGTTTACTTTAGTTTTTGCAGAGGCTGCTTATTTTTTTTTTTGTGCTTGAAGGTTAACATGAGTGTTTCAACCATGGGTGGAGGAGGGGCTGCGGTGGTGGTTAGAGGGGCCCAGAAGGAGGAGCTCCTCCAGGGTATCATTCACATTGGAACTTCCTCTGCATGTTTGTCAACTATAATTTAGTTCTTTGTTCTATTTTTTGAAAAAAAAAAAAAAAAAAACAAACAAAAAAAACAAACAAACAAAAAAAAAAACCTTCAATCCTTCAGCAGTGGGTAAAAATTAAACCCATGAGATGACTGCAGCGTGGCTCTCTGTTAGCCAGGTTAGGAAAAAAAAAACAAAACAAAACACAGTCTGCTCCAGATTTACTCTCAGACTGCAGAGTTTCCACACCAGAAACTGGAGCAGACCCTCCAGCATGTTACTAAGACCGGCAGGAAGTCCAGACTCTTACTTGTCAAGCAGGTCGATTTTATTGTGAACCTCGATCATAGAGCTCAGGAGCCTGTGTGGGATTTGCAGGTTCTTCAGGACATTCAGCACGTTCGCCTTCTGATTCACCGTCTCTGGATGACTGATGTCTCTGACATGAACCAACAGATCCTGGGGAGCATACGAAAACAGAGTCAGAAGCACCTTCAAAACACGCCAAGTAACCCATGTTACATCGTTAAATAAGGAAAACTGTAACTGAGTCGTGCTTTCTAAATGTTTGCAACATAGATGAAAGCTAAAATCTTTATGCAGTTTTGCCATCCTGACTGATGATCATTTTAAACTGTGATCCCGTCCTCTTAGGGGTGTGTTAGTTGCTTGATATAGCCTAAGGGGAAGCCTTGTCAACACCTTTCTAACCTTTTCTGGTTAATAAAAAGAGTTGCTGTTTATATTAGTCATCAAAAGAATATACAAAATGTAGATGTGGTTGAGAGGCACACATACTTTTGTTCAGGAAACAAATTTTTGAGGAGTGTATGTGCATGTAGCTATGTAGTTTTTACCAATGCTTTGAAGTATTTTAATGTGATTTTATTTTTTATATACCAATACGAAGTAGCGCATAGCTGAGCCAAGCCACAGTCAAACGTGATGGTAAGATGGATGGACCTAATACAGGACTGGCCTGGGTCGGAGGCGACCCTAAATAAACACCTAGAGCTCTAATGAAAGGGTTTAGATGAAAGTATATTCACGTTTAGAATGGCCCAGTCAAAGTCCAAACCTAAAAAACAATAGGGAATCAGTGTGGGAACTTAACCGAGGTTCACAGATCATCCAACCATTCAATTGACAGAGCTTGAGCTATTTATTAAATGCACAGCACACCTTTAGACTTATTTATAAAACAAAATTAATCATGCATCCATTTCTGTCCAATTCACAATTATTCCCTGCTTTGTGCTTGTTTATAACAAACCCTCAGTGAAACAAATTGAAGTTTGCAACAGCAATATATGAAAAAGTTCAAAGGGTGTGAATATTTTTGCAAGGCTCTAAAACACGTGCAACATTTGAACCATATTATTCTGGTGTATGTAAAAAAAACAAAAAACAAAAAAAAACAGAAAAACTGGACTCCGTACTGAGTGTTTAATGTCCTCCAGGGTGGCGGAGAAGGAGTCGATGAGCTGGTGTGGAAGCTGGGACAGGAAGCCGATGGTGTCCACATACAGCACAGTCATGTGACTGGGCAGTTGGCCGGCGTGGACGGTCACGTCGAGGGTTGCAAAAAGCTGGTTCCTGGGCTGCAGGCCGCTGTCGCCGGTCAGAGCTTTGATCAGAGTGGTTTTTCCTGAACAGATGGAGGTAAAAGGTGCAAAAACTGCATCGCCAATGTGAGCGAAACGAATGAGAACAATTTCCGAGACTTTCAGCGGGGAAGCCAGCGTGGGTTGCTTCCAGGCTCTCACCACAGTTGGTGTATCCCAGCACAGACACGATGGGGAACTCCCTGTGTTTACGCTGGGACCGCAGGAGGTGCCTCTTTTTACAAAGCCTTTCCAGGGCTGAGCGAATCTTCATCTCCCGCTCCTTCAGCAGCCTCTGCTGGACTTCGTACAGCGTCTCCCCTGGAAGAACCAATCAGGAAGGTGAGTCGGATCTTTCGTCAACACAGCAGCATGCAGGCTGTCTCAGGGCTGCAGCACCTGAACCCCCGATGTACCTCGATCCTCCGCCCTGCTGATCCAAATCTGCCATCTCATTTTTTAGACGAGATCTGCAGTTGGAACACAAAGTGGGGTTTTAACACAGTGAGACTATAAAAAAAAAAAAAAAAAAAAAAAAAAAAAAAAAAAAAAAAAAAAGCACACAAAGTCATAACATAACAAGGACGTGGTTAAATGCAACAGCTTTCCTACACATTTCCTGTCCAAATTCCAAACATTTACACGCTCAAATTTCCAGAATTCTCAGCATTTTATGACCAATTTTTCAAGTAGAAATACAAACATTATCATAAATTTACAGCAGATGGATACGACGATATTCAGGCTTTAAATACTGAAACCCACAGAGGCTGAAAGGAAGAGGATGGATGGATGGATGGACTGAGGGATCATGGAAACAGGAAAAGTTGGATTAAAGGGATGGATGGATGAACAGGCAAATGGATCAATGGATCTTGGACAAAAATGGAAGGATGAAGCATGTATGGATGGACCAACAGGCAGTTGGATAGATGGATGGATGGGAAAACCGGATAAATGATGGACAAATCGACAGCTCCACAGATAGACAAACGGGACTTACAGAAAAACAGATGGACAGATTGACGGATAATGGACAAACAGATTTATGGACACGCGTGGATGGATACTATGAACATTGTTCCATCTTTTGCCACAGTTACTCCGACTGTGTAGGAACCCTGATGCACTGACAGCACATGAAGGGACGTGTGTGATCACCTTAATAAGGGGATCTCTGCCAGTGAGATCTGTAACTTGGCCTCTTTGGTTCTGGCGTTGCAGCGGAAAATGTGGAGAACAACCGAGTACCTGTCAAACACCTTCACCCCCCAGGCTTCCTCAAACTCCCTCTGATGTGGGATTTGGAGACATAAATCATCAGTAAATGAAGTGCAGGCTCAGCACGCTCAGCTGCTCCCAGCCTCACCTCAGACAGAGGGGACAGGCGGTCCACATTCACGAACACAGCAGTGATTCCTGCGGTCTGCCTGATCTTCTCTGGACAGAAAACACAGATCATTCAGACAGAGTTCCCATCAGACAGGTTTACTGGGAGCCTGGTAGTACCTGTTAGAAACTGGAAGTTCCCTTTCCCAAATATCCTCTTCTTCTCTGGTGTCTTCGTGGAGAGGATGATCTTGTCCACCACTGTCCAGCTGTCCAACGTGTTCACAAGCCCCTCGGCCTCAGCCATCATCAGCTTAGCTGTAAATGCACACACACACACACAGTAAAGAACCCCTCTGAGGACCCCCCCCCCCCGTCTCATCTGAGCATGCAGGACTGGTTACCAGTGGTCAGGTGCTGCTTCCTGCTCCCCCACTTCACATCAGGGTGGACGATGAACACCCTGTGCTGTCCCTGTCCGATCCCTGCAGGGACGTGCTGCTGGAACAGCTCCTCCACCTCCCTCTCCTCCAGGAGCTCTCCATCTTCCTCCTCCTCCTCTGCATGCGAAGCGCAGCCGAAGTCGTCCCTGTTCTTCAGGCTGGCGGCAGAGAGCGCCAGCTTCCTGGACGGCAGGATGGACGGCTGTCCTCGGCAGTGAGACGCGGGGAGCAGTCTGCAGGCAGCAGCTGATCTGTGACAGCTCCGTGGGCCGAGAGGCAGCCGGGAATGAATGAACCTCAGCGTCTTCATGCTGCCTCGGGACCTTTTCCTCGTTGATACATGATGCGACGGGTCACCGTGGACTGTTTACGACTTTAAGGCGATACTTCTTCGCCTGGCGCTTTCAAAGTGGCGGCGTTGCACTGCCACCTACTGTCGCAGCGGCGCTTTCGATTTCAACACAGGACGGAAGCAGTGGCGGTATGTTGCATGAACGCTGCCCTGGGCAGAAACATTCTTTTACTTATGCAAATAGCAGCACATTATTAGGTAGTCTTATACACCAGCAGGTATGAAATGATGCATGGTAGGTTTAAGACGTCCCCTAGCCAATAGCTCCATGTTGTTCCCAACGAAATTGACTATAGCTGCATAATTATGGTCATAATTTTCAAATACTTGAATATTGTTTATAAAAAAATATTCATAAAAATACTAAAATATTAATCCAAGTCACCTGATTTGGGCCTATGAGTTTTATATAAAGTACAATGTTTGAAAGCATTCATTAAAAATAAAAAATAAAAAATAGAGCCCTGGGCTCCTGCCCCTGTAAGTCTGGTCCAGATCACAACAGTGTGTGAAAGAATCTGTAATCAATTTATAATACTGTAATACCAATAATTATAATAATACACTCCTGGTTTGACCAGTCTGTATTGTGATTTTCACATATCTAAAACAACATCTAAAGTGCTCCATTTGTGTTTTTGCAATTAGAAAACAAGTTTTCATAATTTCAACAGGCTGTTCACGTTCTGGTTGGAACAGTCTAAATATTTCCCATTCCTTGAAAAACAGTGAAATAGCCCTTTAGTACAGAATTTTAGCCATCAGCCAGCCAGGTGCACAGTTGTCTTAGTTTGAACACAATGGGCACCCAATCCCCAGTTGTTTTACATACAAACATGCATAAAAGCAAAACAAAACAAATAAACAAAAAAACAAAACAAAACAAAAAAAAAAAACTTGGCCTGTGAGTAACCCCTTAGTGATGGGAACTCTGTGCAGAAAGTGATATTGTCCTCATCAAAAGCCCACTTTGCTGGTTTTATAACTTTATTTCTTGTTATTTTTCCTTAGAAAGAAAATTTCCTTATAACGGTCAATATGATGTCAAGTTTTATTTTCAGAGATTTCCTGCAAACATTTACACCATGAAGTGTCACAAAAGATAGTTTCAGTCTGGCTGAAGTAGTAAGGTTATTTGATTAGAACTTTAATGTTATACAAACCTATTAGATTCAGAAAAAAAAAACAACAACAAAAAAAACATGGCTAAATTTTTTGACAACAAACCTGCCATCATGATGATGTAAAAGGGAAAGATGTGATTTAAGAATAAATTTCTTACCAAAAAAAAATTTAAAAATCAACAAAACATCACAACTGAAAAAAAAACAAAAAACATTAGCATAAGAATAAAAATAATGGCAAAAATTGTACTTTCCAGTCACTCATTTGGAAAGAAAACCAGTATAATACACAACACAAGAGGAGGAGGAGCTTGGGCCCTGGTCAGAGGTTGGAGGAGTTCTTGTACGTTTTCTGTGGCAGAATGAAAGATGAACTTTGAGGTCTCTCTTTCTGACCACTGTAGCTGTACAGCACAAACAGTGGAAGTGTTGCCATTACCTGCAGCTGAGTCCACATCTATAAATGATCTAATCTGAAAAATAAATGGTGAAATTAATACACTTAACATCCAGCACACATTCTGACATCTACCATAAACTTACCTCCATGGGAAACTGCTTGATTAAAATGACCATTCAAATGAATCTTCATCTTTGACAGTTTTGTGGGTTTCACAAATTGTGGACCACTACACAGACAGCGATACTGTGGAGATGGGCAGCAGGTGCACTTTTTCACAGATGGCAGTGAGCGCCCCATCTGAACTGTTACATGGAGTGTTGTGCCTCCAGCCATGAAGGACTGAACTACAGGGAACAAAGAGACAGATATAAGAATGATCAATCCCACAATGCACTGCATTAACCCACTTTCAGTTTTAGCAGAAAGAGGAGCTTCACTGCATGAATGTGTGACATGTTAACAAAAGCTATCTGCTGACGGAAGTCGTCCACTTCCACAGTGGCTGGCCCGGAGAGGAACCAGCTGACTCGTATCTTCCTTAACGAAATGAATGCACAAAGTTTGTAACTTAACACTCCATGAAGTTGCTGTAGTGTGAAAAATTGCACATTCATTTTTGAAATTCAGCACTGAATCAAAAGAATGTCACAATTTGATCATACTGTGTATATTAAAATATCACTTCAGTTGCAGTTTTTATAGACATAACTCAAAATCAAAATATGTTTGCAGCTTCAGGTTTTTTGTGAGTCCTTGTCAACATAGGCACGGGGGACTGAATATAACCGAGAGGAAGCTTGCAGCAAACATACGCCTGTTTCACCTGCGTGGACAGTGGCGCTAGCTGATAGGGAGACACATTACGATGAGAAAGCCAGCTTTACAGCAAAATAAAAAGCTGCTTTACACTGAAAGATTAAGATTTTCACAAAACTACACTAAAAAAATAAACAAAAACAACGTACTTTTACCTTCTCTGTCTCAGTGTCAACAAGGTTGTAACCATAGTCGTGATCCTGAGCCTCCATCTTCACTCTTCTCTTTCACACACTCTCCAACAAGATTTGTAGCGCGACGACGCTTGATCTTGGAAGGATGTTCTAAGCCTGTGTGAGCTGAAGGGTCCCGGGGCAGAGAGTAGAGGACAGTTCTGGTTATTCATACAGGTAGCTCTTCCTTTAACTTTGTGCTACTAGGAAAAGTGGTAGGACTTGGGGCCAGGAAAAGCAACGTATGGTTTGAGACTATGGTTGACAATATAACGCTGGGTGCCCGGGTGGATGTTATTGGGCTTGTGCTCTAAGTAAAAGGTATGTGGCTTGGGGTCTGGGCAATGGTTTTGGGGCTAGGTTCTTTTTCAGGGGTCTCAAAACTCGGTTCTAGAGGTGGAGAAAAAGTGCTTGGGCCCTGATCTGACAGAATTCTCGTATGTTTTATGTGGCATGAAAGATGGGCTTTGAGGTCTCGTTTCCTGAGTACTGTAGCTGTACAGTACAAACAGTGGAAGTGTTGCTGTTTCCTGCAACTCAGTCCACATCTATGAATGGTGTAATCTGAAATATCAAAGGAGAAATTCAATATTCATGTTCAGTATTCACATCTTAATAGTTCCCATATAAAAATGTAAACACATATAGAAATGCAAAAAAATAGAATGCAAAGGGTGATCTTTCTTTTTACTGTGGTTGTGTATAAATCATCATTAAAAACTTAAAAAAATAAAATCATACCTTTGAAGGAAACTGCTTTATTAAAATGACCATTCAAATGAATCTTGGTCTTTGACAGTTTTGTGGGTTTAAAAAATCGTGGACCACAAAATGGACAGTGATACTGTGGAGATGGGCAGCAGGTGCACTTTTTCACAGATGGCAGTGAACGCCCCTTCTGAACTGTTACATGGAGCTAGAAGAAGATGGAACAGGAAATCAGATTAACTTAACATCAAAGATGAATTTCTCCGAATGTATGGGATCAAGGGAATCAGTTAGTTCATCCAGGGGGTTACGATTTACAAATGTAGTGACTTAAGAGAAATCGATGTCAACCAGCCTTTGAGGTCCTGTCAGAAACATCCAGTTTAAAACTAAATAATAAATAAACAATAATGAGACAGTTTTCTACTTCCTGAGCCTCAATCCCAAAAGCACTATGTGCAATAAAAACAAAACAGGATCTGCTCTGAGGCTTCAGAGCAGACCCAAAACCTGATTGCTATTTTAAACCCCAGATTGAAGCAGGATTATAGTAATCACATCTGAGACCCCATTCCATCTATCCATCTCCATTCTGTCATCTCTCACAAACAAGGCATGACGATACTAAACTCATCAGCTTGAAGAAGTCTACCACTTGAGCTAAATGGAGCGATCCGCCTCTTTTCTGGTTAAGAGCTAAAACTTCAAACTCAGAAGCTGACTCTCAGTCCCCCTTCTTTATACTCGACTCCAAACTGCTCCAGTGCACGCTGAAGGTTGCTGCTCGAAGACGCCAACACAGCAACATCGTCCGCAAAAAGCAATCATGCCACCTTTAGGTTCCCAAACCAGACACCCTCCTTTCAATAACAAAAAGAGACCCCATCCATGAACACAATAAACAGGATCAGAAACAAGGCACAGCCCATCAGCTTCATCATCTCAGTAACTGCAACCCATCTATGACCCATCGTCATTTCATTTCCCTTTAGGATAAATAAAGTATTTGACCCACCTGGGCTTCCGAAGTACAGCAACATTTCTAAAAGGGTCTAACCAACCAATCAGGACCATGCCAGGTGTTTAGAATTAAATCATCAATGCCACCCTGGTTTATCACATTCCCATTAAAAAGAGCAGAACAAGTCAACATTAAAGCCCAGCCTGCAGCATGAGCCAGTTTTTCTGATGTGAATGAAGAGATGAGCTACGATAAAAGCACCTTCATGGGAGGAAGACTGTACCCATATAGAAAACCTTTTCATACAATCAGTCTACAACCTATTTTGTGATACCAAGTGCTTTTAAGCAACACTACGGTGTGGAGACCTGACACGATTCATTCATTCTAACGAACAGGACGGTTTCGAACTGATCACAAGGTCACACAATGTGGAATAAGTGGCATCATCTTGACTTTACAATATCATTTCCTGTACATGAAACCGAGCGGCTTCTTGTTTTTGTTAGTTTAACTAGAATTTCTAAGCGTTTTACCAAGCACCTGTGTCCCTCAGATTCTACAGCAGTTTTGTGAATAAACACATGCATAAAGTTTGAAAAGCCGCAGCCCCACTCCTTCCTCAGAACACTTAATTTACAAGCGCGAACACAAGCCTGTTCACTATTTGGACAGCATGGTTAGCCATCCAAATAGTGAACAGGGAAAACACATCATATTGAGAAACTCAAAATAAAAAGAAGCATTATAACAAAAGCACACCTTTTTTTAATATATAAAACTATGTTATAAGTACAGAAAAAAACAACAAGAAAACTTACTTTGTTTTCCTCAATCTCAGCATCAACAAGGTTGGAATCATAGTCATGGTCCTTAGCCTCCATCTTCATCTGATTCGCTTTGACACATGCACCACCAAGATCTGGAGAGCAGTGAGGCTTGACCATAGAAGGTAGTTTGGAACATTTTTTAACTACAGGGTCCTGGGGAAGGGTAAAGGTGACAGTTTTGTTTAGCCTTAAAGGCAGTACTTCCTCTAACTTTGTGCTACAAGCAAGTTTTGTTGAGGTAGGGGAAAACACTGTAGGGGTTGGGCCCTGGATAGATGTTATGGGGTTTGGTATCTGGGCAGGGGATGTAGGGCTCAGGGTTTGGGTAGGCATCTCAAAACTCTGCACAAGAGCTAAAGAAGAGTTTGGGCCCTGATCTGATGTTGGAGTAGTTCTTAAATGTTTTACGTGGCATGAAAGATGGGCTTTAAGGTCTCGTTTCCTGAGTACTGTAGCTGTACAGTACAAACAGTGGAAGTGTTGCTGTTTCCTGCAACTGAGTCCACATCTATGAATGGTGTAATCTGAAATATCAAAGGTGACATTTAATAGACATTTAACATCCAGTCAATTAAATATTACAACAAAATAAAGGAACCATACCTCCATGGGGAATTGCTTTTTTAATATGCCCTCTCAAATGAATCTTGAGCTTTGACAGTTTTGTCGGTTTAAAAAATCCTAAACCACAAAACGGACAGTGATACTGTGGAGACGGGCAGCAGCAGCACTTTTGCACAGGTGGCAGTGAACGCCCCTTCTGAATAGTTATATGGAGCTGCAAGATGTAAAAAGAAAAACAGAATAAAAGACAAATTTCTCCAAATATAGGGAAATTATTGAAAGTGTACCAGACTGAAATAAAATTTTAAAAACACCATGAACAGATTTACTTTGTTCTCCTTTGGTTCAGTCTCAGCAAGATTGGAACCATAGTCATGGTCCTTAGCCATCTTCTCTTTCACACATGCACCAAGAGGGTCCGGAGAGTGAAGAGGATTGAGCTTGAAGGCTTGCTCTGAGCATGTGTGAACTCGAGGGTCCCGGAGTATGGTACAGAGGCGCGTGTTGTTTAGCCATAAAGGGAGTACTTCCTCTAACTTTGTGCAGTGAGCAGGTTTTGGGTTTGAGCCCTGAGCAGACGCTATAGGTTTTGAGTCCTCGGGAGACAGTGTAAGGTTTGGGTCCTGGGCCGGCACTGAAGAGTTTGACATCCGAACAGATGTTGTTTGAGTGTGTTTCGTGTGGCAGAATGAGAGATGGACTTTAAGGTCTCGTTTCCTGAGCACCGTAGCTGTACAGTACAAACAATGAAAATGTTGTCGATTCCTGCATCTGAGTCCACATCTATGAATGGTGTAATCTGAAATATCAAAGAGAATTTGACACACATTTAACATCCAATTTTGACATTTTAAAATTTACCATATACAAATATAAACACATATATACATACACACCCTACATATGGAAAAAAAAGGAATCACAATTAAAAATGACGGTAAATAAAAACCCCATACCTCCATAGGAAACTGCTTTATTAAAATGACCATCCATATGAATCTTGATCTTTGACAGTTTTGTGGGCTTAAAAAATCCTGGCCCACAAAATGGACAGTGATACTGTGGAGATGGGCAGCAGCTGCACTTTTTCACAGATGGCAGTGAACGCCCCTTCTGAACTGTTATATGGAGCTAGAGGAAGATGTAAAGGAAATAAGATTACCTTTAACTAAAAGTGTGGTTTGCATCCATTTCATTTATTCTGATCCTCCTAAATAAGATCCTGCCCAACCAGTTAGTTTCACTAAGTAAAAAGGTATCAGCTGCATTTAATTTAACCTTAACAGAAATCCAGGTGTTCTGTGTAGAAAACCTATTTGTGGTTGTAACGCGACAAAACGTGAAACTACCAAATCTAACATTTACTGTTTCAGTGTTTTTTGTTGTTGTTGTTGTTTTTAGATAAAGTTTATTTAAAAAAAAAAAAATGAACCGGGAAAGGACCCAACAGTGGCGGGGCCTGAAAGCGACGCCTACAGCTGGATACTCCGCGGAAACTCAGCTCGACACAGCCAAATAAAAAACACATACAAAAAAAAAATTAAAAAAAAAAAAAAAATCATTTTTATAATAGCACCATATATAAAAAGCTTAAACTATCTTACGTTTTGGTGTTCAGTCTCAGCATTGACGAGAGGGCAACCGTAGTCATGGTCGGAAGCCTCCATCTTTGTTAAACTCTATTTTGGACATGCGTGAAAAAGGTCCGGAGAGCGGCGTTTCTCTGAGAGGGGTTGAGACGTTTGAGCGTGGCGTACTACACGCATGCGCAAAACAAAGTGTCCTGGACCCGAGTTTTAACCAAAAAAAAAAAAAAAAAAAAAAAAAGTATAAACATTTATGTTAAAATTGCAAAGAGGCACAGTTTGGTTGAAGCTAGGGAGACATCTCTTGTGGAAAGGCATCAGCTACTATAGAAACAGGGAAGAAAGAGATGTTCTGCAGTTTCTATGTGTACGTCACAGAATATGCAGGAACTGTGTTGCAGATTAAATCTTTGTCTCAGTAGTTCCACTTTCGAATAAAAATCATTAGCCCTTTAATATGCGACTTTTCGACTTTTGGTGCAGTCCAAAAGCCCGCAGTTTGTGCTTTTCTGTCCTAAAGTAGACTGGTCAAGATGTATTAATATGAGGCCACAGGAAAGTATTCACACATCTAGAACTTCGTCACGGTATTTCACATATTTCAGTTCCTTTATGATATAAGCAGACCCATTCAATAAATGTGAATATTATTTAAAAGTCCATTTATTTCAGGAAATTTATCACTAAACACATTATATAGATTCATTACATAAAGACGGATGTTTGAAAGCCTTTATTTCTGTTAATTATGAGGATTTTCCGCTTACAGTTAATGAAAACATGACATTTAAAATTAGAATATGACATTAGACCAATAAAAAACATTTTTAACATAGAAATGTAATGAAAAGTATGTTCAATACCTACTTAAAGAATTTCAGTTTTCAAAAGGCACTTTTATTCTGTCAAATGAGCCTGATCGGAACACATATTCTAATTTATTGAGTATATATACATATACATGTATATAAATATATGTACTTATATATTTATATACATATATTTTCTTCGCCGCTTGTTGGTCTCATACTTCCTCACCAACATGTGGGTGTGTGTGGTCTAAAAGGCAGTCTAGTAGGTTAAACCAACCTCCACCTATAAAGCGGGCTCTCACATGGTTTTTGCGGACAGACGTTGATGAGCCTGGTGTCTAGTCTCCTCACTGTTTTTACATTAACTTCTATTTGCGGTATTTCTGTTTATTTCAGACAGAAGTGCCCTAAGACAGGAGATCAGGTATGGAAGAACAAGCTCCAGCATGACTGAGCATGTGGAAAGGTGTGTGTACGGCTCGCCGCTGGACGAGGAAGTGAGGCCGAACCGACATATTTTGGATATGTCTGGACTGTGTCAATAATGGACGAGTTTCTGTTTTCCAAACTAAAAAGTGAGGCGCTGTAGAGCTGTTTCGGGGGTCTTGTATGCGCTCCTGTGCGCCAGCGAAGGTGCGATGCCGGTGGCACTGTGGCGCGGCGCGGCGCTGCTGTTCTGCTCCGTGTGTTTGTGCGCCGGACTGGGTAAGTTCACCTGTCTGCTCATGCAGATCCCAGCGAAATAACTCATTCAGCTCTTTCTGTTTCTCTTTCTGTACAGAGCAAGACTGTGTCCTTGGTATAGTGGGAAAGCCAGTGTTACTGCCCTGCCTTTACCCTAACTTGGGTACATTTTCGAACTTTTCCATTGAGTGGAGGAACAACGATAAAGCTGTGTTCAGATCACTGTGGGATGAGGATGGGAACGTGGAGACGTGGAGCGTAAATTATGCCAGGATTCCCACAGATGCAACTTCCACTAAAGATTTCTCCCTGGAGCTGCCATCAGCTCATCCCAAACATGACAGGAGCCAATATAGCCTTTTCGTGCTTTCAGGCGAGAATCAGAGTGCCCCTCTGTGCACCATTTGCCTCAGGATCGCAGGTTAGTTCTGTACAGGTGTATAACATTGAAATATATCAGTTAAAACGTTAATTTACTAGAAAAGATAAACTAAAATAATGATACAGCACAAAAACAGTTTTATCTGTTAGTTTTGATAATTCTGGCTAACAGCTGACAAAAACCTCCAAAAGATATTTAATACAGAAATGTGCTGTCATGGTGATGTGATGTGGTGTACACACTCATGGCTTAAGACTCCTGACTCGACAGACACTGTCACTGTGCATAACAGAGAGTCAATTACTAAAAGACATCACCAACGAAGCTGGTTGTTAGTGTGGTATCCAAGCATATTAATGGAAAGTTGAGTGGAAGGAAAAAATAGGTAGAAAAAGGTGGATAAGCAATAGGTGTCACTGCAATCATGAGAGGACTGTGAAGCCAAACCTATTTAGTGGTTTGAGGGTATAGACTGCTTCAAGAGGCACCAAACGCAGACATAACTGGTTTAAACTGTCCCACTCCTGGTGTTAAGCCACTCCTGAACCAGAGCATTCAGAAGTATCTTAAAGACTAGGGAGAAATAGTACTGGACTGTTCCTCAGTGGTTCAAAGTCCTCTTTTTAGATAAAAGTAAAATTTGAATTTCACTTTGAGATCAAGGTCCTAGAATGTGCAGGAAGAGTGGAGAGGCAAGTTCAAACTATGTGCAGCTGTTTACCAGGAAAATTTACAGCACCTCATGCTTGGTTCTGCTGACAAGCTGTATGGAAATGCTCATTTCATTTTCCCGCAGCATCTAGCTCCTTCCTACACTGTCAAAAGTGCAAATCTATATAATAAATTTTACTTTTTTAATTGAATTATTGAAAACAAAAAACTTTTCAATTATATCTTAATTTATTAAGATTTTTAGTTTGATTGTTGTTTTTGCAGCCAGTTTTAGCATCCCCAAGGTGGAGGAAACCACAGAATCATCCTACCTGTGTCAGTCCTCAGGGGGCTACCCCCAGCCTGTTGTTTACTGGCTCATCAACAACAGCCAGGAGCCCCCCAATGGCTCAGTGAGGACCCAGGCTGAGGCACTTCCTGACTCTCATCTGTACAACATCACAAGCCAGCTGACCGTCAACATTTCCAAAGATTCCACCGTGTCGTGCACCATCAAGAATCTGTCCATAAATGAAACCCTGACATTCAATTGTGAGTCCTTCACCGGCGCTCAGTCAGATCGGATCACAGAACACCACATCACTTCACTCATTTGTGCTTCTGTTTGGTGCACAGTCGGAGCCAGCACCAACCCCATGGGGAGTCGGGCGTCACAGGGCATGTGGATCTTCAGCACGGTCCTGTGTGTGGTGGTCGCCATCATGGTGATTTCCGGGGTGTACTATCAGATCCACCTGGACAAGATAAGCAAGAGGAGGAAGAAGGAATATGAGGAACCACAGAGAGGTGAGCAGATCAAAACTTCCAGAAAGTAAAGAGAGAAAAGCTCCACGTGTAAAGCTGTGAATAGTTTTTAATTCAGGCTGTTACATCTTGGAGAGAGCTGTGGCTGGAGTTATCATAAAACTGTATTTAATCTGCACAGTTAGATGTTTTTGCCTCTGGCTGCATGGGTGGGCTGTTTGTCAGGTTGTAGACTAATAGTTTTACATGTCTGATAAAGCGAGGTGTAAAATTCTGGCACAGAGGTTCCTTTTATATATTGTTGGTTCTGCTTTTTTGAAATACTACTATATTTAACTTTGTTTATTGGGTGCTGTCAGTGCAAAGGGGAATTTAGTAGGAATTTTATCACATGTGTATGGTGCTGGATCTGTTTATGTACAACCTCATTACAGTCCAAATGTACTCCTTAATTTCAGCATAAAACATAAATTCACCCTGATGGTGAACCTGATGAGACCCGACATGCAAATGCATTTGTATTTACCTCTCTTTACCCCAAATACCCCAAAATAAAATCTGGTGTAACCGGTTAACTTCAGAAGTCACCTAATTAATAAATGGAGTCCAGTGTGTGATTTATCCTCCTAATGAGTCCAGAGTTTTGTTGGAGAAGATGAGTGAACAGCAGACAGGTTAGACAGGTGGAGAGGTTTAAAGCAGGATTAGGTTATAAATTATCTCAGGGAGCTCTTTTCCATCCATCTCTCTGAAAGTGGGGGAGAGGCTCTTAATGATTTTGTTCAAAGATAAAATAAAACTGAGCACTGTTTTTAGATATACAGATGGCTAGGTTAGTTTTAGGCAGTTCTTTGAAGTGTAATACACCTGCTTAGAATTTCAACAGCAGTTGCTGGTTCAGTTATTTTCTTTGTCATTGGTTCACAAACCGTGTGCCTTTTTTCTCATATTTTCAAAATGTAGAATGTTCCATTTAAAAAAATGCATATATTATTCTGTAATAATGTAGGGATTTTTTTGTTCTAAAACCTAAAAATATGATTAAAACTGTGGTTAAACTAACCACAAAACAAATTTTAGATGATAGATTTTTAGAGTTGTGCTTTTGAAAGGTCTGAAAAGCATCGCAGCTTCACATAAATTTAATTTAAAAGGAAATTTCCTTTAGAAATGGCATATATAGTAAAGGTTGCTGACTCTTGGTCTAAATTAACAGGCACAAGAGACTCATAATAACTCTGGAGAAGCTGCAGATGAGATGGGAGAATCTGGTGAACAGGCACAACTATACTAGTTACATACTCAACAAATCTGGTCTCTGTGGAATAGAGGGAAGAAGATAGCCATTGTAGAAAGAAAGCCAGATTAGGTCCTGATTCCAGCTCCCTGCAAGCAGTATAGGGGATATTGCAAACGTGGAAAAAAAAGATGCTTTGGTCAAATAGTGAACTTTTTGGCCTACATGCAAAATGCTACGTGTGGTGGAAAACACTGAACATTGGTCTGAACATATCTTCTAGATGCTGAAACATAGTGGTGGAAGTATCATGCTGTGGAGGTGCTTTTCTTCAACAGGCTCAGGGTAGCTGGTCAGAGTTGATAAGAAGATAGGTGGAGCTAAATACAGGACAATGTTGGAGTTGTAGAAGACAGACTTTATACCAAGGTGGAGGTTCATCTTCCAGTTGGACAACGACCCTAAATATACAGTCAGTTGCAGTGGAATGGTTCAGATCACAGCATGTCTGTGTGTTCATGTCCAGACATACATCCAGTTCAGAATCTGTGGCAAGACTTGGCCGATATTCACATACACACTCTTCTTTCATTTCATTTTCTTCCACTCCACACTTATGCTCTAATGTGTGTTGGTTGATCACAAGTACTCCCAATAAAATACGTTTGTGGCGGTAACATGACAAAAACAGTGAAAAATTCAAGGGGTATAAATACTCTTGTAAGTCACAGTATGTGTATAAATAAAACCCTGTTAGACCAGGTCCTCTTACTGCTCTATCATGAGTAAAAATCTCAGTTACTTACAAAGACCCAGGAACAAATACATTTATATTAGTTAGACATCTTGTGTTTGTTGGTGTAACTGAATGAATGTTTGTTTTCATCAGGAAGACGATATCGGTACAAGCAGGCAGCTGAGGCCATGATGCCGGAACCAAAGGAGACTGACGTATGACAAAAGGACAAGGAAAACAAAAAGAAAACAACTGATCCACTGTTACTTTTTTATTACCAGTCCAAAAAAGAAGCACTGATATGTAAATAGTTCTGAATCACAATGTGCTGCATTTTCTAGATGTTTTTCTGATGCTTGCTACCTTTTTTTAAGTGTGCCTGCTGATTGATTATGGTCTGAAATGGCGAGGGCACTCTCCTTTAGTGTGAGGAGGAGAGATCTGATGCCAACCCACAGCCCGTAGACCAGTGGTTATAATGTTAATGCTCGTCTTTATATGTACAGTTGTGCCAGACTAAAACTCAAAATCCTTTTAAAAGCCTTTATATCCATATGCACAAATGCACTGGTAACACGGCACATTCTGTTCCCAGTGAAAACGTTAAATATGTTTAATTTGTCATTACTCTACAGGAAGTGAGGAAAAAGGGATATTAGATTGTCAAGTCCAAAGACTGGCTGGGGAACTCTGTAACGTAATCTTGTCGGTCTGAAAATGTGACGCTGGTCGCTTCCTGATGTTTTGGGGAGCACTGTCTTGTTGAAGCGCCAATTTCCTCTTTGTTATAACGCAACATGACCTCCTCAAGTATCTGGAACTGATCCCTGCTCTGCAACAAATAGGCCAGAGATCTTAGAATGAGAAATCTCCCATATCGGGATCGCTAACCCACCATGCTGATAGTGCACTGTGGTCTGAATTCAGAGTGTGGGGTTGCCCTTAGATCTAAAAATAATAACCTTGCATCAGCAGTACATAAATTGTTGGGATTATTTCTCTTTAGGCCAGTTAGTGTGTTCTTTAGCAAACTGCAAGCCCTTCAGGATGTTTTTTTTCTTTCCATGAATGGGACATTGTTGTAGCTTCTTGCCAAAAGCTTGGCTTCACATAGACATCTTCTAATCGTTACAGTCCTCATAGGGACCAGTAGACCTTCTCTGACCAACGGCTGTGTCTTTGCCATTGTGATTATTCTTCGACTGGAACGACAGTTTTTCATTGTCCTTCTGGTTTTGATTCACATTTTGAAGCATTTTAGCTGCATAGTCTTTGGTTTTTCTGCGCTTTTAGTTTTTACCAAATCAATTTTTAAATCAAAGTACACTGTTCTTCTGAACCATCTCTGGAATGACAGTTTACTTAGATGGGACTGCACTAAAACCAGGATGGACATCATCTGCTGCCTCCATGCTAAAGTAAAAGCCACCTGTGTGTTCAGGGAATGAAGGACCTCACTGAAGTCCGAACTAATATCCTTGTATTACGTCATGACCGCTGATTGCTATTACCATACTACACCTAAATTATTTGCCTTGTAGAAATATGATTTCTGTAAAGAGCACAGGCTAACTAGAGACATCTGTAAATGTTCTTCAGCGCATGGTGATACTTTTGTTTAGTGGTACTGTTAGCAGGAGAGTTTATACATATATTGTACATATTGGTTGTTTTTTATTTTCTTTTGAAGCACTTTGAAAAGTCTAATCACTTAAAAGGTGCTATCTAAATAAAGCTGAGCTGAGCTTGTCTTATTTCATCTTAAAGCTCTATCATGAATCTATGATCTGTGACTAAATGTATAGAAGTGGAAGGAAAGGTCTCCTGGATAGTTTTCTTCCATTTATAAAATGTAAAAGGTGGAAATTATTACAACTGAATTGATCTTTTTTTAGCTCAATGACAGGAGGCAGATTTTTATTTCTTTTTTTCATATAAACATGATTTTATTTCTCCTCATATGCAACAACCAGAAAGCATTGATTCTGAGCAAAAAACAGGCACTTTATTTAAAAAAAAAAAAAAAAAAAAAAAAAAAAAAAGCTCCTTTCAGATGTGGCTGCTATTATTGCATCGGAATAATGTTGCCTAAATTACACAGGGGGTAGGTAATCAGCACATTTTTAGTGAGTCTGGATTTGGTTACTAACCTGGATTTATGTGAGCAACCAGAACAGGAAATCCACACATGTAAAACTGCAACTGGAAGCACTGACTTTCTCATTGCAATGACAATTTAGCATTTAGACATCAACTCAAATCACACATTGCAGAAGAGACTTTTCAGAAAAAAATGAAAGATTATGTTGTCCATGACCCTTTTCCCTCCCAGTTCACTGTTCTCCACATGAAGGTTGGTCCTAAACTGGATCAACATTGACTCAGACGAATGGCTCACACAATCACTCCATCAAGGACTACATGTTAATTGCCAGTCTCCTTGATGACAGTAACCAAGATTATTTAAGCTAGATTTACTCAAATCACGTTTAAAGAACATGAGCCCATTTGGGGTGTTCAGCCCGATCCCTGCTGCACAGACGTCACCATGTAGAGGTCGTCCCGACGCTGAGATGTGACCGGGATCTGCTGCCGGATGTCCGCCAAGTACTGCAGGTCTGGAGTCAGGCCACACATTAACAGAAAGGGTTGGTACAGTCAGGTCATACAGAATCTCATCACAAAGACAGGAAAACACAGTCTAACATGTGGAAGGACTCGAGGAAGGTAGGACACAAGGAAAGAATGACAGAAGGGATGGAGGTGGCACACAATGAAGGAAGGAAGGACAGGGAAAGAAAGTAAGTTGGACATGAGAAAGCAAGGAAGGAAGAGGAGTGGGATGAAAGGATGGAAGGATAAACAACATTTACAGAGTGGAATAGGGAATAAAATTTAGATATTAAATTATTTTCCACAATATTTTCTTTTTCCAGTCTCATCCAGACCTGGGCAATCCTGAAATCAAATCCCATACTACCCCATAGTTCTACCAGACTGTTTGGAAGCCCTGTGTATTGAATCGTCCTGCTTTCTAGATCAAACTGCAGACAGAAGGAAAACCTCTGCTCCTCACCAATATCAGCATAGATGATGGTTTCCTCAGGCCCCGCCTTGGCGATGACCTCTCCCCTGTAAAAACAGATCCAAACACTTTCAGATCGGCTCAAACAGCCACACAGATGAGCTATGATGGGTTGTAATGAGCACAGCTGTTGTCAAAATGGTGACTTTTAGTCTCATTTTTTTTTTTTTAACTCCAGTCACATTTAACTGAATTACACTGTAGTGAGTTTGTTGTTTTGCTTTTTAAGGGTAAAGATCGAATCAGAATAAGCAGCTGTTCCTGTTCCCTCATGCCATCCTGCTCTGTCCATGCTCCTGTGATCTTACCATGGGTTTACCACGGTGCTGTGACCCCAGGCTACGTAGGAGGCAGCTTCATCTCTGGCAGGCGATGCTGTGGCCACGTAAACTTGGTTATCGACTGCTCTGCATTGCATACAGGAAGATGATGCAAAAGAATCTTGACTGAAGAATTCAATACGGAACAACATTCAAATCCCTAAAACACACGGCAGCAGTGAATCATTGCAACTGATACAAATGTGTACCCATAAAATGATCCGATGTACATCACGCATGTCGTGCCCCTAGTCTTCCACAGACTTTTAGCGTATTCCAGTCTCACCTTCCCCTTTGTAGCAGCTCCCAGTGAGCGGGGCCTGTCGTCATGTTGAAGGCTCCGGGGTAAACCAGCAGCTGGCAGCCTGGAGAGATAACAGGTTCTTCAGCTGTTGCGATTGTGTGATTTTGAGTGGTATAAAGCTTCCAGTCTCTCACGGGTGATAGTTCTGATTATGTGTTTGTCTGAAGATTTGTGGAATAAGAGAAGGGTATGATGACCTCGCATAGAACTATATTATTTAAATTCGCTTTTATCTTGCTCCCATGCACACTCCCACCGCTAGTACATATCTTCTAAAACCAGTTAAGGCTGGTTTGGTCACACATAGTCATGAACATTCGGATATACAAACAGGATAAGACCCTTTAGAGGGGGTGTGGTTTAGTACATAGATGAATACAGAGCTGTGTGTCTGTATCTTGGCTTCTCTCAGTTTCATCCTTAAGATGTGCTGAGGGAAGCCCCAGCGCTCGGACGGTGACTGACTCTCTGTATTCTGTTCCAATTTCTCATTTCTTAATGCTGGGTGAATAAATAAAAGTGGTCTGGTCTCACCTGGAATAAAGAAGCTGGGGTTGCGCTGTAAGGAGGAGGAGATGCAACACGACAGTTTAAACAACTCATTTTCAGTGACTCACCTTTCCTGCTGTAGAGCTGAGCGAGCTCTGCAAACCTCATGTCATAGCAGATTCCCACACCCACTTTACAGAACGCTGCGAAAACCAAGAGAACAGCGAAAGATATCAGAACAAAATGGTTTTTCTACTTGAATTATTCATGCCCCCTTGAACTTTTTAAGATTTTACCAAACTTTATTGTATTTTATGAGAAAGAAACATTCTCTTAAGCAAAACAGCTGAAGGTCAGTCAGATCGGAGGGAGCCTGTCTGCGACCCGTTTTCTTGTTTTGGCAATGATTCCCAGTTGGATTTATTTTGGACTTTGACTAGGTCATTTTAACATGAATCTGCTTTGATCTAAACCGTTTCATTGTACCTCTGGCTGTGTGTTTAAAGTTGTTGTCCTGCTGGAAGTCTCAAGTATTTCGCAGCCTCTTATGAAGATACAGATTGTAGAAAATGTAAAATATAGAAAAGTTCAAAGTGCATGAAAAAAAAAAAAAAAAAAGAAAAAAAAGAGGAGTCCACAACAGTCACTCACGTGTGTCAAACATGGACAGACTGTTTCCGGGGCTCAGCGTCTCGGACTCCTGGAAGCGGATTTTCCCTGGAACGTCGATGTCAAACAGGTGAATCTTGAGCGAGAGAACACAGAGAGGTTATAGGCACACGGCAGGGACTCCATCTGTGAAGGTAACCACAGCAGGTGAGGAACACACAAACCTTCCGGTGTTTGAGAATCATCTCTCCTTCAGGGCCAAACACAGCACAGCTGTTATACAGCTTCCCACCATCCTCTTCAGGGATGGATCCTGTTCAGCAATAGGAAGGGTGGTTCATTCATTCAACATATGAAACATGGAATATGTTTGGATTGTTTGAGATTCTGTTTTGGATGCGCATGTTAATTTGCACTGATTTTGCAACAGACTCCACTGACCTAACGGCACCGGATTATCCGGCTTATGTCGGGTTGTTTTCTATTCCAGCCTAACGATAATAAGAGATGTTTATACTAATCTTTTGAAAAACAGTTTTCAAAATTCTGATCAGCTCCAGTCTTTATCTGTATTATTCTGTATTTACTTGGCGTTTAAGCTAATTAAAGAAGGAAAATAGCCCAATTTCAGCTTCTAGTATTTTTTTATAAAATACTTTCATATGAGAAAAAGATATTTCCTCCTTCACTCTGAATTATACATAAAATATCCTCTAGATGGCAGCATACTTCACCCTAAGCGCAAAATAAATGATTTAGCTTCTTTAAGTAACATTATAACTTACTTCCATTATTTCTAAATATTCTGTGCAGTTTGAAATTTGCTACACCATAAGACAGCTTTGCTCTTTTTCTGAAACAATATTAAAAGGTAATTAGATGCACTGGATTGTATTTAGGGGAATCAAATTTTAGGGAGCTGAATATCAATAAATTTCTCATTTTTCAAAATTTTTTGGGTGAAAAAATAATTTGTAATTCTGTCTTAACCAGGTTGCTGAGAATAAATAGATACAGGGTGTGACTAGGCTCAAAGGCTCAATGTACCATGTCAATTTGCAACATTGGTTCTAATAACTTACAGCTCATTAACCTGGACAGCGACAGCTTTTGGAGACAAGGTTATGAAATATCGTCTAACCATGCACAAAGCAAAGTCACATCCACAGTAAAACTTACTGCAAGACAATTTTCTTTTAAAAGAACCAAACATCTGTTGTATACAAAGTTGAATGCGGGTGACTGTAGCAATGCTTGAGTCCCTACCTCCGACTAGATACAGCTTATTCTCCTTTGCTACCTCTGACAGCACCTGGCTGGATTCTCCTGGGATCTTCTCAGCATAAGTGGAGAAGAAGCTCGTTCCATATGGAGAGTTGAAGCATTCCTGAATCCGAGTGAGGAGATAAACTATCAGGGTCAAATAATCCATTACCCATGACTGTTGCTTATTAATACTTGCAGCCGACAAGTAAACATGATGTAATGACGTAAGGGCTTTTAAATATTCATCATGTAGACAGTGTCTTGAAAAAAAAATTCATATCCTTTGAACTTTTTCAGATTTTGTTACATTACAACCACACACTTAGAATACGAGAAACAGCCAAGCTGTTCAATGGTGACTAAAAGGAGCTGAAGCTAAAAAAAAAAAAATGGGGGGGGGGGCAAATCTGTTGCCAGGACAACCATTATAAATCTGGTCTTTATAAAAGAGCTGCAAAAAGAAAGTGATCCGATTTGCGGTTTCCTACAGATCATGTAGGGAACATAGTAAACGTGGAACAAGGTGATCTGATTTGAGGACACAAAGCTTGTATTTTTTTGGTCTACATGTAGAACGGCATGAGAGAGAAAACATGATCCCCATGGTGAAACGTGGTGGTGGCAGCATCTAGTTATGGGGATGCTCTTCCTCAGCAGAGACAGGGAAGCTGGTCAGAGCTGATGGGTGGATGGATGGAGCCAAATACAGGACAATCCTGCGAGATGAAAACTTGAGGCTGGGGCAGAGGATTCACCTTCCAGCAGGCAGAGGAGGTACAATGAAGTTGTTTAGATCAAGGCAGCATTAAAAAGCGTTACGATGGCCTAGTCAAAGCCTTGGATCCAAGTGCAACTGAGAATCTGTTTACAGAAAACAATACTTTTTCAAGAATACAACTGTATACAGTTTAAAAAACAAACAAACAAAAAAACCCCTCCTGCTCACCGGCAGCAGCACCACTTTGCTGCCCTGCCCCGCTGCCTCCTTCACCAGCCTCCGGACTCTGCTCAGGTTGTCCGCTTTGACGCTGCTCACCTGCAGCTGGACCACAGCCAGGCGGAACTCTGGCACAACAAAACCCTGTCAGTACGGACACTTTACCACTGACGACACGCAATGATTTACAAACTGGAGATGATTTCATTAAACCACAGCCACATTTAACTATGAATAACATGACAACATGCAACACAAATACCCCCGTACTTACTTGACATGACTTTAGTCACAGCGCTCATATGTGCAGAACTCAGCTCAGCTCAAGATCCAAAGCAAAGTAGGGCATTGAGTGCTTCCGGGTGGATATTTACTTTTCAAAATAAGAATACCCCAATGTTAATTACTTGCTGATTTGGCAACAGCACTCAAGAAATTCATTAACAAAAAAACAGAAAGCTATTTGGGATAAAGAATTGAATGCTAGTCTCATTTAAGTTCAGCAAAATCTTGTACTGACGTTAAACCCTGGTCGTTTATTGTGAAAATCTGAGGCCTACGTCACAGGCTGGGTGGGTATCTTGTGTCCAACCAGAGTTTAGTCCATAGTTTATAGAACACTGCTTATTGGTAATCAAGTTTTAGCAAAACAATAATAGGTTTGAAACAAGTTAACACCAGTCAGCAGCTGGCTCTAATCTGTAGTTGCTGTTTTCAAACATTTGCATGACAAGATCCAGCTGGTACAATACTGCTGCTTCATGGATCACTTGCAGACTTGGCCTGCTTGCATTTCTCTGCTCAAACATGGTGAAGCAGATAAAACATGCTGTATAAAGACATACGCATGAAATAATTGTAAGCTATATATTCAGATAAAATCCAACCGGTTTTCACACCCACAGAACAACGGATAGTTCCTTATTTGATCTAAACCATAATGCTTATACATGAGCTTAATGTGTTCATTTTCATTCTGTGCTAAGGAATATGTCCCCCTTTTAGTCTACACTCATGTTTCACCAGATGTTTGACAAGTAATGGACTCCTGGCTCAACCTGTCCCTATAGACCAAGGAAAACCTAGCTCTTTAGATGTGTGGCTGCAAAATAAGACAATATCATGACTCTTCCACCACCTTGCTTGACAAGTGGTGTCAATTTACTTTGTTTCTCCAAACAAATGGAACTTTGCAAACCATTTTTTTGTCTTCATATTTTACAATTATGAACTCCAATTAGATGCTGAGGTTGGATCTGTAACATCTAAGCATTTCACGGTCCAACCTCATTGTAAAATTCTAGGGATGTCCACAGCTGACAGACATTTTGAATGTTTTCAACTTGTGAAAAATGCTTCCCATTGTAGGATTGTGGCCCATAAATGGTTTAAAAGTGACCTCAAAAGCTTAGATTGATGGGGAGCCACTATTAGGGGTGTTGTATTGTTCCTCATTACCTACATATGTTTAGCTTGATCCATGGAAAATTTTAATAAACATGTCTGGAAGTGCGATCCAATAATCTCCATTTATTAAAAACGGAAATGTTTAGAAAATAATAGCAGTACAGTAAGGTGCAAAGTAATTCTACTTGTTTCATTTCAACATAGTGGTTGCCATCCTGTCAGTGATGCTACAGAGTGATGTAAAGACTCTCAGTCAAGAGAGAATACTGACAACACAATAAACAGGTGAAACAAGATTGGATTGGACTAAAGACAAACCCAATTAAAACCATTTCTTTCAAGTTTAACTTTTTTGTCATTTCTCAAAAAGAGTCGTTTTTATCAGGGTGATTAGAAATAAATACAATTTACAGAGTGGTCTAGAACCTGAAATTTCCACTAAAACTGCTACCCATGCAGCCTGAACAGGTAACCTTAAAGCAAATGTAGAAAAATCAGAAAATACACTGCATGTTACTGGGTGATGTTGACACTGCTGGTGCCTAAAATTACATCACAGCCATGAGGCCAAAGGCGACAGCAGCAAACAAACTGAAGCTGCTCAGTTTTAATACAACCTAAACTACAAACTGATCTGAAAACATAACCAGTCAATTCATATTTCATTCCTTCTGGGAGCAAAGCACAGTCCTCATTACCAAAAACATTTCCTATGGGAGTCAAGGAGGCAAACATAAAGAGCAAACCTAACTGCATAATAAACTGAATGAGATGGGAAGAACAGACGAGTTTCTCTGGCTTTCAATCACTGAACTTCCTGGAGTGATCCTAGCGTAGCCCTGGGGAGGCTGTTTACTGAGAGCTGCATCAAACTGCTCAGAGACGAGGTCAATTCATCACTATGTTTAAGAGCTGAGAATAAACTGGCCCACAGAAATACTCAAAGGCAAACTTTTTACTGTAGGAACAAGGGATGTTTCAAAGCGCTCCAGCTGGTTCCAGCTTTCTATAGTCTATCAACCAGGATGTGCTTTCATAATGATACTGCCAATTTCTGTTGACAGAGCAGTTCACACAGTATATACATTAGATATTTATAAACACCTTCAAATAACTTCTTTTTAAGGCTACTTGATGGAGAGAGAAAAAAAAAAAAAAAAGCAGGAAACTCATGTGCCGGTGTCATATTTTCTTCTTTGGGACGTAGATCTTGACATCCAAGCTCAGCTGACACATTCTTACTAAAAATGATGACTCATAAATTTACAGAGTATGTAAAGAAAAATTCAAAACCGTTCACAAGAATACAAGTTAGTTTGAACTAAGATGAAGTCAAATCAAATCAAAAGGTCAGTTGTGTATGGGTTTTACAGATTTGCCACTGGGTGGCTAGTATGCTACGTTAAGGCCAGAGCAAAATCAAAGCCAAACCGCACCGTAAAGATAACCCTAAGGAAGAACACACAACAAAACCAATATTTCTTAAATTAGTCCCCAGGTAATGGTTGGATGACTGCGGAGCACCTAAGTATTTGGACACAAGCAGCCTGAACCACAGGTCTGCTGTTGGCAGTGTGTCCAAAATGTCCCATAAACGGAGACTTGGGGTGTCAAAGTCAAACACTGCACTGGGATCTGTCCAGGAGGGAGGACACCCAAAGGTAGAGCGGGAGGAGACCACTCTTCACACAGTTTGTGTCATCTGCTGTGACCACAGCCTCCCATGAGGACTCCATCGGCTCCATTTACGAGCTCTCCAGAGCGTCTAATACTTTCATGATCTGCTGCTTGATGACTTTTGTGGCATCGCCTGCGTTTGGAATCAAATATCTGGGGAGGGGGAACAAAAATATTAGATTAGCTTCATGAAAATACTAAACCTGCATTTCATCTGACAGAAGTGATTCAAAGATACACAGTGATTACAACCCTCCATGTAAACTTTTGAATTTGCAGAAAGTTACCAAAAAAAAAAAAAAAAAAAAAAAAAATTCTCTAAAAAATGTTCTCTGCTAAATTCCAGAAAACTTAGCAATAGAAATAATTCTGGTCATTCTAACTGATCTAAACCAAAAAAAAGTTTGGTCTGATTTAATTTCAGACAGTGAGGAGGAAAAAAAAAAAAAAGTATCATTTTTAAAAATGATACATAGTTTTAAACATTGTTACCAATAAGAAGATCAGAAAACTGTACATTAAATTTATATTCTGGCAGTTTTACTCTGATATCCCTAAATAAACTTTACAATTTAATTATAAAACACGATCTCAATATTTCAACATTTCACAGTAACCGAAGGAGAGCTAAGGTGGGTGGTTAGCTACGCATGAGCACCTTTCAACTGCAGATATTTCTACTCCAGCTGAATTGTTGGTCCCAAATTTGAAAGTAATAAGTTCTGGGTGTTTCTTTTTGGATGTGATCTTCACCACAGAGCTCAGCGCTTGTCTGGACTGGATGTAAGCAAATCCTTTCCTGGAGGCAATCTCCCTTAGGCAGTACATGTGAGTCGCTGTGATCAATAAGTGACTGGAAAACACAAAAACCACAGTCAGAGGTCAAGGAGCAGTATTTCTCATTTCCTGTTTTTCCCCAAAGATTCTGATGATTTAAAAAAAAAAAAGGAAGGATATGTGGATGTTGTCAAATGAGCCAGAAAAAAACAAAACAAAACGACGACTTGTTCACCTGGGAAACATGTGACCAGTTTCTTTAACTTCATTACAGGGAATGTGGTGTTTCACATCTGGCTTGTTTATCCACGTCTGAATGTTCACAATCTCCTTTCGGTCATCATCCGACATCGAGGAGCTGTCGATCTCATCTGGGAGGACAACACAAGCTGCTTATTTGATCTCCAACATAGACGTTTCTGCCTGACCTTAACCAGCCTTTACCTGTATCATACTCCTCTTCATCGCCAATGCTAAAGACTGGCTTCACCCCGCGGTAAGGTTTCCCAACGCGGTCGCTGCTGCTCACGTGTCTGTTTGCAGAAGGAAACAAAGTGGTCCGCGCTGTGATATTAGCGCAAATCGAAGGTTGTGAAAGAGACACTTTCAGAAACGGAAGATGCCCAGTTTGCACACAAAAAGCGATGACATGAAGACTCTCAGGTTGCTGGGAAAATCATGAGATTTCCACTGCCACAGGTTATGCTGGTAAATATAAAAAGAAGTTAAGCAAGAGCCTAGCAGTTGTGTTTACTTACAGAATAGCACGTGTATGATACTCAGGGCTATGATCAACAGCATCGCTTTTTTCTCCAACATTCTGCATAGCCCTGGCTATCATGTAAGAAAATGCTGAAATGAAAGATGGACTACAGGCACATCTCAAATTAGATTTATTTTAGTAATTCAATTCAAAAAGTGGCTGCACAGGGGCCTTGCAGCAAGAAGGTCCTGGGTTTGAATCCAGCCTGGGATCTTTCTGCAAGGAGATGCATGTTCTCCCTGTCCATGTGTGGGTTCTCTCCGGGTACTCCGGGTTCCTCCCACAGTCCAAAAACATGACTGTTAGGTTAATTGGTCTCTAAATTCTCCTTAGATGTGAGTGTGTGTGTGCATGCATGGTTGTTTGTCCTGTCTGTCTCTGTGTTGCCCTGCGATGGACTGGCGACCTGTGCAGGGTGTACCCCGCCTCTCGTCCGATGACCGCTGGAGATGGGCACCAGCCCCCCCCTCGCGACCCTGGCATGGATAAGCGTGATGGATAATGGATGGATGGATTCAAAAGGTGAAACTCTCAGATTTATTACACACACAATGTATTTCAAGCATTTATTTCTGTTTAATTTGATGAAAATTACTCACAGGTAATGGAAGTTAAAATTCTGTCTCTCAGAAGATTTGAAAGTAACATAAGATGAATAAAAGAGAAGATTTAATGGAGAAATGATATGTTAAGGCTTACACAATCATGGGGAAGACTGCTGACTTGACAGACTTCCAGTAGACAGTCTGACTCCCTCCATAAGGAGAGTAAGCCACAAAAAGTCATTGCGAAATAAATTGCTTGTCTGGATAGCCCTATATCACAGCATACTCATTGAAAAGTTGAGAGGAAGGAAAAAAAAACCCAGAGCATTGAGATGATTGTGAACCAAAGCTTTCTTGCTTAATGATCCAAAGTCTTATTAACAAGTAAGTTTTTTGTTTCATTTGGAAATCAAGGCCCCAGAGTCTGGAGAGGCACAGGATCCAAGCCGTCTGAGGTCCAGTGGAGCAACCTGGACTGCTCGCCTCCATGTCACGCCGGAATGATGCAATAATTCATGCAAAAGGAGTCCCAACCAAGTACTGAGTGCATATTCTATATAGTACATGGGGATAACATAAATAAATGCTCGAAATATCACTTTTTGAACAGAACTACTGAAATAAACTTTTTGACATTATTGTAAATATATTAAGATGCACCTGCAAACAGCTGAAG
The DNA here is from genome assembly GCA_014839685.1 of Anableps anableps. NCBI lineage: Eukaryota > Metazoa > Chordata > Actinopteri > Cyprinodontiformes > Anablepidae > Anableps > Anableps anableps. Next base: position 7,918,257 of record CM026070.1, read on the forward strand.
CTGACCCTGAAATGCCTCAGTCTCTCAAAGAAAGACAAAAGATTCAGAAAGGATGACTGAAGGCTGTGTTAAAGGCTGCAGCTTTTGCAATTGTTGTTAGTGAAAGCATGAAAAACAGACCTTAAAACATGTTATACAGAGCCTGCCCTCCCTGCATGGGAATGTGTAGTTATGTTATGAGTGAGCAAAGTAGGCAGAGATGTTGGTAATAAGGCATGCTTCAATGTGTCTCAGGGGACAGGTGCACTTCTATAGCCAGTGGGCATGCTCGTGACAGACAGCTCGATATTTGGGAGCTCTTACCGATCTGGAATCACCTTCTCTGGCCAAGGCAGATTGAAAGATATTCTAGTGTAGAATAAGGCACAGGGACTTTAAATTTAAGCGACAACAAAACAAAACCCACCTGACATTTAATTAAATGACAACAACTTTTATAAAACATTTGTGTGTTCCATCATGATTAAAGATGTACTTTAAAAAAAAAAAAAAAAAAAAAGAGGTGTTAAAGTGTCTTATATGTAGGAGTTAATGAAGAAGCAGCATTTAGAGAAAGAACAAGGTCCCTACCTGTCTACCGGTGCAGATGTGTTCTCGATGAAGCTAATCATCTTCTCCTTTACGTTAACTGACTTGGACTTGAGAGCAAAAGTCATTTTATTGACCAGAGACTTCACACCTTTGCTGTCTCCAGGGCTGCTCAAAAACTCTCCCTGTGTTGTTGGGGAAAAAAAAAAAAAAAAAAAAAAAAAAAAAAAACAACCAAAAAGCAACAGATGATCATGAAGAAAGAAAGACATCTTCCAAACCTCCAACAAAGAATACAGAGTGCCTTGAAAAAGTGTTCGTATCACTTAATACAATCTCACACGTTGTCAAGCCACAATCACAAATCTAATTTATTGCGATTTTATGAGATCCAAAAGTGGTGTACAATTCATGCGTTGAAGGAAAAAGGTTGTATGTTGTCTTCAAAAATCATTTTGTTAATAAAAATCTGAAAAGTGTGGCATGCATTTTTTAAATTCATCCATGTCCCTAAAGAACAATAGCTTCACCTACATATGTTTTGGCAAAGTGCAAAAAGGAGTTACTCTGAGTTTCCTCAACAATGCCCTTCTTCATGCCTGTCTTCCAGTTACCTGATTTTATTTAGGGGCATCATATTAAAGAGAAATAAACATAGCAGCATCCAACAGTTTTTTTTTTTTTTTTTGTAGAGTTTTCATTGGAGAAAAAAAAAAAACACCTTGGAAACCATTTATCCTTTTCCTTCCACTTCAGTTCCACACCACCATGCTTGGTCCATTACAACAAAATCCCATTAAAAGATGCAGAAGTTTGTTATTACGTAACAACGTTCAAAGGGTATGAATACTTTTGCAAGGCACTGTAAGGTATCTATGACATTTGTGAGAAACTGTTTCTTTTTTTTTTCTACCTACATCAACAGAGCTGAGGCTGCTGTGAGATCCAGATGTGCTGACTATCCAGTTCATGTATGAAGAGTCAAGGCCTTCCACATTCATGTCAACCAGGTGCTTCTGGAGGGCTGAAATGGCACAAATTGTCATTTTTATGCTGTAAAGCTCTCACTACAACATATTTATAAAATGCTATTGAAAGCACTGCAGTAATGTTGAATTTTTGCAACAAGTGTGCCACTGCAAAATATTTAAAAAACATAGCAAATTTAGAAAACTGCATGTGCATGACTTTAATCTACTTACCCATAAAGCCACCCTTAGCAATGCTCACATATTCTTTGTTTTTCTGCCAAAGAAACACAGAAAATGTTTGAAATGCATGATTGAGGTGACCAAACATGCACGATTGAGGTGACCAAACAGGAAGACAAAATGCCTGTAAACAGAATCAAATCAAAATGCTTAAAAAAAAAAAAAAATTCGCCCATGCTCTTCACCTGTAGGAAATGAGCCAGCACCATGTTCATGTACATGTCCTCCTCTTCTCTCCCGCTGCCCATGAAGCACAGATGCTCTCCGCTGGCAATGGAGCCAGACTCTAACGACTGCTTCTGTGCCTCCAACAGGGACTTCACAGACAGAGCAAACTCAGAAGGGTTCTGGAGCATCTGTAGGAAGAAAATAAAAATGTTGAGGGAAAAAACATCCATCACAAACTTTTTTTTAGTAAATGTTCACGTCTCTCACCAGGTCAGAGTCCAGGTGGAAGGCTGTGGACAGGTGCCCAGCGTTGTACTGCTCTGCCGGTCGACAATCCACCACAAAGAAACGGACCCCGTCCTAAAAATGCCACACAAACCTTTATCACACTCTATTTAAGAAATTGCTTGTTCTGCAAAGGTTAAGGATACTCCAGGTGAAATCATATATGTGTGTGTGTGTGTGTGTGTGGTAGTGTCACTGACCTGCTGAAGCTGGTTGGCCTGCAGGATTTCAGGGACAGACACGGGGAGACACAGAGCCTGACTCAGGTCAGTATCTTCCTCTTTAAGAGCCACCAGGCTGCTCCCAAACAGATTCTGATTCATCTAACATGACAAAGATGGAAAAAACAAGTTCTTTCAGAACGCTGCCTTAATTAGACTGAGCTCTACTGGAGTCGGGACTTCATGATATGCTTCAGCGACGTTAATCTGCACACAAAGCTTTACCTTTCTAAGTGACAGGGGGGTTTTGCTCTGGTAATGCTGGGCCAATGAAAATAAATCTTCAATGTCTTCTGCTTCTAGAAGAGAAGGAGACATCTCCAGCATTTCTGGAACAAACAAAGCCTCCTTTCAGTCCACTTAAAAAAACTGAATACGGAACAAATCTAAACATGACGTCGGGCAAACAAACTGACTGATGATGTCCTCTTTGCTGTCTGCTTCTTCTGCGAGGATGGTCTCTCTGAGGGTCAATAAACATAATCAGAACAGAAACAAAGATGTTAACAATCCCATGGCTTCCGCTAACAGATACATACTTGGCATTGACGAGGATGATTAGCATGAGGAAGAAGATGAGGAAAGGATCAGCCTGTTGGAGGTATGAGTCCCACAGGGCCTGAGTAACTTCAGGCCTGCAGTGACTAGAAAACAGACTCCCCAGCTAAAAGAAAGACACACAAAACACAGTTCGGTTAGTGCTATGGAGAGAACAGCATCATTTGAGCTGTCTGCCACAAAATCCTGACATACCCAGTTGATAGCATAGGAGTCAGGTGTGATCTTTTTGGTGTCTAGAAAGGAGCACAGCTCCGGCTCATGATACTGCAGCAGTAGTCTGTAAAGGTGGAAGGGTCGTCCTTTCGGCACGCACTCCCTGAAATGAAAACACCTGACTGATATTAAAGCCCACCAAAGAGTGAGGATATAAAGACAGGCTAGGTGAGGAGTTCTACCTGGGGATGTATTTGTTCATGATGGCGTAGAAACAGTTGTAGAGGTCACTGCGGGGTAGCTTTAACCCCAGCAGTGGTTTGAGCAGGTGAGGCAAGCTGAGCTCAGGGGTGAAGGTAATGTTGCGAGACTTGCAGTAGAAAGTGATGACTGACTCGACATCAGACACCATTTCACCCCTCTCCTCCTCTGAAACTCCCAGCTGGTCTAAACATGGCAGACAAAAAGGGAGGTTTAATAAGCTTTAAGTAGAAAACAAAATCCCAGGAGAACAATCTCTGTGTCTTATTTTATTTATATTTTTAGAAGAGATTCTATTTTGAGTCTCGCCAGATCTGGTGGATGTCAGACTAATGAAAGAAATGTTATTCTATGAACTTTTGATGATCATCTCAGAATAAAACAGCAGCTAAATTCAGCCAAATGCTTCCTCAGCTCATGCTTTAAAATAATGATCCTATTTCTAGCAGCGACTTGACAGTCCTACAGAAGCACGTTGTCCAAGACTAGCTTTCAGATAGCTTGCATTAAACAGTTTTTTGCTAAATAATAATTTCCTGAAGTCTCCTGAATAATCAACCTAAAGTTTCACATTTTAGACTTGCTTTTTTTTGCATCTGTCAGATTAATTTGAATATGATTAAAACCCATAATGTTATAAATGTTTATCTGCTAAGAAATTTCGCTGTCTTTCTGCTGTGCATTTCTCATTTATACATGAAACCTGCAAGTAAGGATTGTTGCAATGTGCACATGAATTTACTCACCAATCAACTGTTGACTGCGGTTGTGAATGAGAGTCTGTTCTGGTAAATCGAGCACACCGTCCCAAGGGGACAGGCTGTCTCCTTTTCCAGAGACGTTCAGAGCAATCTGTCGACACAAAACAGATTAAATGCTAAGAGATCAGCTCATGAGTGAAATGTAGCAAGTAGCAAAAAGGGAAATAAATTTAATATAAACTTCTTGATATTTTCTCTTATATTCTTCAAATTAAACATTTGGACCTTCCTCCAAAAAATTATTTTGTCAGTTGTTGGTGCTTCCCTGTAAAATGACTGATGATGAATAAATTACAATAAGGACTCCATTTACAGACAATTTTAGATTGATATTTAGATCAAACGCCACTGGACATGCTGCATAAATATTTTCTGCATATTCTGTGTATAAGTTAGACCTTGGGTGATGTGCTCTATTTTCCTGGTCTTAGTGAGAACACGAGCAGCAGTGTTCTGAATCAGCTGCCTGCCTTTTCAGACAGACCTGTGAAGACAATGTTGCAATAATCAATGCGACTAAAGATAAACACATGAATGAGTTTCTCTAGATCTTGTTGAGACATTAGTCCTTTGATCTTAGAGATGTTCTTCAGGTGATAGAAGGCTGACTTTGTAACTGTCTTTATGCGTCTCTGAAGGTTCAGGTCTGAGTCCATCACTGCACCCAAACATCTCAAACAAAACCTGCAGAACCATATAAATAAATGGTCATTGGTAAAACAAAAACAAAGTAGCACTACAAGAGGTATAAAACGGTTCCAAGTCAACCCCAGTAAGACCCCGACCCTCTCGGCACGCCACGTAAATGAAGAAAGGCTACCAGTTAGCACTCAGCTTTAATAATAATAATGATCTTAAGGGTTGAACTGCTCAATGTATTAAACAATGCCTATGTTTTTAGAATGCATTTTAGCCTTAATAAAAGGCTCAACATTTATTCAACATGGTCGAATTTTTTATTTTCTTTGTCTTTCACAGGGTTTAAACTGAAACCGGTTTTCTTTCAATAATTCTTAGCATACTTCACACAATAATAAAAATGTTAAGAATGTCATTTTAAAAATAACCAACTGAAGGTGTGTCAGAAAGGGGTGTTAGTGACATCAATTGAACATGAAATGCTTGTCTGTCTGGTCTGTGGCCAAGGAATGGGGATATATGGATTTAAAATATTAATCACAATATTTAGTAGAATTTCTGATCTTTTTTGGCAATAGATTGCAGGAGTTTACATTACTGTAAAGATTTGTGGATATAGGAGAAGAAACCTAGTTAAAAAGCTATAAACAGATTCTAAGGCCTTTTTCATATTTGGTTGCTGGGCCCCATGTGAGTCCATCACACAAATGTAAAACTTTCATATAAAAACACAAAAATATGTATAAATGCCTTAATGTAAAGTTTACATTTTCATACACTGGTCACATAAGCACAGGTATACACAATGGGAAGCTGTCTTTTGGTGAGACACAGCATAGAATTTACCTTTTACGGCAAATGGCTTGTACTTGTATAGCACTTTATCAAGTCCAGAGAACCCAAAAGCACTTCACACTACATTCAGTCACTCACCCATTCATACGCTGATGGTGGCAAGCTACTGGATTGTAACCCTGGGGAAGTCTGACCTCTGACCACCACCAGCAGGCAAGGTGGGTGAAGTGTCTTGCCCAAGGACACAGAGTGGAACTCCTACTACTGTCGCCACCATCGCCCCTACTTTTACTGTTTTAATCCTTCATACCTGTTTTGACAACCAACAGTTTAAACCAGTGGACTCAAACTGCATTCCTTGAGGGCTAGATTCCTGCAACTTTTAGATATATCTCTGCTTCAACACAACTGGCTCTAATATTGGCTCATTAGCAGAGCTCTCTGGAGGTTGACTGCATACTAGTGAGGCAGTTTCACTGTCTAATTCAAGTGTGTAAGACAAGGGACACATCTAAAAGTTGCAGGACTCTGGCCCTCGAGGAATGCAGTTTGAGACCACTGGTTTAAACAAATTTTTTATAATCTTATAGTCTATTGTTCCTCAAAGCTATTTTACTCTGATCAGAGGTCCTAATCCATAGTATGAGTGAATTGAGATCATAAAAAAAAATTACACTTGAGCTTAGAACATTTTCATGAACATTTATGAAAACTATTTTAAAAAATAAGCAACGTGGAATGGTTTAGGTACATGGGTACAAAATGGTTTATTTTATAGGTAGGAAATGGAAGAAGGGGACAAAATCGCAACATGTGAATGAAATGGGGCATGAATTGGCCAAGTGTGGAATTGACAAAGAGCCAATTGGAAGACATTAGTGCTTTCATAAATTTGAAATTTTGGACACATGTCACATCCAAGTCTAAAAAAAACAAAACAAAACACAGCATGTAAAAAAAAAAAAAAAACAACAACATATAAATGGTTGTCCACCTAGCACAACCAGGAAAGAGGTCAGCGATAGGAGTTAAACTCTTATTTGATCAAACTTCCCTTTGGGATTAATACTGTAATTTGGAATTATAATAAAATTATTTTCATGTAATACTTTGAAGTACAGCGCATTGGGGATCTTAAACATAAAAGACAGGCTCCTTACCTTCCACATCTTGGCTCTATGTTCAACTGAATGCTCTTGGAGCTGCACGATGCCTCTCTCCATCTCACTGTCCGACCCACCAGAGTCCAGAGCCTCTGCTAAATCCTGGTCCCTTGGGTGCAACATCACATGGTTTAAAAAACAAAACAAAACAAAACAAAAAACCCAGAAAGATGGTTAGCTAAAAATAAACTTAAGACATTCTTCTTACATAATCCAGTCCTACACATTTGTATTTAGCTAGCATCAGGTTCCCAGCAGTGTGGGAAATATGACTGCTTTTCCTGTAGTAAACAGTTATACTTCTAAATCACAGCGAAGTATTTTTTGAAATTTCTGAGCTGAATATGAATCAAATAGGCATAGCAGATATTTTTAGTAATTAATCAATACAATAAAAAACATGACTATTTATACCTGTGGATGACAGTTAAGAAACCTTCAACAGCGAAGAAATCTTATGTCTATAGACTAATTTCTGTTTAACCATTTCACTCTAAGTTGTTCTGATGGCAGAAAGACTTTTTCAAATCAACCAATACTTTACAACATATCAAGAAAAGTTTTACATGAATTCTGCTTTTATAACATTGCACAAAATGTAATCAAACCATGTAGTTTTAATGCAACAAATGATAAAGATAGTGAAAGGTTGAGGGGAAAGACTGGATTTAAGGAAATCAAGCTAGTTACTAGCATGCTGGCTAACAAGTACTTATATTAGACATATCTGTGACAGACAAAATGATTTTAATTTGAACCGAAGTTTTTTTTCTGAAGAGGCACTTCACTTATTATCCTCCATTTTTGAATCTTTGCTGTTCTGAGAAGAAACTTGGCTAATTGTTATTATATTAGCAGGCTAGCTACCGTCACCGAACTGGAATCAGATTTACCATCTACCGTCAGGTCAGCAGCGACACAAAATCATCTTTAATTATTTCAAAGGGAAAACGAAACAAATGGACCCCCCACCACTTCCTGACAGCCGAAATATATTTTCGAAACAGCTAAACCCAAGAACAAATCGACTCACCAGCTGCCCTGAGCTTCCTCCACGGTATCCGCCATTGTTCTGTTGACAGAGACACGTCACGTCTCGTCACCACGGCGACGACGTCACACACAGCTGTTACTAATGAGCTGCTGAGATTACCCGGAGAGCTCAACGAGTTCAACGGAAACCTTGGTAAGAACCGAACCCAGTGAATAATTCAGGCTTGCATTAAGAACATCTTAAACTCCATAACGCTAAAAAGAACTTGGTTATCTCTTTTATGTTTAAATACAATATACATTTCACAACTTTTTTAGTTTGTAAGCACGGGACAAGCACAGTAGTACCGAATGATTTGAAGCAGGGTTGCCCAATATACACGGCTTGGGGGCCATTTGTGGCCAACGGACTGATTTTGTGAGGCCCAACCGCTATTCAAGACTGGCAAATATGGGAAGCATTGAAATTCAAAGGAAAGACTGCAGTTCAAGACACACCCCGAGCGCAAATACAGATGGAGACTTTTTTTGTTAGCACAATTTTTTTTTTACATATTGGTATCTTAAACTGGAAAATGTGAGGAACAACATGACTTTATCATTTAATCATGCTATTTGCTGTCTTTTTCCATTTCAAAGTAAATCAGACCACAAATATCCAGCAACTTTTACTCAATAGGAGAGCTAATTTATTTATTAAACTATAGCAAGTGTTTTCAAAGAGAGTGATCCAAATACTTTTACTGTCTCTGTAAAGATTTTTTTTTTAATGACAAATTGCTTCACTAAAATGTTGCATGTGTACTTTGAACAGGTAAAAAAAAATAAATAAAAGTTTTGGGGGTTTGGTGGCAAAATGCTTTGGACATCACTGATTTAGAGATATCCAAGCTTCCACATGAGTTACAGTTTAAAATCTACAGGTATATGAAAGAAAGTGTGAGCCAATTCAGAGAAATTCTCTCAACTGAGAAACAAAACGGGGGCAATTTTCAGTTTCTAATTGAGAAAAAAAAGCTTGAGTAATCAGTTTCTGTTTTAGGTACAAATGTATCCTTTCTGCTGCAATGTATTCTGCATTGATTTAAATAAAAAAAAAAAAAAAAAAAAAAAAAAAAAAAAATAGAACACCCTATAAATTTAGCAGTTTGCAATAAGTGATTATTGTGCAGATTATTTTACGTTTTTGCTGTTTAGAAAGTTAACACAAGTACCTGAGCAGGTAACCCAACTAATTAATCAAGATCAGCTTATAGCTGTTTAAATTTGTCTGGCCATCTGCGCCTGTAGGTTTTCTCATTGCCAAAGTTTAGACATTGCAAATAAAAATAAAACAATTAAGCTAGACAGAAGTCAGAAAACTAAATGATCTGTGATATACATCTTAAATATGTAGGTATGCTGGTCTGACCATTTATATTAATTTTTTTTTAGATTTAATGATAGTTATCTGGATTTAGGCAACAAGGCAGTGTATGGCATAAAATAATCTGTTACCAAATAAACATAATAATTGGTGGGCAATTTAAAAAAAAAATATTGCTTACATGACACCAGAATTCAATTTGCATCGTAATTACAGTACTGGAGAAGAAGTACAAATAAATGTAAATGTGTTCCAAAACAAACCCTGAATTATGTCAGGTTTCAGAGAACTACAATAATAGGTCAGTGTAACACACTGGGGGGGAAAAGAAACTTTAGAGGTAAAATTCATTCATTCCAAGAATTATGACTTTATTAGGACTCATTCCACTTTGGTCACCATGAATATTGTTGAAGTTTTTCTATCAAACAGCCATAACTTAAGTTACATCTATTTTTTTAAGGGTTAAATCCTGTTTTTAACATTAAGCAGTCACTGTGCACAGCAGGAGCAGCGTGTGTGTTCCGATTCTTTAATATAACCAATGTGTAAAAATCTGCCACTACAGCTTTGGGAGGCATTGAGTCTCAGAACTAGAGGGGGTCCCAGTTTGGTAAAAACTGAGAATTCTTTGTGCATACCAAATTCAACACAACTACTTAAAAAAAAAAAAAGAAAACATGCAGGGAAGCCATTTGATAAGAAGCAGTCTCTTAGATCCAGTGGACCCAGAGACCATCTGGGCTGCATGTCGCCTGGGATCCATAAGGTCAGCATTGTGAAAATATTTTTAGAAAATGAGAGGGGAGAAAAATAGCAAAGCAATGTCTTATGAACTTGGACACAATGTTGGAATCAAACAAAAATGGAAAAATAACCATAATAATAATAATAAAAAAACATCTCTTCAGTCATGAGCTAGAAAAAAAAAAAAAAACAAAACAAAACATTCCAGGTGATATCTCCAGAGACTATAGGCAATTCAAAAATAAAAAAAAAAAAAACCACACAAACACATAGATGGCTAAATTTGTCTGATCAGAGGGGTTTTGCTCAAGCCACATAGATTTTAAGAATTTTCTAGTGTTCAAGACAGCTTGAGCATTGCATTTACATTTATAAAGTGAGCATGCTGCACAAAGTTTATATATTAAAAAAAACAAAGACAGGCAAACCCATAATTAAAAAAAATGACTAAACAGACTTCTTTTAGGCCCAGTATCCATGGGATCAATTCCAGCATTGCAAATACAGACATTTCACAACTAACTATAATTATCTTGCATTCAGAACTGAAGGTCTATGTTACAAAATGGAAGCAGCTGAGAAAAACCCTTCAGATCAGGATGAATTGCCAAGTGAACAGTCCTTTAGAACCTCATAGAACTCACAGTACTTTCTGTAGATTTAAATGTTACAAAAGCCATAAAGTCAGTAATTGGTTCAACAAACAGCACATTTCTGTGAATTACTTAGAACAGCTGTACATGGATATTCATGTATGTTTTCCCTCCACCCTTTATACTGACTAATGAAAATATTTCACGGTTATGTTGGGCTGAATTAGGTGTCGGCAATGGGCTGCGTTGGTCAAGCCATGTTCTAACACCAAGACTACCAGAGACCTGGGTAGTAAATGGAAATCCTCCTTTTCTATTCCAATAAACCCTTTAAATGTGGAAACACAATTATATTCAGGGTTCATTCTTTTCATCATAATATCCAGTATTTTTTCCCCCTCACAAATCAGGTTTATTTCAAACATAACACAGTTGGGTTCTGCAGTAAAGACTGACAATGAAATGGCAGAGACGTTACAGCGTGGGGGGTTTGAGGCCATACTTCCGAGCCACTTCTGTCTGAGCGTACGCTGCGTCGCATAACGAGTACAGATGGGACATCTCCATCTCCGACTTGGCTAGGTTAATGGCTTTGTTGAACATTTCTATCGCCTTGTCCAGGTTGCCCCTGAAAAGAGAGCCGCTCCAGTTACTGCAAACACTTGGGTTAAAAATCTCTTCGATTTATTAATATAATCTTACCTTTGAACTTCAATGGTTCCCATGGTTTCATAGGCAAAATCACATTTGTTGTCAATCTCGATTGCCTTACTTATGAGCTCCAGACCCAAGTCAAGGTCTTGTTTCCACTGGAGCTGCAACAAACTGAACATATATTTAACAATTACTAAAAGAATCTCAAAAATCTATAATCAACATGCCAAATAATGAAAACATGCCCACCCTTTGTGAACATATGTAGTAGCATTGTCTGGTTCCAGTTCAATACACTTGTCATACATTTTATCAGCTTTTCCAAACTGCTGCTGGTCAGTTAAAGCCTGAGAAGAACATGAAGTCATTGTCAAGTTGCAGCAAGACCTTTCAATTGTATCTTTTTTTTTTTTTTTTTTTTTCAAAATAGGATTTAATCAGGTTTGCTAGATTATAACCAAGCTCTAGTTCATGTTTTAATTGAAAAGTGCCTGGAGATTTGATGCCTTTTGGCACCATTTTAATGAACTGAATCAAATTAAGATTTGTGAGAAGATTCAGATTCTGTTTGATTTTGTTTTTATTTGTTCATCTTAATCTCCAAAAACTTAAAACAAAAGCAGCACTTTTCTTAAATAAACTCCCTGAAAAAAGAAAAGAAAAAAAACAAAAACAAAAAAAACACCATACCTGAGCATAAAGAGCATAGCCCTCAGCACATTTTGGAAACCTTCTGATCACATCCTCAAAGCCATCCATGGCTGTCTGTACCTGTGACGGGTTGTTTCCAGTATAAGCTTGTCTGTACTGAAGAACATAAGAGAAGAATTCCCAAATAACCTTAAAATATGCTACACATAGCTGTTATTAGGTATGAAAGGAAAATCCAACATCTTCATTTAAATAATAAAACCGCATCAGGCAAAGATGCCCCTGAGTTCATTTTAGGCGATTACTCACAAGGGCAAAGCACTTTTGTGCCTGTGCCAGTGCAGAATCAGGCCTGAGGCGGATGCACTCATCAAAGTCTCCCACTGCTTCGTCCACCTGGTCCAGTAAGATCTTCAACTGAGAGGAACGACACAGGTCTTGTTAGAAAAAGTGTCAAAGAACCTCCAAAATCACATTCTCGCTCACAACCTTTGCAGATTTATGGCAAAGCAGTGGGAAGTGAAGCTATCTGACTTGATGTACTTTAATTTTTCAGAGCTTTTTCCCTCAATAGTAATCCTTATCTTTTGAGTTTTAACCCAGAGGATCCTTATTGCTTGAAATAAACACCATAACGAAATTAAAGGGGCAGTATAATGTGTTTTTCAGGCACATGGAATCATTTGATAGCACAATCAAGAAATTATGTTACTTTCCATTGTGACAAAAATGCTGTATATGTCAAATATGACTTAAAAGAAATTTGACTTCATAATTTAGCGCCTTGAAATTGGGCCTCTGTCTCTTTAAGAAAGTCCTGCTCTTTCTGAAGCTCCAGATTCTTCATGAAGTCAGGAAGTCACTACAACAGCTAACCCTTTAGCAACATTTTTACCAGCATTGCACTGAGAAGTAGCTCATATAATGACCTCAATAGGTGCGCAGTTAGTTTGTTCTATTACATTCATCATATTGTGCTGCAACCAATGTTATTTCCAAAGCGGTAAACCAAGAAATTGAAGTATTCATGCCCCTTAAACTTTTTCACATTACAACCAAAAGTCAACATATTTTAGTGTCACTTTATGTAGGCCAACATAGAGTTAAAGAATAGAAAGGATTTTAAAACCTTTTTTGATAAAAATCTGAGAAGTGTAACATGCATGTTTCCAGTCCCCTTTATTCTGATACCCTAAAAAAAATCCAGCACAAGTTGCCTGCAGAAGTCACTTTATTAGTAAATATTTTTAGTTATTTTTTTTTAAACAAATATTTCCTAATTGACTTCTAAAGGCAACTGGTTCTATAAACTTCACAACAGTGCTCACTTTGCATTGGTCTACCACATAAAATCCCAATAAAGTTTACTCAGATTTGTATCTGTATTGTGACAAAATTTAAAAGAAGTTCAAGGGTTGTAAACACTTTTGAGCCCTTGTGTAACGTTTTTATCTTTGCATATATTCAACCTTCTTAGGTGTAAACTATTTATTGAAGGAGAATGTTGTCAATACATCTTTTGTGAGCACTAAGGATAACGCTATATTTATAAACTGTACTTTAAATAGGCTATATGTCACAAAAATGCAAAACAGAAAAATAAACTACTGTATTAAATAATGAGTAACAGTAAAGTAACGATAATGTCAAACTCTAATCAATCTCTTTCTCACCATACCACCCTTTCACCTAAATATGGGATGTACTGTTTGGGTGATGAACCAAACAGTTGATTGGAGGAGGGGGAAAAAAAAAAAAAAAAAAAAAAAAAAAAAAAAAAAAAAAAAAAAATAATGGAAGAAATGGCAGATGCTGACTTCACTCCTTCCTACCTGACCCCTGTGGTGATACACGTCAGGGTTGTGGGAGTCGATCTCAGCAGCCATGTTGAAATCTTGCGTAGACTGCAGAGGCTGCTGCTGCTGCATGTACATGCTTCCACGCTTTATCAAAGCATTTGCTCGCAGCTGTAGGAGTGATTAAAGGCAGAGAGACCAACTGTCAGTCATCCATAAATGAACCTATGAACTGGCAAACACTATATATATATTTTTTTTTTTGGCGTACGTGCTGCTAAACAAGACCGGAAACATGCCCGAGACCATGAATGACACACGGTAGTAATTTAAAAAAAACTTAAGTACATGTGCATGATACAGTGAAAGAAGCCATTAGCCATTTGTTCTAACATTTATTTTTACCAACAAACGCTTGAAGTATAACTAGTAAATATTTCTGATTAAAGCACCAACAATATGTACCTTCACATTAGCCTCCTGCATGTTGATGACCTGGTCCAAATCAGGCTGGGCAGCAGTAGCATTTCCGATCAGCAGGTAGAAGGTGGCTCTCAGCAGCAGGGCCTCCGCAGTGTATCGGCCTCCTGACTCGATCTCCTTGGTGCATTCACTGATAATTTTGTCATAGTTCTCCTCATCCATGTACTGCTTTGCCTTCAAGTAGCCAGAGCTGAAAAATGGATGACAACATCTATATAAAGCTACAGTTTTACTAAAGATGTTTGAAGCGTGCCTATCAAATGAACTCATTTACATTCCAACGCCATGACCTATGAAGGAATCCTCGCTAAATCTGCCAGCTACATTGCATAGTCTCAATATAACTGGGAGACTCACTCCCAGTTGATTTAAATGTGAGCTTTAGACCATGTAAGGGCCTTCTAGAGTTAAATTTACACAGAAATGAATCATGAAAAATAACCGTATCGCCTACTTTAACAACATATTTTACACATGTGATGCTAAAGAAAATTAACCTTAAGTTTGTCAACTTAAATAGGTGTGATTTCAGTGCTTTTTTTAACCAAGGTTAGCTAAACTTCAATGCCTACCTAAAAGCATACAGTAAGATTCGTAACAATTTTTAGCCGAATGTTAAAAATCGCTGTTTTCAAGCCAAACCTGGTTAAAAAGATGCACTTTCCTAACATTAAGGAGCTTGCAGTGAATAAAATAATAAGAACCTTGTAACTTAAAGCTACAATGAAGCACTTTATAAAGCAGAATTGTTTTCACAGGTTTAGGTTAAAGGCTTAATGTGTGCAGATGGATTCCTTTTGATGATGCTTATTGCTGTCCTGCATTATAAGAGCTGTAGTTTTGTCACACTGCACCCAAAGTCCTCAGGCAGAGCAGCAGATTATGGAACAAGGAAATGCCACCAGAAACGCAGAGTAAAGCAATAAATGAAACTCAGTGTATTTTAGGACCCAGGTTTGAATCTCAGTTTATTTCATTTTTTATTCATGAAGATGACTTGAGTTTTTAAAATCTTATCAATTATTTCTTTAGAACATGTCACCATGCTGTTTTGTAACAACATCCTCCAAGGTTGGTCAAAAAACAAAACAAAAAGATTTTATGAACGGAACTAATATGTTTTGATTATTCTGACCTCTCAGTGATTTCAGCTGCTTCCCCCTCCTTGTCCTTATCTTCATCTTTCTTCTCACCCTTCTGCTGCGGCTGGGAGATGATGTCATCAGTGAACGAGCTAAAATATGACTTAATGAACTGAGGAGAAGGCATCATCGGCTCACGATTCTGTAGAAAGAAAAAAATACAGTAAAATACCTGAGTGTACCTGTTTATTTCAAGACTGTTTTGTTTCTGCTGATCTGCCTCATGTTTTTAAAGACTTGTCTTATTCCCTCTACAACGATGTTTAAGCAGAGCAGTTTGCTAAAGGGTTTGTCAGAAGATACAACTTTGGCTCATATCATTTCTCATTGGGCTTCTAGTTATTTGTCAGCAACCAAAACTGAAAGTAGTTCTTTGAACTCAAATTTAACAACTCGTGTTTCAGCTGCTCTCTGAATGTGTGTCATTTGTTTGCCCGCAATTCAAGCAGAGCAGGCTTCATAACACACACAAACACACACCGTCTCAATACAGTAAAATTCTCACAAGCAGTCTCTTAACATACAATAGTTATAAAATAATAATTAGCTCACACAGTTTTGCAAGTTGTTCACAAAAACAATCAAAAAAACAGCCAGTTGAAATTTGGCAGCTGGAAGGCTCACAGCAGATGCAGTTCATATGTATATATTATACCAGGGATCTCCCAACTCTTATTGACATTTATTAACTTGTTAATAAATGTCTTTTTTATTTAAATTGAGACTTCTGTAACATTTGTTGTTATTGTGTCATTTTTATTATGTAAATGGAGGAAGGAAAAAGCAATAAGCAAGAAACAAAAAGCAATTTTGGGGTCAAGAATCGACCCCAAAAAACCAGCAGCACATTTCAGGGGTCGGTTAGACTGGTGTCAAAATAATCGGTATCGGCCTTAAAAAAAATACATGTATCAGTCGAAAATAAAGTAAATAACTAAATAAATAGAAATACAACTTACATGCAAGATTTAAATTAAACCAATACCTTGTATTTTTCCTTTGCCTTCTCTTTTCCCAACTGTTTCAGCACCTTGTCGGCAAGCAACATACTCTGCTGGTTCTGGAAGGCCTCGAGAATACACACAGCTGTGACATCTGTACAGGAAAATGAAAAGTGATCGAGTCAAACGTTGACAGAAAATCGTTCACATCTATTCTAAGAAACAACAAACTCTTACCTTCTAGGCACTCCTTCTTGTTGTCCAGTTTTTCGAGAGCTTTAGCCCTCCTGAACAAAGCCTTGACGTAGCGTGGGTTCATTTCCACAGCCTGAGAGCAATCCTGAACCACTTCCGTCCACTTCAACTGAAACAACAGTTTAGCCTTTTTACACTTCACTAAAGGATTTTCACGTCCTTATTTTCTTTCAACTCCATTAAGTGAAGTCAAACATGATGGAGAGTCATGCTAACTTGCACAAAACCAATAGTATATAACCACTATAATCTGCAGAAAGACCTGCAGATACATGTTGTTTTGGTTTGGACAAAATGCCCATGATGATGGTGCCAACCTGTTGTTCGTAAGCTGCTGCTCTGTTCTGGTAAAATGTTGACAAATCAGTCTTCTGCTCTTTGGGACAGAGAGCAATGGCCTCTGTGTAGCACTGGATAGCCTTGTCGTACTTGCCAGCCTTAAAGTACTTGTTGCCTTTATTCTTTGCAGCTTGGGCTCGGTCCAAAGGGCTCTAAGTGAAAGAGAGTTAAATGAAAAACATCAGAAATTAAAGTCCGATCTAAAGAGTCAGTGATGCATGAATTTCTATTATATGTAGAACTTTTCCGTTCTAGGCAGTTTCAAACAAAATGCTTTCATACATAAAGGATGGTACTTATATTTATTTATTGATAAGGTATTCATCTCTGCTGAAAACAAATCAATATTTCACAGTGATGTGTCATTTTCAAAGCATTGGAGAGAGGATACACTTAGAAAGACTAGACTTCAAATTTTATCAAGATATTTTGTGGCATTTACGTGTTTTTTTTCTAAAAGTGACAACACATTTATTTTTAAAAAATTCATTACATGCTTTTTGGGCAGAAATCTATAACTGCAGACAGTCAAAGTTTCACAAACACTTCTGGTAAAATAAAATCCAGCCATTATCAAATAGGCCACTGAATGAAAATGACTCTATTCAACAGTGGAATTGTGCAGCCAAAAAGCCCACAAGGATCGCATTAAATCACATCCTAAAACATAAACGGAGCTTTTGTTGAGTAGCTCGAGCTGCAAAAGCATCAATCTCAACTTTACTGTCATTTTTTGGGTTGGCAAACATCAACTAGATCCTTAATATAACAGGACGACTAATACTTATTTTCCTAACAATAACGACAAACAATGATAATTATCCAAACAATTATCACGGTTAGACCTCTCCTGACGTATGAGTGTATCACATGTGAAAATACCAAATAAAACCATATTCATTTGCTCCACTAATAAAAACTCCAGGTTTGATTATTGTCCATCAAGCACGACATCTCAAATGCTTCGCTGTAGGTGGTGAAAGTAAAGAGCTGATATTTTAACCAAGTGTTAAACTTAGCTGTATTTTAGACTTTGTTACTGCCTGAGGAAAGCATTCCAAAAACTTTTCTCTTTTCTCCCTTCAAACACAGGAAAAATAGTCCTCTTAACTTGTTAAAAACATGTCAAATTTCTTGGACAACTATTATATTAGCCAGCAGTCTCCTTATAATCTACAAGTGCCTCCAACAGTGGGGACAATCATCTCAAAAAGACTTGTTTTACAAATATGGAAAGTGGACATGATTCCAGTTTTTCAAATGAAAAGATTGATATTTATGAAAATGGAGTAAATCGATGAAGATTTGGGGGTGTTCCCTTAAAATAGCAGGAATTGGAAGTCAACTGATAATTCTTTGGGGTTTTTATCCTTTTCCATTTTTATTTCTAATCTAAGAATGCCCAAGTCTAGATTTGCTTGCTTGTTTGTATATAAGCATGAGCAACTGTCTGTTGTGCAGAATAAAAAGCGAAAGTAATGACGCAGGCTAAATGATGCGTGGTTGGACCACAGACTATTTTGAAAATCTAGACAGGACTACATTTTACCCTCAAAACCTGATGCAAAACAGAAAGCATTCTGTGTGCGATGCATTGATAGGCAATGTGTGAGCGATACTATGAAACATGTTGCCACCAGCAGCAGTAATAGTAATAATCCTGCTGCAAGAAAACTGAATAATGCTAAAGCCCTCACTGCAAAATCCGTTTGGATTTCAACAAAACTGACTATAATAGTGATAAATAGAATGAATCTGCACACAACCAGTTTAGAAAATGTTAATTTCCTCACAGTCCCTCCCGACTCCCCAACTATGCACTTCACAACAGGTGGGATTACGCACAAGCCTACTCAGATAGGTGTCCCTCTATATTAAAATGTCTGTATTTAACTGTAGAATTACTAAATGAAAAATATGATTGTCCAGCTAGCTCACTGCGCTGTAGGACATGATAGACTCTGCCTATCATTCAATATGACAGTAAAGCTACTTAGTTGACAGCCATTCCCGCCCACCTTGACTTTCTGACCCCGGTGTTAGCCAGCTAGCATGTAACTTATGAATCATTAAAAAGCTAAAATTTAACATGGGACACATTCTGTTAATGTTCATTGGAAGGGTTTGATATATAGGAGGCATCCAAGAGCATTTTATTACCAATAAGATGCTTTATATGTAACTGGTTTAATGCAACATCAGTCAGTATTTAACCTAACAACACTGATAAAGATAAGGTTAGCCTGGCAGACAGCTAGTTAGCGCAGGTTAATCCACCGCACCGAGCCGCTGGCTGTCGGCCTTGCCTCCCTGCTGTCACTGACAGCGGCTCTGCAGTCAGGTGTCCTTGACCGGACTTAAAACACAATGACGCGGTATAACAGCACCAACAGCGAGTAGCAGTGGTATAATCTGTGTCAGTGTGAGGAGAGTTAGGATAACCCAGAGAGCCGAGGAGACTCCTCTCTGGGCTACAGTACCATGTTCTCCTCCTCTCGGTTGGTTCGAGCCGCGCCGTCTTGGCCCTGAACGGGACTGGCGCTGCCTTCTGGAGTTTTCCGCTCCCCGGTCCCTTTCCTTTGCTTCGTCCGGCTACGGTTCCAAAGGTAAACCGCCCCGACGCCGAGCACAATGGGAGTCCCGACTAACAGTGCCAGCTGCCAGCGGGGTAACCCGCTCCCGGACTGGGGCTCGACTGGCTTTGAAGCAGCCATGATCCACTCCGTACTTAGCAAATGTTAGCCAGCCGCTACCACCAGCACACAGCGTGAGGAAACCTGATTGCTCCTCTTTGGCTGATGGTACCACAGCAGGTTACGTACTGCAAAATGTAATGGTGCCCCCTGGAGGCAAGGCGGTGCTATTGATGCTTCATATCTTTGAAAGAGATATTGTTGACTTTTATTTTATTTTCTGCTCATAACGGCATAGAACGTAAACGATAACTTTATTTTTCTTTATTTTAGCCAAACAATCACCGTGAGTGAACACAGTGCATACAAAACTTGGAGTTTAGTGCCTTTCCCAGGAGCACATTGACAGGTGATGGAAGGAAGCTGGAATCAAACCTACAACCTGCCAATAGCAAGACAACTACTTTACCCACTGATACATAGTATGACAAGAATATCATCAACATATTGATGATAAATGTCAAATTGCGGTGGAGGTATCAGAGAGACGACCGTGTCATTACTCAACTGGCACACAGGTTTGGCAAACATCGTAGAGGGTTACATTCATATGGGAAACAACCAGCAACAATCAAATGTGTTTTATTGAAATTCAAAGTCCTCTACCTTGCTGTCAAGGAATTTGGTCTACTCATCTTTGCAGAATTGTTATAATTCAGCCACATTAGAAGGTTTTTAAGCATGCTATATCATTCAGAGTTAGGTTAGGCCTTTCAGAAGGACACTCCAAAACTTTCACTCTGTATTTGTTTTCAGTCATTAAGAGGTGGGCTTCTTTGTGTGCTTTGGGTCATTGTCTTGTTGCATTTACCCAAGAACTTTTGGTCAAGAACTAATGGCCTGTCAGGATTGACTTTCTTTTTCTAAAATGCTGTGTTAATTTTATAGGGTGGGACACACCCTCCAAAAAGTTCTTTGATCTCATCAGTCCACAGAATATTTTCCAGAACGTATTGGAATCATCAAGAATTTTCTGGGGGAAATGTGAGATGGGCCTCTACAGATGTTCTTCCTGCTCGGCAGTGATTTTGGCCTTGAAACTCTTCCATGGACACTATTTTTGCCTCTTGTCTCATTCTTATTGTTGAATTGTAAACACTGATCTTCACTGAGGCAAGTGAGGCCTGCAGTGCTTTAGATGTTGTTCTGGGTCCTTTGTGACACCCTGAACAAATTGTTAAGGCACCCTTGGAGTAATTTTGGTAGGTCGGTCAATTCTGTGAAGGTAAAGGCTCTCACTGTGGTTTCCTGGAATATCACAGTCATAGAAGTGGCTTTGTAACCCTTTCCAGACTGACAGAAGCCAATGACTGTGTTTCTCATTTGTTTTGTATTTCTTTAGATCAGGGGAGGATGTATCGCTTTTTGAGATCTTTAGCCTATGTCATGTTGTCAGACAGGTTCGATTTAAGGGATTTTCCTGGTTCTACGGGTCTGGTATGTTCGACAGAAAAAAATAAACAATACTTTCTAAAAATGTGATTTATCTCAGTTGATTTATAATTTAACAAAGGAGTGATGACCTTTTCCCATAAGGTAAAGTTAGTTTGGATAGCTTTTTCCCTAATAAATACAATCATCATTTGAAACTGCTTTTTGTATTTACTTAGGTTCTCTGTTAGAAACTTAAATTGGTTTGGTGATATGAAACATTTAAGTTGGGCAGAAAAGCAACACCAGATTCAATCTGTAAGGGAACAAATACTTATTTGTAGCACAGTATTTGTGGTCAAGTTGATTAACACATCAGTTAGAGATTGGTCATGGACCAAGTTAAACAAAAATAAGATTTAATACATTTTCTTTTTTAATTCGTTACTCCAGAGAACTTGTTTCAACTGCTCTACAGTCCAGTGTCAGCGAACTTCAGCAATATATTCAATTGTTTCAATTGGTGATGCAAGGCTTTGATGGAGATCTTCAGCCACAGAAACGCATGAAGCTCTCTAAACACTGCTCTCGAACCAACGGGAAGGCACCATGAAGTTTGAAGGTCTGTAGTTGACTCTGCAGGAAGTTGGCGACATCTGCATCCGCTGACCCCTGTCCGTGATTTTAAAGGCCTACCATTTTGATGCTGAGTTCCTGTTGTTTCCAATCACTTCCACTTTGTTATAAGAATTTTCAACCTTGTACTTGTTGCTCAGGTGGCATCCTGTCACAGTACCACACTGGAATTCACTGGACTCCTGAGTGTGACCCTTTCTGTCACAAATGTTTGTAGAACCAGTCTACAGTCATAGGTGCTGGATTTTGAACACCTGTGGGTATGGGAGTTATTGGAACACCTATATTCAAAGATTTGGAAGGGTGAATGAATACTTTTGGCATTATAGCTAGTGCGCAGAAGCTATGTTTGATACTAAGCTTGGAGTAGCTATAGGCAAGCTCTGACTTTCCCAGTGAGAATTCCAGTCTCCTGTTGTATTTCCAACTGGGAGTTTGGAAAATCTGCCCCCAGTGGCTACAAAGAGAAATTACCATTAGCCTTTGTCAAGAAATTGTGACATTGAATTACTGTATTTAAACAAATTCTGTTCTTTTTATGGCCAAATATTTCAACAGTTAAGTAATAGAAAATAAATTCAAACCGCATGTAAATCACGTGAATTTCTTGACTCTTCCTCACGGTCTTGATTGTGTGGAGCATAAACAGTATATGTCTGTGGTGTGGAGCAGCCGTGTTTACCTCTGGGCCATTTTAGCTAAATGTGACCCAGTTTGGTTGTCTCTGAATGAGTTAATTTTATTTGACATTTTTATTCAAAAGAAAACATCAATTTTTCAGCTGTAAGAAATATATTCTACGGCCAAAACTGCCTTACACATTTACTGTAGAAGGCTAGCGGTTAGGCCTGCTTTTAGCATTAGTGTGTGTACGGCTTCAGTTTAACTTCAGCCACTAGATGGCGGTGCTGCTGTCTTTTAAACAGTCAATTTCTGGATTCTTCAAAAGCCAATTGAAAACAGTTGAAAATGATTTATGTGCACTTGGCTATTTTAAATACAGTGAAAAATAATCATATAAAGGTTTTATTCTTCAGTTCTAATTTAAAATCGGCGCTGCAGTTAAAAATAGCTGGTTTTTGTTTTGATGTTTGTGAATGTATCATGAGAGCAGTTGTTTTTGTTACCGCTGCCTCTCGTTTCTGAGTTTAGAGAGCCTCTGTCAGGAAATGACTGGAGCCTAAAAACTCAATATGTGCCCAAGGCCGTCTGTCCTCAGAGAGCAGCTCTGATCGCTTTTCAAAGTCAGCTATACTTAGCTCAGTTTGTTATGTAGAGCTTTGTAGGATTCTTCACATTAGATGACTCAAGTAAAGGAGTCAGTTGTTGATCACATGTGTAAAATGTGGGGCACAGTAAAAAACTGTTGTTGCTTTAAAGGTTCAAAGTCAATAACAAACATTCCAATTGGGTCCGAGTTGCAATACAACACATATAATCAAAAGCACATTTTTTTATTGAAGGAGGAACAAAGGAAGCCCAGTTTATTTCATTGGGTCTATCAAATATACTGTGAAAAGTGTGACAGGTGTTTGTATTCACCCCAGCAGTAGTCAATACTTTGTAGCAACACCTACTTTCAAACAGAATTTCTTCTGGTGCCGCCTTGTATTTAGCTCCATCCATCTTCGCATCAACTCCTACCAGCTTCACTGTCCCTGCTAAAGAAAAACATCCCAACAGCATGATACTGCCACCATCATGTTTCAATGTGGGGCTGGTGTGTTCATGGTGGTGGGTGTTAAGCACATGTAATGTCTTGCATGTAGGTTCAAGTTTAAAATTGGTCTCATTGAACCATACCACCTCCTTCCACATATCAGCTGTGTCCCTTGGCTAACACCAGCACAAAGCATAGCTTGTTAGCGAAACGCAAACAAAATTACTTCGATTTTCTTTCATTAGGCGCTTTATTTTTGCTACATTTTCTTTAAAGTCCAGATTTGTGATAGTTGTCCCCCCCATCCTTATCTGGCTTTTCACGCTGGTGGACGGCTTTGTCTTGGTAGGTTTGCAGTTGTACCATATTGTTTCCCTTTTCAGATGATGGATTGAACAGAGCTCAAAGCTTGGGATATTGTTTTGTAATCTAACTCTGCTTGTAACATCTCCACAACTTTCTCCCTGACCTGTCTGCTGGTCTCCATGATGCTGTTTATTCACTAATGTTCTCTAACAAACCTTCAGAGAACTGGATTTATACAGAGATTAAAGGACATACAATAGATCCTTTTTACTCAGTCAGGTGGCTTCTGAAAGCAATTGGTTGCAGTGGATTTTATTTAGTAAAGAGAGGTTTATATAAGTACAGCCTACATTTTTAAAAATGTGGAAGCCATGTTTTCATCCACTTTATTTTACATGACAGAATGCAAAAAAATAAAATCAAGTTTGAGGGTTACAAATCTTTTTGCGAGGCAGTGTAACTGTTTGTATATTGTGTTTATGAAGCCTATGGTCCTTAGTAATTTTACATGTGTATGCAGATTACGTCTGGTTCGAGCAAGCAATGATGAACATATTTTATAAATTTCTCAGTTTAGCATTCATAAAATCTATCAACACATAAGCATCTTCTTCCTTGTTTTGAAAAAAAAAAAAAAAAAAAAAAAAAAAGATAAAGATGTCTTTAACATTATTCTAATTGACTTCTGCATCAATTCTGTCAAAAAAGTAATGACCTTTAAAAATAATTAAAATGTAATTTGAATGCTGGATGATCTCATGGTGATCTTCTAGTGTCTTGTTTGCATGTATGAGAGCACTTTCCTTTTCGGTTTGATCCTAACTCAGTCCCATGTTTGACATAACAACAGATGACTGTTATCTTTGTGTTTACTTGAAGTTTATAAGACATCCAGCATGTCTCATACTGTATGTCTGCCTGCCCAGACTAGCCCTCCTCCCTAAGATTCAGGTTTTTAGATGGAGACGATGTGGGGAAAAAAATTCCTCTTTTACATGTGCTTGAGAGTCTATATTTAGATATTTGAGATCAATTTGTTTTAAGCTATTTAGGTTTGAAAATAACAAACTCAGTGAGCAGCTCAGATTTTCTGAAGCGGATTATGTTACTCCTTTCTTAAAGTGAAAGAAATTCCACTTCCTTATCTTTATCCTCTTTCAATTTCAACCTGGAAAAATGAGGGATTCACTGGAAGTAGAAAGTCAGATTGCTTCACTATTACCAGCCAATTCTCATCAGTAGTAACATATGAACTTAAAACGAAAACGATCTAAAATTTTAGCTTAACATTAATGTTCTGCCAGTTGTTTTTTCAAGCTGCAGGTTGTCATAAATCAGCACTAATTTAGATATTATCCCATTTAAGCCTGTAAAATCTCAAGAGATACTCAGAGTAGTGAAATGACAGGAAAGCTGTAACTTTATGGACTCAATACATGAAGGATAAATAACAAAATCTATGCAACAAGTCAACTACAAGTCTCCAGCCTCACATTATGTAGCTTGATCACTAGTTTTAGCTGTACATAATTGATTCGTTTGGGTTAAACACTTGACTGGGATGTGCTTAAACTCCTTTACTATTTTTTTTCTCTTCAGTTTGTTGATTGCTGCTTTGAGTTTTGCTTGCTGTGTGTTGACTGTAGTGAACTGTCAGGCTTTGTAGGCCATCCTTAAAGTTCTGTCTATAATTTTTGGATATAATCATCTCCAAAGACACATCTCATAGGCGAGAGGAGAGGACTAGAGCTATATGTCTCATTACATCTTGTTAAACCAGCTGTAATGTGCTCTGTAGAGATAGACTATAAACTTGTTGCTTTTTGGTCAAAGCATTACACATTTTATTTAGACTTTAGGAATCCCTATGAGCTTGAAGATACTGAAGCTTTATCTGTAAAGAAATTAACTGGGTTTCAATGCTGCATTTCTATCCACCCCCACCTAATGCTACTGAGTCAATATTTTTTGGAACAATCTTTTTCTGCAAGTGGTTTAGGGTATGTTTGTTGTAATGGAAAGTTTTGTTGCTAGCTAAAGATTTGTGACTGTCTTGAACTTACTGTTCATGTTTTGTCTTTATTCTATTATGGGGACTTCCAAAAAGCTTTTCATCTGAGATTCTTTTGAAATATGAAAAATACAGTTCAGAGAGAACTTTGTTCTTGGTGCCTTAAGTAAACAAAAACTAATTTCTCTGTTCCTATCACATATGTACAACACTGAATAGTCGTCCTGCTGATAAAAGAACTTGACCTGTGTGTTGAAAACAGCACACGGGATTGTGGGAAGTCCACTCTCACCACCAGACACACACATACACTCTCAGAGAGTGTACGCAGGGAGACATACACTGTCCGTCCATCCGTCCGTCTGTCCGTGAATCTGTCTGTCTTGATTCTTGAAATTCTTCTACCTGAGTTGAGGATCTCTGCAGCTCCTCCACATTTACCTTGGCTGCTTTTCTGATTGATGCTCTCCTGCCCAGCCTTTCAGTTGAGTTTCACTAATGTTCTCAAACAAACTTCTAAGACCTTCACAGAACAGCTAGATATATACTGAGATTAAATTACACACTAATTAGGTGACTTCTGGAGGCAACGAGTTGCACTGGATTTTATTTAGGGGTATCAGAGTAAAAGCAGCTAAATATAAATGCACACCACACTTTAAATTCAGAAGACTAAAACATTCAATTTATAATTACCTTACACTTTCTTTTGGTCTATTACATAATATCCTAATATAACAAAGTAAAGTTTGTAGTTCTGCTGTGAAAAACAGGAAAGAGTTTCGGGAGTATGAAATGAAAACATTTGCAAAAGGCTGTATAACTCAGCAGTAGACAGTTTATTCTGAAGAGACATCATTTGTCCTGTTTGACACAGGGAGCCCCGGGCACGCCGTGCAGTGTGGGAGACACAGATCCCGGCACTCCATAATTATTGACATGTTTGATGCAGTCTGCAAGTGGAAAGTATGGGCAAATTGGAGTTTCAGCTGTTTACCCTCAGGCTGTAATGGAAAGATTAAAGTGGAGGCCACATCAGCCACCCATTGAAAAAAATACTAGCTGTTACTCAGTTACTCCCACCTCCCAGCATCTCCTTTTTTTACCTCTCTGCCAGCCACGGTAAATAGATTACAGAGGATTCTCTTATTTAAAGACTCGAGCAAATGCTCTGCTGTTTATTTTTGGATTCTCCAGGAATAACACAACAACAACACCAAAAGCACCCAGAGGCTCTAGTGGCATTCAGTAGACGTTACCTTTCCCCTGTGGGATGTTTGTGTGTGGCAGAGCTGCCAGGCAGTCAGAGACTTAGTGGGTCAGCTGAGCGTGGTCTTTGCTTTCTGCACCACTGAGCTGGGATCTCATTTGAATCTGTCCTGCTGGGTTTACTGAGCCAAGAGGGTGTGTGTGTGCACAGCTGCTGATCATGTCCCTCAGACTCCTGCCTGCTATCGTGATGGAAAACGACGAGGATGATGATGGGAACTTCACTAAATGGATGAGTAGTTACTGGGGTCACGGAACAGACGCCGGACATTCCAGAGAGAGAAAACGCAGTTTCAGGCGGCCTTCGAAAACGAACCTTGATCGTAGAGCATCACTCCCCACTGTGGTAAGGACCAGCTGAATACTTGGATACATTCATTGCACTTAGTTCCACTGGTTCAGCTTGAATTGACATTTACAGAGCAACATAATGCACACAGTAAAACAGCTTTTCAAAGCTGTGCTATTTTATTAAAGCAAGAGCAAGATGTGACTTTTATTCAGCTGAATGTAACATGTTTGCACTCTTCCCTTCCATGTATATACCTGATATGTTTATCTGTCATGACTTATAGAAATAAAAAGACCTGACCTGCAATTTGCCTTTAAATTTTTTTTACATCAGTTGTATAACATAGTAGATATTCTTCCTCACCAAAAAGTGCACTTATGCAGAAAACAGGGCCCTGTAAAAGATAGTGAGGGGAGCTGAGAGGGTCAGTAGAATGAAGGATGTGTTTGTTCCACACCTGCCTGCTAAACTGATTTCTGCTGCAACACAGACAATCCCACTGTTTTTTGACTTGCAACTAAAACACACTCAACTAGGGTGTAAATATAATGCCAATCTCCAGTTTCCGAGACAACTTGATTTTACATCTTGTATTACTGCAGTTACTTCATGTATTTTTAAAATATATTTTGAATTTTTTTCCAATTTTTTCATTCTGATCTACTCACTCCCTCATTTTACTGCATGCTACTCACTAACTCACTGATGCATTACAGCATATCAAGAAAGATGCAAATGCATTCATATCAGGGAACCATCTTACCAAGAGCAAGTGTGGATCACACCAGACCTAATAGCACTATGTGAGTTCTACCAGGAAGAGGACTCTGTAGCACATGTTGGTCTTTATTATTGAAGTTACAGCAATGAAAGAGAACGCTTAAAAAGTTGTAATATTTATAATTATTTAGAGATACAGGAGAAATAAATGGAATGTAGAGCTTGTTTTGTTTTCATGGGGGATGGTGGTTAATTCTGGCTCAGACTGGATGGCAGCAATGAACCATTATGTAACAAAAAAATAAGAAAAACAAGAAGAGATGAATCACTCATTTATTTCCAGGATGATATTGGTTTACAGTTATTGCTGATCTCTGACCTGCCGATTCTCATTTCAACTGATTCCGATTTTTCCTGTCAATTAATGAATGGAACCCCCCCCCCCAGCTGTTACAGTACTTGACTCAATCACTGATTGGAGTTAATCAAGAGAAAACTGGCTGATTCATATTGTTGGTTTATCAATTGGTGCATCTCTGAACAAAATATTAAACTAATTTGATTTACTAAATTTGAACATATGTTAATTTGGACTTCATATGTGTAAGACATTTTTCTCAACAGCTCAGTCCCAGAAAGTAGACTCTGCGTTTGTTTTACCTGACATATCAGGTGAGCTTTATTAAATGAGATTTTTGTCAAATAGGGAGCTGCTCTGTGTAATCAGACACATTCATGGTTCAAATCTGCGATAGGACATTGAGGGAAATAACTTTTGACATATGCCTCCTGCTAAGTAAGCACATGGCTTACTCACAAAAACTGGATTTTATTTACTTTATTGACAATTTTTCATGTTTTTATTTCCCAAAATATGAAACTGGAAAGAATATGCTGTAAAAGTGCAAAGCAATGAAAAATATTTTCAATGAAATCATCCCCTTTTTATGCATTAAATCGTGTGCTCCTGAGCTTTATCATATTTTTTACACCAAAAAGGCCCATCAGACAACAAGCTGTTAGTATGTGTTAATAGTTAGTGTTAATACACCAAAAATGGTTGGAGTTCCTAGTTGTAGTGTGTTTGTTAAATTTGGAAAAACATATTTTTTAGTATTTAACGTACAGATCACCAGTGAAAATTGATTAAGCATAAATTGATTCCGATTTCTAGCCCATTAACTGGTGCATTTCTAAGTGAGATGATAATAAACCAATTTTATTTCATACTTGTTTTGCATCTGATAGAAGTCAGATTATAGCTAGTGAATTAACTGGCTGAACTGAGTCAAGAGGTAAGATATAATTAGCTGATGTTACCTAAGGACATTAGTGGCAGAGTGATTAACTCAATTCAATAAAACCCATCTCACTGAGGTTCTTCATAGTTTCAACAAAAAAAATTAAAAATCCTGCAATGACACCCCCTTTTTCTCTTCATTTGTGTGATGTACAGACACAGTTGGACGCCATGAAGCTAAACAAGATCCACACAGTGACCAAGGCTCCCATTCCCAAAACAAAGGAAGAGAAGGGGGAGGTCAGACCCCACCAGAGGATTCATCGCATCCCCTCGGATGAAAACCGGCCCAAGACGGCCATCCCAGAGAGCCGCATCACCCCCATCCCAGAGATCACAGAGTCCTTCCAGAAGAGGCTGTGCTTCACTGACAAGAAAACCATGTCTCTGGTGAGAACTGATTTTTCTTCTACATTTAGGTTGTCTTCTTTTAAAGATCATTATTAACTTCTTGATAAGTTGCTTTTGGTGAAGCCTGTAGGGATTAAGGAGTACTTAGAGGGCATTAAGGTTGTGTTACCTTAATGATGTGCATGCAGGATAAAAGACATGTGAGATCTGCATGACATAACAAAAAAAAGCTCCTATTAGCAGGACTTTCAGATGTAAGTAATACGGATTTTGTAGGAAATGGTAAAATTATTTCAATGTTGTGCTTTTAAAACCATGTGAAAAATGTTGGACAATTTCTTGAAATGATTGCTAAATCATCTACATTCTTCATTTACTCGGTATCAGGTATATTATTTAAATATGTCAAATTAAATGTAAGTTTCAGGCCTCAAGTCACATTTAAACGTCCACTGAAGCACCCAGATAGAATGGAATTTAAAAAAACGATTTAATTGTATTGCTATGACTGTGATGTCAGATGCAATAAAAGGCAAAGTTGGTACTGTGTGCACCCTGGTATTCCCATGTCAATAGGGTGTAGCACTCCCATGGTTTCTGGGCACAAGCTGCGATGCGGACTGTCTTTTGTGGCAAGTCAGCACACAGCTAATGTAACTGTCTCTCCTCCTGTGGAGGGCCAGTGGGTCTGAGTTGACGTCTGAGCTGATCCCACACATGTTGAAGAGAGGCCAGGAGACATGGCTATCTATAAAAAGACAACACCCACAGCCAGACTTATCGTGTTGTCTAGATGGAAGACAACAGGGTGTTACTGGGTGTTTTGTTAGGAGATGCAGAACATTAGATGTAACACTGATACAGCTCTGTGACATCAATGTCCCCTTTACTGTTAACATACTAGACCCCATACCACATGGCATTTCATGGCATGATGCCAAGAGTTATTACAATGTGTCTTTCAACATCATTGGCAAGACTAGTTTTCTCCCTTTGCTGTCACCATATATGACTACAAATGTCATCTCTGGGAATCCAGAACTGAGCATTGGAAAGAGTCTAATACCTGTGAACAGACTGCAGACGGATGTAACAAAGTTCTGTAATGCTTGTTGTGTTATATGACCTTTCTAACTAGGTTTTAGATAACCAGAATCTTTTTGTTGGAAAATAATACATAGTTTTCAAAATGTTTTCAAAATGTCTTCCACATAGAAATCACAAAAGTGTTCAAAATCCAGTGAAATCAATTGCGCTCAGAAGTTACCTAATCGGTAAACAGAGTCTGTTCTGTAAAGGCCTCAGAGGTTTGTTAGAGAACAAAGAGCATTATGAAGACCAAGGAGCACAGTGACCCGTCGGTCAGGAAGAAAGCTGTGGAGATTTGAACATCTCAGGGAGCTACAGAGAACTTGAGGCTGGGGTCGGGGTTCACCTTCCAGCAGGGCAACAACCCTAAACATAAAGTCAGAGCAACAATGGAATGGTTTCACGTGTTAGAGCGGTCCAGTCAAAGTTTAATCCTCACTCCTGTGGCTTGATTAAAAATTGATGTTCACAGATGTTTTCCATCTGATCGGATTTAACTGACAGCTTGAGCTAATTTTGAAAGAAGAATGGGCAGAAAATTAAGTTTGTGTAGAACATGTGGAAACCTGGTATAGATATATTCCCCTAAAGACCTGCAGCTTTATTTGAAGCACTGAGGGAGTCTATAGTAGTAGTAGTATTGGCTAAATACTGTATATACACATGACACACTTTTAAGATTTTAATTGTAAAAAAAACTTTAAAATGCATGTGACCTTTTCCGTATGCTTCGCAATTTTACACTCTTTCATGTTGGTCTATCAAATAAAATCCCAATCCAATCCATTGAAGTTTTTAGTTGTAATGTGACAATGTGACAAAAAGTAAAAAGTTTAAGGTTTATGAATTCCTTACCTTCTGGTGTGCAACTTAAGTACACCAGCTCCTTGCAAATGATATCACTCACATGTTCCTTCCTAGTTTGTATGATAATATGAGAAACAAAAAACTGTTGATACTAAGACTGAAAATCTAATTCTCTTTATATTCTGTAGAGTGATAAAGACAAGATGTGCCTGACTTGTCATGAAGATATGTGTAGGAATGGAGAGGGAGTTCAAGAACTTCACTGCACACACCGCTTCCACAAAGAGGTAAGAAAACATATTTAGGACAGATCCACTGCATGTACTTCCTGTCTGTGATGTGTTCAGTGTAATCCCAGCATGCTGGAAATCAGATCTCCAGTGCAGGAAAGCATCTCATTCCTGCACATGCATGATGGGACTTAGTATGAAAACAATGCTCCAGTAGCAAAGACCTGCAATGACTCTGTAGATGCATGGAGCATCCTCACAAACTGTTGACCCTCAACTAGGCACTTACTGAATCTGATGTCTCCTTCTGGTGGGTGCTGAAGGAAGCCCGGAGGTTAGAGCTGAGTGTGCCACGCAGAAGCAGCGACACAGCAGCTTGTCTGTTCAGGAGGCTCTCAGATGAGAGGAGAAAGTCTGCAGATGGATCAATTTCCTCGGCAAAGGAGCAGCACACTCCACGTCGACAGCTTTCCCTGCGAAGACAGCGCTGAAATCTCTCAGAAAGGCACCATCTTTGAAAAAAATTAATTTTAATGATTTTTTTTCAAACATCAGGATTCCTACTTGTTTATTTTCAGCAACATGACATGTCTGAATCGGCAAATCCTGAAAACTGGGGCAGTGCATGGTGTAGAGGTAGAGTGGGGGCCCCACATATGGAGGCTATTTGTCCTCGACGCAGCTGCCCTGGACAACCCTGGAACCAATGCTACATGTCTTCCCTCCTTCTCTTTCCACCCATTTCCTGTCTAATACAACAAATAAAGGCCACTAGTGCCACAAAAACCTTTAATTAAAAAAAAAAAAAAAAAAACTCTGAAAGCTGCCCTATGAGCTCTTTCGGTTTGTTCAGATTTTGGTGATCCAGCTAACCTCTTGCTCCTCAGGCTGAAGCATTAAATTTATGGTAGTTTAAAGACTTAAATTTATACTTAAAAGCATTTAATTGTCGGAGAATAACTTAGTTTTTGTGATTGTATGTAATTAAGTGGGGTAATGTCAGTTTAATAATTTACAGCTGTACCAGAGGTTTCTTGATTCTTTGAGCTTGTAGAGATCCTTGCAAAAGTATTCATACTGTCTGAACTTCATATTGTGTCCCATTGCAACCCAAAAATTAAATGTATTTTCTTGGGATTTTATATGGTAGACCCACATAAAGTGAAGTGAAACGAAAATGATAGATGGCTGTCTTTAAAAAAAATCTGAAAAGTAAGGCATGCATTTGCATTCATTCATTTTCCCAGAACAGCGAAAGCTCAGTCAGACAGAACGCATGTGAATGGATAGATCAATTTAAAGTCTTCCCACAGATTTTTGATTAGATTTAGGTCTTTAGCTTGACTAGACCATTCCAACAGATTATTATGAACTGATCTAAACCAGTGGTCTCAAACTGCATTCCTCAAGGGCAAGAGTACTGCAACTTTTAGATTTTCACTCTAAACAATTTAATTGTATATATAACTGTATATTTAGGGTAATTAAACTGCAGGAGGTGAACCTCCATCTCAGTCTCAAGTCATTTACAGCCTCTAACAGGCATTTGTGAAGGACTGCCCTGCATTTGGCTCAATCCATCTTTTCATGATCTATTAGCAACTTATTTTACCCTGTTAAAAAAAAAAGCCTACCCACAGCATGATGCTGCCACCACCATGTTCAGGGTAATGTGCAGTCTTGGTTTCTCACCACAGAAAACTTTTTGTGTGTAGCAAGCCTAGTTTTGGTTGTTTCTGACCAGAACACCATTTTCCACATGTTGACTGTGTCCCCTACATGGCTTGTGGCGAACTGCAAATGGGTTTACTCGTGGCTTTCTTTTAACAATGCTTTTTGTTTTGCCACTCCTCCATAAAGGCCAGATTTATGGCGTGTACAACTAATAGTTATGCCTTCAACAGATCCTCCCACCTGAGCTGTCAGTCTTTGCAGCTCATCCAGAGTTACTGTGAAATAGTTCCTTGGGTATGAAGATTGCAAGCTACAACATTGGGTGTAAATATTGTCCATTAGCTAAAATTTATTAAAGAAATGTATAAAGTAAAACATGCATATGTGTCTATGTGTATATATTTATGTATGTTCAGAGATCTAGTTACTTGTGCACTGTAACGTTTTAAAAGGTGACCTTGTTTTATTACAGCCCAGGTGTTGACCTTGAACCCAGAGTTGAACTGTGTGTCGTTAAATTTCTCAGAACTTTGGGTTGTATCTGCTTTATCAGTTTTTAAACACAGGAAACTGTTTTCAATTTTTAAATCTTACAAGGATCTTACAAGGAATGGACAAAACATGTTACTTCCCACTTTGTCAGGGTCACCCTCAATCCTGTTGTGCATGAGGTTACTGCAGATCAACATGTGGGAAATGACATCCTGGCATGAGTACAGAAAATCAGTATACAAATAACTGACTCAGTTAACCAATAAATTTAATGTGGGTAACAATCTGTTTTGTGGTGTGTTTCAGTACATGGAGCAGTGGCTGTGGAAGAGACAGACATGTCCCACGTGCAGTGTCCACGTCTCCATTATAAAGCCTCTCTACTGGTCTTCGTCCCGCACCACTGTCCCATGATGGCCCTTTCACTTGCAATGCCTGCATGTTCATTCCTGTGACCTATTGGCCCAAAAACCTCCAGGACATCCAAATCACTCCTTCCCTCTGCATGGTCACCCAGTTCTAGATTATCTTCTTGTTTTAGAATGGCCTGGATCCTCCAGGGTAGCAAACAGACAGATTTTGCCACAGACAATCTGAGCAATGGGATCTGAGGAGACTACGTTACAGGAGAACCTGTGGCCATACTGGTCGGTTTGACATTTCAATCACCGAACTGTTCACATCAAAACTAAAGGACACACCAAGAGAATTCAGCTCCAGACAACAGGCAGCTTTATTTGGCAGGCAATGTCAGGCAATATTTGCAATGTCAGCTGAAACAAACTCCAACGAGGGAGGCTAATTCACAAAGGTTTTACCTCAATTTGTAATAAAAGTACACTCTAACAATTGCTGGCTAGATGAAAAACAATGTTATTTGGGGTATTTTGATAACTCAGTCCGGCATATGTCAAATACAAACCAATCAATGCTTGGGCTGATTTACCACAAAATAGTTGCGTAATAAATTCAACACAGCATACTGGGTGTGGTTTTTAAAACTAATTAAAGTTGCTAATATCAAATGTGATGGTCACCAAACAGTAAACACAGAAAAAAATCCACAGCCTGGATTGTTAAACAAGTAACAACTGAGTTAAAATGAATGATCAACCTTGTCTATCTCCAGCAGTCAATGGGTGGGAGTGAGAGCACATAATCCCACCTGGTGGTATTTTAGGTTTGCTTGTTAACCTAGAGTGCATGTTTTTAGTCTGTCGGAGGAGTACCAAGAGAAAACCCATAAATGCACAAGGAGAACATGCAACAACCACACAGAAATATAAACAATAACTATTATTGTTTATATTGACTTTATTACCAGTTGTTGCTCAAAATTGGAATGATAATTACAGCTTGCACAAGCTTGCGCTAATTATTTAGCCGGTAAAAGGCTAAATTTGTCTCTAGTGTGAACTACAGTCAATAATACCTGGATAATAACCAATAATACCAATAATAACTTACTGATATTAACATTATTATGCCACATCAGTTTATCATCCTACACTATTTTGTTTTATCCTTTGGAAGAGGTTCAGATCAGTTTCTTGTCCAGTTCAACATGGCAGTCTGTGAAGAATAATGAGGCTCTTCTAAAAGTCTTTTTTAAACCCACTTTTGCTAACTCCTCAGTAAGGAAAGATGCTATTGGCTGTTCTGAAAGTTGCTAGAAGTTAAGTTAAATCATCACGAGTTTTGTAATTTGCCATTGGCATGCAATTGTAATGGCTGATGTGAGAGAGATAAATAACATAATCAAAGTGACAATAAGGGAACATAAATCCCTGAATGGTTGTTATGGGAGATGGAAGGATTTCTCAAACATACATGAAAGAATCAAAGCAACACTCCAGGTATGTTTTTGATGAGGCAATAACATTATAACATGATATAAAACTCAAAAAAGGCGTTTTTACATGAAACCCCCCCCCCCTTTACATGAGCAGGTCTGGCTCCACTTGCGTGGGACTGCTACATCAGGACTTGGTTGCTGTGAGGACTTTGGGACAGGGGAACAGCCAAGGAAAGCACCCGCTTCTTGCTGGGAAGGTCAAGGCTAACTAATTGCTTTTAAATGAAGTCACCAGAGAAGTCTGAAAAACTCCTATGAATAACGACAAAGCTGACAAAAGTGTCTCTACAACAAACTGGAACATAATTTTTAAACCAGTTTTTAATTAAAACTACCCAACTTCTGCTCCAACAGGATAAATCCAACATTCAGGTTAAAGGAAAAGCCCAGCAGTTTTTAGAGAGTACCACCACTGCTATCATTAAGATGACATGTTTCAGGTAGGGACTTTGTGTAGACACAACTCTGTGTTTCTGTGTTGTTATACTGTGGTAAATTATGTGAATGTCAGCTTCTTTTATGGAGTTCTTACTTCAGTCACACCTTTAAAGTTGGGTTGCACTGATCCCAGTACAGATGTGGGCTATGGTCTGTTAGACCTCTCAGTCTTTCTGCTAAACTAAGTTTGACGTCCGTTGCCCACTTCTCTATATTTAATACACAGGCATAAAATCAGGTATCATTCTCATCTAACTCACAGCAGAAAGATTTTGCGAAACTATGCCTTCAAATCTGACTTTGAGTAAATTGTATATTCCAGTAATACCATGTTCAACTGATGTCTTATTGTTTTTAAAGTTTCAAATAAATAGGAAAAAGAGTTTATATACACTCATAATTTTGGACTTTTCATGATTTATTAGAATTTTTCTTTTTAAAGTTATAAAGAGTAAAGAACAACTAACCTCCTTGATTTAAATAAAGAAGAATTCCTCTTATAAGTTTGAATTTATTTTGGATTATCATTATTAACATGCAGGCACAAGTATGCAAACACCTCAAAAATATTTAGTTCAATGTTCTTTCGCATGTCACACATTTTTTGTGGCCATCAACAAGCTTCTAGCATATCTGCAGAGTTTTTAGAGCTCATTTAAAGTAGTTTGGATTTCTGGAATGGCTTTGAAAAACAGTACAAAAAAAAACTGCTTACACAGAGTGATGGTCATGGCTTTGGGGAGGCCATTCAGGAAGTCTAATTTTAGTTTGTGTTATCCATTTCAAAAACATTTTCAAATGTGTTCAGATGTCTGGCTGTTGATTTGATGTGATGTTGAACAATTACAAGGTAGTCCTTCTTTATTATTCCACCCATTCTGTACAACACACTGGTTGTAAAACAAACTCACAGCAATCAGCCGCCGCCAACACCATGCCTGACAACTGGTACAATGTTCTTAGGTTTAAGCAGCTCTGCCATGCTTCAACTCTTGTCTCATGCCACCATAAAGGTTTTCTTATGTGGCATTTTGCTTGTCCATGTCAGCAGCTGTAAATTGAGGTTGAAAGTGTTGTTTTTGGAGCAGAAGCAAAAGCTAACATCTACAGCTCTCCTTATCTCCGCTCTTGGAGGTACAGCTACTCAGCGCCAAAGAAAATGAATGCTGTTCCTCAACTGACTACTTTGCACATGCCAGACAATAGCATGTCAAGTAGAATTGTGCCTGGATATTTCATCTTTCCAAGCTGCATTTTCTTTAGAATATTTTTGATTACCTTAGTGCTAATTTTTCACAAATGATCTGGAGAAAAATCTGTGAGCAGGTGAATTCATGACCACTGAGCTACAAATAGGTGGGGGTGAACTGTAAAACGTGCCTCACTGTGAACAGCAAAATTGGTGTTCTAGAAGCTTCCTGTACATATCAAGCATCCTTGCACATCGTGAAAGTATATAAACCTCTGAGCAGAACTGTACATTTAAAGTTTAAGGTTTCATTTGCTCCCATAAAATGCATGCAAACTGCTCCCACAAGAGTTTAGCATCTCATTTCCAATCTGCACCACCTTCCCTCCTTGGCTCAAGGTTCATGACTGTCTGTGTGTGCACATCATATTAGTGTGTCACTTAGCATGTACAGCCTTGTCACAGGTCAGAGAAGATACTGAGATTAAGCAAATCACAATAGCCATCTCCAGCATTGCAAGCAAAGGTTTTTACACATAAAACCTAGCCTGCTATCATCTCTAAGCCTTTAAAGATCACTGGTGCACTGTGTGCCCTGCACTGCCAAATGAGACGTTTACTGGGTGTGCAACAAGAATAAACTTCTGCATCTGTCTGCACCGTATTTAAGCACATAAACATGCAATTATACTAAAAGCATTTTTATTTTTAGCTCCAAAAAGGTTGTCCTTATCTTAAACCACCCCAAAAATATATAAATTCATATGCAACATATTATCTCAAAGTCTTTCTTAACAAAGAAATGACTTGAGATTATTTTTGACTAAATATTGATTTTGTTGCCAAAAACACATACATAAGTTTAAGACTAAAATGGATCAAAAAGCAGTCTGACTAGATAATCCAGTGTGTACATTTCATGTGTTTATCACTGAGCAAACCTCATAAAGAAGCATTCAGGGTCACCACATTTCGATAACAAGAACATAGCCACATTGGTACAACTTTACAATACTTAAGTAAGCAAAGGCTCCAAACACAGCCAGATTACTGGCTGTTAACAATAAATATGTGAATAGTCCTGTCTGTAGGGTTAATTTCTTCCTGCTTTCACAGAAGGTGATAAAGACACATCATCACATACTATTTTCCATCACTGAACAGCTATAGAAGGTTTAATATAAAGAAATGTGGATAATAATTAAATGTAACATGCAACAATGGCACCATTCATCTCTACATTTAATATTTTTGAGAACACATGCCGTTGTTTTCCTCATATCTTAGGTCCTGTACATTTGACAAAAAAAGGGATGTGACAAGACCCTGCAAGATGTGGTTTTGTTTCCTTTCAACAGCAATAATCTCGTTATCTAGTTGGTTATCTTATTTAATTATGCCTTCAGTCATAAGATCATGACACAGCCCTTACAAAATATAATGTATTCAAAGTAGTTAAAATCCCATAATAACACAGGCATGAAAGAGCTTTCTCAAACCAGTTTGAGTTAGTGATTAAAGCAGAAACAAGCACAAGCTGCTGCAGATCATATGAAAAATAATGCCTCTTCATTTACATTTATTGTGTCAGCAACACAGTATGTGCTAACAGCAGGAGTACTGAAAGGTTCCTACAAGTTTGTTCACACAAGTCTTCATCTAAAGAAATCCACCACTGGTGAGTTGGGACAAATAATAATGTGGTCAAACTCCGGGTATAAAGAGAAATTGGAGTGATACAAACTTTTGTGTCCTCATGCTGCTTTGTTTTTCCAATCCTAATTTTGCATGAGTTCAACAGGTGCATCGGTGGATTTGTATGGCTGGAATTTATTTAACTTGGACACAGAAAGGCCAGGGTGTGTCAAGAAGTTGTTCAAAGGGGCGACCAGTCGGGAGGGGCACTCAAAAACCAAAAGCCAGAACGGAGATTTAGGAATTTTATGATACTGTTGTCATATGTTTGGAGTATGTGGGGTAGAGAAGAGAATGAGTGATAGATACTGAAAATCTGTGTGGTATGAGGGACACCAAAAAATGCATAAGACTAAATCATTAAATAAACTTTTCACACTGAAACATATATTTTCTTATTTGAAATTCACATGAATAAATCTTGTACATGTATGCCATTGTTCAGGGTCACCAATCAGATTTCAAGGGTAGCTGGTACCTCCCAACACAGCTCGAAGAGGAGGAATTTCAAACCATCTCTTCCATTGATCATAATGGGCAAGCATCATGTCATCAACCTCAACGACTCTCTGCCCAAGTTTCTGACCATATGGCCAGACAGGGATTTGAAGAGAAGTGGCAGAAGCATATGAGAAACAGTCTTCAGTCAGAGTCCTCTTCAGAATGGTTGCAAGACTGACTGCTACTGGAGATCCTTCCTGCCCACAGCATCACCATCCACTACTACTCTTTGAAGATACTTGGATGATATGGGTTACAATAACATAAAATTTTTGTTTGGGATACATAAAGTATTTTTGAACTGAATTTGAATAGAATTAAAACACTGTTTCTGTGTGGATGTGAGGCACAAATAGTTAAAAACTTTCCAGTTTTTTGGAAAAGAAAAAAACGTTGCTGTGTGAGCTGACAGGGCCTAAGGTGGATAGGTCAAGCTAATTTGCAATGCCCATCTAGTTGGGCCTTTTGGTTTGGTTTGGTTTGGTTAAATGAAAAACGCAACGTACAATACAGAGTTTAAAATAAACACACCAGATCAGATAATGTAAAAGAAAGTAGTTTAAAACAGACAGGTATTTTATAAAAGGGAAAATTTGTGATTACTTATAATTCACACAGAAAAGCTGTAAGAGAAAAATTTTGTTGGAGGCACTTTAGAATTCCCAATGCATGTTCCACGAATCTGGATAAAACTGTCACATTTATGCAGTATAACTATCACGTTTATACAATATATTATAATGTTTATACAATAGAATTATCCCATTTGTACAATATAATTAACAGGTTTGTGCAAAATCATGTTTGCACAATATATTATCAGGTTGTGCAATATCACGTTTGCACATTATATTATCACGTTTGTGCAGCATAATTATCATGTTATAACATGACTGTTCAAAAACTTATGCTCTTTTGTGACAGCAATTGTTTATGAACCTTTACAGTCACTGAGCAAAAACGTTGAAAGATTTCAAGGAAAATAGCTCACAATTAAAAGTTTAATTTTTCTTTGTCTAATAGAACATATATGTAGGTGTGTTGCTGATGTGCCAGTGGTTTGCTGGGAGAACTGGGATAATACACCTTCTTGTTGTCAGGAGGATTTGAAGTAAAAGTAAAGTGTAGTTCATGTTCTCAATCAAAGCGACGTCCTCCTCCTCCTCCTCTTCCTCCTCCTCCTCCTCCTCCTCCTCCTCCAGCTGCAGTGTACGTGCCGGGGCTCTTGTTCCGGTGCAGCCTGCCCTCCGTCGCGCCACGGAAAGTAACGGTTTCCTGTGAGAAGAGACTGACCAAGGTCGAGCTCCAGCGGGCGGAGAGAAAGTGCACACGTGGACGTCGCAGACCGACGGCTCAGCCAGCCAATGAGAGCGCGAGCTTGTGACGTCAGTACTCACCTCTTCTCCAATGGGCTGTTTTTTTCACCGAGCAGCGCAGGCCTACTGTGTTTAAGGCAGGAAAGAATTACCCTAGTGGCATAAAAAAGTTGGGATACGGATCTGGCTGCAAGGAATCTGGCTCAGCCAGCAGTCTGTTGATGTTTACTTTGTGTCGAGCTGAAAAACAGACTAGACATCCTTTTTCGTTTCTAGGGGATCAATGTGATGGGAAAAAGAAAAGGAATACATTTTTCTTTCTGAATATACTTGATGTGAGATTTTAATTTTCAGAAACGAGCTAACTTAGGTAAGACCGTGCTTTTTTTTTTTTTTTTTTTTCTTTCCCAGTGTCTGAGAATGCGAGGCTATGGAAACTTATAGAGGAGATGTGGCTTTAAAGGGAAACTACTTTCAACGCGTATCTAATTATAAGATGGAAAACTTCATCTTCACAGACGAACATTAAACATAGATCTTATTTTTCTTACCAAGTTAACTCTGTAAGCATGATGACTTTTTAGCTATGTTGTTAAAACCTGTTTAATGTTAACGGGTGTGTCCGAAAAGCCTGTCTAGGTTTTAAATGGAAAAACTAAATTAACATAAGTTGCGTGCATCTAAAGCTATATTTTCTCTAAAACTTTCTGTTCTACAAAAAAAGACCTCATAACTACTTCTTCTTCTTCTTTTTTAATCACAGGAACAATTTCAGTCCAGAAATAAAGTGGACATTTATGCTCTAACCAACAATATTCTACATATGGAGGACCGAAACTTACATAATTAAAAATAAAAGCAGAAATATAAACGTTTTGTTTTTCCTTACACATGCGTTTTTGTCAAGAAGTGTTTATATTTTCTTTTTCTTTTTCCATACACGAGTTTTCATCAAGACATGTATATATATTTTGTTTTTCTTTTCCTTATACATGCGTTTTTGTCAAGAAATGTATATATTTTCTTTTTTCTTTTCCTTATACAAACGCTTGTATAAGGAAAAGGCAAAACAAAATGTATACATTTCTTGACAAAAACGCATGTATAAGGAAAAGAAAAACAAAATATATATACATTTCTTGATGAAAATGCATGTGTAAGGAAAAGGAAAAATAAAATATATACATTTCCTGAAAAAAAGTAAACTCGTGTACGGAAGAGGAAAAACAAAATATATATATTTCTGCTTTTATCTTAAATTATGTCAGTTTTGGTCCTCCATATCTACAGTGCGGTGAAAAGTACTTAGCCTGCTCCCTTACAGATTTCTTTTTTGTCACATTGAAAGATCATTAAACAAATTTAACTCGATAAAGCTGTTTTTAAATTATGATTTCTTTTTTTAAGGACCCCCCCCCCCGTCCTTCATCTAAATCAACCTGACTCTATGTGAAAAAGTAATCACTCTCTAAATCTAACACCCAGTTGTTGCACCCTTGCTGGAAACAGCTGCCATCAAGCATCTGTGATTACTCATAATAAGTCTTTTATGTCACTGTGGAGGAATTTTGGTCCTTTATTTTTATAGAACTGTTTTAATTGGAGGGGTTCCAGTTATGTATGGCCCATTTAAAGCCGTACCACAGC
The DNA here is from genome assembly GCA_014839685.1 of Anableps anableps. Classification (NCBI taxonomy): domain Eukaryota; kingdom Metazoa; phylum Chordata; class Actinopteri; order Cyprinodontiformes; family Anablepidae; genus Anableps; species Anableps anableps. The sequence continues at coordinate 7,960,505 of CM026070.1, forward strand.
ATTTCAATGAGAACTGAGTCTGAACTTCGATTAGGGTACCTTTTTTGGGTCTCGTTCAAAGATTTTCTCATGAGATTTTGGCCATTTTGCTGCTGCATGACAAAGCTGCGCTTTAGCTTAAAACTCATGGCCATATATTCTCTTTCAAGATTTTCTGATAGAAGTTAACAAAAAATCATGGTTCCATACTCTGCAGAAAGTCTTCCAGGTCCTGAAGAAGCAAGGCCCCAGAGCATCAAACTACCACCACCAGGTTCAACCGCCATGCAATGTTCTTTTTTCTGAAATGCTATGGGTTTATGCTGGATCAAATGGGATGCACACCTTCCAAAAGTTCCACGGTTTTCTTGGCGGTCAGCAAAATATTTTCCCAAAATTCCTGGGGTTTATCAAGATGTTCTTAACAAAGGTGACACAGCCCTTTGTGTTCTTTTGCTTTAGATGTTATTCAGCATTCTTGTATGATATCCTGGTTGAGTTGTTGATGCATCCCTGAGGTAATTTTGGTAGGTCAGCCACTCCTAGGAAGGTTCGTCACTGATCTGTATTTTCTCAGTTTGTGGATAATGGCTCTCATTGTTATTCTCTAGAGTCCCAAAACCTTATAAATGGCTTTGTATACTTTCCCGACTGTGAGAAATCATTGACTTTGTTTCTTGTTTTATTCTGGACTTTCCTCAGATCGGAGCTTAATGTGTTGCTTTTTGAGATGTTTTAGCCTACTTCATGTTGTCAGACTGGTTCTGGTGTGATTTAACTCAGTTGCCCTTTTACTTTCTCACAGGTTGGGCCAGGTTGGTTTGGACAGCTTTTTCTTTTTTGATTGAAAACTGAAATTTGTATTAAAGCTGCAGGTTGTAACTTTGCACCGCTCCCGCTCCCGACCTAAAACAACCATTCACAGCCAGGAGGAAGGTATTAGTGCTGTCAATCATCTCCGTGTACACGCTGATAAATGTGCTAATGTTGAAAGAACAACTTACTGTTTCAGGAAAACTGTTCATCCCCTGTCACTGGTGGTCATGCTAACTAGCCTTAGCATTCGTGGCAGGCTATGCTGTGGTGAGCCAGCTCTAGCTTAGCAGAAAGCAAGGGGCGTGTGTGAACAGTACAGAAGGGTGACTGACAGCACTAAGACCCTCCTCTGACTGAGTGGTGTATTTCCTCAGTTTGTACTGGGAGCACTGGGAGAAGGCAGAGGAGTTTAATATTTTCACAGATTATCTGTCTGATAGTATGATGCTGTCATGACATAAAGATAATTTTAACAAATATGTAAAAAACATAATTTCTTTTAAAGTTACATACTGCAGCTTGAACTCAGCTTATTGTGGTTAGATTTTAAAATTTGTTTGATCTGAAGTATTTAATTCTAAAACAAAAGTAAAAATTGAAGAAATCTGTAAGGGGGTGAATACAGGTTCAAAGGGCTGTATGACATAATTATATGCTAAGAACATTCCGTAAAGTAATTTAGGCTACATCAGTGAATAAACCCTCTCCATCACTGCTCTTAGTTCAATGACAAATATTCACGTTTTCATGAAATAAAGCAGCACTTCAGCTGCAACAAGCTGCACCCAGATGTTATTGATGATTCTGTGATTAAAGCCGCCCAGACTCTGAGGAGTCTTCCTGTGGCACTGCAGTGACGTGAGGAAGGGCTTTGCCGTGGCTGCTGAAGTGTTTTCCTCAGCTTGAAGAGATCACATAGGGAAAAGAGCCATCTGACACACAGATGAGCTCGATTTAACATCTCAAACGCTTGGTTTAAATCAAGGATCCCTGTTCAAAAGGTTCCGTGTGAACACAGTCTGTCATTTCCATCACAATGGAGAGTACAGCCAGAGACTTTGGTCTAATTTTGGCCTCTAGTCGGTGCTCTCTTGTGCTTTTCCTTTAGGCTATTTCATTGTGAAGTGTACATACAGGCCTTATTTTCTTTTTATAAATATTGCAGTTTAATTATTACAGAAGAGTTGTCTAATCCTTAAAAAAGATGGGCTTCAAACAATGCGAGTTTTTGCTGTAACCCTTACACAACAGAAATATGCTCTTTTGTGCACAAACAAGCTTTATGCTTTTAAAAGTGCACCCTGACACATTTTCTCTCCTGCAGTTGCACGTCTGCTGCCTCGCTGATTATGCCACTGCTGCAGTTTAGCCAAATTACAGCCACTCCTTCACTTTTTCCATCTCATTTTATTACACGCTTCCCCCTCTTGGTGAATATGTACAGCGCCTTGTAAAAGTACTCACTCTCCTTGATCTTCCTCTTGTTTTATCATGTTACAACCACAAACTTCAGTGTATATTGTTGGGATTTTATGTGAAATAGCACTACAAAGTAAGGCATAATTGTGGTGTGGAAAGAGATGGTTACACTTTTATGAAAATCAGAGAAGCAGCCATGGTAACGCAGGAGGAGTTGCAAACATCCAGTGTTCAGGTGGGAGGATCTGTTGACATGTACGGAAGCCAGCAGCGGTCGTACTCGCTTGGGGTTTTTTCCCGATGGTTTTCTCGAGATAACGAGGAAATCATGTCGTTTTCACAAAATGACGATGACCGTTTTCTCGAGATAATGAGTTAATTTCCCGATGGTTTGATCATCAGACCAACAACATGGTCTCATTATGGTTTACCTGTCACTGAATTATTCACATCCATTCCATGACTTACACTTATAAGTCCTCTCCCACTGGTGTGGCATTCATTTTAATGATGGAATCAGGTTTAACACACACAACAATCATCTCGTGATTAACTCGTTATCTCAAGAAAACCATCAGAAAAAAATGCGTAATGCGTTTATGCGTAACACGTAAGCTCTGGCTTCCGTAGTCAAGAGATGTACCCCAAAAGACTTGAAGTGGGAATTGCAAAGGAAGGTGGTTCAGCATTGTTTTGACTCAAGGTGCTTGGATACTTTCACAGGGTTCTGTACCTCTGCTCTGCTTTTGTGTTTTGGTAAAATACAAATAAAGAAGAATTATCTTATTTGTTACAGTACAGCTGTACTGAGATTAAATGTTTGTCAAAATGATCTTAAATCACAGAGAGAGAAGGTTTAATCAGTCTACCCATGGGAGGTGAAAGAAGATTACTCTGGTTTTCTATCATGCAGGTGCTGCGAGTCATGGGCAGCTTCCAGGGCCACGCTCTCCCCGGGACCTTCTTCCTGTTTGCAGGGATTTGGTGGACGGGAAAGTTCTCCCTCTGGCACGCCACCCGCAGGAAAAAAAGCTTAGGCTCCACCCGGTTTGCCAGCAGAACCTCACAGCGACGCCTGGAAATCATTGAAAGCTCTCTTATTCTCTTCTGCTCCTTTGTTGGTGAGCAGGTCTCTGTTTCTTCTTCTAAGAATAATGATAAAAAAAAATCGTCCTAATGCAGGTTGGCGAACACCTATTGGGAACCCCACTTTTTAACTTAACACGATCTGAGCGGTTTCTCCTCTATTCTCCCCAGGTATGGTTGGTGAGCAGTTTGCTGCAAACGGGCCAAAGCTTCATTTGTATGACTTTGCAGAGAAACACTGGGAGCAGCTGCATATCTGGCAGCACACAACCATGTACCTGTTCTTCGGCCTGGCTGCCATCGTGTCTCTGATTATCCACACGACAGAGGGCGTACCGGTGGCACTGGACAGGCTGATGCTGGGAATTGCATTCTTTATTGAAGGTGTGTGGTGTGTCCTTTTGGTTGTGCCTAAACAAATAAGGAAAGAGTCACATTTCTTCTTTTAACTAAAGCTTCTCATTTACCTTAGACAGCCTGATAATGACTGTCACTGTGAGACCTGCTGCTGTCGAAATACAAACACAGACAGCATAGCAGATTAAAACTGAAGGGCTCATGTTAAGCAAAATCATGAAGAAATTCATTTAAAACCTCTTAGAAAACACTAAATGAGTGTCCTACCCATAGTAACTCTGGAAGAGCTGCACAGATTGACAACTCAGGTGGGAGAGTCAGGATAACTATTAGAATACCGTTGCTGAAAGAAAGTCATAAGTCCTGTTTATAGTTTATTGTTATACAGACCATGTAGGTAAAATACCTAACGTGTGGAAGATGGAAGTTTTTCGCCTATGAACATGATGCCCCCAACTTGAAACATGGTGATGGCAGTATCATGCTACAGCAATGCTTGTTTGCAGGAGTAACAAGCAGGCAGTAAGAAGTTCTTTTGAAACTGCAAAAGACTTGAGAATGGGATGGGGTGGAGGTTTACCGTCCAGCTGCACAATGACCCTAAACACACAGCCAGAGCTGGAGTGGTTTGAGTAACAGGATTAAAACTCCAGTGCTCATGGGACGGTGTCCTGGAATTACTAGATTGTCTCTGCTTAACCACACCAGAATCAAACATTAAATTAAACCATTAACAGAACTTTGTGGAAATTAATTGCATGCTGAGGAGACAATTTAGCCATTTAAATGAGGTGTGTTGGACAAGGGACACATCTAACAGGTGTAGGACACCAGCCCTCAAAAAGTGGAATTTGAGATCCCAGGTTAGATCAAAGCATATACATGTGTTAAGATGGCTCAGTCAAAGTCCACACCTAAATACAATCCAGAATCTTTCGCAAGCTTTGAAAATTCATGTTTATGTACAGCCTCCATCAACCTGACTGAGCTAAATTTTTTCTGCAAAGAATTTTTGGTCTCTAGGTGTACAAACATAAACATGGCAGATACATTCCTGAAAAGACTTGAAGGTGTAATTTCAGTGATTTTACAAAGTATTGAATGGGATTGGAGAGTAAAAATGCACACCACTCACACTCAGATATTTATTTGTAAAAGAACTGGAAAACCATTCCTACTTTTCTTTCCACTTTACAATTATACACTATTTTGTGTTGGTCTTACATAAAACCGTGACAAAGTAGGAAAAGTTCAAGGGGTATGAATACTTTTGCTAGGCCCTGTAACTTTGGATGAAATATACAATCAAATTTTACAAAATCAAACTCCTTCCTCCGTTTTCATTAAGTTTCATCTGTTTTTGTTTGTCAGGATTCCTCTTCCTCTATCACCTCCATGGCCGGGCTATGCTCGACGTCCATGTGCATCAGCTCCTTCTCTATGCTGTCTTTGGTGAGGGTCTTGTTTCTTTCCTTGAGGTCTTCCACAGAGGGAACATCAATCTGGAGCTGCTGCGCTGCACCCTCACCCTCCTACAGGGGAGCTGGTTCTGGGAGGTAAATCTGACTGGGAGCCTGTAGAAGCCGAAGCTGAAATGAGTGGGTACGTACACTTCTCTCACTCTACCCTCCTATTTGTACACAGATCGGCTTTGTGCTGTACCCCCCCAGCGGCATAGAGTGGGACATGAAAGACCACAACACCATGATGTTTATCACCATGTGCTACTCCTGGCACCTTGCCTTTGCCATTCTAGTCGTCGGTGTGCTGTACTCCACCGTCAACTGGTGAGAACCTGCTTATTTACACTAATAAAGAACTACGTCCTGTTTGTTTGTTATTGAAGGCTTCCAGATTAAAGTGGACATATAATGTGTTTAAATCCTTCCTTTTAAATGGTTCAGTTGTGATCAAAATAAAGTGAAACTGTAATGTTTTGGTCTGAATTCCTCAGTATTGTAGCTCCGTAGGCCCCTCTTTTACCTCTGTTCCGAGAGCAACTTGTTTTGGTGTGGTCACTTTAAATACGAATGAGGCACTTCACATCCCATCCCCCTCCACTCCTTCCTGTTTGGCCATTTCTGTAGTTTAATAGCAGAGATATGATTATCTAATGGTGGTGAAACTTCTTATTCCCAAATTGATTAAAAGATGTAAACAACAGAAGACTTACCTGTCCAGCCTTAGATGTTCGAGCCAGAAACATTTGTAAACAAGACGTGTTAAATACAAAATGTATTTAAAGGCTAAGAAAAAGTGGATTTTGCATGATATGTCCCCTTTAAACACTCGAGCACACTGGTTTATGTTACTTATAAGTGGTTTTTGTTTTATTTTCTCTATTTTCAGTGTGGTTTTCTCCAGACTCAAGAGGACTCCTCCAATGGAAATGGGACTTCTAAAGCCCAGGGAGCGGGATGCAGAGTCAGAGGATGAGATTCTATGAGGACTGTAGAGTGACTTATAAATTTCCAAAACAAATCAGGGATGTGATGTTTTCATCTTCAGCAGCAATATGACAAGGAGTGCACACAAGCACACAAAATAAGGATATAAGCATGCTTTAGAAAGATATTACTACCTCTGCCTTATTTAATCAGCTTTAAAGCCTTATAGCCTTACTTGCTATTTATTTTTGCAGGGACATAAAACTGATTTCTGCCATATCTTTATTATCTTTACACGTCATGATAATAGATCGTCTCTTTTTATTTGGATTGTTTTCAGTGCCCACAGTAATCTTCTTTCCAGTGTATACGGTATTACTTGAAAAGCTTGCCTTTACATACTTTGCATACTGGTATTGTGTGTCTTTTCCTCTCGTAAGAAAGTCAAATCATCTATGTGATTCGAACCCAAGGCCAATTTTTATTTTCAAATGGTGTAAATGTTTACTTTTTAATGTTTGATATGATTCTACAGCATGCTACCCTACATAGATTTAAAAGTTACCTTATTTATCACTTTTGTGTAATTTGAAGTAATTTATGGTCAGGGGAATTAATAAATCAGCCAATCACACAGAAGCAACTCAATGCATTTGTTCATCTGAACAGCTTGCTGAAGTTCAAAATGAGCATCAGAATCGAAAAAGAAAGGGGAATTGAGTGACTTTGAATGTGCCTTGGTTGCTGGTGGAACTGGTGTAAGTATTTAAGAAACTGTTGATCTTCTGGGATTTTCACACACAACCATCTGTTTATGGTTTAAAGAGAATCAGCTGAAAAAGACAACGTGTCAGATGGAAATGGGGCATGAAAATGGGAGTGACAGCGGTGTGGATTAAATATATTATGTCAGAGGAAAATGGACAAAGTGGTTTAAGATCATAGAGAGGCAACAGTAGCTCAGATAACCCCTTGTTACAGCCAGGGTATGTAGAAGGCCACACTTGGGGCCATTCCTCTGCTAAGAACAGAAAACTGCAACTTACACAGACTCACTGCATTTATTGGTGACCTTGTCCATTCCCTTATGACCAATGTACCCATCTTCTGATACATTCTTCTAGCAGGATGATATACCACACTCAAAGAAATGAACCAGGGGAGTTGTCCACGTAATGTTAACCTTTTATGTCAAGTTAACACATAAAAAGGTGTTTGTTGGGTTAAATTGATTTGTTCTAGTACAGGTTACAGATTTCAATATCCTGTTTGCTTTCAGCAAAAAGAATCAAATTATGTGGAACCTGTTGAAAAAAAAAATTATGTTAAGTCAATGATTCATTGTTTTGAGTGCATGTTACAAAGCTCAGATCATCTCAAACTGGTTTCCTGAACATAGAAATGAGTCCACTGTACTCCAAAGGCCTTTATGGTAACCAGAGCTCAATCCAACAGAGCACCTTTGGGATGTGTTGGGATGGGGAAATTATAGTTGTGAAAGCACAGCTAAAAAATCTGCAGCAGCTGCATTGTGCTGTCATGTCAGTACAATACAAAATCTTGATTAAATGTTTTGTCATTTTTTTTTTTTTTTTTTTTTTTTTTTTTTTTTACTCAAAACCCCAAATTTCCTCATTTTAGGGTTTATCAACAAAAAATAAAGATTTCATGAAACTCAAATTGTGTTTTTACTAATCTTTTCTTGATGTAGAATAATCCAATTCCTTTAAAATCCTTTACGATTCCTTTAAAAAACAGTCTAATAACCCTTTAAGTTAGTGCCAAACATTAATCTTTCAAGACATAGTGTACAGCAATGCTTAACCTTTTCCTTTTTTTGAGTGCTTATGCTGCCCTCTGATGGAATGGCGCTCTGGTCAGTAAGCCATATTGTCAATATCAAAAACCGCCTATGTTTAAAGTTAAATCAAGCAAAGGTCTTCTAGCTTGTGTTACACATATTACATAACAAACTCAGCTACATATGTCACTATATATGTAATTTACTGGACTCTAAGTTAATGGACATCATAAAATGTAATATGCATAGAAACATCCCTGGTAATCCCCTCTGGAGGCAGTGCTTCTCATTCAGTGTTGTTTGGTTAGGTTTCATCTCAGGCATCTTTACAAAGAGTAAACCAAGACTGATGGAACATTTGGAACAATTCAACATTTGTGGTACTTACCACAAATGTTGAATTGTTGTAGTTATTGATTCAAGTGACTTTATTAACCAATAGAGCTACTATTATTAATCTATTTCCTCAGAAAATAAAAAATAAATTTGGACTTTGCATGAATTTCTGATTTTTACCAAATCAGTTTTGACTTCACACACTCTTGTTGATGTAGCAGATTATGTATCTCTGTGTTAAACATTTGACTGTTACTGTATTCATGCAGTATTAACGAAACATGTAACAGGTTCACAAACTTAATTATTCTGCAAAGATCTTCTAGTTTAAGAGACTAAACACTCAGTTATTAAAATATGATGCAAAGCCTAACACTGCTTCCTTTAAAACACAAACGCCCACATTCCTGTTTAAAAGGCATGAAATAGAGAGACATCAGATAGATGAGTTGTTCTACAGAAAATGCAAAATTATAAGATATCATTATAAAAGAAGCATTAAAATATATCTTAACCTTCTTGATCAAAATGATACACATGCATGTACACAAAAATGTATTGGAGTGAGACCTCTTCCCTGCTGTGCTCAGATGTAAGTGACATGAAGCTGCACCTGACGAAAGGTGAAATACTGACAGCGCCTCTGACTGATTCTCAGTTTTAGTACATCCATCCAGAAGTGCAGAAACCCTGATAAGTTTCTCTCCCTGAAGAAACTACTTTTATTCCTCCTTTTTCTCACTCTTTAAGGACCCAGCTATGCTCAAGTCAATTAAGGATCGAAAGAAGGACCAAAAGGATAACCCCAAAAATTTCCAGGTAAAAAAACAAAACAAAACAAAAACAAATCAACTTTATCATTTATTATTTAAAGTATGAGCCCAGCTGGGTTATCAATTGACCATTTAGTCCTGTTTTTTTATTTTTTAAGCCACCGAAAATGAAGGCATCCTCGACTGTAAGCTGGAGTAGACGGATAAAGGGGTTCATCTGCTGTTACTTGGTGGGCGTTGGCTCTATAGTTCTGGTAAGTGATGAATCATAGATGAATTGGTATTTTTCGCCCCTTTTTTAGAGGTGATCTTGTCCCAACTTGTTATTCTAGTTCAGAGGAATGTGGATGATGAAATACTTATTATTTCACCTGAACACTTTGATACCATTAAAACTCATCCCACTTTAAGATTCAGCTTGAGAACAATATAAGATCTCTAATATGTATGCTGTCTTGTGTATCTAACAGGGAGTAATTGTGAACTTTCTTCCCCAATTTGGAACTGATCTCTTTATTGGCCTCTATGCTTTTGGAAACATTTTTGCTCTTTGCAGGTAAGAGTTAAACAACACAATACAATGGAAAAATTCTGATCAAAGCCAGATAAGAAAGAAAGAAGGACTACAAAAAACTTGGACATTGTTTTGTTTTATTGCATACTTCTATACAGTAAAGGATTCAGGTCATACATTGTATACTTTTGTCCAATAGTACACTGTTTCTCGTGGGGCCAGTGAAACAGCTGAAGAGGATGTGTGACATATCAAGAGTACTGGCCACCCTCACCATGCTTGTAAGAGCACACAAATTAATTACAGTATGCTTTTATTGAATTAAAAATATTTGTTGTATATTTACCCAGGCTTCTCATATATGAAAAAAAAAAACCCAAACATAAATACAACAAAAAAATCTATATTACATACAGTACATACTTGGGTATAACCCAAAGTAAAATAACAGGACATGGATAGCATACATTAATCTTCCAGACAAGTCTGATTAAACTGCTTAAAATTTCAACATTTTGCCACTTTAGGCCCTCAATGTCATTTTATTAAAAAATGGCCCATTACCTCAGTGTTAATAAAGACCACTGGGCTGATACATTTGTGTTTTAATTTCATGAAGTTGCAAATAAATTAGCAAAATTATCAATTTCCTGAAATTACCTTTCTAATCATTAAATATTCAGTCAGCTGTGAATGGCTTTAAAAAGGGACATAAAGCTCAAAGGCTAAACATATTCTGACGTATTCCATTTGTCTTGGGAGCAGCGTCTCCTCCTATTTGGAAATGACAGTGCACCCATTTTCTACGTGTTTCAGTTATAAGTCAGTTAAACCAGTGGGGTTTGCTGATGGTGCATCCCATTTGCACTCTAAAGGTAGAAATGTATAGTAGTCATAAAAAGTAACAGCAATCAGGCCTATCAAAGAGGTGGTAAGCAAGTCAATTACAATGTTTCTCTAGATTTTAAGCACTTAAATACTAAAGAAACATGCTAAAAATGTGTTGTACAGTACCACGTGTGCTACTAATCTAATGTAATATTACAACTTTTAAAATGGCAAATAAATAGTTAATTTCTGTTACTCTCATATATGTGCGGCAGCAACTGTTGGATTTAAGGGGTGGGCTTGGTAAAAAGACTCTTTTTTTCCAAGTTGGAAATCAGTCTTTTGGGAAGATTAGTTGATTTTTTTTCATCCTCAAATGCAAAATTCTAGATTCTAAGTGGAGATGGTGACCTGCACAAATGACCTATACTCTATAAACATAGAGCAAGCATAACACTGGCTGGAACAGACAACATGGAACAGACTCTGCGGTCCTCAGTTAGCAAGTTAAAGTAAAATTGATCATAGCCAAGTTGGAAAGAGACTAAACCAGTATGGCTTGCTGGAAGAGTTACCTCAGCTCTGTAATGGGAGCGAATTTTAGGTTTTCAAAGTTGTGTTTGAAAGAACCACAAGACTTTTGGAACAATATCATTTGGACAGATGGGACCAAAGTACAGATCTTTGTTCCTATGCATTTCACATGTTTGGGTGGGTGGGGGGATATACTGTCAAGCATGGTAGAGGATGGGTGATGTTGAGCGATGAGTTTTGGTTTGTTTACTCATTGTCAGCTGATGACAATCTTGCTTCACAGTAGACTTCCAAAGAATTGCATCTTGTTTGTTTATTCTGGAAGGCTTCCACATTGAATCCATTCTAACCAGTAGTTCACACTGCTGCTGACTCTGGTATTTGTTCTGCTTTCTTTTTAGGATTGTTAATTTTGTGAGTGTGTCGGTCAAATGACTATGGAATGTAGTAAGCATACTAAAACTAAACAGGAAGATTGTTTCAGTGGTAGATGAGTCTATTGCCAAAATAGGGTTGTGAAAAAAAACTGTTTTGATTTGTTTATGAACTCACTCTGATTGCTTAGATAGTGGTGACAAATTGGACCATATTATCTGCTTGTCTTTTATACTCATAGAAATATAATATAATATAATATAATATAATATAATATAATATAATATAATATAAAGTGTCCAAGTGGATCCAAAGCTTCTTTCCTCCGTTTCCCCTGGCCAGTAGTAAAGATATTGTAAACCAAAAGACTAACCACTCAGTCCTAAAAATGTGCGACCAAAACTGTTTTCTTTGAAAGGTTTATGCCCAGAATGTCGATCATGTGACGCAGAGAAATATCAGACGGATGCGTTAGGCAAACTTTACCATGGTGACTGACAAAAATAAGACTGTTTCACAGACACAGCTGCAATGGCCACCAAGTAGGTTTATAGAATTAGGTTAAAACATTTTGGAAATAAAAATCTTTGTAGCTAAAATGAGCGTTTTGAAATCAAATGAGTGCTATCTAACTATCTAAACTATGTAATCTCAATTCCTCAACGATTGGTTGTTCAAATTCCATGAGATTGCTGGTGAAGAAAAAACAGAAAAACAACAACAACAAAACAAACAAGCTAATTTTTTTTTTTTTTTTTATTTTATTTTTTTTTTTTTTTTATCAGAGTGAGACCTCTGCTGCTGCTCCTATGTGTGTCTAACATGAATCACACACCTGTCCAGGTGAGACTCTGACGGCTCCTACGGCTGAGTATTGGCAGGAATGTGACGTTGTCATCCATCCACTCCGCACTGAGGAAACCCAGCAAAGTTTTCTCTCTGTCCAGGAAACTACAAGACTTCTTGTGTCCCTTGACGTTAGAAGATTATGGATAAATTAAAATCGGTCCTTAGCGGTGAAGAGTCGCGACGAGAGGACCGCAACATTTTACAGGTAACGGCGAAGACTTATGATTTTCACTACCAGAGCAAATATTTCATTAACTGAGCGTCTAATAACGATCTGGACTGGTTTTGCTGCAGTCTGTGAATGAAGCCTCCACTTTAGGCTGGGGAACACGCTTAAAAGGATTCATCGGCTGTTTCGTTGTGGGAGCTGTGTGCACAGTTTTGGTAATTATATTCTGATGTCTGATCATTTTAACAACAGATTGTTTCGCTGCTTTTTAAGGAAGTTTAAGGCAGCGCTGATGTGGCCTGACTGGTTATGCTGGTTTAGAAGAATGTGGAAGATGTGATGTATGTGTCTTCATTTCACTTTTAACTTCTGGGGCAGCAGTGCCACTATTCAATAAAGAAATACATCATAAATTATTAGATAAATACGTCCTTAATTTATTAAAAACGTATATGTAAACATAATAAATATACAATAAATGAAATATGCTGTTAATAAAAACATCCACCTCTGTTTTTGTCAGCGTAATTAGTTTGAAGTTTGAGTTGCGTTTGCATGTTCTCCCCGGGCATGTGTGGGTTCTCTCTGGGTACTCCAGCTTCCTCCCACAGTCGAAAACGACTCTTAGGTCAATTAAATACTCTAAATTGGCTTTAGATATGATTGTGTGTGTTGTTTGTCCTGTGTGTCTTGTTGCCCTGTGACAGATTGGGGACCTGTCTAGGGTGTACCCTGCCTCTCGCCCAATGAAATAAACTGAACTTGATGCACTGATTGATAACAAGGATAAATTGGAATGTATGTATAATTGAGCTGAAATTCAAATATGTGTTGTGAATTGGCTCTGTAAATAAACTGAACTGAATAGATTTAAAAAAAATATCTATTTTATTTTAAATCTAACACATTAACATTTATCTAATGACTTATTCATTTAATACAATGTGGCCTTTTGGCACTCATTATGTCTTGCCTTACAGTGCAGCTTCAGCATGTATGTGTGATCCATGTTATAATATTAACCAAGTGTCCTGTGTGTCTTACAGGGAGTATGCATGCTGTTTCTGCCCAGAATTGGTCTCACTCTCTTCATTGTCTTCTACACATTTGGAAACATTTGTGCTCTTTGCAGGTAAGAATCATAAATGTAGAAAAAAAGCAATTGCTTAAGTTTCTTTTTAGTGTGTACTTATTTGGACAAAACTAAAAAGGCTGTATGTCCAAATTAGACACAGAATTATAAAACTATTATTTGAACCCACTGTTTTGTTTTTTGTTTTTTTTTTAATTTTGTCTAACAGCACAATGTTTCTGATGGGCCCAGTGAAACAGCTGAAGAGGATGTGTGACAAAACCAGAGCACTGGCCACCACAATCATGCTTGTAAGAATGTACAGATTTATATACAGTATGAATCAGGTAATAAGGATTAAAACTTCAGGGTGAGACTCAGAATGACTAATCTAGGGGTCAGCAACCCACAAAATCCAAAGAAACATTTTTGCTCCCAGTATATGCAATATACACTAATTAATTTAAAGCTGCAAAATCTGTTTTACCCTTCCATAAAAGATAACCTAAGTTTTTCATAAATATCTACTTAACAGCCAAAAACATGACAACCTATTAATACATGGACTTGTTGTCATTATTATTATTATTATTATTATTATTATTATTATTATTATTATTATTATTATTATTATTATTATTATTGTTGTTGTTTTTCTCCAGACTTGCCTGGTTTTAACTCTGTGTGCAGCTTTCTGGGTAAGTGAACTTTGAAGTAGCAAATACATTTTCTGTCTAAAGTTTACATACATGTATCATGGGGATAAAAACCATTCATTTTTGTCTTTAAATTTTTCATTTAAACCACCCTTTTTTTGGATTTATTCACTCAGTATTCAGCAATGAATTTTCTAGACAATCATTGGGTGCATTATTTATTTTTTTTAAGGATTGTCTTTAAACCACACAAGTTCATATAGCTCTAGACAACCACACACATCAGCTTTATCTAAGTGTATACTGTGTAGCTCTTGATTTGAGGAAAGGGTGATGAGTTTGAAAGTAGCACTTTTCCTTCTTTATTCTATCCCCTTTTTGCTACACACCACAACCACTTGCAGATGAACAGACCTACACCGTGATGCTACCACCACCATGCTTGAGAGTTGAAATATTCCTCTGCTTGGAAGCTTCACATTGTATCCTTCAGACACACTTCCTGTCATTGTGGCCAAACAGCTCAAGCTTTGCATTGTCTGAGTAGAATTTTTTATTTTATTTTATTTTTTTTCTCCAGAATGCACTTGGCTTGTTCACGTGAACAGGTTCAATTTTCAGTAAAACTAATTTGTGGGAATCTATGATTCTAATTGTTAGATCTTCACTTAGTTTTGGATTATCCCACTGTTTTGAGTCCAGATCAGTCCAGTGAGTGGTGTCAAACCAATAATCTTTAGGTTGACAAAGAAGAACTATCATCAGTATTTAATGACATATTTATATAATTATTATAATTATTAGTAATTTAAATTACTGTTTTTTTTCCTTCTAGAACCTTCAGCACCACTTGTTAAATGGTTTACGTGAATCTTTACATATATATCAACCTGTATAATCTGACCCTGCATGAATCAAGAAAAATTTATAGTCGTGTTAAAGTTGTGCACCCAATAATTTTAAATTTTTTGTATTTTCATTCCCTCCAAAAAAACAAACAAAAAACAAACAAAAAAAAAAACAGTTTGAACAAACAGTATTTCTGCTACTTTGACATTCATGCCTTTGAGTACATGTTAACTTCAGACTAAAACTGCATGATCATTCTCAACTTTACACGAAATAGTGGTACTGGTATTAAACTATAAAAACTTTGCGTAGTCATTTATAGTATTTTTTTTCTTTCTTTCAGTGGAAGAACTTTGGACTTGCTTTATTATTTTGCATTTTGCAGGTCTTGTCCTTTTCCTGGTGAGCTCTTAATCTCCATCTTTCATAGCTCATTGGTTTTTGTGTGAAATCAGAGTACCTTTGTAACAGGAGCTATGTTTTGTTTGCAGGTACAGTCTCTCATACATACCCTGTGTCAGGTTGGTCAGCTTAACCTTATTTCATCATCTACATAAACATTCAGAATTAAGTTGTCTTTTAAATGGTGAGATTGATATGTATTATTTTCCAGGGAGGCGATCATGAGAGGCGTGGCTCTCTGCATGAAGTGACCCCACTATTTGGAGCAAAAGGTGTTGGATAAATGTAGGATTTTAAAGACTGGGATGGGGTTCTGGATGAAGCTGCTCAAAATCTCCTGCTCTAGTGGCAAAAAAAGCCTATTACCTCAGTGGATTTTCACTTTTTCTGCCTTATCAATCCAGTTGAGTTTTCCATTTTAAAGTAAATCGTTATAAGTATGGCCTTTAATTATTTTATGTGTAAATATCTGTAAAATAAATACATTAAAGCTTTCATAAATGATTGCATGCTTATTTTGATCTCTGGGAGAGCATGTCAGTACAATTACAGCTGAAAACAACCAAGATCTCAGGAAGAGAATTGTGAACCTCAACAAGTCTGGTTCATCCTTCAGTACAATTTCCAGAGCATCTGAAGGTGCCAGGGTCATCCTTTCAAACAAAAATACACAAGTATAAACACCATAGGAACGTGGAAGGAGGTGGATTCTGTGTCCCAGAGATGAACATCAAAATGTGCTGATCAATCCCAGAACAAAAGCAACAGACCTTGTAAAGAAGCTGGCTGAAACTGATGAGTCATTATCCATATTAAAACAATTCCTGTACCAACATGGGCTGAAAGGCCACTCAGAGAGGAAGAAGCAATTACTCCAAAAGCAACATAACAAGCCAGATTAGTTTGCAAATACACTTGTGGTCAAAAAACTGTCCCTTGGTCTGAAACTAAAATTGAAGTGTTTGGCCATAATTGTTACATTTGGAGGCAAAAGTAGGAAGCTTGGAAGAATGAGAACATCATTCCCACTGTGAAGCATGGGGGTGGCACCATTATGATGTGTGGGTGTTTTGCTGAGGGAGGACTGGTGTACTTCATAAAAAAGATAACATCAGGAAAAAAACAATGTATGAAAACGCTGAAGCAACATTTAAAGATATCAATCAGGAAGTTAAAGCTTTAGCAAAAATGAGTCCTCCAAAGGTCATTGATCCTAAGTGTTCTGTCAAATTAGTTACAAAGTGGTTTAAAGAGAACAAACTCAATGTTTTGGCATGGCCATTTCAAAATCCTAATCTCAGTCCCCTAAAAAAATTGTGGGAAGAGAAGAAAAAAAGTGTGAGCAAATAGACCTGACTCAGTTGTGTTGTGAGGAATGGGCCAAAATTACAGAAAACTATTGTTAAAAGCTTGTGGAAGGAAGCCCAAATAGCCCAAAGTCATACAGGATGATAAAACAAAGAGACAGAACATACAGAAATGCTCATATATTTTCAAAAAGGTGTACATAACAGTGAAGACATGAATTCCCTGGCTCAGTGCCAAATGTGAAAATTTCCTCATCCGTTTTTAGCCACAAAACGAAAAACGGCTAGATTTTTAATGTAACATTTTGCATTTCAAAAAACAACTTTTTTGTTCTTCCCCTCTCCTTTGTGATAAGATAATCCAATTACCAGAACACACAGGGACCCACGGGTCTTTGCTCCAGTGTAAATCCGACTTTATTGATACTTTTTCGACGTTTTAGGTGGTATTTTCTTCCTAATCATTTCAACAGTAATCTAAAAATAGATAAGCAACAAAATACTTATTGTCTAAGTGGACCTAAAATGACTGACAGTATTTTCTTCTTTAGTTTTAACGGCAGCTTGCATCCAACAATGTTGTACTTCTGTCTCTTGAATTATACTTATTTCCTTTCCTGTATTCTCTTAATGAATCCGGTATTTCTCAAAAAACGAAATATTCTTTCCCTTCATTGTGTTTTAACTGAGCAACCACATTTTCAAACTTATTACTACCCATTTCCACACTCAAAATTATCTGATTCACGTACTTCCTGCATCTAATAAACACATATTCTATCGTTTCGATAGTATTACACCAATTACATAAACTCGTAAGACGTTTTCCAATCTTAAAAAGAGTACCATTCAAAAAACAATTACCAGTTCTAATTTTATCTGACTGTATTTTGTTTTCTCTGCGTCATTAAAATCGCGCTCGCGCGAGCTTCGCTGTCACGTGACCCAACCAGGAAGTCTTCAATTGACAAAGATGGAAATAGAGCTCCCTGTCTGTACATGTCTACGGCACCGCAACCTTGAAACTCATTCTGTTCCTTTTAGTATGAAAACATGTCTAACATATTAGCGAAGATAAGAAACGCCATAACCGAGAAAAAGAAGACGACTCTTAGTCAGAGCGACCTGCAGAAGTTTGGTTTACAAGGTATGGAGACTTTCTGACTAATTGTCGTAGAAAACTTACAAACTTGTATGCGTTCATTCAAACAGTACCCAGCGTTCCCTTTAGTTATTAGCTACTGTCAGTATGTGTGTATAGAAGAGTTTAACCCAGTCCTGTAGTTTTGAAAACCTGTAAGCTTGCGTATGTTTAGAATAGTGGTTTACCAGTTACAGTGAATGAGTCCCAGCGCTGCTCAGCTGTAGGTGACCTGTTTCCAGGGATACAGCTGAGATCCTACCAGTTGGATGGGGTGCAGTGGCTGACCCAGAACCTGAACGACCAGCAGGGATGCATCTTGGGAGATGAGATGGGTTTGGGTAAAACCTGCCAGGTATGTATAAGATTCATCCATTTATCTTCCATGCTGGTGATGTAGGCAGCATTTCTAAACTGTATCTGTAACTGTAACTAATCTCTCTTAAGTCCTGAGCTTTCAGTTATCATGCAGTTTTTTAACCTCTCAACATGGTATTAAATTAAGCTCCAGGACAAATTTTTCCATTTGTCAGAGTTTGTCATTTATTTTGCTTGTACATTATAGTGTTATGCACATTGCATGCATTATTCTTGCTTGCAAAACACTGTCGTATCAGAAACAAATAAATGCATTTTTATTAATGTCAAAAAAAATGTTTTATATGTATCAAAACTGTCACACAGTTGCACAGTGCATACACTACTGATACTACAATCTGACATAGCTTGGACTAAGTCACATCAATCACAACAGTTTTCACAGTGCTGCTGTTAAAACGGGATTTATTTCAGCAGATCAGATACATCAGCTTGGTCATTTACAAGGAGAGAATTTTAGGTGAAGTGGAGAGGTGATCAAATATTTTGAGATTTCTAAGGAAATGTATTGGTTTATTGAAAGTAAACAGAACTCCGTGTTGCTGTTTCACTTTTCTTCTTGAAAAGTTGCAGTTTGAATTCCTGTGAAACCCTCCACAAAACAGTGCAGAATGTCAAGAAATGTGTTATTTCAGTGCTGCAGACTGAGACTGATGAAAACAGAGGAGCAAAAGTTTAAAGCCTAACTGACTGCCTGTGTTGGTTTCTCCTACCATCCCAGTTATTCTTTTTTTGTTCACATTTAATTAATCCTGCACGCTTAGTACATGTGGGGTTTTTTTTTTTCCATTAAAACATCCTGGAAGTTATAGTTAAGAATGTCCCTCTTCCCAGAATGTCTTTTTCACAAGCTGAAGTTCTTATACTGACTTCTTCTCCAGACGATCTCTCTGCTGGTGTTCATGTCAGGAGCTCTGGGGAAGAAAGGTCCGTTTTTGGTGCTAAGCCCACTGTCTGTCATGGAGAACTGGAGAAAGGAGCTGGAAAGGTAGAGTCAAATCTGTCAGTGCTCTAGCCCCATCTGTAATTGCTTTATATAAACCTGGTGTAAATTATATCAGTTGTAACTCATTTACAGCTTTGCCCCATCTCTGACTGTGCTGTGCTACAAAGGAGACAAAGAGAGACGGGCTGAGATTCAGAGGGAAAAAATTGCACAGGACTTCCATGTTCTGCTGACCACATACGAGGTCTGTGTCTGTTAGGTAAAAACAAAATGACTGAAAGTTTTGTTTGGCTTGAAACTAACACATATATGCAATTATTTAATTCCCAGCTGTGTCTCAAAGATGCATCATTCTTGAAAAGGTCAGTGGGTTCTCATTCACTTCACTTTCTTATAGTTTAACTTGTAATTGAGGTGGGTGTGAATTTTTCAAGAGACCAAAGAAATGCTACACCAGCATACTGCAGATGCGAATGAAAAGATTTCTGCTAACATTACAGGACCAGTTAATCTTTAAAGTCTGCCTGTACGATCACTTCGTGACATGTCTCACTCTGACCCACCGTCCTCAGTTTTCGCTCTTTTTTACGTTACTCCTCCTCAGGTGGAGGTGGAAGGTGCTTGTGGTAGACGAAGCTCACCGCCTGAAGAACCAAAACTCTCTGTTACACAAAACCTTGACACAGGTACTGCAGTGTTCCTTGAAGGGGCTCACCACTTATCTTCTAATATTTCTCATTCTCATACTTTAAGCATCAGCTTGGTTTGTTTGTCTGTTTCTTGCTTAGTTTTCAGTTGGTTTCAGACTCTTGCTCACAGGGACACCCATTCAGAACAATCTGCAGGAGCTCTACTCCCTGCTGAACTTCATTCAACCCAGCATCTTCACACCAGAGGAGGCTGACAACTTTGTCAGCTTTTACTCCAATGTACAAAGTCAACCTGCTCTAGGTATGGTATAGAATTACCATGTATCTGCATATACAGTGCAAAAGTATTTGCTGCATCACAACTATAAACTTTAATTTATTTTCTGTGATAAACCAACGCAAAGGATCAATTTCCTGTTGGAAAGTGAACCTCCAACCCAGTATTTAGTCTTTTGCAGCCTCTGACAGGTTTCCTCCTAGGATTGTCTTGCATTTTTCTCCATCCCTCTTCCCATCAACTCTGACAACTGTGTTTACTAATTAGGTGGGTTCGTAGAGCAATTGATGACACTGGATTTGATTTAGAGGTATCGGAGTAATGGGGGCTGAACAGAACAGCACACCACACTTTTCAGATTTCTAGTTGTGAAACATAAGGAATACCATGTATCCTTTTTTTTTTCTTCCACTTCATAATAAGCACTACTTTGTTTTGGTCTATCACATGATGTACATTGTGGAAATATATGAATATAATACAATATAATTTCTTATCTACACAGCATTTAGATAGACATGCTGAAAGATGGATAAGTATAATCCAGTGTTTTGTGTCTTCTAGCTTCAGAGCTTCAAAGCATCTTGGAGCCTTTTCTGCTCCGTAGAGTGAAGTCGGAGGTGGCTTTGGATCTGCCCAAGAAGACAGAGCTGGTGGTGTACCACGGCATGTCAGCTTTGCAGAAGAAATACTACAAAGCCATTCTAATGAGGGATTCTGGTGAGTCACTGTGCTCTGAGCCTTAGCAACAAAGGTGATTTTTGTAAATGAAAATCAACCTAACCAGCTCTTTGTGGAAAATTTCAGATGCTTTTGCAAATGAGCAAGGCAGCAGGAACAGGCTGCTGAACATCTTGATGAATTTGAGAAAGTGTGTCGACCACCCATACCTGTTTGACGGTGAGACGTGGGTAGTGAAATGCAGTTGGGATTCGACTGTAAAAGCTTGTGTTGGTGTCTGAATGATTTTGTCCCTCCTTCCTGTTAAGGGGTGGAACCTGAGCCCTTTCAGATTGGGGAGCATCTCATTGAAGCCAGTGGAAAACTATGCCTCCTGGACAGCATCCTGGCCTTTCTACACAAAGGGTGGGCACATCCACAATGCTTATTGTTTGGCTCCACCTAGTGGCATTTTAGGCTCTGTCAGTTCTGTGTGATTTTTTTCCACTTCAGCTCTGCATCTGGCTGTTTGCTGTGTACTGATTATTTACTACATTTCTAAATACGAAGGAAAATTAAGGCTAGGTAGAAAAATCTGGAAACCGTTTCTCCAGATACAATCTCATAGTTATAAATCTTGTTTTGGATGAAGGGGCCATCGTGTCCTGTTGTTCTCTCAGATGACGAGGATGCTGGATATTCTTCAGGACTACATGGAGTACAGAGGTGAGTGGGACTAAATACACGCGTCTGAGTGTCATCACTCAACATACTCCTCCCATCTTCAGTTACTTCCTCCCACAGTGTAGAAACAAGACTGTTATGTTAGTTGATCTCTCTAAATTGATCTTAGGTGTGAGGGTGAGTGTGTTTCTGCATGTTTGTTGGTCCTGTGTTTCCCTGTGATGAACTAACGACCAATCCAGGGTGTACCCCACTTTTCACCAAATGACAGTTGTTTGATTTAACATTTATGCTTGATCCCTGCCATGCACTGCAATGAGTTTTTCTGTTCAGGTTACAGCTACGAACGTATGGATGGGTCCGTTCGAGGAGAAGAACGAAACCTTGCTGTGAAGAACTTCAGCAGCAAAGATATTTTTGTGTTTTTACTCAGCACTAAAGCAGGTGACAGAGATTTATTTTGGTATCCATTTAAAATACAGAATAAAAAAAACTAGAAAAATGTTCTATGTTTTGAACTTTGGCCTAGGTTCATACTAATTTGGTTTACAGATATTATTTTGCTTTTACTTTAATTTTACAGAACCCAGATTGCATGTTTCTCTTTCAACATGATCATGTTTAATAACACAGAAATTCTTTGTTTTTTAAGTGAGCCTTTCTGCATACTGTGCCTTGCAAAAGTGAACGTTAGAACCTAAAACTTCACTCTATTTTATTGAGATTTTACAGAACAGATTAAAAAGAATTCTAAAGTCAAAGGAAAGGAAAACATTTTTTTGTAATTTTTTTAAATTATTATTATTATTATTATTTTTCCCATATTATAAGTTAAAATGTCTTGTTCCACTGGCAGATTATTTCACTTATAACTAGAACTTTTTTTTAATCAATATTAAGGAATAAAACAAGCTCCTATATCTGCTGAAAAGTTACTTGTAACTTGTAACTTGTTACTTGTAGTTTTGTCTCATTTCAAATGTATTCACGATATTTGTCGTAGAAACTAGACAAAAAATACTTGGTAAGATTTTGTGTTTTTGGAGTACACATCGAGACTGGAATTGTTACACGTTAACTCAGTCAGATAGTATGAAGAGCATCTATTAGCACTCTGTATGTTCAGGTCCCTTGTCTTCCTGGAAGGTGAACCTCTGCCCCAGTTTCAAATCCTTTTCAACCTCGCTAATGGGTTTTCCTCCACTAAGCTTTATCAACCTATCCATCAGCTCTGACCAGCTTCCCTTTTTCTGCTGAAAAATGCATAATCCCCACAGCATAATACTTGCACCAGTATGCTGTTGCTGAAAATCGATGATATTGAAAACAATTAACCTGCAGTTTCCAGACATTTTTATTTCTTTACCATTTCACACTGTCTCCCACCCCTCTATGAGTTTTAGCATCTTAGTCACTAAAGATATGCAGCTGATGTAGAAATTAAGATTAAGGCCAGTTGCGGCCCATCCACCCGGTCAATTATGTCATTGATAAAAAAAGGTGTTAATGCCTGACTCTTAAAATATAATATCCTCCCACATATCACATCCAAGGAATCTTTGCAGTTGCAGTATTGCACTTGCTGATATTATTATTTGATATAGTATGTAACTGCAGTACATACACAGACCACATTTCTGTTTTTAAGACAAGCTAAAAAATTCTGGAATCTATAAATGCCTTTTTCTTTCACTTTACAATTATGCGCTACTGTTGGTTTATCTCACAAAAAAGGGGCAAAGTATATTGAGGTATGTGGTTGCAAGATTATAGAATGTGAAAAAGTTCAAGGGGTCTCTTGCAAGGCACCATATCTGTATCTGTAGAGAGTTTATAGAATGTGCAGAGACAGAAAAGGGACAAATCAGACAAAGATAAGATCTTCAGCAGAATGTTAGTCTGGTGTTAACAAGGCCAGCAGCTTTTTTTAAGTATGGAGAAACAAGAGTGATTTCCTGTTACATCTTTCGCTTTCTTTAACCCTTATATGTAAGTATGTAATTACTAAGATGGAGTGTAAGGAGAAAGCCGACCTCATCATTTTCAGCTTGATGAAGGACCTTTAAGAGAAATAAGTTCCAGTTGTTATATTTTCTATCGCCTTTTAATCCGTACAGTGTAATTTGTAAGTTTGTGTTCTGTAGTCCTGAAGCATAAAAAATGTACAGACCTGGACTCTGTACACACAGTTAAGGCTCTTTAAATATTAATCTCTGTTTTGGCTTTACAACTCTGTCCTTTTAGGCGGCGTTGGCCTCAACCTTACAGCTGCTGACACGGCTATTTTCGTGGACAGCGACTTCAACCCCCAAAACGACCTGCAGGCTGCAGCACGCTGCCATCGGATTGGCCAGAACAGGTGATGCATCTTGAAAATATTCCAAGGAAGCTGCATAACAAATCATCCTCCCCCTTTCATTGATTACCGACACAAAAGCAGTTTACTCTACATGAGAAAGACTTCACTTTTTTTTTTTTTTTTTTTTTTACAAGCACCTTTTTCAGATTTTGCTTTCTCAAAAGGGGGGAAGTAGACCTGTTGATGCCAGTAAGGTTATCTGTAGCTGCCAGGAGTGTTATCTGCCTCTGGGTGTGAAAGAGCTCTTCCTGTTCACAGTTCAGCATTGTGATCTAATAATCATGATGGAAACTACTAGAAACATTCAGGCTACCAACTGAAGAAAATGCAATCTAAAACTTGACTATTCAGATCAATTTATGTTTTTATGGTAAACCCAGTATTTTAAGCTTAGCTTTTATTTATATAAGACCCAATCAGTGTAATTCTGTGGTGAATATT
This sequence comes from Anableps anableps, assembly GCA_014839685.1. NCBI lineage: Eukaryota > Metazoa > Chordata > Actinopteri > Cyprinodontiformes > Anablepidae > Anableps > Anableps anableps. Next base: position 7,984,550 of record CM026070.1, read on the forward strand.
GGGTATGACCTGTATTGTCTGATTGGTGTTTCTTTGGAATAGTTCTCTGATGTTCTTTAATGATATTTTAAAGCTCTTTTAGGATGTAAGATTTTGCTGTTAATGACTAGAAGAGGTCTATTTATCGTTTCTTGTTTTCTCTGAAAAAGCACGCTGTTTCAATTAAAGTCCCAGCAGAGTTTTGCAAACTATACGTTTATGTTTGTGATGGTATGAGATAAAATGCTTTTTTTCAGGCACCACCCCCGAGTAACTGATAGTCACTCTTTGCTGCAGTTCTCTAACTAAGATTTAGAGATTGTTTTTAACTTTCGTAGCATCCTGCTCAATGTGCTTGGTAAGATGATAAATATAGGTCCTGGTTCAAAGGACGAGACTGGCTAAAAAAAAGGGTCCCTATGTGTCACAGCAATTTTATAACCCATTAAACAGAAAGTCATAAATGACAAATTAGAAGTTTCTTGATCAGAAACTTGATCAGCTTGATAATACTAGTTCTGAGATACAATACTTGACTGAAAATGAGTAACAAAGCAGGTGAAGTCCAAAAAAGGGCCCTGCAGAAATCCCAGAGGGCAGCCAAAAGATTGGCTGCTAAAGACTTTAGCAGAGAATTGTTCCTCCAAAAAATAATTTTTAATGAGTTACAACATGTATTCATTTATTTCTTTAATTATATGCATACTGTAATGTAATGCCATTATTGTCATAGTGAACCATTTTGAACTGTCCATCTAACTCTCACTCCTGCCCGTTTCCCTGTTTATTACAACAGCTTTCGCAAATGATATCATGGCTTTTGGTTTTGGTTTACCACATTAGATTCACTGAACCCCCCATGCCCACCTGTTTAAAAACTTTCTGAAGATTCCCTGGTTTTGATGACTCTATAGGCTGTATCTGGTTTAGATCAAGAATATGAGTCCATAACAGGTATAAATAAAATATAGGTCCAAAAAATGTAAAGAATACACACACAAGACAAACAAATGGCTCTCAATAATCAGACATATGACATATATTATGTAGTTTTTGGGGGCGGGAGGGTTTCTGATTATACATTTCTATTATCAGGCCTTACACCTACATCACTCTGATTCAGGAAAGCTCTTAAAGACATTTGCTAGTCAGCTCTGAACCTGAATATAGGGATTTGAAAAGTCGACCTGGCCACCATGATGAAATGTTAAAGCAGCCTCCTCTGGTTTGATATTTCTCATTGTTTTAGCAGTTTGTATCTCTCAAATGCCCTTTAATGCCCCTCTAACCTTTGAAGAACTGTGACATTTCCCAGGCCTGTGAAAGTGATCCGCCTCCTTGCGAGAGACACTGTGGAAGAGATCACGTACTCTCGAGCTGCATCCAAGCTGCAGCTCACCAACACTGTTATTGAGGAAGGACGCTTCTCGTTGCTGGATCAGGCTCAGTCAGCTGCAGCGGGTCTGCAGGTTGGTGAGCTTTACTCAGAGACACAACACCAACATTCACTGAATCCCTTCCAGCTCTCTTTTTGATTTCTCCTCAACAGCTGAGTGAGATCTTGAAGTTCGGAATAGATAAGCTTTTGTCATCAGATGAGAGCTCAATACAGGAAGTAAAACTGGAGAAGATACTTGGCGTGTCCCAGGATGGTCAGTGGGTGGATGATGATGAATTATCACCATTAGAAGAAGAAGTGGAGAACGAGTCTGATTCTGATGAGCAGAGTAAGCCATTTTAAATCACAAATTAGTCTGCATGACTTCAGTCATTTTATGTGGCTGTGATTTTTATCTTTAATTTCAAACACATCTCTAAAGATGAGGAAAAAATAGCTTTTTAGTGTAATTTTCTATTCATCTGTAAAGAGTTAGCCTGTTTTTGTCTGCAGTTTATGTTTTATGATCCAGCTTCTTGGCTTGATTAATCCCACCATCATATCATCTCATCCTGCAGATCACATGTACTTCTTTGAGGGGAAAGACTACAGTAAGGACCCGAGCTCAGAGGACCAGAAGAGCTTTGATCGGATGTTGGAAGAGCAGCTGGCTGAGTTTCAGAAGTCAGCAGGAGAAGGACGAGCTCTGCGCCGCAAAGCTGGAGTAAGAATCTGTCACTTTAACTTCTAGCTGAGAGAATATTTCTCTGATATTTGGCAATTTCACAGTTTGGTAAGGTCTGGAATTTGGTTGAAGTTTTTTTTTTTTTTTTTTCAATTCTGGATAAGTTTGAAAAAAATATTTGTAATTTCAGATGATTTTTCCTTTAAAAGTTGTGTCTGTCAATCTGTGTAGTTTTTAGCTGTTCCATATACAAAGCCTGACCACTGAAGAAATTTATGGCTAATTGTAATTGGGCTCTTTAGCACTTGGTCTTAAAAGGAATGTTACTCCTAATTTCTGAAGTATCCACTTAAAAAATGTGTAGGAACCCCATTAACTGTATAAAATTTATTCCATACCTGTTCAAAGTTATCATTTACATACAGACAAAATATATATCCCTATGGGCTTAAAGTTTTGGAGAGAATGATATAAACATTTTCCTCCAAGCATTATTTATTTATTTATTTTATTTATTTACATTTATTGAAATGTGGAGGTTTGCTCTACTTATCCTGCCACAGATACATAAAGCGAGATCTGCTTCCTTTAATGAAAATCTGATGATGTTTTGTCCCAGTTAACTTGAAATAGTTACAAAGGAAATAAGGTTTGTGAACTCGTGAAATTACCAAAGCTGACTGGGAAAAAAAGATCAAATGAGAATTTGATTTCATGACCCACATTCTGTGTCTCCACGGTTTAACAACCTTTGTTTATCTTTAAAAAAGAAAGAGAAGGAAAGTAATTTGCTTTTCTTCATATGTATAGACAAAGGGATATGATGGAAACATAAACCTAGGTTTGTTTGTGGTGTTACTCTTAACTTTAATGTCTTGCAGTGAAAAGAAAAAGCTTTTCAGAAAACTGTAAAGAAAGACAAATTTTTATTTCCTCATTAAAATCCAATTCAGCCAGTTGCTTTTGCAGTCATATAAATAGTGACATTAAACATGTGTTTAATCTTGGTATAAATCCAGCTGTTCTCTGAAGGCCTCAGAGGTTTGTTAGAGAACATTAGGGAACCAAAAGCAACATGAAGACCAAGGAACGCAGCAGATAAGCAAGATTTTCAACTTCCAGCATGACAACAACCTTAAACATACAGGCTGAGTTATAATAGAATAGATCAAAGAATAGAAGAATATTCCTGGGTTAAATGGTCCAGTCAAAGTCCAGATCTAAAGCCAAATTGAGAATCACTGAACTTCAGTGCAAAAAAATTGATGTTTATGTCCACTCTGATGGAAATTTGTTATTTTGCAAAGCAGACTTTGTAAAGATTTCAGTCTTAAACATCTTAAGATGGTGGAGACAAATTCTAAAAGACTTGAAGTTATAACTGCAGCAGAAGGTGATTCAACGAAGTATTGAGTCAGGGGAGGTGAGCTATGAATGTTTGGAGGCACTGTACACTTGCTTCTCAAAGATTCTTCAGCTGAAAGTGACTCATTACAAAATTGTTACGGTCTATAGAAAACGTAATGTGAAACTTAGGACCAAATACAATAAAGCTGATGAGACAGAAAATATCATGTCCTGGGGTCATACTGTCAACAGCATCATAAAAGTATAAATAAAGACAAAAATGTATTGCTATATATTTTAACATGCTACTCCCAACTGTCTGGGGTTTATTAAAAAACTAAAAAAAACATGAGGAATTAGTGAGGCATTTGGCCTTAATTGTGCAATTCTCTCTTTGTGTTTCCAGTTTTCACTTTCAGTCTCATTTGCGATCCCAATGAGGAAGAGGAAACCTCTCACTGAGGCAGAGCTGGAGCTCAGGCAGCAAAGGAGACAGGAGGCTGCAGCAAAGAGAGCCAAGATGATTGAGGACAAAAAGAAGCAGGAGGAAGAGGAAAAAAACAGGAAAAAGTGAAGATATTGCAACTGTTTAATCATGGGCTCTGGTATCTCTGTTTTTGTTATTTATAAATTGATTTGGTTCTTGGTTAATCATACAGAATGGCCTGGTGGGAGTCCTGTGGCTACAAGTCACTTTGCCTGCAGCTTGTAGACAGTGAAGAGGAGGAGGAGGAAGAGGATGAGAATGACATCAGTGTATGCGCTACAGACACAAACTCTACGGATATCCGCTATGTTCTGGGGGATGTTACTCATCCCCACGCTGCTCGGGGAGATGCTATCATTGTCCACTGTGTCGGTAAGGGCTCAGTGCCACCATGACAACAGGAGTTTGTGTGATGAAATTAATAAATGAAACATGGTGTATTTTAAGCATGTCTTTTGCTGTATTTTTCTCTGATCAGAGTGTTAATTTCTGTCTAGATGACTCAGGCCGGTGGGGCAGAGGAGGCCTTTTTACAGCACTGGTAATGAGATCAGATGAACCACGAAAGCAGTACGAGTTGGCAGGGAAAATGAAAGGTAAGAATAACCATGATAAAGAAAATGAGCATTAATTCTACTAGACATCTTCATCTCTGTGGTCTGGTCGAGACTGGAATTCCCTGTGGATGTTTGGTTCAGATTTGGAGCTTGGAAATGTGCTCCTGTTCCCCGTCGACGACAAACAGTCGAGACTGGACGGCCGAGATGAGGTAGGTTCTGTTCACAGAGCAATCTATGCTCCACGGTAAAACTCAAAGCAGTCCTGCTTGGAAATGCATGCTTGTGCTTTGCGATATGTGCAAAAATCTTTGCAATATTAGAGATCATCAGCATAATGCACTTTGGGTTCCTGTGTGGTTGCAGACTTGCAGAGTTGATCAGATAATGAGGTAACATGCTTCAATCTCCCTCTCATCACCCCAGTTAGCTCTGATAGTGGCACAGAAAAGAGACAAAGCCAACAACCTTTCTGGGATCCTCCTCACTGCTTTGGATGAAGGATTGAAGAAGATTTATTCTGCAGCTAAGAAAAACAACGGTATGGAGAAGCACAGAACAACAAAAGCTGAAGTTTACCCTGAATTTTGTTGACGCTCCTGTTATACTGTTTCCCATCTTGCCTTGTTTGTCTGCTTGTTGGAAAAACCCATGTTACGCAGGTCAAAATATCAGGAAGTTGAGTCGATATTTGTGGAACATTAAGCGATGTCAACCCATTCTGCAAAGACATAACATCTTATATGCTCTTCCATTCTGAATAGAGTATGTATATAGAAATCAAGGGCATAGAAGTGTTCACGGATGGCCTAAGTTACCATCTTACACAATTTTAGGGTTGTTTGTTTTTCATTTAAAGATCAACTGACTGAAATTAAATTTCAATGGTCTGTTGAAGCCCCCTGAACAGAATTAATTATAAAGTAGAAGAATCAATCAGTTTAAGTTTCAAAAATTTTGCATGCTAAGGAAAGTAAATCTTCATTAATACAGACATCATAGCATAGTGTTAGGTTACCTAATGTTAGTTCTGGGTCAGTGCTGTCGACTTTGCATTAATTTCGAACCTGAGGTGCAAATCTGGATGAGGGTTGGAACCTTTAGATATGTCGAAAGGTTCTGAGACATCATGTCTTCCTATACCACTGAGATGAAAGACAGACATGTATTAGTGTGACATGGTATCGAATGAGCTCATAAAGAGTGTTATAAACTGAACATCTGTGTGTGTGTGTGCCAGCTTGTTTTTGCATGGTTTAGTGCTTAGATCCATGTTGTTCAAACTTCAGTTCAGCATGTTCTTTCTTTTTGGATCTTTAGCCAGTGTTCATCTTCCTCGCATTGGTCATTCCACCAAAGGTTTTAACTGGTACGGCACAGAGAGGCTCATCAGAAAACACCTAGCTTCCAGGGGCATCCCCACTTTCATGTATCCTTTATCGTTCCCCAGCAATAGCCCATACAGAACAGTGGTAACTGCAGCAATGATTTTCACTTAACCTGAATGACAGATATTATCACAGCAGAGCTGTCAAGAAAACAGCTTCACATCAGACACCTGCAACATCAGCTGCTTCTCCTCAAGCACCGCTGCTGAGCTCAGACGGACCAAGTGATACAACAGAAACAGAGGGCCCGGGGCCCTCCACTCTGCGACGAAGCTTCAGCCCTGCTGAGCTCCCCAGCTTTATGAAGGGAGTCCGAGTATTTTTCTACAACATTTCTGCATCAGAACGGAAGAGGCTGGGCCGCTACCTTATCACATATCCTTTTACAGTTCCTGGGTGTAAAGATTCTTTCTAAAGCACCAATAAGACCATTTCCACAGTTTTTGTAAATGTGTGTGTAGTTTTATAGAGAAGAGAGTGAGAACCTTAGCTGAAGTCTACGTATGATGGCGATGAGGAGGACATCATGAGTGAGGAGGTCACCCACATTGTTGCAGAGGTGGAGAACCACATCCAAACACAGGTTTGCAGCGACCCAACCTTTTCTGTCAGTGATCTAAAATTTACCATACAGTGCTGTGCAAAAGTATTCATACCCCTTAAGCTTTTTCACCACAGTCACCAACTTTTAAGTATTTTTTGTGATACACCACCACAAAGTAATGTGTAGTTGTGAAGTGGAAGAAAAATTATAGATATTTTTTAACAAAAATCTGAGAAGTTTGCTGTGCATTTGAATTCAGCCCCCTTCACTGTAGTGCCTTTAAATGAAATCCAGTGCTGCCAATATCCTTCAGAAATCACCTAATTATTAAACAGAGACCACCTGTCTGTAATTTACCCTCAGTAAAATCACAGCAGCTCTTAAAATTCTACACACCCGTTACAATGCCAGGTTTTTAGCAAAAAGGTAAAATTATTTCAAAACTTTTTCCACATATATTGTGGATCTGGTTGTGAAGGTTTGCACACCTCTAAAGTAATACTTTGTTAAAGTACCTTTTGATTCAGTTTTAATTTTCAGTCTTCTTTGTTGGTGAGTGTCAGCATCCTACATCTTGACTTGATAATATTTGCCCACCATACCAAGCAGAAGTTCTCCAAATCTGTCATATTTTGAAAAAAATCTCTTGTCCACAATCTTATACCATGCCAAACCTACCAACACATGGCTCTCTGTTTAATCTGACAAGCTGGGCAAGGAGATCAATAATTAGAGAAGCAACTAAGAGGCCCCCAAGCTGCTCAGAGTTGATGAGAAGATGGATGAAGCTAAATATAGGACAATCCTGGAAGAAAACCTGTTAGAGGCTGCAAAATACTTGAGAGGAGATTCACCTTCCAGCAGGACAACAACCTGCAACATGCAGCCAGAGCCACAATCCAGTGATTTAGATCAAAGCATTTCCAAGTGTTATAATGGCCAAGTTAAAGTCCAGAACAAAACTCTAAATACACTAAAAAGACTTGTAGTTATATTTTCAGCTAAGGTGGATCGACAAAGTATTGTTTCACTAGGTACTAAACAACTGAATCCCACATTTTTCAGATTTTTATGTATTAAAAAAAAAAAACAATTTTTCCTCTACTTCAGTTACTGAAATTTTCCTCTGATCTGTGTGAACCAGGAGCTTCGGGATCTGGTTTGTCAGTACCAACAAGCTGTTCCTGTGAAGAAGACCTGGCTGGAGTCCTGCTTCTCCAAACAACAACAAGTCAACACTGTACACTTCCAACATCAGCTCTGAGGACACACAGCATTGTTATTATTATTATTATTATTATTATTATTATTATTATTATTATTATTAGATTTTTTTTTTTTAATCACTTTTTTAAATTGTGTTTTTGACAAAACACAAGTATTCTGGTTGATGAACATTACATTTCAATGAATTTTAAATGTATGATTTATTTAAATGTGAATATGAAGCTAATAAACCAGCAATTACCTTGAAATTCAATATGGCTGCTGCTTTTTTTTTTTTTTTTTTAATCATGGAGATACATGCAGTAATAAACAGTTTATTTGCACTTTTGGTAGTTTGTTTCTCATAAATGGTAAATGGCCTGTATTTGTATAGCGCTTTATCTGCTAGAGAGAATTCATATGCTTTACACTACATAGTAAGCTATACTACAATATAGCTGCAGCAGTCTGACAGAAGCGATGGTAAAGCAGGTAAAGTGTCTTACCCAAGGACACAAAGACAGAGACAGATGGAGTGGGGGTTTGAACCAGCAAACCACCGGTTGCAGGACGAACTCCTACTACTGTCGCCCTTCCCTACACATACATATATGTATAAAGTGGCAAAAATATTTGCTCACTCCTTCATATCATTGAATTCATGTGTTCCAATCACTTCTATATCAACAGCTGTATAAAATCCAGAGGTATGTAGATTGGCTCTATAAACATTTGTAAAAGATTGGGTCTCTTTTAGGAGAAATCCAGTGTGGTACCGTAACAAGGTGAGTCCAGTCGTGAAACGGTAGGCAAGAAGAAATGGCAGGGCAGGGTCTATGGATGGGATAGTGCACAGAGGTCACCACCTTTCTGCAGAATTAAAAGCCAGAGACCTCTGATCTTCTTATGGACTTCAGAATTGCTCAAGAACAGTAAGTAGAGGACTTCATAGAATAGGAATAGGTTTCCTTGTCTATGCAGCCACGTCCAAGCCTTACTTCACCAAGTATAATGCACAAAGATGGATGCTGTACTGCAGCACGCCACCACTGGACTCTAGAGCTGTGGAGATTCATTACTCGCTGGAGTAATGAATCATGCTATTCTGTCTGGCAATGCAATGGATAAGTTTTGGATTTAGCAGATGCCAAGGGAACAGAACTTCCCTGACAGCGTTGTGTTCAATGTAACATTTGGTGCAGAGGGGATTATGGTGTGGGTCTGTTTTTCAGGTGTTGGTCTCCCCTTCGTTCCAGATCTACAATAGAACAGTGTGCATCAAAGCACATTCATGTTAGAATGGCTCAAAGTTCAGACCTAAAGCTAATAAAAAAATCTTTGGCAAGATTGGAAAACTGTTGTGGTCTGCTGTATTGAAGAAAGAGCCGAATCAAAAAGCAAAACTCTCGATTTACTCTCCTTTGGTCATCAGATATGGAACATGACCAAAAGAACGAGATCCTAGCAATCTCGGCAGAAATGAGCTTTCTCCAGAGGATGGCTGGACTCCGCTGTAAAGATAGGGTGAGGAGCTCTGTCATTCTCCGCATTGAATGGAAGCAGTTTAGGTTTGGGTATCTGATCAGGATGCCCTCTGGGTGCCTCCCTTTGGAGGCTTTCCAGGCATGTCCAACTTGGAGGATACCCTGGGGAAGGGATTATATTTCCTGTTTGGCCTGCGAGTGCCTTGGGGTCCCCCAGAATGAGCTGGAGGATGTCACTGGGGGAGGGATGTCTGGGGTTCCCTCCTGGACCTGTAGAACGACCTGATTTTGGAAAAGCGGAAAGCTGATGTTAACAATCTTATCTCTTTGAACATGAGCCGTATTGCTCCTTCAAAAGTTCAGAATAATTGTCTGATTTAGTTGAGGGCCTAAAAGAAATTAGTCTGGTTAAAAAACATCCCCCTTCAACTAAACTCTGAGAAGAAGTGTGTCTGATCGTTATTCCCCTGGAGAGCGTGGGTTCTCTGATCAAGCAACAGATTGGACATTTGAACTATAAGGTTTGTGTCAAAGCAGGAACTTGAGATGCTTATTCATGCTTGTAGTTCCTCTTGCTCAGGCTAGTGTAATGTACTTTTCACATGTTAAAAGTAAGACTCTGGAACAAACTGAGAGCTTACGTCACTCCAGTTTTAATGATTTGCATGGATTACCTATTCATTTTAGGATTCATTCTGAAAACCTGATTTAAACTTTCAGCACCTTCTTACTTTACTAAATAGTTAAACCCACTTACTCCAACTTGAAGGCTTCAAGTTCTCTAAACAAAATCTACTCATAGTCCCCAAGACCAGGTATAAAACCTGAGGCGATAGCTCTTACTAGGACCTCAACTGTGCAACAAGCTTTCTTTGTTTTTACACTGTCCTAAGTCTTTTGCTACTTTGAGAAACACATTGTGATTTTTATCTGTGGAAAGTGACATATAAATAAAATGTTTCCTACTTACTATACTACTGGGTACTTTCCCATCCCAGAAAACTCCGACTTAAAAAAGCTAGATCCGCCCCTGCCTGGATGATAAATTATTAGCATATTAAATCTATAATAAGATAATTGTGTAAAGATAAATTTAATTTGGCATCGTTTAGAAGTTGTCCCCGGTGTCGCCCATATGGAGGTGGAGGAGGGAGGTGGAGTTTCAGTGTCGGGGCTGCGCTAAATAACACAGAGCCTCGTGCTGAAACTGCACTGTAACATCCACCTGGCAAGAGGGGACGACGCACTGAAAACTTTAGACGTACTCTCAGTTCCGGGCTGGCGACACACTTTTGCTAGTAAATATATTTTTTCTTTTCTTCCACCCCCCTTTGAATATATGTGAATGTACAGTTTTGGCTAAGTTACCCAAATGAGAGTTTCTCACCTAAAGCGACGACGGTAAGTTAACCTGAAGTTGCGTCATGTTCACTTTCCGACGCTTTGATACCTCTGAATCTTTGACTGTTATTTTTAAGATGAAGGTTTTTTTTGTTTTTGTTTGTTTTTTTAAAAACATTTCGTTCCCCTAATTGTCGTGTTTTGAGGGTAAGAGCGTAGAAAGTGTCTGGAGGTGTGCTCATGCGTGAAGGCTGAGAAGTGAGTCCGAGTTGACGGAGAGAAATCTGGGTCAGCCTCAGTGGAAAGAGCGACCACAGAGGTTATCAGCGAGTGTGATTTTCGTTTACAGGAATTCTGGGGGGGGGGGGGGGATGTTGGAAGATAAACCCACCTAAAACCATCTTAGACAGCTCATATGATAATAACCTATATGCAGATTGGAAGAGAAAGCTCTCTGTTTTATTTCTCCATCAACAGAAGCGCTCGTTAGCATCACGGAGCATTGAAACAGGTGGTAGGAATCATGTGGACAGTGCTTTAAACTGAATTTTATTAGTTATACAGTGAAGTGAAAAAAGTGTTTGCTTCCCTCAAGATTTCTTCTGGGATTTTTTTTTATTTTTTATTTTTTTTGGTCACACATTGAGATCAAAATGTATTATTAGACAGGTAAGATAACCTGAGTAAATGTATTATTTTAAAATGATTTTATTTCATAAGCAATAAAATTCTATCCAAAATTAAATAACCCTATGTGTAAAAGTAATTGTCACTCAAACCTAATAACCAGTAATACCGCTCTTGGCAGCAGCAGCAACTGCCATTAAGAGTTTACTGGAAGTGAGTTTTTTTTTGTCTTTGGACCAATTTCAGCTTGCTCTTCTTTGCTGAATTGTTTTGATTTTCCCACACTGGAGGATTTTTCAGCATGAACTACCTATTTAAGGGCCACATTGGAACTTTTTTTTTTTTTTTTTTTTTTTTTTTTTTTTAACCATTCAGTAGGGGACATGCTGGTGTGTTTTGATTAATCATCCTGCTGCAGACCCCAAATGCACTCAAGCTTAAGTTCACAAACTGATTACCAGGTCCTGAAGCAACCAAGACCATCATGCTACCACCACCGTGTTTTTTTGTGTTGTTTAACTGTCGGTATGATATCTTTCTTGTGAAATGCTGTTTTAGGTTTATGCTAGATGTACCGAGAGACAAACCTTCCAAAATTTTCACTTTTGTCTCAAAATGTCTCAACATTTTTTCATTGGAACTCTCTCACGGATGCCAGTTTTTACCTAGTCCTTTCCTTATTGGGAAGTAATGAACTCTGACCTTAAGTGAGGCCTGCAGTGCTTTAGATGTTGTTTCTGGGTTCCTTGTGACCTCCTGGTTGAGTCGTTGAAGAACTCTTGAAATAATTTTGGTTGGCTGGCCACTGTGGTTCGCCAAAAGCCTCACATATGGTTTTGTAACCCTTACCCGACTGACACACGTCGATAAATTTGTTTCTCACCTGTTCTTGGATTGATTTGTTGATTCTGCGGGTCTGGCAGTAACCAGGTCTAGATGTGGAGAGTGAAGCTCAACAGAATTGTGGATAATCACAGCCAATTTCTGATTTAACAAGGGTGTGATTACATTTTAACATGGGCTCGGTCTGCTTTTAACGAGTAAAATAATCACTTGAAAAGTTCATTTTGATTATCTGAAACATCTGTGACAAAAAGGAAAAAATAAGAGAGATCTGTAAGAGGCTAAATCTCTCTCTATTTTAGCAGTTAAATGGTTTGGACCCCCCCACCACCACCCTTTTCGCCTCTGTAAATGACAGACATCATTTCCTGATTCCCATGTGTTAACTCCACTCAACATTTAGAGAAAAGTCCCCTGTGTGGAAGAAACTTTGTCATGTCCTGATGTGCTCTCATGCAAATCAAACACACTCTCACACTAGTGTGGGCTGATAAAACAGAAAAGAAAAACAGATGCCACAGCTTTGTCTATACTGGCCTTTGAATCAGATATCTGTTCTCACCACCTTTTTTTTTTTTTTTTTTTTTTTTTTTTTTTTTTTTTTTTTTTTTTTTTTTTTTTTTTTTTTTTTTTTTTTTTTTTTGATCCTCTACAGAAGTTCAAACATATCTTAAAGGAGACACACACACACACATGGATGTCAGAAGGATTAAACTCAACGATGCTGCCCACCTCAGTCTGCTCTCTGCCTGCCCCAAATAGGTGAGCATAACAAAACCAAAACACGCTGTTCTTAAACGAGAATCTGGGAGCTTTCGTTGTGGGTTATGTACATCTTTTTTTGTCAGGAAGTTGTTTTAGTGAGCTTCTGTAGATGTGTCTTTGTGATAAAAAAAATTATGAAAGCAGGACATATTTCAGCTTACAAGATGCTTCAAGTGTAATGTTGCCACGTTTCAGGCAGAAAAATGAAGAACGCCTACCTGGGCTGACCCTGTGGTTGCTACTGTTGGGGAAACAGCCTCTAGCTGCCAAGTTACACTCTAGTGATTTAATGGACCTGAAATAATAAGACTGGGTGTCAAAATGTATAATTATTTTCAGAAGTTCTTCATTACTTATAAACAAAAAAGATTAACTAAATGAAAAATGTGGTAGCTGCAAAAAATAATTATAGAACAAACCAATCACAAAGAGACTCCTTTAAATGGGAGTCAAAGTGCTTATCCCCTTCTTATTCATTTATTTCTTCCCTTCTTTAGTACTGACTTTTTAGTAACTAACAGTTAATTAAAAAGGAAATTTTCCAGATATTTTCATCACAATAATGCATCATAGTTGCTTTTTTTCCCCTTACATATGGGGGTAAATATTGATATATGAAATAAATAGGTGCTCCAGTATTCATGAACAGATTGCATCGTGATGTTGTTTAAAGTTGCTGATGTTGCCTATGCATAAAACTATACACATGTAATTATGTGTGTAGCTATATGCACATGTAAACATAATGAATGTATGTTGCATCTAAAATAGTTTGGTAATATGTTCATATTATTTGGATGACCTTGAATTCAAGCTCATTTGGGGAAATTATAGGACAATCCCTGTCCCTTATTGATTTTAAAAAGGGACACAGTCTAATCATCAAATATATTAAGGGTCATATGGGAACCCAGTGCAAGGATAAAACAGACGCTTCTGTTAGTATCACGGCTTAGTTTCACTCATTAATCTAGGGCAGCGATTCTCACATTTTCTGTGACAAGTACCAGCTCAGTAAAGTCCTGAGGTTTCCAGGTAACCACCAAACTGAGAGACATTTTCAACACAATAATACAACGGAACCTGGACTTCTTCGGTTTGCCGTGTTTTTAATAATGACAAACTAGAAGGCAAAACATATATACCATTGTTGACTGTCTTACTGTATAGTTTGGTTGAAGGACACAGTTTAGTGATACATTCAGATTTGTGTCTCAAGTTGAGTTGTCCATGTTCCAAGTTCATAAGATAGACTGGAAGTCCTCAAAAGTCGAAGTGGCAAAGTCTCGGGTTTCCAGTAACCCTAACGTCAATCACCAATATGAATGCCATGGGATTAAAACGTAGGCTGTTATATAAACTGTTTATTTGCACTTGTGATGGTATGATTTATCAGATTGACATCGTTTGACACATAATACTGTAAATAACCTCCATTAGTTCACATGTTCTGTTTGTGTTTAAGTCCATAAAATGCAAAGCGACTTGATTGTTAGCTTGTAATGCTAATAGTAGTTAGCATATCCTACTGATTTTCTTACAGAACATGTAGTGGGGTCTGATGCTGGGCCAGTGTGGCATTCTTTCAGTATTATAATATCTTGTAAAAATATTTGGGCTGCACGATTATGGGAAATCTTGTGATGGCAATAATTATGGTAAATATTCCTAAGACGTTGTCTGGTGCAATATCTACTATAAGTCTGTTTTCTTCTTTCCTCTCATTCTCATCTGTTCCTCCATCACTCTGTGACCGTTAGCATTTTTTGGAGATGTGATTAGTGTCCAGTGTGAGCTGCTGCTGCCATAAGACTATGTCCAATTGGCTAAACATCAGCATAAAAATAGCATAGAAATTCATAAAACTTCAAGTATATTGCCCTCCAAACAGACCTTTGCAGTATGACTATTGCACACACTCATATTGCAATGACAATATATTGGCAACATGTTGTTCACACCAAAAAAATAGTATCACGGTATTTACACAAACATATAAAGCAAAAATGTATAGAGGAATCGTATTTTATTGTTCCTATTTGCTGCAAAAATGATTTAATATAGATTTTTTATAGTTATAATTACATCCAACATGTATCAATTGCTAATTTCATGTTCATCTGCTAAAATGTACACACAGCCTAATTGTGTGCACAGGTAGGCTGTACACACAATTACGGTGTGCACAGCCTACCTGTGGGCTGTTGTCTTTCCAGAGTAATCAGAGTGAATACTGGAGGCCCAGAAAGATAAAATTAGCTGCGTAATTAGTCTGGCTCTTTTCTTGGGTAACCAGTTTGTTTTGCGCTGCTGAACATAGCTGCCACTCCTAGCTTGTATTTAATAAGCAGCATTTCTAATGGCAGACATTAATTAATACAAGTTATGATGGTGTTCTCTTGGTTTCCAAACCCATGACGGTTTGTTGTTTTTGTAATGGGCATATTTCATGGGTCAGAGACTCTGAACAAATGTAGGTCTCAACCATATACTCAAAGTGCCACTAAAGGCAACACAAGAACCCCCAATACTTGTCCCACAGTTGGTTCTACATGTTTCTGTTTTCAGTTATGTCAGCCAGCAGAGCACCTGCCACAACACACCTGAAGAGGACGATGAAACCATGAACACAGAGGAGAGAAAAGCCAGCAATGTCCACAAAGTGGACCGCACGTCCAACCTCAACGGCCACCACCGACACTTCCACCACATGCCGGTCCCTGATGACTCCATGTTCAGCAGGCGGGGGTGGAACAGAGAGCAGGAGCCCTCGTTCCTCCCTGCCAGCTCCAGTTTCTGCTCCTCCAGGCCCCCTCACAGCCTCCCCGACGGATACAGCCAGCCCACTCCGTTCCCGAGCCAGGTCAACATGCTCCACCCGAGCATCGCCAGCAGCTGGACGGGGTACCCCAACAGCCTGCCGTCCTGTCTGAGCCAGAAGGATTACTCCAGCTGCGCCGTGGAGAGCTGCCTGTCCAGAGACAAGTCCGCTTCCCTCCCCAGTCACCACAACATGAGCTTGGAGCAGCCGCTGTCGCTGCGCTCCCACCCACCTTCGGCTGAGCTGTACCACCATACGCTGTCTCCGTACTCGTGCCCGCCACAGGGCCCTGCCTGCTGTGCTCAGTGCCCCGCTGATCCCTTCAGCAGGCAGCCGGTGGCCAACAAACACGCGTGGCCTCAATACAACCCAGCTTACAGCCCATACTGTAAGTCTGACCTTCCAATTTCTGCCAACTACTTTCAACCGGCAATCGGCAGATTTCATTGATTCATTGATTCGGTCTTTTGTCTGTTAGATCCAGAAGAATGCAGAGTCCCTGGAGCTGGGTTCACACACGTGTGAGTTTACTTAAGTTATAAATCTGCCTCACTGTATTTATTATTACAAAGTTTGGTACCAAAGTGCTTCGTGTTTTCTTGCAGTGGCCACAACGTCCCGGTTAAAGAGAGGCACCCCACGTACAGCACGCCACTCTCTCTGGAGCAGAGTAAGTCTCGATGGCCCCACCGGCAGGTCGAGCCGCTGCACGCTTGTCTCTAACTGTCCGTCTCTGGATCTCTGAACGCAGGGAAGGTCTTTGTCACCTACGAAGCTGACAACGACAAGCACGTCAACGAGATCATCAAGTTTGTGGCTCTGCTGCGACACAACGGCTTTGACACTCATGTATGTATCAGCTGTTTGGGTTTTTTTTTCTTATGCTTCAGACTATCTGCCATCCTAGCAAAAAAAAACAAAACAGCCAAAACAAAACAGTTCCTGTAAATTTTAGTACTCATTAGAAATCCCTTATACATGGTTCCACATTTTCTAGATTTTTTTTTTTTCACATCAGGTTGACTAAATAATGAATTATAACCACATATAATCGTTCGGTTGAATGTAAACATATGTGAACTGGTGTTTAAATGAGTAAACATCAGATGTCTGAGTGCAAGTGAATGCAGCGCAGAATTATCAGCAAGCTTCTTGATTTGAAGCTGAAAACGCTAGGTTTTTTTGTGCTAAAACTAGCTTAAAATGAAATATAAATAGTAGGAACATTAATATTTTGTTTGGCATCTTAGCTGGACCGAACTTAGGAGCCTTGGGTCCAGCCTAAAGACCAGAAGTAGGATCAATGGCCCGTTTCTATCTTTGAATGATGTTTATTTGTCATCAACTCCAAAACCAGAGGGATTATTGATTAGGATTTCATCTTTGTTTTAGAAATTCCACTTTTTATCTGTCTATAATTAAATAAGAAATTAAGTCCAGAAAGTCGTGTTTTTATCCATACTTACCCAGACTTGGGAAAAAGAGCAAATGAAATTCCAGTTTTTCTAGACTCCTTAACATTGCATTGGAACCCTGCTGATTTTTAAAAATTGAAATAGAGTATGTGTAGATCTCCATGTTGGGAGTTTCTTTTTTTAATTATGAGTTTAACAGACAAATGCCTTTGTTCTAGATTGACATTTTTGAGCAGCAGTACAGAAGTATAAGCAAGATCGACTTCATGGAGAGGTACCTCAGTGAGGTAAGATCCAATAAATTAGGAAACCCAATTTAAAGACATGAAAATACATAAAAAGACATAACTTGAGAGGTAATTATCTTGCCACTTTGGCAAATTGTTGCACTATCCTGAGCAAGAGTAAACTTGCCTTTGGAAGCAGTCCCCTGGTAGATTTTGATGAGTAATGAAGTTTGTCATCTGCTCTCTCAGAAAGAGTACCTGATCATCATCATCATCAGCCCCAAGTACTATGAGACGGTGACCACCTCGCCGTTCGACCTGGAGAACGATGAGAGGACCTTCAACACCGTTTACATCCACAAACAGGTCAGAGTCCGTGCCGCTCTCAGCAGACTGAAATAGCTGCCCGTGGTGCACCTCAGGCTCACGAGTGTGTATGTGTTGCTCAGCTTCAGAATGAGTTCATCCAGAATGGAAGCAAGAATTTCAGGTTCATTCCCATTTTGTTTCCTGGGGCGAAAAAGGTAAGCGCGGCGCACATCATATCACTATGCGGATCTAGCAGACCTTGAAAACCTCCTAATGTCTTCCTCTCTGTTTTCGCTCAGTGTCACGTTCCCAACTGGCTTCAAAACACTCACGTTTACAGCTGGCCGCGTGACCGAGACGACATCCTCCGCCGCCTGATGAGGGTGGAGAAGTATAACCCGCCTCCCATTGGGGAACTTCCAACTATCGTTTCCATCCCCATCTAGACCCGAGGACACGCAGCAACAGGACCGTCACTGTGGTCACACTCCTGTCCTTGTTTAATCTGTGACTAAAGACTCTCAGGTGCTCCTTTTATTTACATAACAGAGAAAAGGGCCAGTGTTGGCATGAAATGTGGGTTGGAAAAGTCTTATTTTGTACATATGTCCTTTTTGGTTTTTAAAATGTTTAAAAATCTAGTTTATAAATTTTCATGAGTAAGTTATGCACATGCTACTTGGTTAGACTGAAAAAAAATTAATAACTGTACAGTGGCGTCTGGTACAGTAAGAGCTACGCAAGGGTTACTTATTGTTATCCAAGTAGACCAAGATTTGGTGTCAAAACCGCTAAAGTCACTTTTCCTTAAGTTTAGTCTTTATTTTATTTTTTGAGACGCCAGAGAACGTGCAGGAGTTTTCTCTCTGTAAGGAGCACACAGTAACAGCACTTCTACGCCACTGGTGGCCACACACTGCCCGTCAGCCATCTGAAAGAAGACACACTTTCCTCTTGCTTACAAGTTATTTCTTGTTGCGAAAAACTCAGATTAAAGGAACACTGTTCTAAACAGATGTTACACAGTTGCAGGTGGAACACCAGAGAAGATTCAGGCTTCCTGCAGTTTTGAAATTTAAGGAATTTGCCCTTATTTTTTTCCCAGTTCAATAGGTTTGATTGGGGGGGGAAAAAAAAAAAAAAAAAAAAAAAAGAAAAAAAAAAAGTTTCACTGTAAAGATGTTTATTTTTGCAGCAGTAGGGATAATTGCTTTTGTTTCATATCAAAGCAGTTAAATTATGTGATGCAGGTTAGTTTGATTCTTTTTGTAAATACTGTGGTATTTTCACTCAGGCGACCATAGAATCTCATATCGGCCCATGCCAAAAAAACAGCTGGTACATCACTTCAAACACCTGCTGTTTTATAATAAAAATAAATTTAAAAAAAAGTCACAAGTTTAATGCTTCCTATGTTTTTGTTGTTTGGGGGGGGGGGTAAATATTTAAAACTCTTAAAATAAGGTTAAGGTGCTGAAAAGCTAACCTTGAAGTACATCCGTCTCTCTGCGAACCACAACTGAGTGCTGGGCCGCATGTTTGTCATTAATCGTAGACAAGTAGAGGCACGGATTTTTTTTTTTTTTTTTTTTTTTTTTTTTTTTGGCCTGCAGGGGTGTCGGCGTTTTTCAAGCAGTGAGCCATGGGAACACCAGGTTTATCATCGTAAACAGCAGCTGTACCAGAAGGAATGCAGCAGAAAGCCAGTCCTGCCGCTTCTCCCTTTTCTCAGAGCACAGGTCGATGCCGCTCCTCTCCTCAGCTTCTGGTGGCTCATGTACAAATGCTTCAACAGGAAGTCATGAGGAGATAAGCAGCTGACGCAGCTGCCTTCTGTGTGGTGGGACTTCTCAAGAATCGGCAGAAATACACTCAAAACGGGGTCATCAAAACCTGTGTGGTTTGAGACAAATCTGCATGTAACACATTTGAAGAAAACGTTTGCGTCGGCAGAATAGGTGTTCGTCCCAGTGCAAAAACTCCTGCACCTGAACCATAACAGCAGCTGTTCACATGCAGATTAATGGCTTTATCTTCACACATTTAAAAAAAAAAAAAAAAAAAAAAAAAAAAAAAAAAAAAAAAAAACCCTGAATAATTTCACATATATTGAAAAGTACATGAAATAATTTTATTGAACAAAATAACAGACATCTGTAATAAGTTGGTTACACACTTTGTAAATATCTCAAGATTTAAGTAAACAAAATCAGACAATAGTTTCATTTTAATGGATGTAAAAACACTGAAGTAATATTTGTTCAAAAGCTACAAAATACAGTTAAAAAGCAGGAAGAGTTTTATTTCCTTCAAGGAAAAAAAAAAAAAGTACTATAAGTTACAGTACAGTGAATTTGTCCAAACTGACTTTTGTTCCCATCTTCCAGCCTTTTGTAAGCACAAACCGGATCGGAGAGAAATCAGGTCTGAAAAATCACCCCCGCCCAAAACAAAACAAAAAAAACAAACAAAAAAAAAAAAAAAAACAAAAACAAAAACAAAAACAAAAAAATTATACAGCCACAGGTTGTCGTCAATAACCGTGTGGTGATCTTTGTAAAAAGGCACACAAAGGCTTCTGAAAACGTTAACATTCAGGTCTTCATCTGCAGGTCACATGTTTGGCATCGTTAACAGAAACAACTTTGTACTTCATGAGCTGGGGGGGGGGGAAGAAAACAAAAAACAAAACCAATACTTCATGTTTAGTCACAAAAGATGGAGGTGATCCCTCATACATCGTCAGCTGGCAAAGGAGGTATGTTGAACCTTGGTCTGGTGAAAAAAGCCATCTTCTCTCTGCAGAAAAACGAAGCAGATTAATGCAAAACCTGTTTCTAAACTCAACGGTGCCTTGCAAAGTATTCAGACCTCAACGTTTTCCACATTTTATCAGGTCGCAAGAACAAACACTTATGTTGTAGAAGAGCGACCTGAAGCAGTGCATCATTTAGTAGAATGTAAAGGGTACAGGGTTCTCCAGAAAGAATCTGAAAAGTGTGGCATACATTAATATTCCCTTTACTCTGATCTGAGAAACCAAGAGGATCATATTAAGTCTGAAGGCGCTGCAAAGTTGAAAAGCTCAGGTGGGAAAATCTGCTGATAGGGCAACTTTCATTTGTGCACACAACTACTCTGGCCTTTCTGGAGAAGTGACAAGAAAGTGATTAAAGTCCAGTTGGAATTTTGCCACAAGCTATGTGGGGGACAGAGCATTAAAGAAAGGTGGAGAGAAAAAAAAAAAAAAAAAGCTTGCTTTTCATTTGCCCATAAAACCTTAAAAATGTGTCTTCAGTCCTGATATGATTAGAACCAATTAGAATTCAAGTTTATGCAGCTTAGAGCTTTTTAAAAAAAACAAAAAAAAAAAACAAAAAAAAAAACCCACACACAGATGATATGGTCAAAATGGTCTGTGCAGACGCTTTACTGGTGTAGGTCTAACAGAATGAATTTGCATGTATTGAAGTTCTGGCTTTTTTTTTTTTTTTTTTTTTATAAACGAGGAGCAGCTCAAACCAAGTCATCCTTCTCCTGTTAGATCTTTGCTGTTGTCTTGCACTGGCATGCCTGAAAATGGTTGCCATATCGTGATAATTTACAGCAGGGATGGTGTGCCAGCAAACAGTGCTGTTTTAAAGCAGGATTATAGCAGCTTGCAAACAGACACGGCTGGAAAGACGGCAAAGTTCAAACAAACAAAACTATGTTGCGAAAGTTTTACGAATCCCACTAATATGAAAAATGAAAGTGAAATGTGGGGATGTTCCCAACCTGAATGTCTGCACAGACAGGGGCTCCTGGTTCTGCCCTCTTATCTGCAGAACCTCTCTGGAAGCCTTCCTCAGCCTCCTCTCCGCTGCCTCCTCCTGTCGCTGCTCCTGCTCGCTCTGGCTGGCCTGCAGGGCGGCACGACAGTCAGCTGCTGCTGTGGGGCGACGCCCGCTCGCTCATGTTTGCACTGCGGCCGCAGCACGTCCAGTTTTACCTGTCTCTGGGCCTCTCTGAGCAGGTAACGGAAGCGCTCGTCCCTCAGGGCCCAGTTGGGGAGCTCGTTGGCGTTGCTCGACTGTGGCTCCTCTAGCCGCAGCTTGAGTTCTCTCAGGGCGCTCAGCTCCTCCGTCAGCTGCCTCTGACGGGTCCTGCAGGCCTGGAGGTCCAGCTCCAGGTCCAGGGAGGTGCGTGTTGGCTGCTCGGCCAATGAGGAGCGGTACGACTGCTGCTGGCACACAAATGCACACCTTAAATAACGCAATGAACAAAGACGCTCAAATGACTTTTGGGACAGACCAATGAAAACTTTAAAATTATGAAGTAGGGAATTAAAAAAAAACAAAACAAAACAAAAAAAAAAACATTTTTCCCTGAATAAAAATCTGATCAGCGTGACAGTTTTGAACCCATTCTTCTTAGCAGAAGAACTCAAGCCAAGTCAGATTAGATGAAGAGGTTCCCTAAACATCAGTTTTCAAGTCTTGCCACAAATTCTCGATCAGAATTAGGTCTGAACTTTGACTATGCCATTCTGACATATACTTTAATCTGAACTATTCCACAGTAGCTCTGGCTGCATGTTTAGGGTCAATGTCCTGTTGTGGAAGGGGTATCCAAAGTGAGGCCCTTAGTGCTCATTTGAATTATTTCGTGTGGTCCACGACTGCAATTACAACAAAAAAGGTCCATATTCTTCAGGGGGAGATTTTCACTGACCGATTAAAATCTTTTTAAAATAGAGAATATGAGGCAAAACGGAGTATTTGTCTTTTGCTAACTACACTTTTTTTTCTTGAATTTTCATTTCATAGTAAACAGGAAAAGAAACATCCAGAAACCTTTACTCAAAAGCAGATTGGGCGCACCTGTTGATGAAATTAGGCCAAATACATACCCAGCAGCTTTATTGTTTACAGATTCTTTCTACCCAAATCTGCCTTCTTTGTACATTTTACTAAAATACTGCATGTTTAGTTGATTGCTGAGGAAGTAAAAATGAAACATTTCACAAGTAAATTAATTTGGTGTTGGCAGTATAAAAATTAATATTAACATCTATGGTCAGTAAGTACCATCAACTTTGATTTTGGCTCGTGACAAAAAGACAACAACGTGCTAGAAACTAGACGTCTGAATGTTTTTCAGAGTTTTCAGGATTTCCCTATGCTTAGCTCCAGCTTTTTCTTTCTAAATCAACCCTGATCAGTGTTCTTGTTCCTGCTGAAGCATGACCACAGCATGATTCTGCCACCACCATGTTTGACCATATGGATCTCCACAACTTCCTCCCTGACCTGTCTGCTGTGTTCCTTGGTCTTCATGATGCCGTTTGTTTAATGTTCTGAGGCCTTCACCAGACAGGTGGAATTCATTTCTTTAAATCTGTGGTTGCACTGGATTTTATTTGGGGGTATCGGAGTAGAGAAACAGCAGACAGACACCCCGTGCTTTTTTTTTTTTTTCATGAAAATTTAAAAAAAAAAAAAAAAAAAAAAAAAAGTTTTCCAGGTTCACTGTTAGGTTGCTTTGAGTTTGTGTAGCACTTAAAATACACTTCAACACTAAAGCTTGTTTGTAAGGCGACAAAATGTAATCAAGTTCATGTGGGATGAATATTGTTGCACCATCCTGTAAGGCAATGAGACAGCACCTGCTTAAATCGAAGTGTTCTTCTTTCCAGGGTGTTTCTGACAAAAGGTGACTTCTTTGGTAAAGTGGAGCTGTCGCTGTCACTGCGATATAACTGGGGAAAAAAAAAAAAAAAAAAAAAAAAAGTTACATCAATCTTTAGGAAGAGAAAATAATTCCCGCATGGCTGTTAAAGCTGTTCAGGTTACTGTTTTAAAGGCTTCATTTTACTCCGGAGTAAAACTCACCCTGCAGACATACTGGCTCCGTGCACCAGGCGAAAAGGTCTGAGAGCGAACAATGGCACTGCCACGCATGAATGGGGACGCGTGGCCCCAGCGGCCCCCCCTCTCTTTAGGTCGGACTCGGACGGGCTCTGGGAATGGAGCCTCCGTCATTGTGGCCTTCTCAGTCTAAAAGCATGTCGGAGTTGCTGAATTCTTGTTTTCATGAGGGAAAGGTTAAAAAGACTGCTGCAGCTGTTACCTTTACTGCAAAGTGTCTGCTGGGAGTCTGATCACAGCGCCCTCCGGTGGAAATGCAGACGCCCTCAGTGCACAAACCCTCTGAGTAAGGAGTTGGAAACGCTGCGCTGTTGCTGCAGCCGCTGTCCACGGACTCTGCCTGCCAACTCCTGAAAAACACACCCCACTTGTCATGAAAAAAGGCAAGCACAACAGAATTATATTCAGAAAGACGTGAATACACAACCACCTCTCAGACGCTGCCTCCCCACGCATGTCCTTCTCTGAACCCCGCTCCTCTAAATGGGTGGTGGTGATGGTGGTGCGTGACAGCAGGTTGCCAACAGTGTCCTGTGACATGACAGCAAACATCACATTAAAAGTCTTGTTCTTACTCATGTTAATGAGTAATTCACCTGAGAGCTAAAAACTCATTTGTTGTTGCTGCACTACGGTCATTACTGACACGTTGAAACGCATTTTCTCGTCAGTTCTTTCTGATGCACATCTGTTCATTTCTTAAGCTTTCCCAGTCCTGACAAACAGTGCTACAGACAGTCTGATGGACTGAACAGCCAAAGCAGCTCCTCCATACTGCTGCCTCATCCACTTCAAACATACAGCACCCCCTGCAGGTGGTGAGTCCAATTACACAGAAGAGTTTGTTACCATCAGCATAGAAGTATTTAAGCCACTCAATCTTTTTCACGTTGTCACATGACAACCGAAAACTCCAGTGTATTTCTTGAGGATTTGAAGTGATGATCCAACACAAAGTAGTGTATAATTGTAAAGCAGACAAAAATGTTTCATAGTTTTAGAAATTTGTTTAAAGTTAAAATTAAAGGAGTGAGGTGTGTATTCAGCTGCTCAAACTACTTGATGGCTTCCCAGTCTTTGGGGTTTCATCTTTACCAGCTTTGCATATCTAGACACTAAATTTAGGTCTGGACTTTGACTGGACCATTGGGACCTGAATATGCTTTGCATTGCTGCTCTGGCTGAATGTTCAGGGTTGCTCTCTTCTTGGAAGATGAACCTCTGCATCACTCAAGTCTTTCACAGTCTCCTCCAGGATTGTCCTGTATTTAGCTCCATCCATCTTCCTACCAACCCAAAGCAGCATCATGCTGCCTCTACCACTTCTCAGGGTGGGAATGGTGTGCAGTGGTAAGTTTAAACCATGGTGTATACCAAGGATGTTCAAAGTGCAGTCCGGGGGCCATTTGTGGCCCTCCGAGTGATTTTGCCGATCACAATTCCACAATAAATCACATGCTGTTGATGCAGACAGACAAAAAGTTTGGACACTGCTGGTGTAGACCAAATGTTAAATTTTGGTTTCATCTGATCAGAACACCTTCCTCCACATGTTTGCTGTATCTGCTCATATTCATTGTTTAAAGGAATCAACAGGAAGTCCCATTTAGAGTTTACAATGACCTTTTTTTGACTCTTCCATACAGCGTCATACTAAAATTAAATTACACATGGCTACAACATGTTTAGGTTAGTCAGATTTTTTTCCTAATTTAATCTTGAAACCCATGTATAATTTTTATGCCATTCAATTATGCACAACAATTCAATTTGGCCTGATGCACTGAAATTTGTGGTTATAATGTAGAAATGAGAATGGGTGTGAATACTTTTGCAAATCACTGTAAATTTGCGTAGATTTGAGTGTTTACCATGGCTCTGGATCGCGCCTCATCCTCCTGGTTGTCAAGGTTTCTGCGGTTGAGAGTCTTCTGCGAGTCTGCCCCGCTCAACATCTGGACTCGCAGCCAATGGTAAACCATCTCTGCACTTCCCTCACAATCCGCCAGGCTCATCTTAACCGTGCCCTGCAGGAACACGAACATGCTCATCATTCAGGAGGAACGTCTAAAGACGTGCAACTTCAGCAAAAACGGCGTGTCAGACCCACCAGGAGCTCCTCCTGAGCCTGAGGTCCCAGCGAGCAGACCGACAGCTGCAGGGCACACACCGCCAGGGCGTTAGCGGGGACAGGTATACGGAAGCCTTCGTTGAAACTCATCTGGCACTGAGGCTCCAACGCTGTACAACAGTAAAACGCACAGGCCCTGCTGGCGTCCAGGGGAATCAAGTGGACCTTCACATACCTTCAGGCAAACGAAACAAAATGAAGTCCAGACAATCCACTGCTTCAAAGACTCGACATTTAGCATCCTGCAGATTCCCAGCTCTGTCTTTTTGACTGGATCACACCGGATGTATGATCTGAACAGCTCTAAGAGTTTAACATATTGTACATGTCACAGGATGGATGGAAGTATGAAGCATATCTGGTAGCTTCATGTTTAATTGCGGACTGCAAATGACAAATGTGCTTGGTTTTTTGGTCTCCATGGTGTTTTCTGCAGCACTGAAGAAAATTTGCATGTTTTATATTATTTATTGATTTGACATTTGTGCTACATTTCAGTAAACCTCTTTATAATGAAACTGCCACCTAGCAATGCTCACTTAGGTCACTCTCGCCATGGTTTCATAAATATAAATGATTTAAAAAGGATTGAAGGTAATACATACATTTATTTAAAACCCATTAACATTGTCACATTACATCTCAAACGTTTACATAAATTGGAGGGAAAATATGATAATACAATAAAATATGTAACCAAAAATATAAATAGGGTTATGTGCATTTCTGTTTGGCCCCTTTTTATTCTGATACCCTTAAATAAAATCCAGGGTAATCAACTGCCTTCAGAGGGAAACCCAATTAGCTAAAAGCGTGTCAAGAGGTCCGTGGTAACGCTGGAAGAGATTCAAGGATCCACAGCTCAGTTGGGACACTTAGATATTTGCAAGTAAAGAAAACTGAAAGTATCTTTTTCCAACTCAGTCTATCTATAGACCATATAGAGCTTACCTTCAGAGCACAAAAAGCACCTAATTTTATCCAATATACCAATAAAACCACTTGTATGTTCACAAACCTCAGCCATCTTCTATTTTCCCCTTTACCAAAAAACTGCTATGTAATTATAAGAGCTGAAAATACTCACACTTTATAGCTTTCTCTCACATTCGAACAATTCAGATTCTTCAGCTGCAGCACATGCAGTTGTAGAGACAGAGAAGTGGACTCCCACCTGTAAAAAAACAAAAAAAAAAAAACAAAATAAATGTAATGCAGAGAAGCTGATCCCAGCCTGACTGCCACCTTCAAACACTGATAAGAATATACATACAGCAGTCCTAGCTGGATCTGGGTGGGCTCGCTAGCAGAGGACAGCTCTTTTGCGTATGAAAGCTCATCATACTCCTCTGCCCTGTGGAGCAAAAAGAAAAAAAAAAAAAAAAAAACAAACTTTTTTTCCCCCCCTTTTCCATTCTGAAACAAGTTATAGTAATCACTTCAGGAAATGCAGTATTTGCACCTTTTTTTTTTTTAACTAAAGTGATTCCTGTAAAGATGAGCTGTTGCTTTCAATACAAAGGCAACAACATATTCTTCCTGTTAATATTCTGTTTTTACACTGAAGGAGGGCGCCCTTTCACCTTTTACCCCACGCCTCGAACACGCCGCTATCTGTGGCCAGAGCGTCCTCGGAAAAACCTGCAGACACTCTCCTGGCTCTCCGATTGGCGCTGTTCCCTCTCAGAGTTACTCCTAACAGCAGAGGACGCCATCAGAATATTCCACCGGATAGTTTTTAATTGTTCAGGGGGGAGAGAGGACTAATCTCCACGTACCTGTGGATGTGAAGGCTGTCTGAGCCCCGCTGTCTCTCTGGATCTTGTTATCCAGCTGATGCAGAGTCGCAGGGCTCACCATGTCCTCGCTGTTAATCATGACGCTGTGCGACAAGGTTTGTGACTGAGCCCGCAGCTCCTCCAACAGGCCGCGGCCCGCCTGCTCCATGTACTCCTCTGTCATCTGGGTGACGGGGCAGTCCTGGGGGGCGGAGTGGTAAGGTGTGTCCATGGGCGAGCTGGGCGGAGACAAGGATGAGAGCGAGGAGCGGGAGGAGAGGGAGGCCAGGGACTGCGGGGTGTCGTGTGAGCGTTTGCTTTTGTTCTGAGTCAGGTGCTCGGGGTTGAAAACCGAGCAGTCTCTCGACGCGCCCTCTAGGGGAAGGAGGTAACGGACGTGGGGGTCGAGAGGCTCCGCTGCCCCATCGTGGCGCTCGTACTGGGGAACACCGTAGATGTCGCTGAAACTGATGGAGCTGAGGGAACCTCGGCTGGATGTCAGCGAACCCCGGCTGGAAGCGAGAGAGCCGCGGCTGCTGCTGGACGAGACCGTCAGAGAACTGGCTGACAGGCTGGGGACAGACGAGAGAAAGCACAGACATGAATCGAAGGACAGGCAGCATGCAGCGGTGGTTTTCTCCCCCCCCCCCCCATCTCCAACACTGACAATAAAAACATAGCTTGGTAATAATGGCTTTCCACTACAGAATGGAGTGTTTAGAAAAGTTCTCCAAGGGGGGGGGTGCTTTCTTGACGACGTCACAAGAGGCTCAAAAATTCTACTGATCAGCTAGCATTAGCAAACATTGTGGCAGATGAGCAACTTTTGATGGATTAACCGGATTGTGAAGCATTTGAGCTGCAGTGGGTTCAACCAAACATGCTGACGGTTGTAGCTGCTGTAAATTGGTTTTGGAGTTCACATTTTAGAATTTTCTTTTGCACTTTTGCAACTCATTAGGATCAGCGTGGTTCGCGCAGACAGAATTACTGAAACAGCAGCTACAAGCATCTCCTAGAGATCAGATCCCTGTCGTCACTGAAATTTCCAAAATGCTGCTAACATTTCCAGATACAGTGTGTTTACTGGGTTCAAACCTCCAAAGGGGGGGGGGGGGACTGTTGTAATACCTTTAGCCTTCCTGTTATCTGCTTGATGTCTGATTCTCTCACTGCCTCAATGAACTTTAGACATGTTTCAACAGGTTGTAGCAATCCCAGTTTTCCTTTACGTGGCTTGTTATACCTCTGTCTTCTAACTTTAAGTGCTCTTCACATAGGAACTGCTTCTATACAAAAACTTGTTTCCAGCTAGGTATGGGGCATTCACTGACCATAAAAAGGAGTTTGCGTTTCCTTCTAGTCACCTGAGCTGAAAACTGACCGAGTCCATTGGTCAACCAATCTCTGTGCATCTCAGCCTTTATTATTGCCATTTTCTATTGGAATCCATGCAATGTTCTCATGTATCGCTTTAATGTAATCGCACAGACCACAAATACACAACCTTTAAGAAGGAATTTCAAAAAAAAAAAAAAAAAAAAAAAAAAAAAAAAAAATGTAAATTAACCCAAAGAAAAAGGAAAATACAGACTTAGTCCAAAGAACTCTGATCAGCTGCCTTTTGCGATGTGATTAGAGGCATGTACATGTGGAAGCTTGTTTTTTGGGAAGACTCTTGATAAAATAATGACTTACAACACAAACAGAAAAACTGACAATCATATCTTGTTTGGGTGGCAAACAACTGTACGGCTCAAGTGAGGATGATTGATTTTGCAGGAAAGAAGTGTGCGGCGCACCTTTTCAGCTGGGAATGAAGGTAGGTGGTGATGCGAGTGGCCTCCTGCAGCTGTCTGAGTAGACCGTTCCTCTTCTCCTGCTGCAGCAACCTGTCAGGGGAAACTTGCACTTTGAATTTCTGATGCATCAGCAACAAGTGGAATGAGAACTTCAGCTGAGTATTACATGTGTGATAAAAACAGATGAGCAGAATTAGCCTCGCTTTGCGCAGTGAGGAGTTTTTCTAACCTGTGACTGCGGACCATCCCTTTTCTCACCTCTGATTGGCTCCCTGGCTCTGGGAGCTGTGGGCTCTCTGCACTTCCTCCTCCAGCTTGGAACGCTCCTCCTCCAGCTGCTTCTGCGTCTCCGGTGTGTGCGGCTGCTTGCTGACCAGGATGAGCTCCTGCAGGAGGGCCTCCTTCTCACGCAGGAGCTGCATGAAGTCCCTGTCGCGGTCCGCTTCGGCGCGCCCCGGCCAGCTCTCACTGTCGAGCTGTGCGAGTTGGTGCTGTATGCTCTGCACCCTGACAAGACAGCAAGCAGAGATTCAGAGAGGTCAACTCATTTCTTTTTTTTCCACTCATACTTGGCACCCTTATAGTCAGGGGTGGGTAAGTACATTCATTTTCTTTCTGTGTCTGACACTCATGTTGAAACAAAAACAGTTACCAAGTGCACATGTTGATGTCAAGGAGGAGACCAAAAAGCAAACATGTAAATATTAGATTTATTATCAAAAAGCTAACAGTTTGAGCTTTGTGTGGTTCCTATACACACACACACACACACACACACAATCCATCTATGATGAAGATGGTCATGTTACCACAAACTTCAGTGTACACCATTTTATCTCATGGACCACTGTTTATCATCTAGAAATCTCACAACAGCAAACACACCGAGATATGGTCAACCAGGCGAGAAGAACAAAATTCTAAAAACTGATCTTTACAGCTTTCCACAACATGACTTTTTTTTTTTTTTTTTTTTTTTTTTAAAAATACAAAGTGTTGGATGCTAATTTAGACCATCTGACTGGCAATGTGCATCACCAAGTGGGCAAGGTGCCCTTTCTCTGGCCTCCCATTAAAAAGACTTTAAAGCATACAAATGGTTGGATGAAAATTGAAGAGGTTTTAAAATCATAATTTAAAACCTTTTTATATCTTGATTTTAGGAATCGGCCTATATACCCTCAACATGTCTAGAAGAAAGCTGCATTTGCCAGTGTTGGGTGCCACCTGAGGACACGTGGCGCTCACAGAACAATGTGGTGGCCATAGCACTGTTTCAATAAGCAGAATACCAGTGGCTAAAAATGCTTCAGTTTTAGAGTGCTGCATAAATCAAGACATGAAAACACTTTGACTCCGAATGGTCAAACATCTCCATCAAATACTTTTGGCGTGCATTTCATAATACTATTTTTCAACAGTGGTGGGCACACTTCTGCTAACCTGCTAATACCAGAGCTAATTTTTTGTTTAGTGCTTTTGCTAACTTTGAAAACATTTAGCACACTTAGCTTTCCCTAATTTTTTTTCCTGATAAATTCTAAAGTGCTAATTTACTTGTCGAACTTTATTCAACTTGAAGCTTATAAAACAGCCATCTGTGTTGCCTGTTAAGATTTCTTCAAGTAGTTAAACGTCTATATTCAACGCTCTTATCTTGAAGAAGGCGAAGACTGACGCAGCGGTTCCATTTGCTCTCCTCAAGTTCCCCCACACATACAGGAACAAAATAAAACATGGACAGTAGAGAACAAGATATAAACAAATATTTAAAAGAATTATAAAACATGTAAATTATCTCAAAATTAAATTGGTGCTCGAGGGCAATATAACTGAAGTTACCTCTTTAGCATTAGCTTCTGCTACATATATGTTGGTGTAATGCTTTAGCATTAGCAGAACTAACTTAATTGGTGGTGTCCAATGATTTTCAATATGTTGATTTTTTTTAAAATAGTATTTATTAAAAAAAAAAAAATAAAATAAAATTTTCAGGAAACAGGTTTTCATGAAACTAACTTTTCCTTTATCTAAACTTTTCCAGACATGGTAAATAGTAAAAATATGCAGTACTTTTGATCAACTTCTAATAAATAATATTTAATAAGAAAAGTATTTCTGCAAATAGCTACTTGTGAATATCTACACAGTGCAATATTAATGCTAGTTGCGGCACACAAGTATTTATGGCAACAAGAGGAAGTCAACAGCACATCGGCCAGCTTCTGAGAGTCTCTGCACTGCGCCTCTAATGAAAGTATTCAGTCAGTCTGAGTGACCTGCTGTCTCAGCGTGAGCTCCTGTAGGTGGACACCATTGGGAGGTTTATTCAGATCTAAAAGATCTCAGGGAGTGCTCCCTCAGCTCCAATGCAATAAGCAGGTTTATATGAGCTGGATTTCAGAAGGAGTGACTCAGCGACAGAGCATGAAATTTTCCACAGGTCTCCCTTCTTTGCAGCTCTAACTCGCTGATGTCATGGCTTGGCACTACTGTCGCTGGGTTCCCACAGCAACATGAATCTCAAAAATGATTATGATTGAGCCGGTGTAATAATACAGTCTTTTTTTCAGCAGCTATCATTACCAACGTAATCCCTTCAAGCTGTGATCCTGTCTACCTAAGCAGGAATGTGTCAGTGATTAGACTGCACACATCCCCTTTTTCGGTTCTGCACCACAATTTCAAGCTCAGTTTAATGCTGTTATTTAAATGCACAGTTTGTATTTTGGGCCACCTTGTGAAGGATCAGGCTGTGCACTGTGGTTGGGCAGTGGGCAGTCCTATTCTGGCTGAGCACACAAAGGCAGCACACAGTCAGCAGCAGCACGGCCAGCAAAGAATGTGACCACCCAGCTCTTTCTGCTGGCCAGACATCCCTCAGCAGCCGCGGCCAATGGACCCAAATACTATTCATAACACATCCTCCCACCCTTCCAGGGGGCAGCATTCAGAGCCCAATGTGGGGAGGGGGTGTGATTTGCTGCTGGGGCCAGTGATTCAATGCTGCATGCCACAGTGCCACTACTGACAAAAACAGCTGGACAGACTTACTTTTTCTTGGCTTCTTCGTACTGCCAGTTTAGTTTGACTTTGTCCACCAAATGGGAGGAATCTTGGGAACCATACTTCAGAAGAAAGGAAAACACATAAAACATTAATAACATGGCTTGATGGCTCAGATAACACGATCCAAACATACAAAGTTATTCGCTGGAGACATACGAAGGGAATACATGCAGCCAACCTCTGTGTAAATCAGATAATTAGGTAATTATTTAAGTGGTAACCTCTCCCATGATGTCCGTCTGACAGCTTGTGTCGCAGTACTGCTGCGGGTTGTACGAGTCGCCAGCGGCTGCAGTGCTGCTTGCCACCTCATTGGCTGCGTCGCTGATGGACAGGTTGCTTTGGAAACTGGCAGTCAGCTTCGCCAGGCTCTGAACAGTAATTTTAAAAAAAAAAAAAAAAAAAAAAAAAAAAAAAAAAAAAAAAAAAAAAAAAAAAAAAAAAAATATATATATACACACACACACACACACACACACACACACACACACACACACACAAAAATCATATACAAGTGAAGGATATTGAAACATGCCCAGGTGTGACCGTGCATGCAAGTTCAGCCTGAAAGCAGACTGCAAGATGCTAAAAGAAATCACCAAAATCCTTAAATGGCATCAATGGACTAACAGACTCTTGGTACTCTTCATATGAAAGTGGATGTATGAACAGAGAGAGTGGGGTGACTTTAAGCAGGTCCCTAAAAAACTCAAAGCTGAAAGTGAGAAGTGGGGCAAGCCGTCTTCAGAGCGATGTCAGAGACTGGTAGAGACTACACGAATACAAGACAAGACTAAGTGCTGTAGTGTAGGGATGTTTTTCTCAGAATGTGTTAATATACATTTTATTTAGAAAATCAAAAGGTTCCATTTTGGTTTTTATCTGTAGTTAAAATCAGTTCCTCTAGCAGAGCTAAAAATATCTGATGTGATGAGTGATCCAGATGTGTGGTTTTATCATAGCACAATGACGAGTGGAAGCAGAACAGTAGATGGACACTAGAGGTCAGCATCAAATATGCAAACTGCCTGCATGTTGAAGTTCAGCTTGCAATCGGAGGAGTAAAGTAAAAAACAAGGAAGTCACCTGGATGAGGTCCTGCCTCTCCTTCTCGCCTGTGCTGATTGCCTTCTTGATGCTCCGCAGCTCGCTGAAAATGGCCTGAGCTTCGTCCAGCTTGTAGTTTGTCTGACTGCAGGACATCTTTCTATCAATCCTGAAGGTAAACAGCAAACATGTTTGCTTAGTACGAGTAGCTCAAACTGAACTAATGTCATTTTTTGTATTAATACAACAGCTTTTTCATTTCCAGTATCTGAGTACCCATCCCTCAGCTGTCTCCACACGAGTGGAAAAACAGAATCTGCTGCTTTGACAGCCATCTCTCATAGTGAGAGTCTATTTTTGCTGTTTTGTCACACTTTGGTGTTTCAGATCGGAGTAATTTTAATGAGACAATAACCTGAGTAAAAGAAATTCAGCCACATTTGAGCGTTAAAGCATTAAAAGCCTGTTTAAAAGGAAAGGTCACAGAAATTCAAATCAGATTTCAATCTGGACTTTGACTAAGCCACTTCAAAAAAATCATTGTTGCACTCTTGAGGTAATATTGGTAGGCTGGCAGAATATTCATTGCTATTCCATCATTTATCAGTTGCTGGATAATGGCTACCACTGTGGGTCACTGGAGTCCCAGGGTGTTGCAAATGACTTTATAACTCTCTCAAGACTGATAAAGGATTTTATTGTCTGCTCTTAAATTTCTTCAGATTGGGGAAGGATGGTTTGCATTTTGAGGTCTTTTAGTCTACTTCATGTTGTCAAACAGGTTCTATTTAAGTGATCTTTTTTATTCTACAGGTCTGGCAGTGTTCAGGACTGGGTGTTGAAGGTGAAATAATCCTAAAATAGTTAATTACGGTTATACTATGCTTTAACAAGATATTTATGTCTAGGTTGGCTTGGATATCTTTTTCCTCCCAAATAAATTAAATCATCATCATTTGAAAACTGTTTTTGTTGAATTTTCTCAGGTTATCCTTGTCTGACAGTAAAATTAGTTTGATAATCTGAAACATTAAAATGCAACAAAATCTATAAGTGAGAAAATACTTTTAGACAGAATAATATATCCTGCAGAGAGGATATGGAATTAACCCAAGTCGGACACCAATGTCAAAACAAGTAACGAGTCGATCATATGATTTAATAAAATGATTTTTTTTTTTTTAAATTTTCAGTCAGCAGTAAACAATGTATATTTTTCAATTTCTGAAATTAATTTAATTTTATTTAAAAAAAAAAAAAATGACAGATTGTCAGCTCATTCTTAATCACTGAGTTGTATTTTCTTCATCCTAATAAAAGCACTAGATGAAACGGTGGTACAGCAAATGACTGAAATATTGTACTTTGATTTGACCATCATTTGGACCCGCACAACATGGGTTTTAATAGACCACCATACATGACAGTATGGGAAACTGAAACCAGCCCAACTTTCACTGTATCTGGCCTGGACATGCTACCACAACCTCCAGCTTTCATTTTAGAATACAGTTTAGTTGATTTCAATTGGATTCAATTAGATTTGTGCTTTTAAGTATAATTCACTGACAAGCAACAGAGGGGTTCTTTATATCTTAGCTTCCAGACAAAAAGTCGGGGGGAGCTTTTTGAGCTTCTAAGGAATTTCTGTGGGAGGCATTATTCATCAATAAGGCAACTATTTATTTTTAGATTGTGGGCAGTTTCAGTCATTAGACACCGGATGTGACATTTTGTTTTGATATTCAGATATTCTTCCAGGCTTTCCCTGGAAATGAAATATGATTTTTAGAGCCAGCTCACTCACATTGTGCTAACAGGATATGAATAAGTCCAACATCCTGTAACACGTGTATACAACTTGAACTTTTCACATTTCCCCCCCCACACACATTAAACCCAAGTTCAATATATTAAAAATGTCTATGCAACAGATCAAGAATGTAGTGTGTAGTTGTGAAGTGGAAAGAAAATTAAAAATAAATAAATCTGAAAAGCGTGGCATGCATTCTTCATATTTAGTAGGTGTTTCCCCACACTTCTGAACAGCAACTTAAATATGGCCAAATTGAGGATATGCTTTGTTCTCTGCAGTATGGCAAGGCTAAGAGCCAACTCCCCCCGAACACATTTCATCTGTGGTATCCAGTGGATTTTGTGGTTCAAGATCACATCAAGAAATTTAAATTTCATTTCCCCTTTCAGTATTTACGTCATCAACACATATTTACTTCTAGATTTTTCTTGTTTTTCAAACATTGTTAACCTCAATTTAA
Organism: Anableps anableps; assembly: GCA_014839685.1. Classification (NCBI taxonomy): domain Eukaryota; kingdom Metazoa; phylum Chordata; class Actinopteri; order Cyprinodontiformes; family Anablepidae; genus Anableps; species Anableps anableps. The sequence continues at coordinate 8,019,965 of CM026070.1, forward strand.
TGATAATTTAGATCAAGACACTTTAATTTTAAGCATTTCCTCCAAAACCTGGTGCAAATCCATCTCAGAACAAAAAAAAAAAAAAAAGTGTCATCAGCAAACAAAACAATAAATTCTAAATACATTTGATTCTCTACAAATGTCAATATACATTATAAACACTTTCGGACCTAAAACTGATCTTTCAGGCACACAACATCTCTGAAGCCGTCTTTAACAGTATATTGTAATCAGTTTCAAATGCCTTTTTTAGTAGAAACATTCCAAGTGCATGCTTTTCAGTCCTTTTGTCATCCATGGATCAGTGAGTTTTATTAAGGGGTATAGAGTAAAGGGGGCTGAATATAAATACATGGCATACTTTTGATAAAACAAAACAAAAAAAAAAAAAAAACAAAAAAAAAACCCCACAACCACTAATACAATACACCATAGAAGCGGGTTGGAGGGGCGTGGCATGGTGCCTCCTCCATCAGTGGGCCTGTGATGGGGGCCTCTCCCGTCTCTCCCCATAGCCCACTTACTTTACTCTCCTGCAACAGCAGGTACTGTTCATCCACCTCCATCCTGCCTCTTCCCCCCCAAAACAAGCTCTGCTTTGTCTCTCCTCTCCAACCCACTGGTAGAGCCTGGGAGGTTCTAAATTTTATATGCCTAGAACAAAAAAAAAAAAAAAAAAAAAAAAAAAAAAAAAAAAAAAAAAAAAAAAAAAAAAAAAAAAAAAAAAAACCCCTACCACTCTGTGCCAGTTTCCCCCCCCCCAACCACCCTATGTCCTGCTGAACAGCATATAGGCTCACATTTCCTTCAATCTGTTGAGGTATGACAGTCGAACAGGATGTTGGCTGGAGCAACAGTGAAAGCATGTGCAGCATTTCAGCATTTGTGAAACTTGTAAAGACAAGGTGGCACAAAGATGACAAAAGATAGTCCAACTCCAACTCCTGACTTCAAGGGTTGTAGTAATAATTATTGGGGAGGAGGGGGGGGGGGTGGCACACCAGAAACTTTATCAGCTTATCTGATGTGGAGAACAATTTGTGTTATTGCTGACCACAGCTAAGATTAACCAGAGAGAACCCCCCCCCCACCAAACAGCCTGAAGGGTCACTGTTCTCAACGCTACCAATCCACACAGAACAATGGGACACGCACAGAGCAGCAAACAAAGTCACAAACACGCCTACGAGCACGTATACACATCAGCGTACTCTGAGAGGGGGGACGCGCCAGTGTTTTTTTTTTTTGCAAGCTGTGTATTCTCCTGGCTATTCTGGGAATCACTTGAGTTGTGTATTATCTAAGAGATAAGGAACTTCTTTGCCAGGACTCAGGAAGTGCAAAGGAATTTGCTGCCAGATATCTCTGTGTTTTTGAAACTGCTTTGGAGCCCACACCTCCCCCCATCCTTGTCCCTCCATGGAACAACTTCCTCTCCAGGCTGAGCCTTGGCTCCCTGCACTCCACTGGTGCATCCTCTTCCTGAGGTGGAGTCCCCTTTTCCATCAAAAAACTCCCTCCATTTGGCTTTTCTCAAAAGCTCTTTTTTCCCTTCTCACTCAAAGAGGTGGAGCTTCTATTTCTAACATGAAATTTGGAATGGCTCAGAAATCTTCCCAGCACAGAAAGATGGCTTGTGTGTCTGAAAGCAACACGTTAAAGAAAGAAAAAGGAATGTGGACAACCTGGTCAAATTTGTAGAAAATCTGATGAAGAATTTTCTTTAAACTCTAAACGTTCCTCTTCAGTCACTGGAACTAGTTTAAAGGGCGTTTTATGTCAAAAGGACCACTTTTAACCTTTTTTAAAGAAAAAAAAAAAAAACACACCCCAGTAACCATTTGGATAAGAAGGGCAGTGCAGCAGGAGAAATGGACAGAAACACAAAGACAGATCAAGCTGGACTTTGTGGACGAGACCAAACAGAGAGAATAAAAGAGGGAAGAGGCCGCTGGGTGGGGAGCAGCTGGGCCAAGTGTAGGAAGGAGAAGGTTGGCCATGGGAGGAAGGGTGGACCGAGAACACACATACAGAAACACACAGAAGCAGAGGAACACTCACTCCTGCAGGGTCTCCACTCCCATTTCCTTATACTGCAACTCCTGCTTCACCTGGGCCAGCTCCTGCTTCAGTCTGGAGAGCTGCGGACACAAGTGAGCGCTGGGTTACCATGGTGCACAATGGGCTGCTCTCACCACCGCTGCCTGGACAAAACTGCTTAGTCATGACTATTGGCATAGAGGAATGCTCAACTATGTTTGTACAGAGGTGCACACACACACAAGATCACATACTGAGACCTTCTCTCATAAAGAGGTTCTGGACTGAAGTGTGGAAACCTTGACCCTGACGAACAGCGGCTGAGAAACGTGCTGTGGCTTTAAAGAGTCTAAAAATCATATCAGAATGAAATAAAGTAATTTAGTGCTGCTCAGAATAGGCTTAGCTGGAAACTCAAAATAAAAACTGAGGCAGTATAACAAACTTAGAAGTGTTTTTTCTAAACTAGTGCATCGTCAGGGAAAACACCCCGATGGCAGATTCAGAGATGACATTTTGACAATATTTTCTTGGCTGAGCACTTTTAGCATAGGGTGAAATTATAGATTTTCCATCAGAAAGTGTGGCCAGAGTCATCTCCAGCTATGTGGAGTGCAACATAACCTCTAAATCATTTAAAAAAAAAAAAAAAAAAAAAAAAAAAACTAAAATACACAACCTGGCCAAGTGTTGTCCTATGCTAATCAATACAGCTAAAGTTAGCCAAAAATAAAATTCAAAACGCAACAAAATGTCCAGGATGTTTAAACTAACACTGTCCCACATTTACAAGAAGTACAATGTTTCATGCAATAAACATAAAACCAAAATCTACTAAATTAAGTCTATGTATCAAAATTAAATCTAAACGTTCTTCATATTACTATATCTGCAGTAATCAGTGTTGTGGTGATTTTGCAGTAGTAGGAGTCACTGCTTCTGAGCAGATCATCCAATACATTTGTTTTAAATGCGTGCATAAAATACCACAATACTGTGAAATATTCACCTTTTTACCCTAATGGGGTACTCCAACTGCAATAAGGCAGAAAACAGGGCCGTGCAGAGGACAGTGAGGGGACCTGAGGAGGTCAATGATTTGCCCCTACTCCCTGTCCAAATACGCAGCTTTTTGCAACGAGCTGTTGGGTTCCATTAAGGCTGTCCTGATCTGATACTTTGAATAGGATCCTCCCTTTTTTCTATAATATTCCACCCTTTATATGTTCATTCACATTATTCATGCGAGTCTTTCAAGGCTTTTTATCCCTCATCTACGTAGTTATTCTTCTATGAAAAGGAGGTTCAGTGTAGAGGGGGTTGGTTTAAGTAAAATTTAGAGATGCAGTCAGATTTTTCCTTGACATCAATTTCCATTTTCTTTGAGGTCTGACTGGTCGGTTTTAGTTTTGAACAAAAATTTTTTCCAATGAAAATAATGCAAAAAAGAGAAAACAAATGTTGCAGGTTCTTTACGAATGAAATGGAAGATCATAAATTTAAGCATCAAACCACATGTTACTAACCTTTGACTCAAACTACATGCAATTGGTTGCCCCAGATAGGTGGGAGTTCCTGTTTTGAGGCATTTAATGAAGGGTAAAATAAATCTGATTTTCATTATTTGACTTGCTGATCACCAGTCAGAGCCTATAAAGATAAAACTGACCAATTTCTATCTGAGTGATTGACTGATGGGTCGGTGACAAAATGTAACCAACTGAAAACCTGAATTAGCAAAAACTGAACATCTGACCCCACCTTGTTGAAGAATGGCTTTGAAATAATAATCAGTTCTTGTGTGGTTTTAAAATCTGATTTTTGTCATTGGGACGCGTTTTGACATGGTTCTAGCTTGCTTCATCAGACGGGCTTCCACAGTGACAGAACAATCATACCTTTTTTTCAACACAACATGACCCTGATCCAGGAAATACCCTCACCCATGCGACTGATCTCAGAGTAACGTCCAACCTTGCCCTGTGAGTCCTGGGCCTCTCCTTTGCTTGACCCTTTGATGATCTCACCCTCATCCTCCTGAGGCCCCTGGCCAGAGCCACAGTATCCTGTAGGGCCACACCCCAGCCCCCTTTCTCATTCCAAAAGCCCCCCCTCACCACAGCCCATTGTTCTCCCTCGATAACAACTTACCCGTTCTCGTTTACAGGCTATTTCCACTTTGATTTGCTCAGGGTCGTATTTCGCACTTGAAGACGAGCCGGAAAAAGCTGCAAACACATAAAGGAAAAGAACAGAGGGCGGTGCTCTCAGTTAACAGTTCTGGTTTTAAGAGTAAGCTGTGACAGTAAGGTTTGAGAGGGATCCAGTATCATCTCCCTGTCTTTCCTGGGAGCTGAGCCCCCCTGGAAGCTTTGTGTGTGACAGCTGACAGGAAGTCAGAGGGCGAACTGGGTGGGGGTGGGTTTTTAAAAAAAAAAAAAAAAAAAAGATTTGGAAGAATTTCTATAGATTTGCATCTCTCCCACCAGTGCAGCATGTCCAGGCAAGATAATCAGGACAGCTCGGGTCATTGTTCACATGGGATCTTCAGATTCATTCTTTTCTCACCCCTCCACCCCATCCTATACAACCTTGGGTTAAACATCTATTCAACAAGGTACACATTGGTGAGGCTCACTGCTGGTGATGGAGTGGTTGTCTCCAGATAGCTCGTCCAATCGCAGCATTTCCTGCTGAGCCAGCTCCAGTCGCTGCTGCTTGATCAGGTAGATCTCCTTCTTGGCGTTGAGGGCCTCCTGGGCCACCACAAGGTACTCCTTCAACATGCGCTCCTGCTCCTGCCGCCATTGTGTCCGCGGGTTCTCAATCTGGGTGGTTTCTGACAAAAGACAGGAGAGCTTCATCAGCGGTTCTTGAGATGGTGTTCGTCAGAAACACTGCACTCTCGACAGTCTTAAAATTAAGAAAAACTTCAAAAAAATTTTTTATGGAATCAGATAATTTAAAAATCAATAGATTACAATTGAGTTGTATACTAAATAGCAAACCCAAACAGTGTTTCTAGGGCATCTATGACCTTTTTTTATTTATATTTATATATATATATATATATATATATATAGATATATATATATATATATATATATATATATATATATATATATATATATATATATATATATATATATATATATATATATATATATATATATATATATATATATATATATATAATTGATGGTAGAAAACCATAAAACATTAGCTCTGTAATTTGAAGAAAACAAAAGGATCGCAGTGTTTTGTCAGAAGCCGTGTGGCAGTCTGCTGGCTCTGCTTTTGACTGATAGCAGTACTTTAAAAACAAGTTCATGCAGGTAGTGTGAGGAGTCTGACAGTGATCAGAGCATATTTCCTGCAGCATCTCTGAAAGAGATCCTGGACACAGGGTAGGGAAACTCCAATGATCCTCTCAGCTCCTCTCACCAGCCTCTGCAGGGCCCCCGTTTTCTGCCATACTCTAGTTGTGATATAACCTGTATTTACCTTGTCTAAAATTACAATCGGATGTGGAGAGCAAAGGCCTGAGATGTACTCACTGTTAATGTGGTCAATGTAGTAAACTCCCACTTGTTGGTCATAAACCTCCTCCCACCCCAGAGGCAGCTCATCTCCAACACAGTCGGCAAACGTTAGCGGTTTCGTAATCCTGGAATGAAAGGAAATGATTTAGTCCAGCTACAAAAATAGAGAAAATGTAGCTAATACATATCTTGCACTTTGTTTCACTTACAGCAAAAAACACATTTTTCTTGAACCTTTAGTAAATAGGGAAGCATTGTTTCAGCCCTTTAAAACCAAGGCTTTTGACATGATATACAAAGCAGAGATTTATCACTCTACAAGCATGTTTTTTCCTCTTAATTATGTAATTTTTCCTATTGGCATCATGAAGCCTGCAGGGTTTTCTGCCTCATTTATTATGTAATTAAGAGTTTGGTCTGTTAATGGAGGAGAGAAACAAAACGTAAACAACCACCTACATGTTGAACCAGTTATTTCAGCTACAATTTGACAGCCTCTAACACAGGCTAAATAGAAAACTAAGATATTTTTCTGCTACAATTTCCTATTTTGGACACGAAACCAAACAAAAACTGGTGGATATTCACCATGGTGTTGAAAAGGCATGGGCCAGTATAATCATAATTGTTGGTGAAAATAGCATGTTTTATGGTATTCACATAAAATATCTAAATTTTAAAAAACTGTTTTAATTCATCATAGCCAAGTTGTCCAGTTTGTTTGTGGCGTAATCTGTAGCAACCTACTTTCAGCCAGCTAACCAGTATTGTTAAGCCAGACGATGAGTGTGAAGAAAAATGCAATCCTCTCAGCATCTAAGAAAGTCTTAAAATTGTCATAGCTTATGTAGATTTTAAACTGATTTAACAACATAACTTGTTAAAGCCTCAGTATACCTTGCTACAGGCTCTTTCCAACACTGGACGTTTCTGTTCATTACTGCAATACTTCAGATTGCTTAGCTCAAAGAAGAGAACTGAACACCTTGACATGAAGAGTATAAACTCATTTGGTCAGAAAACAAATCAGTGGACAGTCATCCAGAAAGGGTCAGTAAACTGAATTACTGCCTGAAGACCTTCAGGAGGACAGTACTAGTAATGTCTGGAATCACCAGCTAACATACATGAAGCTAATACATATTTTTCATAAGAAACCCCCCCCCCCCAGACATGAAATGCTGAGAAATGTCTTTTGGGGCAGCAAAAACAAACTTTAGTCAAACCACTGTGAACCCAACTTTGACACAAGCTAAGTGCAGGGGGGGGACCCCGACCAGCACTAAACCTCTCGACTATTTCTGTCTTCTAGATTTTTTTTTCCATGTTGTGACATAAATTTGTGTATTAATGTTGTATCAACCTAGTCCATCAGGGTCCCATGTGATAAATTTATCCACTAAATTTAGCTCCTGCTAAAGAAAAGTACCAGGCTAGCTTAAACATTACTGTAGCTTCTAGCTAACGCCATAGCTTATTGTTTGTTTAATTTAGTTACAAAGTAGAAGAGTAGATACAAAAACATTGCCCATCTAAACCATGTTGAAGTACCAAGTCAGAAAAACTGAGCAATTTGCTGACTGTTGTGCCCTTTGACAAGTTTACTACTATGAACGGAAGCTGAGTGTTCTCTGCATTCTAAGAATTTAAATATCAAAAATAATCTGAACAGTACCATGATTGGCAATTGATTTAATGAGTTCAAAATTGTCAGAATTACAAATGAAAGTTTTTTTTTTTTTTTTTTTTATTTTTTTTTTTTTTTTTATTTCCTAATGAATTACACCCACACACGAGAGCCATATTGGATTATCAGATCAAGATTGGTGGGAAATAACAGACTTTCCAATTCAGAATTCAGTCTACATTTTTTTTTTTTTTTTGGGGGGGGGGGGTTGTTAAATTTGGGATGTCCTTCAAAGAGAAGAGCAAATGAAATGCACCACATGAACATAGATAAATTCAGAGGTTCTCAAATTAAAGATAACAGTTGAGATGGTCAACTGAAAGCAAATTATGCTTAAGAAAATGATTGCTGAGAGCATTTTTGCCATAATCTCTAAGATACAAAATCAGTAGTCATAAAAATAGATCAAATATTAATAGCTGAGGATTGAATTATCTGTGCTTATATGTCATAGCCTGCAATATTTAGGGCTACAAGTCTATCTCAGTCACAATGTGGCTTTAAGTTTCAGGAAGCCTAATATATGAGAGAGTCAAGATGCCAAATATCACACTGAAATTACACTTATGTATGAATGTCATGAAAGGGATTTAAAAAGCTTGTAAGTTTTCAAAAAAAAAAAAAAAAAAAAAAAAAAAAAAAAAAAAAAAAAAAAAAAAAAAAAAAAAAAAAAAAAGTTCAGAAACAAACATTCCTCCATAATCAGTTTCCTTTTTTCCAATACTTAGCCAGACTTGCAAAAATGATCAAATGAAATTCCATACTTTTCCCAAAAATTCAAGACTGCTCAGGAAACTTGTATTTATCTGTATGAGAGGGAAAACAAAGCACACAAAAAACAAAAAAAAAAACCCTAACTTCAGCTTCTAACGTAGATCATCCTCCAACTGTCTCTCAACACAAAAAGACAGTTCTGATTAAAACTCAGGCATCTTTCTCATAATTATGACTAAGGCACTATATGCTAAAGCTTAACACAATTAACAGTCTTAGAGATTGGAATTGAGCCATTTTCTCTTGACAGGTTCTGATCAGTAATTGGCAGAGCAAATAGTGTTTTTTTTTTTGCTTTTCATTAAGTGCATCAATGCTATGAACTCTTAAAAACATACCCATTTTGAATTACACCAGTTACAAAAAGATGATTTTTGTGAAATGGAAGAAAATATAAATAATCTCAATACAGGGGTTTTCAGACATTATGAATTGGAATCTGTCTTTCACAATAAAAATTGCCCAGCCCTAGGGAGACGCATACCATAACACAAAGGCCATCAGTGATCTGTGCACCAGAAGGTTTGATGATAGCATTAAATACAGTAACTGATCTCCATCAATCACAGAGATTCTTCTATTCAGTCAGAGCATGAGGCCTGGTAACTGGCAAGGTATGCATACAATGATGGGACTGCCCAGTGAGAGTAGCTGAGACATTCTGCTCTGCATTCCTCAGGAGACACACGCTTCGGCTTTCTTCTCTGCGCACACAAAACCTACTGCACTGGATCTTACTTCCGCTTTCCTTTCTTTGTCAACAAAATGGGTTTCAGGCACAATGCCAGTGGCGCTCAGACACATGCGGGTGATTCAAATAAGAGCGTTAGTCAGCCACTCTCAAAAAAAAAAAAAAAAGGACGTTATGAAAGAGGGCGTACTCATAAAAAACGTCTGATGTTCCAATAAAAGTATCAAGGAGCGGTTCTGAATCACACGCCGTGATGAATGAGTTGGGCATGTCAAAAACAATCAGGGCTTCAAACGCAATGAACTACCTTAGCATTTCACACATTTTTGGGAAATTCAACAGGTTAGGTCTGTTCTAGACATTCCAGCTGGTGTAATGTAGGAGTCCAGTTATCCAATGTTATGACAACAGTTTTGCTCATCGTGTCTTTATCATTTCATCAGTGTTTGAGGAAATGAACTCACTAAATAGTCGATAAAATACACTTACCCTAACCTACTGATTTATGAAAATTGTGGAATTGCATTAAAAAAAAAAAAAAAACCCCACAGCGTCCTGCAAAAGTATTCAAACCCCTTGCGCTTTTTCAGATTTTGTTACTTTACGACCACAAGCTTTCATGCGTTTCACAGGGATTCCTCAGTCATGGACCAACACAAAGTAGCGAATAATTCCAAAGAGGAAGAAAAAGGATACATGCTTTCCAACATTTGTCAAACAAAAATCTTTTTTATAAAAAAAAAAAATTAATAATAATAATAATAATAATAATTTACTGAATGGATATTTAGTTAGTTTTTTTTTTCTCTCAATAAATAAAAGGAGAAGCAGATACACCAATGCCTGGACAGAGTTCATGCACAATTTAAAAAAAAAAAAAAAAAAAAAAAAAAAAAAACCCCCATTTGAATAAGAAATGTGCCTACATTTGACAATAAAAAGTGTTTACATCACTAGGGAGTTATTGTGATAAACAACCCAGTGCATGAGCTATCCTTGAATGAACTCACATGCTTTGCAGCATTTGGTCTGGTTGAATGCTGTAGGCAGTCGGATTTGGACTTAACCTGATTCTTCTCCAGTACCAGTGATGTTCACATTCAGGTTAATGTCGTTTCAGGTGAGGAATTGAGTTTAGTGTAAACAGTAAATACCTTACCGCTGTTGAAAAATCACGTGAGAAACCACAACGTTTTCAAATAGACTTTAGTGATAGCTGGGAGACCTCTGTATTGTTTAGCTGACGTTTTTAAAAGTTGTGACAGATTGTAACGTCATGCACTCCGTTCCACACACAAACATTATCTGCATGTGTTTACGTTTAAAACACTGTTCATTCAGAACCAAAAGCCCTGTACCTGCAACTTTCGGTAGGTATTGGTGCTCTGGACAAGTAAGACCTAAACTGAGCCTTTATGCAAAATGCTATGTGTGGCAGAAAACTACCATTTCCCATCACCCAAAATATACAACTGTCATATATGGAGTGGCAGCGTCATGCTGCGAGGAGGTTTTTCCCCTCAGTGGAATAAGAGAAACTGGTCAGAGTTGATGGGAAGATGGATGGAGCTAAACACAATCTTAGGAGGAAACATTTAAGAGGCTTATTTAAAAAAAAAAAAAAAAAAAAAAAAAGGGGGCTTCAGTCCTCAACTGCAAAACTGTAGCATGATTTGAAAAGCTGATGTTCACAGACGCTCTCGACTGAGCTTCAGCCATTTTGCAAATGGGGAAAATAAAGACTTGCATCTGTAAGCGGAGCAAAAAGGTGGCTCTAGGTAGTATTAAAAGAGGAATTGTAAATGTATCGCCATGACAATGTGTGATATTCATATCATAAAGGACTGTTTAGAGATCAATAATTGTTTAACATATTCTGAGTGTTATGAACTTGCATTTTAGATGCTAAAGTAATATTTAGCCAATGAGATAAGAGTCTCAGGGCAGCAGTTGCTCATACTGTCGTTCCCCCAAATGCTAAAAGGTCAGAGTGATAGAAGCCCAGATGAGAAATTAAAAAAAAAAAAAAAAAAAAAAACCCCCCCCCCCCCCCCCCCGATAAGTATTTCTACGATAAGTCACTTCAGTTTGAACAACCCTTATTTGACTCAAAACAATGATCGTGACAAAAAAAAAAAAAAAAAAAAAAAAAAAAAAAAAACAAAAAAAAAAAACCCCACATGCTTCAAATAACTCCATGACAGAACCGGTGGAATGACAGTACTGGGTTAAAAAGGAGTGGAGTTTGAAGACAAAGCAAACAAGACCACGCTCCTTACCTGCTGCTGCTCTGAGTGTTTGTGAAAGGCAAACAAATGTCCAGACACTAACTGCTCTTGTAAATACTTCAACAAAAGGCAATCAGCCAGGGTCAAAAATACTTTTACTTCGAGGATTTATTTACATATACAGAAGCAAGAACACCAAAAATCAAACATAGGAGCTTCCGTTGAAGAAGTTGTGCTATTCTTGGAGTAAAAAAAAAAAAAAAAAAAAAAAGTTCAGAAGACATGGGGATGAGGGAAGCTACATGACGTCAGAGGGAGTTTAATCCCAAGCTGCCCTCTGACCCAGCGACAGACAAAGACAGCAAAGGGGGAAAAAAAAAAAAAAAAAAAAAAAACCCCATGTCCTCTCACAGCTCTGAATGTTTGGTTTGTTACGCAGTCTTGTGACAGCGGTGTCTGTGTTCCAAGTCATGTCTTGGGAGAGTCTAACCGCTCCAGACTCTTAAAGAGACGGACACACAGCAGGACAGAGAGGATACGCGGCTGTGTGACGACACCGGTTTACAGAACGCACTCGTTACTCTGTATAAAAACTAATCAAGAGATGTAGAATCTTATAGACTCTTTGGGAAAAGTTGATTAAAATCTCTCTCTCCCAGATGCAGACTGAGATTGAGCTCTAGAAACACTTGAGTTCTTCTGTCAGGCTGGCACAGTGACCCTGACTAAACCTGGGATTGCTGACAGTGTCAAACAGCCAGGTTATAAAGGGATTTTCATAATAACTATTTATATGCAGCCCTATAACTATATTTATTATAATGGCAGCTGCAGGGTTAGTGTAACTAAGTGTTAGAAGGGGTCTATTGAGGAAGATTTTTTTGCCATGCTGGCTATGTGATTGGGTGAAATATCCCACATCTTAATCGTCCAGATTTAAGGACGGCCTTTTAAGATGGACTACAGAGTAGTTTAAGATGTAATGCAGTACAGTTTCCAGAAGATGACTGGCAACTTTTGATAACCTAAAATTCCTCCTTCAGCTTTTTGAAGTTTATATCTTCCTTTATTGCATGAACTACTGGGTAGAAATGACAAGTCTGTAATTACTATTAACCTCCTGATCTACAGCGAGATTTCAGCTTTAACTGCTTTACCAGCAAACACAGCAGACATGAGATGGATGCTGATGAAAGACTAGCTACGCGCCACTCTTATTGCATTTGTAAAAGACCAGTGATCATGAGGTCTGTTCTACATATTCATCCATCCCCATGAGTGTGTTGCTTTAAAGGGGCCATATCATGCAAAATCCACATTTTTAGTCCTTAAATACATTTTGTTGTGAACTTTGAGTCTCTAGAAGTGCAGAAAAGTTGAATTTAGTCTCCTGGTGCTGCGTAGATATCTTCATATTCTGTTTGGGTCTTTTTTTTAGCCAATCCGTTCAGTTTTCTCTATTCATTCCCCATTTTTAAATCAGTAGGGTCACAGTATTTGCTGCAGAGATGCTAAACAAGGTCATGGACTTCGCGAATCGGCCATCTCCATTTCTCGCTCAAGGATGTTCAAGGATGCTGAAGCTTCAAGCGGACAAGTCAGTGTTCAATTGTTGAGTGTATTAACAACTCATTACACCATCCAACATCAGAACCTCTTCAAAGTGCCTGGTTAAATTTGATTTTTCTCAAATGTCCCCACATCAGCGGGGAAAGTCCTTTGTTTAAATATCCATCTATGTAATTAATCTATATAATATGTTTTATTTTAGTCACAGGTCCTGATTTTTTTTTAATTATTGCTTTGACCTGTAGCCGTTTGACTCATGAAGATAAACACATCTGCCTTACTTTAATGGCATGTCCTCTCGTCTTTCGCATGTTCAAGAGCGTATGAAAGACCGGGTCATATGTGTCACGTCATGCTTGTATCCCCTGGGAAACACAGCATCATGGTTTACAGAATAAAAGTTCCTAGAAACTCAACATTAAAATGCTTCAGCTACACTTGTTTTAAAAGGAATGTTAGGGGTGAAGCTCAAAACCAATTAAACACTTATGTTGGATTTTTCGCCACTAAGTAGATGCACTCAAATAGAAGGTTGGGTTTTTTTCTTTGTCAGGGTGAGCTTATGCTGCAACAATAAGATTAATTTAATTTTCTAGTTTATTTTCACCCCCCCCCCCTTTTTTTTTTCTTTTTAAACCAGAGGTGCAGAGAGTACATTAAATCTGGAAAAAAAAAAAAACAAACTACCTTAAATGGCCAAATTATACATTACCAATGTGTCTGGAGGCCTGAAGATACATTGGAAAACAAAATATCAGTTATGAGAGCTCAGATTACTTTCGTTGACCTGGTTAATCCATGTGATGATGCTTATTTGCCTGCAGCGTACAATTTTCTGCTGGCTGGCTGGTCGGTCTCCAGGAAAGCAGCCCATCATTTACAAACTGTAGTTCTGCTCTTAACACACCTAACAGGCCAGTTGTTACAGGTTCCTTCATAAACAGTTAACAACCAAGCCAAAAGGTGCTCCAGTTATTCTTCACACACCTTGACTCAACTATACAACCACATCCACTGCTCACTCCTAAATAAGTCAACTTCCACCTCCCATCATGCCTCAGAAACTTTCAGACAGGGTAAAGAGACAACGCTGCTACGCTGAGCCATCCATGTTCAGGCAGTAATATATTAAATACAGTGCCTTCGCTCCTTTAGACAAATAACTAAAGCTAAATTTAAAAATTGTACTGCTGCTAAAATTTAACATTGATATTTTGATTTTGGTGCATAGCCTTTAGAAAAATATAGAATAAACACTCGCTAAATTAGTGTATAGTGCTGCAGAATAGTGTTCCTTGTCCCCTTATTGGTTAACAGAAGTAAACCAATTTGGTTGCAGTTTGCTGCTTAACAGCCCATGTCTCACAGCTTGTCAACAGTAGTTTGAGTGATTTATTAGGAGAGATGGGTTTCCACACAATCACTGATTGGGATTTTTTGCAAAATATTTTTTAAACTTATTGTTTTGTTAATGTCAATTTACACAGCACATAAAAACAGATGTTGACCAAAGTGCTGTACAATTCAATAAAGTGAAGCAAGATAACAAGACGACATTTAAAAAGAAATTTTAAAACAATATACTCCATAAACTAAGAAGATTCTCAAACTGTGCCAGAATCAAACACCAGAGAATAAAACTGGGTCTTCAGCAAAGATTTAAAAGTCTCAGTAGTCCATACATGAAAAGGTAAACCGTTCCAAAGTTTAGGAGCACAAACTGCAAAAGCCAGATCACCTCTGAATTTTAGCTTGGATCTAGGAACAACTAAGAGAAACTGGTTGGCTGACCAAAGAGCTCTTACTGGAGTGTGGATGTTAAGAAGATTGCATATCAGAGATATGATGGGGCTAAGCCTTTTTAAAAAAAACAAAAAAAAAAAAAAAAAAAAAAAAACAAAACACACACAACCCCCAGACGCAAGCAACAACATCTTAAAAATCCATCCTAAAACCTAAAACAAACAGGAAGCAGCCAGAACCAGAGATGCGTGCTCATGCTCACGTCTCCTACATTTTGGATGTTAGTGAGGAAAAAGTGTAAAAGCCTGCTTTCAACCAGTTTTATGCCACATCAAGGCAACAAGGTACAGTAACATACACAGAGCATCAAAAATAGCAAATAGAAACAGACTTCTACATGGATGAATAAATAAAATGAAACAATTCAAATAAAATGATTTGAATTAATAACTCAAAATAAAAAGGCTTTATGTGTTAACACACTATAAAACCTTTGTCTTTTGTTCCTCAAACCAGATGCGTCGCAGTGCACAGCAAAGGGCGGGGCTGCATCGCTCTATTCTCTATCATCAGCAGTAGGAACAGTATTACAGGACATCATCGGTTGTGGAAGCTTCTTTAAACCTTGATAACGGTAGTCGGCCCATAAATTTGAAGACTCAAGCAAATCATTACCAAGATAACAGCTGCATCGAAATTAGACAATTACTTGTCATACACAATTTAAAAGGAAAGTCTTTTGTTTGTGCCGTTTCTAACCTTCATTGAAAGTAGGTACTGATCTTTGTATTTCAATGCTTTTCACGTCAATCATCATCGTCTCTTGCTCACAGAGCAAACAGAAAGCGAGACTGTCGTCTAAACAAGGAGGAAAACAGAATGTGAAAATGACAAGGACGTTCAGCTGTGGAGGGACGGGATGCTTCTGGGGTCTGCTCGTGTCTTGCAGCGTCTCTCTCTCTCAGCAAAACATATTTAGTTGTTGGAGACATTTGCTAATTCTAGTATAATCTGAGCCATTTTGGGTCGTCCCACAGGATATTTCCATCTGGACAGACCCCCCCCCCCACCCTTACCCACTGCCTGGCGACGGGCTGCTGCATGGGAAAGGCATGTGAAACTGGAGTCTGAGCGGCCGGACCCTGTAAAGTTGGGTCGTCCAACATATTCTTAGTTGTGGCACCTGTGCAGTAAGAGCAATTTTCCACAAAGTGAACAACACATCTCCTCCAAAAAAAAAAAAAAAAAAAAAAAAAAAAAAAAAAAAAAGGATCCTGTGATGAAATTCTAAACTGTTTTCATTCCTTTGGATCAGGGATGAGCAGGTTACTGGTACCAAGGTATACCTAGGGTCTACAAGGTTGGTTCTTGAAATTAGGTTCCGTCTTGTTACCACTAATAGTTCCCTTTCCTGTAGCAAAACGATGAGAAGCAATTTAAAATAAGCTGAACACGTTCAAGTCTGTGGGATCCATCATGATGATGTTGGTGGTTAGCTACCCTCTACACTTTCTCTAGAGGCCTCATGTATTTAAAGTTTGTTGTTTTCTCAGCTGAACAGCATCTGTGTTACTATGCTAAAGTGACAGTGCTGGGCATCAACCTGTCTGATCAGCTGATCCTCAGTCTTCTGGGATCATTTCCAAACAACGAGACCTGGGGGGGGGGGGGAATTTCACACGAACATAGATCTTTGTTATTTCATCAATGGCCTGTCGCAAAATCAGAACCTTTACTCCACTGTTTGAGTAGACAGATGAGTTGCAGCTCATGAGGCAGATTGGTCAGCTAAGAAAAAGCAACAAGAGCTGAAGATGTAGACATTTAAGCTCACTAAAAGAGCGCTCTATCCCTGAAAATTTTAATTTGAGTTGTTTCAGATTGCTCAAAATCAGCTTAAGTGTAGCGTTTGACCAGTTATTAGCTCTCAGCGTTTACTTTTCTACCACCTCACTGTGAAGCTTAAATACATTTACAACAGGTAAGGGACCCATGACTGACATGGTCACACACCCTCACGTTAACAAACCCAGACTATCCATTTAAAAAAAAAAAAAAAAAAAAAAAAAAAAAAAAAAAAAAAAAAAAAGTTACAGGCCTATACTTTTCCATCATATGGATTAGAGTCCACATAGTAAAGCTGGAGTGAGCATTATTCTCTGTACAACTAGAGAAATTAGAATAAGACAGTGGTGCCCGTCCCCCACATGTTGCTAGATTAATGTGGGTCAGCTGACTGAAAGACGGTTGCTACACTCTTACCTTGTTTCCAAGAAGGACAAATTTAGCAGTTTGTACATATTTCTGATCAAATAACACCTAGACCAGGGGTCTTCAAATCCAGTCCTCCAGGACTGGTGTCCTGCAGCTTTTAGATGAGTCTCTGCTCTGACACACCTGAGCCAAATGAAGTTGTTAGCAGGACTCTGGAGAACTTGACTGCATACTGAGGAGGTGATTCAGCCATCTGATTCAGGTGTGTTGGACCAGGGACACCTCTAAAAGTTGCAGGTTATCGGACCTCGAGGACTGGAGTTGAAGACCCCTGACTTAGACTATCAAGGTGTCCGTCATTCTTACTAAGGTAAGAGAAAAAGCCAAACCAGTAAACTACAAGCTGCGGAAGCAGGAAGAATAAGTGTTCTTTTGTTTTAAAGAAGAGCAGTTGGATGGTCCTTACTTTAGATTTGGAGCCCCGTTTCTGTGCTCGACCATCATGAGCTCAAAAGCTTGTCATTGAGATGATTTGACGAGGCTCACAGGATCTTATCCATTTTCAAGCCTGCTTCATCTTCCTCCTCTAAACGTTTTAATATGAACTTGTCTTACAGCTCAGTGTGATACGGTTTTGAAGGTGGGGTTTGAATTTGTAATTCTTCATGACATAATTGCTATTATCATACATACATACATACATACATACATTTTATGTCAGCCATAGCAGAGAGCTACTAAGCTGCATTCCTCAAATCAAAATCATGACAAATTCATCCAACCATCAAAGCCTTTGAGTCGTCCCATCAGCACCCAAAACAAGCTGCCAAACTCTACAAATAAGAGCAAAGGAAATAAGTGAGGCTTAAACTCTGCATAACAAGCATCGCGTATGTGACCGGGAAAAACAACAAATGCTACGACAGGCGTGGGATGTCTCAGACACAAAACGATTGCATCAAATTCTGCACATTTTTTTCTTTTTACCCTAAATGTCACCTGCTTTAATTCCCACAGCATGATAGACAGTGAGAAACAAAACCGCCACAAGTGTTGCCGGCCTAAAAATTCCTTTGAGTTAAAAAAGAAACGTGGAAAACAACTTTGGGAGGAATGTCATTTATGTCCAGCCTCTCTGGCGCTGCATTTCAGAACAAGCAGCTGACACATGCGCTTCTCCCATTATATGTTGAATCTTATAGAAATAGGTCTCTATAAGTAGACCAAGAACTCCGTCTCTGCACATTTAGACAGAGTCTGGACACATGGGAGGGAGCAGACTCAACCGAGACCAAAGTAAAAAACTGCTCGGCAGTCAGGGATGGAGGGTTTATTCCAGAACGGTGAACAGTTGAACTGAGACAATACTGAAATACCAGCTGAGTAATGAATTACGTCACTTTTAGTAATGAGAGATAATCAAGCTATCTATATTCTTGCTTTTACTGACAAAAGTTAGATGATCAGTTGTATCATCCCATCATATATGGTAAAGCTGCAACTCCAGCCTGCTAATGGTCAGCTTAGCACAAAAGGATGGAAAGAGAGGGATAAAAGTTCCTTTGAGGTCATAGCTGCCTTTTTTTTTTTTTTTTGGGCCAAATTGGATTTTTTCTGATGGACCATCTCTCTCTCACACAAAATGTGCAAACACTGAGATGGTGAAATTACTTGTGATAGATACACATTTTCCTTACTGCTCTCTTGCTGTGCCTTAAACACCATTTTATGCTAATCCCTGACAAAAAAAAAAAAAAAAAAATTGAATCAAGTTTGATTCACAATGTTTTGTTAAGTCCCGTGATATTTTTACTCCAGTTTATCATACTGTGAGAACTTCAAACCAGCCCATGCCTCTCGACAACATGCTTTTTTTTATTTCTGAATAAGAATTGTGCAGATGTGTGGACGGGGGGGGGGGGGGGGGGGAACACAATGGTGCTCCCTGAGCATGAGGTTAGTCCACTGACTCTGGCATGTCCTGTTTAGGTAGTGTTCTTCACAATACACACAGAGGGAAAGAACACAGCTACTGCTGCTGATGAAAGGGCACAGAGGCAGACAAATGATGCTAAGCAGAATTTAAGCAATTAATGGGCACCTTTATTGTAGTAAATCACACAGAAATCTGAGGCAGACAGACAGGAAGTGGGACATCAAAGAGGGTTAACCCCTGACACGGTATCAGCTGGAGGAAAGGGGTCTGAACATCCAGAACAAGGAGCGGGTTGACAAACATGTCGGCTCATGGAAAAAAAAAAAAAAAAAAAAAAAAAAAAAAAAAAAAAAAAAAAAAAAAACAGCCATCATAATGAAAACACTGGGGGAGGCAAAATAACAGCGGGGTTCAGCGCATGTGAATAACCTTTCAGTGCTGGAAACACAGCTCACCCTTTCCAGAATAATTGAATTTGGTGTGCTTTGTGACCAAGCATAAAGGCCTCCCTTTGCTGAGCGGCAGGCCGACCATGACTGTTGCATAACAGAGCTAATAAAGGAGGCCTACAGGCCCCAGGAGGAGAGGAGGGAGACACATGGGAACTGCCTCTGTTCTGTTGCCTTGTCTGGGGGCGTGAGCAAGCAAGGCCCCCACCGGTATAAGTGCAGGCATGCCTAACATAACGCTCATTCCACAGCAACAAAAAAGCCCCACATAAGTGCTTGTGTTATCTGCAGGAGATGGCCGGGCGTTACTAGAGGTATCCATCATCCTCAGATGTGAACATCACCGATGCTGAAGGCGAAACGTGCCCGTTTTAAACACCACATGTGGCCAAAGTAAACACAAGATCCTCTGCTCCTATGCTGCATAAGGTTACGTGTGCCCAGGTATACGTTCATGCTTCCATCCAGGGTTTTTAAATCTAAATGCCGCCACCTAACCAAAGCAGGTCTGTCACTCGCTCCTCTCCTGCCTGCAGACGTTCAGCCGCTGGTCGGAACAAGCTTGAACTCTGGCTGGTACGCAGCTCTGTTACAGCACATCACTATCATCTCTGGCAATTATGAATCCAATGAATGGCTCTTGTGTTTCAGCGATTAGACGATAATCCACTGCTGATTCTTTGTGGGCTAGGCGACTCAAAGACGGTGCTTTCTGAACAGTCCTGGCTGCGAGCTGAGAGACGCTGGATCCCGGCAGAAGGAGAGTGCTCTCTAAAAACGGCACGTTACTGTCCGCAACATGTTTACAATGATGTGGATCAACACTTCCAAAAACACCGCCCCCCCGAAGAGGCTTTTTGGATGGGATTTTTTTTGCACGTTGTCATTAAAATCAACACCACCTTGCCCACCATCTTTAACTTTGTCAGTTTTAGTCTTTTCGTAGCAGATTCTTTGGCGGCACAGATGATAATTTAAAGTAATTTTTCATGACCTGCTCACAGCCCAGATCAAGGCATATCTAGATTTTAATTAGGCACCTTTTCAAGAATGGTAACATTTTCCCATCATGCTGTTCCTCCACTTCCCTTCAATAAGAAAGGGCCACAGATTTCCCTGACTGAAATGTAGGGTTTATTGCTGTTCTGCCCCAGCCTGAGCATATCCCATCAGCTGGCTGAAAGAAAGCTACTATACTTAAACCAGGTTAATTGAGCTGTCTGGAAACATTGCCAGTAGAGAAAAACCAAGACAGTCAGAGTGTGAAAACTAAAGAAAAGTGAGCCAATTAATTTTTTTTTTTGTTCAATACAAATATTAAACATTATCTCAGGCGTGGGCATCAACAGCAGGGAGAATCCAGAGAAATGGCCAAGTAAATAATATCCATGCAGAACTCTTCACAGGAGGAGGAAGGGGAAAAAAAAAAAAAAAAAAAAAAAAAAAAAAAAAAAAAAAACCCCCCCCAATCATCTGAACTCAACAACATGAGGTGAGCAACTGGCTATTGTCATCTCCAAAGTTAGTCCAAAATATCCAACTACCAAATAAAATAAACTGATATGCAATGGTTCCATAAGAGTACAAACTGGTATAAAACTGGGACCAAATGGTAACATTTGAGAATGAAAACAAATGAGTTTCAGAATGGGAAATCCATCCAGCCTAAAGAGCTGAAATGCTGCTGATTTCATTCTCATGAAGAATGATTTGTGAGTCTGGAAGTGAACTGAAAGATGACATTCCACTGGATAATTAAATGACTAGAGCAGAAGTTCCTACTTTACACTGAATTCAATGTAATTCATTTATACAGAATTAATTCATAACAGCTCAGGACCCCTTACAAAAAAAAAAAAAAAAAAAAAAAAAATTTCCCAATCCAATCATACAGACATTCCATCTGATTTTAGTTATGAAATGGTGCATCAAGTTCAGTTCATTATTCCAAGCAGTTTTAAAAAAAAAAAGTTTTCTATCCAAGGAAACCTAGCAGTTTGCAACAAGTCATTGACTTGCAGCAATCTCCAGCAGAACCTGGTTCAATATGAAAAGACAGAGCAGACTCTCACTTAAGGACAATTAGAGACAAATTAACCAAACAGTCATTGTTTTGGACTGTGGGAAGAAGCTGGAGTACCAAGAGAGAACCCACACATGCACAGGGAGAACATGCAAACTCCATGCAGAAAGACCCCAGGCTGGAATTTGAACCCCAGATCTTCTTACTGCAAGGCAACAGTGCTATTTTTTTAGTGATCTGGTCATAATCTACTTTGTGGAGGGGACAACTGCTGGTATTGAGGCTTGCCAATGTCTTAAAAAGTTTAACATTGTGGTTTTAAACCAAAATAAGTTCCCATCATACAGTTTCTATTCTTTTCAGTCCTTTAATTAGATGTCAGAAAGTCTCAGAGAAATTCTCTGCATAATTCTATGGAGGATAAAGTACTGGCCCTCCCCCAATAGTTGCTGCACACTGCTGGTTAGCTAGCTGAAAGGGTAGTACTTCTCCTTCATTACAAAAAGGACAAATATCTCTGGACACATTTTTCTGGACAGAAAGGGTCTGGAAGCTAAAAATCTTCTTGATTCGCTTGTGTTACTCTAAAGAGTAGAAGAGAAAAAAAAAAAAAAAAAAAAAAAAAAAAAAAAAAAAAAAAAGTACAATCATTTGTACAATAAGTACTTGAAACTATCACTAAACTCTGACGGCGTTTCTTAGATGTTTTTGTGTAGGTCTGGTGATCAAAAGAAGAAACGTACCAAACTATTATAAGAATATTTGATAGTGTTTCAGCAGTAACAGGAATAACTGTTCGTCTATGAAACAATTTAATCATGTGTAACATTTATTTTAATATTTGAGCAAATGCCATGAAACTTTTTTTTAGCGATTCTGTGAGAATCTCAACTGATCAGTCTAATCTTACGTTGTTGGTTTTGGACTGCTTTTTAAAAAAAAAAAAAAAAAAAAACAAGGAGGGGGGGACGGCGGTAATCCCGCAACGCAACACGCTTTGATTAACTAGACTCATCAACAGCACCTAAGTATATTTGGACAATTTCATCTTAAAAGGTGACTTCATGTCATCTTTAAGGCTCTAATGACAGTATAACATGTTATCTCATCTAAAGAGTTATAAATCACCGACAACAGTGAGCAAGCAGATGATATATGCTCCCTTAATTAGCTTTAAACTGATGAGCTGTCAAACTGGGCCTTTACAACTACATCATGCTTGAGTAGCTTTCAAACTGGAGGAGAGAAACATTAAGTCAACTTTTTGATCTGATGTATGTCAGCCAGTCAGATTTAGTATGAGGTAAAGATGTGATTTATAGGAAAGGCTGTTTCAGGTGGCGACAGAAGACATTCCTCTGGTAAGATAGCCAATAAATCACAGAGCAGCACCAGAACAAATGCAGGAAACATTCCTTTAGTCATGCAAGCCTACAACCTCCTCCTACAAATGCAGACTACTGCAAGATCTTGTAAAACTGCGATCAACCCCATGCAACAATGCTTCATCAACCAGCAGGGAGGAGAAGGGGGCCTTCAAGGAAATCTGGATTTTCTTATCTAGATTACATCCAGCTACAATGTTCTCTTCCTGCTGGAATCAGAGGCGAGAAATGTGCATTTCTGCACAAAAGTCTTAAGTGGCTCATCATTCACGGATGAGAGTTTACAGTTGGCTTCCAAGGAGTCAACTTTTCCTGTGATCCTTAAAAATGACCTGCATCTCAAGTTCTCAGTCAATATTCCCTTCAGAGGTTGAAGTTTCCAACAAAACTGTATATTCATGTAAACACCCTGTGAACTTTTCCAAAATATTCCTTGTAACAACGACAAACTATATTTTTTACAGGGATTTCATACAAGCACAAAGTAGCACAGCAGAAGGAAAATGAAGTATGGTTTACAGAAATTTCTATGAACAAAAATCTGAAATGCGTGGCATGCATCTAAATAAAACTTAATATACAATCCATTAATCTGAGAGGCAGCTAAGTGGCCCATCATAACTGTTGCAAAGATCCACAGCTCAGGTGGGAGAGCCTGTTGACAATCATGCACTTAAAAAAAAAAAAAAAAAAAAAAAGTTCTGTTTGGAGACCTGTGGTCAAATGAGACCAAATCTTTGACCTTTCTCAAAATGTTACTTGTGACAAAACTAAAAACAGCCTGTGTAAAACCCAACACCAGTGTGAAACAAGGTGGTGGTAGTATCATGCTGTGGGGATGCTTTTCTTCAACAGGAACAAGCAAGTTTTTGAAGCAAACTATTTGTTCACACTTGAGCTGCATCAGCATAAAAAAGGAGGGAAAAAAAAAAAAAAAAAAAAAAAAAAAAAAAAAATCTGGAGATTTACAGGCATATGGAGCAAAAAAAAAAGGTGATTTGCAAAACATTCAACTATGTAATGTGAAAAACCTGTTCTACAGGAGGATGCATCTCTTGATACTCTTAGGGCCTGTTCATTTCTTGGAAATCGTTTTCTCCACAGTAAATTAGCCAAGTTTTAAGTTATATTAATAAGAATGTTAAGATAAAAATCTGTTAAATTTTAATTCTGGGCAATAGGCCTATTCCATCAGGGTGCGGCATAAGCGCTTGAGTTTTCTATTGCTTACAAGTGTTGATACAGTGCACACTGCACACCACAGGAGGTGGGAGAACCCCAAACCCCTGATGTTGGCATCTGATTATTAGATTAATAGTTGGTGCTAAACTGAAGGACTGTGTCAATCCTTTTAAGTGAATTTGGACTACTTTGGGTCATCTGGTTCATAACAGAGTCCTTTGAGTGGTCAGACCTAAATTATTTTGCACTGAATATGGATTCTCTAAAACAGTTTGAGGTTTATGAGACCTTTATTCTAATTCTGAAAACACACAAGAAAGCACACTTATTTTTTGGCATTACAAATCCCTTAGATCACAGGTGTCAAACTCCAGTCCTTGAGGGCCAGTGTCCTGCAACAACACACCTGAATCCTATAATTAGGTCATTAGCAGGACTCTGTAGAACCTGAGTGAATGAGAAGGTGATTCAGTCGCTTTGGACTTGAGACACATCCAAAAGCTGCAGGACACTGGCCCTCAAGGACTGGAGTTTGACACCCTTGCCTTAGAGGGAAATATTTTTTCACTGTTTAAACCACTGCTTTAAAATTTGTGAAATGAGTATTCTGTTTGTATGGGGGGAAAGGGTACCAGGAACAGAATGAAACATTGCCCAGGGTGGCATTTCTCCAAAAACCTCCTGGTATAAGGGACTGGGTGTAAAATGAGTGAAAAAGCAGCCAGTGATTGAATAAGAACAGCATCAGAAGATGTCAACCAGAACTACTTAAAAGACTACAAGGAAACACTTTAAGTGTAATATATGCCAAGATTGGTGGACGAAACATTTTTCCTATTCTATACTTTGCAGGATTCAAATTAGCCACCGATTCTAGGATTTTTAAAGCACAATTCAGACAAGACTCATGTTCCTATCCATACTAGGGAGGGTTGGTCTGGTCAATTTCTACCTTTCTCTTATATTACAGTTGAGGTAAAGTACTTGCAATAATTCCCAGTAATCTCGTAAATCTGCTTTAACTCCCCCGCTTGAGCCCGTTTCTGGGCTGGTGAAATCCAAGTCCCCACAAAAGCACATCCTTGCAGCTTTCTCACTGGCCCAACAAGCATTCTTCACATATTTCCAAGAGGTTTCTGGGAGTTGGAGTTTCAGGCTTGCGCTCTACTACACCACTCTTTAACCCCAGTCAAAAAAAAACACACAATCATGGCCACTTTGACATAAACAAGTAAACTTTTTAGCCTGTTCTTGACATGCCGCTCATCTGAAGGTGAGGTCTGTGTGAAAAGAAGAGAGGGAGCTGGAAAACAATGGCTCTCTGTTGAGTTTTGTCAGCCAGGAATGTTTCAGGTCACTGAAAGTCATCAACTCAACCAGTGTACTGATGAGTTCAGGTGATTGGAGTATGAGACAGACAGACATCAAGCTTGAGGCCACGGACCGCCCTGGGTCACCAGACAGACAGGGTTTTTACTGGTTCAACACAAGCTGCTGGACTGGTGATACCAAGCTCCTCTGAAACACAACAAACCGGAAAGGCTGAGGCTGCTGTCCCAACTCCCTGTCAAAACACTATCAGCCTTGGTGTGTGGAGGGACATGATGGGAACACATTAAAGTGACCAGCATGGAGCATGGCTCTGCTGGGCGTTGCACACGCCACTGCTGCAGGAGACCACAACTCCTGCAAAATCTCAGCTGATCAGAGCTCCAGCTAATTTATTCACATCAAGCAGGAATCTGACTAAATGGAGGGAAGAATAAAACTCTCATACACACACGCTCTAAATCTGAGGAGGTCTCCTTTTCAGACATCTCCATGTCCGTACATAGTTTAGATAGTTAACTTGAATTAAATACCTCTGTGTGTGTCTGTGTGTAATCCCACTACCCCCAGGCCTCCAGCCTACCTACCTATCTCTGGGGTCAATCCACGAAGTTTGCCGGGTGTTGTGGTCGATATAAAACACTCTCCCGTCGTAATCCCGGGCTTCCTCCCAGCCCGCGGGCAGCGGTAGCTCCGAGCTCTCCCTCCGCTTACCGCCGCTGACCCACGACATAGTGTCGAGACGGTGAGTCGGGCAAAAGCCCCCCTTGCCCTGTGTTTTTTTTTTTTCCTTTAAAAAAAAAAAAAAAAAAAAAAAAAAAAAAAAAAAAAAAAAAAAAAAAAAAAAAAAAAAAAAAAAAAATCACCCCCGAAAAAAATAGAGAGAGTCGTCGGTCTTCACTGCATTACAAAGCGACTCCACCTCAACGCGATGGGGAAAAGAATCGCAAAAACAGAAGTTTCCACCGAGGTTCTCCGCTGAAACAGTCCCGCAGGAGAAACATCCACTTTCTCCCTCTACAAGCCTCTTAAAAACAGTCCAGCGGTGCTCTCGCGGTCCTCCATGTTCGCCTCTCCACCATATTTCATTCCTTCGTGTCCATATTCGGGGACGGATTTGCATAAATACTCGGACGTACGACTGAACTAGCTCCTCCGTCCAATGGGAAAACTCTGCGAATCAGCACTCATTAAGGCTAATTACTACAAGTCAAACCGGGGCTTTAAAACGACTTTAAAGTGTCGCTCCATTCAAAAGTTTTACCCGCAAAACAGTGGAAGATATAAACATGCTAAGAAATGCTAATTTTTTAAAAAAAAAAGAAGAAGAGGAAGAAGAAAAAGAACGAAAAACTTTTCACTTTTTGGTCAGTGTGGCACAACCACGTTTTAATCCACCTTAAAAACAAGTATTTTATTTTTAAATCAAATAATAAAAATAATAATCATTTAAAGACGAGAAAAACTTTGATTTAAACACACGGACACCTCCCACTAAGTCATTGCGAGGGCAGTGGTACAACAGCGCCATCTCGTGTCTCTCATGGAAATAGCGTCTTTATCGGAGAAACCCCTGTAGGTTTCTCTGCTATACGGCTAAAAGTTCAATTTATTTCAGTAATTTATTTCAAAAGTGAAACTCATACGGACATCGTAGATTCACTGCACACACAGAGATATGTTTCAAGCAAGAAATGCAAAATTCAGTTTATCAGAAAGTTAAAAAAAAAAAAAAAAAAATCACGTGAGATCAGTTAAAAGAAGGATTTTACACAACCATGGGGAAGATTGTTCTCTTGACAGTTTTTCCTAGTAGACAGTCATTGACACCATGTTGAGGGAGGGTAGAAAAAAAATATGGGGTTCCATTAGTGCCAAAAATATGTTTACGTGTCTATGTATGGCAGCGATGTCCAAAGTCGGTCCAAAGGCCGGGATCCTGCATGTTTTAGTTCTCTCCCTGGTTCAGCACACCTGGATCAAATAATGGCTTGTTAGCAGGCCTCTGCAGAACACTGGCATGCTGAGGCAGTAGCAGTTTCTGATATGGGTGACATGGGCAGCTACCCAAGGTGGCTTCTAGTCTAGGGTGGCATGAGCCCCCAACCACCCACTCCCACACGCGTACAAACACGAAGTGCCTCTCTCGCTGTGATGGCCTGCGCTCAAAGGGAAGTGGACAGGCCGAGGTGCAGTGTGCAGCTGGTCAACACTTCCTCTCTCCTCCGCCGTCAGATAGAGCTCTGCCCTGGTGAAGGCTGGAAACAAACAAAACGAGTGGATTTCCCTCCTAAACCTCAGATTCAAAAGTTTAAACTTATCTTGCCTCAGTTCTGTCTAAACAGAGCTGCCAATCAGTGACATACTCTTCCCCTCTGCGTCTTCTATGTCTGCCACCACCTGCCAGAGGAATGTTAAAAATGGAACTCCTAGATTAAATAAAATAAAGAAATAAATACATTCAAATGTAGCTCATAGATGTTATTAAATTTGTTATAATTGTCCCTGGTGACTTCTATTTGACTCATGTCTTTTTTATTGCAAATACAGTAGACATCTTCTGTCTATTAAATATTTCATTTAGATTCATAAATAAAGGCCAAATGAGCTGGGTAACACATTTATATGCTACTAAACATACCTTTATTGAAGTTCGGTTCTGTAAAAGTGGGGGCTGTAGATCAAATTGTATTTTCTATTCTGTGTGTAAAAGTTTTGATATGATAATCAGAGTATTTTAATTTGTAAATAATATCAGCAGGCATCTTGTTATCTGTTCTCAGGCCTTGTAGTTAATCTCATTCATTTGAACTTTTTAGGAATAATTTCTGTCATATATTACTATATTACACTGGCTACATGCAGAAGTGTAGATGATTCTTCTTAAGGCCATATTCTGTGCTGTAGAATTGTTATATTTTGTTCTGCTGTTGCCTGTTTGGTAGCTAACCAACGTGTAGAGTGTCGAATATCTTCAGACATCATATGGCTATTGACTAAAAAAAAAAAAAAAAAAAAAAAAAAAAAAAAAAAAAGAATATATATATATATATATATATATATATATATATATATATATATATATATATATATATATATATGGTGTTCATGCTGTGTCTGTAATAAATCTCACATTACTGAGGCAGCTGGCGGTTCTATGTGTTGCACAAGGTGCACCATCTTTTCAACTTTAGCACAAAATGTCTTTGCATAGAACTGATGTAGTCTGCTGCAAGGTAGGCTTGCAATTAATTAGATATGTAAGATGCTAAGTGGTTACATTTAAAATGACATATTTGGTTTTCAGCAGAAAATTTTTAAAAATTTTAAAAAGTTTTAAAAATTTAAATTCTATGTTAGCCTGCTGTATTCACTTTATTGCATTAGGCTGCTTCTCAACAACAGTTTTATAGCCCATGAAATAGGGATGCACCGTTATGAAAATTTGGGCTGATGACCGATATTTACTAATATCATAGAGATTATATATATTTCCTTACACTTTTGATATTGTATAAGTGACTACACTGCTTACATTCTCTGCTTCAGTTAGACACCCATAAACCTGTGCTGCAGCACACTTCCACAATTTACAAAAGAGGTATTAAAAGAAATCTTCTGTGGAAATTTATTGTGATATGATTGGTTGAAAAACCTTGGGGAAGGGGGCATCCTGAATGTTGTTCGCCCAGGGTGCCAAATAAGCTAGGACCGCCCCTGTGCTGAGGACATAGTTACTACCACCAGGGAGAGAACTAAAACATGCAGGATGCCAACCCTTGAGGACCGACTTTGGACACCCCTATTGTAGGGTGTGTATGTAGCATGCTTTTGTAATGTAAGGTGTCTATGTAAGGTGCATATGTTAAGTGCATATGTTATGTGACATAGATACACTTTCTTAGCAGGTTGACATTTTTTGTGTTAAAAATCTTTGTCTTTTTTTTTTTTTTTTTTTTTTTTTTTTTGCAATATTCAAGTTTTCTGAGAAACTGAATTTGGAGTTTTGATTGGCTGTAAGTGAAAATAATCAAACTCAAAGAAACTCTTGAACTACATCAGTCAGTGCCTAATGAAGCTATGTAATTAATACATTGTTTAACAATAATGACTTTTGAATTGAATTACAAAAATAAATTCCTTTTTTTAATGATTTTCTAACTTTTTGAGATGAATCTCAATTTAATTGTTTGGTTATGTATGCATAAGCAATTTCTTCGTCATTTAAGGTGACCTACCTTTAAATGTTCATCCCTGCATGCCTTAAATATGACAACAGAATAATAAAACTTGAACACATTCCGTTATAGAGCTGCCTGTATGTTTAAGGTCATATTTCTGGAAGGTGAGCCTCAGTCTCAAATATTTTCCAATAAATTATAACAGACTTGAGGCTAGGACTCACTTTCCATAAAAGATTACTCTAAACCTACAGGTGGTGCTACAATGGAAAGTTTTCAAGTTTCATTTTTCTATTATCATATTTAAGGTATGTTGGGGATGATCATTTAAAAGTAAGTCGCCATAAAGGACAAGATTTTCCTGTGTTTATCTCTATCAGTTGACGGAAGGATGGAAGGATCCTGTTCAAATAAGGCACTGAGCATGAGATGTTCAAAGCTTGGGATACTGCTTTGACATATTGCAGGTGAACTGAAGGTAATTTAATATCACTGAATTTTATTTTTGAATTGAATTTTATATTGAATTTCATTTCAAAGTAAATGGAGCTGAATACAAATGCCTGCCACACTTTTCAGATTTTCATTTTTGAAAATCATGAGTTGTTTTTTAGTCCTCCTGTTTCACAATAGTGTGCTTGCTTATGTTGGTGGATGATTTAAAATCCCAACAAAATACATTCAAGTTTGGTGGTAATGTGACAAAACATGCAATAGTTGAAGGAGTATGAAAAATAATGGCATTTTACATCCCTGTGGTCGTCTTTCATAAGGTCTAAAGGAATATCATTAACAGAATGTTCATTTTAAAATACACTTTCTAAATCATATAAGTAGGAAAAAGGGAAAACTGTAACCGGACCAAGTACGTTGCCTGACATGACTCTTGAATGGGAGGTAAAACAGCACAACCTCCTGAACAAAAACGCTGTAATCAAACAGTCCCTCTGGAAAACTGTATCCATTCCAAGTTATGAAAACTTAAATCTCTAAATTTTTTGGAAATGTATTTACATAGAGCTGAAACTACATAAATTTGAATAGGCTATAGAGAAAGACACAAAACCTTTTTTTTTTTTTTTTTTTTTTTTGCTTATGTTAAGTCAGACTTACTTTTTTAGGTCTGTTGAGGTTCCCAACATTTTTTCTACTTTCTATTTAATTTTCGTTTTGTCGAGATAATTTCCTGATGGTTTAATCACACGGCCAACGACGTGGTGTCATTATGGTTTACTTATCACTTATTCACTGAATTATTCATAGACTCACACATGCATGCCATGACTTACACTTATAAGTCCTCTCTTGCTGGTGTGGCATGCATTTGAATGATGGAATCAGGTTTAACACACACACACCAATCATCTCGTGATCTCGACAAAACCATCGGGAAATTAACTCGTTATCTTGAGAAAACCATCAGAAAAAAAGTTTATACGTAACACGTCCACTCTCGGTTGCGTATCTGAATGATTATCATGAAGATCATTTTTTAAAAAAGTTTCTTGTTACTTCATAAGGTTATCTGGGGTAACATTAAATTGCCTTTAAACAATTTGAGAACTCTGATGATAATGTCATGGCTTTCTAATCTTTCGACAGGTTGATTCACCACATTTAAGTTAAACGGAGCCACACCAGTGGAAGGTGCCACCTTCATCTGTTCATACAATCATATGCAAATGTAAACAGCATGGGAATGTCCAGCCACTATGCTGTTTTGGAAGAGGAGAGGTTATGAGTTCGGAGACCGTGTTACAGTGTAAATGTGTGTTTCAGCTGCAGACCAAAAGCCTTGTGATCTTGTGAAAATGCTAACCAAAGCTCGTAAGATTCTCATCCATTATAGCAAAACGGGTCTTTAATTAATCTAACATCTGCATCATTAGCCTAATCTTAATTCTTGGACACATGTCCTGTAGTCAGATGAAATTAAAGCTGAAGTGTTTGACCGGATCGACCAATTTTTCATTTAGAGGAAAAGGTGGAGGCTTGCAAGCCTGAGAACAGTGTGCTAAGTGTGAAGTACTGTATGGGGGTGGCAGCATAATGTTGTTCAGGTGTTTTGCTGCAGGAGGGACTGGTGAATTTCACAACTGATTGCATCATGAAGAAAGAACAGGATGTGTAAGTATTGACGCAACATCTCAAGATGCCAGCCAGGAAGTCAAAGCTCAGACAGCTGTGTCCCCAAACATACCGCAAATTAGTTAGTGGCTTAAGGACAAAAAAGTCAAGGTTTTATACTGGACCTCACAAAACCACCATGTAAGCTTCTGAATTTGACCAAAAAGTTTTTTAAAAAATCTAGAAAAAAATCCTTTCGCATTATTCTGGCATTTAGAAAGTATAAATAACTTTGGTAATTATAATGGACCTAAAACCTGGAAAGTTTAGCTGGTTTCATGTCAGAGAGTGAGAAAAAGAATGTTCTTGTGTTGTTTTTACACAGTGTATGTAATTATCTGATTTTTGATTGTATTTGGCCTTCACTGAAGGGGGACTGAACAGGAGAAATCCCACGTTTGTCGGCCTCATGTGAGTGACTGCAAGAACTGCAACAGCACTGATGCCACCCATTTCCTCATAGTTTTTTTACAAGCCTCTGTTACAGCAACAACAACAACAAAAAATCTATTTAATGAGAAGTACAAAAGGAATTAACAAAGACGGGGGATTCTTCTCTCCTGTTTACATCAAACACTATGGAAAGTTTCTTCTGAAGTTGTCCCTCTCATACTGTTAGGATACAAACAGAAGCTTCCTTTTTTTCTTCCACGAGGAGATTGATTTGGTCCCATTCCGTCCGAGTCTTTGTCAGGACATCAGAACTCTCAGCTGGGGATTTTATTGCCTTTTTGTTTGCGGTTTGAACAATGTTCTTAAGAACGGGAAACATTTTCTCACATCTCGACTTTGATCTGCAGCCTCCTACGATTGTTTCCCACAGGCTCTGCAGTGTTCGTAAGAGACGAGACAATAAGCTGCTCTGTTGTTTCACATTCAGTCACATGCAGCCTGACTGTAAAAGTAGTGAGCCCAAACTGATGAACATGACAGAATTTGCAACCTAGTTCTGTTGCTCTTGCACTATATTGATTCTTAAACATGTTGAAACCTGTTTGTGCGCGTTTCACTCTCATCCTATGTCAGATTGCATGTCTTGGATCCATTTTGGAGAGTTTTACATCTGGAACCAGTTGCTTCTTACATTTTTAGGCCAAAGTGTTTAGTTTTCTGTCCTCTGGCATTGATGTATCTCAGAATAAAACACACAGGATGCAAAAACAGACATGAAAGAAGTCATTTTTCTGCCTTAACATAGGCAGACAAAGTAGACAAGATAGGTATCTTGTCTACGTTAAATGACCTCTCCTGTGGCTTGCAAGTTGGGGAAGTCTCTGACAATGGCTTCAAGTAAACGAAGCCATCTCTGCCTCTGCTCCTGCTGCCCATTGGCATGGTGGGGGGGATAACAAAGGGGGAGGTCCAAACAAGCCCCCTCTCCTTCCTGCATCAGAAGATGTGTGCTCTTCTGAGTGCAAAGTGTTTGTGAACAAGCTCCGAGCCCTGAGCCAGAGCAGTCAGCTCTAATTATCAGGCGCTTTGAGCAGCCTCTGTCCCGACCGGACTCCGAGAGGCCTCTCCATCCCAGGCGCAGCCGGTGAAGGGGAACTCTCATGGATCTCTTGAGTGTGGAGGCCAGAGAGGCAGGGAGAAGCATGGATTCGCCCGCCTGTGTTTTGGAACTGCTGGGGATGCTGGTCTACATTGGGGCATGGCTTTGCGCTTTGGGAAGCACCATCCTGCCGCAGTGGCTGACCATGTCCACCTCTCTGCTGCCGATCGAGAGCTATGACTTGGGACTGTGGGAGACCTGTGTGGTCCAGGACATCGGAGGCATAGAGTGCAGGTCTTACGACAGCCTGCTGGGTCTTTCCAGTGACCTTAAACTGGCTCGCATCTTGATGTGCACTGCCCTCGCTGTGGGCTTGCTGGGAATTGTGGTTGCCATACCCGGACTCCACCTGATCAACATCTGCAAAGACTACAACAGCCGTCGAACCAAGAGGATCCTAACCATCACAGGAGGGGTGCTGGGGATGATGTCTGGGGTGCTCTGTCTGGCCCCCGTGTCCTACATCGCCCATTTGGCAGTCATGCATTTCTTTGATGAGAAGGTGCCCGAGGTGGTGCCTCGGTGGGAGTTTGGAGACGCCTTGTTCTGTGGCTGGGCGGCAGGATTCCTCCTCGTGGTGGCCGGGCTGATCATGGTGACCTCCAGCCGGTGCTCCCAGGTGGAGCACCACCCTGTGCCACAGAGAAGGTGCCATGTGAAGAGCACGGACCGTAACCTCAGAAAACGCTCCGAGTATGTTTAATGAATGGACCAGCACGATCACCTGTAGAGCTGCACTTCAAATTGCTTTGCACCAATGATGTAAATGATTTTTATATACGTATTATATGCAAGATAATGTGTAATAGCCATTTTAGCCAAAAAATGGGCTTTAATTGTAATGTTTTAGCTATTTTAAACACTCACACGCACAATCAAACGTTGCATTACAAGATGACCTGCTGTGATTAGTACAAGTGAATATTTTTGTAAAGGGAGGTTTTATAAAATATACTTTTGTATTATGGGATGGCTCTCATTTACCACTTCCAAAATTAAAAATAAACTATTAAAAGCTTTTATTAGGCTTACTGTTAATGTTATTCTTATACTAAAGCACAGATCCTTTCTTAAAAGACCATTTTTTCTGAGTCTGGTCTGGTTTTCTGGTCAGCTGTATTTTCCAGCAGATTGTGCTGTTTCGGATCAGGTGTGAAGGTAAGCATTCTATCCTGGTATAAAATTCTCACATGAAATATGCTAAACTTGCCCTCTTTTCTTTTCTTCTCGTGTCCTGGACATTTGTTTGTGTTCTTTGAAACTTCTTTTTTGCATGGCCTTTGCTGTGCTTAAACAAATAACATACAATTTGGCTTGATTTTTTTTTTTTTTAAAACCTTGGGTGAATTTTAATCTTTATTTTATTTTGACACTTTTTTTCTTCAAGTCTTTTATTTATCTTTTAAACTAAATAAATACAACAATCTGCAACCCTTTAACATTTTTGCACAACATATTCCCAATCAAAATGATTTTTAAAAATAACATTGTAAAATTAAAAAAAAAAAAAATTCCTGACGTTGAAACCCTTTCAATATTTCATATTTAATTGTTTTCCTCTGGGTTAAGATATGTTTCCATGTGCTGTAAATGTAACAATTTCTGTATGGGATGGAAAGAAAATCCACTTTTTGGGAATCGTCACTTTGTTTTTTGTTTTGCAATTGTCAGACGAGTCTTTGTGATCTTTTTGGTCAACATTAGTTTGGCCTTGGAAATATTTTATGATGCCGTTGTTGCCCAGTCTCTTTCTTATTGCTCAATAATGAACCCTAACCCTAGGGAAGTCTGCAGAGCTTTAGATGTTGTTCTGGATGAATTGTTGGTGATTCTTGGACTAATTATGATAGGTCAGCCACTGCACTTCCAGGTTTTCCCCTTTTGTCAGTGACTTTGTTTCTCAGTCATCCTTTAATTTCTCTTGGTGAGAATATGATGTGTTGCTTTTTGTGATCGTTTAGCCTATCATGTTATCAGACACTGCTGAGTGTTTTTCTTGATTATACGGATCTGGCATTAACGAGACCTGGGTGTGGCTAGCAAAACTTAACTAACAAATTTGGTAAGCAGAGTTAATTCATGATTTAACAAGAAAACAATCTATTCCCAAAACAAATTAAATAATTTGGAAACTGCATTTTGTGTTTACCAAGATTTTCTTTGTCTGTAATTAAAATTAGGTTGATGACCTGAAACATTTAAGTATGATTAAACAGGACAAAAACAGAATAAATTGTTAAAAAGTGCAAATACAAAATAAAGGAACTCTCAAGGGTTAGGTTAAAAGACCAAAGGCTGTGTGCAGCAGTGTCTTGGTTTGTGGTCTGTTATGTCAGAGGTTCAGGCATTGGCTAAACCACAGTCACCCTCAGACGACCGGCCCAGTCAGGGGGGCCAAAGGGACTAAAAACAGCCGTCAGGTGTGTCTGCGGCGGTGGAAACACAGCTTGAGGCTAATTCCATCAGATTTCCTGGTCACTCACAGAGCTAAGCTGTGTTTAATGAATACTTTAATGGTTGAAGAATGTAGCACACGTTGACATAATTACACAAATTTGCCAAGGGTCAGAGTGTGTCACCGCTCACTGCAGCCCGAGCAGGTCCACATCGTTCACATGCACACAGGTACAGTGGACATAATGTGTTATAGCAAGGGAGGTGGACACTCTACAAATCTTTTCATTATATCAGTTGTACTTTCTGAGGAGTCAGCTCCTCCAGAATGAAGTTAATAAGAGATAATGATGTTGTCACAGAAGCACGTCTCCTGAGGGGCCTGAGACAGGACAGACTTTACTTCTAACCCACTAACATTGGTTTATGTTGAGGCACTTGGAGCAGATTTTGGTTTTAGCAGTTTTGTTCCTTACTTAACAGTGTGGCCTAAAGCTGTTATTTCTGTTTTATTTTTGAACCATAACACTTATCCCAATTTATTAGCTTTTTATTCATCCCATATTACTTCTGTCTGAGGCTGAGAGAGCACACACCAGATTTTAAAAAATACACGGTCTCTGTCAGTTGTAAACATATTGCATAACCACAGTGCAAATTGGGGGATTATTCTTGGTTCTGACTCAGTCTAGTTCGGCTACTTTAATGGACAAGTTTCTGGTTCTGCCTGTTCCTTTTCAAACATAGAACAGCCTCTCCCTCCTTCCTCTCAGAGGGCAGAGGAGAGTTGTCGTCACCGGGGACTGATTAGTCAATGAGTGGATTTTGGTGTCATTATGGCATTGAGTTTACAGGGGTGAACATAAAATAATGCAAAAATATTTTTCCTTACATTTGAGGCCCAATCTTGTCCAAATAAAGAACATCATCTTGGAATATCTGAAAAGATAAATGGCTCAACTGAAGGACCACTTTGGCTAAATCATAATCATATTTTAGGTCCTTTTGTTGACACATTATTTTCTGCATTTATTCTTAACTTTGGCTGGTTTGATCTTTCACACCACACAGGCTGTGGGGAGGGGCTCCTGTCCCCCATTGGGGAGGCTATTAGTTGCAGGAAGGGTCCAAAATCAACTGTGGAGATTCTCCTGTGGATTGTCGTATGTGTACAGCTCCTGAGAGGTCGGGCAGTGCCACAACTAAAAGGAAATGACATGCCTTCTTCATGACAGATTATGTCTAAATGCATCCGAATGCAAACAAACAAATTCACTCTGAGAGCTTGATAAGCAAACTGTTTTTATACACTCCTGAAATTTGACAAGCTGGGGAAGTGACTGGGTGAGACACAGACTTAATCAACAGATTCCAGACCTTAAATGTTGTCTTTTATTTTTTGCAAAGACCTGAGAACAAACTTGCATCTTAATTGTGAATTTGTATTTTTATTTTTTTATTTTTTAATCCAAGACAACAAAAGCTAATAAACCTTGGAAAGCAGTTTAATGTCACAGCAAGAAAGCTGTCTAAATTGAACCATGTTTTAAAGATGGTTCCAGAATTTATTTTGACAATAGTATCAAAAATGCTGGTGGACACTTTTAAGTAAGTGTATAGGGCTAGATTTTCACTGACAAATTAGTTTCTTTAAAAAAGTAAAGGTAAGGTACACACTAAGTATCTATCTGCTATTAATCATGTTTTTTCTTTCATTTTAAATTCATAATGAAATGGATACCAATCATCATCCAGCAACTTGGGCAAAATGTAGAAATACAACAACTGTTTTCAAAGAAACAGGGACCCAAATCTTGTTCTTGTTACAAAAAGTAAATTAAAAGTTTTTTTCTAGATTAAGAAAAAAATAGATAATCAGTTTGGATCTGCAGCGATCTATAGATCCTTTTTCTGGTGAAAAATACTGGACCAAAAACTTACTTGCAGATTTATTTATTTATTTTTTTTTCAAAATTAATTAATTTTGGTGGGGACAGCTAAACTCCTGGCTCAGCCACAATGATCTGCTAAGAAATGTATCAACTGATCTGGAAGTCAGGGGAGTTCTTCCAATAGGAAACTTTATTACTTTTACAGACGTTAACAAGTTTCTATCTGCTTTTTCTGTTGTGACAGATCTGAAAGGTTGGGAACATCTGGTCCATCTTCAATCAAGTCATTTAATGTAAAACATTCAAAAGCTCCAAAATAGCAGTAATGTTCCAGTACTGCAGTAAATCAGATGTGTTCTTGATCTCTGTGGATGATGGCACTGATGTCCGAAGAACATAAAAGAGTTTACTAGAGATCAACTGCTCCTCCGCCCTAAGCACCAGTTATCTCTCTTTGATCTTATTTACTGCGAAAAAATGCCAACATCCCAACAAAACTATCATCCAGTAAGTTGGCTCAAGGGAAAATACCAAACACTATGCTTGGAAACATCTGCATCAATCACTTGAGTTGTTTTTAATGTTCTGTCAATCATTTCTAAGCGATGAATTCGATGACTAAGCAGACAGATTAGATAACCCAGGACAAACTGTGTGCATTA
Organism: Anableps anableps; assembly: GCA_014839685.1. Taxonomy (NCBI): domain Eukaryota; kingdom Metazoa; phylum Chordata; class Actinopteri; order Cyprinodontiformes; family Anablepidae; genus Anableps; species Anableps anableps. Next base: position 8,057,565 of record CM026070.1, read on the forward strand.
TTCATGTGTTATCTGCAGAGGGGGTGTGTTCATTACAGGGAGGGAACTACAGGCTTAGAGGAAGGATTTGATGGATAACTCCTTAAATATGCAGTCTACTGGAATGTTCTTGAGCAATTATGAAAACAGGTGAAATTTGTAAGTCACCTCACAGCTGTTCCAGGCATTAATCCACTTTGTGATTTTTAAAGTGAGCTGTGTTTGTTTGAAGTGAAGTCAAGAGGAGCTATTGTTTTTCACCCGCCTGCCTCCTCCAGAGAGGTGCAGCAAGCAACTGGACCAGTGTGTGTGTGTGTGTGTGTGTGTGTTGCTTTGCAACAATCACCCCCAGTAAGGCGGGCCCCTCTCCATACTCGCATGCCTGCTCTCGTCCTACGCAGGTCACATGAGCAGGGCCCCGAGTCAACCCGACGTACTGATACCCTTTCTCACATGGAGTCTGTCAGAAGCCCACACCTTGGCATGTCAAGTCGCCTCCCCCAGGCCTGAGCTGTGATAACACTGATCCATCGTCACAGAGCCCACACAGGCTGACTGGTGAGGGCACTCCGTGATAACTGAGCCGGAAAAAAAGTTTATAACCATCTGGGGATAAGAATCTGTCCATGACCTTCGGTCCAGTTTTAATGAGCAACACAAGACGTTACACGTAACTTTTATTTACACATAAAGCTGGCTTTTTTTGTTATTATTAATGAGACGCCATCTTTACTACTTTGAACCACATGACATCTTGCAGTGATCATCAGAGGTTGGATGGTCCTCTAAGTTCATCACAAACATCCTCCACCTCCTCTCTTTTTACTTTCATTTTTCTAAAATTTAAATCCAATATATTTCTTTGGGATTTTAAGAGATAGACCAGCAGAAGTAGAGCAGAATTGTGAAGTGAAAGGAAAAGAATCGATGGCTTTAGAACAATCTGTAATTCTAAACAGTACTTGATTGTTTGACTAACATATTTTAATTGTTTTAATGAAGGAAGTTCTAAATCTGTTGTTTGAATTAAATGCAGATTTTCATTTATATATATATATATATTATTTGGAATCATTTTCTGTTTTCTTCAATTATTTTGTTTTATTCCTATTTTATATGTTGGTTTTATCACTGTTATCTGAGCTTAAGAATCAAAATTTAAAATCAATCAAACTTTTTTTTTATCCCAAAAACGGGCAATTCGGTTCACAACTCTCTGGTCAACATAACAGAGAAGAGAAAGACAGAGAAAGGAAAAAAACAAAGCAATCTCATGCAACCATTTCAGCATCAGAACAAACACTGTCAGTGCAACAAAGACTAACAGACACAGTAAATTCATAAGAGACATCAAAAAAACAAACACGACAAAAGGATAAGCTCTTTTGCTACTGGCCCACAGAATTTAAAAGCCGAATGGCTGAAGGGATAAATGATGGTCAGAATTTTTCTTAAAATATAAGTTTTTGTTTATGCGGGAAAAGATGTAGAACCATCATAATTTCTCTTCACTGTCGAACCCCTGATTATTCATCCCTTGGCAGTCTCGATTTGGCAGCTCGGACTTCTTTGGGAGTCTTGTCACTGTCCAGGGACGGTCGAGCGGGTCCGTGGTTTGCTCCAGGGACTGCAACGAATGCCTGTAGCAGAAGAAGATCCCTCCACTTATAAGCATCAGGATGGAAGCAAAGATTCCCACTCCGATTGCTGGTCCCACACTCTGCTGGACAGGAGCAACAGGGAGGTTGAACTCCGGAGGAAAGTCTATGGTGCTGTTGTTCAGAACAGAGGTCATGTTCCACACCAGAGGCACCAAGGAGAGCACTGCTGTGACCAAATACAGAGCCCCAGTCAGTATAAAGCTCAACCTCATCTTCCTGCGGTCTTTCACCGAGAAGTAGGCCATCCTCATGGCCACAGCTGCGCTGATGTTCCCCAACAGACCAGTGATCACCGCCAGCATCATCAGGACCTGAGCTAGGGGGATTTCAGGAGGCACGTAGCTGTCTGAGATGCTGATGCTCTGACAGTTCTCAGTGTCTGGAAGGACGTGGCTGTGAAAGCAAGCCCTCCAGATTCCCACCCAGGCCACGCCTGATGTGATGATGGACACGTCGTCCACATACCAGAGCCGCCACTCATTGATGCCAGCCGTGGTCATAATGAAGAGCCATGCCAGGAACCCGAACACAAGTCCCAGGAACTGCCAGTGTGCTGTGTGAGCCAGGTAAATCATTCCTGCCCTGGGTGGCTGCTGATGCTCAAAGAGACAAGAGGCTACAGGGCGCCATTACTTCTGCTAAAAAGGAAAGAAAGTATGCAAGGTTTTTAAAATCACACAATTTATGCAGTCTTCATACTCCATTGAACTGTTTCACATTTTGTCAGGTTACAACCACAATCATCAGTGTAGTTTTGGGAATTTGTTGCAATAGACAGACACAAAGCAGTATGTCAATACTTTGCCAATACTTTGTCGAAGCACCTTTTTCCTGGAATTACAGCTACCAGACTTTGGTGGATGTCTTCACCAGCTTTGCAGATCTCGTGATAGTTCTGCCCACTCTTTGCAAAACAGCTCAAGCTCAGTCTGACTAGAATATCTGGGTGGAGCGATTTTTCAGCCTCACCAGAAGTAGATTTGGGTCTGGACTTTGACTAGGCAATTCTAACACATGAATGTGGTTTGATCTAAACCATCCCATTGTATTTCTAGATGAAGATCAAAAAGTTGTAACTTTAGTCTCGTTTGACCAGAGCACCCTCTTTCACATGTTTGCTGTGTCACCTACTTGGCTTGTCGTAAACATGCCTTTTGTATTCTGACTTTTTGTATTCATATGCACACATTTCAGCCTAACACTAATGAAAAGGCCTTCATTGTGACATTAACCGATGATGATACTGCAATTGTTAAACATTTTCAAATATATTTTTATGAATATGAAGCTGTTATTGAACTGTTCTTTTATTATGTCGGAATAATGATTTTTATCTGCTGATTTAAAACACAGCATGCTTCTAAGCATAATGCATCTTTGCTTTTAATGCAAGCTGCTAAACTTGAGTTGGACTTTTGCCTCTAGCCATCTAATGTTATGGAACTATGTCCTTTTTAAAATGTTGTTTCAAAGAACTATATATTCTTTTCAGCTTTTGTGTGATAAAGTTCCATGAACACACTTTTACTAATCTTTATGATTAGTTCCTGTTGACATCACAATGGGGTGATTTCTGTGTGCTCTAGCACTCAGTCAGGGAATGAAAAAGAGAAAAATGGCCCGACAGGACTAGAGATGAAACCATCACCAAAGAGAGGGTAAAAATTTTGCTGCAATATTTTTATTCTTTGTATGTTTTTGCTTTTGTTCACTAATCTTTCAGTTCCATCAAACTTTGCTTTTTCCTGCACTTGCTGTGGAGACCAAAATCCAGCCAGATCAGTTTGGCATCATTTGTGATAAAGGCTCTGAGAAGCTAAAGAGTTACCATGCTAATCTAACACCTCTGCTGGATGAAGATGCCAGCACTTCCCAGGGATGGGCAACTATTATACTGTTAACTTAAAATTGATTTAGCATCATAAGAATTTTGATTTATGATAAACTACATATTAGTTACAAACCCCAAAAACTAAAAGTGGTATGTGGGCTGTTACTTTGACTACTTTTCCACTGTTGGTGCAATGAGGGGAGCAATAAATATAATTATCTTTAAAAATGTCATTAAATGCAGTTATGTGCTGTTTTGTGGTAAAATTGTACAACTTAATGTGACTGAATTCCCAAAATAACAGGTTGTTCTAGGTTGATTTTATTTGTAGCTTTTTTCCCCCATTTTTTTTGTTGGAGGAATATTTGTAATTTGTAATTGCAGTACTGACTGCAATTGTGTGCGATTACAGCCATACAGTATTTCCAAAGTTGCCAAAAGATACATATTGCCAAAAGAAGGAATAAATTTTAAACAATTTTTATAATTACTTTCATTGTTATTCCAAAAGATACAAAATATATGAATTTCCTAGTCCACACCACCTATCCCTGCTGCTTTACTAAAGACAGGACCTTAAGATTAGGCTCGACAGAAAACCATGCTCTGAGTTGAGAAATGGGCCATCCAGAGCCACACGTGTCTGGTTCAACCTTTATACAGCACAGCCCACTCTCTACATATATTACCAAATTAAATAAACTCCACAAGACAAAACATGAAATATTTTAAGTTGCCATGGATAAACAAAGAAAATCCCTCAGTTCTGTCCTTAGCAGTTTCCATACCACTACATCCTTTTGAAACTGAGGTCGTAGTTCCAAAATGTCCAAACGTGACATCATGTAATAAGACCAAAGTTCAGCATTGTTTAGTGTATATATATATATATATATATATATATATATATATATATATATATATACACATACACACACACACACTAAAAACAGGACCTTAAGACAGATCCTGTCTTAGAATCCTGTCACATATACATACATACACACATCTCTTATGAAACAACTTTTGTATGAGCTGTCCCTACAACTCCCAATTTTTAAATATTTCCTACTTTCATGTAAATAGTAAACTATAAGTTAATGTTGACTTTTTCATCTAGAATATCATAAAATTGCGTAGTTTTAAAGTCATCCACCTTTAGGTAAAGTTTAAACCATGTTAATGTTTGTCCACTGGAATCTTTGAAGGTTATACAGCAAAATAAGACCATTCAGTTACATTTCCCACACACACTCACCTGGATGATTCTGTAGTCCAAACTTGCTTCCAGTACTTGTTGAATGCTTCCATGGACGGTGGATTTATGAGTCTCAACCAGAGCAGCGCTCTATATTTTGCTTCAGTTATGAGCAACACCTGATTTTTAATAGCATTCTTCGTCCTGAAAAAGTCTTCACCTTCAAGCTTATCAGTGGAAAGAGGGGTGTGGTGGAGTTAATGGTTGACTCTGGGGAGTGAGCGGATCACAGCGAAGAAATTCTTTACAAGTGTGTGATTTCAGCAGACTCTTTATTTTATATGAGGGAGCACAGTTGAAGTGTGTAGTGTCAGGATGCAGCAGTGCATGAAAGCGTGTAAAGCTGTAGCAGAGTCTGTACCTACAAAACAAACATCTTCTTCCATCAGGCTTTACATCTGGAAGCTTGATTTAACCCACAAAGCCAAACAGTTTTAAAGTTTGAACGGTCAAATTACTTAGTGATCCCCCCCCCCCTCCCCCGTATTTGGCTGCAAGAAGATCCACCTAAACAACTTTTATAGTACTATTCAAGTAACAATTGTAATTGTGCATTCAGTTTCTACACTGTGTGTAACAAAACACAGTGAAGTCATAAGACATATTATATAAACACTTGGTCAATATATAAGTGGTAATAATCAATAAACATGTTGGTAATGTGAATAAAAAGAACAGCACTGAGTGAAGGTGTTGATAGTGATGTTTCTACAATCACTGCAAACAGAACATTTCAAGTCTGAATCAGATGCTCCTTCTGTTCAGTGAAGCCGTGTGAAGAAACCCTTCTTCAAAGAGGAAAGCAAGGCCACAAAAACTCGGCTGAAAAGGCTACTAGTTTATACGTTAAAGGGCGTTGCATTAAAGTTACCTGAAATATTTGGATTTTTATAGATCATGTGATATAATAAACTCAGAACACGATAAATACTGTAATACGCATCAGGTAGCATGGCTGCTCAGATTAACGGACGACAAAATACTGCCCCCCCTTTGCAAACTCAAAAGGCTACAATAAATTACTAGGAAAACAAAAAGTAAAAATGGTGTTCAGGAAGTTAGATATAGTGGTTGGTGGGTCCCACAGAACAGAGTTGTTCAGAGAGGAATTTAATCCAAACAGTGCCGCTGATGCAGTCCGGTCCAAAACGATACAACGAAAACGTGAAGTGGTGAAGCAAACAGAAAAGAACACTCTTCCTTTGTCCCGGACAGGCTTCTCATCTGTAGGTTCTGATCTCTGTCTCCCTCTGCTGGTGACCGGACTGAACTGAAATCTGAAGGAACATGACTAAACTGCCATAGCTGGTCAGTTTTTGCAATTTAATGACCATCAACCTTCTTTTCTTTCTTTCTTTCTTTTTGTTTGTTTGTTTGTTTGTTTGTTTTTTACATGGCCAGTCTTTGCTCTATGGGCAGGCTGTCTATCAGACATTTAAGCTGTTCCTCACCAAGTTTGATTTTATCCTCAAGCTTACGCTGCTCGATGATGAGCGCAGACTTCATCTTCACAAAGTGTTCGTAATCTGCAAGGCTGTCCTCTGGCAGGTAGTTAGCCAGGATGTCACAAACTACACCTTCCCTACGGTCCAGGTTTTCCTTCAGTTCCTTAGCATCCTCATGTTGTCGAATCAAAAGCTTCCTCTTCTCAATCAACGTACGCTAAAGAAGAAATTCAGAAATTAGAATTTCATAGAACATATCAAAGAATGATAGTCATGAGCCGTGCCATAAAGGTTTCCTCACCCTTTCCTCAGGTGTGGCATCCTCCTCCAGGTTGTTGAGAGCGTTTTCCACCCTGGCCAGGCGGCCTGAGAGGGACAGCAGCAGGCTTACCACCTTGTCCAAGTCGCCGACAAACATCCGGAACTTTTCCAGCTCATTCGGCCGGCACACCTGCTGGACTCGGGCTTCCACCTCGTCTCCCAGAGCGTTGTTGTCCAGTATGTCCTCAAGCAAGCTCTCTTTAGCTTCTCGCAGGACCTGGAGCTTTTTACTGAGGCTGTCGATCAGCTCTTGCTGTGGGGAAATGGAGTGTTTTTAAGGAAAAAAAATCCATTTTGTCTAAAATATTTTAACAGGAAGGAATCAGAAATAAGTCTTTGTACCTTTTTATTGTTCAAACCAATGTCAAGTTCATCCTCCGAGTCTTCCTCCTCATCCTGTTCCTGCATGTCCTTCATTTTGATCAGGAGCTCAGCTTTGGGAGCAGAGGTGCTGTAATATGTTGAACTGGTCACCATGGTGACAGCCACTGCCATGTTGTCCTCTTTTTCCCTGAAATGCAAATTACTAGTTGGAATTGATCAAATTAGAGGAAAAACCACAGTATTTTTAACCTCCTCTAGTTACATGAAAGCAACCTTACAAACCATAACAGATTCAGAGAAAAAAAAAAAAAATTACAGCTGCTCTAAAACCATAAGAAGGTTTTGTTTTTTTTTTAAAACTAACTATAAATACAGTACAAACCATATTTTTGGCACCCCTGGTAAAGATGAAAAAAAAAACAACCTTAAAACGTATTCATCTTCTGTTGAAACAGATTTATTTTGAGTTTATTTATTCAGTAGGGAAACAAGTGACATGGTTATCGGTGTCCATAATAATCTTTAAAAAAAAAAAAAAAAAAAAAAACGCAATTGATGCCATTTTAAAATTCAACTGTAAAATAGTTTTTATTTGTGTTTTTAATGCTCAGAGACATGCACATCTTTTCCATTTTTAATCAACCAACTCAGTTGCACATTCCTCTAGACTTCACAACTACACAGTTTTAATGTTGAAATTTTGCTTTACTGTACAGCATTTCTAATTGTTTATTCTGTTTTTTTAATATATATTTTATATTCTTTGTATGAGTCTGTTTTCTGTTATTGCGTGTCACTGCCACTTTGCTGCTGTTGCACAGAAATGTCCCCATTGTTGAACAACAGGGATATTTCTATTCTTTACTTTAAAGTGATCAGTTTATAGGAACTTCTACTTAGTAGTCTATGACTTTGTTTCAGGGATTTATATACAACATGACTTCTTTTATCAAGTGGTATTAGATGAGAAAGTGCAAAGTAAACAGGAAAGTCATAAAATTCCCAGATCTCAACAAATCTCAGCAGCAAAAAGTATCTTGTGGCAAGGAGGACTCCAAAGCAATCACTGAGACATTTTCTACACACAAACCATTTTTTGTAAGAAAAAAAAAAGCCTTCAGGCCCAGTGTTAAGTACGGTGGAGTATCTGTGATGATGTGGGCCTGTTTCTCTTCCAAAGGCCCAGAAACACTGATGGAGAGCATGGTATCATGAACTCTTTTTAACAGATTTAATTAGATCCTGCTGGAAAATGGGTCATTATTGGGTCTTTCATTTATACATCAATGCATTTGTTTTGAACCCTTATTTAACTGTTCTAAATGTATATTAAAAAAAAGGTAATTGACCTGCCAATCATTAGATCAGAGCCAATCAAGGGAGAATTGTCTGATTCTGATTGCTGCCTGTGTAATGGCTGCATCTCTATTAGAAAGTAGTGTAAAATGTTTACTAGAGATTAAAGATTCATTTCATATAATTAAAAATTTTAAGGCTTTTTACACATCTTTACCAGGGGTGCCAACATGTTTGGCTGCATCAGTTTCCTGCCAAAACCATAGAGATCACTTTTACAACAACTGATGAACAGTTTTGTCAACTTCTTCCCCAAGCCTACTTAAAGTTTAGCAACAACACAGCAAAAAAATTGTACCTTTTTTTTAACATTCAAGATCCTGGTTATAGACAAAATAATGGTGCCAAATTTAGAAATCTGGAATAAAAAAAATGTCTGCAAGCAAGCAGGACTCATCAGATGGGGAACGTGATTTGAAGAAGAAACAACAATCTTTTGGGTCTAATCTGAACAGACAAAAATTTTGTATGAACAGAGCTGGCTGATCTTTTCATAAGTGACCCAGGATTAGGTCAAGATTATAAAGGCGACTAAAACAGTTCTTCTGAACCGTCCACCCATTTTGTTTGGACTCTGGAGTTGTGCACACTGTCTATTGTCTTTATTCAATTCAATAATACTTTATTAATCCCAAAAAGGATATTAAATATTATAATTCACATTTAACAGGTTTTTTAAAGTTTGACCTACTGACAAATAAGAGAATGTTCTACAGAGATAAGAGGAAGCAGTGTTGAAAGGAAGAAAAAGAATGGAAAAGAAAGGAATTACAAGACCATCCCCATTCCTGCATCAAAGCATGTCCCTAACCTGTATCTGATTTTATTAAAATAATTTAAAAATGCATCAAATTCCATGCTGGTTTGTTGAATGGGTTTCTAGCCTGAAAATGGTGGAAGTTTTTAGTTTTGATTAATTTTTAATGAGCGAGGAATAAACCAATAGAAATTTTTCAGCGATTGACCTGATGATCACCGTTTAGAGCCTATCAGGAAAAAACAGCCTGATTCCTGTCTGACTGATTGGTCCATCTCTGTTCGTTATGTCTCGTATGACAGCTGCATGACGCTCACCTCTCTTCGACGGGCCGGGAGTTGATCTGCTTCGTCTGCACCTTCCTGCGCTGGTGGGCTCCATCTAACAGCTGCTCCCCCTGAGGGAAGAGCCCCTCCATCAAGTCCATTGTGGTCCTCATCTTACTCTGATCCAGAATGTCAACAAGTGATTTATCCTTCCCCATGATGTCCCTCGCCAGCTCCTCTCTCTTCTGATCCTCATCCTCACTCAGCTCTGTGGTTTCTGTCTTGCTGCTGGGCTCCTCAGGGTTGGAGCTCAGATGATCTCCCACAGTGGTCATGTATGGGTCTCTCTGGGCAGCTTGCTGCATCTCAGTGTCTGGGGTAGTTTCAGGCTCTCTCTGCCGGGTAAAGGCACAGAAAACCGAGTCCTGTCCCAGAGCTGGCAGAGCGCCGAACCTGGCCACACTTTGGCCCTCAGCTTCACTGTGAGGGAGGTCACTTTGCTGGAGAAATGGAGAGTTCTCCTTCTCTTCACTTCCCTCAGAGTGTACAATCCTGATGGGAACTTTTCTCACTGCGGTATTCTGGCTTTCTATCAAATGCTCCACCCTGAAACAGAAAGAAATCAAACACAAAAATACTTAAAGATATTTTACCCTGGAAAAAGTCTCTTTATGCAGCCACTGCAGCCATGATTTGATTTCAAACGTTGGCTGCATATTGGCAGCTGGAATTTTTTCCATGCCCAATGTGCTGGAACATCCAGGACAAATAGACTCCTCCTACCCTTTTGGTTTCAACAAGCTGCACTTATAATCTGTCTGAGAGACTAAAATTCACAACAGATGATACTGATTTGGCTGGTTTTAAAATAAAAGGATAAACAGAACAGTGTTTGTCTTTAACTATTTAGAAGAATTATCCCAAACTAGTGGCAGCCTTTATAAAAATGCAGAGAATCCTCCAAAGTTACCACAGCTTGATGACACTCACATGTTGCTAGTACAGGAACAGTGACTCTCATTATGCTCCTTTGTACAGGCAGCATAAAGACATGGGTGCAACTCAAACTCTGGCTCTTTTCAAATAAACTTTCATCCCGAAGAAGCCCAAACATTACCTGTTTGATTCCTCCTCGTGAAGAGAGACCGGAGGCTTGTCGCTGAGTCTCTGCGGAGAAAACTGTGGAGAAGGAGAGCGCAGCCCCTCCATGCTGAAAAGCCCCGAGGGTCTGTAGGAGGAAGCCGGGGGAGAGGAGGCAGGCTGAGGATTGGATGTTGATGGATGATGTACTGCCCCTTGTCCTTTGTCCACACGTCCTTTGCCCTGCTCAGAATCAGTCTTTGCAGAGGTGGTGGGATAAAAAGTGAGGTTAGGTTCAAAGTTTGAAGAGCACTGGATGAGGATGTCACTCTGGGAACTGGTAAAGTTGATTTCTTGATGTTTTGTGGGGGAAGGCTTCCTCCCTGGTCCAGATGGGGGCTCTATGTGGCTGCGTTCCCCGGGCTCCGTGGGACTGGGAAAAATAGGCTTAGATTTGTGGTTCTTGGTGGCAGCAGCAGTAGATCTCTGTCTGCAGTCAGGATTGGCTCCTGTCATGAGTGGAGGGGGTGGCGCTGAATAATTTTCAATCTCTGCTGGCTTGTCTCCCACTTTGCAGTCACCTGGACTGCTGCTGGAGAACCTGGGGAATACAACAGAAAGCTTTTAATTACACAGGCGGGCAGCACAGCCTATCATCTGCACCTTATTCAAATAATATACTGTGGCGTAGGTGTTGTTCACCCCTGCATCAGCCACTGTGATTATGCCACTGTGACAAGACACACGTCTCCCTCTGCTCAGCAACGGCTCAGCTGGCAGCTCAGAGAGGAATGTTTCAGTTCCCACAAAGTCTGCACAGAGGGATAAATATTCCTCCAGAGCAGATCGCTTTTTCCTGCCAGAATCACACTCTCAGTTTTAACTCTTTAGAGGAAAAGTTACACTATAGGTTAATGCCACTGGAAGTGGCGTCATTAAAGGCCTGCTGCTGAACTGTAAACAGACTTAAACCTTTAAGTGTTCAATCATTCAGCATAATTTAAGCACCCAGCACAGTTAAAAGCAGTCATTAACTGATCTATCCAGCCTGCTTTGTGTGCATAAGAGAACACCAAACAGGCTAATATCATGGTTTTATACACACAGATTACATTTCCATGCATCTTCTGAAACAAATTCTGCTCAGAGCCATTAACATGTAAATCATGATTAAAAGGCTCAATTGATTCTGGAGTCACAAGATCAAATATGGTGACTTGGGAGCAGACTGACGCCACAACTCAAAGCTCCTGATTTAAAGCCTTACAAGCTCTAACAGGTCACCCTGAAAGAGGTTTGTTGGTAGAGCTCAGAGCCTCACTCATGCGTCAGCTTCAGCTTGACATGAAGTGAGAAAGTTTTAATGTGATAGCGTGAAACCAATACTAAAAGTAGTCAGAATATAGCAAGCTTATACTCCGGGAATATTTTCAGGAACTAGGGTAGTTTACTGAGCAGTAGTTTACTCCCCTTGGTTCTACCTTTCTTCTACCAGAGAAAATCAATTCAGTGGGGTCTAAATCACCCCAGAAAAAAGGTCCTGATATGAAGGTAGTGGTTTTTATTCACCCTGAACTATTGGGACCTCTGCTTTTAGGAGTCAGTGGAACTAGAAAGAGAAAAATATAGTCAAAGCCAGATTTATTCAAACTCAAAATACCTTTTGTAAACTTTTGTCCTTTAACAACAAAAATGCACAAACACAATATCAAATCCTGCCCACCCCAGATGAGAGACCTACAGTAAACTGTAAATATTCAAAAGCAAGAAAAACAACCACATCCCCCTGGGGTCGTCATCAGATTTTCAGGAGGAAAAATGTGCTGGTTCTGCTACATGTGTGGATAATACACTTTAGGAACAGATCTGGCTTAATTGATTAAATCTCTATTACTGTTTCATGTTTCCTCTGAGCTTGGTCTATACAGAGCATAGAGTTCAATCTGATAAAGATGCTGTGAGATGCCGTTAAATGGGTTTTTTACGCTTGAAAACCCTCCAGAATGGCTGAAGTAAAACAACTAAGCAAAGAAGAGTGGACCAAAATTCCTCCACAGTGATGGAAAACACAGCGCCAGCTAGGTGTCACAAACCTGTGATGGGGGTTACTGCTACCAAGGGTGGCACAGTCTCTAGCTGATGATACATGTTTAGGCTAAATTGAAAAAAAAAAAAATAAAAAAATAAAAAAATAAAAAAAATAAAAAATTTATATATATATATAAATTGTCAGCAAACTTAAACTTAAATAAGTCAAATCCTGACACACATATTAGGAAATTAACCACCTCACCTTATGTGACACTTAAATTTCCATCCAACAGAGTATGATGGGAGCGTCCTGTCTGCCTGTCTGTCAGCTCTAAATGACTGAAGCCACCTGCTGGTGTCACTTTCCACCTGTATCAATATCACCATCTGGGTGGAGCAAATCTACATGAGCTCATCTACCAGACCTTACCATAACAATAACATCCTCTGTCTGCACTGCTGTAGATGTGAGTGTCGTATCCTGTGGCTTCAACAATGAAGTTGCTCAATATCAGTTACTTTAAACTCCTTAAGTTGCAGATAATTCTTGAAAAACTGGCTGCAAACGTCACGTCCTGAGTCACGTCATGACACTCAGCTGAAGAATTAGTTTGTGGAATCACAGAAGGTATTTTGAACATAAAGGGTATCAGGCACTTAGAGGTATATTAAAACAAACCAAAGTTATGAGCTAATTGCTTTAGTCTGTACTGTTTTACCTAAAATGGCTTTGTTTAAGTCAAAGCTTTAGTTAAGATGCTGCCTGCTATCCCCCCTCAAACCCTGCATGTTTATAGCCTCTTAAAAGTTATAGGTTGCTTTAGTTATGCCAAGAACTACTCTAAACTATAGGTATGTAAAGCATTTGGGGGTTTTAAATAGTGGATATTTAGTTACAACAATGACAAGCCTGATTGGTCCAAGAATGGGTTTATCTGACTTCAACATCCAATGACAAAATCATGGAAAAATACCAAATGAATAATAATAAAAGAAGCATGTATTAAAAGTGCAGAAGAGCGTAAAACACTGGCCTCGGATATAACATTGTAACTTTTTGAAAGCAAAATATTCAAATACTAAGAATTACATTTTTGTGATTTTTAGCTTTCGTTGTGTTGATACCAGGGATGGCAACATGAACTAGAAGATTTATCACAATGTTCTCTGGTATTTAGTGTGAAAATGATAAAAGTGGCCATTTTGTATTGGACACAATCAAATACTCCTTTTACAAGGACCAATCTAACAAAATAAATAAAAGAACAGCAGGCTACTTTGGGATAACACTGATATTAAGTAGAGCAATTTTACCACTAAACAGCACAGATTAATTGAATTTAATCATATTTGTAAAGATATTGATATTAATTGCTGCTTCAATGAAGCCAGTGGTGGGAATACATTAACATTAAAATTAAGAATCCCCATACTACATTTAGTTTATAACTACAGTATCATCATGTAGTTTATCGCTATCAAGAGAAATCAAAATACTTATGATGCTAAAAATAATAATAATAATAAAAAAATATATATATATATAAGTAAAATATAGACTTGTTTATCCCTAATGTAAGCCCAGCAAGACTCTCAGTTACTAAAGAGGCAGGTTTGGCTTATTGTTCCCAAAAACTAAAGCAACCCCCCCCAAAAATGAAAAAAAAAAACAAAAAAAAACAAAACAAACAAAAAACCATCAGCAAAGCTTGTGGTGCAGGTTAGTAGTTTCGGAGAGGCACTGCTTCCAAACTTTTCTAAAGTTAGAAGAAACTGAATGTATGTCATGTCAAGACATGTTTGTGGGTGAGAGCAAAAAATTCAGCAGATAACAGAAAGGCTGAATGAAGTAAAGCAAAGTTGATCTGTTTTAATCTTTTGAGCTTTGTTGGCAATGTTGCCATTTTTTTGGATATCTTAGAATAATATCAGGATCTACATCCTTTTAGGAATCCAAACAGTAACTACTGTTTCAGTTATGCTAGCCCCAATAATTGCTAATATAAAAAGGCAAAAGACAGTCTACTCCAATTGTTTTATAGCTCCCATAGTGCCAAACAGACTTAAATAAAAAGTACTCCTCAAGCAGAACAAGATGTTAACTAAGAAGGATTTCAGTCAAAACAGGATTCAGATCAATCTGCTACACAAATTCACTGCAAGCAAGTTAAATTTATAGAGATGCATTAGTGTAAACCAAAGGAGAGCCCTAAACAATACTGCCTTTTGAAGAACTAAATCACTAGCACAAAAAACAATTACAGACCTTATTGGTAAAAATATCTTGCCTCTCGGCTGCTTCTGTGAATATGGGCCCTCTATTAAATTCCCACAAAGTGCTGAAGAAACACTTCCTCACTGTCACAGACATATTCAGATGCCTCGCCTACACCACTGAGCCTCCAGTAATCGACACAAAGCTCAGCTAGAGGGTCTGCTTCTGTTGTCACAGCTGCCACTGTTAACGCCTTTGCATATTATAAAGACTCTAGTGTTCCTGTACAGGCTTATTGCCCTCTTTCATTGATAAAGGAAAAGACCAACAGCATTAAGACATAGCAGGATACAGAGCACACTATTTTTGATAACATAATAACAGTAACAGATAAGTAGATTGAAAAAAAACCCCTCAAAATATTCAAGCAGCATGTAACTTTTCCCATGTGTCCAAAATACAACCCCCCCTCGTATATTTTGGTAGATTTATTGCGAAGCCCACAAGAGTTACTCACCTTATGTCAGTGACGAGGGTTTGAGCAGGTTCACTCTTCGTCTTGGAATATTCTGTATTAGACTTTGTTTCAGGAACTGGAATCTTCTGGAAATGAGGATCAACAAACACAGATGGGCTTATGCAAAAACATTCAAACATCCCAGAGACTCAAATGAACGTTTTGAAACCAACTCATGTTACAGTTCTGTGGTTTCTTGCTGCTGTACAAAACTAATTAAACAGGTTGATGCCTACAAGGCAATCTACAAGTATGAGGGTGTGTCTTTGTAAACAGATATAGATTAATATTTAACTTGGCCTCTGCTGCTTTCTCTTCAGTCATTAATCATAAAAAAAAAAAAAAAACAACACTATAAGGGTGTGATGAATTTGTAACACTTTAATCAAACCTGTTGGCAGATTCACCTATTCAGTATTCGCAAATTTTTCTGTGGAACATAACTCCAAATTATTTGGGAAAATTCTCCTATTCGCGGATTTTTTTCGCACAGCATATCTAAAATATTCAAAAGAAAATGTAGCTTGGGAAGCTGAAATACCTGTGCGCAGTGCTATTTGACACGCTATTGGTTGGGGTTCACAAAGCAGCCAATCCAGGAGCTGCATTAATTTTCCTTGGCACTGATTGGCTGCACCCGCAAGTGCTCTTAGAATAATTAATAAGTGCTCACAGCTCAAGTTTGATTTTAAATCTTATAGATTTTAAAGAGAAATTATAATTCTCTAAAATCGTCATCAGTAGATCAAAGCAGAAGCTTCATTAACATACACAGAGACACCTGAAAGTCTAGCCATTCTAACTTACTTGTCCATATATGTCTGCTGAGGGCGATGATCTGGATCTCTCGTGGAAACACGTCCTCTGGGTTCTGTCCTCTGATCCTGGATCTAGGATGTTATCAGCTGAATGATACCTTCCAGAGGCTTTTTTCTCTGAATGTTGTCTCTGTATTTTCCAACTTGCTTCATACTCAGCAAATGTACCGAGTCTTTGCTTATCTTGGGAGGATGGTGAAGAATAAGAAACCTTAGTGCTCTTGATTTCCTTCTTTGTGTTTTCTTTTGCACAGTTAGAAGTCTGATCTATGCCTTGGTACTTCAACTGGCTTTTAGCGGGCGTGTAATCAGGGAATCTTGGTTTCATAGTTTCATTTAGGAGTTTTTGTTGGTCTAGTGAAGAGTTTGCATTTTCAGTAGGAGCTGGGATTTTATTAACCCCTACCTCATAGATTTTATCTGGTTCAGAATAAGACCGAACCTTCCTTTCTGTAGGGAAACGCTTCCGGGATCCAATGCGAGTTATGTGACCAGTGGAGTGATTTGTTTCTGGCTCCGTGACCACTGCCAGAGGGTTTACGTCTTTGCGAGCCTGTGCTGACGACTGGTAGTTGTCAGCTGAGGCTGGAGCCTCAGCTGCAGCATGCTCCATCAAGACAGGTTCCAGATCTCTCCTCCTGAAAGAGGTAGCCTTAAGCACCCTTGTTTGTGCTTCCTTTAAATGATCTTTGTAGCAGTTTGACCGCAAGGACCCATCTGCAGAGGTTGGGGTGGAAATGTCAGTGGATTTCCATGAATTTTGATCTTCTGCTTCACCCTCAACACCAGGGAGAGCAGCAGCACTCTTACTTTTCTGCAGCTTTGCTCTTCTCATCTGGATTTCATTTCTCAGTGTGGTGGCAAACCGCTCACTGCGCTTTACCTGGTTGCTTTCAAGGTACTCTTCAGAGTTTGGGGCACTGGTTTTCTCCTCTTGACCTTCTACATCCATTGATAGGGAGTGAAGCATTGGAGTTGTCTGAGAGCATATCTTGTTGCTCACCTGAGTTTGAAGTCTAATGTCTTGGTGAGAGTCTTTGAGCTGAGCTGGCAGAGACCGTCTTTGCTCAGGCTGTCTCTTAGGAAGGTTACTGACATACAAAGGATCTACAATTTGTGTGCTGTGTCCTCTATGGCTTTCCCTATCATCAGAGAAGTGTTTAAGTACAGAAGTTTCTGGAACAGTCGTCACTTGGTGCTTGCTGTAAGCACTGCTGTCTTTGTTGTGAGAGGAGTGTTGATGTTGTTGAGGCAGATGATACTTGACTTTGGTGCCTGTTCCAGCCTGTGCCGGATCTACACCAAGACCACTCCTCCGGTCATTTGGTATATCAGACCAAGATGAGGCATTGGGCTGATTGGATGTAGTGACACAGTAATATCGACTCGGTCCGGTGGTCTCTGTGGTTTGGTCAGCAGTTGTAGAAGACAGGGAGCTGCTTCGACTTTGTCTCTGGTTCTGGCTTGAGTGTTGACCAGAACCATTAGTAGGAGGTTCCTGTGAGCTGCAGTGGTATCCACCAACATTTTGTGACTTTGGTACAGATACAGACCAGGGCTGAGGATGGAAAGTGCTTTTGTCACTATGCTGTCTTGGATGGAAGAGCTGGCCAAAATGGGGAACTTGTTGCCCAACATCACTGCTGAAGGGGAAATACTGCTTGTTTGGGCTAAATTGGGTATGACTGTATTTATCAGATGCAACATAGACATGCTCACTCTCGTTCTTTGGGGAAATGTTGTGGCTACAGCGATTTTCAGTAGAAACCTTACAGGCCAGGTGAGAATCAGGTCCTTCTGGGTGAGTTTTAACCATCCCTTTCTCGTGTGCCTTAGTTGCAGCAAAGCTATCGCTGCGTGCAGGTGGAAGTGGAGGAGGAGGAGAGGCTGAAACATTCTTCTTTTTCTCAGGGACATTCCATACAGGTCCAAAGCTGGTTCTGCTTGAAGAGGAGTGCCGGGACCCAGGTAAATCTTCAGTCTGTGGACCACTGTGGCCTGAGTTAACTCCTGGTATCTGAAAATATGAGAGTCTTTCATCCTGTCTGCTCCCTTCAGCTGCCAGGCTCTGGCTGTTTCTGCCATTGCTGTGTTTTGCTCCTGCATCCCACTGACCGACCTTATAGGCCACGTTCTCTGTCGAGGCAGCATTGCTTTTTGAGAGCGAGTAGTCTGGAGTGCTTGAGCTTGTGGAGAAGGAGCTGTAAGCAGAGTCTCGTTTCCCTCCACCAAGGTGCTCCATACTGTTGTTTGACTTAGCAGGTGACATGTGACCATGTTCTAGACTATCCATGCTGCCAAGAGAGCTGAACTGGTCAGACACTCTGCGCAGGTTTGTCTGCTCCCAACCAGAGGAGAGATCTGTAGTTGATGAGCTAGAGTTGCCAGAAAATAAAGTAAGAAAATATGAGTACAGAGGTTTTCCACCAATTCACAAAACCCTTTTCTTCTTCTGTGGTGGTACATAAATAGCATAACTATGTAAATATGACTGACTTGTGGAATCCTTTGTCACTTTATTGAAAGTTTTTTCAGTAAGATCTAGAAATAATCTGGTTACTGGTATAAAGTAAGCCTGAACCAAAAAAAAAAAAAAAAACAACAAATCAGTTAATCGCATGATAAATAAAATGAGCGCGATAATTTCCAGTTGGACAACAGTAGTTAAAGAGATGCTACCCTTTGTATATCATTGAAAAGCCGGAATTTTGAGAAAAGCTGTAAATCTTTGATACCCAGTATGAATTAGTTAGTTTGCACCAACTGCCACTTTTGCCTGTTTTACCTGTCTAAGCTGAATGATTATTATTTTTTGAAATGCAATTTTGGGTATCAAAACATCATAATCCACTTTAATAAATGTTTCAGTTTTATTTGTTGATTTTAGATATTTAAAATGTTTTCCAGTCCCAACGTTAAATTTTCTTTAAGAATTAAAGTTTTTTGATTTTTGAGTATATATATACTTGCATTAATAAGCCATCATCATCATCATCATTTAAAAATGGTCTCAAAATGACAATATTATCATTTATCGCAAAAAATTCTGGTACAATTTATTGCCCAGCACAATTTATTATCGTGACAGGCCTAGTTTCAAAGTAAACCAAGGTTTGACAAAGCTACAGTTTTAAACCAACAAACATTTTTCTTCAAACTGTTTTATAGAAATTCCTGTTAATGGAATTCCAGAGTAACCAGAGTATGTGGAGCATTAATTAATACTACTTCTGCCCCTCCCTGTCTTGTTGCACACTGGCGATAGAGCTGACAGAAAGCTATGATACTTTTATAAGATTATTAGAAAACAATTTTGGCTGTTTGCAAATATTTTTGGTTGTGGTAATCTATCACTACCACCACCTTATTAGAGCATGTGTCTGTTAGGCTAAGGTGAGCTGAGCTAATACCAACTGATAAACACCCTCTACATTTTGTGATTGTTTACAAATGCTTATTATATCATTATATATGTTTTATTTGATTCTTTATCGCATAGGTCTATGTATCAAAACTCAACATAATAATTAATAAGTCTTCCCAAATAAAAACAGTTCTATCTATATTAATCAATTTGTTATGATGTTTTAGTAACACTAAGAATAATTGTTGATTTTCTGTTTTAAATAAAAATAGTTGGATTATATTCATATTTTTATTTTATACTTTGTAAATCCTGTGAAACTGGAGTATTTTTGCACCACCAGAATCTCACACTGGTCCATGCCTTGTTAGAGCAACTCAGTTAGGCCTATGGACATCAGAATACACCAACATGTCATCTCAAAGCAAAAAATACATGTTTAAGGCAATAGCTGTTAATGTAAAACAATTAAATGAGAATTAATTAGCTTGAAGTTCTGAAAACTAAAATCATCTAAATGAAAACCATCCCATGCTCAGAATAAGCAGAAAAACATCTAAATCTCAGTTACCTTGCATCATATCTGGGGTGCCATACTGCGGTGGGTGGGGACTGTCTTCTGCCAGCTTCTGATTGGCTTTCATTGAACTTGGTGGAGTGCCAGGAGTGAGGCCTGCTTATAGGTTCATTCCGTCTGCAGAGAAGGCAAAAAACAGACTGGATTACAGATCAAACTGATGAAAAACGCTGCTTTACCATATATAAACCAGTCCATGTTAACTTTATCAGCAAATTTAAAACCAACAAAAAAAGCAAGTTTCAAAAATAAGGGACTTGTTGTATTTTATTGAGAAGTTTCAGTTTGAGTTTATCTTTTATTTCTTTTAAGAACAGCTTTGATTTGTACACACAAGTATGCATTAAAAACACATTTGCTTTAAGTGTGTTGGTATCTTAAGCCTTCGTACACTCCTACAGGTCCTTGGCAAACCTGGATGTCTGTGAGCCTGTCTGAGCTCTGAAAAAGGATATTTCATGAGGCCAGACAGTGGAGCTGAGGTTTCAAGTAAATGGTATGTTGTACTTATAAGGATTCAACTTTTAAAAAACTGCAAGCAAAAACTCTTTAAGCCATTGATGTATCATATTTTTGAGTCACTCCATCGGTCACCTTGGGAAAAAAAATATATATATATATAAATGTATATTTTATATTTGCTTTAGCTATCACAACCTTTGTGCAGATGACGGTAAGCTATAAGTCACATACCCTTCAAAGCCGTTCTTTCTGAGGTAGCATGTCAAAGGCCAAACACAAAACACAAATTAACAGATACTCAGAATTACAAACAAAAAGGATTCTATGTCTAACTAGATGAAAATGCATGCTGCACAAATGGAATGAACTTTAATGATATGAAACACAGGACAATGTGTAAAAGCCAGCAGGTGATGATCTGCCAGAGAGCTGCTAATAAAGGACTTTACTAAGCAAATGAGTTCTATGGTAATGTTCACAAGGCAGACATGATGAAGGGGAGGTGAACAGGAAAAATGCACTACTTCTTTACAGTGAAGTCATACCTCATGGAACTTCGCAAAATCTTCGTAAGAAAGCTTCTTGCCACATGCACGTCATTCTCTGAGGGCATTTTCTGAGCTACAATATCCACCATTTTCAAATTCCTGGGCAGCAAGGGCAGGAAGACACACAGAGCTCACCACCAGGACAACACAAACACCAATTTACATTCTAAAATATTGATATGCTTGTGAACACTATATGTTTCATTGCCTTTAACATCTGTATCCATTAAAAAAAAAAAAAAAAAAAAAAAAAAAAAAAAAAAAAAAAAATGGGAAGATTCTTTGAAAAATAAGTGCAACCAACAGCACACCTGTAAATGAAAAAAATAACCAAACAGTTTAGAACATAAAAGGGTTATGGTCTTAATTACTGAGAAATAGCTTCTTTAGTAAAACACAGTGTTCATTTAGTTAAATCATTTTACCATTCAAAACATTTATGACAGGAACTCTGTTGGTAATTTTCCCTCAGATCTGTTTTATAGCACGTTTCCCATGGGAAAGTCATTGAAGTGAACTGCAGGCCTAACACTGCTTTTCTTATAAATAACTACTGACTAATATGTAAATATTCTATTAATGCAAATGAGACAGCGGTTTAAAGGTTTATTAATCTGTTGGGATTACAGAAATAGACTTTGGAGCTGTCGCCGTTCAGACTAGCTGTTACGTTCATCCTCTGGGAACAATCCATCCATTTTGTTCTCTACTTTCCAATTTATTTCATATTAAGGATGCCAAGAGACTTAGCAGCTACAAGCAAGATACTGACTGTTCATAGCCATTAAACAGAAGCCAACTTAATCAAAAACAACAACAAAACACTAAACTATCTTTCTGGTTTTCCATACTTATGGAAAACATCAGGACCAAATTTAATGCTTTTCTAGACTGCACAGAAAACCTGTATGAATCCTGCAGAAAGAAGTTACTGAACAAAAAGATTTTTTTTAAAAAAATCTCCAACTTAATTACAAATGATTCTAATTTAAAAGCAACATACAGTAATAATTTGGAATAATACAGCACTCATACTCAATGTAATAGCTCCCCCTTCTGGTAAAAACACTTAGATGGTATTCAGTCAATGATACTGGATAATTCAATGACATGAGAAAGTGCAGGTGAGATGGACAGCATAATTTACAAGCAACAGCAAAACTGCAACAACCATCTCTCATCATCAGAAGAGGGTGAAGCTGAGGTGAGCTATAATCAGACTCTGCCATATGGTCCCTGGGGGAACACAGGCCCAGCATGAGTCAGGGGGGCTTAACAGAGTAGGGAATCTCGTCCACAATCAGATCAGCCACTTCACCGCTTTATTCAAGCTGTCGTCTGCATGCCAGACATCTTCTCTGCCCCCACTCCAGCTCAAAACTGACAGTTTGGCAGCCACAGAGGACGTAACTGTAGTTTGTGGTGGACAGGTGATGAGCCACTAACCAAAATAATAATCGGTATCAAAAACATTTAAATTCTTTTGGTTTTCCCAGGATTATTGGGCATCAGGCCCCAATTTAAATAAAGGATTTATTTGAAGTATATTCACCTAATCAATCTGTTGAATCCATATCAAACATTATTAATAGTAAAGAAGAGTAGATAAAGGTTTCAATGGAGAGAGGATATTTTTTAATTTTTATTTTTTAATACCCTTATTAGTCCCCCAGGGAGGAAATTCCATTTTTCAGTACAGCCAGGTGACTGAGGCTGCCATCTCAGGATGGCAAGGTGGCACTCCCAGAGGCATCTTTAGGCAAGGTGTCCAAGCACACAATGATGGAGATGGATGGAGCAAGCCTCGAACCAGCAACCCACTGATTACAGGACAAACTCCAACCACTTCCTTGCCACTTTTTTGCTCAAAAAAGTGAGGTTACCAGGTCTTGTTGCTTCAATAAAGTAATGAGGAAATGTCCAAACCAATAGCTTGATTCTCTTGGAAACATGTCTCTTTTGGATCAAATTATTACATTTTGGACACCTTATGATCTTTTTTCAGACAGACAGATTTGGTAAAGCCTCTATAAAGTGGGTCAATTCCCTAAAATGAATTGAGGATTAGAGATAAGGCCTATTTAAAAGACAAAGACAAGCCAACATGGAGCCCAAGTCTTCCTTGTGCCTTTGCAGGCCTGTTTCTGGGGCACTAGCAGCTAGCACACATGGCGCATGCCATTGGTATGCAAATGAAGCTGGTTTTATTAGGCCTATCGTCAGGGCTACAGCTGGGCAAGCACAGATATGTCAGGAAAGTGAATCAGATGGCTGCAGTGGGGGCAGGGGAAGAGATTGCTTTCTGAGTGACCAGTTTGAAGTCCGACTGAACACTAAGCATACGCTTGAATGAGCAGTCAAGATTAAAAAAAACTGAGTGGTCACAAAATACAAAAAGAAGAAAAAGAAAAAAAAAAAAAAAAAAAAAGAGGGCCCAATAACTTTGCTCATCATTTGTTTCACCTACAATCCTAAGTTTAACTTGCTTTTTTGTTTTAAAATGCTAATTCTTACTGATCATGGCTTAACCTAAATGAATGATGACCTCATACTGAGAGGTAAAACAAAAGGTTTTCACAACAACAAGAAAGTATTAGGGTAAAAAAAAAAAAAAAAAAAAAACTAAACAAGGCCACACCATTCACAATCAATCATTGATGTATGCAAAGACAAACTAAAACAGCAACGTCAAAAGACCTAGATTTCAACTATTTAATATTAAAATGTAAAAAAAAAAAAAAAAAAAAAAAATGAAATCTGACTCACCAGACACGTGGATGAAGGAATACAGAAATAACAACTACAAATGTAAATCCTAAAAGCAGTCCACTAATATCAAAGTGGAATTTACTTTGAGTTGTAAAGTGGGACCAGCTGCATCCATGTGCTGGTCAAGCATAATGGTCCCAATACTTCAAAGACAGAGCAAGATAAAAGGACATACAGCCACTGAGTTCTGAGCACCAGCATTACCTACAAACTCACAGTCTGACAACTTAAACTGACATTTTAACCTGAACTGGGCAACACTAAAAATAAAACCAAGTTTTCCTGGCAGAAGTAGATACAACTTAGGGAGGTTTTCTTCAGGATTACTGGTGGTTTTTCCCCCAGAGAGGGGGTAGAAAAGTGTACAAAAAGGGAGGAGGGCCATTGTCATAGCCAGTCTCCTTTGAGTATTCCCCCTTCCTTGCGTCATCTCATTGGCTCTAAGGGGCTAATATGCTAATGGTGGGATGAAATGCCGGACTCTTGTCTTGCCATCACCCCTGTTGTGAGGCACACATGCATTTCAACAATTACCATGGCAACAGTTTTATCTATAGCGTGTGAGAGCGCTCGGTTTCCTGAATGCCTTGGATAAAGAGCGGAGCTACCGGACCATCAGGGGTTGTTACCACTGCTTGGTGAACACAGATCGCTATCAAAACATATTGACTGGTAATTTTAGATACGATCGAATTCAACTTTTTAATCTAAGAACAACATGGTTTCAAATAAACTAATCATGGTGCGGTAACCAGTATCAAACTATACAAACATTTTTAACTGTTTGCAATCCTCTAAACAATAAGCATAGAGTAACAGAGCTAGCCCCTCTCCCACCTGTTGCTGTATACTGCTGGTCAGCAGGCTGAAAAAAAAGGCTACTACATATTTCACTCCCTTAAGGAAAGAAATGTTGTCATTTGGATATTTTCAGTCATTAAAAACACAATCAGGCTGTGAAAAATAAAGAAATGCCACTGTTCACTCTCATCACATAGATACCTCTTAAAAATATAGTTGGTAAGCTAAAAATGGCTGCTGTTTAAAGCAGCTGATTACTGGCTAGCTCCTCATATATACTCTTATAGTCCAACCAATTAACCTGCTAATATCAGTTTGCTGAATAGTCAGAATCTAAATTTTCCTTATAGATAACTTAGAACTGTAATAGTGAATATCCCATCTATTTTCTATACCTCCCTATGTTAAATTATTTAGAAGCAGCAGCAAGAATAATTGTTGCTTGTCAGTTTAAAATAAAAGCAATTAGATCATAGTTTACAGTTTTTTTTTTTGTTTTGTTTTTTTTTTTTTTTTTTACACATTTTTTGTGAAATTTAGACATGCACAATAACAAGAAAACACACTTGCAGTGCTTATGCTAAATACAGTGAATATGATATCTGTTCAGAATAACCTTAATTTCCTCTCTCTTTTCCTTCACTACAGTGTCCCCACCACTCTCTTTGAGCATTAGCATTCCAGCTACTACAAGCATTCATCAAGTGTGGGCACTGAGTCTAGCAAAAGCTCATCTAATAGGCCAATATATGATTACAAAGCAGAGTTTGTATGCATAAGACTTAAAATATACCACATATCACACCTAAAAAGTCCTTTGTGATTGCAATTTTGCGATAGCAACTGCAAATTGATAAAGATCTTGCAGCTTTAAGCACAAACTTTGTAAGTTAAATAACAGAAAACAAATGCATTCAGAGACAGAAGTTTTTTTAATCTGTAAACTCCAACTTTTTGACAGTATAAGAAAATCCAAAAAAAGAACAGATTTCATAAGAAAGTAAGTTTTCTATGTTTTAATCTTCTTGTCTTCTTAAAGTGGAAAACATTCCAATATTCCTTAATTTTCTTTTTCTAATTTAAAAAAAAAAAAAAAAAAAAAAAAAAATTGTTCAGGCATGTAGAAATACTGCAACCTACAGCTGACATAAAAACCACTAGAGTTCACAAAAACCTATTAAAGATTAAGGAATTTTCTTCAGTGACTTCAATAGCATTATGCTTCAATACTGTGAAATAAGAAATTAATTAAAAAAAGGTAATAAATAATTAAGAGGTAATAAATCTAAAAACATCAGTTTCAGCTGAAAGAGGGCATGCTGTCAGAAGAATGATACACAGCTGGTAATTATCAGCAATGCTGAGGTTCAAACTGCCAAACCTGCACTTTGCAGGTGAGCTGCTGGGTCCCGTTTGCTCCCCAAGGAGGCTCACAAAGGCCTTTCTTCAGCTAACCCTACAATCAGACCAGTCATGTTGTAGGTGGGAGAGGTGAACTGTGAGCACCATGGAATGACCGGCACATTCCTGGCCTGAGTGGCATACCGGCTTCCAAGTCACGAGCTGTCTGTGCTGACCCATGCCCCAGAAACACCTGGAAACCTTCAGACTGAGAACGAGCCTTTAAACTATATCATAACTAGGATTCCACAACATGAGTCTTAAATGCCATCTCGAATTGCATTGAAATCTTCTATGTGTCTGAAAACAGACAGAAATTCATCAACAAGTTTTCATTTAGAGCTTAGGGACACACCTTGCACAATCAAAGTAAAATAAAATATATGTAGTTAGTGTGAGCAACCCCTTACAAAACTGCCAAAATGGTAAAAAGTTGTGGAATATTTATATGCAACGTCAGCCAGGACGTTGCATATGCAGAATGAGATCCAGATCTCATTCTGGATCCTTGAGGGTTATGTTCCCCATTAAAACTTTTTATAGGTATTACCTGATGACATACTATTTCTAATGTTACACATCAAGCACGAGTCAAAAACATGGCTGAAGATGGCAAAATAAATCAAAGACAACTCTGCAACAAAACAGAGATCATCACAAATGAAGACTAGAAAAAAAACCTCAGTCTCAAAACTATGATTTCCTCTGTTGAGATACAAATAATTTTAAGAAATCTACTTAAAGGAATTTATTTATCTGCATTCCAAACTTACAACGTAGGCTTAATTGGAAAAATAAGGCTTGCTAAATGTAAGCCACTACCCAGAACCCCTACTGAGTGCTTACACTGTAACATACCCCTGTAATCTTTTCCTGCTATAACTGGATTTTGCTCTGAAACTCTGAAGCTTTCAATAATCTAAAACAGCCACTCAGTGTGTATGACAGAACAAGAGAAAATGTTTATTTTGTTGCTACAAGAACAACAACATTAAACAGAACTTTGCAGCAGCAGACGACTTCTCCAGCAGACCAAAAAAAAAAAAAAAAAAAAAAAAAAAAGATGGAACCTATTAGTCACTCTGGTACTTTTATGCCGATTCCAGAAGGAGGAAACAATGCCACAGGAGTGTGAAGTTTAATCATCCATGCTGCAGTAAATGTCTAATGTGAGGGTTTAGGTGTGCAGCAGTTTCTGTGAAACATAGCCACAAAATATTAACAGTCTGATTATAGTGACTATGTTAAGGAAGATGTTGTCACTGTGGTGTACAGTCTACTGAAGTAAAAACAACAATATCAGTTAAATTTCACTGTGAGTTTAAGCTTTAGAAGTCTTCAGGGGTTAAATTACTGATACTAGTTCTGAAAATTACTAAGAATAGCTAGCCTTAGCCAGATTCACAGTCAATTCACTCCAAATTCAGCAGGATATATGTGTATAGTGACTGTATGCTTAGTTATGGGCTTTAAACCCATATGCAGGAAATTGTGCAGTGCAATTAAGCTATTAATATTTCAGTTTTTATGCTAGATACCTTTAATCAAATTGACTTAAAAATAGTAGAGCTATACTGCCTTGCAAAAAATGTTTAAATTCCTTAAACTTTTCTCAATTTACAACTTAAAGCTTTAATATACTTTATTGGGACTTTATGTGATAAAGTGAAGGTAGTACAAAATTGTAAAGTGGAAGGTAAATGAAACATTCAAAATAGCTCAAGGTCAAGTCAGACAGGCAAGGAGGAGGAGAGGAGCTTTGATTTTCAAGTCTTATCAAATCTCAGTCAGTTTTAGGTCTGGGTTTTGATTGGCCCATTTCCTTCAAGGTAAACACTAAACTTAGGAATCTTGGAATAAGTACCTCCCTCTGAAACTGGATCATAGACTTTCTGACCTACAGACCTTAATATGTTAGGTCAGGCCATGACTGTTTAACCACCGTCACACTCAACAGGGGTGTACCATAGGGCTGGTTCTTAAGCCCGTTTCTCTACTCACTGGAGGCTTAGGTATCGATCCAACTCCATCATCAAGTTTGCAGATGACCGCACAGTGATCGGACTCAGACACAATAAATCAGGCTACAGGACAAAGGGTTAAGCACTTAGCCGCTTGGTGTGCAGAGAATATTCGCCTATTTGAATATTTGTTAAAACTACATATGCATATTGACCCTATTAATATAGCACATCTCACATAAACCCTTATGTATATTATGCTAATTAATTCTTACCTTTTATACGGACCTTTTCACCACATATCTGCACATACTGTTTTTACTGTATTTACTACACTTTCTGCTCTTTGTATTTCTCATTAGATGCTGAACTGTATTGTTACCTCTTACACTGTGTGCACAACTATTAGGCAAGTCTTATTTTTATTAATCATCAACTATAATTCTCTCGGTTAATTCAAAGCCTCAAACGTGAATGTTTAGGAAAGGAAAAGTGAGGTTTTGGCTTTCTCATGAGAATATATGTGCACAAGTATTGGGCAACTACTATTGTGCAGAATTATTACACAACTAAATGAAAAATACACATTTTTCCATCTCACCTCTTTTTTCATCCGTTTAAGTGAGAATTATAAAACAACTTAAAACTTTCCAATTAACATCTCTGACATTTAAAAGAAAAATATTACTAAGCAATACAGCCCCCCTCCATTCATCGAGTATGTCCGTTTCTGGATATGCTGACAATCAACTTTTTGTGCAGCAGCATCCACAGCCTCCCAGACATTGTTCAGAGAGGTGGACTGTTTTCCTTCACTGGAAATCTCCATTCTGGATAAGGAAGATAACAGGTTCCTGGTAGCTTCATGCTTGATTTTTCTCATGTCCTTGGCAGTTGATTTGTGTCTTTTTTTGTTTCAACACTGTTGACTATTTGCAACAAAACATTTGATTGTTCTGGGATCACGCTCCAATATCTTAGTAATTTCAATAGTGCTGCATCCCTCTCAGAGGCTTTTGGTGATTTTTACATCATCAGAGTTGGTTAAATCTCCTTTTTTTGTCCCATTTTGCCTAAAGAAGCTGCCTAATAATTATGACCACCTTGATATAGGGTGTTGACCTCCTTATGCCACATCCTCCATCATTACGCAGAATCACATCACCTGCTATGCTTGAATCCATTAAGCATTTAAAATTTAACCAGCTTTGAGTTAGGAAATATGCCTAAAAATTATGACATGGCCAAAACACTTGTCTAATAATTGTACACACAGTGTATTTATACATGTGTAATGACAAAGTTTAATCTAACATAGAAATATCCTTTAATTTAAACGACTCCATTGCAGGTCTGCCTGTATCTTTAGGGTGGCTGTCCTGCTCTCCCTCAGTGTGCGTTGTTCGATCGTCTTCAAGATGCTGTCTTATTCTCTCACAAACTTCCACGTAGTTTGAGATTGTAATAAACAAGGGTGGTATCTTTCAATAATTAGATGACCTCTCAGGCCAAATGATTGCAATGGATTTTATTTAGTGTATCGGATTAAGGGAGACTGAAGTCAAATGTATGCTACATAGATTTCTTTTTTGTGAAACTTCAAAAATGATCATGTTACTTCCACTTCACAGTTACACTGTTTTGTGTTGATCTATCACATAAAATTATGACAAAATAGCTCAAAGTTTGTGGCTGTAAAGGTAAATGTGAAAAGGTTCATGTGGTATCATCACTTTTGCAAGGCCCTACAAAAAGATCCTTAACTTTACAGCAAATAGATTAAAGCAGTTTTGAAAAGGCATTCGGGAGATTGAGATGAATTCCCACACATAACCACACCTATCTGATTTCCATGTGACAAGTTCCTTCTCCTCCCCTCTCAAAAATGACATTGCAACAACTACCACGCATTAGTCATTATGTGCAAAATGCACAAGTGTGGAAATCGAGCTCCGCCCTTATACTGTGTAGAGAAACAACACCTGTACACAGGGGCAGGTTCTGACAGCTTTCCGATAACCATCCAACATTATCCTTGAGATGAATAGGAAGGTGTTTAACAAATAAAATTTGACGTGCACAGGCAGAGATGGAGAGCAAAGAAAAAACATCAGGGCTCCAAAAGGGTACAGGTAGTGATGTGAAAGCCAGAGGATTAAACATTTCCAAACATCAACAAGCAACATGCAGACCGCAGCTGAATGACAAGTAGAAGAAATTGGACTTTAAGTGAAGCTTTGAGGTTCAGTAATGACCCACTATCACTTCGCTGTATTCTAAATGTGACCCAGACTTGTTATTATGGCCTTGGGAAATAACTGACTTGACATGCCATTTGAGACGAGCAGAACAAAGGAATTCCTCAACACAGACAACTCGAGCAAACAGAGAATCCTGTGGGATTCAAAGACTGTTAAATACAATGTGAACAATACAACTTGTCCTTGAAAGGAAATGTCTAACTCCATTACAAATTACAAGCATATTAAAGTAAAAATAACCAGATCACTCACTCATGCCTTCTGCTCTTTAGCAGCTTAATCTGTTGTGAAGGTAATCCATTTTCTGCCACGGGTTCAAAAGAAAAATATCTCAGGCAAAAATCATGTGAAAACAGAGACTCCTCTGCTGTCTAGAAAATAATTAACCAAGAGTTCTAGGTAACACAGAGGGTAAAAATAATTTTTTGACTTCGATCCACCGTTGGGCCAGAAAGGAGAAGATTTACTCAAACCATCCTCAGCTAAATCTTTATTAGCCATACCTTCCTAAAGCTGATGTGGGATAACATAACATTCCTCCAAAGAAGGGGGATTATTGCCACTTTAGAAGTCTTTCATGGAGCATTAATCACAGTTAGCACCAAATACTAAAATACCAAAACTAGCAAATAAAAAAAAACCTTAAATCTTCTTTTAAATATCTGTATTTTCTTCTAAACTACTTCAATATTTTAGACTCCTAATATGAAAATAGTAAGACTGATCAAAAGGTTCACCGCTACAGGTAACTACTCTGTTCCACATTGGTTGTCTATCTGCTTGCAAAATCTATGTTTTCATTCCAAAACATGCAGCTGTGATTACACCAGATTAGTTCAATCTCTGTTAGCAGAAATGCAGGTAATTTAAAGAGATTAAATCTGATAGCATTTTGTATGGCTTTTTATCTCCATGGAGCTAACAATCACAAATCCTTGTCTGATGTGACACATCCCATTTCCCCAGCTTTTCTGTAAAGGGTTCTGGAAAAGTTGTTTAAGACCATCTTCAAGACCAACTCAAACAGTTCAATCTGTTTGTAAAATTTCAGTCTGGTTTCCAGAACAGAAACACCCTTGATCAGAGTCACCAACAACCTCCAGGTGGCCACTGACCAGGAACTCAATCACATCTGAACTTTAGATGCTATAGATACATCCAACCATAATATCCTTTTCTACTGCCTCTATTATAACTGGACTTTATGGAACTGCACTGAATTGGACCGGTCCAACCTCAGAGACACAGCTGATTTAGTAGCCCTGGTGGATGTCATGTTCTCAGCACACACTATCACCTGTGGGGTCCCACAATGATCAGTACTTAGACCAACCCTCTGCTATATCTGTAGGCTACCCCTTGGGTCACGTTGAGTCACGTTTTGACTCTCTGGTCTTTGGCCAACACAATGCTTATCTAGACACACTGCCAGTGATCAGATTCATTTTAGATACAAAGATGGCTCGAAATTGCTACAACATGATATGATTCACTCTTCTGTCATGATGCAGTGTGACTCACTTTAGTGTAAAACAGTGCAATTTAATATGATTCGGTTTAATTCAATGCGACAATGTCTAATTAATTATATTAATTAAAAAAAAAAAAATCCTATCTCAAAACAGGAGGCCTACTCAGGCTCCGTGTCCTTAGAATTGCTAGTCATCATCTGCTTTCTAACAAAGAGTCTGTTTTAGCAAATGTCTAACCCCTCAAAATCAAATAATTGCGTGAAATGTCTTTTTAAATAAACTGTAGAATATGTAATTACAAAACAGATAGGATTTTATTGATGCAATTATGTGAATACTGATGCATCTAGATTTAATTCCCAAAAGTACACCTTTTCACAGCTGCTCTCCTGATGTACCCGCATCTTGCGCGTGTCCCTGTATCGATGCAGAAGTCACATCATTGGCAAGCATGAAATCACACACAATTGTTGCGCCAATGCTGCTCAGCATTATGTGAAATTAAACCCAGCCTCTCTCACTCTAGAGATGCAAATCTTTCAGTGTCTAGCGATTTGATTATGATTTTTAGGGTCACGATTCGATTCAGAAACGATTTTTAATTCGTAAACCAATTTTTCTATTCAAACGGTCTAGAGATTCTGTTTAAATAATGTGACTGACAAGAGGAAAAGACTAAACAAACATTTATTTAAAACAATTCTATAAGGTTCCATACTGTATCAAATGCCATCAGTTTATATATACACATTTTAAAGACATGCAACTTAAACATTTTAAAATCAATTTTTGAACCTTTTGAATCAATTCAGGATTGCCAGTACTAGGAATTGCGATTCTTTATGGAATAGATTTCTTTTCTGCATCTCTATCTCACACCTTCATTCACTTCTCATCTTGCCTGGGTGAGATAGAGGCATAGATGTCAAACAACTTCTTGAAGCTGAACAGCAACAAAAATGAAGCTCTTCTCAATGGTATCTCCAATCAACTATGTTCAGACACTACCTGAATATTTATCAGCCTCTCCCAGTCTCCAACCACTCTGGGTGTTCAATATGACTCATCTATCATGTTACATTCATGTCCACCACCAGGGTAGGGTTGGATTTCATCCATCTGAAGAACATAGCCAAAGTCTGCCGTTGTTTCCCCCGCCGTGATACTGCAAACCTGGTCCACGTCTTTGTCTTCTCCAGGCTAGACAATTGTAATATACTCGGGATCTGTTCCACAAACACTCACCGTCTCTGCCAACCAGGACCAAAGTTCACATGCTGGATGGCTGAGCCTCTGCTGCTGCCCCAAGGCTCTGAAACACCCTTGTCAAAGAGCCTGAGAACAGTGAAGACTGTTTCAAAGAACTTTTCTGTTCAGCAAAGGCTACTAACAGGAGTATTACTAATAGTTGTATTCTTGCTTTTATTCTTGTTCTGTCTCATTTTATTATTTATCTAGCACATTCAGATTTTTTTTCAAATTTAAATGGGCTTTCTGATTAAACTTTATCATTATTACCAAACCAAAATTATCTAATCTTAAGGCCTATAAACAGATGGCTCAATCAGTCGTTCACCGATTAGAATTGGATGATTTTCTCTTTATCTGCTCTGATTTGTTGATCAAACATTAAAAAAAGATTTCTTTTCCCTTTGCATTCAATGTATCAGATCTAAGAACTCCCAGAGTATTCAGTCTAAAAAACACCTCAGCCAGCTGCCTGTACTTAGCTGCACTTGGAATTAAAAAAAAAAAAACAAACAAACAAAAAAAACAGATAAAAGGTTAGGGAGATGTGGGATAGTCTTTAGAGCCAAAAACTGAAATTTGTCAAAATCAGAACTGGCAGGTGGGACAGTGAAAGACACTGGTATTGTCTAGGAAAAGCCAGATCGGTGCAACGCAACTAAAAGCTGTTTAAAAACACTCCTAAAACTAAAAGGTCATACCACAGACAACCCTGCAACTCTAAAAGCATTCTTTACTTCAAATTAGATTTTTTTTCTTCAAAAAAAAAAACAAACAAACAAAAAAACAGAGATGGTAGACAACACCTCATTCTTGTTTCCAAATCCTATAACAAACTTAAGTCTTGAGAATAAAACCCAATAAGTGAGAATCCCAGCCTTGTCCTTGCAGAGACAAATGGTGAGTGGACTTCCTTGTACGGACAAATTTGTTCAGGGATTACACCATGATATGATACAATGCAAAAAGAAATGCAGATGGTGAAGATAGACAATGCCACCAGTGTTTCACACACAAGGCCAGTTTGTAAGATGGCTGCTCAGTTGACAAATGATTCATCAGCTTAAACCAGATATCAAACCTAAAGAATTGGACATGGATCAACACACTATAAAAAGTGTGTTTTAATCAGAAGAGTGGCTGGCTATTCTGTATAGGTGGTATAGAATATCTTTGGGTAAAGAGAAACGAGATGTTTAGTTAAGAAACTGGTCTCAGACAAAACTTTACAAACCTGTATTGCCTGATCATACAGCGCACAAGACCAACTGCCAGGGTGTGCTGAACTGAAAAAAAAAATCTCAGTCACATAATATAACTTCCCCTTGTGTGTCCCAACACCTGCCTGCGTGGGATTTAACATATGCATGATGTCACCCACTCTTCCTTCTTTTAAATACTGCTAAACCAGGAAGTAGAGTTGAGAGCAAGCCAGCAGAACCTGGCTAAACAGGAACATCCAGCTACCAAGAACTCAGCAGTAAAAACTTAGAAATCCCAGAATGAATAGACTAAATTACAGACATACAGCTGCTAGGGTCAGGATCCTCCATCTCCACTTCTCTGTCACCTTGGTGTGTTGCAGTTGTTGCCATGGTGAACTATTATGCTTACTAGGTGGTGATGGCAGCAGCTCCAGGAGGAGACTGGGGACTGAGTACCTACCTTTTCACTACTAGACTGAGGGTCTTGTGGGAGCCTTTGACGAGGCAGATTGCCTCCTGTCTGTAGCCACTCAGGGGAACCTCGTTGATGTAGATGAGCTCATCTCCCACTTGGAGACTCACAGCTGCTGCCTTGCTGCCTTCCTCAACCTGGAACAAAA
The DNA here is from genome assembly GCA_014839685.1 of Anableps anableps. NCBI lineage: Eukaryota > Metazoa > Chordata > Actinopteri > Cyprinodontiformes > Anablepidae > Anableps > Anableps anableps. The sequence goes on from CM026070.1 coordinate 8,092,113, forward strand.
ACATAAAAATACACTTAAAAATAAATGGACAAGATTTAAACTACTTAATGTCCACCTCAGAATTTGAAATGTATCAGTACAAAAAAGGAAAACTGTGTAAATATGGTTTGTATATCACATGTACACATAAGCTGACAGACAAAAGCGAAAAAGTAAGAGTGGAGTGCTATAAATGAAATACTCTGAGCCTAAATTTAAACCGTATAATAGATGAAAAGTGATTGCAGACAAATTATACTGTTTACCAAAATCAACAGCAGGCAGGCGAGCTTCTAAAGCCCAGAATCAAAGGTAGCAAAACACTTCAAAAAGCTGCACTCCAAACCTGTGGCATAATGTAAAAACAAACAGCGTTGTGTTTGTTTGAAGGCAGACACCTGAAATAACACAAGAGGATGTACAGTGAAAGAGCACGGTACACTGGACTCATAACTTCTGCTGCTGGAATATCTCTGAGAACACACTGACACAAAGGTCGAACCAAGATAGAACATCTTAAACTGACAGCAGCACAGCTACAGCTTGGTACTTTTGAAGCGTTAGAAGAACAGATCGTTAAGGTCAGCGCTGTCCTCACACTGACGCAGAAAGTCTGCTCTGAGATGTGCCCAAAAAAAAAAACAAAAAAAAAACTGCTCGGCAAGGAAAGAAAGGCTGTGATATGTTGCTTGGCAGCTGGCACATTAGCACACAAAAAGCTCAACTCTGCAGCTGATTATCAGTTTTTCTCTCAACCTATAACAGGGAGCTGTGTGATTCAACCAGAGAAATATGTGTACATATACCAACTCATTTCTTATTAATCCTTTACCCTCATTGCAAAAAAAAAAAAAAAAAAAACTTCAGCAGCAGAGATCAAACCATAGTTCTTTTCATATTTCTATAATGGAGCAGTAAGCGGGGTGGACGAACAGTTTTCATGTTGGCTGGCAAGATTCCTGAGCTACTCCTGATATGGTAGTGGTTTTTGTGGAGAAACAGCCTGATACATTCACATAGTTACAATGTTGAAAACGGATACAAAACACCTGGGATTACTCAAGATGGAAAACTATTCCCGTTCAACAAAAATGGTGAGACACATTTCAGAGTAGCAGAGGACATCATTAAAGTAAAGCTGAAGATATTAGTTAAGATGCAAGGCAGGACATTTTGTTAAAGAATAAATGTATTCATAATTTTCCTTTTATCTGTACGTTCCAGCTGCCTAAACCCGTCTGGTGGTCTAAATCTGCCATTCAAAGCAAAAATAGGCTCATTTGTTTAGTTTTCATAAAAGAAAACTAAACAAATCTTTAAAAATTAGTATGTGCATATTAATGACCAAAACAGGAAATATAACCATCACAAATGGATCTACCCACTATTTAACATTTAGATTTAACTACAATTCAGTATGATTCATTATCAACAATCCATGTCTAGAAAAAGGTCCATCATGGTTTATCTTTGTCACCTGGCCTATCCCACTTGACGTCTTTGATGAAGTTGACTCATTTACTAACTGAGAGCCTTTAGCTGTCTAGAAATAGAACAATTCTTCTTCTTTCACCATTTTGTCACCCTATTATCATCACTCGTCTCCTATATTTTTTTTTTTACTAGAGGTAATTTTCCAGGATAATAAAAACTAATAGTACAAATAGATGAGCATCAATGAGCCAAATGCTGGATTTGGCCAACTTTCTCTGATCGGTTATAAGCATATTAAAGCATATTAAATGCTGAAAAAACTATGTTTTTGAACTCTTCAGATCTTTGCAGCTATACTTATGCTGTACAGTAACAGGCTTACAATAACAGATCACCTGATACATTTATGGTTAGGTTTAGTCAATATATATAAAGAAAAAAACAAAAACATTTTTTGCTGCTTTGTACAGAACTATACTTTGTGGCATAGCTTTTACAAAAATTAAAAAGCATATTCCTTGTGTCAGTACAGTAGACGGAGGTCATGCTTAATACAATAGTGTAGCCTAAGCAAACAGAGACATGGACATTGTATTTTAGCTAAATAAGTGTGAAAATGAAAGCCCTGATTTATATATGCTTAAGTCAAGATCATGTCCTATATCCTATCAACAATGCAGTGCTAATAGTCTTCTAGAAACTGTTGTATGTGCACAAAAGATTCAACAACATTCCCAGAGCCCACAGGTACTTGTTAATCTGTTCTTTTTACCTGAGCATTATAACAGGAAGAATTACTCATTGGGAAGAAGACACTGTAGCTAATAGCAGGAGCTTCTTTAAAGAAAACACAAAGCTCAAGTTTATTCAATATTAACACAGGAGAGTGGCTGCTTTTCTAAACAGTTTTCACTGGAGACTCTTGATAGGCCTGAGCATTAGGCATTTCCTTTGTTGTCCGTCTTCCTCCAGGCTGTAATCAGTCCAAAAGCAGCCATCCTGGATTCTTGCGTATCCCAAAAAAGTTGCCTTGTGTCCTGCCATGTGTCATAAAGGGAAGGATATGGTGCCACTGAGGGTAAGGAATGTGTCATTACTGCTGACAGATGTCCTGCGCAGCATGCTGACTGGTCTCTGAACTGTCTGACAATATGGTTTGGAGTATGAAAAGGCTATCACTTAAAAACAGCCTTTGAGACTTTAGGCTTGTATTAGTTCACAAGCATTGTATATAAAACTGTAAGGCAGCTATTTAAGCTCTTTCAAGTGAGCTGTTACACTAACTTCACAATACTAACCAATAATTATGTTATTATCTGTACGGCTGTTTAAGAAGTGAATTTGACCTCACTTTTCAAAGTTGATCTTTGGTTGAAAGTAAAATTAGGGAATGATAATAAAAAAATCCTAATACAATATTTTTTTAAAAAGGAAAACACTTTGGCTAAGTCCCATTTCATTCTTAGACAGCCTGTGACCTGAGGTTGTGTGGGTGGGTGAAGGGGCACAGCTTTTCTAACATTTTCATTAAAATATTGAAAATCTACTCACAAATGTACTAAAATACTAGGGAAAAAAACCCCACTTTCTTGGTTGACATAAACGGACACTGTAAAAGATTATTTTGGAGGATTCTAAAAATTTTAAGGTCAGTAGAACACAAATAAAATACACAATTGTATTTTAATTGATTCATCACAAGGAAAACTATGTTACATGTTTCTGTTGAATATAAACTATGATAAGAAAACAAAATTTCATTAGAAAAAAAAAACAAAACACTTTAGCTTGACACATTCAGTTGGATTATATTTACTATACCACTTAGTTATTTGCTAACGACTGTTAACTGTTTATACGGCACATAAAGGCACGCTAGTTGTGCCTGTATACAGACAAGAAAATCCAGAGAAAAGGTTATGTGTGAGCAACCTGAAGGGGTGTCCCATTAAAGGACTACCTTAACCACTACCTAAATTAGGTGAGATTGGGGGGTAGATGTAGAGGTAACATTAGAAATGAGAATTGCCCTTAAACCTCCTAGATCTTTAGAAATACTTTGACAAATAAGTTTTAAGAAGAAAATACTAACTACAAAACTCTTTTCTGTTGTCTTGTGCTCATCAGGTATTTGAAGTAGCTTCTTAAACTCCTTCACGCCACGCTGGGTTGCAACAAAAAGGCTTGAAGGAAAGAAACAATGTAAGCTGATGATTCTCTGTGGGTTTGTCACTAGAATGTCTTCTTACTGCATATTACACAATCACTTGATCGTTTGTTCATACAAAGCTTTCAATGACTTAGTAGTATTTTGCAATCCATTGTAAGTGATGGAAAAACCAGTGTTTCTATCCACGTTACGCTAAGCTCTCAGTGTTCCTTCATTCAGAGTAGTGTGTCTCTACAACCAAATTAATAAATAGAACTTACTGGATCCAAGAGCTAAATATTTTTTCTTTTGCCAGGCAGGCTGAAAAAGTAAAATGTCAGTGTTTACATCCCCAATTTTAACTGGGAACTATAACCCTTACTTACAAGCTAGATTTTGAGATATAGTCTGTCACCTTTAAAACAACATGCAACTATGCATTGTATAAATTCATTATGGCTTTTTATTTTAAATGAATTAATCAGATAAGATTCAACCGTCCAACAAATAATCACTCAGTAACACCACAGGGGTTGCAGGTAAAATGATCAGAGCATGGTTTAATAACTCCATTATCACTCCATTATGAATCCATTTGTGGTTCTGCTGTTTGCACAGCTGCAAGACAAGATCAGAGTCGTATGTCAAAACACTACATCAATGTCTGAATAACTAGACAGCAATCCTATACACAAAATGGACTGCAAAAGGCTATAACTGTTAATGAAAAGGACTTTGGAGGATTCTAACAGATTTCATTATCAAACATCTGCAGAAATAATGTTGATCCAAGTTGTTATAAACACCATGTGATCTAGCCGGCGTAAGATATTCCTCCTTGGGCATAAAGACCTGCTCCAACTCCACCACTACGGCCTCACAACGGTGAAGTTACCATCTCATCTGTATCTTCTGGAAGGCCTATTTTAACAAGTCTGTTTAACATGTGGGGAAACCATACATTTAAAAAGTAATATAAAGAGATTTGCATCAATAGTTCTGAAGATAAATTTCCTCTAACAGGGCTTTGGGTTAGTAACAGTCAAACTCTGGCTCAAAGAAATAAGTTTGTACTAATTTCAACTCAAACCTTCGCTCTGTTAATCTTTACTGTATTCTAAGAAAAGCCCTAAAAGTCTAGAAGATAATGTTTCAGAATCCATGTCAGAATTTGTCACATGTTACATTGACGGACTCTAAAAATATGGTGATTTCGTTTCAGTCTACTTTGTCGGAGTGCGACTGTTTTTTTGTGAGCAAATTTAAATGTGTATTTGTTTTTATTGTAACTATGCTGCTGCTGACTTGCCCAGGTCTCCCTTGTAAAAGACATCTTTGATCGCAGTGGGAATAACCTTGTTAAATAAAGGTTAAATAAAAAATAAAAGTCATTGAAGCCAGTTGATCATCTCAAAACTACTGACTGTGCTGCTTTTTAAACACGTCTTAAATTTTTAACACTGCAATCAAAAGTCATTCTCTATTATCCAGTTGAATTTTTATTAAAATTATTTAATTAAAAACATGCAGCTCTGGTAAGAAGCTTTCTATAATAAAAAAGGGAACTATTTTACATTGCTGAAAAAGGATACACATTTTGAAAAGTAAACATGATGGTGAAGCATTAACTATGGGGAGTGATTTGGTTCCAGTTCTACCCTGCATTAAAAACCATTTCTGCTTTGGGCCGTTTCTCTGATTTAGGTACGGCTCTGTTGAACGAGCTTTCTGCTCATGTATGGTCCATAAAAATGTTTCCATATTCAAAACCCAAGTCAAAAATGCCTTTTACTCCAAAGCATATAATAATCACCAGGTTTATATTTCTGATTCTCTCATTGCTTTATCTATGTTTTGCTTGCCATGTACCATCATTTATTTCCACGTCCTATCAATTAAGCTCCAGAACATCATTCATTTTTTATTCTTATGTTTCTTTTTTATGTTTTGACAATAATTTTATATTTTTCCTTTTTTAATTTACACTATTCTGAGTTTGTTAGAACTGATCGGGGTTAATTAGTCCAACTAGGCTTCTACTGTGTGTTTCTAAGTTGGTCTGGACTCTGAGTCGACAGAGACGGCTCACAGAAGACACCCGTTGTGATGCGATCAGGTGGCAATATCACCCCACCAATGCACATCAGAAAATGTGTGTTTATACATAATGAAGACTGAAAAAGTATCGAATATTTTTTATTCAAAACGCTTTCAGGGAAAGACATTTCCATAACAAAACTAGATATCTTTCTACCAGGAAGCAGTTGATGCTCAAGGTTACTAACATGTACAGTAATCTACAAAGAAAAAAAACAAGCAAAGTTTTCAAAGAGTTTAATATCTTTAAAAGGATACAACAACTCAATTAATTGTGCATCATTTTTAAAGCATATGGACTTAGCAAAACAAGATCATTCCCTTTAACAAATACTTTGATCATCATCTGTGGCGTAAAAGAGTATTTCGCCTCAATCTGAAGTCATGATGAATGCTTCTTCCAGAACTCTGGGGTGAAAGGTATGCATACGTCTTCAAGAAAAGTCACATTTCTGACTACATCAGCTTTCACATAGCAAGAATGCACTTTACTTGAGCGTTGAGTGGTTATCTTATGACATTTTTGCAATACTGCCCACGCCCCTGCTGAGCATCCACATTTTACTATAAATATGGTGGGTAAAGTCTATTTATTATTATTTATTTATATTACTATGGTTTTGTTCATGTATCATTAAAATCACTATGAAAGTTAAACTAAATTAAACTCACAAAACAGTTTATTCAACTTCACATTAATTTTAGTTAATCCAGTTTTTGCTACTGTTGCACTGCATCTGATAATGAATGAACCAGATTACATTAAACAGTAATCAGTCTGTACAAGTCTGAAAGCAGTTCTATTAACATACAGTACAACTCTGCGTTATGAGGACTTGCCTCCAGCAACACACACCCTAACAAAAAAAAACAAAAAAACAAAAAAAAAAAAAAACCCCTATCCATTTTGAATCTTATCTGAGCCATCAGCATACATATTGTACTCTCTAAATCCTCTTTTCTCTGGAGGTTGAGCAGGCCTGGGGCACTCAAAACTAACCCACAACGTTGCCACACAAAAGTTTCAATAATTGGGAAAACCTGTTTACCTGGGGGTGATTTATCACAGCGCGTAAGAACAGAGTTATTTTTGCAATACGTCGTCTGGTACTGGTTCAGAGAGAGCCAACGGTACTTTTTCCCTTATAAAGGCTGTTCCTCACAGAGGAAACACATGTATGAGGTGCGTGCCCAGATGTCTCGTGTAAAACAGGATTATTTAGGTTTATTGAGACTAAGAACGTTAAGTCCATGAGGACCCTGAGCATAACCTGAGCTATGAGAGGAATCTGGAGAATTTTAATTAGATCCAGGATATTTTTTTAACCAATACGGTGAACCTGTCATCAGACTGTTGGACCTTTGTTATTACATTTCCCTGAAGCAAGCTGGAAAATATGCAAAGAAGTGGGAATGCAACAGATAGAAATGTGGATCCAGGGAAGGTTTCTGTTTATATATTAAAATACAGAGATGTTTGCAACTTCATTTACACAATTATATGCTTTCAGTCACCCTGAATATAACACTTCCAATTATATGAAGCTGGAACTAAAAATCTACTGATAGATATTTTTCCAAATCTTAAAAGGGAAAACGAGCTTATTCCTCTGGTCTTTCTAGATCATAAGTAAATCAAACAGGAAAAATTGGGCCTCAAACATTTTAAAACAAATAATTTCATGACAACATCTTAAATCAAACTCATTTTTAATAACTCTTATCTGAAAGCCACACTAAAAAAATGCATATCACCAACCTTCACTTAATTCATCCCATCCTGTCATTCCAACAGGCTCCTGGCTATCATTGATAATTCACAGAAAATCCAACAAAGCTCCAAGATTCCTTCTCTGTTCCTGGTACTGCTAGCTACTCCTCAAGCTGAACTTCAACCAAACGCCACAGAGACCAACTGTTCAAAAGAGAAGGGCTCAAGTAAAACTCAAAAAACAGTAACAGCGAGGAAGGTTCTGGTGTTGTTTAAATAGACCCTAAAAAACGTTTGTAGAGTCTAGACATGACCGACTGTCTTTATGAATTTACTAAAAAAAATGATTCAGGTACTGCCAGTGAGGACTATGTTGGAAAAGTTATGAAGGAATTTAAATTACAATGCAATCGCTATGTGCAGTGGGTTACTAACACTGTGCATCACCATGGACATACCATTCCAACTATAAAACATGCCGTTGGTAGCATCCTGCTGTCAGGATGAGTTTGAACAGCTGGCACGGTTAAGCTGGTCAGAGTTTAAAGGGAAGATGGATGGAGCTAAATACAGGATAATCCTGGAGGAAAATCTTTCAAAGGCTGCAAAAACCTGAAACAATGACAATGTGAATACCTTCCACGTGTATTTGTAAAACAATAAAACACATCCATTCTTACCCTACCACTCCACATTAATGCACTAATCTGTAACGGTCTATGACATTAAATCCCTACAAAATACACAGAATTTCATATTTATAAAGCAACAAAAGTAGGGGTGTGAATACTTTTACAAGCACTGCATAGGGATGTAACCCCACAACCCATAAATCTTTGGATTTAAAGGGGTCCTGACAACAAATTTAATTTTTCTGTGGTTTTGTGGGTATAATACGTTCTGTTGTGCATCGAGCCCTGTGAATGTAAAGAGTTGGTATCAAAGCCCTGCTCATAGGCAGTCAGCTTTGTTTCTTTGCTCAAAAACAGACGAATCAGACAACAGTTTATCTTTCTACGGAGGTTATCTTTCTATGTAATTCATATTCTCCAATTACAGAACACCATCACGCAAACAGCCTTCCCCCTCCCTTTCCCTCCTCCCCCCAGCTGATACCATGGCTAATTTAAGGGCTAAGTCGCGCTAGCATGTCTGGCTACTCCAATTGAGAAGAGGATGGCTACTAAAAAGCGGAGCGGTTATGTCCGAGGGTGCTTCAAAAACAGCTGGAAGTTTCCACCCGAAGGATGAGAGAATGAGAAGAGTGGCTGAAGTTCATTTATGGGGAAGTACCAAGAAATTATAACCCCAATTTGAGACCATGTTCAGCGCATTTTACTGAAGAGTTTCCCAAATATGGTTGTAGCCAATCAGGGTGAAGTCAACTAGGTAGAGCCACATATCATTACCATACCCAACCCTTTTACTGAGGGGGGAAATCTAGCCTGCCAAAACAACCCCCTACAAAAAGGTAACATTATTTTTAAAATGAAATTCTTTAGAGAACTGACATATGCAGCAATATCAACTACATGAAATAGTTTATATAGTGATGTTTCCACCTCTTTAAATCTGATGCAAAAAGGTTGACTTCTGTCAGTTCTTGGAGTTTAGCTGTTTTGCTCAAAGACCAAACATTAACAATTACTTCCAGTCAGAATTCAACCACTAAGCTGCAGTCAAACTTGGCAATAATTTACCTCCACCTTTCACCAATACCTCCCGACAGTTTAACTTTTAAAACTGCAAAAAGTTAAAATGTCTAAACTGAAAAAGGTATTTAATCATATTACAAGACCAACACAAAGTGGACTGTTCACGCTGTAGAAATCAGAGTATTACTGGAGTTTTACTCATCTGTAGTGAACTTTGAACTCCTTTGCAGCAATGCAGATTTGACCCCAAAAAAAAGAAAAAAAAAAAAAAAGAGAGAGAGAGAGAACCAGAAGCTCCAAGCTAACAGTTGCTGGTACTTTACTGTGTCAAATTAACAAGCAAGGTCTTTCGTAGTAAATCATTACACGGGCAGCAGAGCAGTGAGGTCACATGAGATTTCTGAGGAACTCTCCCTCAGTGGCGCTGCACACATTCTGCAGCCAAGCAGCGATTTAACAAGGTGACGACATAGAACAGTGACAAGCTGCAGTCTATGCTTTGCTTTATGTTTAGGTTTATGAGGTTTTATTCCACAAATCACACATGGGACGCTGGAGGTTTAAACGCATGAATGAATGCAAAAGAGTAGCCCACAGACATAGTGAACGCAGCTCTATGCTCCATGATGATGTTCAGCTTTTAAATTCAAATACTTCATTAAAAAGAAAACACAGGAGTTTAAACATCAGGTCATCTGTAATGTCAGAATTTTTAAACCACGATTATTTTTCCATGTGTGTTGGTTTGTTTCTTTAAAAAAAAAAAAAAAAAAAATTACATTTAATCCAAAAAGGTCTGACCTGCTAAAATATCTGGATTTCTCTTTAATATTTCCTGTGATACTTCATACAGCAACCACTATGTTGCGTTGATGAGGTGTGACCTACCAGCCAACAGGGAGATATTATACTTTATGGCTATAAACAACTTGTTCATATCAGATATCCCACATGACAAGACAAGAGAGCTCTGTGTTCGTCATATTAAAATTAGTCATCCTCATCTCTGTACTTTCACATTTCAGTTTACTGTCCATATATGACAGGAAAAACACTCAGCTTGTCACATAAAGTCAGCTGTCAATACTTTGAAAACCAATTACATCTTAAAACACAGGTAAGTAGAGTGTTCAAGAGTAGCACTACTTCAACAGATTTTTACACAAGTAAAAGTAAAACATCACCGTCCAAGAAATTGCTCAAGAGTAGAGAGATGGTCTGTAAAAAGGCTACATGAGTGTTGAATTACTGATCATAACATCTGATTTACTATTTTACAATAATGTCATCAGACAAACAACAAATATAAAGCTGTGCGCAAATTCTGGTATTTTAAAAACCAAGATGAAAAAATTAATACAAATAAATAACGTTATTACAAAATAGCAAATTTTAAGCAGCAGAAATATTTTCCCAAATCATTTTTTTTCCCCAATATAAAACTTAGTGATTACCGCATAGCAGACTGAAAATAGCCTTCGAATAATGGAGCTTGTGCACAAACAAGAAGTCTCACTCTAATGGAAACTGTAGTTTTCTGAGTTTTATGCATTTTTCTTTACAATATGTTTGTTCTTAATTTGGTGAAGTTACTTGCAGAGGGTAAACTATCCAGAAATTTTACTCAAGTAAGAGTAGCGATACTTAATAATATTATTACTCAAGTAAAAATAAAAAGTACAGTGAAGTAGAACTAAAAAAGTAACTTTTTTCCCCAAAAAAAGATACTCAAGTAAATGTAACCGAGTAAGTGTAGCTAGTTACTACCCACCTCTGATCTTAAAGTCTTTTGGGGTGTGTCTCTACCAGCATCGTACAACTCGAGGATGAATCTTTAGCTCACTTTCTTTAAAAAGAAAAAAAAATAGCCATTTTTGATGGAGGGTGTTTAAACATTGATTTTCAAGGGTTGCCACAGATTCTCAATTGTATTTAGGGCTGGCTTTGACTAGGCCGTTGTAACCCACTAATACCAGAAGCAGTCTCAAATCCTTTGTAGCCACCAACAGATTTTCTTCCAGGATTGTCCTGTCTTTAGCTCCGTCCACCGTCCCATCAAATCTGACCAGTTTCAGAGTATCAGAATAGAGTGGCCTGCGTACAAACGCACGCCACACTTTTGAGATTTTTGTTTTTAAGAAATATTTTAAGATCGAACGTCCCTTTCCCTCAACTTCATAATTACTTTGTGTTGGTCTGTCACATAAAATCCAAATAAAACACATTGCAGTTTGTGCTTGTAGTGTGACAAAATGATAAAGCACCATAGATGACAGTAAGCTTTAAGTTTTATTAGCTCTGAAATGTGTGTTGTTAGGATTTACCTTTGTTATGAGCAGAGGTTCCCGATGCTCCAGCCCTCCTCTGAGTGTAAACCCCCACGGTGCACCTCCTGATAGAAACACATGCACCGTCCTCCAGCTTTCTCCATCTCTCATCCTATGATCCAGATCCCCAGATTTCTGCGACACATGCCAAAAACTCTCTGCTTCTGGATAACGAGTGGCTCCCTCGGCATCCATTACGCTGTTTACAAAAAAGGAAAGAAACAAGAACATTAAAACTTGTCAACCAAACAGACACAGATCAGATAACGCAAAGCCGTTCCAGTGCAAATACTACAAACTGATGTTTACCAAAGGAACAGGGTTTAAGAGGTTTATTTTCTGACCCAATCCACAGTAAACTTTCTGTTTACTGTGTTCTGCTCCAGCTTCAGTGTTATGTTGATTAAAACCAGCTACAAATTTTTAAGAGTTTCACTCAACATTAAGATTTTGACCATAAAACACAAAAGTTGAAGGACTCATTTTAGATGAACTAATAAAAATCACAAGTATTGTGTGTTTTATTGGCAATGTTTTCTCTATAAACTTATGTTTTACTTCAATCTTCTCTCCCATTATTGCCCAATTTGTAATGACTGCTTTAGGCAGGATTTTGTTTTTGTTATTTCTATGCCCACACAGTATATGGACAAAAGCTAGATTATAGCAAGTCTCTGTTATGGATAAAAATGCAATTTAACTGAAATTTTCAAATGAAATCAAAACATGTTATTATATTCAAGTATGCTATACAGCTTAATTCAGTTAGAAATCAAGTAGTGTTGCAGCATTTTAGTAAAATGACACTCTCTGTTTGTATACAACTATACACAAGCAAAAATTAAACATCAAATCCATACTAACAGCATCTCAAGCAAAGGTTTCTTGGTGATTGTTTCCATAAAGTAACCTTAAACTGTGACAAACAATGGAAAACTGGTGTCATTGTGGGGCTAGCTGGTGAGTTTTATGGCAAAATGGGAGTTAAAAACTGAAAGAAGATTACATCTATGGTCATTTCTGTGAACAATTGTAATACCTTACTCATATAAATATATACATTGTCACTATATTGGACTAACTGCTAAAGAAAAAAAAAAAATGATAGATGTATTTTTAGGATTCTAAAAAAAGTTGTAAAACATCAACAAAACCCCAACAACAAATAACCCCATAATGACGCGCTGTAACTAACTAAAAGTAACTACAAAGTTCTTAATTATAGCAGTAATTTTAAGCCAAACCTCATATATTTACAATACTCTTAACAAATTTAAGCAAGATAAACTCAGCAAAAACTCAAATAATTAGATATAGCTGATTGTTTTCATTTAATTACATAAAGTTAGAGAGCTCTTAATTTGAAAAGAGCATGAATACACAAATTAAATAGACATTAGGAAGTAACTTCCCTTGTTGAGGGGGAGGATTGTTTATTGTTATTTTTACATTAAAAACACAGTTTTTCAGGACGGATGTAAATGTGTATCAGTAAGTAAAGAGCTGTTGTCATAGTCCAGACGCTCCGAGTTCAACTTAATGCTCTTACATGAGAGAGAGAATTAAACACATCATCACTGTCGTCGATCGACGATGAAAACCACGCTTAGTTCGACCAATAAAGTTAAACAGACGAACTTGTTTACAGAATGTAGACTTATAGGGGGAAAAAAACAACCCCTGCCAAAAAGTAAACTTTCCTTTCCTTAACTTGTGTTTTTCGAAAAGAATACTCCTAAACTCTTAGCGGTACGACTGGACTTACCTGGAAATTCAATTTATGGATAAACTGGGGTGAACAGGACAGCTTCGTCGGGTGGCAGGCAGCTATATCCCAGCTTTACCTCCTTAAACATACTTCATACTTCAGCAGTTTCTGGGACCAAAGGACTCCTCAGTCTTCTTAATTATAGACGCTAGCCGGTATTTCTAGTCGAGAATGTGTCTAATTTGGACCGCGACAGTTCAGCCCGTGTCTTGCTTCATACAAACAGTCCCACAACTAGACGCTGACACACTTCTGAGAGTGTAAATGAGCTAAGCTAAACTAGCTCCATCCATGAACAACAGGGATAACCTGTGTGGCACGAGCGGCACACGCGTGCCATCTACCGTTAGTCAGTTGGTTAACACCATCCACTGGATAACAACTACAGGTGGACCTCTGGCCAGGATTGGGACGAGACACCCCCCCACTCCAACCCCACCAGCCTCTACTGGACATCTAGCGCAACAGCATAAACCACAGATTTTAGCAAGGGAATTCTTTCTATTCTATTCTATTCTACTTTTATTTTCATGCATGAAGTATGAAAACCCCATCTTTAGGCATAAAATAATGTTATCAAGTTTTTTAAAAAGTCGATCTAGGTAGACGACATGCATTTAAACCTTAAAATATGCATGCCATAAACAAATCCATTAGAATATCCCCGTTAAGAGGATTTCCCCTCTCCACTGTCGCGACATGCATGCTCAGTATGAGGAGGGATTGCTGCAAAGTCAACGACACAACACAAGCGATTGTCTACTGTCACAATATGTCTCGTCCGGCAGGAGTGAATGCTACAAGTGAATATTACAATGCAATCTGCTGGGTTTCCTTAGGTTTTAACCAATTTGGATAATGAACTGAGCTTGTCTGTATTATTTGATTACTTGGATCAATTTGAATGTATGTCATTGACTTGGAATCTGTCTGTATGATTGGATTTAATTGCCCCCCAGAGTTTCTTATGACAACATGTGTTGTGAATTCGTTCTTAAACTGAACTGAAATAAACTGAATGGAATTGAGGGCTGGATTTCTAAATACACCTCATCTGTTCTTGCGAAATGAGAAATGTGTTTTCCACACAGCATCAGTGGAAAAAAAAATTCATCTGAAGTCACTGACCAATCAAAACCATAGGATACGCAAACAGGAAAATTGTCATGGCAATAATATTATGGCACCAACATTGTGTACAGCTTAACTGAACTAAAGGGTTTTAAACATATCCTAAGGTCAATGGAGAAAGCCTAATGCTTTAGGATTGCCTTTTATTTTATTCTATTTTTATCTTGTCAAGACACTTGGATGGATTTTAATGAATTAGTATGTTTTATCATGTTGTAATTTTAGTATGTATATGTAAAACAGGTCATTCTAGAACATGAAATTTCACTTCTCAGTGAGATTTACCTGTATAAATAAATGTAAAAAAACAAAACAAAACAAACAAACAAACAAAAAAAACAATTTGGATTTAAACATCATTCAGTTCAGAATCACACGATTAAATGGAGCATAACAATAATTTCAAATTTATCCAAAAAGTAATTATTAAACGTTTTCACATTTTTTTTTGCACATCCAAGTAATTTGACTTTCATGAACACAGTTATATTTCAAAGTTTATAGCCCTTGTAGACCCCATCAACCTAACAGAATTAAATAGGAAACCCATGTGACCTTTTTTTTTTTTTTAACCTGCTAAAAAACATTAGAAAATGTAACTCCCAGCACAAGTCTACAAAAAACATGTGGCTTAAAGAATGTTTGGAATTAGAAAAATATATATGTTTGACAAAACTACTTTCAAAAAAATCAAGAACTTTATTTATGTTTTTAACATAGTTTTAGAAAGGAGACAAATTGAAAACTCCCAGGGTTTCCTGGTAGCATTATTTATTTGTTTAGTTAGTTATTTTCATTTTTAAAAAAAGGTTGGGCTTTTGTCTGCACCACGATGTTTGACAATACGACATTTTCTTTGAACATTTACCAAATGTAACAGCGGTGTCCTGGACCATCTCAGTCTTCCCATTCTGAAGACGGCTGGCACACTTAACTTGCTTGTCCTGGTTAACACTCCATACAGGCTGATGGCAGGAATGCATCAAATTGTTGTTTGCTAAAAATCAATCAAAAAGTAGCAGAAGAAGATGGCATCAGATGTTTTTTTTTCTTTTGGCTTCTTGGCGTCCCCCTGTGGTGTATCACCTTGAGCAGAATGCCATATCCAAATCTGCAAACCTGCACTGTGTGGTTTTAATCCGTGATAAGGGGGGCAATTTTGCCTATGAAGCACGTTAATATTGACACATAAAAACATGATCATATATTAATAATATATTTTATTTAAAAGCACCTCTCAAAACACTCAAAGAAACTATACACAAGTTAAAAACAGAAAGACAGTAAACAACAAAACACCGACACAATATGATTATATATTACAATGGCCTGCCATACCTCTTACGTTTTCATCCGCTTCACGGAAATAAGTTAGCGGTGAGACGCAGTCAGCACCCGATAAAGGAACAAATATAGTATAAAGATATGCTAAAGAACTGGGGAGCCTGGTTGGGTAAAGAAAATGAGAATGGCCAAGTTAAAGAAGAACAGCAGCGTGTTGATGAAAAGAGGAGGGACGATAACCCGTTAAAAGATGACGAAGAAAAAGAAACAAATGTAGCCGAAAAAGTTACGAAACCACCACAACTTCTTCAGAAAACTCAAGGTTTCAGCAGTAAGTCTGCTTATACTGAGCTGAAAGCAGAGGGAAATCTTTTACTTTGTAGTTTCAAGTGTTTTAATGTGCTCATTTGTTTTTTCCCGTCCCAATAAGATTGAACACATTTTAGCCTTTTTTTTTCCCCTTCCAGGCTCCATATTTAACTTTGCCAGCAAAGCCTCTTGGAAACTGACTGAGTCTATTGTAGAAACGGCACAAAGCCTCAGGAAGAGCGTGGAGGAGGGCAAACTGAACGACTTTATAGACAAGGTGAGAACTCATCTGGCTGTCCTTTGATTTGTTTTTTTTTTTTGTTTTTTTCTTTGTTGTTGTTATTGTTGTTGTAATAATAGAAAGAATAACCTGCGACTTATTTTCCTGCCAAAGACCATCTTGGGTGATTTTCAGAAAGAGCAGGAAAAGTTTGTTCTTGAGAGAGAAGCTAAAAAAGTTGGTAAGTAACCACTTCGATTCAACAATGGTTAGAATTAACGAAAGGCTTGAAGTGCAGATACTTCTTAATGTGAGACCACTTTGTCCAAATTAGAATAGCATCCATCACTGTGTGGTTTGGCTCAGCCACAAAACAGGACAGGTCCAAACTCCAAGGAACAATCAGGTCTGCAGAGAGGATCATCAGGATTGACCTGGACAATGGAGAAAGGGCTTTACTTCCCCCAGGCTTTCATATTTGCACTAATTCAACCATGTCTTCTTCTTTTGTAAAAACATTGTATACATACATATTTGCAAAAGCGCATATAGTATAGTAATCCATGAAACTAGGGGCGCTACATGCTCTGTGAAACACAATTTGTGCTGTAGTTGTAGTAAGACAGGCTGCTTATTTGGAGGCCAGCAGGGAAAATATGAAGATGCATGTATGAGCTTGTCAACCTGTTTCAAATTTGCTGCAGTTTCAGGAGTCTCTCCAGCTGTTATTTGCATGATCATAGGATCCTTTCCATTGTACGGAAGGAGGATAACAATTAATTCAGAAAAATTAAATGACATAGGAAACATTCTTACCACTTTTATAGCCTTCTACTGAGAAGAAAAGACTTTGCAAAAGCAAATCTTCAAAAATAGAAAGGCTAAGTTTAGTCAGTATTGGTGACACAATCTTGAAGTGTTTAAAGCATAGGTTGAATGAAACACAAGGTCCAAAGTAAACAGGTTATACCACAGGAGAGATCACCTTCTGTTGAATCCTGAGCTAAACTGCACCTTATTGGCTGAAGACAGAACTACAGGAAAAAACTACAATTTAAGAGAAGAAAGAATTCAACGTATTCATACATTTCCTGAACCTTCCTCACATGTACTACGCATCAGCATAACCTCACATATTTATCACATACCACATATTTAGCGAAATCTAACCTTTAAGCAGATAGGTAAACATTATTAAAGGGAAGGAGAATAATATCATCTTAATAAATAACAGTTTAGAATAAAATCACTGGTGGTGCAGTTGTTGGTGCTTCTCCCTTTCAAATAAATGGAACTAAAGTGTCTTTTGATATACAGTTTTAAAAATTAATCAGCGTTTCTGGTCACCTCTAAATAATAATCCAGGACTTTTTGGTTTCCAATGCACTTTGATGGTAAAGGAGGTAAAACTTTTCAATTCCCACTGTTGGAGAACTGCTGTAAAGACTGGAGTCTTGGGGTCACAGGATCACCATAACAACCATGAGATGATTAAATACATGCATCTAATGGATAGACAGAAAGTGTTTTCTGTTCTGCTATCCTAAATGTTTGCAGTTTGCTAAACACTGGCGGGCCTTTTCCTGGAATCGTGTGTAGCTGACACAAAGAGTCAACAGACGCTCTTGGAGGCTCTGGTGTGTTCAACAAAAAAAAAAAAAAAAAAAAAAAAAAAAAAAGTGAATGTGTGGAGACCAGAGGTGTGGAAAAACATCTCTTGTTTAGCATGGTAGAGGGTCTGTCATGCTGTGGGCCTTTTTTTGTTTTTATCCAAAACAGGCTGAGGGGACTTTGTTCAAGCATCATGAACTCTTTGAAATACCAGGAGATTTTATATAAAGATCTGGTGGCCTCTGTCAGAAAACTGAAAAATGGCTCATCAGTGGGGGTTTTCAACGGGAAAATGAAATGAAACATTTGGTCAACAGAGAGCTAGCTCACCAGATACAAAATCAACCTTCTTCTATGTTCCTATCCTTCAGAAAACGTGAGGGGCCAGGGTTCTAGTAATGGTCAAAGGTGGGCCGGCGCCTGGTATAGCGGTACAGCGGGCGCCCCATATACAGATGCTCGACCCAGCCGTCCGGAGATCGATTCCTTCTTATGAACACACGAATTCAAACAAAAAGTTATATTTTTCTACATTATTCAGGGTGAAATTATTCTACATCAATAAAAGATGGATTTGCACATCTTTACTGAGGGTGCTAGTGAAATATGGTCGTTACTGTACCTTCTAATTTAAAATGCCAGCTTGTAAAGCCTGCATTCATAATTTAAATGACAGAGGTGTTGTTTCTAGGTGCAGCTGTGCCACCGTGGGTTGGTTACGATGAAGAGGACATCATACAGGAGCAAATCTTAGCTCTCTCAGCTGTCAGTTCTATCATAAAACTTCAACAGTATACCGTTGTGATTTTTTAAAAAAAAAAGGAACAAGTGTAACCCTGTTATGTGATTTCAACGGATGGCAGGACAAAAGGAATTTTTTACGAGACCCCCCTGCTGGCGTTCAGTTTCACTTTGACTTTGAGCAAACCTACCCCGTCGCCTTGGTGATGCTGGAGGAAGACGAGCTCCTCAGGAAGATGCGCTTCCATCTGGTCCCCAAAGAGTGAGAATGTCTCACTTGTGGCCCTGTATTCATCATTTGAATGTTTTATTTAAAAAAATAAATAAATAAATAAATGGAATATCTTTTTGGTTTTAGGGTGAAGGAGGAAAGCTTCTGGAGGAATTACTTCTATCGAGTGTCTTTGATTAAGCAATCAGCACAGCTCACAACTCTAATGGCACAGCGGCCCTCAAAATCTCTGGATCCTAATCAGACAGGTACAATCCACCAATGTGCTGGTTTGTGAGGGGGAGGGGGTCAAAGGTTGGCAGGTTAAAACAGTTTTAGAGTACGCAGTAACCTACGTATGCATGCCCCTTAAACTTTAATTTTCAATTTTTTTCAAATTAAGACAAATTTTTAGCGTTTTTTACAAATACAAAATCTGAAAAGTGTGGTGTGGATTTTTAATCACCCCCCCACCCCACCTCAAGTCAAAACTAGAAAAGGCAACCGTTCTAATGTATTATGGCATATGCCTCTACAAAAAGGTTTCCTATTCTCCATCTTAATTATCAAGTCAATCCACAGATTCTCAATTGCCTTAAAGTCTGGAGTTTGACTAGGCTATTCTAACACATGAATATGCTCTGATCTTGCAGCTCTGGATGTATGTTAATGGTCTTTTTCAGCTGCTAAAAAGCTTTCGTCCTGTATTGTATCACTGGAGAAAGCTACAACCACTTCATAAAGGTTGCACCACCGTGTTTTACCATAGGAATGGTGTGTTCATGGTGACGTGCAGTTAGTTTTCCATCTGAAACGTAATACTTTAGGTCTCATCTGGCCAGAGCACCCTCTTTTACGTGCTTGGTGTTGGTCTGTCACATAAAATCCCAATAAAGCATATTAAAGTTTGAGCAGCAAGAAAAAGCAAAAACACTTACAATTTGATATTCCATTTTTCAGATGTGGTTACACATCAGTGCTCTCCAGCTGCCCAAAAACCCAAACAAAATGAGGTAATCCAACTGTTTTAAAAGCATAAACAGCCAAGGCTTTTCTATAGAAATAACTGGACTAAATATGACTAACCCCACATTCTGTATATGCTGTTGAAGGACAAAGGGAATGTCTCCACCAGGCTGCCTGTGTCTGAATTTGTGTGTAATGCTTCTAAATCATCCACGATAAATGAGGAGGAGCTGCACAAACATACAGACCGTCTGGTTTTAGACAAAGCAGAACACAAAAAGCAGGGTAACTTTTTGGCTTCAATCGGAGTATCAAACATTTTTTTTTTTACCTTTTTGTTGTAGAATTTAGTCATTTTACTGCTTTTCTTTTTTCAGAAGTAATTCCTGAGTGGGAAAGAGAGCTGCAGGAGGAGCTAGAGGAGTATGATGTGTTGGCTGATAACAAGATCCACGATGAAGCCTGGGACAGAGAGATTGAAGAGATGCTTAATGAGGACTGTGATGAGATCTAACATCCTCAACAGCATGATGATGATCGCATTAGTTGTCCTCTAAGTCTGGAGTTACCATCTAATGTCCTTAATAAGGTTGTGATGTGACTATCAGGCAAACCTTCACAGAAGACCTGACCTCGTTTGGACATTAAAGCTCAGGAAGTTGTTGCTCAGTTTGTTACAGAGCTGTTTATTGGTTTAATACCATAAACTCTGCTTAGCCATTTCAGCTTCCTGCTTTCAAAACCAAAGAAATGAAACCTGATTCTCTTTTTCAGACAACTTGAACCTGAAACCAGTTGTATTCTGATGGAGTACCTGTGACTAAAGCTGGGGACACGCGACAAAATGTTTTGTCAGGTTTTACCCAGAATTCCCAGCTGCGCAAAGTTGAGTTTTGACAAGTTGGCAGAAGAATCAGTGTATGTGAAGGAGTGAGAGGAACACACCTGAGCTGACCTCAGCAGCAATCAGTCAAACATGTTTGAATATTTCACCCAAAGCTGGTGGTGAGAATGGACAATGGACTGACTGGAATCATATGCTGAATAAACGAGAGCCAGTAGGGGTTTTGTTTTTGTTTTGTTGTTCTTGTCATTTCTCTTCTTCCTTTTTTTGTGATTTTTAAAAACTTTCCTGCTGTTACTTTTGAAAAAGAAATGAAAAGAAAAAAAAGGGAATTTTAATAAACAGTTAAAAAATTAATGGAATTATAAAATTATCACAATCATACAGATAAACACACAATAGGTTGTTTTATACAATAGGAAAAGTAACAAGTTATGTAATTTGAAAATTAAGGAGCAAGTCAGTTAAATGAATAAAAATGATGAAAAAATCTGCATAATTGAACAGCTTCTGTCAGTTTCTTCTTAGTTTTTTTTAATCAGTTTGAAAATGATTACAATTTGTTAAATGTATGGTAGTATTTGTTATTTTTAGAAATTTCAGATTATGAATATAGAATTTAAAAAAAAAAAAAAAAAGAATAAATTAAAGTACTTATTGTTAGTAAATTTGGGGGAGCTGAATATCGTCTGTCTGCATTTTTCTTTTCCTTTCTTACAAGTTTTATTGGCAGTTAATAACCAAAAATTGGTGCATCACTACCACCAGCAGGTATATTTGCTTATGTGTTAATATTTCCTTTTGTGAGTTTGGTGCAATTAGGTAGCTTGAGTTGCTTTCACGACTCCTATACTCTGTGATTCCTTATCAGTTGCAGTTAAGTGTGTGATTCCAAGTCTTTCATGCAAATATCTCTTCAAACCAGTCTGTTAGTGTGAAATGTATTGTGTGCCAACATTTCGAGCTTATATTGATGCATTCAAACAGTTCATTTCACAGTGGAATGAGTCTATGACAACTTCAGTGAATTTTATAACGAGAAGAATTGGATGTGGAAGTTTGGATTTAGAGTTGATTTTTCTCTTAATAGTTGGTTTGATGTCCTTTAGCTTGTGACAGTATGAATATGCATTTCTTTTAGCTATCAACAGGCTTCTGACAGACACTTGACCACTCATATCAGTAAAGGTAGAGCTCATTTAAGTTGGTTAGTTTCCTAGCTTGAATCATACTTCCAGCATGATACATTTTCTTTACATTTGGAATAGGAATAGGGTTAAGGCTGGGGCCATTTCACAAGCTTAATATTAGCCTGTTTTGTCCATTCCAGAGCCAGTGTTAATGTGTGCTTTATGATGTAAAGCACTTTGAACTGCCTTGCTGCTGAAATGTGCTATACAAATGAACTTGACTTGGGATTATTGTCCTGTTGGCTCAGTCGTGTTTGTCTAAGCTATAACCAGCTTGTGGTTTGAGGGGAAGCTGAGGAATTTGGATGAAGTCCTCATTTTCTGCAATGCACCAGTACCATTGGCAGCAAAAAAAAAAGTACCCTCAGCATGATGTTGCCACCACCATGCTTGACAGTTGGTCTTCTTAGGTCTAAAAGCCTCACCTTGACTTCTCCAATCATACGTTCATACTGTTGCCAAATAGCTCCATCCTTGTTTTCTCTGCTCATTCAAAGTTTTCCCAGAATGCATCTTGCTTGTCCACATGGGTTGCTAAAAATCTTTGATTTTAGAGCAGGTGTTACTTCCCTGGTTGGCAACCTCAGTCCATGCTGATGTTAAACTCGCATTACTGTGGACAGTGACACTGGTTTTCCAGGGCCTTCTGGTTTTTAATAGGTTTAAGCCTTGATGATTCCTGGGTTGTTGCCCAAAAATAACGTTAGCTCTTTTTTGTATTTATTCCATCTGTTTTATGCCTCAGGTTTCTATCCACTGAATATTCTCAAATAATTTCCCCATCAACTCCTTCCGTCACATTTTCTCTTTTATCATCCTGTAAAAGTCATTGGTAAAAAGAAAGGACGATTGAGCGGAAACATGTTGAGGACAGCATCTTTGTACTCCATGAGGGATCCTCTCTGCTAACTGACTAACAAGAAAGCATGATTATCATTGAGTCATTTCACACTGAACAAGAAACACACTTCTGATCATGTATGGGTTTTATTTCACTGTAAACACAACACAGAGTGCCATAGATTCTATGTCACACAAAATCTTAGACAAGAAACTGCTCATCAGCAGGTATAGAAAAAATGTAAACAGCAGAATTTAGATTTTTATCAGGATGTAACTCAAATGCGACATACAGAAGAATGCACATTTATTACAAGAAATCTGTACAGTCCTGCGTCCAAGGCATTTTATGTGTGCAGCTTTTTTCCGATCAGATGGTTAAAAATGACAGTTTCAATGCATAAAAGCACTTTCCACAATCACTGTGAAGATTTGTTTCTATTGCTTCTTATAACAGAAAGTTTCACCATTGCAAGGTTGTTTATTTCTACGATCACAGTCAGCAGGTAGTTTACATGCTCCACAGTGTGTCATCATTTAGTTCTGTGGTAACACTGCTCTACATTGTTCTGCATGATGATACGGGCAGTACACATTTCAGCTGTTTTTGACTGTTTCTTATAGGCGCATCTTAGTAAATAGGAATATCTCTCAAATGCTAATTAATGTTAGTAATTCAGTTCAAAAGTGAAATATATTTCATCAGTCATATGCACTATATTGCCAAAAGTATTCACTCACCTGCCTTCAGATGTGATTTTTGCTTTTGTCATGTCCTGTTCTTAATCAATAGAGTTTAATATGATGCAAGTCCACCCTATGTACCTATAACAGCTTCAACCATTGTAGGAAAGCTTTGAGTGTAGGAGTGTGTTAACGGGAATTCTTCACCATTTTTCCAATAGCCTATTTGTGAGGTCAGACACTGATGTTGGCCAAGAAGGCCTGGCTCACAGTCTCTGTTCTGATTGATTCCAAAGGTGTCCTTCCAGGTTGAGGTCAGAGGTCAGAGTAGATCAGTCAAGTTTTTCTTAAACACTCACTCATCCATGTCTCTGTGGACTTTGCTTTGTGCACTAATTTGCAGTCAAGTTGGAACATGAATTGGTCATCTTCAAACTCTTTCCTCCAAGTTGGGAGTATGAAATTGTGCAAAATTTCTTAGTATGCTGCAGCATTAAAAGTTCCTTTCAGGGGTCTAGTAGTGTCATCTTTTTTTTTTTTTAGCTCTATGCCCTGTTCTTGAGATAATCTGAAGGTCTGTGACTATTGACTGCAGGAACTCTGTGGACTATGGGGTAGGGTTAGGGTAACCCTCAGCAGCTACTGACCCTGCTTTTTGGCTGAGTTCCTGTTGTTTCCAATCACTTCCACTTTGTTTTAACACCGTTAATAGCTGAGTAGGGAATATTTAGTTGTGAGAAAACTTTGCAACTAGACTTGTTGCTCAGGTGGCATCCTGTCACAGTACCATACTGTGACTGTGACTATATTCCCAATACTTTTGGGAATATAATGCATTTCATGCATTTATTGAAATATAAAGTTTAAATTAACTTTCCTTTAAGGCCTCAGTTATCCCTGCTGCTTGTTCACCTTTTTCTACCACACTTTTTTCTTCCAATCAACTTTCCATTAACATCCAATTAAACTTAAATAATGTTTTAGATTTCTTTGAGTTTTTGGTTTTTGCTAGCTGGGAGCTATAATCATCAAAACTAAATGGAAATATGTCGCTAAGTGTGTAAAGAAGCTACATAGCACACAAGTTTCACTTTTGAAATAAGTGACTAAAATCAGTTAAGTTTTGGATGATATACCAATTTGTCTAACAAAACCACATTACAGCAGCATTAGACTACCACATTTAATTCAGCAACATCTAGATATTTTTATTAGCTGTGAGACAGGAAATGACATTTAAATTAATCGGGGGGAGATTAAGGTTTACATCAACATGACTGATATTTACATTATGTCTTCCTGGCAGCTCAATCATGCAAGTATTATTCAGATGTTCTGTCATCTTGCTTTGAGGTCTCTCAGCATGACTGCTAAACGTTTTGCCCAGTGTTACTGAATCTTTCATCTCTAATTCAGCATCTACAATACTGATGATTAGTTCTTGTTTTGTTCTGCGATGAACTGGCGACCTGTCCAGGGTGTGCCCCACCTCTCGCCCGATGACTGCTGGAGATAGGCACCAGCCCCCACCTGCGACTCTACAAGGATAATCGGGTACAGTCAATGGATCGATGGCTAGTTCTTATTTCAGTAAGTGTAACAGTTGCTGCATGTCTGTGATTTTTAGTTTATAACACAGCTGTAAACACTAAATGAAAAACAACAGTCAGCTTGATTTTTGCACTTTACATGAAGTAAAACCAATCCAGCATGTTTACCTGCTACATTGTTGTCATACAAAACAAATATATTCTGACAGGAATATTAATCAGTGGTTTAAGGCATTCAACTGTAAATCTGCTATTTGTAAAGCCAAAATTTAACCGATCAGAGTGGTGTGAGCTTGTAAACTAAGATAATACAGCTTTTATTCCCGACTGAACAGTGATGCATTATTGAGTAATCACAGTGAGCGTATTTTAGTTCACATAGATCTCCAGTTTAAAACTATAGGCCCAATAATGAGACCTTACTCTTTGGTTCTATTGTAATACTTTAGACTTCCCTTTATATAATACGACATAATCTATTCTGTTATTTGACAAAACAAACCAAAAAAACCCACAAAACAAATAATATAATAAATCGCAGTTTTTCCTTTCATATCATCACACTGACCGCTGAAAAAACTGAGTAGGAAAAAAAAAGAAAAAGTGCCACATTGATAAACAAGAAAGTAGAAACTGGTAAACATGACATGACAGTCAGAGTGTATGATTAGGTTAGCTCCAGGGTGAAGCAGAGTGATCAGGTCTATGAAGAACAGTAGCCAGCACATGACAAGGGTCTGAGGCCAGAGCATGATGATGATGGAGAAAAGGTTTATGTGAGTCCAATTTCCTCCAGCACGCTGCGAGGGGTTTCTGCGTCCTGTGAGGGGGGGGGGGGTGAGAACCACAACTCGAGTGAAGGGATGCACACCTATTCAGCTGTGTCCAAGCATACACGGTGCCTTGCAGAGGTGTTCAGACCCCTTGAAATTTTTCACCATTTGCCATGCTACAACAACCAACTTCTATCCATTTTATGCACACGGGGAATGCTTCGAAATTCATGACATCCCTCCAGATATTGCTCCTGGGTCATCACCAAGTGAGGGAGTGTCAGCACAAACAACACCACCTGGTCTGTGTTAAGACTGTTTTTGTGCTGTTGAGCTTCATCCCCATAGCTTTTCTTTTAGACTTCTTCTCAACCAAACTAATTTCACCCGTTTTGGACTAGATAATCTCTCATTCGTAAATGTACCTCTCTTTAATATTGCTATAATCAGTGTTTATTGAAGACATCTGCTCGATCCTGCTTTCATCCAGGAAATATAATCTAGAAAACACAAAATCTGAGACAGCCTCAATTATGCCCCCATTTTGTATAATAAACCTGCTTGCTCATTTATATCACTCATTTCTTCTTTTGACACCGTTTTTGGTCCATTGCTCTGTGGATAACCTTTGTTGACTGGAATAATGGGGCCATCTCTACCATTCATCTCCTCTGCTTTTTCAGAGCTAACGTCATCATTCTCCCACCACTGTGCTGGGATAACAGATTTACTCACTAACCGCTAACACACAGATTAGCAGTGGGATTAGCTTCGTTCCTTTTGAACAGAGTTCTGAGATTCTGTCACTAATATTCATGAGGACTTAGCATCTTGCAGAACATGCTGAAATGTAATTCTTTTCTCCAGTTAGCCTTCTGACATGTTGAGTTACATTTTCTGGATCTGTCTAGAGTCAAGTTTCTGGCTAAATTAAAATCAATAACATGCACAGAGACCCATCTTACAGACTGAAAGTTATAGTCATCATAAAAGCCACCATGTATAGATGTAGACCAGTAAGACGCTTCCTACAGCTGGGCCTGTCTTTTTAAAACTATATTTTCTTTTTGTTCTTTATGACTTATGAGATGATATATCGATGTCAGAAGTTACTATAACTCTGCAGAGCTGTGCACACTTGTGTTTAGTAAATCATATGGGTTAGTTTGTCGCAAAAAGGAGGAGAGACACTTACTTTGGCATCCTAAGCCGCCGTTCAGCACAAAGGTAAAGAGAGGAATTTCATCAGAGCAGTGAAACAGAAAATCAGCTTCACACAGAAAGAGAAGCTAACATTCCAACACAGATACATCTGTAGAGACATATCGAGTGCAAAAAACTCAACTCAGAGCTGGAAAGATAAGTGACTGTACGATGTTCACCAGTGAGACACGTTACACAAGGGCAAAAACTTTTCTAAGTGTTCTATTTTTTTTACTCCTGTAACTGAGTATGCAGCACGTTATGCATTTATACCTCTTAAACTTTTTCCACATTGTGTCAGATTAGAACTACAAACTTCAGCATATTTTATTGGGATATTATGTGAAAGACCAACACAATGTAGTGCAGAATTATGAAGTGGAAGGGACATAATAGATCATGTTCAGTTTTTAAAAAAAATAAAAATGTAAAACATCATCTTTACCATCCTTCGCTCTGATATTAGTGTGATCCAGTGCAAATAATTGCAGGACAATCAGCTACTAAATTGCCAGAGCAACAACTGAGTCAACATATTCTTGTTAGAATGGCCCAGTCAAAGTTCAAGTTGGTCTTTCACATAAAATCCAAATCAAATAGATGCTTGTAATATGATAAAAAAAATATCAAAATGTTTTAGGGTATGGCTATTTTGCATGATGCTTCACACAATTCAGTTTGTTTCTGACACAAAAAATAAAAGCACATTATTAAACATCTGCCTAGATGTTTAATATTGTGCTACACAGTATAACAGAAATTTTAAGCTAAAATGTTATAACAGGAAAAAAACAACTGCTTAAACGATCAGAAATATATTATTTATTATATATAAAAAAAAAAAAAAAAAAAAAAAAAAAAAAATCAATTACTGCATCACTTGACTCATCATAATGGTCCAGTCATGCTTCTTATATTTGTTAGGAGGACACACTTTGGTAATGACATGCTGTGTTGAGAATAAGTGGTGCTTAATTTATCCACACAATTTTTATTTAGTGCAAAATAAATTTTTTTCTTCTTCTTCATCTATAAGCACTTACCTTGAGAGTGGATATTACATATCTATTCATATCTGATTAGTGCTCTATCTTTTTAATATGAAAATAAGGAAATAGAGTAGTGTCAGACAGAAATTAAGAATCTAGATTCTCGCTACTCATGGCTATTGTCTTAACAGACCTATTTCAATGTTACACAACTCCTAGTCATCACAAGAACAAGTCTGACAGAAAAAAAAACAAACAAAACATGTAAATCAATAATAAATGGTCGAACAGATAACACAACTTGCTTTAGATTCACATGGATAATAAAAAGTAAAATGTGACAAAAACATCTTCTGTGAGCCAAAAAACAAAAATATTACATTTGTGCACACAGTAACTTTAACATTAACCCCATGAGGCTCCAGTCTGTGTTTAAGCAGCTTAACAGTTAACATGTTAGCAGTTAACATGGCCGTACAGTGTGAGGCGTTCTTTTAATATTTCTCTAGAAATGAAACACTCAGGTCCTGAGAGCAAATGGAAGACCTAAGCACAGAACTCCCTGCATGCCTGTGCTGCAAACTCTGCAACAGGGGGCAGGCTTTCCCCACAGAGTGAGAGGGAGCAGCACAGGAGGGCAAAACAAGTGGCCCTCATGAATAATTGAGCTAATGTGTCCTATTTAACCAAAATCAGTGAGTTTGAAACATCTCATCTTGATCCAAGAGTTTTGCTAGTTAATTAACCATACATTTCATTTAGATTTTCATTCAGAGCTATTTAGCATATCAAAAAGAAAAAGATGGAGCAAAAAGACTAATAAAAAGGAACTTGAGCTTCATTTAAAAAAAAAAAAAAAAAAAAAAAAAAAAAGGACACGATGGATCAGGGCAACACAGGATGCGAACTTGCTACTTTACAGTAATAAAATATATAAATGTGCCACATATAGAAAAAAAAAAAAAAAAAATTTACCAGGTCGATGACAGACATGCGATAATGCATCAAAACAACAATCCCAACAGCTCACTCAACATATTAGTTTGATTTAAAAGTGAAGTTTTCTTGTTCCAGTAAGAGCAGCTTCTTTAAAAAAAAATCCGGTCCTTAAGTCACCACAGAATTTCACTTGTGGTTTACTTCCTGGACGACACATGGCTGTCATGTACCGAGTGGAATTGAAACAGAGACTGATGATACACCCCCCAAACATAACGTCAGGTGCTCAGAGAGCAGAAAGAAAGGTGCCAGGCACTGAGAAGCTCAGCATGCAGGGTGGACAGCAGCAGCAGCAGCAGCAGATGGCAGCCAATCAGTACACTTGCACATTAAAGTACTCATGACGGGGCTGAGGGAGAGAAAAGCACACAGCTTAGAAAACAAGGCAACACTCAGTGTGGTAACAGCCTCCACCGCATTCACACTCTGCAGCAGCAGGACATGCAGGGCACAGAGCAGCAGGCAAAATGCATCATTTCAAGACAAACTACTCTTCACTCTTTCCTTCATATTAAATTGTCTGCTTTGACAAACAGATTCACACAACGTTCATGTCTGCATGCTATGTTTCAGGGTAAGGCTTAGCATAGCTTTAAGGAACTAAACAGAAACCTAGCAAATGTTTTCTTACTGCTTAAATGTTTGTCAGGTTACAACCACAGCTTTCAGTGTATTTTGTTGGGATTCAATGTGATAGCCTGATAGCCTGACACCAAGTAGTGGTAAACTCTAGTCAAGCCTTGACCTGAGTTTTCTTCAACAGTTAACTGATTGAATCTCTCCCATAAAGCTTTAACTGGTGAAGAACCAAGGCAACAGCTGTTGTCTGGAGAGTCTCTCCCATCTCAGCTGCTGCCGCTTGTAACTCCTTCAGCATCATAGGTGTCCTGGTGGTCTCTCTCACTAATCTCCTTCTTGCTCTGTCACTCAGTTTGTGACAGGGCATGGGTCACATTCTTTCAGTTTCTTGATAACTGAGCTCCAGGGGATGTTTGGTGCCTTAGAGATTTTTTTTTAATCCATCCCCTTACTTATATTTTCTAATAATCTTTTCTCTGATTTGCTTGGAGTGTTCTTTTGTCTTCATGCTGTAATGGCAGCCAGGAATACTGATGAACAAGTGACTGGACCTTCCAGACACAGGTGTCTTTACACTATAATTACTTGAGACACATCTCCATTCCACCTGTTGTGAGACTACTAGCACCAACTGGCTGGACCTCTGTTGAATTAGGTCAGTCATTTTTAAGGAGATGAATATTTATCCAATCACTTCTTTTATGTTAAATATTTTTGTTATTTTTTTCTAAATCAGTTTTTAATTTCACTTTTTTTTGGTCAAAAAAGCAAAATTTAATTGATCATCATTGATTTGTATAAGCAATGAAAAGGGTAAAACATCCGAGGAGTGTGAATACATTTTACAGGCACTGTATGTTCCATGTCATGCAATACGTAACTCTACAATAAAAACTGCCAAAAACAAAACAAAAAAACAACAAAAAAAAAACAAACAAACAAACAAAAAAAAAAATAGCAGAATCACATGTACTTATTTTAAAAAGTTACTGCATGGGGAACAAATGAGTTAGTGATCCTATTATTTTCACTTGTGCACCTCTGTATCTATGGCCTAAAGGGAGATAATTTCAAACAATATATAGGGAGTGATTTTTGGTGTCCCACAACGGCTCTTTTCTTCTGCCCCACCTGCTGCTCATATATAGCACATAGTGAGGCCACCAGTGATACCGGCCACCTAGACCAGCCTGCTTAACATTCAAGAGTCCTTAACCGTAACATTCCCGAACCAGTGTTTTGTATCTATTGAAGAAAGACATGCAGCATTATGCTTTTACTGTGGATGGTCAGTAAGCCAAAAAGATACATTTTTGTCTCGTCAGACCACCTTCTCCAACATGTTTACAATGTTCCCTACATGGCTTGTGACAAACTGAAAACTGCTTTCTTTCAACAACAACCTCTTCCATAAAGGCCAGCTTTGTGGAGTACAAGACTAACAGCTGCTGACTTATATTTTTATAGAACTCCAGATTAATTACACTGAAGCTTGAGGTTGTAATGTGACAAAATGGGAGGAAGTTCATGTGGCATGAATATTTTTGCAAGATGAGTAATTTGTGTAAAAATCAGACGGTATGAAGATTTACATCAGTACTTCAAGTCAGTCATTGAGAGAGTTTCAAGTCAAACTGTTGTGCAAAGGCAACCTAAATGTATTCATATATTATTTTAAGCAGTGGAAAGTGGCAGGAATGATGTTGACATAAAATAAACACAAAGACAGATTTCTGTTCACAATACAACTGTACACTGTCAACAGTGAAGACACCTCTACCAGGAGACCGGGGATGGAACTAGGAAATCCATTTTAATAGGCAGAAACTGAGCTACAGACAGATTCTTAAACCGCACACATAGATATTAGGACATACAAAATAAACTACAGGATCTAGCGGTACAGACAACCTATACTCACAGACACAAAGTAGTCACCTTAGCTGGCCTAATTCTGGAAAAGACCAGAGGCTTCTGACGCCATATTTGGGACCATCACACCTGTGAGGCAAACATTTTCATAAGGACAAAGACTGGTCGATCAAATCTACCAGCCTACTCTACAACATGTCATCAAAATGTGCTGAAGGAAAAAAGGGATCAAGTATGCACCACTTCAACATCTACGGCGACATCTCAGCTCAGCCTGTCTCAGGTGTCTGCCACGCTGACATGCTCACAGTCCTCTGAGGCTTCATTAATCCTAAGGAATATCTGTCTGCTGGCAGCAAAGGGTCAGGTCTTGAGAAAAATTTCATTACAGCCCTATCAAAATAGCTTCCACTAAATCCACTGTGGTATGTTTTCTAATTACTGGGCTATGCCCTTACTAATACCTTGAAACACAAGGCAACGGGTCCAAAATAAGCCCCAACTGTCCCTGCACTGTTTTAACCATGCAAGGCTTGGAATACACCCATATATGTTCTGATCTCTAGTCTGATTTTTTTTCGTCTTGTGCGACTTCATTGTAACAGTAGTGCTTTAAAAGCTCCAGCTGTGTACCCTGATTACTACACTCTGTTGTCAAGTAGATTGCAGGTTAAATTGTTTTCTTCTTGTATGACTTGCAGCAATTTCACCACAGGAGGTCTTCTTTTAATGAGGTCTGATTGCTGCTTTGATTATAAAACAACCATAACAAGAGGAGGCACCACAACAAAAACAATTTATAGATAAATGAGTTTGGTTCTTTATTGCATAATAGATTTTTTTTTTCTGTTTTTAGGTTTTATGTAATGTTGTTTATGCCAGTAAAGAGCTCAATTTTGTAATGGTGCAGCCTGAGAGAGATAACTTTATGTTCTACTTCAAGGGTTTCAGTGTCATGAAACTGATTAATTTCTTTTCAGGGTGTATGATCATCGTGACCAAGGTGGGTGATATAATTGTGGACTTCCACACTGAAGACACAGGTAAAAGAACTGCATTAAAAAAAAAAAAAAAAATCTTCTCTGTTTGAAACATAAAAAATGTTGACGTATGGATAGTATTACCTTCTTCTCTCTGTCTTAAAAAACTGCTCCAATTGACTTTTTTGGAATGAAGGAATGATTATGTACCCACAGACATTATCAAAAGTCAAACTTCTTCCTGATGACTTTTAAAGATGTGGTCCATCTGTGCAGCCGTCCATTCTTCCGCTTATCCGAGATTGGGTTGCGAGTATAGCAGGTTCAAGAGTGGATCTTAAGACATTCCTAGGCTAGAAGAGATACAATGTCTCTTCAGTGAGTCCTGGGTTCTCCCCAGTTAGATGTGCTCAGAAAACCTTAAAAAGAAGGTACCCACAGGGCATCTTGATCAGATCCTTAATCTGCATCAACAGACTCCTTTCGATGTGGAGGAGCAGCAACTCTACTCTGAGTTCCTCACAGTATCTTTAAGGAGGAAACTGCTCCCATTCTTTGTGCCATGATCCATATCTCAGGACCATAGTTAAGTGTAGAAGGGTAGATAGACCTGTAAATCAAGTGCTTTGCTTTTTGACTCAGCTCCTTTTTTCAGAATGACAGACAGCAGCAGCGCCTGCATTACTGCAGACAAGGGCCCAATCCATCTATTCATCTCTGGACCCACCCTACCATCATTCATGGACAAGACACCTAGATACCTAAACTTATCTGTTTGAGATAGATACTGACCCCCAAACCAGAAAAGAGCCATGTCCCTTATTTGGGTTGAGACCCCAGACGTCGGAGTCAATTCTCATTCAGCAACTTCATAATCGGCTGTAAATTTCCTCAGACTCATTTCCCTTTTCTGAGTCATCAAATACTTTTCCAGAACTTTCCTAAGACCAGCCAACAGTCTCTCTCCAAAGCCTCTAATAAGCCACAGTCTTTGTGACCTCCTTCTTCAGGCTGTTGGCTTCAATTACCAATGGTGTTCGCAAAGGGGCCCTCTGGTTTCCATCATTAAAGGCAAAGACAACCTACAGGTCACAGCTCCTGAGAGTCTCATCTATGGAGGTCCTGAAAGGGAGGGTGGTGGGGGGGGTTAGAAGGTCTATTTGATAGCCTCACCTGCCACCGGATTCAACCAACTACCAGGTGGCAATCAGTTGAAAGCTCTGCCTCTTTGTTCACCTGAGTATACAAGACGTAACTCCACGGGTCTGATGATATGATTACAAAACTGATCATCGACCAATGGCACAAAGTGGCCTGATACCAACTTCGGAGAAAGAAAAAAAAATTAAGCTCCCCTGCAAGACTTGGGCTCCATAACCAAAGCTGTCTGTAGGGGTGAGGCCAACTATTTTTAGCTGGTACCACTTAACCCCCACACACCAGCTCTAGCTCCTGACCAGTAAGGTGACATTCCATGTCCCCAAAGCCAGATTTTGTTCCTGGGAATTAGTACACCAAGGCCCCTGACATCACCTGCCAACCAGCTTGAATGCACCAAAGTTAATTATTTATGGTTTACTGAGTTGCATTTGTTGAAACTACCCTCATTTTTACAGTTAAAAAAAAAATTAGAGTGGGTGCAGAACAAAAAGAGAGAAAGTATGACTTTGTTTCAAAAATGATTGGAGTAAACATGGGTGAGAGCCACAGAGACCCTTGAAAAGTAAGTAGGAAATGAGACATTGTTAGTTTTGATGTAATCATGGGATGTGTAAAGGAAATTAACGTGACCATCTTTTTAATTTCATAGCTTGATATTGCTGTTTTTGTGGAGCAAAAATAATATAGTAAATCTGGGACCAAAATAAAATATCTCATAAAAAAATAAAAGTAAAATAGGGTTTCAACATTCATTCATTACACAATTTTTTTAACATTCCAATTTATCTGATTTTCAACTCTTCTTCAAAAGTAAAACTACAAAAAGCTTATTTAAAGTTGAAAAGTGTTAGATTATTCCGCGTGTTAGTTGGGCTGCATGTGTACATGGAAAATTTAAACATTTATAGCTGTGTTCATGCCAGCTATAACCCTTTTAGTGCTGATGATGTACGTTTTGCTCAGAGTTAAAAGACAGTCAGACTGACTGAAACACATGCAGGCAGAAGTTCACGGCACGCAGAGCTGCAAAAACCCATGCTGACTGACTGACTTCATTATTCTAGTTACCAATTAAATGGATGGAGGCACGGATAGACCTTTACAAGATCTCCTCATTTGGCAAACTTCCCCAGTCTTCATTCTGGCTCTATAAATACAGAATTGAGCTGATCAATTTTTTTCTGCTCCTCTCGGGGTGACTACAATGAACATCTTATTTTGACTCCACTTCTTCTAATATCAGACACCATGTCACTGATTTACTGTATACAAAAAAAAGGGAACAAGCTGAGAAAGAACTTACCACAACCCTCTAAGGATCAGAGTACAGTCTGTGCACAGACAGCCCAGCTGTAAATACACAGACAGCTTCACATTGTGTCCTCTGGCATTTTGGACTTGTCTGAGCAGCAACTGCCTCACACAGATAATTATGATGGAACTCATTTACATTCCCTAACACTGGATCCATGAATACATAACCTAACAATTTCACTTTGGTTTCATCCAAATTTATAGTTGGGTAACATGAAAGGATTTACATCTTGATGCCCCAATTTTTCTGCTTAAAAGTACAATACTTTCACAATGAGATGGAGTTGATGAAAAGACTTAACATAGACATCTTTAATTCATGTGCAGTCCACCAGGATGATGTTTAGGATAATCTTTAGAATTTGGGTCTCAGTAATTGTTTTAGTATTCTTGGCATATTTTAAACCAGTAACATATTGTGGCACCAAAAGGCAAACCTGTGCAGTTTTTCTCCCTGTGTATAGAGAAAAGAATGTTCCTGTGTTCTCTCTAAATAACACTACTTTTCTCTGGTGGATGTTAATGGCCTTGTCAGCAGTGACCTGATTTCCTTTCCAAGAACTCATTAGCTGGAGCCTTTTGGAGCACTATCTCACTGAATGTTGAGGAAAGAAATGCAAAAAAACCCCATCAACCTGCTGCTTGACTGATTAGCTTTATGGTAAACTGGGTTTCACCAACTATTTCTTTATTGTAACAATGCTTCTTGGCAATTAATCTAACACCGTAGGGAAGTCTGTTTATTTCACCCTAAATGATGCTACATTTGTAAGCAAAATGCATTTGCACAGCAGAGTTGAGTATGTGGGTTAGGCTCATGAAAAGCTTGTCATATCCACCTTGCTGATGCCAAGCAGCGTGTGATCACTGGGGCAATCTCAATGCTGAGCGATATTAACGTGAAATACTGCAACCATTAGCAATTCCATTTCTCCACTGTTAAGCAGGGTTCACGTTGTGTGATTATCAGCGGTCTTGGCCAAAATCTCTTGTTCTACATAAAAATCTCTGGTCATGAGCTTGAATTGGTGGTCTGCAGTCATTTTGTGTTACAGATGCATTGAGCACTGATTAAGAGCTCCCATAACCAAAGACGACCTGCGACAAATATCAAGTAGTGTCTAGTATTTTCTTGCCAAATTGTGAAATGTGCAAAGGCCCTGCTACGACCAACGTCTGACCTTGTCTTCTTTTGTGAATCGGTGAGCATTTCTACTGTTGTCTCCCTTCCCTCCGGCTCCAACTTTGTCTTTTCACTGCCTGACTTCAATTCATTGTCCATTCATTAATGGTCTGTTAGTTGAATCTGTCTGATGTGACTGTGTCAGCAAGTCTTGCAGTTTGGCATCTTCTATCATAAAGTGTGACAGGAGGTACTATGATAGTGACGTTAATCCACAGGTCAATCAACGAATGAACTCCGCTGCCAATCAAATCGCTTGCATGAAATACCCAGCTTGGCCTGGCTTGTACCATCCCTGAGGTGGCTCCAAAACACGGGAAGGAACCACACAGGATCAGCAAATAGAGGCGATTCTGGCCGGGGTTGACTGAGGAAGAGCCGGTTAAAGCCAAGCCCGTGGAGAAGGGGCTCCGAATTTTAATGTTTGCCCCTACAAAGCGGGGTTTATCAGAGACTACATCTAGGATTTGGGAGTGGAGAGGATGGAATGCCTTGCCTACGGTTCTGGTCTCAGCCCCATTAAACACTGGTGGGATCAACTGTGATGTGCTATTCATCTCAGAATGACACATGACCAAACTAGTTGTCTTCCACAAATGCTGGTTGAAGAATTGCATTTCATACCACAGCAATGTGTGACCAAGCTGGTGCCCAGCATGAGGAGGAGGTGCCAGGCTGTTCCGGTTGTGTATAGTTCTCCCACACGTCACTGAGTCCCCTGTTTGTAAAATGAAAAAGCTGGTAAACTACCAATATGTCATATCTTCAAACTTCAATCATCCAGTTCAATAAACAACAACAACAAACAAGAGTGAAAAGGCAGAATATGCTGTTTGGGATTGGCAGAGAGGATTTGGCAAGTTTGCTTGGGTGTAACTCAACTCAACCCACAAATGGATTTAGCTTACAAATATGGCACCAGTTGAAAGGAAATAAACAGACTTTTCAACAGTATATGATTTATTGCCAAGAAGAACAACAAAGAAATTATTGACCAAACAGAAATTTTCCAACTGTTTGTGGTAAATATGCATATCCTTTATCACGGAGAAGTGGGATTGTTTTGTGGTCAGTGATTGGGTCGAACATAAACTGGATGCTTGAGAATCTCCACTTACAGTTACAGTGTAGTAATATGTGAAGCCTTAATTCCAGAACTACTATGGATGTTAACCTACTGGTGCCCTCTAAACATGAACAAAAGTTCTATCATGCTACAGAGTTGACATTTAAAGGGCATATACCATCATGTTTAAATGTTTTTTTCACTTGTGTTCAGGAAGATCTGTAACTTAGTCAAAGTTGCTGAAGACTTTAGGTATGGAACACCGAACTCCACGCTTATTACATGACACAACCTACCCTAACCAGAGACAAAACTTGTGATAGTAACATCTCCAGCTCAAACACAAGTTTAATTATTTATTTGGTGATTTCTCTAGTGGGGAAGAACAAACAACTGTCATCAGGATACTTCTATTAGCAAGTTATCCTGTTAATCTGTAAAACATAGCAGAAGTGAATGAAAGCAGCTGAAAAATCTCTTTTTTTTTTTTTTTTTTTTTTTTTTTAAAATCAACATGTAATCAGCCTATGCTTTACTTGTCAGGGTTTAGCTGCACTACACTAAATTTTATTCCAAGGATGCAGTCTATCGTCACTCAAACTTGATAATTCCAATTACAGGTACTATTATCACGTTTTCACCTAAAAAAAAAAAAAAAAAAAAAAAAAAAAAAAAAAAAAAAAAAAATTCAAGCTAATGCTACACACATGGTGGCCAAAAGGCAAGTTAAAATACTGATGTACAAACTGTCATCCGTTTGGCTCCGACACTAAGGGGGGGAAAAAAAAAAAAAAAAAAAAAAAAAAAAAGAAGACTGTAGTCACTGCTTTAGCTAATTATTGACAGTACACACACACTGGAGGACAGTTGGAACCGTATGGTTATTCATTTAATTCAAAAACAAAATCCATAAATGTCATTTTAGACATAGGAAATAGTGTAAAAAAAACCAAAAAAAAAACAAAAAAA
Organism: Anableps anableps; assembly: GCA_014839685.1. Taxonomy (NCBI): domain Eukaryota; kingdom Metazoa; phylum Chordata; class Actinopteri; order Cyprinodontiformes; family Anablepidae; genus Anableps; species Anableps anableps. Next base: position 8,129,902 of record CM026070.1, read on the forward strand.
AAACAAAAAAAAAAAAAAACAAAAACCAGTAAAACACATTTCTGTACCTGAGAAACTTTATCCTCTCAAAAGACACCAACAGTTGCCTCAATGGCCTACCTGCCTAGTCTGCTATATTATCTGTTAGATCCCTGGTGGTGTCGTTGTCTCTCAGTTTTTGATTGTTCCTTTTCTTGAAGCCATGATTCCATTTTTTTTTTTTCCAAAAATTTCAGGGGAAACAAAAAAGCTTTGAACAAAGACACCATTTTTGGTGCACGAGGAGAAGTCTGTTCTCTCCACTTTTACAAAGCTCACTTTCGCTGCTCAGACAATCTTTAGGGAAAGTAAAAGTGCTTACCCAACACCTGTTTGTGCTAGAAACAAAGGGCCAGACATCTTTTCAACACTCCTGTTGGAAACGGTTTTTTTCCCCCCAACAATCCGTTTTCTGTTTACAACACTGAACATTTCCTCTTTGCAGTTCAGACCAACATGTCAACATCCATGGTAATGCATTTCTGTTAGAAAAGCGGGGCTCTAAAGGCTCTTTTAGTATATAAAAAGGTGTATTTTAAAAATACTCAAATTATTGCTTTGAAAAAGTCTTCAGAAAGAACAACTTTAATTTATTTTTGCTTTGTAGTTTTTATTTGGCTTTAAACTATATTGATATTTGCCCTTCAAAATGGCAGCTCCATCAGGCATATAAGCTTTACTATGAGGTCAGTATAAAGCAGATAACACACCAGAAACTCTTATGTCACAATCCAGTTCTGAAATTTTGCCATTGCTGGTGTGTTAATTCTGCAGGCTATAGTCTATCTAAGGCTACTGATCTAAGACTACAGGAAGGCCTACATTGAGTTTAACAAACTGTACCTGCAAACAGACGCATCTGAAAGTCTATATTCTGCAAATCACAACAGCAAAGAATACACAAGCAGAGAGAAACATGTCAGCTGCAATAAAGATCAAGCAACCTAAATGCAAGATACATAAAGCACAATGAAGAGCATGATGAGAAAAATATCAAAAAATAAAATGAGAAAATATTTAAGAAAGAACCAGGAAGAATTTAACCCAGACCACCAGTTAGATGTATGGTGGTGTATTCAGTATAAAAAAAAATAAATAAATAAATAAATAAAAAAAACAAAACAAAAAAAAAAAAAAAAAAAAAAACAAAACCCACTGTTTACAATCTAGTTTACTGCACCAAAAACATCAAGTGGAGCAAAGAAAGGTATGAGAACAGAACTTTTAAAAAAAAAAAAAAAAAAAAAAATACATGTGGAGTATCGTTGTGCCTTTGCACTCAATGACCACGTACAACAATTGTTGGGTTTTGAAAAGTTAAAGCCCAAAATATTTTAAACTGTTTATACATTGTTTTTGTTTGGATGCTGTACTTTGCCATGTTTTTCCTCTGACGTCTTTTATTAGAGAAACTAATATCGTGTGGACAAAATAGTGTCGGAACACTTCTAGACTGGACATTCTGGTCAAAACTACACAACTTCAACAACTAAACTAAGATATAAAGCAATGTGCTTCATAGTCAAACACATACAGCTCCTGCTGCAATTATTTTTGGACTAAATCCTGATCTCATGTTGGAAAGTGAATTTTCACTGTTGACCTTTAGTGACCTGTCTTGTCTGTAGATTAACTCTTAATAAGAAAGAGTGCTATGAGGATGAAATTTACTAAAGGGAAACAAAGGAGGTAAAACAAAACAAAACAAAAAAACCTTTTACTTGTCAAAGCACTCACCTTGTTGAAAAATACTGAGTGGTCTACAGTCTAAATATGAAAACTCACATACCAATGTAAATGTATGTTTCGGTCTCAATTTGATCTAGGAGTTTACAGCCCCCTCCACACATCTAGCTTTTACTGCATTACCATAATCTCACACTGAAAAATGTAAAACAAATCAAATCCTTAAAATGATCCCACAAAAAAAAAAAAAAAAAAAAAAAAAAAAAAAAAAAAAAAAAAAAAAAAAGCTTTCCTCTCATACAGTCAAAAACATAAATATGTGGGGTTTCCAATACTCTACTTGGACATTAACTGGAACTGTGCACTTTGGGCTGATGAGACAGAAATTTTTCCATCAAAAAATACTCCAGATGGTTGCAAATATGCGGAAAAGCACATCATGCCCTTTGTTAAATATGGGAGAGGATCTGTGATGCTGTGGGCACCATGACTTTCAAAGCCCTGGGAACCCTATTGGCACTGTAACATGAACTCTTTGAAATACCAGGCAATTTTAAATAGAGATAAATGAACTGAAAGTGGGTCATTATTGGGTTTTTCAGTAGGATAATAATCCATAACATACAGTAAAATCAAGACAGACATGGGTCACCAGACATAAGAGGGACCTTCCATGGTCATCTATGTCCTTGGGACTAAGATGGTCAGCGAAGAAGGGTAATTTCCTACTGAAAACCTGAGAGCAGAAAGCACAAAATAGAATCCAAGGACAAAGATGGTCCAAACAGCAATAGTCAAATATCCCTCTCACTGTATGAGCTAACCTTGTGAAATGTTAACGGAAGGCTAAGTGCTGTCTTATTTGAAAACGAAGTTGTACAAAGTTATAACAGCAGATGTGCTAATCACTGTGGATCCACATTCTAATAAAAACAAAATGTGATTAACCTTGTTTTCCCCCCGCTGATTAAATAAACTGAAATTAAAGGAAGGATTTCATTATTTTTTTTCAGTATGAGGTTATGCTACTGCAATAAAAGATGTATTCATTTTATTTCATATGCTGCAAAACAGATTGCTTACATTGATGGCAAGGCGAAAAAGCTGAAAAGGGCCAGGGTGGCTTGTGTCAACTCTTATTTGCTGATTAGTAACATCAATCCTGCCACTAATTCAGTTTTATAGACAGAATAAATAAAGTCACAAAACAACATACAAACACGTTATTTAGGTACAAGACCTGTTATTACAGTCCTCATTAATAACCAAAGTTATCACCAAATTATTAAAATGCAGCAATGATGCACTAATCTAAAAGATGCAGGTTTCCATTTTATTTGTCGCTGATGTAAAAAATGTTAAGTGTGTGTTCTTCTTGGAAGACAGATTCAAAATGAAAAGAAAATGACATAAAAATAAGAATTATTGCTTTAACAGAGAATGCATTATCGGTCTCACCTCCTGCAGCAGGTCCGCCTGCTCGATGGCCTTCAGAACATTCTTCTTGGACGTCTCCTGAGCCTCCCCGCCCAGCAAGAACTCATCCAGAATGAAGTAGGCCTTCTCAAAGTTGAAAATAATGTCAAGCTCACAAACCTGGAAAAGTAAATATATACAGTATACATTGCAGTAGTTATTGAGTTCAACTGGTGGTAGCCTTAGATTTTTACACTTTATCAAAGAAAAATACAAACATAAATGGAAACTGAGCAAGAAGCCCAAACGCACACTGCCAAAGTATTTATCCAGCAGCTCCACGTATCTGTGGATGATTTCCAGTGTGATGAGCTCATTGTCCTGGTCCTCTATGGCACAGCAGAAATACAGGCTGGCATATCTACAACACAACAAGGACACAAAGTGTTCAAATAAGCCTCTTTTACAAGAAGAAGTGGAACGACACAATATATCGAATCACAATCATTACAATATCAGGGCAATCATAAAGGACTGTTTGCATGCAATATTTAGTAGGATGTCATACTTCGAGGTTCAGGTCTTCACACTGTATATTGATCACATATTTAGCCAGATGGATCAGCGGTAACGGCAATTTATGTGCATTCCTGGTGTTTATCTTGAGATGCTAAAGCTCACAAAGAGCGGTGGGAGAAGTGTGTGTTGGTAAAGAAAGAAAAAAGTCTGGAAAATGTGGGTTAGTCGTAAATGAGGTCATCATCATAATTTTCAGCAACAGCATCGCCATTAAAGATTTTCTTGATATTGTGCAGACCCTAGTAAAAAGCAGGAGCCAGGAGAGCTGACTTTATACGTTATATAGACAGAATCTTTAAGTGATGTACAGTATGGCCTCCCTTTGTACTTAAATGCTGCTGAGAGAGGAGTTCTCAGTTGTTATAAAAGATGGCTGCTTATTGTGTGCAGGGTGTTCATTAAAAAGCCAGAAGCCAGAGGAGGATGCTGAATCAGTTAAGCCCCTGCCACAGTTCTTTATCCCCGATAATCCCAAAGGCTCTCTTTAAGCATGTGATGATTGGCTAATAAAGAAGCTGGTCAGCTGGTCCTCTCCAGCCAGAGGGTGGGGTGAGGAGGCAGCAAAGGAAGATGGTCTGCAGACTTGGTTTCAGGCAAAAATCAAGGTCTTGCCTGCTTTATAAAAACAGCAGGGTAGTTTCTTGCTTACTGTTCCCAGTTATTGGTTCTAATCTTTAGGTTTTGCCTTGTGTACTTCATTTCTTCTATCTTTTAGAAATGATCACATTAAAAATGGACCTTAATAAAATGAATTTTTATGAGGATAGATGTCCTTAAATGCAAACGTTTAACTTTAGTATGAATTTACTTCTTATGCTGCTGCTGATTCCCTGAAAGAGCTAATTACTAACTAGAGTTCAGCTGGATGCAATTTAATCTCAGTAAAAACTGAAAAGCGTGGACTCTGTTTAGTCATTAGCAATCATCAGGCAACTTCTGAAGGAAATTGTTTGCACTCAAAGAAAACGGGGCTGAAAACGTTTGTATACCACACTTTTCAGTTTTTTTATTTGTAAAAAATATTTTGAATCATGTATATTTTTCTTTCTACTTCACAATTGTATCTCACTTTGTGTTGGTCTTTCACTCAGAATTCCAATGAAATGTATTTATGTTTGTGGTTGTAATGTGACAAAATATGGAAAAGTTCAAGGGGTATGAATACTTTTGCAAGCCACTGTATAATCCAGACAAAAACAACATCATGAAGACCAAGGACCGAGGAGACATGTATGTACATCTGTGTAAATTGTAATGAATGAATCCAACCCAGTCATTGTTAGGGCAGAAAACACAACCTTTGAGCCAAACTGTTATAAAATTAGACGTCTTAATGTACAACTAAAGCAGAGATCGACCCAATACCTGATCTCTCAGCTAGTTTTTTTTAAAGATTATTTAAAAGTGAGGGAAAACAAACTCTTCACTATTTAGTTTAACTTCACAATCAACTAAACACCATCATAATATTCTGTTTAAATAACAGTAGCTTTAATACTTGGTACAGTCCACTTCACAGACTTTATCACACTTATAATAGATTTATCATAAATGTATAAACACAGCTAACATGTTTTACACTTCCTAACATTTTAGGGCAGGTTTAGCCCTACTTAGGCAGGGTCAAAACCCCCTTTAACTTGCACCATGCATATTCAGGACCTCACATAATCCAATCGAGAATCTGAGTCAAGGTTTAAAAACTGCTGTTCACTGGTGATAAGGACTTAGAATTTTATCACAATATTTTGTGGTACCACTGTGATAACAGTAAAAATTATGGTAAAAATAACTATTCCTTCTTCTTTAGGTAACTTTATGGCTGTGACTGAATGACACAGCATTCATAGCACCACAAATACAGATCTTGAAAAAAAACATTCCCATTTGATACAGGCTTCTTCAGGATGCCACTTACTTAAGGAGGTGTGATTTATATCAGTAAACTGCATACAGTAGCTGCATTTAATCATACTTTTGAATTTACAGATATTTATTGATGCTCTCTTGGAATAAACTGTGTGGAGAAAATGGTAAAAATAACATTTCTGATAATACTGTTAGTTTTGTATTTTACTTAACATTAATTGAAATTTATCTAGACGATAAATCAAAATTCTTAATGTGATAAGAAATTTTTCATGATAAAGGATACAATAAATGCCCACCCCTACTGTTCATAGACACTCTCCATCCAATCTGACTGAGTTTGAGCTATTTTGATAAGAAAAGTGAGCAAAAACTGCTGTCTCTAGAAAAACAGCAATGAAAAAAAACAACAACTTTTCATTATATAAATACAGCTTGTAAATAAACCTATGTCTCTTTAGGCACCTTCAGCCCATGTTAATCTGTCCATGCTGGGCCACTCAGCCTCATCAATAGTCTGCCTGCTTGTCTGTTGGCACAGCAACAGGATATAATGAGGGGAAAATTGATACTCCTCCTACTTATAGTCTATTCATGATGGTTTTATCTCATTGCTAACAGTCTTTCCTGATCCCCAGACTGAACCACATATTTAACCAATAAGTTGATGAAGGTTTAGAAAAGATTTGATTCATAACCAAGCCCAATCACCACCCACCTCTTATAAACAATCTTTAGGTCTCTCCACTCCAGAAAGCTGCACATTTTAGGCTTCCGGGCCAGGACGGTCTGTACCAGCTCTCTGGTGATCTTCTTTTTCTCTTTGTCAGACAGAGGCACGTACCATTTCTGCAGCCGGAGCTTGCCTTGACGACTGAACAGAAGCATGAACTGCATCTGAAATGAAGGGAGGACAAAACAGAGATGTGAATGAAAAGATGAGAGGAAGACGTGGGCGGTAAGGAAAGACATCCACACAATATGGCAATAAACATAAAAAGAGAGAGCAAATTCCTTTTATGTGAAGGAGGATGAAGCCATTCTGGCTCTGACAAGTTATGCCAAATTAAGGAGGTCGACATGGATGTTGTTAGGTTTTAAATGCCCCCTAGTAATTCTATATTTCATATAAAAATGTTTAAAAAAAAAAAAAATCATTGCAGGCATGTTCTTTATATAAAGTAGCAAGACTATGGATTAATAGAAATAATACCAGATTTAATTCATTCCTAAAAATGAGCAAGTTATTTATAAAACCGATTTAAAAAAAAAAAAAAAAAAAAAAAAAAAGTCTGCTCATTCAGGCCTTTCTCCTGAAACACTTAACTTCAATAAATCACAATACCTTCAAAAAGCTATAACACAGCATTTCCATAGTAAAAATAATTTTTATTCTATGTATTATTCTAATTTTCTAAGAACCAAAAATGTATTTATTTTTATCTGCAAGCCAAATTAATACAAATTTTGTAAAAATAATGTAGATATCATTGTGTGTAATGAAGCGAGACATTTTTTTAATCACTTGAATTCATGAAATAAACCAAATATATCAAAATATTTAAATTTCTTGAGAACCTCTGCATATAGTGCCGTGAAAAAGCACTTCCCCCTTACAAATGTCTCTTGTTTGTATTTGCCACATATACAATATTGAAGACCAGAAAGTGTTAATGTCAGACAAAAATTATCTGCCTAAATACAAAATGCAATTTTCAAACCATATTTTCACATTTTGATAGAAAAGAAAGCTATCCAAACAAACTTGACCCTATATATTAAAATAATTACCCCGTACCTAATAACTAGTTGCAAGTGTGTTGCAAGTCTAATCACTGGCTGTGCCACCTTTGGCAACAACTGAATTCAAGCATTTGGGAATCTTTTGCGTCACTGTGGAGGAATTATTGCCCACTCTTCTTCGCACAACTGTAATATTTCATATACACCAAAAGGTTTTGAAGCATAGCTTGTTTAAGGTCACACCATAGCATCTAAATCAGATTTAAGTTTGGATTTTGACTAAGCAACTCAAAAAAACCTTTAATGTGTTCGGATAATTGTTCTGCTACATAACCCAAGTGCCCTTGAATTTAAGGTCCCAAACTGATAACCAGGCATTCTCATTCTGGATTTTCTGACAGGGAACAGATTCATGGTTCCATCGATTATGGCCAGTTGTCCAGGTTCTAAAGCAGCAAAGCAGCCCCAGACCACTACACTACCACTGCTATGTTTGATTGAAGGTATAACGTTTTTTTCTTTAGTCAGCATTGGTTTGGCCTTTGAATTCTACCATGCATGCCAGTTTTTGACCAGTGCCTTTCTTACTGTTCAATCAAGAATACTGACATTTATTGAAGTAAGTAAGGCCTGCAGTATTTTTAATGTTGTGCTGGTTTCTCCTGTGATCTCCTGGAAGAGTTTTACATCCACTCTTAGAGTAATTTGGGTCGGCCGGCTCCTGGGAAAGTTCACCATTCTTCCATGCTTTTTCCATCTGTGAATAATGGCTCTCACCGTGGTTCAATAGAGTCCCAAAGTGGCTTTATAACCCTTGCCAGACTGAAAGATGTCAATGACTTTGTTTCTCAACTGTTTCTGAATTTCTTTATATCAGGGCATAACATGTTGCCAACATGAATTTTTAGTCCACTTCATGTTGTCTGACAGGTTTTGTTCAAGAAATTTATACAGGTGTGGCAGCAATCTGGCCTGGATGCTACTAGTGAAACTAAGCAGGGAAAAAAATGTAAGTAATCAAAGTTAAGTCATGATTTAACAAGTGGGGGAGTTATATTTCTAAACAAAGACAAGCTGGTTTGTATAGGTATTTTTCACTTAATGAGCTATTTGCAAACTGCTTTTTGTATTTACTCATTTTGTCTTTGATAACAAAATATGTTTAATCTGAAGCGTCTAAGTTTATATATATATATATATATATATATATATATATATATATATATATATATATATATCAAAAACTAGAAATCTGTAATAACCTAGCCCTTGGGGCAAGGCCACTCCTGTCTTTCAATTCTAGTGACGTCCCTGGAGATAACTGCAGCCACCAGCAGGAGCAGAAACATCAATGACTAATCTGTCCTAAATAAATCAATTAATTCAAGGATTTTTTTTTTTTTAAACAAAAGAATAACCTACTGTAAAAAAAAAAGAGAAGAAGTCATAAACAGTCAAAAAAAAAAAAAAAAAAGGGCTACTGTTTATGTATACTGTTTTCACGTGATTAAGATTAACAGCGCTCCATTTTACTATAGGTTTAATTTCTGCCTGAACAGTTAAGATTATAGCCTCCTAAAAATTAACATAACACTCTCACGGCGTTTCTATGACAAAGTCCTTCTTGGTGCCAAACTATCTGGTCAATTATCTCCAGGTGGTTAAACATCATCCTACCGTTATGAACGCATGAACACAGCGGAACGGAAGAACCCTTAACCCCGTTATTCTCCGGTTAGCACTAGCAAGTTTTCACGTCACCCACACCGTCTAAAGCACGACAATTCCACCCAACATTTTAAGCCATTTTAATTTCACAGCCCAGCAACACAGTTTTAAAGCTACTCACCATGAATAACAGCACTATATTCCCGTCTGAAGAGATGAACTACCTCGGTTCCACCATATACCATGGGCAGGCGAAACCTCGCTTTCGATTGGCTACCAACAAGCTGGTGGTGGCTGTCATTGGTTAATATGTGTCAACAGTTCCCGCCCTTTAGACGCTTTAATTTAATACTCTAAATCTTATTGGTTGCTTCAAACAGCAATCAAATCACGACTTAAGCGAATAAGAGTTTAAAAGCACCACAATTCAGAACAAAAACACCAGGCATACCCTGGCTTTGTTAGGCTTTTAAACTGTGTCCGACCGGTATTTAGGTCAGCTCACAAAGTATGTTGTGTATGGGTGAATCTCAACTCCAACCTGTCCCATATCTATACAATTGTCTGTGAATAATCTGTGGCAAATATCAGTGGAACAGCAAAAAGCAATGCTGCTGATGTCAGCAAGGAGACACCTATAGCCTTAAATAAGATTAGTTCACTGATTCCCAGTAATTAGTGTCCTTTTTTGTTTAAGAACGCTGCTTTTAAATCACTCTAAATGGTGATTATCAGACTTACATTATAATTATAAACGTGAGCTCTGGTCTCCCATCAGATAGACTAATGCCCTTATTTGACCACAATAAAACAATTAAAATCTGGGATTGTTTAGCACAGTATTCATACAAAGTATTAGTATTGATACACCTTGATCTTTTTTCCACATTTTGTCACATTAAAACCACAAACTTTAATCAGTCGTATTGGGATTTTATGAGAGACTGACACAAGAGTCAATAGATGTAAAGTGGAAGGAAAAGAAAGATTTTTTTTTTTTTTTTTTACAAATTAAAAATCTCAAAAGTAGAACACATACTTGAATCTCCCTAAACAAAATTAAATAAAAGCAAATGCAATCAGAAATCTGCCTATTTGGAAAATAGTGCCTGTATGCAATTAAATCTCAGGCCTCTGAGGTTTGTCAGAGAACATTAGTGAACAAATGGCATCATGCAGACCAAGGAACACAGCAGAGAGGTCAGGACATTTTAAAGCAGGGTTAGTTTTTTTTGTTAGTTAGTTTTTTTTGATGACTAAACAATTGGTATGTCATCTGAAAATCAAGAGTATGGCACAGCTGGAAAACTATCAAGGCATGGCCAGCCACCTAAACTGACAAGATTGACAATAAGAGCATTTCTCAGAGAGGCAGGCAAAAGGGCCATAGTATCTCTTGAAGAGCTGCAGAGGTCCAAAGCTCAGGTGGGAGACTCTGTAGGTAGCATACATACTAGTGGTGTATTTCACAAATCTGACCTGTAAGAAGCAGTGGCAAGAAGACAGCCAGTGTTGAAAGAAACCCTTAAGAAGTCCTATTTGCAGTTTCCCAGAAGCCTTGTAGAAGACAAAGTTAACATGTGACAACCACCCTTCAACATACAGCCAGAGCTGCAATAGAATGATTTAGATTTAAATGTGTTTGAATGGTCAAGTCAAAGTCCAAGCCAAATTCCAATTGACAAACTGTGGAAAGACATGAAAATGAATATTGCGTCCAGTCTGGCTGAGCTTGAGCTATTTTGCAAAGATGAATGGGCAAAAACTTTAGTCTGTAGATGCACAAAGCTTAAAGTCACATATTCCAAATGACTTTTAACTGCAGCAAATAGTGATTCTACAAAATTCTAGAAATTCATATATCATTTACTCTCTACTTCACATCCATCCATCCATTATCCATCACGCTTATCCTTGCAGGGTCGTGAGTGGAGCTGATGCCTATCTCCAGCTGTCATCGGGTGAGAGGCGGGGTACACCCTGGACAGTTTCTACTTCACAGTAATGCACAATTATTTGTTGGTCAACAACATAAAATCTCAAGAAAATACATTGAATGTTTAACCAAATTAAACCGTAGCTTAGCCATCTATCAAGTTATTTTTAATGGTAGAAAATTTCTGTGCAGTTTCTGTTGGATGGCAGCTAATGAACGAAGAATACAGACTTGAAATTGTTACCAGTGTTAAACTAAACAATATGTTCTACAGACCACTGATGACTACTTATCAGAGGATCTTTCTCTCCTGAATGTTGACATGAAGCCATCCACAGAAGCACAGATGCACTGTAATAGAGCTGCCCAAGGGAGGTGTCTAAGTGCCACTAAAGAGTATTATGAGGCCATCACAGCCCCGTGGATTATAGTAATCCTGTCCACCAGAGTTGGGCATCACACATATGTCATTCCAGCACAGCTGAAGAAGAAGATGGAGGTCTCAACTCATTGTGCTGCTGTGCTCTTCCTCCTGCTCCTTTCTCAGGGTAAGTCGCTGTGGACTTATGGCAGGGATGTTACTCGCAGAACTGTAAAATAAAACATTGTCCTGCTATTTCTTTATATGATTGCAACAACTGTTACTTACATTGTAGGACACAGCAGACAGGAACAAACATGGAACAACATGGAGACAAGTGCTCTATCAGCTGTGCAGTTTTGCTTTGGAATATTATTCAGATACATGGACCGAATAATAAGAGATTCCTGTTTATTTGCAAAAATAGCCTCTAATGGTTGGATGTGTCTTTTTCTGTGAGATTTAGTTGTGTCTGTTGGTTTTTTATGCAATCTGTTCTTTTATCTACTTTTTTTCTTACATTTGTGCAGCCGTGATCACGGTTAGATCACAGGAGGTGAGATTGCGTTGCACTAGAAAGCTGAAATCTGATTTAAGGTGACTCAAAAAAGTGACCTTGGATTGAGTCCTCCCTGTACATTCCTCAGGAAGAGGAGGCCGTCCAGCAGGAGGAAGAGCTGCAAGAAGAAGAGCTACAGGAGGAGGAGCAGCAGGTGATCGAGACATGGACACGGAACGTCAAAGCCTGCACCTGTGACTGTGAGTCCGTGGATTCGCCCACACGCATCCCTGCTGCTATCTCACCCGTGCCCTCGACCTCTCTGCCACCACCTCAGGCTCACCCACTGAACTGCATGCCAGGTAAGGACTCAGCAAGGCTCACCCCTTCTGGCTTAGAAGGCAACTGAATCTCCTTTATTTATCAGGTAGGTTTGAAGGACAAAGACATGCTGATGAGGAACACTTCATTGAAACTGATGACTGGTAGTTGTTTCCTGTGGATTTTATTTCAGGACTCTGCAGTACGCAGAGGCTCGCAGATGGTGTGGAGGATCCCATCTTCTGGTCCCCAAATACATTTACAATCTAAGCTCAGAGTCTATTGTGATGAGCAATCGCCATCTTTTACAATCTTACACTTTCCCCACCGCTTTCTTTGCAGGATAGCAGATAAAAGGGGATTAACAATGACTGTTTGAGATTTAGATATGAACAGTTGTGCTCAACAAGCCTGGCATGACAAATGTTGTTTGGGTAATCCCATTACCTCTGCGGGAATGTGATGAGCAGATTAGCGAGCTCAAAATAAGGCCTGCCCTGTACGCAATGCATTATAGTGTGGAAGGACGCGTGCATCAGATAATGCTCCAATTATCTTCCCCTGTCTTATCACGCTATTCTTTTAGTATCAAAGCTCAGTGTAAGCTGGATCACTTCAAGCCGTAAATCTGGATACAGGAACTCTGACCTGTCGGCTGTGCTCTTTGGTCTTCATGATGCTGTTTGTTCACTAATGTTCGCTAACAAAACCTCTGAGACCTTCTCAGAACATCTGGATAAATACTGATATTAAACTGCACAAAAGGGGACTCTGTTCACTAATTAGGTGACCTTTAAGGAAATTAGTTACACTTGATTTGAGGATCAGAGTAAAAATGGGTGAATCATTTTCAATCCACTTCATTATTATGCCCTGCTTTAGTCAATCAAACAAATTAGGGTTTGTGGTGGTAACATGACAAAATGTGTAAAGTTTTATGGGATATGGACACCTTTGTAAGGCATTATAACAGCTTAGACACCCTTAACCTTCTGGTCATGTTATTTAAGGCTGGACCTTTTCTTCAGCTTATTCAAAGTGCTGAAGAGAGAGTCCTGATTAGAATTAAAAAGAGAGAGATTTTTTCAACATTTCAATATTAGCTTCTTTTCATTGGCTGCCTATTAAACCCAGAATAAAATATTAAAGTTCTACCTCTTACTATCATACAGCAGAGATGACTGTGCCATATGTTCCTAACAGAACACTTTGAATTGGTGGTTCCTAAAACTTCTAAAAGTAGAAGGGCAGGCAGCTCTTTTAGTTATCAGGCTCCTCTCCTGTGGGACCAGCTCCCAGTTTTAGTCCATGAGGCAGACACCCTGTCTACTTTTAGGATTGGTTGTGAAACTTTCCTTTTTGATAAAACTTATAGTTAGACTGGATTAGGGTATCTTGTGTTATCTCTGCAGTTATGCTGCAGCAGACTTATTCTGCTGGAGGACAAACTGACCACTTTTCCTCACTCTGCTATATTCTCCTTCTACTCTCCAATTATGCTTAATCTGCAGCTTTTTGGTGTCATTAACTTCTCTGGATTTTCTCTCCATTGAAGCTACAACTGGCCAGGTATTTCTGTTTGGTTGTGACACCTTCCTGGAGGAGACCATCAGCTGAGCTAAATTTGCCAGTAACTTAATGTTCTCTTTAGATTAAACACTTGGCTGTATCTCTGTGCTTAACCCTGTCTCTCTCCTAAACAAAGCAAAGGAAGGAGCTATCGCTGTCACTATGTGCTCTGTCTTTCAACCAAAATATTTTACTCTACTTTGTCTTTAACATAGTAAGTACTCCTGGACCAGTGTGTCGGTGCTTTTTCTGTTTGTCTGTCTCCTCAATTCCCCAGTTGGTGGCCACAGATGGCTGCTAACACTGAACCAGGTTCTGCTGAAGGTTTCTTCCAGTTAAAGGAGAGTTTTCCTTTCCACTGTCACCAAATGCATGCACAGCATGATGGACTGCTGCAAAGATTTCAACCCTCATGCAATGAACTGTGTCCACTGTCGCCACAAGCTTCAGAGACGTTGACTCGACACAATCAGCTGGGCTTCCTTAGATAGAAAACTTTTTTAACCAAAGGACATAATAGTCTGCTTTGTTTTATAACTAAATGAATTAAAACATTTATAACTAAAACTAACTCTGTATGTATTTGACTGGACTGACTACATATTACTGCATATAAATTGGATCTGTTTGTTTTAACATGTTGTGAACCGGTGCTGTATAAATTAAAGCTGGAAAGTGAAAAAAAAAAGTTCTCCTCCACAGAATGCCCATACCATAGACCCCTGGGTTTTGAATCAGGATCTGTATCCTCAGACCAAATCAGCTGCTCCAGCCAGGACCAGTACACAGGCTGGTACTCCTCCTGGACCCCCAGCAAGGCTCGCCTAAACAATCAAGGATTTGGGTGAGTGATTCGAACCTGCCCTTGTTTCCAGTTAATCTCTTGTATAGCACATTCTGTAATAGAAACAACATCTATTGTTTCTATTTTTGCTAGGTGTGCCTGGCTGTCCAAGTTCAATGACCAGCACCAGTGGGTCCAGATTGACCTGAAGGAGGTGGGAGTGGTGTCTGGAATCCTCAGCCAGGGCCGTTGTGATGCTGATGAGTGGATCACTAAATATAGCATCCAGTACCGCACTGTGGAAACTCTCAACTGGATCTACTACAAAGACCAAACAGGAAACAACAGGGTGGGTCCACTAAACTAGTTTGGTCATGAGTGTCAATTAAAATGTTATTACGAGTTACCCTTTTTATTGTGCAGTAAATACAGTGCATAGCAAAGATATTGGTCTTGTCACAACACAACCACAATGAACTGGAAGAGAAACTGTACAAAGATTTCAATAAGTTTTAGAAACAAAACAGTGAGAGGCATTTGTCTTCAGCTCCCCCTGAATCAACGCTTTGGAGAACCACATTTTGTTGCAATTACACCAAAGGATAGCTAAACCATCTTTGCAGGTCTAGAGATTGAGGGTTATTCCCATTCTTCTTTGCAAAATTGCTCACGCTGTCAAGTTGGATGGAGATCATCCCTCAACAGCCATTTTCAGGTCTCGCCATAGATTTGTATTAGATTAAGGTCTGGACTTTGACTGGGCCATTCTGACACATAAATATGCTTCAAGGACCTCTGCCCCAGTCCTAGGTCTCTTGCAGCCTCTAACAGGTTTTCTTCCTGGATTATTTTGTATTAAGCCCCATCCACTTTCCCATAAATTCTGACTCTCTTCCTGAATAAAAAATAAACCCACAGCATGGTGCTGCCACCACCATGTTGCCTGGTGGAGATGACAATGACAGTAAAATGAATAATTTTGCTTCTGTTTTCCTTAGGTCTTCAGTGTGATCTGGACAGTTAGTTTTCTGCCATACATGGTATTTTACATGTAGGCAAAAGAAACGTCTTGATCTTGTCATCTGACTAAAGCACTCATGGCAGTCTGCAAACAGGCCTTCTTAAGGCTTTCTTTTGTCTTTTTTCTGGTCATTCTTTCATAAAGTGGTAGAATACACGACTAGTACCTGTCTTGTTAACATATTTTCCCACCTGAGCTGTGAATCTCTGCAGCTCCTCGATTGCTACCTTTTGGCTGCTTTAGGCTCTCCATTGCAAGCCTTTCAGTTTAGATAGTCGTGCCAAACTGGTTCCATTTTCACATCTTGGACAGAAAAGAGATTTTGTGTGATATTCAAAGCTTGGACTATTGTTTTGTAACCTAAGTCAGCTTTAAGCTTTTCTACAACTTTATCCCTGACTTGCCTGCTGAGTTCCTTGGTCTTCATGATGCTGTTTGGTATTTAATGTTAAAACCTGACAAACCTCTGAGGCCTTTCACAGAGCAGCTGCATCTGCACAGACATTCAGCCATTCAGAGGTGGCCTCTGTCTACTAACAATAACGTCTGAAAGCAATGGATAGGGGTGGATTTTATTAATGTGTATCAGAGTAAAGGGGGTTTAATATTTCCTTTTTCCTTCACATTTATGAGCTAATTTGTTCTAGTCTATCAAAGAAGCTTGAGGTTTATGGTTGCAACATGATAAAATGTTCAAAGATTTACACAATATTAATACTTTTGCAAGGTGCTATTAACAAAATGTGTGGAACAATGACAGTAAAATGAATAATTTTGCTTCTGTTTTCCTTAGGTCTTCTACGGGAACTCTGATCGCTCCTCCACCGTGCAGAACCTGCTGCGCCCCCCCATTGTCGCTCGTTACATCCGCCTGCTGCCTCTGGGCTGGCACACCCGCATTGCCATCAGAATGGAACTGCTGATGTGTATGAGCAAGTGCACCTGAAGATTAACGGGCCTGCTCTTTCATCCCCCATCCACCCGTTCCCTGCCTACTAGCCAACAAAAAAAAAAAAAAGAAACGCAAAAATGAGGCCATTGTTCCAAAACGGACACATCCAGTAGTATCTTACATCTGTCCTTGAACACGCCTGTTGGAGAAATCTACTCCTACGTGGAAAATTCAGCTCAGCACTTGCAATAAAACGAAAGCAGCATTGGATCAGTTGTTTAAAAACCTTGAATCATGTTCAAATGTTGCTTTGGAAGATTAAAAACTTAAAAAAAAAAATTGCATTATTTGAATCAAATGAGCTTGTTTTATTGGAGATTTTAAGTCACAGATGTAAACATGAATATTTTAAAGTTGTTACGCATATGCTGACTTAAGGATTTATATTCTCATGAAAACTCCCTGTTGGGGGGTGGGGAGAAAAATAATAATAAGCAGGTTATCACAGACTATGCTACTAAATCGTGTCTGTAACAAAAAGCACAAACTTAATACTTGATCTCATTTAAACAGCTGATAAACATTGTTCTGTTATAAATATTACCAAACAAGTAGTCACACATCAGTATTAATATAATACACAGTGCTCCTTCAACAAAATGGTATATTTGAAATAGCGGGACGTACCGTGACAAGAACAGTGTGCACAGTCCTAACAGACGCACAACACGATGCGGTCATGTCTTTGACTCAGTGTGATACATGTCTCAGTCCTCCCTCAAACACACACACGCACTGTGCACGTGATGAACAGAAAGTGAGGAAGAATTTACAGAGTCAGGACAATATTGCTGAGCCATGAAGACTCTTCAAAGTGCAACATTTAAAAAAAGGGTTAAGACTTATTTCTGCAGAGCTGCTCTCATGGCACTTCATTTCCAAGAAAAAACAATGTTACAGTACACATCGTCCCAACAATGGGTTTCACACGGTGATATCTTAAAAGTTCCTCCCAAGTGGTTCAGCTATGGGTAATCAGTCAGAAACACAGCAGTGCAGTAACTCCCAACCAGGTCGGAGGGTACCTGAAAACACTGCATTGAAGCTGAATGGAGAAAATATTTCATTGGTTAAATAAAATAAAAAAATAAAAGCATGCTTTGCAACTCAGCGTGCATGGAATATGGCAAACAAGCGTGGACTGTTACAGTGCCCTCAAATGTTATTGGCATGCCAGGTAAAGATGTTTCCCAAAGCCTTAAAGTATTTATTTTTACCTCACTTTACCATACTGCTGTTTGTGCATGCTGACAAGATGAATCAGGGTTGTCATCCAGTCTTGACTACTTTTTGATTATTGCCCTGACTCTAAATATGGGGAATTTAGGTATCAATCAGCTATTTCCCATTTTAAAAACTGACCAAGATACTATGCACTCTTGGTTTCAAGGGTCTTGAGAGGACAAAAGCAGCCCACAGCATCTCAGATCCTCCACCATACTATACAGTGAGTATGAGGTGCTTATCTCCATATTCATCTTTTGTCTTATACCATCTAGGGGTGTTTATTGGTAGGTAGTTCCAGGTAAAGTCACCAGTTTAGGTTTGTGATGTTAGGACAGAAAAGCCTTTTTTTCTGGCGTTACTCACACATAGCAGTTTGGTGTGTACGCAGCAAATGGTTGTCGTGGAGACGTGGTGACTGACAATATGACGCTCCTGGTTGCTATTCGTTCCTTAAGAAGTGAATTGTGGAGATTTGTGTTACCTCCCTTACCATCCTGTTTATGGTGCGTGGGGACAGACTAAACTTTGGTCTGTGTTACCCCAGGGAAAAAGAAAGATAAATATTAGAAGATTTTAAAAATGCTGATCAACTTTAAACAGCAAAGTATAAAGGTTACAGGTGCCAACTGCAATCATGATAATTTTATTAAAAACAATTCTGTCTTAATGTGGAGTTTGAATAATTATATTCAATGTAAAGGTGGATTTTTATTTTTTTTTTTTTAAATATTCAGCGTATTATTATGCAACTGCAATAAAAAGGGAATATATTTTAAGGTGTTTTTTTTTTGTTTGTTTGTTTTTTTTTACACATCTTTGCCAGGGGTGCCAAAACATGTAAGGGTGCTATGGCTGAATAATTAGATGAAACAATTGCTAAAATAATATAGAAATGATACATAATAAAGTGAAATGAATAAAGAGCTAAAAACATTCACAAAACATTCTGGTAAAATGGTTGAAAGTGGCTGAAAGTAGCACACACACTGATTGCTACTTACAGGAAAAACTGATGCAAATAGGGGTAAATGTCCAATGAAGCAAAAATCTTAAACTGCTCAGTCCTTAAGAATTAAAGATTGATATTAAAATATAAAATACCGATAATATCCACATAAAAAAACCCACGAAGTGTTACTTTGAGAGCCACTGCACCAATATGAATGGCTTTTATGATCCTCTAGCTGCTGTAAGAATGCTTTCTTACAGTGAGTTCGAAATATTTTATTTTTACAGCAGCTAAGGGTTACAGAGGTTTGAGTGAGTTAGTGCATTTCTAAAACGGATTGAAGCTGAGCCACTCTGAAGGTTCTTTTATTCGCCGAAAAAAAAAAAAAAAAAAAAATCTTCATCGTCAACTTCAGATGTCCTCTACCATTAACGGCATCCCTAAAATTTGCACAAAGCACAGCAAATTTAATGAACTGATTAAATTTAAACACTTTTATCTAAATGATTTCATAAACATTGTTTTTTTTTCTTTTGATAACATTTATCATATGATTTGCTCTATTTGAACTGCATAAGACTGATTCATGATTTGAAGCAGGAATAACAACATGATGTGCACGCCCCTGTTAGAAAACAGTCAATGTAGTGTTTTATTGTGACCCACAGAGGGCAGTGTAGGTCAGAGTATAGAAGTTAGTTTATGGTTACATTATTTCTAAAATGGCTGCAGTTCATAAAGACACAATAACCTTAATGTCCTACAAATGAGCAATCAGATGTAAGCTTTTAGACCGTCTCAGTGTCAGTGCAGCTCAGAGAGATGCTGCCGTGATTTTTAGTAGCACAAGAATGACAGAGCACATCCAAAAGGCGACACGCCTGAAAAGAATTACAATCTTTTGTAGAGAAGGACATCAGTACTGACATTACCAGTCTCTGCTGTAACAACTGGCTCAACTTGATTTGTTCAGAATGCCTTAGGTTATTCTTAAGTTCATACTACACAGTAAAATGTACCATATTTCTATATTAAATAAAAGCAAAAATACTTACACTTAAAATCTACACTTTACCTATCCATATATATACTGAATTTGTAACATATTTACTTTATAATACAAATTAGATTTAGAATTACATAAGTAATAATATAAAGTCTATCAAACATGGAAGCTTAAAAAAATTACGACATAAAAAGGCTTTTGGCCCGTTTGCAAGCAGTGTTTACAACAGAAGGTTTGGTGTTTGTGTGTGTTCAGCATGTGCATCCATATACAGGGGAGGTGTAGGAGCAACAGAAGGGAAGCAGGATGCTGAGGTGTGGGGCGAGAGCTGCAGGGTGATGAGGACTACAGAGCTGTCTCTTTCAGGTCGTTGAGGTTTGGCATGCGCGACCGGGACGGGCGTCCGAAGCCGTGCCCGTTCTGGCCCCCCTTGACGCCCATTTGCTCTGGGTAAGGGTTGCCCTCGGGCCGCCCCAGGGCGGACGAGTGCCAGCTGGACTCCAGCTGGCCCGGCAGCGGGTAGGCTCCTTGTCGGCTCTTAAGCTGGGGCGTGCTGACCCCTGAGTGACCCCGGCTTTCAGAGAAACCGCCCTGAGCGGAGGCTGAGTTAGGCAGCGGCTGGTAGCGCATGTCAGAGGATGCCGTCTGGTTCGAGGAGGAGGATGAGAGGTGCAGGAGCTTACGCAGTGACTTCAGTGGCTGACTCTGAAAGACCAATAAAGAAACTACCCAGTGGTGTATTTTTTTCAGTGCCAAATGTACAGGAAGAGTAAAAACACTTCTGGGAAATGAAGTTTGGAGTTCCACTGCAGGATTTTAAAGTTTTTGAAAAGCTAGCTGAGCAAAATACTTCTACTACCAGTACAAGATTCTCACGATATGATAACCTTGATCAAAAGTGCCACAATTTCATGGCATTACAGAATTAGCAACAAAATGCATAACTAGATCTAATTACGTTTATTTAAAATAGTAATGCAACAGTTACATTGCTGTTGCTAAAATAACACATTGATTACGCAGTTATAATAATGTCAACATTTCATTATTTGGATTTTGATACAGAGGCACATGGGCGGTTGAGAAAACACATACGTGCTGTTTAAAAATTAGTCACCTGTTTGATGTACTCATGGTAATGATTCAAGAAAACACGTTTTTCAGCTAAGGATATAGAAAAATCAAGTATTACATTCTACCTCAGAAACAACTAGAGACAAATTTAAAGGCAGTGTCAGCTAAAATAACGAGTTGTTTTAGATTACAGAACTGGAAATCAAGGCTTAAACAGATGTGTTGCTTGTATGTCCATTGGCAGATCTCAGTTTGTCTCAAGATAAATCAGTCTATCAATATTTTAATAACTTTGTTGTTTGGTGCTTGCATTCCATCTAATTTTTCTCAAGTGTTTTTTTTTCTAGATTTTTGTTTTTATTTTTTTTTACACAGTGGTGCAAGACTGAGGCAGAATATGGAGTAAATAATCAAACTACAAATTTAGTTTTTAAGTAAATGTGTTTTTTTGCCATTCTGGTCTTTAGCACTGAGAGTCTAACAAGCTGATATTAACTGGTTAATTAGCCAAACTACTGGCTCGGTTAACTAGCCCACACTCTGCTGCTTTACACACATGCTGCTTTATCCACTTAGAATGCCAATTGTACTTCTAAAAAAGTATTACCATAGCGATAGTAATAGTTGTTGCTCCTTCAGTTTTCAGGATATAACTTTCTAATAACCTGACTTTCTGTGTTGAGCGACGAGTGAAGATAGGGCGTGGAGCAACTCTGCTCTGTAAAACACCTCTCCTTTTAAAATGCTTTTCTCTAGCATTTTATGAAAAGGGCTTTAAACCACTGAAGGTAAACTTGAGTGGTTTTGACTCTCTAACTTTTTTAAAACTGTGGTATACCTAGAGACCAGTAACCAGCCCATATATCTTTCAGTTTGCCTAAGTCCTCTTTACAAACCACTCCCATGTGTTTTGTTATTGAGAACCTTTCTGGAAATTCATGCAGTGTCTTCATTTAAGACTCAAAACTTAAAGTAAATATGTTTTAAGGAGGAATTCAAGGTAAAAAAAAAAAAAAGCATGCAAATAAAGATGAAAAAAAATAGTACAGATTTTATCTTGATTAGAAACCAATTTTCAACAAAACAAAGAAAAACTGACCATGACAAACTTTGATTTGACTGAGTTTCACTGGTTTTATAGAAAACGTCTATTAGCTTTAAAGAATTAAAATGAAATTTAAAAATCACAAAGCAGTGCCTATCAATGAACAAATGAGTTTTCTTTTGAGTGTGAGACTCACTGGAGAGTGTGAATCGGACAGTTTCTCCCGTGGCCAGTCCTTGTCCCGGTCTCGTTCTTGGTTCCGGTCTCTGCTCTTGTCACGGCTCCTGTGGCGGCTGCTCTGATGACCGGAGGACCTGGAGGCCTTCTGGATGACTGTCTCAATGCCTTCACTGGTAGCCTGACATTCAGAGTACAAAGGGGCAATTCAAAACGCACTGTGGTAAAATTAGGAAAAATACAGCGAGTTCACTTTGAAGTGTAATTCGTGTCATTAGTAAAAACACATTTTGCAGCTCATCTCTGTTTGATTGTCTGTATTTGAAGGAAATAGAAAAAAAAAATGCATCTAAAATGTTTGCTTTTCTCAAAAGAAGACAGGCCAATTTCTTCTCTTTGCTCTCAAATAAATAACTGTCTTACAGAGTAGAAATTAGCTGACTATAGTATTTCCAAACTATGTATTCTTTTCCACCAGCTCTAACTGCCTGATTCCCTGAGGCCAGATTGCGTTTATTTGTGCTCTGTCATCAGCAGTATCTCCCCCCCACTCACACCCACCCACTGTCAGCATCTGAACAAGCTGCCGATTATAAATAGAAATGTGAATGGAATCTCAAACACTAGTTCCATGCAGCACCATTAGTGCTGCAGAGGTGGTAGACAGTTTAATATGTCAAAATATGGTAGCTTAGGAACTATTCCTGCAACTCCTCCCCCTGCCCCACTCCCGTTCTGATCTATACTCTGTTATCAAGTCAGTGGTTTGCAAAGCTAGATCTCATGGTTTAGTGTTATATTGATAAGCAGCGAATCACATGTGCTCAGCCAAAGCCTAAACATTCTTGAATTTCTTTTGGAAGAGCCAAATACAAAAGGAACCTATCTGATACATTGACCTTAGTGAAACGTTTTGGTTTTTTTTGTTTTGCACCACAATGCTCTGCTGTCAATAGCAGAGCATTTACTGTTCTATTTAGATTTCACAAAGTTGGAGAATACAGAGGATATAGGGATCTTTGAATGTTGGCGTTTGCATGATCTGTCTAGATCGTCCAGAGTCTTGGATCCTCTCTTATGCTCTCTTCAGCTCACCTCTCAGGTTTTCAGTGGGATTTAGGTTTTAGGACTGAGATATCAATTGATTTTGTGTTTGATCAAGTATTTCTGCATTGCTTTGGCCGTATGGTTTGGATCATTATGCTACTGAAAGATCCAGTGAAGACCCCTTTTCAGTTTTCCTCCATGTTCATGAAAGCAAGCTGCTCATGGACAAGCACGTGCTCCAAAGCATACTACTTTCAGTTGAACAACTTCTTACTACGGCCTCTTGTGGGAAGATAATGTGCTGGTTTATACAGTACACTGTCTACCCAAAGGAGGATAAGAAAAGAGCTGAAAAGAAAGAATAAAGTATTTTTTTTTACCAGATTATATTAACAGTTTTTTAATCCTTGTTGTTCCCGAGCAATAAACTTTCCAAACTGTATAAACAACAGCTCTCTCCATACCGTATTTCTTTAAAACAAGCTTTGTTATTGTTTCTCTACTTCTGCTCGTGATCTGATCTGTTGGTTTCCTTATCTGCTGTGTCTGGTGTCACCCTCTGACTAGGACTACTATTCTCTCTACGGATGACTGCAGAGATCCCTAGCGGACCAAAGTGGGCAGGTACAAATGACAAATTAACATTACACAGGCTTTGCATTTAATCAGACAGCAGAGTGGGCTTGGAAGTTAAAAAAAAAAAAAAAAAAAAAAAAAAAAAAAAAAAAAAAAAAGGCTTCCTGGACCTTTGGAGTAAAACCTATCCCACAGAATCTGACTTTACCTAACTGTGGGAGTGAAGTGCTATTCCACATATTTATTTCATATTCATTTGTTTAATGCCAAACCCAGGAGTGTGTTTAACATGAAAGTGTGTGTGTGTTAGTTGTTGAAAACCTTTATCTTAGTTTCATCTACCTAAAGCCCTCAGTTCCAGTTAAAGTTCCTCTATTGTTTGGCAAAGTCAACATTTTTATGTTTATGATGGTAGGACAGACCCACCATGCTTTCCAAAAAAGAAGCCAGTAAGAAGATAGAGTCTAATGGTTGCTATGGAAACTTAGTGATCCAACAATGCCAATTTTTGTAGCCGGTCTCTAACAGCAAGCTTGGGAGAAGTTTTTTTTTTTTAACCTCTTACCATAATCATCAGCGTGTGAATGTGTGTATGAATGGGTGAATGTCTGAATGTAGCGTAAAGCCCTTTGGAGTCCTCTGGACTTGATAAAGTACTCTACAAGTCAGTCTACAGGTCGTTTTACAATAATCCTCACTAAGTATGGTAGTAAAATAAACTTGCATAGATGTGGGTACATTTGAGAATAGCCATCTTATTGTAGCTGATTTCTGACATATTTGATTTATTTGAATGGTATGTTCTCTTGTCTTTACAATCTTGAAGAGTGGCTAAGGAAATGAGGCCTTTGTGTCATGTCATATTTGTACCAAAGAGAAACAGGTAGTCATAGATTGCTAACGAAAAGTTCCCAGACACCTTGGTAAAAGAACACGCTTCAGTTTTATTTCGATCATAGGAAATGTTAGAGACGCTGTTTCCTTTTTTACTTTACAACTGAACAGTTTTATGGTTGTTGAATCTGTATGGATAGACGTCTCCTATTAGTAATAAGTCATTAAAACTAAACAGGAGGAAAAGACTTTTCATGAGCGGATATCATCTGTAATATAGGGGCTCAGGACTGTTGGCACATGTAAACATGATGCATATAAAACTATTCCATGTATTTCTGTGAATGTGTCACTGGAGCAAACAATTAATCATCTGGTAAGCAGTAGAGGAGATCCAGCAAGTGGACAGACAACTACTAAGCACGATTTTCTTATGCTACATGCTGAAAACATCCAAAAAATGAAATGTTTTTAAGGATTTGCTCAGAAGGTAACCTACCATTTGAGTTTTCTTCTTTTTCTTTTTTATTGCTCTAAAGAAGCCCTGCTTCTCCTTTTCTTTGGATGGCTCAGATGCATTCAGGACCACAGTATCTGGGCCAGTCCTGAAAATAAAACAAAGAGTGCAGAGGTTGAATCCCAGCTGAGACGTTTTTAAATTTAAAAAAAAAAAAAAAAAAAAAAAAGATCTGACAACTTGTGCTAAACCCGCCATGTCATTTGGGGAGGATACAATTGAATGTAACAACATCGTTCTTACAATGGAAATTGTAAATTAATTTGTGTTGCTGTCAAACTATCGAGGTTTAGCAAAAAATACTCTTCAGCAAACAAAGAAAGTATTCTCGGTTTTAGTCACACAACATTCAGTTACCAGGGGTCAAATGCAGGCTGACGCTTGGAGTGATTTGTCAAACTGCTGCCGTCCCCAGACAAGCCAGAGTCCCGGCCCTGGCCCCTGCTGTCATGGAAAGAGTTGTCTGGCCGGGGAGATGGCACTGTTTGACAAACAAACAAACAAAAACCCCCAGGACAAACAGATAAAAAAAAAAAAAATGCAGGATTTGTGCAAACTCAAAATGATCTTAAATCAACAGCATTGCTGACCACTGGGAAAACGATGATTGGCTTCTATGGAAATTATTGCGGAAACTTGACGACGGTTTAAAACAGCGTTCACATAAACCACTAGGAAGTTGTTGGGGCAGCAGTTGCTCTACAATGGTGGAAGCCCACTTTGTTGTTCGGCTCCTTTCATAACAGCCGTTAGCGCCAGCTCCCAGGAGCAGCTAATCTCGCTGGATGTAAACACCAAGAACGTTATCTACTAAAGGTAAAATAATAACTGCTGCTAATATTTTAACCAAACTATCCATCTAAAAGAAATAATTGTTCTATGTTCCAACCTAAAAGATGGTATTTTCAATTAAATCACAAAGAATTGTACTCTGCTCCATATTTTAGTGCAAAAAAAAAAAAAAAAAAAAAAAAAAAAAAAAAAAAAAATGATACAGCAACAAATCAGAGAAGATTCAAAAGATTCAACCTTAAACTGTCGATAATGTTTAAATGTGTACCAACTGTAACATGTTCCAACAGTCGGAACCATTGTCCATCAATGTTGCAAGCAAAAACCTAACAGGAAAACCCTAAAATATATTGCACCTTATGAGCGTAGTTTGCAAGCAAAAAAAAAGAAGCTAGAATATTAAGACAGTCTTACTGAATATATTAATTTCTTTGCATTTAGTTTCTTCATTTATTCTTGTGTTCTGCCCTTTGTGCTTTTGGATTTTGTTCTCTGAATAGTGTTGTTTCCTCATTGATTTAGACTTCTTTGAGTTCTAGATCAGCGTCTCTGTGTTAATTACTCAGCTTCCCTCAGTCTGCCAATTTTCTTCCTTCCTCAGCTGTTTCCCATTGCCTGATTCTCTTCTGCCTGCACTGTCCCTCAGCTGTTCCCATTTGTCTCTGATTAGTCCTTCTGGTTGCTTTGTTAGTTGTTTTCCCTCAGTATTTAAGTTCATTGATTCTCATTGTTCCTTACTGGTTCCTCCCATTACTATTCCAATTACCATGCCTGTTGTCTCTTTCCATGCTCTTCTAATAAGTCCTGTGGCGTTTCTGAAAGTTAACTCTCTTTTTTATTATTACTAAAGACTTATTCCTTCATCTTCTGCCTCTGGTTTGCCTGCACTTGGCTCCTACCTAATACATGACATGACAGTCGGAAATATGAATAGCTAAAAAAAAACCATATGTGTAGGACCTGGCCTAAGTATTAAAATTTAAACAGTTTACAGAAAACAATACTAAAATATACTACAAGTAAAAGTTTTCTCTACTTTACTACCTGTAAATAGGCTGATTCAAGCTGGCTATAGTTTGAGTAATTCTGCAAAACAATGTGTGAAGCTGGTAGAGGCATACCCCAAAAGACTTGAAGCTGGAGTAGCAATCGGTTGTTCACTAATGTTCTCTATCAAACTCTATTTTATGCAGAGTTGAAATTACACACAGCTGGTCTCTGCTAATTAATCAGGTGACTTCTGAAGGCAACTGGTTGTGCTGCATTTTATTTAACACTATTGATGTAAAGGGGGCAGAATACAAATGCACACCACACTTTTCAGATTTATATGATGAAAATGTAGAAAATGATGTATCCGTTTCCTCCTGCTTTACAATGTACTGATGTGTGGTGGTCTATTACATACAGAGGATCTCACTAAAATATTGAGAAGTAAGTAAACAAATGTGAAAAAAATACTTTCGAAAGGCACTGTGTTTTGTTTTTTTTTAATCTTTTAAATAAATTTCCCCAAAAAGGTCCTGAGGGTCCTGATATAAGCTGTCATTCTGGCCTCCATGGAGAAGAGATAGAAAACAAACCTCTGTAGAAGCTGCCCACCCTCCTTGGCATGGATTCACTGTAGATGTTGCGATTCTCCTTGGAGGAGCCTCCATCTTCTGCTTGTTGGTCATGATACAGGCCAACCTGAGTGACAGCAGAAAAGCTAATCATATAAAGCCTTAGACTGATACCGCTGAGCATGCGTCTTATCAAGAACTGTACCCTTATTTACCTGAAAGAGTGCAAAAGAATGTGGGGGAGTTTTTACCTACAATCACTGGTAATAATAAAACAGCTGCAGTGACGAACTCGACTGTGCTATCATAAGGAGTCACATTAGATGGAAGCAAAGCACACAGAGAAAATAAAGAGGCATCTGATGCAGAGAGAGAGAGGGAGAGATGGAGAAAGAGAGACAGAGAGCAGTTCATGACAGCAGCATCCACCCACATCCGCTCTCTCGGAAGGCTGGATGTGGGTGGGGAATGGTGGGTGCAAGCAGAATGTCGGACCTCGCTTTTTTGCCGCTGTGTGTGAAAAGATGCAGTGTTGTCCCTGGTCGAGTCCCTTATTGGGGGTCTGCTGTGGGTAACTTCAGTGGGTGCCTGCTCGCTCTGTCAATGGAGACATGATGAGGCATGAAGAGAGCTCAGCATCACAGCACATACATACAAATACAAGCGCAAGCCGTTTATGCTGTTTGTGTATATAAGTACAAAGATAGCATGATTCATCCTACGTCCTAACAAGAAAGCCAACATGTGATGTTTTTTGACTGAGTTGTTTTGCTGTCATTTCTGTCTATGCAGTTAAGTGGGTCACCAGATCCAGCTTCACTTCTAAGGACAAATCCTGATATTTTCAGATGCTGCAGGAATAAATCCTGGCTGCGTTATTGGACAAATGGAGACTGAGGCAGAGTTATTCAACACAATCTGGTGTAGGCATCTGATTCTGTGGGTGTAGGCTTTCCTTAGATTGAGAGAGGTTTAGTGTGGGCTGATCACTGACCCTGCTCATGTCATCTTCCCTGGAGGAGCTCCCGGAGTGGCGTGGCAGAGTGCGGTGCTGAAGCTGAGGAGATAGGAGCTGGAGGCTGCTGGCTCTGGTGGGGATTCCCTGACCGACCAGCAGGCCCTCGTCTCCCCCGTGTGTCCTCTGGTGATCCCGCCGCACGTACATGGAGTGGCGGTGCGGTCGCTGCTGGGACGAGAAAGGACTGGTGTATCCCTGACCGTATGACAGAGGATCGTGTGGAGCGGACAGAGAGTGAGTGTGGCTCCTTTCCATGCTACCGTCTCCTGGATCCAGGGAATCTGGTGACTTGGCCTCTTCTGAGGCCTTATGACGGGTGGAGGAGCGCCTGTATGAGGAGTCCAGAGTGTTGCTCTCTCTCTCTGAGCGCATGCCTCCTCGGCCAGCTGTGCCAGGTCCCAGCCTTTCCACCCTGCGGGACGCTGGGCTGCTCGGAGCCGTCAGGTCAAGACAGCTTGAAGGGAAGTAGCGCGATGTCGGCTCATCCGCGTACAGATGCACATCGTTTAAGTTTCCCACTGACTTGGCATCACTGAGCGTGCCGTAGCTCTTAGACAAGTTCAGGTAGCCAAACTTGGAGGAGGAGGGCGTAGAACCGTGAGAATCTATGTAGTTGTGTCGACTGTGTTTGTCCCCTGATTGCAGCGTGTTGGTCTTCCCTTCCACAAAAGAGTGGCGGTTCTGCTGTGAGCGGAAGTTGGATTTGAGGTACTTCGCTCCGGGTCCGTCTAGTATCTTGGAACCCAAATTCATCTCAAAGTCGCCTTTGCTCTTGGCCTCACCGGGGCTGAGCAGATGAGGCAGGTTGCTGCCGGCCAGGTCCATGCTGTAGGCAGTGGAGTGGTTAAAGATCTGCGGCTGGTAGTTCTTGGGATGCAGAGTGGGGCTGAGGTTGATGACTGCAGACATGTTGCCATTGAGAAAGCTGTCGTTGCCCGGGAGGATGTCTTCCTGTCGGGGTAAGCTGGAGCACTCTCTGCTGCTGGATCGGTGGCTTCCTGAGCTCTTCCCCCCATGGCTCCTGGATGAAAACACAGAGAAAGGACAGAGTATGCAACCAAAGCTGCCAGATCAACCAGTGAACTGAAGAATCATTGGTGTGACCATTAAATACAGATTGAAATTATTGCTTTCATGATTTCGCAAAAAATATCAAAGCCCAATGAAACTTTCCAATACGAAACTTGCAGTGACTCTTACAATTCAGGCCTGTATAGCAATTCAAAGTGGTTTTCAAAATGTTGAAAATATTAAGGTCAAATTCGAGACTAAATCCAAGTGATAATCTCTGGCAAGACTTGAAAATTTTGATTCAGATGCTCTCCATCCAATCTTCATGATCTTGAGCCAGTTTGAAAAGAAGTATGGGCTACAATCTCAGTTTGCAGATGGTTGAGATATGAGCCAAATGAACTGCAACTGTAAGTGCAGCGAAGGTTGGTTCTAAAAAGTATCGATAAGGTGGGGCTGAATATAAATGCAGCCAAGTATTTACTTAATGCTTTTAGAAAAAAAAAAAAACCTTGAGAAATTTTACAAACCTCAAAGGCTTTTGCAAAACAGTCAGTCTGATATTAAATTACAAACAGATCAGCTTTCTATTTAGGTTACTTTTACAGGCAGTTGGTGGCGATGGATTTTATTTAAGGGTGTGAGAGTGAAAGGGACAGAATGCAAATGCACACCACTGTTTATCTGTAAAAGAAACTTTAAAAAAATCTAAAAAACCATGAATCCCTTTATATCACTTCACCATACACTGTTTTCTGTTGGACTACCACATAAAATCCCCATAAAATACATGGAAGTTTGTGGTTATAATGTGACAAAAGGGCCCTTTAATGCATTTTACTGACGGTAAAGGCGTTTCAGTTTGGGACATAAGTGTGAACTGTAACAATCTAAACCTAAAATGCTTCCTAAGGGTGAAGACAGCTAAAATGCTAAATGCTAAAGTGCGACGGGACACTGACTGCTGTAGATAAGGTTGCTGTTAGCTGATCGCAACTCTTCAGAACTGCAAAAAAAAAAAAAAAATTAGAATAGAGCAGGAAGAAGGGGACACATTTGAACCAACTAGAGCGCCTCCCCACCCCCGCTGACCTGCTGGGGGTGGTGTTGTCGCCGTGGTGAGGCTTTCTCTTGGCCGAGCGTACAGGTGTAGGCGTGGGCGGGCCGGGCCGTTCCACCAGCCGCAGCGTCTGGAAGGCGTGATGGTTCAGGCACTGCTCTGTGAGGAAGCGCTCCGTCGGGTTGAGCAGGAGCAGGTTCTGATGTGGGAACACACAGAGGGAGCCAATGAGTCCTTCAAACACATCAAGACCTCACAAACAAGCTGAAACATCCAGTCATGCTTTTCATGAGTCATCTACATTATTATGAAAGTCAGGCTGCTGCTGCTGCATATAATTGTGTCTTATAGTCACCAAACAGGCCAAACATTGACATAAAAGATGATTTATGACACTTTCTTTTTTCTTTTTGCTATGTTTAACAACCTATCTTTGTAGCCTTTAATGAAAGCTGAATCCAGCGATGTAAGGATGGTTTGTGAACTCAGAGTGCGGGTTTATCTTACTTTTACATAACTAAAACCAACTGTGGCAGCGACTTGTCTCACTTCTCCCAATGACTGACAGAGAACACAACTCTTTGCAAGCTGTACAGCTAAGGCATCCAGAATCAGCAAAAAGTTTGTAAAATAAATGTTTGATCGAGTCTCTAAAGGCTGATTTTTAATGAGGGTGATGTGTGTCCTCTGTGAAGTCAGTCCTAGGGTGATATTGTGTTAGCAGTGAGTCATTATCTGCTGAAAAAAGCGCAAGTGCAAAAGCTCAGCCCACATTCTTGACATGGAGCTCCTGTTTACAGTGCAGACGCAGCAATAACAGCAGGGCTAGAACCAGGATATGAGCTGGGAGATGCCGAAGCAGTGAGGAGGCATCAAGGAGTCATGACGTAAACACCAGCACAAGGATCTAGTTATTAGAAAAACTGTATTAATGAAATTCAGGATTTTTTTCTTCTGCTTTTTTAGTATATTTATAAAGAGGAATTGACTGAAACTGGCAAAGAGGTGAATACAAAAAGCTAAAAATAAATCTAACAGCCCAGCAAGGCAGCATTGATCTTTGCCAGCCCTTTTCTTCTTACCTTCAGCAGATCGAGCAGGCCTCCGCCGATGATCCCCAGGTACCTTCGCTCCAAAGTTTGGGGGTGGTTTACAGCAGGAAACTAAGATATAAGCCGAAAATAATATTTTAAGAATGTTACTTGTAACCACTGACTGAAAAGACCTTTTTTTTTAAGGAACAACAGCATGGACCAATGATAGACATAAGGTGAACCAGTTCCCCAACAAAGGGTCTTAATACTTTGGTAAATTTTTCCCCTTTCTGGGTAATTAGGAGAGCGTAGCCTTATATAGAAAACACACAATAAAACTGACCTTGTACACTCACAGATGCACAGATATCCCACTCTGACCAAGACAGCTGAAAAGGCCCTGTTCTTTCCCCTTACTAAAAATATCTTAGTGCATACATGTGAGATCTTGAAGGAGTAAACTCGCTCCAGCTGGTGATATTCCTCTGAAAATGTAAACTAGCGGTCTGGAAAAATGGTAGAGTCTATTTTTCCTAACAGCTATCAAAGCAGACGTGGCAAAACACTCTTGTGACTTCTGTGTGCTGGTGAGTGGCGTATCAGTATCAAGAGAGACAAAGACTGATGAAGGGGAACACAGAACCAGTAAGGTTGTGTCCATCCGAATTGAACAAACCAGGCCTGGATAAGCTTGTTTAAAATTGGCGTTGTTTGTGTTCACCGTAACGATGCCACAGAGCAAAACCCAGCAAATTTCATTTGGTTCTGAATCAGGAAAGTGGAACCACTGAGAAGACCAGACTGTGGCACAGAAAGCACAGCTTCATTGTAACCTCACACAGAGAGACTGTTAAAATCTTCCGTCTTTTCCAGACTTTCAGCCGTAAGTCACATATTTAAAATCCTAATGATACACAAGAACCTTGAGTTCACATTTCACAGGGACAGAGAGAGATTGAGAATAAGCTCATAATAATCTGAACATAGTCAGTTCCACTCATAACCTTCCTTTAAGTAGTTAGCTTTCATACTTGTTTGTTTATTTTCTTAATTTTATCATTGGAATATGTTAGTGGGATCAATAAGAAAATAATTACTGGTTATAAACAACTAGATCCAATATAACCATTCAGTTTACAACAGACAAATTAATAATGTAAATCAGAGAATAAATACATTTCAATAATATACTCCTCCCATTCCTGTATATGATGTATGCAATTTAGACTCCCTGACAAAGAGAATTTACTCTTTCACAGTTGATTTCAAATAGATGTTAAATAGATTTTTGAGAATAAGAAATAATACATTTCATTTAGTGAGACTAATTTGAATTCTAATATAAAATATAATTACAAAACTTCTCAGTTGCTGTCGTTAATGATTCACCATTTATGACACATTATTCTTCCACGACATATTTAAGGTCAGTCTGGCAAGAAAATGGTTATGTAAATACCTCTTCATGTCTTTGTGCTGTTTTGGCTACATTTACTGTATGTTTCAAAATATTTTGTCACTTGTAGCTTCTCATCAGCATTTGAAAAAGCACATTCCTTCCCTTTAAAGATTTTCAAAGCTTGTCACGACATAGACACAACTTTCAGTGAATGTTGTTGGGACTTCACATGATAGGCCAGTAGAAACATAACTAGGAAGTGGAAGAAAAATGATATGTCAGTTTTCAGTCTCCATGCTTTCACTGTAGTGACAGATGTAAGTCTTTTAGGCAATGCCTCTACCGGCTTTATATATCTACAGGTTTAAATATTTTGTCCATTCTTCTTTGCAAAACAGCTTAACTTCAGTCATATTGGATGCAGACCTTCTGTGAACATCAGTTTTCGAGTCTTGCCATAGATTTGAATTTAGGTATGGACTTTGACTGGGTCATCCTAACACAGGAATATGTTTGACCCAAACCATCCCATTGTAGCTCTGGCTGGATGTTTTGGATCCTGCTGGAGGGTGAACTTCTGCCTCAGTCTCAAATGTTTTGCAGGTTTTCTTTCAGGATTGCCTCATGCATGAAGTTGTTGCATGACTAGAGAGCTCTTTCAGTGACAGACTGCTGCGTCCTCGGCTCCCAAAGGAGAGCTATCATAGGTCCTTCCTCCCAGCAGCTGCTAGGTTTTATCACCATCACTGCTCCTAACAAACTCAGTAAGTGTTCACATCCCTGCTGTTATTTGTACAGTTTTTTTCATTTCTTATAGCTAGTTTCTTGTTGGTTTTATGCACAAATACACATTTTGTACATTTTTTAAATGTATGCTGCTAAGTTGCACATTTCTTTTGAACAAAGTAAGGATGCACCAATATGAAAATTTGGGCCGATATTGATATCTGATATAAATATTGCTGTTATGGTTGATAACCAATATTTTAACAAATTTCCCCACTGTGGGACAATAAAGGATATGCTGAAAGCATGTATCCTTTTCCTTCCACTTCACAATTATACATTATTTTGTGTTAGTCTAACATAAAATCCCACTGAAGTTGATGACTTTAAAGTAAGATATATACATAGTACTCTGGGTCTCTTTTTTCTGCTGAATTAAAATCCCTGAAGTCTGGAGTCTAACAAGACAAAATGAGAAAAAGTTTAAGAAGGGTGAAAACTTTTGCATGGCCCTTTTTACCTGCTGGTTATTTCCATACAGGCACACGATGTATAAATCTTCTCTGTGAGCGTTTTACAGGCATGTAATGGAAGCTGGTGAATGCAGCTTTAAAACGTTTTTAAACACCATCACAGAAGACGTCACCGCTGTGAGTGCTTCTCACATCCAGAAGCTGATCTTTTCAAATCACACGTCTGAAAGCAGCAATAGATGGCCAGCGCAACATCTATCAAACATCCTGTGTTTCTGGCTGGTTTTTATCATTTGACAAACACTCTGAATGTTTGAATCAAAGGCAATTCCCTTTTTACATTCTTAATCTCATCCTGTTGTTAAGATAATTGCAGGAGAGGGGCTTAAAAGCAAATGTCCACTGATGAGTTAGGCTTACAGACTAAATGAGTGGGCACACACTTAAATGACAAGCACAGAAATCTTGTGGCGGATGGAATTTTCTTTTTTTTTTCATATAGCAAGTACTACAAATGCTGGATCTCAATGTCAAACACATGGCCATCTTATTGGAGAGCATGGCCTGAAATTAAAATTAAATTCAGGATCAACATGACAAAATCATTTAGCATGCATGTGCTTAAAGTAAAATATGGCTTCATTTTATTGATGGTTTTGAGGAAAAACATCACTTTTCGAGAGGATCAGTTTGAAAACTATACAAAATGTCTTCGGCTACGGCCAGAGAGGGAAGGAGAAGGAAAGGGCGACAGAGGTTTGATGAACCACCATCCTGCCACATAAGACTTATCACAGTCTTCCTTCACAGTGCATACAGGATACATGATACATGATGAGTCATTGTGATCCAATCAGTCACGGCACAGAAAACTCAGCCAGAGAAAAAGGGAGGGAGTGTTGCAGGGAAGGAAAATAAAAAAAGAGGAGGAATCAAAAAGAAGATGGAGGGAGACAAAGAAGTTGAGTGTCAAAATAAAAGCAGAAAGAAGAGCGGCCTGATAGAAAGGCTAGGCAGGTTTAGGGTGGGAGTAAAAAGTGTGAAGTTACCCTCAGCCCATGGAAGCGAGGGTTGTTGTAGAACAGTTTCATCTGCTCTGGAGGCAGGGGTCCCAACACTTTCTGGATAGTGAAGAGCTGGTCGATCTCGCTCTCTCCTGGGAACAGGGGCTGCCCGTCACTCAGCTCTCCTAAGATGCAGCCCACTGACCACATGTCCACCGCCTTCCCGTAAGGAGCCCTGCCAACATTGATTTAAGGGGTTGGTAATAAAGGCATGGCATAACAATGGCTGATCAAACGAGATGTCAGTGCAGCGACTAGACTGCTGAACAAAGCTAATGAGACGGCGGGTGTACCCGAGCAGGAGCTCTGGAGAGCGGTACCATCTAGTAGCCACATACTCGGTGTAATTGGCATCAGTCCCTTCAGAGAGATTACGTGCAAAACCTGCAAAGTGAAGACACAGTGAGCAATGTAATAAAGGGAGACTTTGATATGCTCTACACACAGATCAGGCTCTCTCTCAATGCTAATAAATGAGAAAGTGAGACATAAAGTAAATGATTAAAATAAAAGCTGCACTGATATAGCAGATATGATTGGCTAAATTGGGATGGAACTGTAAAAGTCAAAAATATGTTCCTGGCCACTTTTAAAAATATTTTTCATCATGCATGTACATTTCAAATTATAATGTTTAAGCAAATATTCAAGATTAGATTATTTTTCATTCATTTTTCCCATTTTGTCATATTACAATCAATGTATTTTATTTTATTATTTTATTTTATTGGGATTTTATGTAACAGATAAACACAAAGCAGCGCATCATTGTGAATGGCAGAAAAACAATACATGGCTCTCCACGTTTTATAAAGTTCAAATAAATATCTGAGAGGTGATGGTGATGCATTCATTTGTATTCAACCCTTTCGACACCGGTAACCTGAAATAAATCCCAGTGCAACCAGTTAAGTTCAGAAGTCACCTACACTCCATCCAAACTAACAGCAAAAGAAGAGTACTCATCAGAGAAACAGCAAAGAGGCCAGTGGTAACTCTGGAGGTTCTGCAGAGATCTATAGCGCAGCAGGGAGACTTTGTCGTCAGGGCAACTGTTAGATGTCCTCTCAATAAATCTGGTCTTTACAGAAGCGTGGCAAGAAGAAAACTACTTTTGAAATACAGCCATTGGACGTCCAGCTTGCAGTTTCCCACAGACCATGTAGGGACACCGCAATAATGAGGAAAAAGGCGTTGTGGGCAAATGAGGCCAAAGCTGAACATTTAGGTTGATATACAAAACGTTATGTGTAGAGGAAACTAATTCTGCATATCACTGCACACACAATCCTCACAGTAAAACAAGGTGATGGTAGCATCAGGCTGGGGTTGATGCTTTTCTTCAGCAAGGATAGTTAACCTGGTCAGCTGGATGGAACCAAACAGAGGGAAGCATGGAAAAGAAAACTGACATAAAGATACAGTAAGAGTCACAATATGATTTTGATCAAGGCATATTCAAATGTTAGAATGGTCCAGTCAAAGTCCAGACCCACATCGAATTGAGATTCTGTGGCAAAACTTGAAACCTGATGTTCACAGACAGTCTCCTTCCAACCCTAAGGCTGAACTATTTTGCAAAGAGGAGAGGGATGGGCAAACATTTCAGTCTCTTGATCTGCAAAACCGGTAGAGCCATACCACCAAACACTTGTAGCTGCAGTTGCAGCATAATGTGGTCCTACAAATTATTATATCAGAAAATGAATGCATGCCACACTTTTTAGATTTTTATTCGTAAAAGAATATTGAAATCCATGTATTTCCTTTCATCACAGAATTATGCACTGCTTTGTGTTGGTCACATAAAATCCCAATAAAGTACATTACACGCTGTGTTTTTAACATGACAAAATATTAAAACATTCAACAGGCATGAATAGTTGTGAATGGCACCGTAAGAAAAAAGAATGAAACTCCTTTTAGTTCTGCATGTACAAAATAACAAAAAGAACAAAATAAATGAACTAAAGCACAAAGACTAAAGCTCACTAATTAAGAGGCTTTGTCTCCTCTGTTCAGTGTGAATGAACAACAGAGAGAGAGCTGCTTACCTGCAAAGACACCTTAGTGTCTGCTTTTTCTTTTAGAATGAACTTGAATCATTTATATATATATATATATATATATATATATATATATATATATATAAATATACACATACAAGGAGCACTTACACTGTAGCACAGTATTAATGGTAGCTTTTGTCAGAACACAAATTGCAAAATAAAATGCCAAAACAAACCTTTGAAAGACAATAGAAAACCTCAGTCAGTAAGTTTTTAAGTTTCATCATCCCAGACATTTTTTTTACCATTTGTAAATGTACCCTTATATATTACAGGGTTTGCAGGAAATTGCAGTAAAAAATGTAATTTCAGTTAATGTGCAAATTCAAAAATTCAGAGATTTTTGGTTTCCCAGATTCGGTTCTAGTTCACAGTGTGACACCGACAGGAGTTAAAACAGCAGAATCAGCTTCAAATTTGACACTGAATGTATTATAAAACTGAAATATGCTACTTTTCAATTAAATATTTTTACACATTCTCTCAATCCAGTAAAAAACTAACCATAAATACATTTTTTTTTTAAATTCTTTAATCAGCTAAGTGAATTCAGTTGATCACACAGACTCCTTTTCTCAGGTGTGATTGGTATTATATAGCTTAAAACGTTGTTATGTTTATCAAATCCATAAATGAGCTTCTGCATGTACAGAACAAAATAAACAAAAATAATTATTGTGGCATTTAGCAAATAATTTTGGTAATTCTTACTGACCTAAAACAGGAGAAATTTGGTCTGATATGACTTCAGAAAGTGAGAAAAAAAGGTGTATGTGTCTTTTTATTCATATTTTATATGTAAACTTTTGGTTTCAACTGTAAAGTCAGTCTATTTACCATTTTTTAAAATAATGGTTAAAAACTAAGTAACTCACATTTTTGCTGGTCCAAAGCCTGGGTCAAGGAGGATGGTAGGAACTGTGACATTAAAAATACACAACATCGAACAGCCTTCTAAACATACTGAAGGTGTTTCGTTTGTCTCTCCTACATAGTCTAATACAATTACCTGCAGAGGGCCAGCCATGCAGGTTCAATGATTAGGTCATTTAGCCACTTCTTGCAACTTTTAGGATAATGAAAAACTATTTTCTTTACTGGAGAGTTGGCAACAGTGGCATGGAAGCTTGCTGGTCTCTTCCACGATCAAAACAAAGCATGATGAAAATGACACTGCAGGAGAACACGAGCCCAAACATGAACCTTCGCAGCGGAGACTGTTTGCCCTATGTCTGTTCTCTCAATGCCTTTGGCTGACACAGAGCAAACAGCAGGCCATCAGTCTCTCACTCCAGATTGCCTGCATCACGTCAGCTTTGCCATGTTTTACGTCCCCCCTCTGCTTGTTGTGGTGCCACGAGACTGAATCAAAGCTTGATTAGGTTCTTGTTTCCCAACATCTTTCATTAATTGAAAGGAGGGAAGAAAGCACCGGAGCAGTGTGAGAAGCAGCAGAGAGGACTGCATGCAGAGCTTTAGATAACCAGATGAAGCTTGCCTGAACTCCTCAAGTACTGACATCAGCCAAATATGGTCGCTGTTGAAAATACTCCTTTTTACATCACAGCTCTGACTGTTTGGCAACTTTTTCCTGCAGCTGTACCAACATGAGGATTTAACAGAGGGCCTCACCAAAGTCACACAGCTTGAGGACGTCATCGGAACTGATGAGGAGATTTTCTGGCTTTATGTCTGAAGAGGAAGAACACAGACTGAGAGTAAGATGACCTGGACTTTCACATTACATCATTGCTTGCATCAACTTCTGCCGCCACAGATCCATCTCATTCAAAAGAAAAATGGCATTGTTTATCTTAATAGGGAAAAAAAAAAAGCAGTGAAAAAAACTCTGCAAGTGAAAATGGACAGATTGTAGCCGGGTAAACTACAGGCCTTTGGATGCCTGCTCTGTTGCTGCTGTGCCAAAGGCTCACATGGGCCATCTGGTTTCCTGAGCTACTGCCAGCGAAAGCTTCATTTGTGAACAATATAGAACAGCGTCAGAATCCATCAGCTAACCTTTTAAAACTGGACTTCACTGAAGATAAAAAAAATACAATATGCTCTAAAATTTCCCATTCGGTTCTAAAGTATACCAGATTGTGGTCCAGTCTCTGGAGGCCTCATGAGCTTCTCTCAGATTGGAGGGCCTTTTTGCTGCCTCATTACCAAAGTCACCCTCTGTGCTTCTATTATAAGTCCAAAACATAAAGTGCATGCAGGTATTACCTCGGTGAACGATGTCATGCTTATGGCACCAGTGAATAGCTTTGATTAACTGGAAGATGTAGCTGCGCACTTTGTC
The DNA here is from genome assembly GCA_014839685.1 of Anableps anableps. NCBI lineage: Eukaryota > Metazoa > Chordata > Actinopteri > Cyprinodontiformes > Anablepidae > Anableps > Anableps anableps. Next base: position 8,169,289 of record CM026070.1, read on the forward strand.
GGTCGGGACACCGGTGGGTAACTCCTCAAGCAGCTCAAGCATATTCTAAAAGAGGGCAAAGAAAACAAAACAAACAACAAACCCCCACATCAGGTCAGAGTCGATGGACTTATATGTTTAAAGATCATATCTTATTTGCAGAAACTTACCTTCTCCACGTACTCAAAAACAAGATAAAGCTTCCCTCTTCTGCGGAAGGCCTCTTTGAGCTCAACAATATTCTCCTGCTTGAGGGTACGAAGCATCTTAAGCTCACGTAGTGTTGTTTCTTTAACCTCCTCATTTTCTGCACGAAGGCAAGAGAGAGGGGAAACAAATCCATTGCATAGCAGAGCTTCCATGTGGGGGGCAAATATATGTAAGGCGAGCCAAATCAAGCAAAGAGTTATGGACTATTTTAAGGTGTTCTCTTATGAAGACTGTCACGGCCTTTTAGTTTCCAAAACAAAAATACTCCAAGAACAGGCCGTGGGTGGCAACAGGTAGTTTGTTTCTGAACGCACTTCCAACTTCATTCTCTGAAAAATATATGCTGTTTATTTCTTCCAAAAACACAGAGCAAATATTACCCGATAATGTCGTACAACTCAGACGGAAACAAACTTCATCTGATCGCACAAGTTCAAAAAGTACGTTCAGAAACAACCCACCTGTTTCCACCCACGGCCATTTCTTGGAGTATTTTTGTTTTGGAACTTAGAAGGCTGTGACATTTAAATCCAAAAAATAATTTTTCCTCAATCACTCCTGTAGTTCCATCTGACATTTGACAAACAAAACATCTCCACTACTGCCTCCCAGCATGCATTAAACCTCTTAATTAATGGGAGGGTCTAAAAGTTACCAAATTAACAACTTTTCACATATATAAGAATTATTACAGATACCAAACTAGTTAAAGTATATCCTTGCTGTTTTAAAGGAAAAACAATATTGGATAGAATTTATGATTTACATGAATTCAACAAAAATGGCCACAACAAAGACTCTTCACTGGAAATAAGAATCTTCTTACCTTCACTGTCCTTGAATTTCTTAATAGCCACAATTTCATTGGTTTCCTGCATTAAAAAGATAATGCAGTCTGTGAGAAATCAGTGCTGTTTTTCCTTGCACATATATAGTTACAACAAGGACATTTGAACAAAACAAAAAGCGCAACATACTTAGTAACTGTTTTTACAAGTATTTGTTCTATTAGATCTTAGGGAAGCACAATCCGATTCTACGTTCTGGCTAAGGGTTCTTTCTGACCAATGGTTGCTATTGGAGTCCCTGACAAAACTGAAACAGTTTTTGGTCTACCTTCTATCACTTTATGTCAGCGTCATGCTTAGTGAGCCATGAAGAAAGAAACTGTATTTGCTGCCGTAGCTTTTTTGCCAGTCTATGTCATGTAACCTGCTCTGCACACAGTGCCTAGACAACAGCCAGTATAAAGGGAAAGCTGCACAGAAGGCAGCTAAAACACAGCTCATTAAACTTTATGGTGTTTAAAGCAAAACATGATTTATGTGTCTTTACGGGCACAGCTTAGCAAATGGTTTATTGCATGCCAAAAGTCTAGGTTTGCCACCAACATTATACATATGACCCATAAATTTCGTGCTAAGCTCAAGAGTGCATGTACAGGAAAAACAAAATTAGACAATTGTCTTTCTTTTTCAATAACACCTGATGCGCAGATTAAATACATTAAACACACATTGCTTTACATTAAAACATCACTTGCATGCATGAAATGGGTACCACTGTTGCAACTATTCGACTCAAAATGATAGTTCTGTATGAATAATTCCTGTCTGTCATAGGTATGCCAGACATGAGGTAATATCTGTCATCTAAAGTCACTTCTTGTTATCAGTTCACAAAGTTCTGTGCCCAGCCACCAGCAGCCCCATTTCTCGACATGTCCTATTTAGACATGGTATTTCTGCCTGTGGCTCAGAGCTGTGCTCCAGTTCAACACTCCATCCCTCCAACCCCCCCTCCAGACGAAGCCAAAGGCAGCAATGAATCGCTCCAACTCGGATCATGGAGAACAGAGAGCCCTCCTACCGGCTCCGAGAGATATAAGACGACACACTGCAGGGTCAGAGCTTCATATGCATCACTGCACTGTCCTTATGCAAGCCAGGCTGAGAGAAGAAAAGAGGAACAGCGAAGCTCCGACTAAATAACCTGTGTTTTATCAAACCCTTGCTCACTAATGGAGAAAAAATAGACTTCCTCAGTAAGTAACAAGCAATCAAGATTTCTGGGTCCAGTACCTTGAGTTTAAATGGATGTGCTCCAGCTACACAGCATGGCTGAATGGAAATCTTTGCTTGGAGCATATTGCGAACTGTGTTATGGAGGTAATGCTCATGATATATTAGCTTGTATTTGACAAGTAAACATGACATGTCTCAGTTTAATAAAATGCCTCAGAGAGCATTTTCTAACATTTTAAATCTCCCAAACCTCACATCATTAAACACATTTAAGCTGGCTATAACCAAAGTTGCAATTTAAGAGAGAGGATTGCATACTTGTTAATATGAGAGGGAAAACTATGGTGAAAGTTTGTGCTCATACATCATAAAACTGCTGGATGATTTCTTTAACACAAATGTTGGGTTTATGCTGCCGCAACAACAGCTGGGTAATTTTAACTAAATATTGGGTCAGAAATTATGACCCAGTTTGTTGGGTTGGAAAAGAGACCAGAAGGAGCCTCATTATTCATCACAAACAACCGTTTTGAACTAAAAAAGATCCGATCAGACTTCACTGAACGTGTTCCACAGCATTAAATAAGACAACGTAAGATGGTGAAATGATGCTGTGTAATAATGGTGATGTCAGTGGCCTGTTTTAATGACTTTAGTTCACGCTAAAGAACCAGTTTGTTCATTTAAAGCCTGACACAGACTGTCACAACCTGCTGCTGCAACAGAATTGCTGAAAAAAAGGTCTGACAGAGTTGTTGGTGCAACATTAAATGGGCAGCAATTTATTTGGCCGTTAATGTGTCTATCATCAGAATCGAATTCTGAAAAGAGGGAGAGGAAGAGGAAAAGTAAAGAGCTGTGGAGGTACTCATGACTTGTGAAAAGAGGACAATAATCAGACGTCAGTCATAGGAGGAGTCACACTGCACAATTTCCCCCCTAAATTTCGAACACTTTTTAATATTAGCCGTAGCTTTACCATAGACTTATTTTTAGCTTCAGTTGTTTGTGAATAAATTCATTTCAGACAACCTGAGGTGGTTGTGTTCATTTAAAAAAAAAAAAATGTGGTCATTTGCAATGCAGAGTCATTCATTTTAGCCACCATGCCAACAGAACCGATAGAATTATTGCCTTGCAACAGCAATGTCATCAGTTCAAATCTTTTTTAGCACCCTTTCTGAGTTGCATTTGGATATTCTGCCTGTGCATCTGCAGATTCTCTCTGAATACTCCGGCTTCCTCTGAAAGACAATAACCAGGGATGTTGGGTTAGTTGGCTACTCTAAATGATTGTTTGGTGTATGTGCCTGGTTATTTGGTTTGTGTGTCTCTGTTTTGTCCTGTGATGGACTACCAATCTGCCCTGGGTATACTGGACACATTAACGGCCAAATAACCTTCCATTCAGCACTGAAAATTGCCACCAGAACAACACAGCAAGCAAAATAGCTCATCTTTTTAAACCACACTTCAGCAACCTTTTACCTATGTTTCGAGTTGAAACTCTAGCCTCGCATGCTAGGTCTAACCCTGTTGTGCTAAATCAACCCAGGGATGGTTAGGTCCATATTTGACACATGCATAGCCTGGTAAGAACCCACCCCCTGTTCTACACTTTGCTTCGTACACAGGGTCAGGACAGGACCCTCTCTAACTACAACCGTAGGTAGACCACAATTCTAAAACAGCGCAGAAAATCGACCTCGTCATTCAAAACTCCTCCTTCTGTTCGCTGATTGGCCTGGATGAAATTCTACCGGAGCAGTCAAGCTCAGTGGGACAAATGCCAGATGGAGCACTAAAGGGAGATGAGAATCGAGTGGAATTGCGCAGGAAGGCAATGGCCAGGCTAACACATGCAGGACTAGGTTAGCAAAATGACGTTTTAAACTCAGCAGGTTTTAGAGTGTATGCCAGAGTAGTTTAGTTACACTATTTATACATGCATATAAATGTAGTGTATGATTTTCTAAACCAAAATAATTAAATTCTGTTACAAAATCAATTCAGTTGAAGTTTTTGATTAAAAAAAAAAAGCCTTATGTTGAGAGCACCAAAAAATACAAAAACATTTATTCAATTCATTCTCTAAAACTGCCTGTAGGTTCACTTCTGTTTTTATTGGATCATTAGAGGGAAGATGCTCCATATCACACAACCTTAATCTGTTAGGTTTTAGTCTCATAACTAGGGATTAACCGAATTAATCAGGATTAATCAATTATTGAAATAATCGTCAACTAATTTAGTAACTGATTAATTGTTAACTGGAGTATACAGACTAAAAAAGGCCATTTGCTGAAAAACAACACACCCAGAGCAGTGATTAAGCCAAAACTGTACAAAATATATATACATTTTGCATTTAAGATAAAAAAAACCTTTGTCTGTAAATATGTTCTACCCAAAACTCCACAAATGGCAGTTTTAACTTCACCTGTTTTAAATTCACGAAAGGAAGGCTATATTATTGCATTTTAGGCAATAAAATGTTTATTTTCCTATTTAAAAAAGGAACTGAATTATTTGTTTTTTAAAATCCAATTAATCGATTAATCATTAGAATAATCAGTAGAATAATTGATTACTAAAATAGTTGTTAGTAGCAGCCCTACACATAATGCACCAGAATAAAACAGAGTAGAAATATCCTTTTTTGTCCCACGATGGGGACATTTCTGTGCAAAGACTCACCTTTACAGAACACTAATCAAACCACACAGCTAGTCATTTCAAATCTTCAGAAACCCCATGAAACCAGCTTCTTTGGTTCAACACAAAGCACATTACATCATCCATGTATAACAGCTGAGGCTATTTCTGCTTCAAGTGCAATCTGTAGAACGAGCTGCAGTCAGAAAGCGGATCCTGTAGAACGTTTGTTTGCTAATCTCAATGCAAGAGTGTTTCATGCCAGACAAACAGGTTTTCTAGTTTAATAATTCACACATCTATTGAGGGATCAGTGTAGATGCTCTGACCCTTTTCATTGAACAATTAATCCTAAAATCTTGGGGAATTCCCATGACAGAGACTGTGCTGCTAATTTATGAGGGGAAAAAACCAAATGGGTTAGATTATTATTTAATATAAAAACCCTGTCACTCATCCATCACCTGAAAAGTAGAGTCAGCTCCTTGAGTCGAACTAAATCCTCCGCTAGATATTTTCTCATGGCTCACAAGACAATCTACACTACAATGACTAAAAACAGGGGTGTCAAATTCATTTTCATTTCGGGCCACATCAAGATCATGTACGTCCTGACAAGGGCCAGTTGTGGCAGAATCTATTGATAAAACTACCCATTAACAAACAGTTAAAATATAAATACAATTAGAACCTCTTACAGTTAAATAATACTGAACATCCTTTCACATGAAACGTTATTTGGCACAATACAAACAAAAACTGATTTGATTAGATTGATAACATTTTTAAGCACACAACTTATCTTGAAGATTCGATTTATATGGACTTCCAGAGTCAGACACAGTGGAAATGTGGAAGAATCTGTTCTGGTCAGACAAATCCAACATTAAACTTTCTCTCCTACATGCATGATGAACAAATCCTCTACAGGGTGAAACACGGTGGTGGCTGCATCATGCTGTGGGAAGATTTTTCTTCAACTGAAACAGGGAAACAGGCCAGAGTTGAATGGAAAATAGTTGGAGTTAAACAGAGGGCATCCTGTTAGTGGCTTCAAAAGACTTGAGACTGGACCACAGGTTCACCTTCCAGCAGGACAACAGCTTTAACCATACAGCCGGAGCTCCAATGGTTTACATCAAAGTTTAATCTGCCGGCAGCTATTCCGTTGAAAGGTGGTTTCATACAGTATGGACTCAGAGGGAGGGACTACAGATGAATGCTCCACTTTTCAGATTTTTACGTGGGGAAAAAAAATTAAACCATGATGATTTAAATTTGACTTCACATATATGTACTACTTTGTGTTGGACTATCAACTAAAATACAAATTTGTGACAAAATGTGAATAATTTCAACGCAAAGTTACAAAGATAACAAGCTCTGATCACATGAAAGGCAACTCATGCAGACTAATTGCCCTTTTCATTAATCTTTAATATTTAACTTTGGAGGCAAAGCTTGATATATTTATATTTTTACGCTTTTAATCTTTCTCTCTTATGAAACATGATGGATTTGGAAATATTGGTAGATATTTGGAAATCTTCAAGTTAAGGTCGGCATCTCTCTGCTCTCATAAATGATGCTCCAGAAAGTTTACAGTGCTGATCCTGTGATCATTCTGGATTTTTCTTTGTATAATTATTGAGCAGGAAATGAAGAAAATATGTTTTAATTGTGTTAATTATAAATATTTTCTAAAAGAGAAATCTGAATCACCTAAAATTGGCGTAAGCGAGTCAGAACTTTGTAAAATTGGACTTCGGAAAGTATAAATCTCTGAGAGATCAGTGGAGGTCAGCTTTACTTCAGGCAGAGAGAGAACAGGGATCAATGGGCACACACCTTTATGACAAGTTTATATTGCTAGATCATGACATTATTGCTTTATTATTGCAGCTGCTGAGGCCTTTAGTGATTTCCCATCAAAACAATTTATTTCAGTTAAAACAAATTCAGCTGGTGCAGTTTACACAGAAAGTTTAGATAAAGATCTGTCAGTGTTCCCAGAATATCGCTCATCTTCAAATGATTATTGAAACCATCTCTGCCTTATATTTGAACAATACCAGAGTGTTGATAACAACACTCCCCAAACCCTCAGAATGACAAAAAAAAAAAAAAAAAAAAAAAAAAAAAAAAAAAAAAAAAAAAATCCAAGCAGTACAAATTCATTCAGAAAAGATAATATCTTAAAGAAAAAGAAACTACAGTGTTATTTTGATTAACAAGCGTTTAATAAGTTTGGGTTTATGGTTTGCTTTATGTGGAATGGAGATGCCATATGCTGCTTTTTTTTTTTATTAATCTCTGCTGCTGTGCTTACAGCATAGTTTTTCTAATCAAAGTACATAAAAACAGTAGGGGGGGCTGCTGCAGCACACCACTGATTCTACAATGCATCTGCATCCCAGTTTGCAACATCTGTCCTGCAGTTTCCGCTAAAGCAACATGATGTGTTGGTTATTAATAAAGTGCTCCAGTTTAACATTCAATTGTGTATTTTTGAACACAGAAAGTTTCGCCCCTTTCCCACAAAATAAATGTTGAAAACCTTCCCCTTGCCTAAGAGTAAAACTATTTTAGGCCGTTTCGCCCATTCTTCTTTGCAGTACTTCTCGAGCTCCATTAGGTTGGATGGGAGATGTCTGTGCACAGCCATTTTCAGATCTCTCCAGAGAAGTCCAATCAGATTCAAGTTTACAATGTAAACCAGGATCTGATCCATACAAAAGAGTTCTGTGCAGTCTAGACATGGACCTGGTCCATGCAAGTATTTTCAGCAGTCACCCTGTTTGTTTTCTGTATTTCTGGTAATTTTGTGTCATATTTTCTTTAATGAACTAGAGTCAGTAGGGTAGACTACAACAGTTTCTGACAAGTTTCTTCTCTGATTAGATATGTTTACATGTGCAAAATTCCTTGATCGGATTGAAATGTATTCGTCTTAAATAATCCAAATGTATCTTTTTATGGGCAGAAAATCAGTTAATCTGATTATGACGTGCGTTTACATGTGCCTGGCTTTATTCAGAACAGAAACACTGACATCCGCAGATTTGTAAAATTTCCATAAAAAAACACGAAAGCTCTACTTCCGTGTTTTTGTTAAAAATATTATACTGAACATAAAAACAAACAAAAGTCAGTTGTGTGTTCGTTCTGTGTCTTCTGAGCACCCAGAATGGACCTGCGCCAGGTTCTAGTAACGGTTGAGACGTTACTGCACTCATTACTTAAACTACAGGCCAAGGAAGGCCAGGAAGACCAACACATGCTGATGGTCTTCCTGTGTTACAGGATGAGAGAGCGGGAGGAAATAAGCATCCTTCAAAGTTCTGTGCTCCCTCCAACGATAGGATTGTTGACTGACCTGACTGTGCATACATGACCAGAACAAGTGTTAGCATGCACACTGTTTGGATTATCAATCAGCATAAACCCCCCCCTCTCATTCAGATTACAACTTCATTCCAATCGAGCTGAATCCGATCAGAGTATTCCGATTGGGGTGTTTACATGACACATTTTTATTCTGATCGGCCGTTTATTCCAATTACTTATGTCCACGTAAATGTGCCCACTTTCAGCTTCGGTCTTGGTCTTCCAGTGGGGTCATTAGTAAGTTACTGATATTTAAACGCTAATGATAACATTAGCTTATGCTATTCTGCATATTTACTACTTCATTGTTTCAGAGAGAAGAAATACAACACATCTGTTTACCACCCGATCAGTGGTGGTTCTTGGGGGAATGCCAGTAATTATCAGAAATTTTTTTTTCACCAGAAAGCAGGTAATCTAGTCTAGTCTCCCAATACTCAGCAGCAAGCAAGGGAAACTTACTCCACTGCACAAGCATGCAAGTAGGAGCAAACTTGTTCAGCGCACAACTGACAGATAAGAAATGTTTTATTTTCTAGTTCTTGGTGCCACCAAGAACAAGATAGTCTAATGCCGCCCTGGGCAACTGCCCATATCAAAAACCGCCACTGCACCCGATAAACCTTGTTGAAAAGTTCAGTACAACAGGCAGCATCAACAAGTGGGCTCGGCTCGACAGTGCTTCAGTTTATGACTTTAAATAGCCCATGTCTCTCAGGGGACCAGCAAAATTTCAAGACACAGACAGCAAACATGAGTCCCCTCACCATCTTTTTTTTTTTTTTTTTTTCCCACAGGGTCCTGATAAGACCTCGTCTGCAAGTGTTCCACTCAAGGTGACCCATTTAAAGCTAGATGTGAAAGTCCTTCTTTCTCTTCTGTCCCAGTTTCAATTCACAGGGTGCAAAAATAACTGCTCCCTTCAAAGGAGGTGGCAGTCTTTCCCTTTTTTTTCTTCATCGACTAAATAAATCAAGATACTGGCTTATCTGGGAGAAAAAGCATCGAAGTCATTTGAATCAGCTTTTTTTTTTTTTTTTTTTTGCCGCAAAAGGGATATTGATTATAGAATAAAAATAGTCTCAAGTGATGCTAAAATTAAAATTAAGCAATCATGGGACATTTTTGATCAAGACAGGATAAACAACAGTTGACCACAGATGGAGGGTGACTCACTGGATGCTACATAGAACGTTCTGGGATTACAAGATTCAGTCAGTATATGATTACTCATTTTAGACTATTGTGTGTTTGTCTTCATCGCAGAGTAAATCCACAGACAAAAACAAAGCAAACTGGAGGAATTATAAGACTTCTTTCTCAGTGGGGAAAGTGTAACAATATGAAAGGAAGCTTGAAACAGTCAGGAAATAACTCTGCAATTACACTGCTCTGTTACAAGGTATGAGCTGTATTTAGAGCCTGATGATATAATATACAGTAACTAGAAATAATTTACAGCACTTTTATTTATAGACTGAAAAAAATAATCCACACATAGCGAAATATTATAAACAATTTGTGTAAGTAAACAAATGAGTGACCAAGGGATGTTAGAGCCGCAGATTTCAGTGTCTTCTTATTAGCAGCGTGCAAATGTGTCGGTGTTTAGCTTGTATCTGGAGATTTTTTTGTATCCATCCCCTTACTTATACTTTTCAATAACCTTTTCTCTGATTTGTTTGGAGTGTTCCAGACACAGGTGTCTTTATACTACAATCACTTGAGACACACTCTCTACACTCAGGTGATCTCCATTCCACTCATTGTGAGACTGCTAGCACCAACTGGCTGGACCTCTATTGACTTAGGACAGTCATTTTAAAGGGGGTGAATATTTATGTAGTCACTTGTTCTATGGTAAATATTTTTATTTAATTATCATTACTTTGTAGAAATCAGTTTTCACTTTGACATTAAAGGGTTTTTTGGGTACATTTTTTTTTTTTGCCAAAAAAGCCACATTTTGTAGTTTATGGTTGATTTGTAAAAGCAATAAAAACGGTCAAACATCCAAAGGGGTGAATACTTCTTATAAGCACAGTACTTTTAAGATTATGTGAAAAAACAGCAGCCAGATTTGTTGCTTTTGTCCTGCTGTTGAAAGAAGGGTCTGAGTCTGACTCAGTTTCTGCAGCTGCATTAGAGAGTTGAACATTATTATCGCAAAGAAATGATTTTACATATTTTGATGGCATGTATCACCATTAATCCAAATTATATTATGAAATACACTTTATGCCATATCACTCACCTCTATGTGAAATGTTTTTAAATCTTAATTTGAAAACTGCATTCTGTATTAACTCTGGTTATATTTGTCTAAGTAATTAAGTAATTAAGATGTATTAAATGATTCAAAATATTTAAGTGTGACCAAAAAAAAAAAAAAACCAAAACAGAAACAGAAGAAGTTTTTAGGGGATATATACTTTATCATCCCATGTATGTCAGTAAACTTCTTTTCCACTCTTCTATCCTGTTTCAATTTGTTCCTTTCTCCTAAAGCCAGGAGCATTTGGACTTTTTCAATAAATAAAACTATATTTACCCAAACACCAAAGGCTGCAGGCAGAACTAACGGTAAAGCTCCTTACAAGAGCATGTTCTCTTTTCAACGCACAACATTGCACGAGAAACTGTCAAACTGTCTACTCTTTCAAAGTCTTTGTATTAAAAGGATAGAACTGTCCTGTTTTACAAGGATCCTACAAATGCTAAACTTGTAATTTAATTCTGAATTTTGTGGGGGTTTTCAGTTTTCTTTGCAAAGGCTCTCATCATTATCTATGATCTCTAAGATCCCCAAAGACCATTCAAAGATTACTAGATGGTGGCAAAAGTGGAAAACTTCATTTCAGTGTGAAGGGAGTTATGATACCACTAGAACTGTAGTGTTTTTTCCCACATACCTTTTTTACTGTGCTATCACCATGTGTATCAAATATGGAATTGAATGCTGCACAAATTCTGGAGAATTCTGCACTGTCATAATCACCTTCATTCTAACTCTGGAGCAGGAGACACCATCAGGGTTTTTCCATCAACTTATCAACAGAATGAGAGGATGCTGATGAGGACTTTCTTTGCATAAAGGCAAGGCCAGTGCACCATGCAGCATACCATTTTGCACAATAGTTTCATCCTGTTGCAGGAGTCTGTTTGCATTGCTCAACAAGTGTATTCAGGAGGAATCATGCACACAAAACCCCAAATTATCTCTGTCTTTATCACTACATACGATAGGGATTTTCTTTGCACCCATAAACTCACAACTTCCCTCAGTCTCCCAGCAGCCTAACAATAGATGCAATTTGGAGTTGTAAGCGCTACTCCCTGCTGGAAGCGATTTTTTCAGTAATGTAAACAACAGTTTTCGGTTACACAGCCACATTTTGAACTATAATTAAGGAATGCAAATTGTATTTTTGTTGACATGGACATTTTCAGTTTTGATTTGATATTAAGTGACATTATTGTCACATACTGGCAAGACATGGTTACTTTAGTGTTATACTTGAAATTCTGATTGTGAAGATACAGATATTTCTTTTGATTCAAATGCTAAACAAAACACCCATTTTTAAAAATATACAGACTGCTGTAGTCAGGGCCTTAGTCTCAAATAAAAACTGATTTCACCAAACTAGTCCTTGATGTTTTGGCGCTACGTGCACATGAAAATACAAATACAAAAAATAAAGTTGTGGGCATTTTTTGTCTAAAAATCTTACATCAAAATTAATTTCCAAATCCCCTAAGTTCTGCTTATAAACTTCTAAGAGCAGCGTGATCTCTAAAGTGGTAAAAGTTAGACAACAATTTTCTGTATGTGGTCCATTCATCAACGTGATTGACAGTAGAAATACTTGCAGCAAGCTAGCATACACATTAGTCATAAGCCTTAGGCTGAAAGCAAAGTGAAAATGATATAAACAGTGAATGCATTTTAATACACAAACTCTTTAAAATCAAACCATTATGATACTTACTGCATTAACAGATATTTGTATGATATATGATTTATAGTTTGTATTGCGATATATTTTGTACTGGCTGTATGATTCTGAAAAAACAGCTCTAACTAGATCATACCCACCACTTCATCACTGGCTCAACATGTTCATATAGAATGGCTTCATGTTGGCATGTGTCCTCAGCCCTCAGGGGTTCTGTGAACCCAACCCACGCCAGGAAAATACCACCCCACGCCATGGTGGAGCTGCCAGGAGCATTCACCACAAGAAGCAAGCACTGCCTGTAGACTCGTTTTGGCATGTGCCACATATGTTCTTGCTCACTTCCTAATAATAGTGGTACTTGTGTGATCATGTGATGTTCTCTGCTGCTCATTGGAATGCTTGATGCGTCTCTAAACTCATAAAATGACTTGTTTACATGTAAAACATTATTGCTTTTGTAATTAAGACAATAAATTGTATTACTGTCTACCACGTTTTTCCTCTAGACTAATAAATTAAAGTCCCGACTTCCTGAAGGAGGGAAATTGATTATCTTGTTTACTTATGTGTCTCTTTCTTCTTGCATGTCATGTAAATCAGGGACATCGTTGTCAAAAGGTATTGCTGTCCAACTTGAACTAATGTCCTTTCTTTTTAATTTTCATGCTAGCATATCATCAGCCTGAATCCTCATGCTGCAGTCTCTTGTGGTTATTTTAAACCCCGTATAGGAGTGGGTTGGTGAAGACTTTTCATGCTGGTTCATACAGTTAAGTCCACAATTATTCATACTGCTGGCAGATTCAGATTTATAAGTTTTCCCTCAACTAAGAAATTTGTTTTTGATAGGAAATGAGACAGGGATTTCTCATAAGAGAATAGAACAATAGACAATGAGTATCTGCACATTTATTTAAACATGGCATGTCAAAAATTCTTTAAACCCTTCTCAATACTTAAAAAACCCTCTTTATTGGCATTAAAGAAATCAAACCTTTATGCTGACCAGTTTTTGCATGTTTCCTCTGTTGTTTTGATTTATCTTTGATGTTGAGTTCCAAGCCTTTAGTATGGAAGGCCTCCTTGCCATCACCCTAATCTTTAGCACACTCCACACAATTTCTATCAAATTCAATTTGGGACTCTGGCTAGGCCATTCCAAAACATGAATAGTATTTCCAAATTAAATCTTCCAGGGGTATGAATGATTTTGGGGTAGTAAATATACAGCACCTTCCACAATTGCTGGCACTGTCATGACGTTAAAGCAAAAGGCACAAAGCGCTTAAAATAAACAGCTGTTATGCAAACCTGATGAGCCTGGGGAGACTCTTTGTGGCCATTCTCTAACACTGAACCTCTGAGATTTGTTTTTGCCTCTTTTACCATCCTCCCTAGTATGCATGGCGACAAGCTAAATGCAGGTCCTCTTCCAGAAATGTCAGTTTCAGTTGTTACAGATGTTCATAGTTTTGTTTTGATTAAACATGTCAAGCCATTCTGATTAACTTAAAAGTAAGGAAAAATTAACAAGAACGTTTCACCTACATTTTGTCATACAGGAACAGGTGTCAATAATTGCGGATTGGTTACTGGTATTGAGGTAAGACGTTTTTTAAAAGCTATAGTTTCAAATTTGCTAACATTTTCTGTCACTGTTCTGACTGCTTAAAGTTATTTTAATAGGACATCAGAAAAGGTCCTGGAGTGAGTTTTTCTTGCTGTAGAGATCACTGAGTAAAAAGGCAGGAATGCCCCTCCCCCATTTCTTGCTGTGCACTGCCTGTGACCTGGCTGAAAAATTTATACTACACTTTTCACTCTCTTGCATAAAATACAAATTAATAGTTTAGAAATATTTCTGGTCATGAAAAACACAAGCAGCATGGTAGCTAGTCAACTACAGGGAGACTGTCCCTCTTAAAAGCTAATTTAATTAAGCAGCTTGTTACACTTGTGTTACTAATAGTTTGTGCAATAAGCACTTTAAAAGTGTGACTTAGCAAGTGTTTTTAAAATCTTTGCTTAAGTCTATGAATCAAATTCTAAATTACATTAAACAATATTAACATTTCAAAAAAATGTGTATCTGAACAACAGAATTAATGATTACTTTTCTACAGTATTTTAAATAAAATGAATACATTTTTATTCTTTGCTGTAAATAAATTCTATAAATTCCTAGTATTTTTTACTCATACCATGAGTATTTCATACTGGGGGACTAGTGGGACTGGTGATTTGCTTTAGCAATAATTCTTCGGTGTGGTATTCACACTCTGACTTCCTCCCACACTCCAACAACATGAGTCTTTAGTCAATTGGTCTAAATTGCCCAAAGTGATGCATGGTTGTTTGTCCTGCGATAGACACGAGCCCCTCCACCATCCTGGATGGTAAAGTGGGTATAGGCAATGGATGGATGGTGTTAAGTGAATTTAATATAATGGGTGCAATGAGACACTCAGTGGCACTGAAATAAGAGTTTATTTTATGGCCTTTAACATTTCTTACCTGGGTTACCTATAAATGTTAAAAAGACTATATAATGTGAAGCACCTGAAAGTTTGTGGTTTGAGGTTTCTAATATTTTAAGTAGTGTTGTGATTAGTTTTCCTTTACTATGTTGAGTACTTCTGATTATTCTGCATTGTATATTTTTCCCAGAGACGGTTTCCTGCTTCTTGTGCCTCCCATTGGATCGTCATTCAGCAATTCATCTTCCTTGCATTTAGGTCCTTATCATCACTATATGAAAAGAAATAAAAACTAACTAAGGTGCTAGAAGAGAAACTAACCAGAACATAAAAACAGGGCTTTGGTTATGTATAGCTTAGCATGTATTCCACCCAGATTCAAAATTCAAGTTAATTGTAACCATGTGTGACATATTAGAGGTTTAGTCACTGTATGCTACTTTAAAAAAAACAGCAATTATATCTAACATGCATACCAATATCATCCAGAGGCGGGGGAAACACTGGACAGGTTGACACTCTGTCAGAGGGATAATACTAACACTAACAACTATGCATGCTCATACATACAATTTAGAATCACCAGTGAGGAGTACATAGCAAGACACAAGACTTGAGAACATGACAGCTAAAATGCACACTCTAGGCCGAGAGGATCCATCTGAGCAACAAACCAGAATTCTCCTCTCTGGTAATTGTCTCTTTGTTAATAATACAGTGTCTACATTATTTTATTATAATGTATATACATATTTCCCTTCAATTAGGTTTATTACTCGAGTACCAATTTACAAATGTGATCTCTAGGCATTTATTAAGGCAAAAAAGGTCCAATTCATATCCAATTATGCAGCAGTTGATCAGGTCAAGATTAAAATCAAATCAATTCAAGTCATTTCGAAACCAATTTAACCAGTCAGATTCAGAATCTAATAACATGCAGTCCAATTCAATCCTAATTATAATACTATACATTCAAATTCAACTGGTCACATAATGCCAGTGTGTCTTTCTAAATAGGTCCAGCTAGTTGGACTGACTCATTGACTTTGCAGTAAACCTTGATCTTGAGAAAGAATTGATAGATTTATTAATGCGTTTAGTCTGAGGTGTCAAACTCCAGTCCTCAATGTCAGGTGTCCTGAATGTTATAAATGTGTTTCTGCTCCAACACTGCCAGTTCAAATCACTGAATTACCTCCTAAGCATATTCATTCATTTGATCAAGGTATGCTGAACTTTGGACAGTACAGTCTTGTTTTCAAAAGGCATGTTATTGGGTGGTTTCAAATTCTACATAACCAAACCAGGCATAACTTCAGTAAAAGTAATGTTATCATCTAAGTTGGAGTTTTTAAAAATTAAAAATACTCAAGTTTCTCATGGAAAGGTATTGATATATAGTGTTGATCTGCAGAGCTTATTGTTTTTGACCATTAGCAGACAGCTTTTCAGGGATGGACAAACTTAAACGGTGCAATTAAACACTCCAAAATCTGGCAAATAGCCCAGCTTAGATCGGCCAAGCAATATCTTTGCAGCTATGCTCATGGTCTTTCATATGCTGCTCAGTTTGATACATTTACTCTGACTAACAAAAGGGCCTATCAAATCTTCTAAATAGCATGCACATGAGGAACAGTTAATGTTTTACCTCTACGTATGCAACGTGGGTTTAGGAACGAGTCAATAAGAGCCAAGCATATTCAGGGTGCCGCTGTGTGCATTCCTAAGAGGTGTCCCACGCTTACACAAATACTCACACCAAATACAGTATGTTCACCCACTCATTTAAACAGACCTCATACAGCCACATGCTACAGAACCACCAGTGACCATGTTGAAGACTTATCCGGGATTTGGATAAGCTGCTAGAGAGAAGCCTTTGTATTCCAACAATGGGTTTCATTTTGTTAGGTCAAAATTTACTAAACCTGGGTGGGAGAGCTTTAAATGCAAATATACCACAGAGTAGCAATTGAAAAGTGTGTCACATACTTTCAGTCAATGAAAAAAATGTTTGCAAAGGACTCCTCTGCTGAGGTGAAACTTGTTCTGTGACGTCACAGAACAAGTTTTAGAGATTAAACAGGCCTCTTAAATGAGTCAATGAAGCCAGGTGAGACTAACGCAAGCAAGAAGGTGGGTATCGCTTTCTGGAGTGATAAATGAGGTTTAATAACAGTGAAACTCCAGAACCACGTGTTCTCAAAAGGATTGATTTTTTTTATTTTGAAGCTAAAATATAATAAAAGAAATCAATCACAGTGATGAATCCAATAGATTTTATTTTAATCTATTCATATTGATCCCCACATTACAGAAACAAAAAGAGAACCCAAGAGTCTACAAATCAGTAAGATCTGAAAATCATCTACCATGATCAAGAACTGACAAAGTTTTGCCGAAGTATGTCATCAAAACTATGTTTCATCATCTTGAGCTTTCACCTTGTCTGTTACATGACGTGTCAGATTTGGAAATGTTAGCAGGATTTGGAAATCTCAGGGTTAAACTAAGGGTGTACATTCTCTCAGGATATACACTTTCTGAAATTTCTATTTAATATGCTAACTGTGCTAGTAGTGCTTAACATGAATTTAAAAATGCTAGATGCCATGTGGCATGCAATAATGTTGCTGAATGTCATGCTCTTGTGATCTAGTGACTTTAACTGTGTTAATGTCGTCCTGCTTTGGGATCTTACGAAATGTAGACTCCACATAGTGAGCTGTTTGTTCAGCTACCGGAAAAGAAGAAATTTGTTATTTCCAATCCAACAAGAATACAAGCATCACCAAATCTATTACTGCCATAGAGTGTCTGGCTGTATGGGATTTTATATAATTACATAATATTTACTGCAGTCCAATCAGGTCTTTGCGATATTGATATTGCATACAGTGATACTGCAATAATGATACATTTGCAACATACTGTGCTGATCTGCTTTAAAATTTCAGATAATTGCAGATAATGTTAACTAAATGATCATAAGTTAATCCATGCCAGTATATTATGTTAAGATAGTTAAGAATACTAATGTTACATATTTTACATCCCTTGCTAGTTAGTTAATGCCAGGAATAAACCCAACCCTCCTGTATAGAAGTTGTGGCCACTATTGCTTTCCACATATTTAAAAGCAATTTTTGTTGTCACAATAGAAAGAGCAAAGAGTCAGGGAGGAGACATTAGACCAGAGGCCAGCAGCAGGACGATGATGCAGGGTCTTCTCAGGTAAGGAGGGATTAGAACTTGCTCAGAAAAAGAGATCTGTTGCAGGGAGAAACCAGGGAGGTATCCCTACAGGGTTTATACAGATATTTCAGAATAACTCTTGTTCACACTCCAAAATATTTTTTGACTGTATTATAGGTAACACAGGGAGAAGGCCATGTGTAATTTATATTTAGACTTTTTTCAGATATTATTTAACTTCTGCATTATTGGTGTCCAAAAAGGCAGTAGATATAGGTTGTTTTATTATTATTTATCTTGAATAATTTTGCACATCTGACTAAATAGCCAGTGTGTTTCATATTATGTCATGTTCAGTGTTCATACCAAAACTTTAGATTTTATTAGTTTATAGTTTAAAGAACCAAAGTCATTGCCCTGGTGCTGTACTGTGGTTGTTAGTGATTATGAGTTTTTAGGCACTAAAGGAGAGGTGTGACTGAATATGAAAGAATGATAAATCACTCAACAGACCTCTGAAAAATTTGTATCCCTCACTTCTGAGATGATGTTAGCATCAACATCCTGACTGTTTGACTCTAGTAGCACCTCATTTCCTATCAACGCATCACTATAAAACACTGTCTTTACAACATATTGTGTCAGAAATGAATTACTGGATCCTCTTTGCTGATATCTATAATTTACATTGACAAAAACATCAATTAAAAATGAGCTCAAAGAGTAAAACAAAAGCTTCTTCGTGTTCCAATGCACTCGACCTGATCTGACATACTTTAACAGAATGTTGTACTTTTAATCTGAATACTTTCTGTACCAAATAGTTGTGATAAAATTTGCTCTGGTGAGAAGAGACTAGGTCTCATCAGTGTGAAAAGTAACACTTCAGCACTGCAACATGAAGAATTTAACTCCATATTTAAATACATTCTAATACATTTTGCAATAGGATAGTTGGAATGGCAGTCACTGAAATGGTCTAAAACATAAGTGACTAAGGCAACGTTTTGGAAAAGTATTCATACTCAATTTTTTTTCACACTTTTGTCATTTTAAAAGTACAAATTACAGTGTATGTATCCAAGTAGGTCAGGGATAAAGTTGTGAAGATGTTTATAAAAAGAATGACATTATAAAACAACATCCCAAGCTTTTAACATCTAACATCTGAAAATGGAAATTTTGCACAACTGTAAACCAACCAAGCCGTGCACCACCTAAACTGACAGGCCGGACAGGGAGAGTAGTAAATCTGGAGGAGCTGGAGAGATCCAGGGCTCAGGTAGGAGAACCTGTTGGCAGGAAACCTAAATGTGGTACTCTAGTGTTGGGTAGTAGGTTATTTTTTCAAACCAACAATTGTCAGTCCTACAAAGCATAATTGCCAATATATTCAAGCAGATGCCACCAGGAGTAAGTCCTTCTAGTTCCTTAAAGAACATGTAGAGAACACTATAAACATGTGGAATGAGGTGCTCTGGTCACATGAGACCAAACTGGAAATTTTGTCATGGTTCACCTACCAGCAGTACAACAACTCTAAACTTGCAGCTGGAGATCAAAGGATATTCATGTGTTAGAATGACCCAAAGTCCAAACCTAAATCCAGATAAGAATCGAAAAATAATACTCACAGACTCTCTCCACCTAATCGAACCGGAAGAATGGGCAAAAAAACTTCAGTCTTCAGATGTGCAAAACTGGTCCTATCCCCCAAAAAGAATAGCAGCAATAACTCGAAGTAAAGGTGTTTCTGTAAGGTACTGACTCAGGGGAGCTTCATTTTAATGCATAGTCCTCATTCTGATTTGGAAACATTTTTGAAACAATATATTATTTTCTTTCCACTTCAACATTACGTACTTCTTAGGGTTTTATCACATAAAATACCCATAAAATACAACCTAGTTCTGGATTGCAACATAACAAAATGTGAAAATGTTCAAAGGGTATAAACACTTATGCAAGGCACTCTGTACAAGGAGATCAAAGCAGGTAGAGCAGCATAGAACAAATTATTTATTCAGTGTAAATCATTATGTATACAGATCAACTCTTAATCAAGTATGAAAAGGTTCTTTATTTTTTTTTATTGAGGCTAAAGGTAAACCAAACAGGTTCTACTTTAACAAATTTTTATTGTTATACTATTGTGACAAAAGTATCCAAGCCTCTGTGATTAGAAAATAGTTTCAAATTGAAATTACATTTAAGTTTTAAAAACCAATAGATGGCAATCAGGTATGAGTGGGCACGATGTTTCATTTAAGAAATAAAGACCTACCATAGTCTGACCGCCACATCATATGCTTCTGGATGTGAGTCATCATCACACACACACACACACACACACACACACACACACACACACACACACACACACAAAAAGATTTCAAAAGACCTCAGAAAAAAAAGAAAAAACACTTGCTGATATTCAGCAGGCATGCAAAGGTTATAGAACCATTCATGAAATATTTAGAGCAAAAAAACACGCTCTATACAGATGAAGTAAATTCAAGAGCATAGATCAAACAACACAGAGAGGCCCAAGAACAAAGTGCGTTGCAGTCTGTAAAGCCACAGTGGAAAACCAGGATAATTTCTATGCAAATAAAATCTTCTGTCCTTTATACTGGCTAATACTATGGGTTCACCATGGGAGAAGACTGAGTAAATGTCTGGGTAGCACTGAAAAACATAATATTTAGAGAAACAATCCCTGAAGATCCTTTGTGAGTTGGTGAAATATTACTGTTATTTTAAAAAGGTCAAGTTTCTTTTAGCAGAATATAAATCAGAGGAAGGATTAATTCTGAAATCTTCCAGCACATTCTCAAGGAAACTGTCAGAACATGGGAGGTGGAACTGAACATTAGGAAGTGCGCCATGCACCAAGACAGCAATCTATTAGTTAAAGCCTGTGTTTATACACTTCTGGGCCTTGCTGATATTAAATGATGAAGTAATCACATATCTAAGTATGGGGATGCACAGAGAAAGCAATTCTGAGTTTGACTGTTAGAAATTCAAAAAACAGATCTTTTACCAATCAGTGTATGCACCATACCTATGCCCTAGCAGGTTGTGGTAACAGCAACACTCTTCAGAGTGAAAGCTGGTAGTGAGTGATGAAGACTGAAGAATCAAAGCTGGCCATGTGCTAGAAAGTGAGTCTTCAACAGATAACAGGAAGGCTAAACATTTAGCACATCTGTGCTTTTTTAGCATTTAAAGCTTCTAGATTCTTTGTTGGTCATGCAACACACTGGATTTAGAAATGTTGGTTGCCGTTTAGAAATCTTAGACTGCTCTGTTTTTCGTTTTGGCCTCTCTTTCTGCAGGTGTAGAAGCAAACTTTTAGGGTGTTGTTTTGTATTCTCTCTATCCTGCTTTTTCTCCTCTACTCTTATCTCCTTCTTTCTCTTTAAACCTTTTTCCCACAATCATTTTTACAGCTACTGCTCTCTCTCTCACACACACACACACATCAGCTCTGCTATTAATGTACATAATTAACATTCCATAAAGGCAGGAAGATCATAAAAATTAACTGCAGTCCTTTTAAGTCTCTTACATTTTAGTGCTTAAAGAATATTTGGCTATAATATAAATTGACAGATCAAGCCTTTACAAATTCATCACAAGAATTTGATCTGTACATGTTTTTGTTAAGGCTGCACTGTAAATAACAAATATATCATTACTGTAATATGTGTGCACAACATTAATGTTTAACAGAACAGTTAGGACTGGAGCACAACTTTATATATAGTTATTAGCTCACACTGTGCATGCCATTATCGTTGCAGAATGTTTAATGGAGTCCAACAGCATATAGCAATATATACCCAAATCTGACACAGATGACTGCCTAAAATGCTGAAGGACAACGAGAGTGTTGGAAGCACGGATGAGAAAGCAAGGAGGGAGTAAAATGTGTATTTTTATAAATCACAACAGATATTGTCATTGCAATATTTACCCATAACATCACCATTGCATTTTTTTATGGAGTTTTGTCATATTGTTCAGCTGAGTTGTTTTGTGAAAATCTGTTATGTTGTTAGACATCCCCAGACTACTGAGCATCAGTGAAGGCTACCACGCAGACAATATAAAGATTACACCTGAACCCTCCACATTCTGACATCAGCCCTTTCATTCTGTCCCATCTTCATGCCGTAATCACCCCAGCTGCCTCCTCTCTTTATGCACGCATCCTGTGCAGCAGATGCGGCGTCTGCACACTGTAATCTCCCATCTCTTCAAATAGATTCGGATTACTGGGAGGAAACTACTGAAAGTATGTTGGAGTATTTGCTTCCTTTCTATATCAAAATCCACACATTCTTTGCATCTTATCATATAATTAAGAGTGTATAGATTCCATTAGCATGAACAGCTGCAGATTCTTGCAGAAACTCACTTCTCTGGCCAGAGCACTTCCCAGTCCAGAGTCGCAGCATCATGAACCCTCTGTGGGCTTATGTGTTATTCTGCAATAACACATATTCTGCAAGTATCAGCTGATTGTATGTGTTGAAAGCATTCGTGCTATTTCTGTTGCACTTTAGCGCACACATAATGATGCAGCCCGGATCTGTGACTTAGCTCTTAGGAAAATGTGGAGGTTCATTCACACAAACAATGCAAAGATTTTCCAGATGGCAGTGGTCCATATTGATCGACGGCCAGAGAATTCATCCACATGCTTTCACACGCCACATATATGAGAGAGTATATTTTTAAAATACCCATCACGGCCCATAAAGCCTAGAAAACATGACACAGAAGGGTAGAATTTAGTGGATAAATTATTTATCTATGAAGTAGATCTGGTTTTTATTTGGTTATTTAGAGAAAACGAATACATTTTGAACAATTGTATCACAATTGTTGATGATGGATTTTTGCCCAAGTAAACACAACAAAGGAAGCGCAACAGAAAGCAGACTCCATCTGCTGTGTCAACCAAAATGAGGTCTATTGATGTGCGTCCTGTTGTTTAAAATGGAGACATTGGCATTTGCAGCTGCCGAGCTGAGTGATCAATCAGTTTGAATAATAAAGCCTAGTAATTACAGGCTGTGTTTCCGCCTTACTCTGGCACTGTCCTTTTTTTTTGCCCCCCCCCTCCTCCCCACCATTGTTTCACAATGCTTGCTGAAAAGCAAGTGTTACATTTCTTAGGTTTAAGCTCACTCCCTGGCATTGAAAATGTGGCGACACTGAGTAATATCGTTGATTCGACAATGTAATGAGGGCAGACGAACAGTTTGCAGAGCGAGAACAAAACCATCAAGAACTTTGATTAAGGAGGTTGAGAAAATGTTTTGTCTCCTTTTTTGCAGATTTCTGTAAGTAGGAGGCAATTTCTCTCACTCATATTGGATTGCTGTCAATTTCTGCCACACCATCTTCCTTTAAATGAGCTAAGATGACAAGGCTGTTACTGCAGTGTGGGCTGTCTACTTTTCATGGGCTTCCTATTTTCTTTTATGCTGCAGTGGATGTATCCCCGCTTTTCAGCGAAAACAAAATAAACGGCAATAAGACAAACTAGGAGCCATTTTGACAGAAAGGAAAACAGAAGGAGGAAACTAAAGTCACCGTTTAACAGCGCAGATCTGTCTCATAAAATAATTACAACTAGTATTAAAGTGTTCAGCTGTTCAGAAGCCTTTCGGTACTTTCCTATAACGAGATTAATGTGGCAGGTCACAGAACCCTCTGAATGCCTCACTCAAAATCCTGTTCCTGCTTCATAAAATGTTTCTCATCTTAGAAAATCACAAAATGTTGCTTCCAGGCTTTCCAATTTTGAAAGAATGATTTTTGATTCTGAATGATCAGGATGGGAGTCCCTGCCTAAACTGAATTCCTCAAACCTGTTACTGTTTGTAATTTTGTCAGGGGCATCCCAGGGAGCTGCTATGCTTTTATGAGGCCAGCTTTTAAAAATTGCACCTTATTTATCTATGCGAGGACTGAAAAACTGAAGTACACGTTGTGGACATTATTTTGTTGAACCAACTAACCTGTTTTCTAAATATAGCAACTTGGCAACTGTTTTTCAAAAAAAGCAACTAGTGACAAATCCAGTTACCTCTTCTAGTGTTATGGAAGACTTGCACATAGCAGTCTTACTTCTCCCACCTAGTAGTGTTGAGAAGAGTAAGTAAGTAAACAAACATAGCAGTGGGCCCCTTCCCTGGCCCAAAGCATTCACATACCATCTAGTCCTCTCGCAGCAATACCTCTCAGCTGCAGCAAGGGCTTCCTCCATGTCCTGGCTGCAAATAAGCCTCGAACTAGCTGCTGACTCATCGTCTTACAGTCAGAGCAGGATGTAAGCGTAAAATATTCTTTGTCTAAAAGAAATCACTACATTTTTATTGTCTCCTTTTCATCAACTTGGATTGCTAATGTAGATGGTGTACGATAGATAGATAGATAGATAGATAGATAGATAGATAGATAGATAGATAGATAGATAGATAGATAGATAGATAGATAGATAGATATTATTTTCAATCACTTGTTGTAGGTTCCATCCATCTCCAAAGAAAGCAGATGAAAAATACTTAAAATAAGAAATCATGTACATAAAAAATACAAAACAGAACTGACTAAAACGATGGACTGATGACCTTTCCAGGGTGTACCCTTCCTCTCGCCAAATGTAAGCTGGAGATAGGTAGGCACCAGCCCCCCGCAATCCCACAAGGACATGCGGGTATAGATGATGGATGGATGTGTGGATGGATGGATGATCAACTAAAAAAAAGTTCATTTGTAGATAAAAAATAATTTAGAGAATTTTTACTCCCTTATTGTCTGTCTCATGATATCATCTATCTCTCCCACAACATCAATTACAATTTCAGGGAAAGTGTAAATCATGCAAATTAGGTGATGATGTTATTTAGCAACTTCTGGCAACTTTTAGGCCAGTCGATAGCTACTTTCCTTACTAAGGAGTTGACAACAGTGGAGGTGTACCAGGAGAACTGCAAGAGAGCAGCTGAAACACTATTCTTAAGATTTTTGACGTTCAATAGGAAGTGCTAAGTTTATGAATCAGGAAAACAACTTTGTCAAAAAGTACTCTCTGCACAAGAGTAACTGGAACAGCACTGACATACGCTATGAACCACATTATCAATGAATAATAGAACAAAGACTAAATGTGTTAATATTAGCCTAGTGCTTCAACAAAGTATGACTTTAGATCAATTTGTATCCACAAATCACCCTGAAAACTGGTACAAATTGAAGAATCACTGTTACAATGGCTCCCTTGCAGCAACCAATAGAAAAACTAAAACAGTATATTGTGAAATGTTAAAAGCTCTAAATAACCTCACAAATTTTCAGTTCATTCACATCAAGATGCTTTCAAGAATGTAGCCTAATGTCTAGAGTCTATCTTTAGAAGATTATGATTTCAGCATTTCAAGTGGCATGTTATGAGACATTATAGCAGCTTTCTTAGCTTAGTTAGGTTTGTCTTGGTATATTTTATTAGGTCAAATTAGAAAAAATATCAGTTCCTGTTAAGAAAAAGATCTGTAATATCCAGAATCTAAAAAGTAAAGGAGGGCCAGCATCACAATTCTATTATAGACCATGTGATGCGGCTGAAATGTGGTGTGATTTTGCAGAATATACAAGAGTGTTTGGCTGGGACAGATCAGTGTCGTGATTGGGACATCCCTCCATGTAACCTTTAAACAATCATTCTGAAACTGTTTTCATGTGTAAAATATATGACAGGAATACGATCAAAGTTTTGACCTTACCTTTTGTCTGCACTTCAGAACAACACCATAAGCACCTAAAACGGAAGCAAACATGTTATAACAACTTATCACAGCTATTTCTACTAACACCCAGTCATGTAATCAGATTAACTGAACAGGGAGCAGCACCCTTAAGCAGAAAAAGAACAAATACTATGCAAGTGTATATATGTAAGTTTTCTTGCGTTGGTCAAAGTAGTGAAGCAAGGGTTTGAGCGCGTAAAAACAGCTAAGTATTTTAAGCCTTTTTTGTCATGCTTCATACACCTTAACGTGAATTCAGAACATCTTTAACCTATAAAAGCACAGGTTGTTCAGTTAGTAGGACACAAATGTTGGCAAGCTGGTGTGGTTCTGATTTTATCGACCCTGGCAGTCACAGCCACGTGTCCCCTGAGGGTTCAGGAGAAAGTCTTGGACCGAGCAGGCACATGACAAACTGCTCTGTGCTCCTTCTCGAGTATGTCAGGGCCACAGGACACTGCTCTGATACCCAGTAAGTGCATCCAGACTAACCAGTTACAGTAACAGATCTAAAAAGCAAGATTAACACACTTTAATATTTTAAAGCTTTTAGTGTGCATAAATCTAAACGACAAATGCATGAAAAAAACATTTTTTTAATAGAATAGTTTTAATTTTATGTAAATTCTTATATCTAAGTTTATCCCCAAAGTTCTTTTCATTAAAAAAAATATTCATTGATAACGTAAAACGGCATAAATTGCGTCTTCCTCATTACCAACCTTCTGCTCTTAAATACAGTATCTCGCATAAGCATGTATACCCCTATAAGTTTAAGTTGTAAGTTTCACATTATAACCACAAACTTCAATGTATTTTATTGAGATTTTTTTTTTTTTGTTGTTATAGACCAGCACAAAGTAGTGCATTATTTGAAGCAGAAGGTTAATGATCCATAGCTTTGAAAATCTTTTACAAATGCAAATTTGAGAAGTATGTAAGTATTTCTCTGCACATCAATAGATTTTTACCCGTTCTTTGATTATACTTCTTTGCAAAAGTGCTCAAGCTCAGTTGGATTAGATGGAGAGCATAAACAAACAAACATTTTTATCCTGCTGGATCCATCTTCACATCATCGCCAATTAATCGAAGCTGAAGAAAAGAATCCTCCACACCATGATACCGCCACAACAATGCTTCACGGTGTCTTTGGAATGATGTGCAGAGTTATTTTTTTTGTGAATACAACGGCATGACAAACTTTTCAGATCATCATTTGTAACAAAAGTCTCTAAAAAACTCTTAGAAGTTTGCGCTTGCAATGATAAAAGTTCAAGGAGGTTTGAATACTTTTGTGAGGCATTGTAAGCGGTCTACACCAAGCAAAAAACAAAAACATAAGTTTAGATTATGTATTAAAAGATGCAAACCCACCAATTTATTTCCTAATAACTACCCCCTTCTTTAGAAGATAGATAGTAGCGGTAGTTATATAAGAGAGATTTAATTGCTGGGGTGAACCTACATAAAGCACTTAGCCCCAAATCATTAACAAAACTGACTGAACTCCCGATCGATGGGGAAAAAATCAATAATGCTGAACCAAGAGGAACACACTGGGACCATGTGCGTGAAGGCCGAGGCTGAAGTTGATATGAGACAGATAAACTTGTACAGCTTTATATTTTAATGTGGCACTAAAAGCAGAGAGTTCCTTCCAGAACAACTCGTCACTGGAGAGGCACTCAGCTTTTAAATTTCTAACTCAAAGTTTCCCAGTGTCCTCTAACGGCGCATTGTACACACATTCTAAATGTCAGTGTAGGAGCGTGAAAACTGGGACAAGTGGGTGGCCTCACTTCAGAGCTGCTGCAACTTTATACTAGCCGAGCCACTCGAGGCAAATGACAAGCCAGAAGGAGCTTTTCAGAGGGACTGAACCTTCGGACCACCGCGGACCACTGAAGCTCACTACATTTCCACAACACTTTGGATGTTGCATACATATTTTATATCAAATTCACTGTAATGTATAGCAACCAAGTAAAACTTTATTTAACTGATGATAGTACAAACTCAAAGAGTCATTGTGGATGGTGATGCTGTGGGCAGACAGAATCTCCGGTAGCAGACAGTCTTGCAACAAATCTGAAGAGGCCCCTGACTGAAGACTTTTGCTGTATGACAGTCTCATGACTGTCATGACATGCTAACATCTCAATTTCAGGGCATAAGAGACCATATTCCACAACAACATGTCCTGGGTGACAACATCAGTTGTTTGCGAGCACTGCTAATCCATCTCATTTGCTTTTTCTGCTCCTCTTTAAATCTCTATGTGGCTGTAAGGTCAGAAAGCCGGGCAGAGAGACCATTTAACGCTGTGATATGATCCTTGGCCATCATGATCAACGGAAGAGATGGTTTGAACTTCCTCCTTGTTCTCTCTCTGCTCTTTGGCCCTGCTCTGGATCCATGAAGCCTCCCTATTAACCCCTCTGGGATTGGAGGTTGTAGTTCAGGTATTATTTTGGCTTTTGAGATGCTAATCAGCATCTCACTTGTAAAAACATTATCTTGTCGCCATGGTTACGCATCAACAAAGTGAGAAAGTAACCGCTGCACAGCATCCAAAAGCAGGCGGAATAATTGTGAAAACATACAGTGTCTTAACCAAAAACATTTAGAACAAAAGCCTATAAAAAAAGCAAATCAGAGCTAACATAACAAAGCTGCTCCAACACCATGAAAGGTGCGATTCTAGAACGGGACAGAATTTGTCACTGAGTTAAATTTCTTTGTGGACATTTAGTTAAATAATTTAAGAATAGCATTAATAATTCAACAAATAAAGTGCCCATTTAATATTTTCACATTGTTTCAGGTTATAGACACAAAATTTCTATTTTATTAAGATTTTATATTATTTATCAACAGAAAGTGGCACATTATTGTAAAGTAAAAGGAAGATGATGTGTCAATACTTTGTCAAACCACCTGAAATTACAACTTGGAGTATATCTCTACCAGCTTTGCACATTTCAAGAAGGACATTTTTGAATCTTCTTCTTTGCAAAAACAGCTCGAACTCAGTCATATTGCGAGTATCTGTGAGAGTTAATTTTCAGCTCAAGTTGTACAACATTTGGTGAATAACTCCGATTTTCACGTTTTGCCACAGATCCTTAAGAATTCTCAAAAGATAGTGAAGAAAGCAACCCACAGCATTATGCAATCACCACCGTTATTTACTGTGGGTACAGTCTGTTCGGTGTTAGTTTTCTGCCACATAGATTATTATGCATATAGGAAAAAAAGGTATCATCTGAGCAGAGCACCTTTGTCCACACATTTACTGTCACCCACATAGCTTGTGCCAAACCTTAAATGGAACTTCTTGTGGCTTTCAGCCAACAATTGCTAACTTCTTGCTGCTCTTCCATAGTGAATGACTAATAGTTATTCTGTAGACAGATGCTCCCACATTAGTTGTGGATCTCTGCTGCTCCTCCAGAGTTGCCATGGAGCTCTTAGCTGCTGCTCTGATTATTGCTTTCCTTGCCAGGCATATCAGTTGAAGTGTATCGTCATGTCTTGCAGTTGTGCTAGAGCATTCCAAAACTCCTCCATTAAACTTTTCCACAATTATATCCCTGACTGCTGTGTTCCTTCGTCTAAAATGCACAACTCACTTTGTAGATTTTTGTTTTCAAAATTGTATCATTCTCCTACTACTTCATTATGCTGTGCTACTTTTTTTGGTCTATCATAGTAAACAGTTTGTATTTTAATGCTTAAAGAGACATGCACATCTTGTACATTTTTTAATTAACCTACTCATTTGCACATTCCTCTGGACTGGAGTATTTTAATTTTGTTTATAACTACACAGTATTTCTGTTGAAATTTTGCCCTTACTGTACAGTATTTTTATTCTTTCTTCTGTTTTTATATATATTTTATATTCTATCTTTGTGTGAGTCTGTTTGCTGTTATTGCCTGTCACTTCCACTTTGCTGCTGTTGCACAGAGATTTTTCCATTGTGAGATAATAAAGAATATTTCTATTCTATTCTATTCATATAAAGCCCCAAAACAATACATTGAAGTTTGTGGTTGTAATGTGGCAACATGTGAGAAAGTTCAAGAGGCAATCCTTATTTTGTATTGTAAATGTTATTTTTTATTTCCTGTTTCTGAAGTACATCAAAACTAAGAACTCCCACCATTTTCAGTCAGGAAGCACTAAATAAAAAATATTGATAGAGGTTAACGATGCTTTGATGTATAAATAGAGAAAATCTTGAAATTTGTTCATTTTTGGATTAATTTAAAACTACTTAGAAAAAAAATTAATCTAGCATGTCAGACCTCAAAGAAAACTGGAAATTAGCAATGGCCAAAAAAACAAAAGCCTGATTAGTACATTTCTAGTTTTTTTTGGGTTTTTTTTACATAAAGAATAAAAAAATAAGCACCCTCACCTTCACCCACAATCCCAAGGACTTCAAATTTATTCATTACATCACAGATGTCAGGGATCTTCATGAAGTCAAAGGTATGATGTGTGAGGTGCATGGAGCTCAGGCACGAGGGCCCTGGCTACAAGACGGCATGAGGCGGCCAGCTGGCAGCCCCAGAGACAGGTACATCTGCTGTAATCCATAATATGGACCTCATGTCTTCTCTTCTTCACCTGCATAAAAGCATCGCACAAAAGAGTATAAATATCTTTAAAAGCAGCAGTCAGTATTACCTGGGAAAACTGTTTATAGCATCATAATCACAAAATCACATAATCACAAAGATGCTTAATTGGCATTAACTATCTAAACTAGGCATGGACCAGTTACTAGTATCAATGCATATTAAAGTTAACAGTTTTTAAAACTCCTAAAATTCTCCATCATACTGCTCCTAGAGAATACAATCCTTAAAATGGAATGCCACAGAAAGTTTTATCCAGCTGTACTAAGGACAGAGTAACTCAGCACTGACCCCCCCCCCTCCCTCAGCCCCCCGGTAGACTGTGCAATTCCCATCACCTGGCTCAAAGATGGTTACAACACTTCTTCCCCTGCTCAAAAAAAAGGGTAAATTTAGATGTTGGGAATTTTTTTCCAGTCATGGAAAACATGGATAGTTATGGTGCAAAAACTAAAAACGTGCCACCTATCATTGCTAAAAAGGTAACACTATTTTATAACGACTGGCAAGCTCTATGTGGTACATCTATTAAGCAACAAACTGCAGGCTGGTAAGCCAAGCAGATAGACAAATCATTAAAGCCAGTTCATATCAGCTTGGTATACTTGTGTGAGCACTGTGTTATCCTCTTCTTTCCTTTTCCTGTTATTTACATTCAATTTTTGTGCCTGAATGTTACCAAAACTATTGGGTCCCTTGCCTCCACGTACACATTAACTACAATGAAATCCAATTTAAACACAAAGGTTTTAACATGGAATCAGTCCACCATTTGCAGCTGCAATAGCTTCAACACTTCTGTCAAATGCTGTCTACAAGGTTTAGGAGTTTGATTACGAGAACATCTGACCGTTATTTCAGGAGAGAGTTTGTTGGATGAAAAGGCCTGGCTAGCAGTCTCTCCTCTGAAACATCCCAAAAGATCGAGGTCAGGACTCTGAGTCAACCGGTCACCATGCAGCTGTTTGGCCATGGACACCTATTCCCATGAACTTCTCCTCTCCACACAATGGTCTTGAGTTTATCTGGAGGCCAAATGAAGATTGGAGGTCTCTACTTGATGACTCCTCAAATGTCGTCCACCTTTACTTATTATGCCGCTCAGCACCTGCGTACCTCACTCTGTGGTTTTATGTGACCTTTCCAATACCTAACCTAACACTTTGTTATAATAATACAAAAAGCTTATTGTGGAATATTTAGTAGAAAGCATATTTTATGGATGGACTGATCGCTCACAATGCGTTGTAACCCTTGTGTACAATGACAAAGTCTATTCTATTCTTTTGTTACTTAACAGGCACTTGTAGACTACTGCTAAATCTAGCGATTCACTTTATGTATCAAAACAACAAAAAACCTAAATAAATGTTAGAGATAACATTTTGTAGTTTGACAAGAAAAACCTTCAGATGGCATTTGACTGAACTAAATAATCCTTAATTCCATAGACTGTCCTCTTGAGACTGTCAAAATGCAGTGACTATAAAGATGTTCTGATAAAATGTTTTCTAAAGTTTAAATGCACAAGTTTGTCAAAAAATAATTATCTTTACAAAAAGATCTTTCCTTCTAAGGTTAGAACCTGAGCTTGCTTTAGAGCTTGAGCTAAACCATGCTTCCCGCTGATGATGTTCCTATGGAGGCATGTCTTTTCATTCTCTTTCTCTAAAAGTGTGAACAACCTTTGAACAAATAGGAATTGTGTTTTTGGCCTTGGTATTATAAAGTGTTCCAAGGTAGCTGCAACAAAAACACTGACACGTTTGTGGTGGGTTCGAGCAAACGGAGAAAGAAACGAGAATTGAGTGAGACGCTGATGGACAATAATGATGTACTGACCAGCAAACACACACAGAACCAAGACGCTGTGCTCAGTCCTAGAAGTTTGATCCACTTGTTTAACAGTTAGTTGTGCTGTTTAAATCACTATAATAATATTTAAGCTTTCAGCAAGATATCTGTTTCATTTCTGGATTCCAAGGAGAAGAATGACCATACAAACCATCCAACAGCCTTCCAGCCTCAGAGTAAACCCCCCGGCAGACAAAACCAATGTGACCCAAAGCTGATGATCTGTTTCATCCGAGCGGGGAAAAAAAAGCTTGGAGAGCTGACAGAACCCGGAGCAGAACCCCAAGATGGCTCTGAGAAAGTAAACAGCATCTGGCCTGCCTGGAGGTAGCCCTTCCGGTCCTATGACGTGGCTGCTTTCTGAACTCGGCCAAACTTTCGGTGCAGAAACCTTGTTTAACATTCAGTGACTGGATGCAATAATAGAATTTATCACCGATGTGTTAAACAGTAAACTTCAAAATGTATTTCTCTCACTTCTTTTAAAGTGTGCGAATTAGGGCTCTCTAACACAGAGATGTTACCCAGATGGATTTGACTGATAAGAATTTTAATCCATACTTATGATATCCAAAGATCGTGGGTCAGTTTAAGTGAGAAACTATCCATCCAAACCATGGTGCTTTTACTCCTGGTCATCATACTGTGAGAACCTTTTCAGAATGGTGACACAAACTCTTCAAACAGTTCAGTTCTGCACCCTTTTCAAGCTGAAGACTGGTGAAAGATGGGCATAAGAAGGATTTAAATGAGCACAGCGAAGGCTTTAATCACAGTCCCAAAACCAGTGGATCCCACCATTTATAATCCTCTTTTAACAGACCTCCCTCGCCTGTAAAATGCCCTAATTATTCAATTTCCTCGCTCCCGGTTTATATCACAAGCATTTGGGCTCATAACTAAATTCTTAAGAATTACTTGTTATAACTGATTCTATTATTAGAAATATTAGTATAAAATAACACAGCTTCAGAGCCACAGAAGACATTATACAACACTGTCCAAACAGACCGTGGGGAACTCTAAATATTGCGTACCATAACTGACAAGAGATTTATAAATAAAAGATGGAAATTTGAAGCTTTAGATATACAATGATATCTGAAAATCAAACTTCTTCTTCTATTCCTACCTTTTCAGTAGAACGAAACAGAAACACACACTTCCTTAATGTGATTAAAGCTCCTCCTCTGGTATCCACGCTCTCTTTTACGCTTATTGAATCAGATAAGGCTCCAGATACCGCTTTCCTCATTTCATCTTCCCCTTGCTGGAGAGCTCAAGGACTTAACCATTGCCTACTCACACTCCCCAGTCTCCAACAGTGCTGTGGGCACTGGGGCCGCTCATCACTATGCAAAACCTCAGCACCAAAAATAAACTCTGTCTCCCTGATCGCTAAATATTGCTGTGTGGTCTTATCTCACTCACCCAGCGAAGCATCGATGAGGGTAAACTGACAGCAACTGATACCAATGTTAAAGAGGGGGAATGAAAAAGAAAACACCTTTCATTTAGTCACCTGCAGTGATGTGCTATCGGTATCACTTGGCATATAACCTTTTCTTTTTAGGGCAGATTTAAGCCATCTCCTCACAGGCCTCAAATCTAGAAGGCTTATATGATCAGAAAGGCTATGGGCATCACCTTCGATCATATATTTCTGTCTGTATAAACAGAATGACTCATGCGTGGTAATGGAGGGAATGTGTCAGATTCACAGCAAAACCTATTCATGTGGTGTGTATCGAGTGCCAAAAGTGCCACAATAATAAATAAATAAATGGTTATTTACATACATCATCATTAATATGCAATTGGAAATAATAACATTTAACAAATAAGGAGATGTGTCTATTATTTAAATGCATGAAAATGTTTTAATTTCAATTTTAATTCATATTTTAAATTCATAGAAAACTATTTCAGTATTTATTTAGTTATTTAATGATTCCCATTCTACATTTCACTTCACACCACAGCACATCAAGTTTAGACCAATTATATTGACAAGGGCAGTTTTAACCCCACCCACAAACTTCAATCTTTAAGGCTTAAATATAAAAAATAAAGACAGGGAACATTATTTTTTTAAATCACGCGTTATATTTGTATTATTAAAGCACATTTACCCAAGTGTATATTTAAGTTTTCTGTGTATTTGTTTTCAATCGTATTTAACGAATGACCAGAGTGTAACTGTACACGAACACGTAGCCATAATTGTACCAAACAAATACAGTGTTGTTTTAAAGCTGAATACGTGCAGAATGCACAGAGCTGCGGCTCGCTGCATGACTTTAAAACACGAGACGAAAACAAAACAGTGTGGACCTTCAGCTATCGCTAATGTCTGCTTTTCAATGAAAGTTAAGGTTCGTTATTCAGCTACAGTGTAACTAAACTGATGGTTTGTCAGCATTTTACAACACTTAACTGAATAACTCACCTGAAACAACTTCAAGTTGAATGTAAACACCACTAGCAGTGGAGAAAACATATCTATGGTCCAGATTCTGCTGCCTGTGGTAGCATTTAATCCCAAAAGTTAAACTTTTAATGTGCATTTAGGCACAATTTGATTTGTACACTTATATATTTTTAAAAAACTCCAAAGTGATGTAAACATTTTTAATTCTCAAAAATCAGTGAGGTCTTATTTAAAAATTCCTAAATAA
Organism: Anableps anableps; assembly: GCA_014839685.1. NCBI lineage: Eukaryota > Metazoa > Chordata > Actinopteri > Cyprinodontiformes > Anablepidae > Anableps > Anableps anableps. The sequence continues at coordinate 8,204,192 of CM026070.1, forward strand.
CAACTTTGACCATTTTCAGAGGGTTTTATTGTTGTATAATAAATCTATCCAAACATTGGCCTTCCCTGATTCTCCTCAATTGATTGAAAATAATCAAACCAAATCCCTAGTAATTTATTTACTACTGAAGTTCTTAAACATAAAATATTTTCTTACATTTGAAAAAGTCTGTTCGCTGCTAAACAATTTTTGAATCATTTGAAGATTTGTGGAGAGAAATGACAAGTAATTTTCAACAGATTCTCTCACCCGAGCTGTGTGTGAATGCAGCTCTTCCAAAGTTCCCATGGCTGCTTCTCTAGATTGAACGGTGCTCTGTAAGATGATAAAACCTTGAAATGTTGATTTAAATCCGAACCCTGCTTTTAATTCTCCCACAGCTTTCTCCCTGACCTGTCTGCTGTGTTCGTTGGTTTTCATGATGCTGTTTATTTACTAATGTTCTCTAAAGAACCCCTGAGGCCTTCACAGAACAGCTGCACACAGTTAACTTGCACACAGGTGAACATTGTTTACTAATTATGCACCTTCTGAAGGAAACTGGATTTTATTTAGGTGTAATATTGAAGGCTAAAAACAAATGCATGCCACACTATTCAGATTTTCACTTTTATGACATACTGAAAACTAAGTAATTTCCTCCTATTTCATAATTAAGTGCGACTTTGTGTTGGTCTAGCCCATAAAATCCGAATAAAATCCGAAGTTTGTAGCGGTAACATGACATAGTTTTGCAAAGGCACTGCAAATAAGTGTTTATTGATTTATTTATTGATTACATTTTGGCACTATTTGGACACCACAGAATCATCACACTATTACCGATGCTGAAATGAATCGGAGCTCATTAAAATTAGACTAACAGATGAGTATTTCTCTCTGTATAACAATGTCACAGCATATTTTTGAAAGCTCAACTAAAGTAGAACAAAAATAGAATATAATAATGAAGATACAGTTGTTAGATATAAGAAAAATAGATGCAAATATTTCACCTGCACCCATCTTGACGCCTTTCTATCATTCTCAACATGCACTAAACATCAGGGCAAATTGTGTGTGGGAGCCTGTGTGATGTGTGTGTTAGCAGCGACTGCCCACATGATATATGTAGCAGCCTCATTTTTTATGTAGAGCAATAAATCCAAAAAGTCAAACAGACAGTAGCTATCAGCATAACTTAATATGAAGTGCCTCATCAGCAGCTTTCTAACCTGGTCTCTCTCTAATTAGGCTCTAACAGAACCACTTGTGTCTATTCTGATTCCCTAAAACATAAATTACAACAAATTAGCCCAAAACAAACCGCAACCTTTGCCATTTTTGTTCTGGTATTTAAAATATTCACATTCCACAAAGAGCTGACAAGTCTCGTCTCAATAAGATAACAGAAACTACTCACTCCGTCAGTGTTTTTCGGGGGCAAAAAATGATGGAACCGGGCCCATACATATATCCACCCACCAACGACGATGTTTTCATTGCAGCAAGCGGCTACAGTAACTGGATCGTGCGGTTGACAAGCTGCAAGCGCATCGCCCAGGCAACAGCTTTGAGGGGCGCCGCCGTCGACCAATGAGAGACGCTAAAAAGCTTGTTTATGCGCACGCCCCCTCTGTGAGGGCCAATCAGAGAGAGCACTACGGCTTCACGGGGAGAGAGCTGTGTTGAACTGTGTTGCGGTGTGTGAGGGTGTTTCGTGTGAAGTGGAAAATGATTGTTTCAAATTCTCTATTACATAATTCACAAAAACACACCCTGCATTCACTGTGATAACATAAATCATCCAAGGATCATTACCGAGGGCTTGTAGCTGCAGGAAGTATATATACAAAAAAAAAAAAAAAAAATAAAAAAAAAATGTGGCGGCCACTTCCTTCAGAGTGAAATAAAACATGACAAAAGACAGGGGCATGTGTTTGCGATGGTGTAAGAACTATTTACTTCTCTACGGCCTGCTCTGTGGAGGGTTTTTGTTGTGGTTGTATAATAACCTTTTTCTGGTTACTATGCTGACCTAAACACTCATAGATCTGATTGCACATAATAATTTTGAATATAGATAGCACCTCTCACAGTTATTGTTACAGTTGAAAAAATTAGAAGCTATATCTGAGTAGCATCTGTGTTTATCTTTATGCCTCATCCCAACTTTAGCATTCTCTACTAAACTTTCTCAGCATTTCTCCTAACTTATGCTGCCACCCTCAGGATTTGCTCTATAACTGAAAAATGTTTATGTTGAGCCTGTCAGGGGAAATACAATCCCTCTATGTATACATGAATGAGCTGGTAAAAATAAAAATAATAAAAAAATATACTCTGTTTACACTCACCAGACAGAACCATTGAATGACCTACAACTGTGTGTCCATTCTCTGTTTTCCATCTCACTGATCTACTAGTCCAGTGATTTTCTGTTTAGCTATTTTTCTTTCCCAGACAGAGCCATCAACTGAGTTACAGCCATTATTAACTCGGTGGACTTAGATTTTCTTTCCCATAGAAAACACTTCTTGACCACACTTGGTTTTGCTGGAAGTGTTTTTCCTGAAAAGGGTTAATTTCCTTTCCACTGTTGCCACATGCATGCACCATATGAGGGATTGCTACAAAGTCATGCAAAAGCATTTAATTGATGTTTTTATGCATTCAGTTTTGTTACACACTTCAGTAATAAACAGCCCCCAGAAGTGAATTGGGAGCATATTTGGACAGTATTGTAACTAACATGTTGTTATTACGCTTTGTCTGTTGGACCACTAATTATGTTAAGGTGAATTGTTGTTTATATCATTCAGCTGTAACTCAGCAATATCTTATATTGACTTAAAATGAGATGAGGTACAGCAAAAGCCCGGGGTCGACAGGTTTTATGGATACAATAAGCAAGGCTTCAATTTATAGGCATATACCTGATCCTGCTTTTGTGTGCTATGTACAAAAACAGTGCAGGAAAAACTGAGAACAAAAAAGGGAGTTTAATGGGTTTTTTTCATCTATTATATGTACAAAACAAACTATGTTGTGAAATTAGGAAAAAATGCAATGAGGCCTTGTTGATATGTTGGTGATCTTGACTAAATTTGACAGCAGACCAAGTACTGAAATACAGTTACTTCATCTAATAGCAAACACTGCACTGAGAGATCATTACAAACTTTCAAATACTAAACTTTATGCTTGAAAATGTAAATTTTAGGAGTGTTTTTTATCAACATTCTACAAATTTCACATTCTAAAGCTTTGCTGTTGATAAAAAAAAAAAAATCATTTTACTTCAGTAACTGAACTATTCTGTTTCTGTCTAGAGATAAACTGAAGCCAAAAACTTCAATGAATGCCAATCTTACACTTTTTCATCAATGAGAAAGTGAAGTGGAGAATAATTGCATTCTCCAGTTCACCAGTTCATGTTGGAAGAAACACAAAATTATTAATATCTCTTGAATTTTTTTGAGCATTTGATAATTTCATAGTCAGAAAGTTGAATGTGTTTTATTGTGATTTTACAGACAAACTCAAAGTAGGTATCACTTGTTTTTAAAACACAAATTTTGTAAATCTATACCATTTTATTACTTATGAAGCAGAGCTATACAACAGCTCGGTTCAGCCATTGCATCCTGCAGGGAATGTAGCGAGATGAAAATGCAAAAAGTCCAGAGAAACAAGTCCAGTGGAAAATACACAAGAATGTACAAGTATAATTTATCTTCTTTTTGCTGTTAATAGTAGAGAAACAAAAACTTGTTTGATAGTCAAACTGCAGCCGTAAAATATTTTATTTTTGTGACACATTTTCTGCATTATTTTGCAGCAGGTCACGATAGAGCTAACCTCAAATATAATTCAATTCAAGTCAAATTCAATCAAAAAATATTTAATTTATCCCAAAGGGTAACTAAATAAGAAAGTATCATTCATAAAATTAGTTAAAAAGAAAATAAGACTCCCTGTGAGGTATTTTAAATGTAGAAAATTGAAAACACAAACACAATAGAGTTGTAAAAAACACATTGAATAAACACATTTTTGTGTTGTAAAAATCAGATTTGACCTTGTGTGGCGTACATATAAAAGAAAGGATAAAGTCATCTATTTTTCTTCATTTCAGATAAAAAATTAAACACAAAATACTGTAGGTGTTACTGTCCATTTACAAGTCAACAATCATAATGTACAATTTGTCTGAAGTGTGTCATGAGGTTGAGTTTGTTGATCTATTGCAGCACAAATGGTACTCCAGCTGCAATGAGGAGGACAATGGTCCTGCAGAGAACAGGGAGGGGAGCTGAAAAGGTTGGAGTGTACCCCTCTGTCCAGGATCTGACTGAGTGCCACTGCAGGAACATGGCACTGAACAATGACTGGGGCTGCTCTCAACCACTCCGTCTTGTAGCACAAACAGTACCTCAGCATCAAAAGCAGAACCACCAGACTACCATGCAGCTTTTGGCCTAAAGGTGTTAAACGGCTGTTGATTAGGCCTACTCTTTACATTATTGCAGTTATTTAAAAAAAAAAAGGAAAAAAAAAGAAAAAAAAAAGAAAAAAAAAAAAAGAAACGCATAATGATGTCGTTTTTTTGTTTTATGTAGTCTGTGTTATCAGTTTTTTAAAATTAATTTTCTTTACGCATTCTAATAGATTTCTAAGAAATGCCTTTCCGTTTTGTTGTGGGGTATTTATTATAACAAAATGACTATGACAGATTTGAATTGATAAATTTGGCATATCATTTTGATTAATAGAGTATTTGATGTAAACTTGTGTGGGGAAAAAAGGGTGGGTGGGGAAAACACGCCAGTTTGAAAAGAAACCGGACTTAGATTATGAATCACTCGCAGAATGGTTCATGTGATGACGCACCGTGAACTCTGATAATGAAAGTTTATAATGTTCCCTTTGTAAACTTTTCCAAACATTTACTCTTAAAATGTAACTACTATGTTCTTATGTAGACTGGACTTGTTTAGCACATGTACTTCATAAGTACATGATGTTTTCCAAAGGAAAAAAAGCAAAAACTATCTGTTTTGTGGAAGGTTTTTTAAAATTTATTTATTTAGATAACTGTGACACTTGTACGGGTTATATAAACTCCACCGCGTCGTGTGACGTATTGCCTCAGCAGCACTTTTCTTAGGATTTTTTTCATTCACGAAGATGTTGTTAAAGTTACTAAAATGTAATTTACATCCATGTTTCCATTTTTTTTTTTCTGTTTTGAACCTCAGCAGGAGAATCCATGACAAAGATCCTCTGAAAATATCAAAGAAAGATGGATGACTCGTTCCGCCAGCGTAGTCCAGACGCTGATTGGATAAGTTGAGTAACCATTACTCTGGTTGGATAGTCTTGTGAACAGCACACATGTTTATTGGTGTAGAGAAACCCCTTATTGAGCATTGCCTCATCCAGTCTTTCGTCTCGTGACTCCTCTTCGCTACAATGCTATCTTCGGCATAAATTACATGCGTGTAAGCATACACTACATTTGCGAAAAATGGCAGCTGACGAATAGAAAAAAGTGGATCTTCAGTCGAAAAAAGACGGCACTTGTAAGTTCGTTCGTTAAAGCAAATGATATATGTTTTAGGAAAATTTAAACTTGGAGCTAGGCGAGTCCAGATACGCGTAATTCTGCTGCATGATGTGGAAAAAACTGCTGTAAGAAGGTTAAGGCTAAGGTTAGCCTGCCCAGTTATTAGCCAGCAGCAGTGGTTAGCCAACCAAGCGCTTCCAGTTGTCAACATTGGGCCCAGACTATTACCTGCAAGTGGTTCATGTTGGCGTCGTCTACATATTTTAAGATCAAAAATGCAATGCAGAAATTAATGTTAGAGCAATAATTAATCGAAAGTAAACCTGTCTCGATATTTACCCCCGTTGGCTGGTACCAAGTAAACATTAGAAGGCTGCTGATGGGTGACACACAACGAAGGTGGACAAGGAACAACAAGTTTGAGAGTTAAATATTGTGAAATGCCAAACCCAAAAGAGCGTTTTTCTATGTGGTGAAATGTTTCGGTTACGTTGTAACTTTCGCGACTGATGTTAGTAATAACTGCGTACCTAGATATCATTAACATTAATTCGACTCTAAAGCATCTAAAACATCAATACAAAGTCTGGTTACCATCAACGTGAAGTATTTAGCTTTGTTTTAATTCAAAAGGTAAAACTTAGAAGCATAGCTATAGCTTTATTATTATTATTATTATTATTATTATTATTATTATTATTATTATTATTTTGTTCTCAGCGGACACATTATCGTGACGTTTTTTTTTGTTTTGTTTTAGAGGACAGTTACATTTCTGTGAAACATGGAAAAGTTGAGGGAATGTACACAGAGTTGAGGGCTGTCCCAGCACAGCTCACAGGCCTGGCTTTTTGAGCTCATGAAAAAACCCCCCAGTCCGCTTCAGGCTTCCTGTATCAGTGGGAGTCGATTACTGGAAAACCACATTAATGTAGTCGCTAAAAGGCACATCTATTTTATTTTATTTATCTTTAATAATAGCTGTCTTTAGATAATTGAGTTTACTTTGGTATACAGTGAAAAAAATAAAAGAAGTATTTACTCCCCTGTTTTAATGCCAGGTCTTTGTGGTGGGGAAAAATGAGCTCAAGTTAATACAAATTAAGTATTTTCAGAGCTATGTGTAAGTCAATTGAACAACAAGCTAAATCTTTATAAAATTAAAATAAAGTGGTTGCATAATTGTGTATACACCATTGAACTTTGCAGAAGCACCTTTTGATTTTTCTTAACAGCATACAGTCATTTTGGGTCAACCTCTCTCTGTATGACATCTTAACTTGTCCACTCAGATATTTCATCAGTTTCAGTTCTGGGCTCCTTTTCAAAACTTTATTAAAAGTTAATTTTAAGTTCCTTTTCCTGACTTTCCAGCATAAATTCACTGGTATTATGAACTGTTCAAACACAAAGCAATATGCTGCCACCACCATTCTTCAAAATGTGGGTGTGGTGTTTTTACACAATGCGCTGTTTGTGGCCATAACATTCAGCATTAGTTTAATCAGGCCATAACACTTTCCCCCACAAGCTTTAGGAGACTTCAAATGTTTGTTGTTGTTGTTTTGAATTACAAATTTAGCCAAGCTTGGATGTTCCAAATAATAAGATTTCAGTCTTATTGGCCCAAACCAGAGTCCAGAGATATGAGAGACATTATTGTCACACATAAAACAACAAATATTTGTCATTCTTGCAGCTCAGACAGATTTCTCCCGGCTTTGGAAGGATGTCTAGTTCTTGCTAATGTCACTGTTGCACCATATTTCCACCACTTGATGATGACAGTCCTCACTGTTGTTTTATGGTATATCTGAGTCCTTGGAGACTTGTTTGTGCTCTTCTCCTGACTGATGCCTTTGGACAATGAGATCCATGGTTTCTTCTTTAATATGTGATCAGCGAAATGTCAGAAAGGCCTGCTAGAACAGCAGGACCTTATTTATTATTTAGACACTTTAAATAATGCCACTGGTGTGTACTGACTCCTACTTGACACAAGTTTAAATGTTGCGTTTAATTCTTAAAACATCCCCAGGCAAAAGGGAATGTCTAAATCTATGTAACCCCATTTTTTTAAACATCTTTTATTTTTCACCCTATTAACACGCAGTTGCAAATTATTGCCTAGTTATTTTAGGAAAAAAATAAGCAGTTCTGAGTCCAACCTGGTAAAAAGTGGCAGGTAAGTGTATAAGATCTTTTTAAAAACTATCCTGTCTGAAATTGTATCCGGCCTTTCCTGACTTGTTGCGGTTAACCATCATTTTCCTCACTCTTTATGTTTCTTTTCCATCATTGCAATAACCTTATCACTGTCTGCAAGCTTTAGCACCTCAGCCTCTAAAATGTATATCAGGTGTGGGCATCAAGGGCAGCAAACCTCTATCTAGCTCATTAAGTATATTTCTGGCATGCAAGGCCTAAAATATAGCGTACCTCTCAGTATTGTGTCTACGCAAACGTTTGCAATTGCAATATTGCACACCTTGAAATTTAGATGATGAATTTAATTCGACATAATGTGCATCGTTAATTTTAATCTGTTGTGTTTTTAGATTTTCGCAGACAAACTGGGTGAACATCCTGCACCCCGTTTATCATCCTAACAAGCATCATCATTGCTCATTTGTCAACATGGGAAAGACTCCACTAAAAGGCAAGGATTTGTCATTTTGATACTTGGTTTGATGTAAACACTATGGTGGAAGCATTACAGTTCCAGATTTGAGCTAAAACATGTTCTTTTTGGTAGTGTTGTTGTCTGATGGCTACTGCGAAATATTCACCTGGCTGCTTCAGTTTTGTTCAGAATGTGTGGGAAATTATTTCATCAAGTGCTATTAAGAATTGATGTAGTTTTGTGTCACTTAAATCACTTAAGAACTAAATATTGTTTGTGTAAGCTGATAACCGATGACTAGCCACAGGTTTGAATACAGGTTGTCTTACAGTGTTGCATTTTTTTTTTTTTTAAATAAACAAAATCTTCAAACTTAGACTTGTATAAACAATTTTTGTTGCCTAAATTTTTTATTTCTTATGTAATATTATCTGATTGAGTTCATCCTGGGAAACTGATATTTTATGCATCATATTTGAACTTTTGTCATTTCAATAAAACCATAATTTCTTTTCTTATTGCGCTTTTTTACATTTAGATCAGAAAGATGGCAAAAAAGAGAAGCTGGGAAAGCCGCTTACACTGCCAGGTACGACCCCTGCAGCAACTAAAGGTAAATATCTCTGTTTTGATGTTTGATTGATGTCTCTCTGTCTTATTTCCATACATAATTTGGGATAATTTGAATGTGTTTATTTAGTCAAGTTCTTTTATATATGATTTGGTAAAAATTTCCCACTTCAGTAGAAATTGGATCTATGTTATTTGCATCAGTTTGATCATAGATGGGGTTTTTTCTGCACAGGTTGTGGTGCTGTGGTTTTGTATAATAATGCCCTAAAAATTTATTGAAGCTCTGAAACATGAGCATAAAAACACAGCCTTGTCATGAAACTGACTGAGAAATATAGCACACAGCATGAAATTGCATGAGTGTTGTTTTTGTTTTTTTTTTTTTTTCATAATTAAGATAAGAACAAGGAAATACAAGTGTGTCATTTATTCAAAGGGATTTAATGTGGGAAAGTATCTTAACTTCTAACTTTTAATAATCAGTCAATCATTCTGCTCACGGTCATTAAGTGGAATCTTTTATTGACTATAAATGTTTTATTTACGTTGTTTCAGCTGTTATTACAGTCAACACTTTGACTTTTTCGTCTAGATGCTTTCAGCTGGGAAGAATACCTGAAAGAAACATCCTCTACACCAGCCCCAGCAAGCTGCTTTCGTCAGGTAAGCTTCACTGAAGCTGCTGAATTTTAATCTTGGAAAAACCGCGTCTGAAAATGATCTGCCTTAAAAAGCTACAGATGTGATAGGCTTTGGGTCAGTTTGACCCTTCACTAAATTCACACCTCTGTCTCATACCTGTACAGAAAGCATTTCATCCTCATGTAGTTAACTATTGCGTTTCATTTTTATTGCTCTTTGTAGTTAAGTGTTTTTGATAAATTATGGGAGATAATCATAAAAATGCTCAGCTCCTAAGTATAATATATTTGTATGCATCTGAAGATTTTATAATGGACTCTACTTCCTCTAATTATGGTTCTGAACAAGTGGACTCTGAGTAAATATGACAGATTATGACCTTTGATCAAACCAGCTGAGTGACCTGTTGCTACTAGATGATATTTCTTGGTGTCATGTAACCACATTTCCCTACAAAACTCTACGAGCAGATTATAGAAAACTGAATTAAAGGATCATTTGTCAAAGTGGGTGCAAAACACCACCAATGCAGATAGGAATCTTCGTTGAATTGAGCTAATCTGCATTAATGCATTAACGTAACTACTTGATGTAGTGATTTGTAGTGGAAAATGCATTTTATGTGAACTATTTGTCTTATTTGAACTCATTAAACTTTTTTAGTTGATTTAGCTAGTTAAAGTAAACAGTAAAAGGCCTGTACTTGTATAGCACTTTATCAAGTCCATAGAACGGCAAAGCGCTTGCTTCCACACGCTGATGGTGGCAAGCTACTGGACTGTAGCCACAGCTGCCTGGGGGAAGTCTGACAGAGGTAAGGCTTCTGGGTGAAGTGTTTTGCTCAAGTACACAGCAATAGAGATAAATAGAGCGGGGCTCAAACTAGCAACCAACGTAGTTGTTTAAACCCAGATACATATGTTATCTTAAATATTTTTGTGAATTAAATCACTTAAAATGTGTTAGTTGATACAGCTACTTCGATTAGTTGTTTTAATTCTTAAATCCGATTCATCTTAAACATTTGTCAATTCAGTTGAGAGATAGTTAAGTTGAATCATATTTTAGAATTGACTCAGTGTGAAGTTTCTTTTTTTTTTTCTTTTTTGTGTAATTGAGAGGTTATCAATTAAAAAATATGTGTTATCACAATAGTTTAATAAAATCCTTGCCAAACGGTCTCAGAATGACATATTGGCATAATTAAAGTTCAAAATTACAATTTCCAGTGCATGTGATCCTGACTGAAATCAGATATTTGTGTGTTGGAAAGTTTTATGTTTGGATCTTTGTTATGCTTTTATCGCTCTATAAGTATTGAGTTTATTCTGCAAATCGCTTGGATGACATAAAGATCATTAAAAAGCCTCACATTTAATAGTATAAATTTTAGTCCTTGAAAGCCCTAACCATGTCCAGGTTTTACATCACAAGGCTTAATTTATTTGTTGCTGTTTTCTTTTTTTTTTCTTTTTACATTTTCTAAAAGTTTTTAAATTGAGAAATATGCTATGCTGACAAAAATTATTCATTCTGTGTGTTTTACTTCTCATTAATAAATAGGCTGCTACTACTGTGTGACAACACTATAAAGCTTACGATGCAGGGCTGTAAGCAGCACTGTTACAGGGACTTTATTGCCCGACATTTAGCCTGTTGCCAAAACCAGAGAAAGAAATCTGCTCCTGGAGGGTGCAGGTCGTTTTGTACGTTTAAACGGCACCAGAACTGGTGATATTTAGTACCAGCCATGTGTAAATATTTATATGTCAAGTTTTATATTATAATAAATAGTGTTTACAAGCCGGAGGTCATTTAACGTTATTATGGTTTGATTAGGGGCTATAATCAGTCTACTGGCGCAAACAGGGATCAGAACCTAAATAAATTAGGAACAGAGTGTAATGCAAAGTTTTCAGATTTTATTACTGAGTTGAATTCAGTTACATATGAGGTTTGAACATTTTTGTGAACATTTATCTCCCATAATCCATGAAAACACCATACACCAGGGTTTCGGTACATGGGCATGAAATGTGTTGTTTTCAGGTAGGAGTTGCAAGTAGGAAGGGACTAAATGGTGATAATTAGAGCAAACTGGCCCACAGCAGCTCACAAAACTGGCTTGCTGTTTTTTAAGGGAATTGAAATCAAGTTGATTTCTAGCTTATACACGACCAGCTCCTTTAAGAGAGTGTAAGCAGGGTTCCTACAAACCCTTTAAATGCCTTAAAAAATTGTAATTTTCTTACACCGTTTTCCAGGTCATGTTAAGCGTGGAAAAAATAAAACATATAAAACAGTTTATTGTCTGGACCCTTTCTCATCTTCAATGTTCTAAAGGAAAAAACAATCGAGTAATGCTTCAAATTAATCATTTATATATACAGTTGAAACCAGATATTTATATACACCAAATAAAAAGACACAGACACATTTTTTTCTCACTGTCTGAAGTTAAATCCGACCAAACTTCTCTGGTTTCAGGTCAGTTAGAATTACCAGAATGATTTCTATTTGCTAAATGCCAGAAAACTTAGCGAGATATTTTTTAGAGATTTTTTTTTTTTTTTTTTTGTAACTTTCTTCAAATTCAGAACCTTGCAGAGATTTAGTCAGTATCAGGGATAATAGTCCTTTTATACTGTATCACTTGGGTCAAACCTTGTGGGTTTCCTTCCACAACCTTCTCACAACTGTTCACTGGAGTTCTGTCCCATTCCTCCTGACAGAACTGGCATAACTCAGTCAGATTTGTAGGCCGCCTCGCTTTCACACGCCTTTTCAGTTCTACCCACAACTTCTCCATTAGATTGTGATCAGGGCTTTGTGATGACCAGGCCAAAACTCTTGACTTTGTTGTTCTTAACCACCCTGGGTGTGTGCTTGGGGTCATTGTCCATTTGGAAGACCCATTTGCAGCCAAGCTTTAACTTCCTGGCTGATGTATTTAGATGTTGCTTCAATATTTCTGCATAATGTTCTTTCCTCATCTATTTTATGAAGCGAGTCATTTCCTTCTGCAGAACAGCCCCACAACATGATGCTGCCACCTCCATACTTCACAGTTAGGATGGTGCAAGCATCCCTATTTTTCCTCCAAATGTAATGATGGTCATTATGGTCAAACAGTTCTACTTTAGTTTCATCGGACCACAGGACATGTCTCCAGAAGTGAAGGTCTTTATCCCTGTGCATATTTACAAACTGCAATCTGGCTTGTGAAGTAAAGGCTTCTTCTTCGCTGAGTGACTTTTCAACCCATGTCAGTACAGGACACGCTTCACTGTGGATAATGACTCTGTCTTACCAGCTTCAGCAGCGTCTTCACAAGGTTTTTGGCTTTTGTTCTGGAGTCAATCTGCACATTGTGGACCAAAATACGTTCATCTCTGGGACACAGAACCCGTCTCCTTCCCGAGCAGTATGATGGTTGGACATTCCCATCATGTCTATACTTGTGTAATTGTTTGAACAGATGAACGCAGCACCTTCAAGCATCTGGATGAACCAGACCGCTGCAGCTCCACTATTCTCTTCCTGATATCTTGGCTGATTTCTTTTGCGCTTCTCATTGTGTCAAACTGAAAAGCATTGTGTTCCAGGTGTGGCCTTAAAATGCATCCACAGGTGAGCCTCCAGTTAACTCTAATGCTCAGAGGTTTGTGGAAGGAAACCCAAAAGGTTTGACTAAAGTCATACAGTTTAACAGACAGTTATCCCTGATACTGACCAAATGTATGTAAACTTCTGAACTCAAAGAAAGTTACAAAACAAGTTGGGGTTTTTTTTTTTTTTTACCATTTCGCAAATAGAGATAATTTTGGTAATTATAACTGACCTAAAACAAGAAGTTTGGTCTGATTTAACTTCAGGTGTATGTAAATGTCTGGTTTCAACTGTACATCACATTCATTATCTTTTGGACTTTAACATTTTACCCATCCATGTTTTGGTTTTTCACTTGGTAACTAAATGGACACATCCACAAATCAAAAGGGGCAAATTCACAAATTTATTAACACTATTCTACTTCAGTAAATGTGGTCTTTAAACTAAGTCTGATTAAAAACTTAGGTACTAATTTTGGAATTTCTTTTACCAACTAAATAAAGGTACCGAAGTTCTCTTTAAAGAATTTGCATTTATTGTAGGCTACTTTAGGGTTGGACTGTTGGTCCAGACCCCCCTAAAGCAGTGAAATGGCGCCATTCCACTCTGAACATGTCAGGCTAGTGTCAGCACTCGGTTCTTTCCTGAGTTATGACAGCTACAGAGAAGCGCTCCCCCTCGCTGGGGATGTTTTAGAGCTAAATGTCCAGAATGATAGAAAAACTGCAGACAGGAAAAAGTGTGTGATGTTGAAATAAAAGAAATGTGTTGGAACCTTGTGGACGAAGATAAGTTATCACAGTTATATTAAACTGTCTTAAGATATAGAGTAAATTAAATATGAGACATTTGGTTAGTTATTTTTTCATTTATTTAGGTCTTATTTAGGTAACAAATGACATCATATTGTTAACCTAAGCTGTGCTTCTGTCTAATACCGTATCTACAGGCTAGAGTCCCTCCCTCCAATGACTTTAAGGTGGGCATGAAGCTCGAGGCTCACGACCCTCGCAATTCCACCTCGGTTTGTATTGCCACGGTGATGGGTCTAACTGGGGTTCGTCTCCGTCTCCGCCTGGACGGGAGCGACAACAGCAACGACTTCTGGAGACTGGTGGACTCTTCCGATATCCAGCCTATAGGCACCTGTGAAAAGAACGGAGACATGCTGCAGCCGCCGCTGGGTAAGCCTGGCAGAGCGACGCATCCCTGATGCCTCCTAAAGCCTCTCATGTCTAAGTTCGGAGTTGTTCGTCTCTCCTGCAGGATTTCGTATGAACGCCTCCTCTTGGCCCATGTTCCTGTTGAGAACCTTGAATGGAGCAGAGATGGCACCAGTAACAGCCTTCAAAAAGGTTTGCACTTACTCTGAAAGACCTCACAAAGTCTAAAATCAGAGAGGCACGCAGCCATTTTAGGATGTAAATTTTGTTGTTCAGGAACCTCCAAGACCCACTCAAAATAATTTCAAGCCAGGCATGAAGCTAGAGGCGGTGGACAAGAAGAACCCATACCTCATCTGCCCCGCCACCATTGGAGAAGTGAGGGGCGACGAGGTGTTCATCATGTTTGACGGCTGGAGGGGGGCCTTTGATTACTGGTGCAAGTACGACTCCAGGGACATCTTTCCTGTGGGCTGGTGCTCTCTCACTAAGCACAGCCTCCAGCCACCAGGCAACAGTGGTAAGTGTTGGACTCTAGGTGGCAGCAGATAGTTGCATGTGGCTCTGCATTGAGGTTGTAGGAAGAAGTTGTTGTTTGTAAACAACGTTTGAGTCATTCATCCCCGTTGAGCTGCATGCTTATTAAATCCGGTAGATTTTTTTTTTTTTAGCTTTGTTTTGACACATCAAACCCTGATTTCTAGCAGCTTTAACCTCAGTATTTTTAGTAAAAAAAAAAAAAAAAAGCAAAAAACAAGCAGCTTCACAACTTTTTTTTTGAAGTTTTTGAAATTCAAATTCAGGTTGAGCTGGACCTATTTTTTAGTCTGGGTCAAACTGCCTACCAAGAACTGAAATATTTTTGCATTTTTTTTTTCAAACGAAATTAAAACACCAAAGTTCAAAAATTGGGCTTCAAAGAATTTGCATTCATAATGATATCCTAATACTTACTAAGCATATACATGAGTTACAGATTTCCAAAAAATTACCAACAATTTCAGCGTTGTGCCACATTTGTAGAACTAAATTTTTACAAAGTATAGGTCCAGATTTCATTGTGGATCTCTTGAAAGTCTATGGATACATTCAGGAAGGTATAAGCACTGAACTTAATGAATTGATGTGCAGAAACGTCGTCCAGTCGTGCTGTCAGTGTGTTAGTGTGGCTGTCTGGGTGGGATGGAGCAGGAGGAGAATTTATGTGGCTCGCATTTCACCTGTTTACTTTAAAGCAGGTCTGTCCTGTGTCCATTACACTGTCTCAGACTGAGTGGATAGAGAGAACAGGAGACTCTCCTACAAAACACATGAAGAAGATTTACAATCCATACTTGAGGGTTTTATATATCTGTTACAATTTTCTGCTCAGGAATAAGCTGCAGGTTTAAAGTGGACTTTAAAAGTGCTTTTTTTTTTTTTTTTAACTCACACTAGAATTTGGTGTAAAATCACATTTAATATCTGTGTAGGGATGAGCATTCATTTTCACACTACAGGTCAGTTTGGCTTCTACTGCAATTTAAAAAAAAAAAACATGTTTTCACCTGTTGATCTATTTTAGAAGAAATGGATCAATTAGAACAAATTGATTTAGATTTAAAAGGATTTTCATGAAATCAATAAGTTTTTGTATGTTAACATTTTATATGGAACGTCAACATAACGTCGAAAATGACCAATAATCAATGGAAAAATCTTTATTAGCATGACAGCCAACATAACTTCTTCTTCTAAATTGTTGAGCAGCTTTTTATAATGTTTCCTCTGGTGTTTTGAAGATTTATTTTTATTGATTAGCTCCAAGTTTTTGAGTTTGGAAGGCCTCCGAGCCATCACCCTAATTTTTAGCTCCCTTCATAGACTCTCTCAGATTTAAGTCAGGACTTCAAAATGCCAATATGACTTCCGGCCGTAAAAGCATTTTGGTTTAACCCTTAATCTTCCAATGGGTATGAACAGTTTGGGGCTTAACTGTAAAACAGTCACAAATAAAATTTTAAGAAACTATAAAAGGACAAAATGAATTGTTGGTAGTTTATTGTTGTTGACAACTAATTTTAGTTTGATAAACCTACAACTTCTTCTAAGTTCATATTTAGTTTGTGTTCAAAATTTGTTCCAAATCAGACAAACTAAATATGAACTTAGAAGAAGTTGTAGGTTTATCAAACGGAAATTTGGGCTTATTTTTGAAACGAGACATGTTTCAGTTACAGAAGTTATTTTAATGATGAACAGATCACATGTAAAAACTCCACAGAGATTTAAATCTTCACGAAAGGAAAAAAGTCTCTGCAAATTGTAAACTCAAAAAAGTACATTGGATTTTTTTTCTTCTATAAATATTCAGTATATTGGTCTTCACTTTTGTTTTATAGTTAATGAGTGGGGTTTTTTCTTTCGTTTTTGTTTGTTGATGTTTTTTTTTTTTTTTTTTTTTTTTTTTTGGGGGGGGGGGGGGCAAATGACCAAAAACCAGAAATAACTGTGAGAAAGTGTTGGCCGTGTTTTCTTATGTTTTTCCACTCTGCTGTGGTTTCAGTTACTCTTCCAAAGAACCTGCAGATTCTCCCGTCATCCCCCTCCAAACCCAGCAGGCGTTCCATGCAGTTGCCCTACAGATTCCCCAACCCTCTGCCCGCTCTGCCCGTGAGGAAGGGGGTCAGAGGCCGTCGCCCCAAGAGCGAGACCCTCGCTCTGCTCAAAGCTGTGGCCGAGGCCGCGGCTTCCCACAACGGAGCCGTTCCTGATAACGCACAGCTGGTCCCCCGGGTTCACAAGAAAAGAGGACCCAAACCTGGAAGTAAGGTGAGGCCCCGCTGAGTAAACCAATCTCACATCATCTCATCTGATTTTATGTTGCTGCTACATTTCCACGATTTCTCTAAATTTAATGTATTTCTACTATTTTTTTTTGTAGAGAAAATCCAAGCTTCTGCAAAGCCCGACACAGCTGCCAAGCATCCAGGTTCCACAAGAAAACCCTCCCAGCCTCAGCTCGGTGGTTTCAACAGGTACAGGTCGACCGTCTTTTGCATCCCAGTGAGCTGCTGGACGTTCAGCTTTGACTTCAAGACTCCACTCAGGCGGCTGATCTGTTCAATGCGCCTCTTGTGCTTCTGTTCTGCCCCAGTGTGCGTGTACGTGAATAAGCATGGGAACTGTGGCCCCCACTTGGACAGGAAGCAGATGCAGCATCTTCCGGACCACTTTGGGCCCGGGCCAGTGAACGCCGTGCTCCAACAAGTGGTCCAGTCATGTATAGACTGTGCTTACCAGCCAAAAGTCCTCCTCAGTGCTCTGCAGAGCGACTCAGGGGGAGGTGAAGCCGTCAAAGGTAAAAACACAGATAAGGTCTTGTATGATTGGAATGGAGTGAAAAGCCTACCATATTCAATAAGTTTAACATGAAAATGCGTTATTTGTTGTCAAAGTGAGAACAGATGGTGGTGTTCGTGTGATCAAACTGCCCTCCGCCTCCAGTGCTTCCTTCGTGTTACGCTTCCTAGAGAGCATGTGCCGTCATCTTCAGTGTGACAACCTGTTCAGCAGCCAGCCGTTCAGCCACTACACAGCCTATGACAGGAACAAGTCTGGTAAATTATGTATTCACTTGCTTCCTCATGATCACATCAACTGAGTTGTATGTAGGAGTCTTCTATTTTTTTCTTAAAATCAAATTTTTTTTTGGCTTCCAGTGAAAGAAGAGGCACTTGATGTTCCCTCTCTGGCCCGGGGCAGTAAACGCAGTCTCTCCGGGCTCTCTCCTCCATACGCCGCCCCTCTTTCCCCTAAACATTTACGGGCCGAGGCTCACCCATCTGAAGGTACTGCTCGTATTTGTAATTTTTTTATTTCTTTATGTTGCCGATGCAGTCCACTCTAAAAAAGACCAAATATAGATAGGAGAAGCAAAATCCTCCCATCAAGTCCAGCAGATACAGGCGATTTGCACCTGTTCTTGCATCTCATCATAATTGTCGCCACTGAAACTCTGAAAAATATTTCAGGTTTTTCTTTTATTTTCATTAACAAGAATGAGTACATAAAAAAAAAAAAAAAAATTATGAAAAAAGCTTATGTTAACATTATGTGTTGCTACCATTTCCAACGTATTCATTTAAAAGCTTGTCAACGTTTCACCAAATTCAGGTTGAAAGCTCAACAGGATCAAACAGGGTAAATTTTCTTGAATATGTTCTGCCTTCCTGTTATCTGCTTAAACTCTCACTCTCTCCCAGCCTGAATGAACCACGGACATGCCTTGACATGTCATAGAAAATATCGTTTCCTTTCAAATAGCCCCGTACGTCTTGTGAGTTTCTTTTTAAAAACCACACTGATGCTGAAAATAGTGAAAATAGATACTTTGAGTTTTTTTCCTTAGTTAGAACTTCTGCACCGAAGACTGTTGTTATCATTGTGACCTGGTAGTGTTCTGGTTACAGCGGATTAAGTTGTTTCCCTCCAGCCAGTCATTGATCAGGACAGATCAAGTGAAAAATCTGCCATTTTCTTCTCCTGCAATACAATTCGCAACAGCTTTCGGCAGACGTTTTCTCCCACACAATCTATGTGGTGCAAATAGCTCTGGGATTTGCTCTGTTTGTATTTTACGTAAATAGAAATACACATGGGCAGATTTCCTTGTAAATGCATGCGTCATACCTCATGTGAATGATGGCACACTATCACTGCAGAGAGATGCTGTTTTGCTCGGCCGAGCTATTTCAGGAGCAGATCTGCCTTTTGCGTGTAGTTTCAGAATTAGAAGGACAGGCAGACTTGGTTTTGTACACATTTCGCACCTGCAGACAGCTTTGTAGGCTGAAACTGAAGCGCATTGAAAGACCGGTCATTTAAAGTTGCTTATGTTTTCCTCCTTTCAGCAGAGACTCTGCCACATGAAGAGAACGGCCACATCAAAGAGCAGCGATACATGGACTCGGCTTCCAACTCCATGACTCCTCGGCCCCAAACAGCACGGGGTTCCTCTGAGTACCACCCTCAGGCTAGCAGCCTCTACCATCACAGCAGCGGCACAGCGATGCGGCGTCACTCGTCTAACTCTGCAGAGCTCAGCTCAACACAGCCTCTCAGACGAGTTGAAGGTACAGAACAAGTCTCGTTACTTGTCGCTTTGCGCTTTATGCCTAGCTGACACGCTGTTCTGCGAGAATGCTCCATGTGTTTGGTCTGTGTGCTTTGGCAGCAGCTAGCTCCACCACCGGTCCTGAATCGATGGGTTCTGATCGAGAGAATCTGCAGCTGCCCGGTAAAAACCCTTCCTCCTGGTCCATTGAGGAGGTGATGCAGTTTGTCAGGGATGCAGACCCCACAGCACTAGCACCTCACGCGGAGCTATTCAGAAAACATGTAAGTTAACAGAAAGAAACGCACTTGGGTCTGTGTAAAGCGTGTCAGTAATGTGTCTTCCTTTCTGTTTCCACAGGAGATCGATGGAAAGGCTTTGATGCTTCTACGGAGCGACATGATAATGAAGTACATGGGTCTGAAGCTAGGGCCGGCTCTGAAGCTTTGCCATCACATAGAGCGGCTGAAACAAGGCAAACCGTAAGAGGAGTCTGGGCAGCTATGACCCTCTCAGACCTGTGAGCAATAAGCCCAGAAAGAGCCAGCGTTTGGATCCTGACTCTTGGGCCACGCAGGGGTTACATGTTACACTAGACTCCTCCTGGAGGGACAAATTCGATGTTACAACTTCATCCCGACTTCCAGAGCGGAAAAAAGTGTGCCGTGCATTGCTGACACGTTACCTCATTCCCCCCCCCCATCAGTGAACAAAAAGCTGTTCAAGTCTAATAAACAACACTGACTTCTAAGAGATCCCAAAGCAGAATGATCCCTGTAGTGTTTACATTGCATCACACATGTGCACACAAGGACAATTTCTTTTTCCTTTTTTTACGGAGCTGAAATGTTTTGATCCTGATTTTGGATCCCCAAAGATGTAGAATGTTTTTATTATTGTTGAATTTCTACCTAATAAGAAAGGATTCATATACTGAGAAGAAAAAGCAAACATGAAACGTTCTTCATACTCCAGAAGAGAATTTATTGTTCTTATTCTTACTGTTATATAGTTATTTTCATTCCCTACTTATCTGCCTAAAAGTATATCTGCCTGAAGGATACCACACTGTCCAGACAGACATTTTCACACTCTCAGTGTCATTGCCAGGAATCATCTTATCTATTTTTTAATTGTACTGGACGGTTTTCACGAGTGTATTGCAGATTCATAAACTGTGTAAGTTTGTGCGAATTATTGTGTCTTAGTTGGTTCGAAGTTGCCTGTCATTGGCAAAGATGCTCCAATCAGAATTCAGTGGCCGATGTCTGACCTCCAGTTTTTGTAAAGCTTTATGATACCTGTTTAGACTTTTTCCAGTCTCTCTTTAAGAGGTATAATCTACCACACCGTTCTACAATCCCTGCCATGAGCAGTCCTAAGCTATTTATATTAGAAGCAGAGGCGACGTCACACCATGTGTGTGTGAGAGCAGTTTTTTTAAAACGGGAAGTTACTATTTTTAAACAAAGAGAAAGTGAGGATGGAGTTGACATTTTAAAATGCCTTTAGCATCTTGTATTAGTGTTTAGCTCGGTTAGCATGACCAAGAAGATATGACTTGAGAAGGTAGATCCTTATCTTAAATCTGAGATTTCCAAAATGCCAGCATTTCCAAATCCAGCTAATTCCATCAAAGACAAGCTGAAGGCTGAAAAGGTTTTATAAAGGAAGTGGCATGCCCTGTTCTTGCAGCAGGGCTCACAAAAATATGCTAAAACGTTATCAGTTGTGGACCAAAGTATCATCATTCACCATCATTTGGTGCTTCCTAATACCAGAGTAAATTTATTAAAAGGAAAGTCCGTTGTATTAGGTAACAGTTTTTGTAATAGGAAAACACAAATCTAATTTCCAAATTGTTAGATTTATGCTTTCACAGATTTTTTTGCCATCTCTGCCATCGAGCAACACCTTCACAATAATGTGTTTTGCCTCACCCGCCACCTTCTATGTGAAAGCAGCCTTACATTGTGTCCCGAAAGTCTTGCTCTCTCTTGCTCCACCGCAGCCCAAACGGCCCATGTGACAAGTAGAAGATACAGTTTTGCTTTCACTGGGTCTCTTAACTCTCTGTTCTTCCCCTAACTTGATTTGAAACACTTCACTGTCTAACTTTGTCTTCTCCACTCAGTAACGGCCTGCACACCGAAGAGTGTTGTTTTCAGGACAGCTCAGCATCTCTTAGTAATGGTGTGTTCACAGAAAAAAGATCAGTGTTGAATTTCCAACGAGTGTATCACCAGTCAGGGCCGGTCAAACTAAAACCCGTCAGATTCCGGTCACCATGACTTCTCGGAGCATCTCGACCTTCTGGTTTTTCATGCAGTTCAGTGTCAAACTGTTTAAGTCACAAGTTTAGGTTTATCAATTTCATTGAGCAGAATGTTTTAAGAATGCAGATTTGAGACATTTCTAAGGGCTTCTTATGTTAAGTTTTGCTCTTTTTGTTAATCAGTCATGTATCATGTAAGCTTATTGGTCTGCCTGAAACCTCAGTGTTTTCACTATCGACCATAACAATCACTGTTAGCTATGTATACAGATCTGTACAGTTTTATGGGTTTAACCATGAATATCAGCAACAGAATGTACATTTTGTAGAAACGTAATATTTTAAGGAAATCATATGCATAAGATAGAAATGTGAAGCTAAAGAAGGGGAAGGGGTGAGTATTTAACAGTGGTTTCCAGTCTTGTTTTTTAATACTTAACGCAGTGCTTTTAGTTCACTTTCTTCCAGTTCTAGATCCTGCCTTGCTTTATCTATGACATTTCTCAGGTTCATGTCGTCTTTGTTAGTAGAAAATTTTGTAGCATAATGTTTATAATACACCTATAAACAAGTTTTCTCCCGTTACCCATTCCCCCACTTTAAAACTTGTGCCATATTATATCCAACACAGAATGGAAATGCTGTCGATTTCCCTCTTGCATCTTCTTTAAAGTACTTGAAAGAAATCTGTTTTGCAAAACATCACTTGTCTATTATGTCACAGTAGATAAAGGATGTGTTTACGATGTTGTGTATTTTTTTTTTCTTTTCTATAAAGATACGACAACCATGAAGGTGCATCTGCTTTTACTGTCCAATTGATTTTTGACTAATGAGGAATATTCAGAAAGGGGAAAACTTAAATTCACTGTTGAAGTGAGAAGTTTGCTTTTACATACTCAGTGTGGAAGAGTATGTAGTAGTTCGATTAGATGCAATGTGAATAAAAGGCACAAGATGGCTGCTGTGGACCAAAATGGCCGACTTCCTGTGGGTTTGGACCAAGGCTCCAAGAGACTTTTTTTGTAGGTCTTAAGAAGCTACATATGTGTACTTAGTTAAAGCATGGCTTGGGGCTGCCCATTTTAACGCTTCAAGGGGGCACTGTGGATGAATTAGGACACTCCCACCAAATATTTCTATGAATAACTTTTAGAGGCTGGATTAATAACCATCATGTTCAATTTGGTGCCGATCAGATATCTGAAAATTAGAGCCAAACGTATGGTCACGGTGTAACATCAGACTTCACCTCCACAGCCCCGCCCTCTTTTGAAACCTCTCAGTACTGGACTCAGAGTTGCACCCACTTGTCTTCTGTCACTGGGCACAGTTGTACATTGATTAGGTCAAGGGGCTCAAACATTATGCTTCCTGTTATCAGGGGGTGGGGCTTGGGGGATGTCAACATTAGACCTTTGAGTTTTGTTTGGGACCATGTGAGGACCAGTCACAGCTAGTTTAGTTCCTCTTTGACTTTCTAGGAATAATTGTTATTTTTTGCTTTGTTATAACATTTTTAATTTTTTCTGGCATCCAGTCAAAGTTTGAGGCCTGGCCTCAACATCATGCACAAAAGTCAGGATTTTGCAAATTTTAGATCCCCCATACCTTATGAGCAAACTGACTAGTTTTCAAGATCAAAACCTCGAGGAGGAGTTTGATCAAATGCAGAGGTTATAAATGACCAAAATGGGTTCAAAGTCACAAGTTTAATCCAAAACACTTTTGTGTTTTATCTATTTCACCATCAGATTTGATGCGTTTCGGATCATTGTCCTGTTGGAACACGCAATTATCTCTTACTAACTGTGAGTTGAGGTGAATTTGAAGGATTTTTAGGAATTTTTCCATATGTTATTCCAACGCATCAATATTAGTGGCAGCAAAACAAGTCGTAGAATTTTCCTGTATGTGTGTGTCGCGGCACATTTCAGTGGAGCTTGAACGTGTCGCCGTGCCTGTGGACCAGGGGCTTTTGTTTTTTGGTCTGGACACTCTTGGTCCACAGCAATATTAACCTCTCTTCGCTGTGAACTCAACTCTAGTGCTAACAATCCAGTATCTGTCAGCTACATACCTGCGTGGGCCTTGGTGGTCTAATGGCAACACTTTGTGTCAGATGAGTGAAACTCTGACAGAATTGGGTTTCCCAAAGAAAAATGATTCTAATACTCCTCAAAACTGGTTTTGGAATGAATAAAACAGGGCAACATTAAGATTATGTAGCAACCTTGACCTCAACCCTATTGAGAAACTATGAATTATGTTTAAAAAGCAAGGTTAATGGGAGAAAACCAACCCATTTAAAGTTACAGTTCTGGAAGAGAGGTCAAATATTCAGCCAGAATTATGCTAAAAGTTTATTAATGGCTACAAAAAGCATGTGTTTGAAGTCAAGCGAATTATGTGACATTTACCCAAACATTGGTGGGGCTGAATGTGTATATCTGAATGTGTGTGGATGAGAAAAAAAATCTAAAACATACTGAAACTAGTGCATTTTTATTACTAGATCACTTGGAAAAAACAACAACAGTTCAAATGCATCAGTAAAAACCTAGAATTAATGTGACATTTCTGGTGATGAGGAGTGTCTGCAAACCTCTGACCAGCGCTGTGGAAAATACAAGCATGAGAACCGGAGATGTGGCCAGAAATCTGTGCTGTAAACAATAAATAGAGCAAGGAAATTCCCCATTTATCAAATATGTCATCCACCATTAAACGTAATATAAATACTAGTACTTGGAAGATTAACGCATCTGTAGAAGTAAGGAGAAGTAAGTTGATTACATTAGATTCCCTCTTCTTGCATCCTGACATCTTAGTGAAGATATCGTCAATGTAAGCAAGCGTCTGAACAGTTTGAAAACAAATCAGTAACTTTAATAGATTATTCAAATTAATAGCATTTATTTTGACACAAGGACTTTGTGAAACTCATTACAGTTTCCTGGCCATTCTTGGAATATTGCCAGATAGTGCTCAAATATACATATCACCAAATTTTGGAGTTGGGAATGTTGCAGGAAGTTCTTCCTGGAGGATGTTTTGATTCCAAATCTAATTCATGGCTGGCACCCTGGGTTAGAGTGAGACTGAAACTGCATCAGGAAGCCTCACTGCTGGACTCGTGGCAGCACTTCCTGGACAAGTTGTCTTCCAAATGTCCCCTCTAACAATCAGGAGGATTTATTGAGAATCCGTTGCTAAGGCAGGAAGACAGTGACTTGAAGCACATCTCTCTCTCTTTCATCGCCATCAGCCTGCTAATTTGATTGGCAGAGGAATTTCAGCTGGACGCTTTCACAGCTTCACCTAACGCAGCGACGTCCAAACTGTTTGCCACAAAAATCGAATTCATTTTTACAAATTAAACAGCAAAAACTAATTTTTGTAATGTTTTCTACCTGCTTAACAAGAAATTGTTTGGAGTTAAAATGAAGTAAAAAGAGGAATACTTTGCATTCAGCTAACATCGTCCATGCTAAGAAAACAGTGAGAATCTCCTAAAAAAGTGTCAATTACTTGAGCTGCAAAGCAAAACAAGATACGTTTCAATGAGTTCCATCAGATCTCCAATCACTTTCTGTTTTCTCTGTTTCTTTCTCTGCATAGAAGCTACATCTGACACCTTCCTGGAGGGGGGCATCAGCCGCCATTTTACTTTTCATAAACATTGAAAGTACTCCTGCATCAGTACTTCTTTATCTTTTTTTGTGCATTCTGCTCTGTCTTCTCAAACCCCCCCAGTCGGTTGTGGCAAAAGGCCGCTCGAACTGTACCGGGTTCTTCCTGTTAAAGGGGAGTGTTTTCTCTCTGCTGTCGCTACATACATGCTCGGTATGAGGGATTGCTGAAAAGTCAACCACACGATGCAAGCGATTGTCTACTCTTCCTACGTTCTTGTCCAGGAGGAGTGAATGCTGCAAGTCAATGACTCCATGCAATCTGGAGGGGTTTAATTTTTTTAGCTTCAACACTTTTTAAAGTAATTTGAATAATGAACTGAACTTGATTCATTGTTTCATAACTAGGTTCAGTTAGAATGTATGTTTGATTGAACTGAAGTGATTATAAACATCATAAGACCGAACCTGGACAGTTTGTGAAATACCATCACTTCTAAATCTTCTGACTGACTGTAGAGCAGCCTGGCAGCAGAAGTCAGCATTAGCATTTCCTCCTGTCGTTTTCTTTTGTTTTATAAAGTTATATTGTTCATTTGAAACTAATTAATGCAAACCTTAGGTGCTACATGTGTTTAAAGAAACATTCACTGATTGGCTCATTTAGCTACATATGACTATTTTAAAATCATGTTTGGGTTCTTCCAAGGCTGCTATATTAATCAACCCATCTGTTTATGTTATAAATGTATTCATTCATTCATCCATCCATCCTTTGTCTCTGTTTTTATTGCCTCCAGATGAACGTGTGAATCCAAAACGAACTTCTGGGTTCATACTTAAAATGTAACGAGCATGAATCCCAGAGAAAGAATCAAGCCAACACACAGATCTGGGCTTGAAAAATTTACTTTGCTCCCATATAAAAAAGCTCACATACTTGACACTTAGCAAATAATTAAATACACATTTCCACATGTGATTCTTCACCCATATTTTTTATTTTTTATTTTTTAAACTGCAGCGATGAGCAGAGAGACTGACGTATAAAATGCTTTGCTATTCCCTCACTTCTGGTCTCCTGACTCAACTATCTGAAACATAAACACATTTGCATAAATAAAAGGTGCACAAATCATAAATTAGAGGGAGATCCAGTCCACGTAAAGTGATTATTTCAACCCGTTCTCTTCTGGAAAGGAATGCAGGCGTCAGATATTCTGGGATTGCCGAAGAACAAAGATATAAATAAAAGAAATGGAAAAGCATGGAGCTTCAAGGTATTTTCCATTTCAGTTCATCCAGACAGTCTGCATGTGGCTGCCGTTAGTTCTTGGCCTGCTGCTTGTCCATTTACACAACTCTCGAGATCATAAACGCCGCGGTGACGTTTCAGCAGAGCGGGCAGGACGGACACCCTGGGAGTTTTCCAACTAAACTATTACAAAGTGCACTCAAATCAACGACACATTCCACATTCACAACTCTGGTGCTTCCCACCGAAGGAAAAAAAGCAACTTTTACACAACATGTTGGATAAAAGAAAGCAGGATGGCGTCAGATCAATACGAATAACGCACTAGTCACACACAAAACAAACACATACAGATTTTTTTTTCTCCACTAACGTAAAGGAAATAGTTTCTTTACTGTGGAGGTTAAATAAATGTTAATAAGTTAACAAACAGTAAGGAGTTACAGGCTTTTACATATATGCTGTGAGGCATTTTATCAGCTTTGGCTACAGTATCTGCAAAGTATTCAAACTCCTTGAAATGTTCCACATTTTATCAGGTTAAAACTGCAATCATCCATTTATGTAACCGGGATTTTATGACATAGGCCGAGACAAATAAACACATAACTGTGAAATGTTAGAAAATTACTTTGTGATTGTCTTTTTTTTTCTTTTTCAAATACAAATCTTTGTATTCTTTCCTTTTACCGTGATGTCACTAAATGAAATCCAGTACAAGCAAGCAAATATACGTAACGCTGTTCTGTGAATGCCTCACGGCGAAGATAAAGTTGTGCAGACATTAAAAGCATATTTACGCTTTAAACCAACACCCCAAGCACAACTCCAGAGCTCCGTTCAATCCATCGTCCTCAACATGGAAAGAGGATGGGACAACATCAGACCGAGCGAGCCGGATGGGCGAGCTGGACGGCAAGAATCAGAGAAGCAGCAAAGATGCCCACGGTGGTAACTTTGGAGAATTTGTTGACAGGACTATTACGTTTAGCTTTTTAATTGTTAAGTGCTATGCGATGTGTAGGGAAACTAACTGATGTCACCCTGAACACCCCTTCCTCACCATAAAACATGGTGGTGGCAGCATTATGGTGTGGGGGTGCTTTTTTTTTCAGCAGAGAAAGGGAGGCTTTTCAGGGGATAATAGGGAGACAAACTGAGCTAAATACAGGCCAAATCTGGGGCAAAAAAGGGGTTCAAGGCTTTTAAAAGAGTTGTGACTGGAGAGGACTGAAGACATTTGCATGCCACACTTTTCAGATTTTTTTTCCAAAATTAAAATAATCTATTATTTTTTTCTTTCACTTTACAGTTATATGGAGCTTTGCGTTGCTCAGTCACCTAAAATCCCAATAAAACAGACTCAAGTTTGTGGTGATAAAGGGACAAAATGTGGAAAAACGAAACAACCAAATACGTTTGCAAGGCATCAATCAACAAAAGCAGCTCTTTCCTCCCCTCATTAGTTTTCCCTGCGTTCGCTCTGTTTAAATGTGAAAACCATTACAAAAGCCTTTGCTTTTCAGGAAAATAACAATCCATTTTGTTCTGCAACTGTCAGCTGTTGGCGAGATTTTTCTGACTAACCGAAGGCTCCAGTCGTTGCCAATTCATCATTAGCCTGTCGCACCAAACCCCAACCAATCAGGAAGGAGCGCTTCTCTCCAGCAAGCGTCGATGTCAGTGGGAATTTCCAGTGACATGTCTGAACAGTCTCGGTCACCTCACCCCAGTGTACACATTTTCAGGTTTTCAGTGCACTTCTAGAAAAACGCACACGTGGAAAGGAGCGCCGGACGGAGGAGGCCGTGCGCCTTTGCTGTGCCCGAAAGGTCAAACACGGGATCGTTTGGGTTTGTGTGACAATTTACAAAATCAACGTCTCCCATTTACTGAGACACACAGAGTGAATGAAGCTGCCATACACAACACGTTTCAGTATAATATAACAACGTCGGCTCACACATTACTAAAAAACACAGCAGTTCAGAGAAAGACAAACCTTTTCTCCATTTCATATCTCACACTGAGCCTCGCTTTCTGAGCCAATGCTGCTATCTGACTGGACAGATAAATGTTTGATTCTCAGTGCAGAATGCCCCACATGTGAGTGTTACGTTATACTATCAGGGGGAGATGGCAGAGAGCTGTGCAGCCATTAATCCCCCCCCACCCCACCCTCGGGAGCCCTCTCACTTCCTGGGCAGCAGCGCTGCGAGTCTCTGCTTCTTAATTGGGAGGAAGTGGATCTCCTGGGAGCTGACCTTCTTTAGCTTGATAGCTCTGTTTTTAGTGACCTTTTTATGTGGGTTGTTGGGGTCTTGCTCCCCGTGAGACGATGACGGCATGGCGTAGAGTTGCTGCAGGGAGGCTGCCTGGCTGCCATCCCGTTTGATGGAGAAGTTCTTGGTGGAGACTCCTGAAAGGCCTTTAATCTTCCCACAGAGGATGGCGGGAATGGCGTCCTTCACGGAAACGATGACCTTAGCCGTCTGCGACGTGCTCACTATCTCCAGGTTTCCAGCTCCGCTGAGAGACGCCTCTTGGCTCAGGGAGCTGGATCCAGCAACGCCGGTGTCGACCAGCCACTTGTGTTGCCGGCTGAACTCCAGCGAGGTCAGGCTGCCCAGGAGTTTGGAATCTAAACTTGGAGCGCATTCGACGCCCAGAGACAACGCAGCGCCGGTCGCGCCTTGGCCTGAATCTAAAGCTACTTTTCTTTCTGACTGAGCACACTTTTTCCTGACGCCCGGCACAGATAGGTCGAGCACGTTGTCCTGGTGAGGACTGGGGTACTCCTGTTTTGGTTCGATTGGACATGCCCTGACGGAGAGGTCCAGAACCTGTCCCTCCTCTTGAGGCAGCGAGGACTGGGACGCATTCTGCGGCTGGGAATGAGGCGTGCACTTCTTTGAAGATAAAGAGGGAGAGGTAGTATCTCTTGGTGATGTCTGAGTGCTTTTATTCACAGTGCAAACTGGTTTTGGCATGCTCCCTTTCGAGTCCTCGCTTTGAGCAACGGGAATCGGGATGGGGAGAGGGACAGGCAGAGGCACTGGGAGGGGAATGATCACAGGATAGGGGACTAAGAGTGTGGCGGGAGGAACCAGAGGAGCCAAGGGGGAGGTGTAGGGAGGCGTGAGGGGAGGAAGGGGAAAAAAGGCAGAAGCTGGGGACTGACAGGCGGACGATCCTGCCTGGGGAGGGAAGAGATCCTGCAGGATCGCCGCAAACGCCGGATTCTGCAGGAGGGAAAGCAGGTTGGCTTCCTGCGTCTGTCCTGCTGCTTTCGGGTCGATAGCTGGAGGTAAACCGAACGTCAGAGGATTCTGACACAGGACGTTGTTCTGGAGGGGCAACTGTGCACAGGCGGCGGTCTGAGGGATGATGGAGGGACTCATGTGCTGGAGGACCTGCTGGTCCAGAACCAGGGGGAGCGAAACCGGGCTTTGGCCTGCTATCAAAAACGGCGCTGCCCCTATTTGTCCGAGCTGAGGTGCAGCTGCTCCGGCCATCTGGAGGTGGATGGGCAGCATCAGCGGACTCTCTCCCAGACACACTGGGTGGAGGACAGTGGTAGCCACTTTCAGGGCCACTCCTCCAGGAGACTCGGCGGCGGGACCGACCACTGACGGCGAAGGATCGTCTATGTGATTAGAGAGCCCTCCTTTGGTGACGCTGCCGTCACACGAGTCGGCGGCGAGGGGGTTTCCTCCGTCTTCAACTTTACCGAGGACCTCCCCTCCTCCCTCCTCATTCTGAGGCTGTGCTGCGTTCGGACACACGTCGTCGTTGCCTTCCATGATTCAGTCTGAAAAGGTGATACATATCATAAAGTTAGTTTGACGTATGATGTATTATTCTTCCTGCTCGTCCAGAAACACAAAAATCTGAATGTTTGATGGTCAGGAGCAGCTTGAAGTGGTTCAGTGTGGAAACTCGTTCAGTATACCTTGGTATAGAAATCTGCAAACTCAGCTCAAATACAACAACTGCCAAGCAGCTGGCCTCTTTTGTTGTGAACTTTAAAATGATCCGTGGGTTTAAAGTTCAGTAACTGTAGGAAAAATATTCAATCATTAGAAGACTGAGATAAATGGTAGAAATAAAGTCCATCATGAAATGGATGCTGGCGAGGAAAAATAAATGAGAAAAAAAAATCTTTTCAGTTCCAGTCAGAGGTTTAGATTCATTCCTCATCTGCATCTGTTTGGGTTTCAATCATAGCAAACACACAATGTCAATGAATTAAAAAAAAAAAAACTGATGCACAAGTGTATTGTCTCTAATCAACACCAGAGAAAAATCATACATAAAGGCTCAAATACAGTGTGTGTGACCTCAAACCGATTAAAATATTAGTCAAAGGCAAC
This sequence comes from Anableps anableps, assembly GCA_014839685.1. Lineage (NCBI taxonomy): Eukaryota > Metazoa > Chordata > Actinopteri > Cyprinodontiformes > Anablepidae > Anableps > Anableps anableps. Next base: position 8,234,983 of record CM026070.1, read on the forward strand.
ACAAGTAAACACAAAATGCAGTTTTTACATAAAGATATTTATTATTATGGGATTAAAAAAATCCCAACCTACATGGCCCTGTGTGAAAAAGTGATTGCCACTCCTGTTCAAACTTAACTGTGGTTTATCACACTTCAGTTCACTGTCTCTAGTCACTCCTGTTCTCAGTCAATACATCACTTAAACTGGAGCTGGCTGACAAAGTGAAGTACACCAGAATATCTTCAAAGCTAGACATCATGCTGAGATCTAAATAAATTCATGAATAAATGAGAACGAACGTAATTGAGGTCTATCAGTCTGCAAAGGGTTACAAAGCCGTTTCTAAAGCTTTGGGACTCCAGCGAACCACAGTGAGAGCCGTTATCCACAAAGGAGAAAACGTGGGACAGTGGTGAAGCTTCCCCAAGAGCGCAGCAATGACTCATCCAAGAGGTCGCGAAAGACCCCACAACAACATCCAAAGAACTGCAGACCTCACCTACCTAAGTTTAGGTCAAAGGTCATGCCTCCACCATGAGAAAGAAACTGAGCAAAAATGGCCTGCATGGCAGAGAAAACCACTGGTGAGCAAAAAGAACATCACTGGTGAGCAAAAAGAACATAAAGGCTTGTCTCAGTCTTTCCAGAACACATCCTGATGATCCCCAGGACTTTTAGGAAAACATTGTGTGGGAGACAGAGGATGAGCTCTTTGGAAGGTGTGTGCCCCATTACATCTGGTGTAAAAGTAACACTGCATTTCAGAAAAAGAACATCATACCAACAGTAAAACGTGGTGGTAGTGTGATGGTCTGGGGCTGTTTTGCTCCTGGAAGACTTTCTGTGATAAATGGAACCAAAAAATCCTGCAGGAGAAAGTCCGGCCATCTGTCCGTGACCTCAAGCTGAAACACATTTGGGTTCTGCAGCAGGACAATGAACCAAAACACACCAGCAAGTCCACCTCTGAATGGCCGAAGAAAAATAAAATGAAGACTTTGGAGTGGCCTAGTCAAAGTTGTGATCTGAAACCTATTGAGATGCTGTGGCATGACCTTAAAAAGGCCATTCATGCCTGAAAACCCTCCATTGTGGCTAAATTACAACAATTCTGTACAGATGAGTGGCCAAAATTTCTCCACAGCTGATTCATTGCAAGTTCGCAAACACTTGATTTCAGTTGTTGCTGCTAAGGGTGGCCCAAGCAGTTATTAGGTTTAGGGGGCAATCGCTCTTTCACACAGGGGCATGTAGGTTTGGATTTTTTTTTATCCCATAATAATAAATATCTTTATGTAAAAACTGCATTTTGTGTTTACTTGTGTTGCCTTTGACTAATATTTAAATCGTTTGATGTTCTGAAACACCTAAGTGTGACAAACATGCAAAAAAAAAAAAAAAAAAAAAAAAGGAATGGAAGGGAGCAAACACTTTTTCATACCACTGTATAAACATTTATTCTTAGCAGTAATTTGGATAGCTTTCCCTTGGCAAACTTCCCCTGTCTACACAATTTTTATAAACATTAACAAGAGTTTCTGGCATAATTCTGACCAGATATTTGACCCTGTTTCTTTTTAGAAACGGAATAGATCGGGGCACCACACAGTGCCTCCGGTTCGATTCCTGGCCCGGGGCCATTTGCTGCATGTCTGTCCATCTACTGCTGAATAAAGGCCACTAGTGCCACAAAAACCTTTAAAAAAAAGAAATGGCGTTGATGATTTAAACTGACTGGTTTCCTGCCACGCACCTGGTCAGGACTATTACATGAGCTCAGTGTTAGCCAGCTATATCCATTCCAAAACTCAATCTCCTTTGATCTCATTCCCCCTTGGTGGTTCCTGTTGAACTTTCTAACTTGCACTATTATGGTCCAAGGGGAGAACGATACCAAAACAACTTAAAACTGGTTTTAGAATGGAGAAAGCAGGCTAACATGAAGTTCCTGTAATGACCCATATTGAACATTTGTGGACTGTGCTGAATCTGTGGTCGGAAACCAACCCATTTAAATGAACTGGATCAACACCCCTAAGAAGGGCGGTCAGCTGTCCACCAAGACGTATTCCAGGACATTGCTGATGGCGACAAAAAGTGGCTCAGTTTCAACATTTATCCAAACATTAGAAGGCATTAGAGTATATTGAATATATTGATATATTTATTATATATCAATATATATGATGAATTGCAATCCTGATTGCAGTATCAATGTCTGCAATATCGTAGTATCAAGGGACGCAATATTTGCAAGGATATTGTATTTCAATGCTAAATTGTGCATGGCTATAAAATATTTGGTCTGTAGGGTGGACTTCAACTGCCCTTGATGTGTGCCATTTTGATCCTGTTATAAAAATAAATGTCCCCAAATATTTTCAGTGAACTGTGACCACTCCGAACAAAACAGTGAAAAAGTGATATAAAAATACACCCCACACAATTCAACATTTTACAGCCGCATCACTGGATTTTGTTTTTTGTATCAGTGAGCTCTTCCAATACATAAAAGAAGGCTCATATAGTAAATTAAATTAAATACATAAATAATAACGTATAATGATTAAATACATAAAAGTCTGAATATTTACAGCTAAAGAACAACACAGAAAAAGAGGTTGGAAACCAAACCATCAAAGCTCAATAGCATCTTACTACCTAAAAATGATATTCTCTCGCTTCACAAGTGCAAACGATCTATTCTCTGTATTAAAGTAGCCTCATTAGACTCTGGTGAAAAACTGACAATATCAAGGAGGCAGACCGTGACAGGACATGTACTTACCTGAGCTGGCTATTTTGTATCCAAACGGTTCTCGGTGCCCTAACAGAATTTAAACAGGCAGCCATTAGGGTAGTGTGGGATAACCCAAGTGGAAAAATACAACCTTCCTTTAAAAACTCCTTAGGGTATAACAAGATCTCATGGTTTGTGATCGCAGAATGCTAGCCCAATATTTGTCCTGAAACTGAGATCTCTCTTATAAAGCATTTCCCCTTTAGTTTCACAATTTTCTTGTCTGGTGTTAGCTGCTCTTATGAACCTTAGATTTGAAGGCGGGTGCTTCAAGCCTGATACCTCGTATCTGAAGTCATACTCAATACATTTCCGATGAATGATGAAACATAGTTTTCATTATACCCACGTTTCTGTATTAAAAATGTTAGTCTGATGTAATATTCCAATCTTAAATGTTAAGTGGAAATTAAATTGTTTCATTTCATTCCTATGAACCTTGAACACCCGGTCTCATGAGCTGGATGTACTGTTACTGCGCTAATTGTATTATAACTATATAACAATGCTCTACAATCCCCAGGAGCGAGTACGGATTGTTCACTCGCTTTCAAAATCTGATTGAGTTTGTGCAGGATTATTCAGAGTGAGTCTGATCTACAATGTAGTAAAGCAGAACCATACGGCTGTGTGGAAAAAAAACGAGGGCACCTCATCCTGTCAGCACCTCTGGAAGGGACAGTGACCCTAACATCGTCCAGCCTGTCATGAGATCACGATCTGGGCTCAGTGCCACACCTGTCATCTCTTCATTCTCACCCAGCACTCGGTGGATCTGCAGGTTTGTTTTTTGGTCATTGTCACTTTTGCAGAGTCCGATGCTATGTCAGCTTAAGTTTACAGATTGTCTCTCATTTTCCTCCAGCACCCTCATGTTTAGATCCATAGTGGTGGGCTGACCAGGTCCTGATGTGACAAAGCATGCCCAAACCATGAAACTTTGCCCCCTTGCTTCAGAGCTGGCATGAAGCTCGTTTCCAGGTTTATGTTTAGAGCGCCATGCTTCCCTTTTTGCATAGCTTCCACACAAATCACAGTTTGGGCTTTTTTGTGACTTCTTTCAGCATCTTCCAGTCTGCTTTCAGGAATAATGTGTTGGGCTGACCAGACCTGGGTATAATATCAGCTGTTATGAACGTCCTCCGCTCGTAGTGAAATGGCTGATTTCAGATTCTTTAAATCTCTTACCAAACTCTCAAGCTGCAACAACCTTCCTGAAGACCACAAACAGCTTTCTGATCTCATCACGATGTCCGCTCTCACTTCAAGAGTCAGGAGAACAGCGGACTAAATGTCTGAGGTGTAAAGATGTTCTCATCATGTGCATCTGACATGACACATCTGATCAAAATGCAACTGGAACAAATATGGCGAGTGTTTTCATTTATTCCTCCTCAGAAATTTTTATTCCAGAAATTTTTAAAGATCCTTTTTTTATATGTATAAAAACACACTTGCTGTTGTGGATTGCCCTATTTTCTTTATATGATTTTATGTAGCATCCGAAGGCAGACATCAAAGGTGTCTAACGGGGGTCCTTTTCAGATGATGAATAAAAAATCTGCAGACATTTTTGCTCTACTTTCTGGTGTTTTTAGATCAGACCATCTCGAAATGATCAAGAAAGCAGACAAAAAAATAAAAATAGGAAACTATTGTATTTGTTGTACAGCTACTAAAAATGAGCACAAAACTGGCTTTAGATGAAGTGGAGCCCGTCCACATGCAGTACGTTCTTATCAGCCAGGAGCCTGTCCACCACAGTTAAAACATTTACCAAGAAAAGGTCACAAAGGAAAACCTGACCCAGTTTCCATCAATACTTTTATCCAGCAGCCTGAGCCGATATCTCAGTAGCTGCTGTGTTTTAACACTCTTATCTGACAGTGTGTGTTTTGTCCTCCTCACTACATGACACCGCTCTACAACACATGTCCTGCCTGCACCGACTCTCATCACCCCCCCCCGTAATAATAAAACGTCCCTTGGGTGCTCGGAGTGACGATCACTCCAATATCAGCAGAGTCAATTATTCATACAGATGGGTGCGAGCGGCATAACGTTCAGCTCTGGAAAAACGGGGATTGGGAGAGTTTGATGTGTGTGACACATGCCAACACAGGCAGTACCTTTATAGTGAATAACTCTGTTAAACACACACCCACGCAGTTTCAATTTTCTAATAAAACCGTGACCCTTCTCTTCCTCCGAGCTGCTTTCATGTAGTGTCGTGTTGCCTCGGTGAGCAGAGAGGAGTAGACATGGTTCCCTCAGGCTGCTTTTATATTGTTCTGCAGCATAGATGAGACGTTGTAATAAGGCTCTGATGGATTACTCTGGAAGCAGATGGCCACTCAGTCATCTTGTCCTGCATTCATGCCGGAAAACATCCCCGAGCATGCTTTCACAGAACCCAGTAAAAGCCTTTGAAAAGTTTTCACACCCTTGAACATATAGCTGCAATGACAGACTTGAACTTATCCTATGGGGGTTTTCTGCGATAGACCAACACAAAGTACTGCTTAACTGAAGCGAAGGAAAACATAACCGTAGCACATCTGAAAAGCGTTGCACTTGTGTTCAGCCCCCTTTACTCTGATGCTCCTAAATCAAATCCAGTGGAACCAATTGCCCTCAGAGGCCATCAAATTAGTAAATATCGTCCCCCTTTTCGGTGCTTAATCTTACTAAATAAGAGAATTTTGTTTCTAATTACCGATCTCCAGTTTTCCCAAATTTTTAACCTGCTAATATAAAAATTAACCAAAGAAGAAGAAGATAAACAGGATTCAAAAGCAGGTTACAAAGTGATATCAAAAGCTTTACACATCTCAGTGAGCACTGTTCAAGCCATCATCCAGAACGATGAGCCGGCTTGTCATGGCAGGATGCGTGCAACTAACAGACTTATGAGCCACACTCTCTGCTTTGTCCTCATAACGTCCTCGCTCACTGTGCAAGTCACGGGATCTCAGCCAGGGCCAAAAGGACAAACTGTTGACTCAAGGAACCACACATCTGATGAATGAAATCCGTGAGCAAGACTGTCATCGTTCATTCGTCACTTTCATTTTATGATCCCTTTTCATCAAAGGCACAAAACAAACAAACAAAACGAAAGGATCTAATTTAAGAATATGAATCGGAAACGCGTTTGTTTCCCCCCCACACACTATTTTAGATACTGCGGTCTCATGTGCATTCCAGGAAATTTCGGGCAACATATTTCCTGCTTGATAAGACGGTCATGAGGTCTCTGACACGATAATGCCTCCCTGAGCAATAAGAAAGAAGCCTTTCTTGGTCTGGACTTTCATACGGTCCTAAACTCCAGTGTGAAGACAGTGAGGAAATCAACATAACCCTCTTAAATAAGTATTCAGGCTCAGATAAGTCAGCTGTATGAGAGAACTTAAAAGCTGCCTTAGCATTAGTCCAGATCACATGACCTGATGCTAAAAAGTAATCACCATTCGGGTGACACATTGTCAGCCCCCTCCCCTCCCTCGGGTCTGCTCACAGGTCAGTGCGTTTGCCTCCAGTTTGCTTGAATCATGTGAGAATAATGTCAAAACTCAAAGTAGGAAGTCTAACCAGCTTGCTCGAGCGATCCAAAGTACACAGAGAGGGTGTGCTCATCGCCTTTTTTCCTGTCACATTATCCACCTCGCTGCCTTTTCTTTGCGTCAGTGTTGTCTCAGAGAGGGAAGATCAAAGATGGGACACCGGCATTATTTACAGCGCCATGCAAAGTATTAACATCCCTTGAAATTGTTCACATTTTGTCATGTTTCAGCCACAAACTTTTATTATATTTGATGTGATAGAGCAAGACAAAGCTGTGCAAATAATCACGGCAGGGAAGGAAAACGATACATGGCTTTCAAAATGCTTTACAAATAAAAACCTAAAGCAGTAATTTAATAAACGGTAAAAATGATGCACACAGCACGATGCTGCCGCTGACATGGTTCAGTGATTCTGAGAGTGTGTGGACTTTGTTTCTTGGTCTGCACGATCCAGCTTGTTCATTAAGGTTCTGAGGTCTTCACAGATGTATGAATACTTTTGCAAGATGCAATTTTACACATTGTAAAGTGATATCAGGGTTTCTACAGGCTTCACTAACTCAAATTTAAGACTTTTAAAAACCTTTTTAGGACCACTATGAATGAAATTTAAGACCCGTATCATGACAGAAATGTACAAAAGAAAATCGCATATTTTATACGGTAGTGCCAAGTTTTTTGCACAGAATGCCCATAGCATTGCAAGGGTTTGCAACCAAAGCTAGCCAGTGGCGAAGATGAACGTCATCCAGCCGACTGGTGATAATTTACGCCTACCCATGATAAACACACAAAAAAGCTAGCTTGCAAGCTAGAAAGGGTTTATTAGCAGCTAGTTAACGGTAGCCTCACCTGCCTCGAGTCACAGAACGTAATGAAGATGACTCAAGACTAAAACGTCTGCCTGACAGAAACATCTCAAGAGAAACATAAACTGCAAAGAATATACAAGAGTTAATAGTAAGACATGTGAGTAACAGATTAAAGGCCAACTTAAATGTTTTTATGAATTTAAAACATTTTAAGACCTTAATTTTAGATGCATGAATTTAAGACTTTTCAAGACTTTTTATGCATGCACAGACACCCGGATATAAAGCAAGTGAGATAAATTCCCTTATTTTATTCCTTACTGTCCTGCTTGTCTGAGTAAGCATGCATGGTCCATGTCCCTGTTGTCACTAAGAACAGAACAAATCGTTCATGACGTGTGCGTCGTCTAAGAGTTTAACCTAACTTTATTTCCCTGAAAAGCTTCAAGTTAAGTTCCTAATCTTCCTAAATCCAATGCGTTGTTGGAACAAGTCTTCCCTGTCTCCACACGATAACAGAGTTTGCAGGTCGGCCTGTTTGAAACAGTCCAAGCATAATGCAGTTTTAATTTAAATGTGAGCTAATGGAGCAAACATGCAACGCAGACAAACCTGGAGTCAAACATTTGAGTGACTGCAGAGTATTCCTTTAAGACGGAGTAAATCTGCGGCACATTTTGTTCGTAAACCTCACACGTCATCTGCAGGCGGTCTGTGTTCCTGCGCCAGAGGCAGCTAAATGAGTAAATAGGCCAGAAGAGACCAAACAGAGAGCCAAATGAGATCCCTCCCCTGTCCCCTTTACTGTAATCATTTCCACATTTGCTCTTTTTTTTTTTTTTTTTTTTCTTCCCCTTTCTCCTCGCCTCATTGATGAAATGTACGCCATGGTAAGTCAAGAGCGGGGAGAAAACAACAACCCCCTAATTTCAGCTTGGGCTGCATTAGGCTGCACTGCAGTCTGAAAGCTTTGCAGACGCCGCTTCTGCACTGACAGACATCTTCGCTTGCTTTGTGCTCGAGTTGAGCCAGAGGAAACAAAAGCAGTGGAGATGGCAGATGATCTAAAGGTCACCTCCATCAACACCCCCTCCGCTCCACCAGCCAATTATATCTCATTAGAGAGACGCACGGACTCCCATCACGCTGCACACATCAGCCCAGATTATGTTTTATTCATTTGTCCTCCAGTTGATTCTCTGAATGCCACAGTGACTTCAGTTTTATGATAATTACTTAACACCTCTATTTAAAACAACTGAAATAGCCATCATTACAATCAGTGTAACTACTGGTAATCAAAATGTATTCAGCCCTACAACCTGCACACATTTACCTTTTAAAAATGATAAACAATACTTTATATATTAGGGACTATGCCATATTGGAGACCGGTATGTTTTTCTGCTATCTCAACGAGAAGCCACTTTTAGATTGCCTTATAAAGATCGTCATAACTCTTGAACTTTTTTCACAGTTTGTCACATTACAACCAAAAGCTTCGATGTGTAATTGTGAAGGGAGAAGATAGATGATTGTGGAGATATTTTTACTGTTAAATATAAATGGGGAGGGAATTTGTATCCAACCCAATATTCATTCTAACGCATGAATATGCTTCAATCTAAACCACGTCATTGCATTTCTGATTGTAGGTTTCTTCCTTCTAAATACTGAAGGTTTTCTTCAGTATTTAGCTCCACACATCTTCTCCTAATCTCTACCAAGGTTTCGTCCCTTTGCTGTAGAAAAACGTACCCACAGCATGACACTGCCACCATCCTGCTGTAAGGCCAAATGTGTGGGGTCTCTGGAAAGCCATCTCCAGGTAGGTTTGAAATTGTGCCGTAGTCTTTATGCTCTTTGCATCAGTGCTGTCAGTGTGAATCAGACACAACCCTGATTAACAGATATGTAAAATTTAAAAATATGACAGAAAAACATGTACATCAAATTCACAGTGGTGCACCACTTGTTTTGGTTCAATCGCATAAACTCACAAATATACTATAGAATATACTGAAATTAGTGGCTGTGTTGTAACAAAAAACAACAAAGCAGTGGTTCCTGGATGCAGTGTTTTCTTTCCATCCGTGTCACTGCAATTTGTCTGAACACAAACACAGCAAATCCCAAGGCTGGCTGTTGCGACAGACCCTGGCTGTGTCGCCGTCGGGTTCATCCGAAGAGGTTCCCTTTCCCTCTAAGCGGCCAATGCTCCAATTTCCCCGGGGAGACACAAACAACCCCGAACCCGGTCCCTGGTGCGTCTGAACCCGGTCCCTGGTGCGTCTGGTCCTCAAGCCGACGGCTTGCGGTGAAAAGCGAGGCAGACGGAGCGCCGTGTCTGCGCACGTCTCCGCACGTCGCTTCGAGGCTCCCCTGACTGTAAACGTTATATCAAAGTCAGGGATGTCTTCGTGCTGAATAGTAATAACCCTGTTATTGACTGAAACCCCCCCTCCTCACCCTCTCTGCCGTCAAACACCGTACGCCTTATTTCCCGCACAAGCTAGCTGTCCACACCGTCTGAAATAACATAATGAATGGAGCTGCGTTTGCGCTTACAGCCGAGAATACAGCATTAGCTTGCTAACTATTGTTCAGTAAAAATGTTAATGTCAGTTCATATTACAGCCTGCTAGAGACATCAAACCATAAAAGCCTTAGCTCACTCCATTTCATCTTATTCCCCCCCCCCACACGTCCCTCTAATGTCATTCTGCCTTCATATGACAGTTTTACTCCAAACGTCAGCGGTAACTCACCCTCTAAACAGAAGAGCGCATTAGTGCCTTTCGTCTCGGACCGCTTCTCTTCAATTAACAAACAAATTAGAGCCGTAATACTCCAAAATAAATAGATGTCGTCGCTATTTATTTCTTCATTGCGGCTCCGTCGTAGCGTCTCCAGACTGAAGCTGCGCACGCAGCATCGTCAGCGGCCCCCCTCCCCACCCCTCCTCCTCCTCCTCCTCCTCCTCATCGTCCTCCTCCACAAAGAAGAGGAGAATAATGAAGGAAGGGCGGAAAGGACATGAAAATAGCGACAACCAATAAATGCATGATAACTAATTGCTTCATTCTGTAGCTATTTGCTAACTTCCACATATTGTTGCTGTCCTTTGAAGCATATTTTTCTTAAGGTATTCACATCATTTTTAGTTGTTTTTTTTTTTTTCAAATGATGTTAATTTCAAAACTAGTGCATTTTATATCCACTTAAATGGACAATATATATTATATACCTTTAACCTTTAAAACATAAGTGACGAATAAAAAATGGGCCACCCTACCTCCTACTGTGGATATCAACAAAAAACATTTCTACAAAAAAAAAGAAAGAAAAAGAAACACACACACACACACGCACACACACACACACACACACACACACACACACACACACACACACACACACACACACACACACACACACACACACACACATAAACAAAAACAACAACAACAAACAAAGTATTGTTCCAAAAAAACAAAAAAGAAAACAGTCATTTATGGACTCACCGAAAAATCTGTCAGTAGAACTAAGGTACACAAATACAAGACTCCCACACTGTGACAGACTACTTTCGAGGTTCCATTTATCTACATCTTGTCTCTAAGGAAGATGATAAGGACCACTAAAAAAAAAAAAAACAAAAAAAAAAAAACTGACTTTAATTTCAGAATTAAATTTTCAAAAAATTCTCAGATAAATTAATTATTTGCAATTTCTCAGAATTCTGACTTTTTTGAGAAAAGATTAAAATCAGAATTTTTTTTTTCAATGGCCCTAATCCTCTTTCATAGATTTCCTTGAGCTATTTCAACTGAACAATCTTCAGCTTTTCCAGCATCATCAGCTACTCATACATTCTCCACTCCACAGTCATATCCCAATAATGCATAATGTACGCTAACAAACAGATTATAAATTACAGTTTCCTCCCATTTTACAAGATGCTGGGAGGAAAAGAAGATAAATAAGTAAGAAGAAACAGGAAAACTGATAAAAATTCTACAATGTCAAATTTGTGTCCTTTAACACAAGTCTAGAAAATAATTGATGCTTAGTGAATTTGTCACAGAAACCACTGGATCCCAAGGCTAGGCCAAAAGGGGGATGTAATCCCTCCACTGAGTCCTGGCTCTGCCTTGGGTACTTGTCAAAAGTGAACTATGCCCCAAAACCTCCAGAAGCAGCCCTCCTGGAGGCATCTTAATCAGTTGCTAAAACACCCTAATTGACTCCTCTCGATGCAAAGAAGGAATGGAATTTGACAAGGACCCAGTGGAATCTGACAAACATTTATGGAAATAAAGTTTTGTTTGTTTTTTTTTACCAGCACACTTGGTGTAAACACAATCTACTTTGCCAGTCATCAGCCTTCATTGCATTTAGTACTTAACCTAGAGGAGTTTATCACAAGGAAATCAAACATAAAACCTGATTATTGGCAAACAGTATAAACTGATCACCACCTATGTTATGACCACCTGCCCAGAAATGAGTGCCCTTCTGCTGCCAACAGTCCTGACCACTCTAGGCATGGATTCCTTGAGACCCCTGAAAGTGCTCTGTGCAGGGGGGCTTCTGTGGATAGTACTTGTTTGTCAGCCACATCCAAAAATGGTCAACTGAGCTGAGATCACACATACAGGTGCAGGTGTTTAGATTCAGGTGTTTGTCAGATAGACTCTCAGTTGAGCTGCAATTGGCACTAAACATATCTTGTATTCATTTCTACCTTTGTTATAATTGTAATTATTATATATGCATATGTTGTTTGTTGTTGTGGTTTCTTGGTTTTGTTTTTTCTCTTTCTGCAGGTCTCTAGGCAGACTTTAAGGGTGTTGCCTTGTGTTCTCTGTTTGCTTCTTTCTCCTATCGCAGTCTTTCCCTTTAAACCTTTTCCTCACCTTTCTCCTTTTCTTTTCTCTTTTCTTTTTCATCTCTGTGTCGATTACATTTGAAATAAACCCAAAGCAATTTCTAATAAAGTTTCATATATATATATATATATATATATATATATATATATATATATATATATATATATATATATATATATATATATATATATATATATATATATATATATATATAGTGGAGCATCATGGTGAAAGCTGTAATGCTCCACTTGTGAAAGTAAATCTGTTGGGCCTCACCTTGACACTAGACAACAATTCTGAGTGCCACACTGCCAGACAGGACACATTGAAAAAACCCCAAAACATCCAACAATGGTTGATTGAGTTGAGATCTCGAGAAACGGAAGGTCAAGTCAACACCTCTAACTTGTTGTTGCACTTCTCTTGAACTGTTTTCACTTCTTGGCAGGACATATTATCCAATTGAAAGAGGCTACAGCTATTGGGAGGAATCAATTTCACCCTGATTCATCTGTGTCTTTGCAGCTTCATACACAACACACTGAGAAACACTGTATTCTGGTAAATTCAGAAAATCTACAGCCAAAGATGTTCATCTGTGGGATGGACCAGCCTTCACTTTCCATTTCCATCAATGATCCTAAGCTGGCCAGGACCCTGTTGCCAGGTTGCCACTGCTCCTTCCTGGGATACTGACTACTGCAGAACATGAACACAACACAAGAGCTGCACTGACCCAGCCATTTATAGCCTGGCTCCTATACAATTCACTCAGAATCTTTTATTTGCCCATTTTTCTGAGTTCTAACACATCAGCTTAGAGGAAAAATGTTCTCTTGCTGCTGAATACACCCTACCAACTAACATGTGGCATATTGCTTAGTAATAATCTTGTCTGTGAGTGGTTAATAACCATGTATCCCCAACAATAAGCACCAAAAACTACCACAGTGAGACAATTAGGACATGACAACAAATATGTGGGACAGACTGTGATGTGACTCAGCCATATAACTCCGTTGTGTTCTAATGAAAATAGGCTGCAGCCGTGAACCCATGCCGGATTAGTTAGAGACATTTGAAACAAATTAAGATAACAGCATGTTAAGCTAACAGCATGCTTAAAGTGAAGAAAGACCTTAGTTTAGTTCTAACTCCTTCATTTTACTGTGGGTCATATTGGTCTGACTGGCTGATGACAGAGGCGGAGAAGAATGGAGTTTGGGAGCTGATGATGGGAGTCTGGTGGTGATAGGCTCGAGTGAGCAGGCTCCCCTGGGTTTCCATATCAGTTCCAGCCAGCCTCAGGCTCTACCTCGGGGCCCAGGGGCCTCTCATTGTTCAGCAGGGACGCTGTTTAATAGACTATGATGAGCCGCACAATATACCCTGGTGGCACGATGGTGACTTTGGTGTGGTTGCTTCTTCCGTGTGCCTCCCCCAATCCCTTTATGTAGTCAGCATCACTCAGTTGAAGACACACGTCTCAGCTATGTACTGAATGCGTTGTTCACATTCTTTATTGCTCTGAAACTGAAATGTTTCAGATCAAATAAATTTTATCACCAGACAAAGAAAATCTGATAAAATATAAACATCTGTTTTCAAATGATGATTTAATTTATTGACGAGGGAAAGCTATCCCAAACAATCTGACCCAGTGTGTAAAAGTAATTAGCCTTAAAACCTAAAAAGTGACTGTGCCACACTTGGTGACTGCAGCTGTCATCAAGTGATTTGCAGTTACTGAAAGTGAGTCTTTTATTTGTTTTAATTCAGCCAAATTGGGATGGTTTCAAGTATAAATTGTCTGCTTAAGGTCAAACCAGAGCAACTAAACAAGATATGAATTTGGACTAGATCAGTCCAAAACTAATTTTTTCCCTTTTAGCTGTTTAGGGTTAGACTTTGTGGCTCTTCCGATTGCATATCTTAAGTGTTCTTGAGCTTAAATTCACATACTGATAATTGGACGTTCTACCCATTTTTCATGTCAATCCACAATATTTTTCCCAAGGTCTTGGGAATCCTCACCACGTTCTTTTGTCAAATGTCAGACAGGCCTTTGTGTTTTTTTTGGTCAGCACATTGTTTTGCCATAGAACTTTTCCACAAATGCTCTTTTTGCCCAATCTTTTACCTATTTTCTTGTTGGAGTCCCAAAGCTTTAGCAACAGGTTTGTGACTCTTTCAGGACCAATTCAGTTGAATTTCTTTAGATCTGGTCATGATGTGATACTTTTAGCCTACGTCATGTAGGTAGACAACTTATATGTCCTGAGATGTCTTTATTCTTCAGGTAGTAGCTTGTGTGTGAAAGAAGAAATTGAGGCAGGAATGTGTTTAATTACTGTTCATTCATGATTTAGTAAAGGGGGAATTACACATAGCCAGTTTGGATAGATTGTTCTGCCTTTTTGAGAAAAAAACTGAAGACGTTATGTTTGATCATATTATCTCTGTCTGATATTACCATTTGTTTGATAAGTTAACATTTCTCCCTTTTTTTGGTGGGTGGGGTGGGAGGGTTACTTTTTCATGACAATAAATTCAGTGCCGTGACCTACAGGCAGTCTTAGCCACATATTTAAAATGCTTGCATTTGTTAAACCTGGTCGCTGGTGAATGTCCAATCTGACTCTAACAGTCAAGATTTGACACACCAATTCAATGACCTTCCCTTCTGTTATCTCAAAATGGAATTTCAGAGACAACTTATTGTAAATGTCTGGCTTTGCATAATGAGCAGTTATTACTGCTGCAGAACATGTCAAGAATATGTAAAAGCCCTTCTTTAAACCGAAAGAAAAGTAAAGTGATGGTTTGTGTCTGCATTTTCCTCACTGCAAAAGCAAGACATTTCATCAACACATGAAATCTAAATGCAGAGAGATATCAAGATGAGATTGTGCCCCCTGTGTCAGTCCCATGTCTTCACTCTTAAGGTCCAAAATTTATCCTCCAAGGTGTCAGCATTGCCCTCACTGAATGGGGTTAATCAGAGACTACCTCCAGAATTAAGGAGTGGAGAGGATAGAAAGTCCTGATTCAAGTCTTTGTCTAAACTCCAATGAACACTTGTGGGATTAACTTGGATGATGTGTTTGTGCCATCTTGACCAATATAACCATGATGTCTGTCTGACAACAAATGGTTGAAGAAAAGGAATCCATCCTTTAACAGTATGTGCTGGTGACCAGCATGAGGAGGAGGTGCCAGGTTGTTGTGTTGGGTTTTTTTTTTTTTTGGTTCTCTCATGCACCTTTGACACCCTTGTTTGTTAGATAAATAAATTACTATATTGCCAGTATGTCTCATTTCTTTGCATTTTAAGCATCCAATACAATAAAGAGAGCCAACCAAGAGTCAGATGCAGAATAAGCTGATTAGTATTGAAAGAGACAATCTGGCAAGTTTTTCATGGACCCAGTCAACACGCTTAGTTCTGCTGCTCCACCAACAGCTGCTTTTTGAAAACAAATGTGGGAAATTTTTAAAGGGAAAAACATAAAGACTTCCCAACAGCCTCAGATTTGTTGACAAAAGGTGTTGCAACAACAAAGAAATAATCTGTCAATCACATATATCTTATCTTTTTGTACTAAGTAAAGATTCTCATGTAAAAATGTGAGAAAATTTTAATTCCTATTAATTCATTTCCAAACATTCCTTTCGGCATGTAGGGAATGACTGGAAACCCCCTTTCCTGCTATTTGCCCCCTGCTTGATGATCAAACACATAAAATCTAGACTGGGTTGTCATTGTAATACTGGATTATCACAGTTACATCTGGTGAGCCAGAGGGTTAGATTAGATACAGCTCTTCCAGTGGGACACAAACCACAGCAGCAGATCTCTGTAGTCAACCAACATGAAGACGTCCTCTGCTGTACTGTAGAAGGAACCTTCAAATGTTAGATTATATCCCTCATCTGAGCCAAAAACAGATTACATTAGTGATGATTCCTCATGAGAGCAAAGATAACCTTTGATTTCTCCACCCCTCCAGCCTGTCGCTGCTCCCCCCCTTTAATCTAAGCATGCAAGGACCCAAAGAACAAGGCGTTTTTGTCCATCCGAGGCCTCTTTGACATCATCCGGAACAATAAAAGGAATTTATGTTCTGACTGTGGTGCAGGAACATACCAACTCATGACAGAAACTTAGGTCTTCTACAGAGATGAACATGTTTAGATGTTAAAAAGACAACAGGCTTTACAGAATGAGACCAACAAGAAAACCTACTCAGTTTGCATTAAATGACAGCTGGAACACAATGCTGAGTGGTTTAACCTGAAGTGTGCCATCTAGTGTTTTTCTCAAGCCATAGGCTCTTTGTCAGTTTCTACTTAACAGGATCCAAACAACACATTTCCCCCAAAATTATTAACAGTTAGTTTTGTTTGGTGATGCAAACAAATGTGCTTGATGGGAAAATGTGAGAATTTTAAAATCAACAAAATGCTGGTTGCATGAGTGTGTACACCCTTTAAACTAATACCTTGTTGAAGCACCTGCGGATTCAATTTAAGTATTGATTCTTCTTAGATCAGCAATATTTGCCCACTCTGTACCTTACACAATGGTGCTGGTGATTTCAAACCTTTGCCATTTTGGACTTTGGGTTGCTTCTTACCAGACTTTTTCGGGTTTGAATTGTAGCCATCTAGCTGCACCCCCAAAGGTATATTCTGTGGAAATGTGGTTGACTCCAATAAATCTCATCTGCAAGCAAGAGGCTGTTCTGAGTTATTTTGATTTTAATCAGTGGTCATAATTTGTGATATTTTATAAGAATTAACAGGGGTCAGAATCAAAATAAACAGAAATAATATACAAATAAATGTTATCTGAGAGATGTGGGCAGTTCTAATTTTTTTATCTAAATAATCCATAAAAATGCTACAAATACTACTAAGAAGCCAAAATTTAAATACAATGGTTTAAGCACATAGCAAAACAATAGAAGGAAATTATAAAATGGCATCTCGTGGATATGAAATGGGGGTAAAAAATAGTGACAGGGTGAGCTGACCACTAGTTGTTTGGAAAGGCAGTAGTCACAACGACCACACACTCAAAGGTTTTTTTTTCAAGCAGTCACATTTATTTGTCTGTTCATACACATTTTGCTAAGCAGCTTGTTGTGCTTTAACAGGAGATAAGATTTTCTATGGGATGCCCACATTGCTTACTAAAAAATAAATACATGACAAAGTGTTCCACAACTCAAAAATATACAAAGGTCTGAAATCAATGTAAACTCTGAAAACATCATCATCATATTTTACATTAGAGACAATTAGATAACTTTTGTGATCGCTCAGAACAGTTCATGTATTTACAGTTTTGTACACAAAAAAAGAGAGGAAAAAACACATACAGTACTGTTTGTATAGGTTCATTTGATGTCCAATTTGTAATGCATCAAGTACCATAAGCTGTGACTCTGGTTTACTACTGCTTTGTGATTTCAAGAACATTTCAGTCAAGTAACAAGAGAAAAACACAGTCCAATGCTCCAAACAGGTCCTGTACATGTCCTGCAGCCTTTGGCAGAAGCACCTACTCTACTCCACTCTTACACCATGTCAGAGTGAGAAAATTATTCAGGAAGAGTTAAAGAGCTGAGTCTATAAATAGCTCCAGGTACAGCACGCAGCAAGGGACAAATGAAACCTCACAAACATCTCTTCATCAGTGCAAAAAGGGGGGTGGAATGAAAGTTGAGAGGCTAATCTCACTGTGTTCCCTGTTACGTGTCTGTGACAGTATGGAGTCTCATTAAGGCCAAAATCTACCAACACCGATTTTGTCAGCTTTGCATACTGGTTGGGTATAGCTTATAGCTCTTTGTAATAGCTCTTTGTATCATGTACTGTTTATATCATAGTATATCATAATACGATACCTGGAAGTCACTTTTCTATTTGTCTCGGCAATCAGTGTCTGAAACAGCAACTAAAATGTGTCACTTATAATGAAAGAAGGTATCCGAATAACATGTTTTTAAAATACCAGCAATTCATTGTTAAAATGTCATTTTCAGTTTGTTAAAATGCTACAAAAAAAAAAAAAAAAAAAAAAAAAAAAAAAAAAAAAAAGAAAGATCAGGGGGCATCTGTCTGAAACAAAAATAAATATATTTCAGTTGTTAACAACATAGAAAATATTTAATGGGGGTAGGGAGTCGCCAAGGAACATTTGGCACAAGACAGCAACAAGTGCCCCAAATTCAAACAGATTCTTACTATTCTTGATAACCTGGTCCCATATATTACATCCTCTGGCTAGAAATATGAAAAATCATCCCCCGGAAAACGTTGTTGTCACTTATTGATTCCTGTCAAGTAAAGTAAGGCATATTTGATCCTACTGAGCACTTTCCAGTCGCCTCTTTCGACTATTCAAAAACATGCCACATCATCAGTCATAAACGACCATTGCTCTTTAAACATATGACCTTCTCATTGTATCTTACCACACTGCGATTCCACCGCCTCCAGCTTTTTGAGCACTTATTCATGTCCCATGATAACACCTGCGTCTTTCTTGTCTCCAGAGATTGTCAGCTTGGTGTTTGGATTAGACAGTTCCCCATCTATCACTGATAACTCTCTTATTTATCGGATGATGACTCCAAAATATAAGTAGCTGCCTTTCATTATATGTATTACTAGTCTTGTTAGAAGTTAAAGTAAGGTATTCTAACTGCTGTTACTTACAATATGAATGGAAAGATGGAGGGATAATTTCTCTGAAGCTAGTTGTAATGTGCTGATGGGCGGGAAAGAGTAGCACTTAGTAAAAGTGGCTTAAGGAAATGTACAAGTGTGACTTTTTGCATAGGTATTCACAGAATACATAAAGGCAAAAATCTGCATTTATAGGATATAAAATGAAGGTCAACTATTAAGCATTTTTATTTTTTTTAATCTGAAAACACAGATAAGATGAAGCGCATGTGCTGTCATGATAGGTTGGGTTTACCTTGATTCAAATAACCAAACAAATCATCTCTTTAAAACTAGAGATGCACCGAGAAAATCTGTAGTTTTAAGCTCGATCGGCCCTGACCAGTGACTGGCAGGTCAGAAACTACGATCTTTTTCCGATCAACACACACACCTAACGTAAGCACTAAAAAGGTCCCACTGACAACAATGCTCTTCGGTGTGGAAGTTGTTAGTGTCAGAAGAAGGCTCAAAGTTAGCTATTAAAACACATTATAAGGGAAATCAGATGAATCACCGAGATATTGGAGGCTATTTAAAAGAAAACTGTTTTCCATGAAATGTTGAGATGTATCTGCTGTGCATTCTGGCTGCGAGAGAGCGAGATATTCAGTGGATAATAAGAAGGCTAAATGGGACAAATCAAAGTTGCTCTACTGTTTCCTTTGAGCGTTTGACTTGTTTGGCCTTTGCCAGTCACAGAACATCAGATATTTTGAAATGCTGTGAGAAATACACAGAGATACAGCTGTGTTTGTAATGTTAGCTATGCTAAGCATGCTAATCTTCCTCAAATACAGTTATTCAAGAGAAATCGCACTAGAACAAAATCAATATCGGCAAGCTTTACAAAGACTGTGAACAAAATTTTGATCGGTGCATCTCTACTCTAAACTGTTAAATGCTAAGAAATAAATTGGGCAGAATTAATATTTTGGCCGTTATGTTTTTTTATTTTAAATAAAGGTATATTGCAACAATAGGGATTTTGTTTTAAAAACAGTTTGTCTAAAAGTGGTATATTTTGTGGTCAGAATTATAAAAAGAGGAAATACTTAAAAATTCATCCAAAATTTGCTATGAATCTGATTTATTTTTTATTAAAATGGTTTAATCTATTCCCCTGCCTTCTGCATATTTGATATATTTATATATTATATTTCAGTATGGTCCATTAGTCTTCTTTGTAAACTTATATATTTATTTCTGCTTTGCTCTGTTTCCTATGTGGAGCACTCATCGTGAGGGCTTCCGTCAGAGTTCTCAGTCTCACCCTCAGAGATGGCCTGCATGGGCGTTGAGTACAGCCTGCTGCGCACGCTGTAACGGCTGCTGCTGGCGGGCGGGGGGATTCTCGAGCGCCCCTGTCTGGAAGCAGCAGATGTAAGGAAGGGTCTTGGGGAGAAGCTCTCAGCGTTAGCTTTGGGGTACGGGCTGGAGAGCTGGTCTTGTTCTAGCAGGAGTTGCTGCAGCGGGGAGGTGGGCTCCTCTGACTGTCTGGGTGACTCAGTTAGAAAATCTCCAGGTGATTTAGGAGTGACGGGGCTCTTTAGGATCTCAGCAGCTGACATGCGGTAACTAGAGTCCGAACGGCTCCCCTTTTTAAGCAGCAGCAGTTTGAATTCCTCGTTGGAAGTGCTGGACTTCTTTGCATTCCTGTAGATGGGCCCCGAGACTCTGTGCGTTGCAGGTGGGGTCACAGCAGGGGAGGGGGATGCCACAGAGACTGGGGAGCTGACACTGCTGCTGGGGGGTGTGTTCCCCGATGAAGCACCGAGGCGGGTCCTCGCAGCCAGCTCAGTAGAGTCCTTCCTCCCCAATACTTTCCTTTTGGACCTACAGATGATGACATTAATTAGACACTTTGTGTAAACCAGCGCTGAACACAAAGGGACCATCGATCTAAACGCTCACCTGTGAATCATGGCAAACAGATCCTCAGTGGTGCGGGATTTGGTGGGTGACAGAAACACACTCTCATCCTCTTTTTTAGACTCATCGTGCTGTGAAGACGCAGAGTTGTCACTTTCTGTGTAGTCTGTTAAAAAACAATTAGACTTTTAATGAAATGGTTATTCGATTATTATACCTCCATATCATGCATTAAAATTAAACAACTTTGAGTTCAGACTCAGACAAAATAAATGCCCTGTATTTAGCTCCATCGATCTTTCTATCAACTCCCACTAGCTATCCTGTCTCTGCTGCAGAAAAGATGTTCAGGGCGATCCTGAGTGCTTAAGTGGAAGGCAACGTTTCGCCTCTCATCCAAAAGGCTTCTTCAGTTCTGAAAATGGTTGGTAGTGACACATGAGTCACCGGCCCTACCCTCAACTCAGCTCACTGTTTGGGTTGTTGTTGCTTGATGATCCAAACATATCTTTAACAATGTCATATGAGTTGTTAAAGGTGTGAATTGCTGAAAAATGCTTGGAGAGTCAAGTCAGGGCTGGAGAGTAGGTGTTAGAAAGATAAAATCTGAGGCCACCTCCTCTGTTTAGTGTTTGTTTTTTATCTTTAACATAGGTGGCTTCTTTCACTCCTCTCTCAAACCAACTGTTTTCCCTGTCCAAAAATGTGCAAATGAAGAACTGAAGAAGCCTTTTGGATGAGAAACAAAACATCCTCAAGGAGCAAAAGAAATCCAGTTGCCTTCAGCTTAAACACTTAGAATAGTCATGTTCTGGATGGCTGGGAATCTACACCAGTGTATGTTCAGGGTGAAGTGCAGTGTTGGCTTTTTCCCACACAAGCGGACTAAAGATTGCAGTGTTAGTTTTATCTGACCAGAGCACCTTCTTCTACAGGTTTGCTGTATCACATACATATCCAACAGGACTTCTTATGGCTTTCTACAGATTTGAAGAGAGCACAACTATCAATTGCCCTGTTGACAGATTCTACCACCTGAGTTGTGGATCTCTGCAGCTCTCCCAGAGTCCTAAATGTTAGATGTTCTTAGCAGGAAGATAGACCCCAAATCAAATTCTGCTTAAGGCTCCATACTATCTTGGGCCAGCCCTGAGCAGTATACAGAACATGAATTCTGTCAACATCTGTCTTAACTATTGCTTTCACTAACACAGCATTTTGTTAATACACAACACTTGTGGCAGGATATTTCACCTCTGTCCACTGAAGTGCCATGAGACAACAAGGTTTGATCTCTTGAACCTCATTCAGCTGAAAAGCTTCTTCCTGTTCGAATAAAGTTATATAGGAAGTTTTTTTTGTTAATCCACTGTTGTCATGGCGTTTCCTGTCGAGCAGTCAGACACACAGCAAGTGGAGCATCAATAACAGTGGAGTATCAATAGCTCGTATAGCTGGAGCTCTAAAGGGACCTTTATGTGCACTGATTTTCATTGTATCCTAAATGTTCGTGCTCAAGTGCTTCACTATTCACTGTCAGTGACTTAAACATGGCTGTGATTTTGAGAAATAGATTTTGTTTTCATTTTTCCCTTTGAATTGTGCATAGTCAGAAAATTATCTAAGCAATATATATTTTTCTACCCTTTTTAAACCGTTTTCTAATTAATTTTCTTAATTAGTTTGAAAAAAATATTATATTTTACTTCATTTTCTGTACTAGCTTTATAGCTATTAAGGTAAAATGACATATTTTTAGTATAAAGTATATAAAATATAATACTATGACACTAATAGGGTATATTTAAAAATAAACAGCATATATTACAGTTTTAAGTGTAAATAATGAAGTATAGAAGTATAAGAATAGCTTAGTATAGTAAAAAAAACAGTAATTCATATTCCTTTTATATTATTTTTTTATAGAAACAATTTTCTAAAAGTATTTTATAGACTTATTATCCAATTTGATCTTAATATGTAACAGCTGTGTTACACTGATTTTCCACTGTTATCTGTTAGTGTGTCCGTCTGTCTGCGGTAATGTGAACAATATTGGGAATAGGTAATAATTTGTAATAGAAAAGGCCTAAAGAACCTACCTTTACTAAAACAATCCTCTGCCTCCTCTGTGGATTCCTGTTTCCTGTCCTGTGAGGCACTTTCGGCTAAAACACCTGATGAATCGTTTTCCCCTTCGTTGCAGCCTTCACTGCTGAGGGAGCTCTCCTGGGACGTCTCCAGAGGACTGTCAGTAGCAGGCACTTTATCAAGACAGTTGGACCTCTTGGGTGAGCTGTGTAAAACTGGAGGGCAAGGACATATTTCTGCTTCAGGCAGTTCGGTTTGCTGCTGCTGGTCTGAAGCTTCTACATGTGGGGTGGATTCTCCGGAGCAGACGGATGTTACCGGTGACTCTGAGCGCTGCTCTGCTTCATGAACCTTCAGTGTCTTGGGGATGTTAGAACCGTCCAAACATGGTTCTGACTGCAGTCCAACAGCTGTTGTGCTCCCCGAAAATACCTCTCTGCCCTTTTTACTCATCTCTGTTGAAAGCTCTTCGTTTGACACATCCATTGACTCGTTTGATGAAACATGATGATTATGAGAATTGTGCAGTGAGGGACTCTTGAGATCTAAAGATTTACTGCTGCTTAGGTTCTCAGAGGGACACTGGAGTCTGGAAGCTGCTTTGTTCTCATGCAGCTCTTCAGGCCGCTTGCTGATGGATCGAAGCTGCACTTTTTGAAGAACTGAGGGTGTTATCGACAGAGAGTGGGCAGTGAAGGACTCCGAGTTTGGAGATGTAACAGGTTTGGCGGTCAGTACATCTTTTTGTTTAATTTGGTGATGGTTTGGTAACTGGTTCCTGTAAGCCGAGTCTTTATTGCTTGGACTGTGAAGGGCACTTAAGTCGAGGTGAGAAGGAGGAATCATTGGCAGCTCCAGATCTTTCTTTGAGGTTGCTATGTCTCTGCAGGATCGTGCCTGCAGAGATAGGGAGGAAAGAGAGGATTTCCTCTCTGGGACTTTGGGCTTTCTCTTCCCAGTGGCTGGTGACAGAGGACTGGGGAAGAAAGTGGAGGGAAACGAGGAGGTGGGGGTTTCAGACTGACTGGAGTAGCCGCTGGATGGGCTCGCCAGTCCAGCCAGCTTCTCTGGAGAAGTTAACTTGAACTCGCTTTCTACAGATGGAAGTGAGGGGGTGGTGGCTCTGGAGCCAGACTGGGAAGTCTGGGACTCTGAGCTTTCCTGTGACTTAATGCACTCGATCACAGTTGTACCCGTGGCTGTGCTAGAGTTTGATAATGATCGGTAGGGATCACTAGACTTTAAATCATTTAGAAGCCAGAGATCTGCATAGTCTGACTGCACAATACCATTGTCCTTAAAGGAATGTGCATCTTTGGAGCTTAAAACACCTAAATCAGTTAGATCTGATGTGCCTTCCATCCCCCAGACCTCCAGGGGCTCTCGCACTAGTGAAGAGTTCTCCATGTGACCTTGTGATCCAGACAGAGCCAGCTGCATTCTCCTCTCCTTGGACGACAGAGACAATGGCTGTCTGTATGTAATCTTTGGTTCTCTCTTTTCAGGGATGTTTCCCTCACTGCATATTTTCCTCAAGGAGGAACTCCTCTTTGGCGGGGACGGCTTTGCCTTTGATTTCCTCAAGGAGAGGCAGCGTCTCCCCAGTGTCAGCTGGCCGCTTACATCAGACAAACCACAGTCAGAACCAGTGGGTGCATAGTTGTAGGTGAAGCTTTTGCTACCTTTCAGACCGCAGTCAAAGTGCATGGAGGTGTAGTAACCTTCAGTGTCCACAGAGTAGTAGGAGACAGTGTCTGCTTTCTCTGATGGAGGTTTGTCGGAGAAGCTGCTCTCGCAGGTAGCCATGCTGGTGAAGCTGGGACAGCCCAGGCTGCTCTCAGCCTCCCTGCCTGGTTCAGGGCTGAAGCCCTGAGAGGAAGATGGCTCTGCGTGGGAGTAATCCCACTCCCCCTCCACGGGTGTACTCACTCCCACTTCCTCTAATATATCCATAGCTGCTGAGGAGAAGGAGCCAGCGCGCTGGGTTCTGGGGCCCTGGTAGTTGTCCAGCATGAAGCTGGTCTGGTCTTCAGCAGCATGGGTGGCAGCATTAAGGGACAACTCAGAGTCACAGTGCGAGGAGCCGGTGAGGGGAGGGGAGGCTGCGGGGGGGATCGTTTCTGAGGTCTGGGAGGGGCAGGTAGAGCTGCTCCCGCTCCAGTTCCCGCTGGAGGACTGGTGGTCGTCCTTATGGTCCATCTGACTTCCCAGCACCCCCGCAGCTGAGACGGAGTGAACAGGGCTGCTGAAGGTGTCTGAACTGGATGAGATCTCACAGCTGCCCATGTCGATTTTCCTGGGCAACTGAGCTCCGGTGCGCTGCATCCAGCTGCGCTCTGGACTCTCTGACAGCTGCGTGTACTTCAGGCCCCCCAGCTGCCGCTCCGACACAGCCTGGTCATCGGTGCTCTCTTCTTCCTCCTTCAGAATCCTGTCTCTGCGCCCAGGAAGGAACGCCTCGGAGTCAAAGGGTGCCAGCTCCTCCTCATCATCGCTGTCATTACGCTCATCGTTCATCATTAACATCATCATCCTGCTGCTGTCTCTGGGCAGACTCCGTGACCGCAGCCGGGCTCCCACAGAACCAGAGAACATGGTGTCAGCGCTGTCAGGCAGGCAGGAGATGTTGCCTGCTGAGTGGGAGAGTAGGAGTGACACTCCCTGACCTCTCTGGACCCTGATCCTCCTCCGAGACGACCCTGCTGAGATCAAAAAGTCTTCGGTCTGGCAACCTGAGTCTCTGGTGGTCAGATGGCTGGCCAGCTCCTCAGTAGAAGGAGTTATATCAGCAGTGGTGTGAACAATGACTGTCCGCTCCCTGGAACCAGGGGAGTCATCAGAGTCTGAAGGAGAAAGTAGTTGAAAGAGTTTCAGCTACAGATTCTTAAATCTAGACCTCATTTTCTGTCGTCTTTCAACTGCTGCATTAAAAAATAAGTATTAACTTTAAAAAATCTGTCTGTTGTTAAAGAATGCTGTAATGTGACTTTAAGATACTTAGTAAAAAATGCTTTTTATGTTCGGGACATGAATCTATTATTTTGTCTTGTTAAAGCAACAAACTTTCTTTTTTTTTTTTTACAAGGATTTTA
Source organism: Anableps anableps (assembly GCA_014839685.1). Taxonomy (NCBI): domain Eukaryota; kingdom Metazoa; phylum Chordata; class Actinopteri; order Cyprinodontiformes; family Anablepidae; genus Anableps; species Anableps anableps. The sequence goes on from CM026070.1 coordinate 8,260,828, forward strand.
TGTCATAAACCAAGACAAAGTAGTTGATATTGGAGAAGTGAAAAGAAAAGAATGAATAGTTTTTACTTTTGTCTTTAACAAAATCTGAAAAGCGTGGCATACGTTTAGGCCCCTTTACTCTGATATCATACCCCTTACTAAAATCCAAGGATCCAAGGAACATGGCAGAGAGCTCAAGTTGTGGAGACGTTTATAACAAGGTGAGGTTAAAAAAATAATATCCAAAAATCTGAACATCTCAGAGTATTGTTCAGTTTAAGAGGCAAAAATGCAAAGACTATGGCACAACAGCAAATCTCCCAGTTATTCACCTAAACTGACAGGGCAAGCAAGGAGAGCAGCCAAGAGACTCGTGGTAACCCTAGAGGAGCCACACTCTTGCTCAGGAGGAGGGATTGCTGCAAAGTCAATAACTTCTAATAGTTTTTTGTCGTTATTAACTGTATTGTCTGATAACTGGTACTGAACTGGAATTTATGTAGTTGAATTTGAAGCTGTCTGTATGACTCAACTGAATTAGACTGACCCGATTACAGCTGGACAAAGCTGGTAAAGACCTGAAGCAACCTGAAGCTGAAATGGCAGCATGCATTTATGCACTCCACAGGTTTAAATATTTGTATATTTCTGTAAAGATTTGTGAAAAATTCCTAAAACCACACATGCTTTACTTTCCACCTCACAGTTATACTCAACTCTGCATTGGACTATCACAGAAATCGAAATAAAACACAATGAGGTTCTGGTTGTAAAGTGGAAAAATATTAAAAATTTCAGAGGGTATGATTACTTTATGATATCAAGACGCTGTGGAAAACACGACATGACATGTATCATCCCAACTGGTCGGGTTAAATAAGATACATACCAAAATCCTGCTGCACCTGTCTGGGAAAACCGGCGACCGTCCGCCGTCTCCTTAGCTTCCGTCTCCTCTGAAGCAAAGACTGTGAGTGAACGAGTGAGCAGCGCACACTAGCATCTCTGTCAAAGCCAACCCCTGCAGCAGAGACAGGACATGTGAGGAATCTTTGTTTGCTGGCAAATGCAGTCCTTTTTTAACTCTCATGCTGTCACATAAAAAGACAAAAATTGAAATAAATATATCGAATAACTGAACTAAATATGGAGCTGTACAAAAATAGCAGAGTCGGTCTAAGTGGAAGGAACATAAAGCTGCAGTGTCTGTTTGGACTCAGAATGAAAGTTGTTGCTGCTTTGTGTAAGGACTAAGCTACAACATTTTCTAACAAATATAAAAGAAATTATAAACAACAACATTTAAAATGAAAAAAAAAAGAGCAAAGCACATTTCTGGTAAACTCTGAATACTTTTGCTTAAGTTTACCACCTAATCTTCCTGCTGCCCCTCCGTCACATTATGACCATCATGTGACAACAAGTTGGGGCTTTCAGCACCATAGCGATTGCAGGACTCTGCTTACAATGTGCATTTTTTCCCACTCAACTGTCTCCGACTCAGCCCATGTTGGCACACAGCTCCCATTTTCAGTCAGTGAGAGCGAGAGTAAATAACATCAAGCAGATCTTTTTAACCACTTGAACAAAACTAATTGCCATTCATGTCACAGCACCTGGCCTCTCTGCAATCGCAAAGTGTCAAAGCTTGAGGAACAGAGTTCACTGAGCACAAAGCATGACTCGGACATTTATGGTTACTGTCTGTAAAAGCAATTCCCACAATCAGTAATTGATTTTTTTTAAGGAATGAGGATTTTCTGAAACTTTAACTGAAAAGGGTTACACTACTGAAAGAAAATGAGTCAAAATGTGACATATTGTGGCCCTTTTTGTAGGTTAGCTTCCTCTCAACCCATAAGGCCAAAACCAGAAGTGTGTACATAATGCAATAATAGTATGCATAGCAATTCAGTTTTAGAGCTCTCCTTATGTGCTACTGAGAGACAGGATCGCTTTAATGTCTAAGAGGATGTTATAGCTTTAGCAAAGTCAGAATAGTGGCTATTTTAGCTAAGTTTTTAGAAGCATTCTGATAATTATTGTTTGGTGAATTTTAGAATTCATTGGGGTCTTAAAATGAATTCAGACTTAAAATCAATTCAGAAAATGTTTTTCCCATAACAGTTGTGCGGTAACTTTGGCACTTCTCTAAAGAAACAAGATGATTAGCGTAGCATGGCTAATTTAACCTAAACTTACCATAAAGATTGGAAGTATAAAAATCTCAAAATTCAACCTCCAGCTTTTCTAGAACTTGTTTCATTACATTACAATAAAACTTTTATTTTCATTTGTTTGTACTGTAGCAGTCATATTTTATGGCATTTCAAGGGTATAAATCAACCTGGCAACATCTTATTAGCATGGCAGGTTTTTACCAGGTAATAAAAAAGAGATTATATTTTCCCCCTCCAAAAAAATACATTTTAGAATTTTCTGTATAGCCTTTGCATTGTATTAAACAAACAAATCATTTTAAATATGATATCAAGTGATCCAACATTTTGCTGCTAGAGTACTAATAGTAGCATGAGGCCTTCTATTGTTCTGCTGCTTAGTTTTGACTTTTTTCAACTAAACCTAACACTTAAGCTTTCATGATTCAGTAAGCTTTCACTGTAATTTTCTAACCTGTTTTTTTTTTTTTTTTTTAATAATTTTTGTTGTTATAATAGTTCTGCTCTTACTTACTACTGTTCAAAAAAATATTGTTGCTTCTCTGCAGCTTCTTCAGCTGACCAGCTAACCAATCCACATTTTCCTAGAAATGCAATTTTTCTAGTATTGAATTGTTTTTCATATGCTTGAGGATTAAAGATAAAAAAAATAATGTTGTAGAGCTTTTTTAAATAATGTAAAGATAGATTCCAATGCTCTGTCCTGACCTAAATCAAACAGATAAAAGCTGAAACATTTGGTGATTTCAATTTACCGGTCACATTAATAGGAATGATGCATGAGGCGATGACTTGGGAATTGCATTTCATTCTCTCCTCTGGGGTGGGCAGCGGCAGAGCTTTAGACCAGTTAGTCTGCTTGTCCAGGGTGGAGGGGATGTTAGGGATGGGAAACTTAGACCGGTGACCTAGAGCCACCCCGTCAGTGTCGGGGTCAGTAGGCGCAGCCTGCAACAGATGGATATTTGCATGGTTAGACTGTTATGGTGGGATTATATGGAAAATAGGGGCGACAGAGTTAAAGAAAGAAAAAAACTCAGCTTCAGAGAGGATGTGTAGTAAAGTGGACAAAGCCAGGGATCATCTTGCTATTTTCTATGTTCATGGCTCTCAAATTGTGTTGCAAATACCAGCAGTTGTAATTGGGCTGCCTTTAGTGGTATTCAGAAGAAATGCTGGTATCAATTATTTACAAAATAAATACCTGGAAATTAACTAGAGCAAAGTAACTAGAGCCAATAATATGAGTTAACTAGTTAACTAGTTAACTAAATTAACTAGAGCCAATAATATGAGTTGTTTAAATACATTAATTTTTGCTTCGTCTGAAACTGCTCAAAAGAAAAGTGCAATGGAAACATTTCCGCGAACTCCCAGTACAAGCTAAAGCAGAGCACAACACACCAAGAATAAGTGCTTCTGGCTAATTATGATGAGATGCATTTACATCAGATGTCAGAATTTGGATGTGTAACCATATTCCTCTTCCAAATTCAAAAACAAGTGAGATTTGCTAATTGAAATGTCCAGAGTGCAAACTGGATACTATTAGCAAAATAAGTTAATAAAACCAGCATTTGTACAATAAAAGATCAGCTACATTTCATTGAAGAAGGTTATGTAAGAAGAAGAAAGCATTTCCTTAAAATGAGATACATTTTCTCAAAACAGATGAGCAGTTTTTTAACTGCAGCTGTCACGAAGTTGCATATTTACGGCAGCCATATTTGATTTTGAGACTGGGGTTGGTAAGAAACCTCAGAGAAGAAGGGGTAAGAAACCTACTTAGATCTTCTGATCTGCAAGTTCTGTTGTACTACTGTTTTAACATGTCGGTCAGTATGGCGGGTACTGAGGTGGAATTTGCTGTAAAAAATTTTGAGAACCACGTAGCTCGGGGTACATCTTGAAACGGGCAGAAAGCTATGTTCTTTTAAATTATTCTCCACAGTGAACACTCTGAGACTATATAAATAAACCCTTTCAGGAGCTGAGTTTCACACAGCAGTGCAAAGAATCCATTAAGTAATGGAAATGAACAGCATGCTTCACAGCAAGTTAGAGCAGCAAGCGCAAGGAGCATTTAAAGAAATAACAGACTTTCATGCAAAAAAGAAAAAAAGAAAGTGATTAAGCTTGCAGAAAGCTCAGACCAATAAAAACTTTGGCACACATGGCAACACATGACACAGTAACTATTACAAGATATATTCTGAAGACAACATGCAGCCTTGGGTAGTCTTAAGTCATAGTTTAAAAATCTGCGGCACCTCCACGAATCTCTGGCATATTAACGAGCCTCCGGAAAAATGTGTCAGGAAAACTTCACGGCAGCATTTCTTTGAACTGCAGTATCAGTCCCTGCATGTTGCTCCCCTCACATGTCCTCACAATTTGTCGGACCTCCACACACATTCAAGTTAAAAGCACCTATGACCACTCGCTACGGCTCCCTGAGGATTTCAGTGCCTTACCTTGAGTTTCTAACAGAGAGACACGTGAAACTGGGAATGACTCTCAGGCCGAACTGATTCCCACCTCTACAACACAAAGTCTTCCCACCCCCATTTAAAGCCAGCTCCCCAGCCTTTGTGCTCCCAGTTCCCAGCAGACCAATGGGACCCTGACAAAACCCTGGCCGACAAAAGAAACTGGTTTCCTTGGAAACTTCTAGCAATGAGTAGGAAAAAAAAAAAAAATCAAAGGGGGACCATTTACAGCTGATTTGTTTCGAGGAGGGTCTGAGAGGAAGGATGAGCCTTTTGAAGAGGGGGGAAGAAAGAAAGGAACGACGGGGGGAAAGGAGGAGGAAAGTGGACTCAGGAGGAAAGAAAATAGGGAATCAAAAGGAGTACCGATGGTTCGTGTTCATCTTTGTCCACGAGCATCGGGCATTTTTGGTAAAACAAACAGCTCAAAGGTTGTCAGCTGGTGCAGAGAGGGGACTGCAGCACAAGAGGATCAAGGGTAATCACCGACACAAGCTCCAAAAAGTCAACCCTCTCATTAGAGCAGGGTGGCTGTGAATGTGGCCCTCACACACACATTCCTCACATACTTCAAACTGAAACTTCACAGAAACCCCAACACCAGCCTGATGAAACTTTAAGCTGACGCCCTCCTTCACCGTTACTTCATCATCTCAAGAGGGCGGACAAAGACACGAAGAATGCCAGAGAAACTGACAGAGCATGCATCTAAAAGGAAACTCATTATGTAAATCAGATGAAAGTCAGGTGGAAATAAAATGTTAGAAGAAGGACTCAGGAACCAGGAGGGAGGGGAGAACCAGTACCTTTCTGCTCCAGGGAGAGAGGCTGCAACATTCGGTGGGGGAGGAGGAGCGGGTGGAGTCGAACTGAATTATAGGGTGAAGAAACAACAACAAACGAAAATACACAAAAACAACAATGACACAAGTGAACGTGAGGACATCGAGCATGGAAACAGTGGTGACACAAGGTCACAATACAGCGGTAAGCTTGGTGGGGATGGAACAAGACTTTGGGATGCACTGATGAACATAAAATATAAAACCATCCATTCCCTGCACATACACATCATGAGCAGTCTGCTTTCATCTTTACCTGTGCTTGTGCTAACTGAGTGGCTGCATCTCTTAATTGTCTCTCTGGCTGCTTTGAGGGGAAAACAAAAACCGCATTGTCACTTTAAAGGAGCATTATGAAAAACGTGGCCTATATTCACATTTAAAGCTACAATCCTGCCTCCAGATAGGAATATAACAAACGTTTCATATGCCTGCGGCAAGTTTTAGCTCAGCTGGACTTTTAAACTGAGACTGATTCTTTAATTTTTTTTTTTTAGATGCAGTGCTTTGCAAAATGATTCCAAGCGGTTTCACATTTTACCATGTTACAGCCAACACAAAATAGTGCAAAACTGAGGAGTCATTTTTTTAAACATTTAAAATCTGAAAAGTGCGGCTTGCGTTTGTTTTCAGACTTCATGAGAAAATACTTTTTCGAACCGCCTTCGTCTGTGATCATAGCTGCAAGTCTATTAAGGTATCTATCAGCTTTGCACATCTACAGATTATTTTTTGCAAAAATAGCCAAAGTTCAGTGAATGGAGAGTGTCTGACCAGCAAGAGATTTCCAGCTGGATGAATGGGCTTTGACTGGGCCATTCTAAAAAACATGAATATTTTTTGATTTAAACTGTTTCATTGTATGTGTGGTGGTGTTGTTCTTCTGGAAGATGAAGACCCAGCAGTACCAAATTCAAATGTTTTATACCTCTTTTGTTTTTTTTTTTTTTTTATTTGAAGTTCGCCCTATTTTCAGCTTCATCCATCATCCCATCAACTCTACACAGCTTTCCTTTCCCTGCTGAGGGAAATGACAGCGATCTGTAGCGTTACGTTTTCTGTCCCTGTTTTGGAAGTAGAGCAAAAAGTTATGTTTTGGTCTCATCTGACAAGAGCACTTTCTTCTGCGTGATTTCTGTGTCCACAACATGGCTTGTTGTGAAGTGTAAACAAACTCAGAGTACATAACTCATAACTGTCCTGTCAACAGATTTTCCCACATGAGCTGCGGATCTCTATAGCTCCTCCAGAGTTACCATGGGCCTCTCTCTAACCAATTATGTTTTTGTATTAAGTTTGAAAACCAAGTTCCACTTCCCAGTTATGAGCCACTTTGTGCTGGTCTAACACGCAAAATCCCAATGTCACATTTTTTGAAGTTTGAAGTTGTAATGTGACAAGATTTGGAAAAGATCTGGAGATACGAGCATATTTGCAAAGCAGAGTCATGCCTTTACTCTGTTGGATTATGAAAGAGAAGATGTTTTTATGACATTACAGTTAAAATTCCACAGATAAGGCGTTTAGAGATATAATGAGCTGTTTGGCAGGATTTCCAAAGCAACATATTGATGTATTGATTGCTGCTCTTGCAGACTAACCTTCCAAACCCTAAAAGTGATAAGATAATAATAATTGCCTCACCATTGTTAAACCTTTGCCCTGACTGTCTTGCTTCTGCTCGATGAGAGGGGAGGGGTACATGGGCATCGGGGGCAGGGCTGAGATGGTCACTCTCTGCTCCCTCCTCTGGTGATCTGAAATCATCCACATTTTAAAGACAGTGTTCCAAAAACACATGAATATGAGAGACCATAAATAAACTTTTGATTACTGGCTTTGTGAAAATTATATCGATGTTGGGAGCTATTGAATTTACTTTGTGTCCAATCTTTGTTAAGGTGCATTGAAAGACATTGTGCACTAGAGGGCAGAATAACACCAGAATAACAGAAGTTTGAAAGCAGGGTGACTTTTACCAACATGTGGCTTCAAATTTAAGAGAAACAGAAACACAAGAGTGTATAAGTTGGAGTAAAATACAACATTTAGCAAAACAAAACAAAAGAAAGAATACGTTAAAATTTAAATGTGCAAGAAATTTGTTGAAAATGTGAATTGACCTGAAAAATATTAGCTGTGGATGAAATACCTGCACATCAGTTAATACTAAAGTGCATTTATTGTTGGGATATAAATCTGTAATGAACAATGACATATAATTATCATGAACAGTGGTCACAACATGCACAGAAATATGAGTCTGGGTATTAAAATCTGAATTAGAGGGAGCTGCGGCTCACCTTGGTTCAGCGACCACAGGCTGTGGTTGGCCTGCCTGTGCAGCTCTTCTACACATGCTGGCCGTGTGGAGGGGTGCAAAACATTCCTCTGGAGACGCCACGGAGCTCGGAAGTGTGCTGTCAGCTTACTCTCCACATCCAGGTTGGACACCGCTGTCGGAGAAACATACACAATGGTAGCCTCACTGTTTTTTTTTTTTTTTTTTTTTTTTTTTTTTTTTTTGTTTTTTTTTGCATAAAATATAGGAAGCAATGGAAAAACAGGTATCAGCTGAATATGGATTGTTGTAACCCCTCCCTGTTTGAGGAGAGACTCTGATTCAGCACATCAAGGTAAACATCACAGCTTCTGACAGAAGTGCATCTGCAGCAGAAAGACCACATTCTTCGGAGCACGAACACAAAGATGATTGTTTTGGTATTCCAGGAGATTAAATAACATCTAAGCTAACCCAGAGCAGTCGGTTCCAGGGTACACATGTTCTGTTTACTAAAGCAATGGTATCCAATAGTATCACCCGAGGCCAAACAATTGGTCTCAGTGCAACCTGATAATATGCCTTTCATCCTGCAAACACTGACCAGTACCTGGACTATGACCACTAACACCCCCCACCCTCAAGTTACAGATCTCACGTTACAGCTGATCCGGGAGATGCTGCATGAAAGGCAGCACTTTGACAGGAACTATTTGGTCTTGATGCCGTTGCTTGAAATGCACAATGAGGTGACTCACAACAGAGGTGCAATAATGTGATAAATGAGCTGCATGAACAATTAAAGTGCACAAAACGTTAAAAATCCAAGAAAAACAAAATAAAACTGAAATGTAATCCTTTCTATAAAAATAGAATCTGAAACTTGTAATATTAAGATTTCTTGCTGTGAGATTTCATCACACCTGTGGGGAAATCCACACAAATCACTTTGGCTGCTTTCTTTAGCAACACATCTATTAGTTTTTTCCTACCTGTAGATGTTTCTGGCCTTGTCTCTGACCTGCCAGCTTAGATGAAGCTCATTCTGTATGATCCCCATGTCTGACGAGCGCCAGATCTGGTTCAACACTTTCCAACTTTGCTTTGTAGTGCAGCCAGACGTTAACTTTAGTCTCTTTCAGTTAAGAAAGACATAGCTCAACTGCAGATTGCAGCTACCAGAGGTCAGGGCAACCCACTAAACCTCAGCCTGTGGCTGTGGACCCGACTGCTGCATATGCTGAGTGATTTGCTAGCAGCGCTACAACCCCTGCAAAATTTCAGACAGAGAAACATAGTGAAATTGATGCCAGGAGAGGTACTGAGTTTATCAGAGACAGCCTGATGGTTTCCATGAAGCAGCCCCAGGATGACCTGAAAGCCCCCTGTGTTAACCCTGCTGAGATGAGAAGGCTCTGTGTTGTGTCTCCTGTTAGCACCAGCAGCAGAGTAAATACTCTGATGGAGTTCAATGAAAATACCTGATTTACACCACAAGCTACTGAGATATTTAACTTTGGCTACATGTAAACACATCTTAGCTAAGAGTTACAATATCCATGTTGAACTCACACTGTATTATTTCAGATATTTATAACATTTAGATTGTAGAAGATCATCTCAGTTTTCAGTGACATAAATCAGCACAGTGAGTTCATTTAAACAAAATGTCTATTTCAGCCTCTAATGAGCAAAATTAGTGGACTTGATCCATCTGGCCAAGAGAGGAGCGATAACCAGAAAACCCCCCCACCATGGCATCACTTTGCTTTTCTTTCTGTATATTTTAGTATGAGGAACTCATAACAACGGCTTCCAAAGGTTTTCATCCCTCTTAAGCATTTTATTGTTTCACAACCACAAACCTCAGTTTATTTTATTGGGATTTTCCCACCGCCTTTCTTTTAAAATTTAAGTCTGGCCTTTGACTAGGTCATTCTAGGACATTGACATACTTTGATATAAACCACATCACTGTATGTTGTTCTCTAAAGAAACCTCAGTGGCTTTCACAGAACTTCATTTAGACTGAGATTAAATTATCTGCAGGTGGACTCTGTTGACTATGAACTGGTTGAACTGGATTTTATTACAGGGTTTCATAGTTAAGGGGGATTGAATGTAAATGCATGCCACACTTTTCAGAATTTCTTTTGTAAGAAAAAAAAATTAAAATATTATATTGAAGTTAATAGTTATAATGTGACACAATGAGAAAAAAGAACACTTTTGCAATATTAAAACTTTGCTAAATATCACAACTTTCTTGTAAAAAAAAATGAGTTAGTGCTTCCATCTGGTTCTTATTTTAATTTTAATGAAAACACAGGGGAACACCCTGTATCCTGTTTTTCTTTTCATATCATGTATCATATGAGCAGAGCAACACAAACCCCAACAAACGGCAGCAATATTTCAAAAGTGACACCAAGATGACTGCGTAATGACGTTCAGATGAGCGCTGAAGAGAGACACGGAGTCAGCGGTGATGTGGTGGGGCGGGGGGTCGAGCCTTCTGATGGGGTTTGTCCTCCACTCTCCACCCTGCTGAGAAATGAACTGTTGGCCCTGCAGCGACACCCTGGATCTCTCGAGAATGCAAAGAACCTATGTGACAACAACAACAACAACAACAGGCAGACTAGCAGAGCAGGTGCTGGTCATTTCACCCTTTAGTATCTTTGCAGGTTTGTTCGGTTTGTAATTTTCTCAGATCTACCGATACTCTAACGACACGTGGTTATAGGACTCCAATAAGAAATAATTACATGCAGGAGGTTATTAGAGTTACTGTGGTTTGATCAGGGGTTATAATCTGTGAGTTAGCCCAAACAGCGATCAGAACCAGAATCATCTATAATACACTAAGACGAGGTTGAAAATAAGTACAAAGTGAAATTAACAAAGGATGAAAAAAAAAAAATCGAAACAAACAAAAAAAAAGGATGAAATGGTGACGTGTCGTGGCTTCAAATGGGAGGAGGGATGAACTGACCCAGAGCCAAACAAAGATCTTTACCTTCAGCCTTTCAGTAGTTTTAATCCATTCCCTTTTAATTTTACAGGAATGCTCGCGAGGCCTTCAGAACGGCTGAGATGAGGACAGATACCCATATGGGGAAGACTTTCATGGTAATTTACTGCTCAGCTGTTGTCCCACATGAGCCCAAAGAAAACAGACAGGGCTTCTGTCAGCTCATTGACCCCTCGGAGCTTTCACTGACTCTGAGTGATCTCCAGCAGCCTTTTTAAGATGATGAGAAAAATAAGCTTCCTGTTGCCAGTTTTTTCCTCTCTTTTCACATTTCATTCCTGAAATCACTGTACTATCAGCTTCAGTTATCTCCTTTTCCTCCTCATGATCACCTGGAAGCAGGATTATCCCCCAATCGCCTGACTGCTATCAGCCCTCCAAGCAGCCCTGCTGAGGTGGAGGGTGTGTGTGTGTGTGTGTGTGTGTGTGTGTGTGTGTGTGTGTGTGTGGACGGGGGGGAAGGGGGGTTGAGATCCTGCATCCCCAGACTGCTTCTGTCCTGTAATTTAGTCGGTATTGGCCCAGACAGGAGCCGGCTCAACCCCCCACTTCTTCACCTACACTTACACTCTCACACACCTACAATTTGCCAGCAGCCTGGATGAACGTGGCCGTAGATGTCTGACGTACAGATTAGAAAGAAAGGCCATGAATCAGGCTGAAGTTTTCCTAAATTAGGAAGTGAAACGGCATTTAAACATCCTTCCTTCACAGAAGTGTCCCCCTCAGCTCTGCAGCCACATTCAACCCCTCTGAAACATCTGCTCACACACCTCCCCCACATCGCCTTCCCCACCCAGCTAAACGTGCAGATGGTCCGGCCGGGCCCTGACTTGGGTGACCACTAATCTGAACGCGGTGTGCTGGAGGAGAGGAGGAGTGTTAATCCAAACCGCTGCAGGAACACTGACCGCTTAACCCGCAAGGGAGGATCAGGAGGTTTGTAGAGGCAGCGGCGGACGTGAGATGCTGGCCTCCTTTACATGAACAATGACAGATATGTAATCTATGCACACATTTCTATAATAATCTGAACAATTAAAACCCGCTATTGGATTTAACATGAAAGAAAATGAACTATTATGGAGAAAAAACACTACTGAGTCAGATAGATTTTGACAGAATGTGGCAACTCAACCTTGTGCATAGATATATCAAATATAAGGACTTACCTGGATCCTGATATAAAACAACCCCAGAACAAAATCCTAACAGACACTGATCAGAATAAAAAGCTGAAATTTGAATTCAGAACATTAAATGACCCAACTGGGCCTGTCCTGGTGAGTGTCAGCTGCTGGAGAAAGTCCTCTCTGATGTCTGATCAGTAAAGGACAAAGACTAGAGTCCCGATGCCAGTAAACACACAATAATACCCGTCTGCTCGGTAATCCGCTCTGAGCCGTCATCCGGCCAGCTGATCGCTGCTGCTGCCGCTGCTGATGATGAGCCGCTGCAGCAGGTGGGCCACATGATTGTTTACATTCTGGAAGGAGTCCGGCCTTCAGGCTGCAGGCCTGCTGGGATAATCTGCTAAAGGGAAACTCTGAGTGGAACAAATGCAACAGCTTTGTTTGGGATGGAAGTTGGTGAAATGTTGAAATGTTAATCATGGGAGTGATGAGTGCCAAATGTACTGTTTCACAAAACAGCTACTGAAGATATAACAATGAGGGTGGAGAATGAACAGGCTTAAGGTCTGATATAGCATCCTTGTGCGTCTATTGGCACAGAAAGGAGATGTGTAAAAAGCCTTAAGTAAATATTTTATCGCAGCTGCATAATCTCACACTGAAAAACGAGAAAGAACCAACCTTCAATATGCATGTATTAAGAGGTGAAACGTTCCTTTTAAAGTTATAGGAATTGTGGGATTAAAACTTCATACTCCCTTCTTTTGCACGTATTTTCTCCAGGCCATGGGAGAAGGCTGATTTGTGTTTTCTGAGCAGTTTCTGTGTTGATCTGACCATATGGTTTGGATCATTTTCCTTCTGAAAGAGTAAAGGAGGACATATTTCCAGTTTCTGGTAGAGGCCATCAGTTTTTGGTTTTTAATTTTGGTATGTTCAAGAGCTCATGATGCCATGCCCTCCAACAACACTCCCAGGGTCTTTGGAAGAGAAACATCCCCACAGCATCACAGCTCCTCCACCATACTTAACAGCTAGCATGATGCGTTGTTCCACATATTGATCCTTTATTTCATGCCAAGCCCACTTGGAGTGTTTGTTACTGAAGCTGATTCTTTATCTCATCTGAACACAGCACACATTCCCAGTTAGAAGTCCCAGTAGAGTTCAGCAAACTCCACATGTTTACGTTTGTGATGGTAGGCAGAGTGGAAAAAGCCTTTTCCTGGCATTCTTTCCTAACAACCAGTTGTCATGTACAGTAGATATCATCTAATGGTTGTTGTGAAGGCTTGGTGACCAGAAGATGCCAGTCTTTGCTCCAGTTCTCTAATGGAGAACTTATTTTCAACATTTTTTTTTTTTTTTTTTTTTTTAAAAACCCTTCTTTTTGCCCTCCTTGCTGTGCCTGATAGCAAGATAAATATACTGTATAGCATTTGGACACTCCCTCTAAGTGTGGATATGGGCAAGTTTAGGTGAGTAGCTATTGTGTGAGTAGCTATTCTTGTGTAAAATGTGGATCAACACAACTCCAACTTGGATGGATTTGTATGTTCTACTGTTTTGCCCATTTAAAAAAAAGAGGCTAAGAGTAATGGGGCACATATTTGAACTCCAAGGAAACAGGAAGGGATAAATTACTAATTACAAGTTGATAGACACTCTGATTACGTGTAAATGAAAACAAGGCTTCAGTTACATGTGTTTTATTGAGACCTTTAGGCCTCGCAATAAATGCGGCATGGATGATTTTGTAAAAAATACATCATTCTATATTTCTTCATGTGAATTTTTACCCACTGAATTATATTACAGCAATAATAGGTTATTTTATCAGGGTTTTTTTTAAAACCACATCTTTACCAGTGGTGTCCAAAACTGCCAAGTGCCACATTACTGTTCTTATAGCTGCTGAGGGGCAAATGTTCTTAGTTAATAAAACACAGAGGGCTGTAAAAAAGCAGGATCAGAGGATAAAATCTGTCAACTTCTCTCTTTCTACCCAACCTTTTCAAATGTGTGTGTATTTTTTTTTTTTTTTCATCTGACCTGATGCTGCCCCTCAGAAGCCTGCAGCTCTAACTGCAAAGCTGCAATCAACCCACCAGCTGACTTCCTGAAGAGCTCGGAAGCAGCCAGTCATTACGTGTCTGAGAGGTGGAGAAAAGGCCCGTCATCACAGCTGATTTTATTCTGTCTGGTGAAACTGCGAGGCTTGTTAGTAGACCACTTCTTTAAAATGAGGGTGTGACATTACCACAGTAGGAAAACCCACGCAGGTGTGTAAAATTGTTCCTGTTGAACAGAAGTGCACAAAAGAGTTCTTGTATTTCCTGACTTGAGGTCAGGATGGCTGCCCCTGGCAGCGCTGCAAGCCCACACACGAAAATCCATCTGGCGGTGGAGCAAAATCCCACGAGCGCTTCAGGAGACACTGCTTTAAACTTGGATTTTTGGGCAACTGCCGGGACCTCCAATTTGCCTGTCTGCCCGTGTGGCAGGAGGTACAGGAGGAGGAGTGGAAATGAGGAAGGAGTGTATGTGTGTGTGTGTGTGTGTGTGTGTGTGTGTGTGTGGGGAATCCCATCAGATTTCACAGTTTCCACTGAGAATGAAGAAAACTGCCATGACCTCACTTTAAACAGAACGTTCTGCTGATGTCAAATAATGAGACAGATGTTATACTATAAATATTCAGTGCATCAAGACGACCCTCAAACAAGCAGCTTGCAGAGAGAGCAAAACATATTTCAGCGCCTGGAAGGGTCCACCATTGCTCAAAGCTCAAAGCTCAACGGAGATATACAATTTCTCATGTTTATCCATATTTAAAACACACGCACAGAGTCTGATTCAGCTTGGATCCTATCTGGGACCACGGTGCTATTCTAAAACCCTCCTGAAGGGAGGTCAGCGCTGCTCACAGCTGTGGATGAGGAGCACTGTGTGAACAAGGCCTGCTTTTTCAGCTGCTCCATATTACTGCTACAAAGTCTGACAGCAGGCTGCGGTTGCTTTGAAATACTTTCCATTCTGAACCCTCTAGAGTGGCGCATATTGTAGAGTAGGCTTGATGCCAACGAGTGGATCTCTTGCTCTGTATAAGGAGGAAAAGAGTGGATTTTTAGCAGGGGCAGATTGGGAGGTGTTCAACACATTTAAATGTCTGACGTCCTCAGAAACATTTCCTTTGTAAAACCTTCCCCAGCTGTGTAATGTTCACGGGAGCGTGTGGTGGGATTTATGGCACAGTAATGAGCAGCCTATATTGTTGGAGGGCTATAAGACATTTATGATTTACTTTGAATTTAAACAAAAGTTTGCTCGCAGCAATGTAGAGGAGAGAGAAGACGAAAGAGCAGCAGAAAAATACAGCTGTCACAAGACGCTTTTTTCTTGCAATCTTCCAGCAAAAATTGCTGCTGATTTTTTACCCTGGGGTTAAAATTAAAGCTGCGGTATGTAACTTTTATAAAAAAAATATGTCTTTTTTTTAACATATTTGTTAAAATTATCATTATGCCGTGGCAGTATAATATTAGACAGATAATCTGTGAAAAAAAATCAAGCTACCCTGCCTTCTCCCAGTGCTCCCAGTACTAATTGCAGAAATACACCACTAAGTCAGAAATAACAAATCAGAGCAAGGAGGAGGGTCTTAGTGCTGTCAATTAGCCTCATGTATGCTACGCTCACACACTTCCCCTTGCTCTCTGCTATGCTATAGCTGGTTCACTACAAAACAGCCTGCCATGAATGCTAAGGATAGTTAGCATAACCACCAATGACAGCGGATAAATTGTTTTCCTGGAATGGTAAGTTGTTTCTTCACCATTAGCACTTTTAGCGGGGTGTACATGAGGGTGACTGACAGAGCTCAGACCTTCCTCCTGGCTCTGATTGGTTGTTTTAATTAGGGGGCGGTGCATTTCTTCAGAGGGCAATAGTACCTCAGGGAGGAGGGGGAGGAGCTTGATCTACCATGCTGTCATGACATGGTGACGGTTTTAACAAATATAGAAAAACATATTTTTGTAAAAGTTACATACCGCAGCTTTAACATCAAGCAGCTGAAATGTAGGTTTGTCCTAAGAGATAGTGTGAGGAGCTCCATCATCCATTGGGGAGATCAAAGTAAAAAATGTGAAATGGTTTAAGGGGTATGGATACTTAAGGTACGCTAGTTTTGAAAGCTATTGTTGTTTATTTATTATTAGTAAATTCACAACCAACCAACCCTCTCTACTAACCACTTGAACACAGAGCAAGTCTGGAGTAAATTTCATCATCTGCACCTGCCTACTAGGGTTGGACTGGCCTCTCAGAAGGTTTCTGCTTATTTTCTGAGTAGATGACTGGCAAACTAGCACAATATCGCCCCCTATGTGTAGTGAAAAAATATATTTGTGCTTGGAAAGCTATGGTTCAAGCATAAATACAAACATGTGTATGTTGGCGAGTTCCAAATTGCATTTGTTTGCTGGCACATTAGCAGGTATTAGCAGGGGTTAGGGACCACAACCACGTGCAAACAGCTCAAATACTTGAGACCCCCTCTAAAAACACTTATAACAGCTAATTTTATCAGTTCAATCACCAAATAAACCTTAACATGCATTAATAAGCGCAGTGGAAACTGTCTTGGCACTAAAGCAGATGCTAGCAGCCACAGGGTTCTTAATTTACGCTCTTAGGGGTACAGCCAATCAGCGCCAAGGAAAATGGATTGGGAGCTTTGCAAATGCCAGCCAGATGTGTGCCAAGTAGCACTGCGCCCAGGTATTTCAGCTTCCAAAGCTGCATTTTCTCTTGAATATAGAGTTACGTTCCATAAAAAAAATATGTGAATAGATAAATCCACGAATACTGAATTACGAATATGTGCAAGTCAACTGTATTTGGGCATCCTAAAAACATTTGGAATTACTTTTAGCAGAAATTGTTGGCAAATCTATATGTTTTTGTTTATATTCAGAAAAGAATAGGGCAGTATTAGAGTCTCACATGAATGATGTATAAACAAGAAAAGAGAGAACATCTGTAAGTATTAGATCTGTTTTTAAAGGTATCTAAATGTTAAGCAAAAAAATTTAAAAGGTAAGACTGGTACAACTCTTACAAAAGCACAAAACATGTTATTTTCACAGCGGGGACACCTACTATTTGGGAGGAAAAGTACTGACATAATGGCATGTTGATTAGCATGCTCCATGACCGCTCTGTCAATTCTAACCTGCCTTTTACATCTGAGGATAACCTCTGAATAACCTCTCAGCTTGTCAGAATTACAAACACTTTGAAACTCTTCTCTTCCGTATGGCCCTGCCTCCTGTTTACCACTCTGTGACTCACTGCTGCTGATTGATAGAAAGGAAAGCCGCCACAGGACAAAAGCTGTGAATGGAAGCAACTCCAAGTCCACAGAGGCAGAAATTTTATATTTCTGTGGTCTACATGCACACTCAGCAGGGGCCGTATGCAGCAACCTTTTACCTTCTGACCTTTATACACCTCATTATGATGTCTGCATGTAGACAGGGAGGTCAGCTCACATCATTAAGCATTTAGTAAATCACCAGCTCATTGGAAAATCACTCACTCCACTTATCCTACTCTACATGGTAGAAACAAATTGGGTTTAGATGTTGAGTAAGCAGATATTTAATGTAAAAATGTTGACTCAATAACATAAGGTACGGATTTTGAGATCTTAATACATCACAAATTGGCAAAAATAAAATAAAATATGAAAAAAGTCACAGTCTGTTCTCGAACATACATTTAAAATTCCTTCAGCCTTTAAATCAGCACGAGACTCATTTTACAGCCCTGTCCTCCTGATTTGCTGCAGTCTCTGCAGTACACCCTCATATCACATCATTTAACGCTGTTTGAGGTCACAGCTGACTCCTATTGGGATGTAATGGCTCTCACGCTGAGCTCAGCCCGCTTTAGCTAGACCTTTGAAGTACTCGTGCACTTTTATGCAAAACCTCAGCAGAGGAAAAGGGTGTGTGATTGGGCTGGTTCATGCTGAAAAGGGCTCTCAGGTACACCTATTAGTCTCACAAATGAAAACCAGCACCCTTTGACCTCTTTAGCTTTTGGTTTGGTCAGTGCTCCTGTCTCGCAGGCACTCAGAGAAAGGCGGGAATTCTTGAGGATGAAAAAAAAAGTGTGTTCCTGGATTTACTGGAAATAAAGGTAGTCAACCACAAGGCAGAGGATAATGGAAAAGCCTGAAGTCAGAACAAGAGAAACAGTAACATGAGCGGCCTCCTCACGGTCAGCTCCGCCAGCAGGAGCCCGAGTGCTTACGGGAAGATCGCTGGATTTAAAAAGGTGAAAGAAAAGTGTTTTCTTTATGGCCACACAGGATGTGCAGAGTAGCGACTTTACCCTTCCGCCAGCACAAAGCTAAGAACGACAAGAAAAGAATAACAAATGAAATTAATCTTTCATCAACCTGCGCCTCTGCCAAACCAACAAGCTCAACTAAACCTTTTGAAGCAACAAGTCTCCTTCACAAGGCCTTTTTACTGTAGATGTTACGTGATACAAATGCAGATCCAGGAACGTGACACTGTCGTGAGTGTGCATCTTACGTCATTCTTGTTTTCATCTGCAAGGAATTTAAGCATATTTAAAAACACCATCCTTAAAACAGAGGGTCAGGAGTGGGTACGTAGGGGCAAATATACTGAGAATAGCCATCTCACCAAGGGGCAAGATGACCACACAAGATGAGTGAGTGCGTTACTCAGAACACAAGTTTCCCTACCCAAAATCTCCTCAGGAAATGGTGAGATATGACAAGATGTTATCCACAGAACCAGCACTGTTTTCAATATAATCCCTCAGAATGGTTCTAAGACCTTTTTGTAACAAGTACCACCAAGCTTTGACAGACGTTTTAAAACAGCATCACAAAAAGACACGGAGTGATAAACAAATCCAGCAGAACAGCTGAGTTCTGAAAGGTCCCTCCCTATAAGCGGCGTAGGAAAGTTGGTTGTTTCTGACAACCCCAGACTTGAAAATCTAATAGGGCTGCCTTGCATATAAAATGTAGACATGGACTAAGTAAAAGAAAATGTCCACTGTCCTCCACTGCCACTAAATCTGGTCCAATGTGGCCTGTGGTGGATTAAATCAAACTGTTACTGAAATGTCAGCTCCCCTCTGAGGTTAGCTGGAAGCTGTGGTGTTACCAGGGGGTGCGTCAACTTTTTCATGGACCTATCATTCTTCAACATCCTTTTTGTTGCCGTGTGAAGATGCAGTAGATACGACTTGATTGGAATACTCAAGAGTGAATATAGGTGGAGCATTACAGGAAGCTGAGTGGAACTGATTCATCATGGATTTATGTCAGGGGTCTCAACCGCTAGTCCTCAAGGGCCTGGGTCCAGCAACCTTTAGATATCTCTGTCTTAACACACCTGAATCTAATAAGTAAGTCATTAGCAGGACTCTATAGAAGTTATTTGCATACTGAGGAGGTAGTTTAGCCTTCTGAGTCAGAGTTGTCCAGGGACACATCTAAAAGTTGCCGGCCCTTGAGGACGAGAGTTTGAGACCCCTGGTTGACACCAAGGTTCAAACACCAAGGATAGGAATAAGAAATGAAAACTGAATTGGATCTTCATGTTAATTTTCCTTGAATTAAACTCTATCTGTACATATGCAAAGTAACATTAAGTATGCTTCAAAAAAGAAAGTACAAAACATCATCACCATCATCATATTTGAACAATGCTGATGGGCTTGATGTGTGCAGCAGGACGTCTGCAAATTAAAAACAACAGGGACATTATAATGTGCAGTGGTTCATTCCGCGCTTGTTATTAAGTGCACAGAAAGGTCAGATATCAGAGGCAACAGGAAGGTATGGAACTACCGTCTCAGGTCGTAGACGGAGCCACATAGGCTAGAGAGATGTATTTATCTGTATGTTCGGGCATCTGTCCACAGAGGGACAGCATAACAGCTACGAGGAACTCTCACACAATTGGACGGTTGGTTTGTGACCTGCCAAAAGGTGCAGAAGAAAATGCAGACTGTTATGTAAGTGTCTGAAGGGTTTAGTCTCTGAAGATTTTCTTCACTGTTTCCTGTATAAACACTGAGCTGTGTCAACCCAAGACTCTGGTTTCTCCAGTTCAGCGGCATCAGTCATTGCTCACACGGAGCAGAAGAATCAGAACAGACAGACTGTGACGGGAAAGAAACTCAATGAGGGGAAAAAAAGGAAGTGCAGGATGCAGACATTGGGAGAAGGTGTGGTTTGGGAAAGAGAAGACGAGGGTAGGGTTTGTGACGGTGAACTGCAGAGGAAACCTCTCTTTAAGTGGCTGGTTGAGGTCAGCTTTGCAGGCGGGTGACCTGTGTGTGTGTGTGTCTGTGGGAAAGTCATTAAGAGGGAGTGGCATTAGTCTGAGCTGTCAGGGCAGAGCTGAGCTGAACCGTCCCTCACACCTCTCTCCCTGATGGGACTCAGCCAGAAGGGAGAATAAACTGGACGTCTGGCAGTTGGCAGGGGGAGGACGGAGCCAACCCAGCACTGCTTTCACTGGAAACAATGGAGAGGATCAGACCATACCAGCTCTTGGTGGCTCCTCACGCCACACCCAGATGGCTTGACAAGCTGTTCATAAGAAACCGGCAAATCAAAGACCACATTAAACTGTGTTTGGGATTATTACATAAAGCCTAACATGGAGATTTGAGTAGTAAGATCACCCTCACCCAACCCTTCATTCCCAGACAGACTGGAAATGAATAAGACTCTTTCTATTGATAGCCTCTCTGAGTCAGCACACTGCTGTAAAACAAAAACACAAACATACACCACTGCAGAAGATTACAGTGAAATGGCAACCTGCAGACTCAGATATGTGTCCAGGAGTACAGCCACCATGAATAAGCTGAAGTATCTAAACAGTTGAAAACTCCAAACACACATCAATATAAAGGTTGCAATTCTAATTAACATTTTTCCAAATCATCACATTACCAGAGAAAAAGGCTTGAAAACATCAGTCTGAGTGTAATTAATCTATATATGCATTTCACTTAGTGAATCAAGTTTTTCTTCTCTTCAATATAATATTTTTCTTTTCAACAATATTCTAATTTATTGAATCTGACTATTTGGTTTTAGTACATGACTTATTGAGTAAAGATTATTGTTATTCTAACCCTCGTGCTTTGCCTTTGTTCTTGTAAATGCTCTTCAGGCAGCTCTTCTCCTTTCCTCGTATCAAAGTCTAAGCTTTTGGTCCCTCTGGCTTTCTATTGGCTCAACTGGCTCATCCTCAGCCACTGTCTATGCAAGAAATGCAACAAAAATATTTTCCAGTTAGAAATATAATACATGCTAACCTCGCTTAAGCGGCTGCAGACAGTGTCATCTGATCTTTCATGTCTGGTTGAGAAACCAGACCCAGAACTATGGGAAGGCCCACCAAACAGGTCAGAAATTTTTACATTCATTGATGCACTCTCCTGCAGGGCTTTCTTTTTTCTCTCTCATCTTTTCAGCGCCACCTTTACACTTTGTACTTTGCTTTCGCTGTTCCATGTTTGTGGCTGATGCGGATTTATTTAATGTTGCGTATAGTGAGAGTGATTGACAGGTAATGTTCCGCAGAGGAATGAGATGACAAACTAGAGCTGCTGCACTGCGTATCTCTCTGCTGGATGCCAGAGACAGACAGAGATTTAATTTATGTGGCACTAATAGGGACAAGGTATTTCTTATTTTGTGAATGTTTAGTTTTTAGTAAGCTCCACTGTTTGTTTTAGCAGCCCGGGCTTATTGGAACGAGTTTCATGGACCGCAGGAGAACATCCCTAAGTATACAGCTGGAGTGACAGTAAATGGTTTAGATTGATACAGGTGTTAGGACGATCCAGCCAGGTTCGAGAATTTATGTCAAGACCTTAAATTGCTGTTTCCATACACTCACCGTCCAATCTGACTAAGCTTTAACTTTTAAGGAAAGACATTTGGGCAGAAATTTCATTTTCTAGATGTGCAAAGCCAGTAGAGACATACCCTAAAAGAGTTGAAGCTGTAAGTGCAGAGAATGTTATACTACAAATGCGCTGCTCACAGTGGCAGCATGTTGGAGCAGCTCTGTCATGTTCGTTCAGATTTGTTCAGTTTTTAGACTTTTGTTTAGTCTTTTTTTGTAGCTGACGCTTTGCATGTTTGTACAATTATTCCCTCTGGCTTTGGATGCTGTGCAGCTGAAAGGATTGTTGCTCTTACTATTTTTACTTTTGGAAAATTGTTATGATGCATAACCGTGGCAACAAGGTATTGTTTTTACAACTTGGAACTGCTGATTAACAGGTGATTAAGTGCTCATTAAGAGGAACGGCAAAAGCAAATGAGGTGGATTAGCAGTGCTTGCCAACAACTGATGGTGTCATCCATTACATGTTACATGTCTCTGCTGCCCAGATAGTCAGCTATTAGCATGTCATAGCTGTCATGAGACTGTCATGCAGCAACAGTCTTCAGTCAGAGGCCTTTTAAAATTGCAAGATTCACTGCTACCAGAGAACCCTCCTGCCCACAGATCACCACAACATCTCTTTAAAGATACTTGGGTGATATGAGTTATGACATTTAATTTCTCTGTGGGATAAATAACGTATTTTTAAATTTCAACTTTGAAAAGAGGTTCCACAAAGTATTGACTCAAGGGTGCTGAATACACATGGATTACATGCTTTTGGAACTTTAATTTGTAAAAAAAAAAAAAATAATAATAATAATAAAAAAATAATAATTTTGATTCCATTTCACAATTTATGTAATACATAAAATCACATAAAATCCCCATGAACAAGACTCAGTTTTGTGGTTGTAAAGTGACAAAATGTGAAAATGTTTTGAGGGGTGTAAACCCTTTTGAAATGCACTTTACGCACTTAGATGCAAGCTCCAGTGAAGGTGTGTGCTCGCTCTTTCACAGTTCATGCCTCAGCTGTGGAGAGGAAACTTCAGAGCACCCCTGCAGTGAACCGTGAGTCCTCTGCACATGTGTGTGTGTGATCAGCGGCGGGAAATTACCAAGCTAATGTTCAAATGAAAAACAAACTGGTTCCAGATGTACTTTAAGTTCTATTGGTACTTACCTATTGATCATGAGCAGAAAAAAGCAGGAAACCCAGGGGGACATGGAAGAAAAAAAGAAAGAAAACACAATTAGTTGATTGCAGCAGGATATCAGCAAAACATCTTATTTTAATTGAACACAGTTTTTCTACCTGCTCAGACTCTAAAGAGAACGCACAAGAAGCAGCATCGTGTTTCATGACATTAAGTAGAGCTTTGCTTTCTGCTCCCAGATAAAATCTTATCTTCCAGCAGGAGAGACTGTCCCAAGCAGGAACCAAACCTCTTCACCTCCCTCTGATCTCAAAATTCATGCTCCCTGGAGTGTTTGTCTTTGACAGAACTTTACGGATGCCAGACTCGGGCCTCTGAGCGGGCAAGGCTCACGCGTCGACTGCCTTGCTCTGAATGTGTTTCCCGAGGGAGTACGCTGAGACAAAGAGAGAAATGGTCCTGGGTATAGGCTGAGAAGAGAAAGTAGGCCTGACTCTTGAATAGCCTGCTGGCCCTGGAGGGATTTTTCTTCTAAGAGCTTTGTGAATGGCATACTAAAGGAATGGCTGCCAATAGGCACTGAAATCACAGCAGTCATTGGTTATTATGCTACAAGGGCCAGGCGCCATCCAGCTGAAAGAGCAAATATGCTTTTGGGCCATAAAGTTGGAGCTAAAGAGCAGCTTTGCCCTCTAGAGAGAAACTGCTTTATCCTTTCTTTATAAATTCCTCCATGCTGTTCAGGTCTTTTCTTTCGTATAGCCTGTCTTGGCTTACTTCTTTCACTCTGACTTACACTGAGCTCTTCCCACTTTTAAACTGCAACAGCAGCACTTTAGTAATGATGGGTCTTGTTCTTCTGTCAAGATGTACAATTAGTGGGCACAGTTAAAGGAATGGCACCCATGACACGCTCTGCAGGATATGTGGTGACAGTTTTACACCAGACGGTCTTGCCTTCTGCCCCTCTTACAAACAGAGGCATCTTCAGCACAAAGAAAGAGACAGCAGGAGGATTTCCAGCAGTCTGCTTGAGTTAAACTGAGCTGAAGGCGCTCAAATGATGATACGAGTCAATTATGTTTTCAGAATATTTTTTTAGAAGATGGATAGATCTGAATTGGCTGATATTCCAATCTTCAGGTTTTTACAAGCTTTGACCTGCCAATGTTGATTTTAGCTGATTCAGTAGAACTGTAGGACATGAGAACAGCCTTCAAAAATGTTCCCTGTAAAACCGGGTTCACACTGTGCAATTATCGACTGTCTTGACTAGCTTGAATCTGTGATAGCTCAACAGAAAATTGCTAACTTTGACTTCTTCACACAGTGACAGCATCAGTTTCAAAGGCTGAGAGGCCTGAAAACAGAGCAACTTTGTGCTTTCCTTAGTAATTAAAAGTCTTGCTCTCTCTCCCTCTCTTGCAGCATGCACACTTAACAGAGTTGGTCTGATACTGTGGTGTATTATATGGATCTCATTAGTACAGATCATTACCCATGTTCCAGTAAGGACAGTTTGTTGAGTAAATAAGCGTTTAATGGAAAGGTGAGGATGTGTAAAAATTACTAAACTGCTGATACTGCCTGAGAAATGTCCGTGGCTTTAACGTTTTGATTACAGAAACTCTGACACTGACATTCTGTATTAATTACAAGACTCAGCATCTCCTGTTTCTTTACCATGAGAAACCAGGATTGAGCTTGTTTGTCCGTTTAGCTCTGCCTTATCTTTTATTCTGCCATTAAAGTCTTTTATACCAGTACATCAAGGTTATGTGTTAACACAGCTCCCAAAGGCAAGGCTTACAGGGTTCAATCTCCTTTAAGAATCTGGGAGGGTTGTCATTTTGATGTGTTTCATTACAAGTGAAGAAATAGGAATTTATTGGTGTAATAACAGTCAAATAATGAACACATTTTCCTTTATTTTTGACCAGCGAAACGGGTGAACACAGATCCAGCTAACTGGAAGCCTTCCTTAAAATCTTGATTGTCCCTATGTGATTTTAGCCCATTTAGTTCTCTACAAAGCACAGAACCAAAACTAGTAAAGTCAGTTTTAGGGGGGTTCAAGTACATGAGACCACCGGGGCTTAGCAAAGGTTGTTCAGGGAAAACTTATCTTCAACCACTCAGGCTGTTTCTAATGGACACCAAGCTCCACCAGATGGCTTTTCTTAACTAATGGGAGTCAAAGGAAGTCCACAGTACCAGTTCCGACCGGGACTGAGAACCGGAGATCAGACCCGAGAGCAAAGTTTAACGGAAGTTTTAAACTTACTATTTCAACTTTAGTTCCACACGTCGCTCTGCAAGGTCAGCACAGAGGCCGCGGTATACCATTACATTTTCCAGCAACAACACAGACATCCAAACTAAAGGCAAGCTGTGAAGCAGAGCATATGCAGTTAAGATAACAACTGACCCTGAGTGAGGCAGAGCTGTTATCACTGATTCTGGACCCTCTCAGGGTTCGCAGTGGAAACACTTCCTTACATTTCCTGTCATTTCATGCAGGGTCTCGGCTTAACCAGAAACACAAGCAAAACAATTTAGAAAAAAAAAAATCATTTTGGAGCCAAGAGCTGGGTCGTAATCATAACAAGCAAGTTGGGCTCTTTCCCCCTAAAGCACCTGTGGGAGCTGCAGCCAACTAATAAAAACATACAAGCTCTTAAATCTACTCTGCATCACTCCCAAGGTCTCAACCCAGGAGAGCAAATCAGGGCTGAAAAATATAACATCTGTTTGCTGCGTGCTGCCACCATCCATACGCCTGACTCCAGAGAGATTCCTGTGGAAGTATGGAGTCTAACTTCCCGGCTGAAGCGAGAGGAGGATCTCCTGCTCCAGCTGAACAAACAGCTCGTGCTGCATATAGTGGTGTAGGAGGGTGTGACTGTCAGACAGCCAGGAGTGGCTACATGTGTGTGTGCGTGTGTATATGTGGGTATGGTGGATGGCTGTTTATAGAGGTGAGCCTCACCCTGACCTTCTGCATTTCACCATACCAGCACCACAGACACAATACACAAACAGGACGAGGGAGCAGATAGAAACACAAAAATTATAGACATACTGAAACTATGATATAAAGACCCTCATATTAAAATATCTTGCAAAAGTATTAACATCCCATAAACTTTTTCATATTACAGATTGTGATTGCAAACCACAATGAATTTCGACAGATCAAAACAAAGTAGTGAATAATTGTAGGTGCGTTGTAATAATATTTTGGGTCTTTTATGAATATAAACAATACTCAAGTATTTAAAAATTATGAAGTTATAGTAATTTTGGGGGGATCAACATGGAGCTACTGGCCAAGGGATGTATTAAACCTGCCATCATCAGCTGGTATCATCAGTTCATACCCAATTATGTATAGAATTACCTATTAATGTACTGTAATTTGCATTCGCAAAATAATTTTTCTTTAGTGGAAAGGGCCCCAAAACGGTTTTCAGCCCAGGGGCCCTTTCCACTAAATCCGGCCCTGGTTTCATATGCATTCTATGTATGTGTTTGCACATCTGGACGAGAGCACATTGTTCTTTGAAAAGTTCCTCATGTTCAGTCAGGCTGGATAGCAAATTTTAGGTCTTGCTACAGATTCTCAGTCGGAAATTACACTGGACTTTAACTAGGCCATCGTACAACAGGAACATGCTTTTATTTAAACCCTTCTATTATAATTCTGGCTGTATGTTTAGGGTCATTGTCATGCTGGGATGGGGACCTCCATCTGATTCTCAAGCTATTTGACACCGCACATCTATCTTCTAATCAACTCTGTAAAAATATAAAAATAACACATTTTCTTTACCTTCTACTTTCCAGTCTGCTTTGGTTTATCAGACAAAGTAGGAGTAAAATTCCTTATAATTTGTGGTTGTAATGTGACAAAATGTGGAGACGAAAAGGGAATTAATAATTTTGCAAGGCACTGCATATGTGTTATAGGAAACTGGTAAAGATGCCATATTTGTGTGAAATAAAAAGATAAACAAAGCATCACCTAAAGTGAATCTTTTGTCATTTTGGGCAACATCACTGCCATATGGAAGCTTTCAACATCATTATGTGGATCCAAAATGATAAAGAAATCATGGACAATAGAAAAGAAACAACCCAGAGAACCTTTTTCAGGCGCATAAGTCATGTGCTTAACACCCCCCCATCCCTACAGAGTGTCCTGCAACATGATAGAATGGATATAATCAGAAAGGAAAATAAAACCACAGTATGGTTATGAATAGCTCTTGCTGACTGAGTTACAGTGTGACTGTGAAGGATATACTCATCCAGCTTCATGGCATAGAGATTACTTCTCACATGTATCAAATGGAGGCTCCAGAGCTATAAATGCAACACAGTTGACTCTCATTAGTATTAGTAATCATATCAAAAGGGAAGCTGGTGTGGCGAAACACCCAAAGGTCTGCTGAAGGGACATGTTTTGTGCTGTAGGCATAGAGACAAAGCTGCTGATTCTGGGGCTTTGTTTGCACTGACGCCTCAGACAGGTGTCTGGGAGAGACGCTGGCACACTGGATTGTTATTCTGGGAAGCTAACCCTTCTAAAACACTGAGTATTATTGCTGCTTTGCCC
Source organism: Anableps anableps (assembly GCA_014839685.1). NCBI lineage: Eukaryota > Metazoa > Chordata > Actinopteri > Cyprinodontiformes > Anablepidae > Anableps > Anableps anableps. Next base: position 8,288,512 of record CM026070.1, read on the forward strand.
TCCCCAATATCAAAAGTCAGCCGGAAGGCAGAACTTCAGCTCCTCCTGAAGCAGTAAACCCAATCGGAACAATTTAAAGTGAAAGCATATAGAATTTCTTGGTGGCGGTTATTCCCAGGGGTGTAGTGTTTCATTTGGATTCTGGTGTTTCTGCGCCTTTTGTTTACAGCTCTGAGAAGCTGAGCCTCACCTAATCCAATGTATGTGTGATAAAAAAAGCTTCCCCATCTCTCTTGGAGTCTTCTGATCACATAATGAAATCATACACTGAGTTACTGACAGTCATAATCAGTCCAGTTAGAACCACATGAGGTCCAATTTCACCCAGATAAACAAGCTGACTGCTGTGTACACTACTGTGGAAAAGTACTCATCCCTTCAACCTTTTCAGATTTGTCACCACACAACCTCAAACTTTAACATATTTTACTGGACATAGCTGTAATATAGAAAGAAAAAGAAAAATGGCTTTCAAATATTGTTACTAACAAAAATCTAAAGTGTGATGTGCTTCGGATTCAACCCCCCCTAAGTTAATACTTTATAGAACCACCTCTCTCTGCAACTATAATTTTAGGCTATGTCTCTAGCAGCTTTGCACGTCTAGAGATGGAACTTTCTATCTATTTTCGCAAAATATAGCTCAGGCTCAATCAGACTGGATGGAGAGCATCTGTTTTCTGGGCCATTCTAACACATCCAGACCAAGTTCTGGCTCATATTTAGCATCACCATCCTATTGGAAGGTGAACTTCTCAAGTCTGTTGCAGCCTATTAACAGTTTTTTTTTTTTTCCAGAAATCCCATGTATTCAGCTCTATCCATCTTCCCATCGATTCTCACCGGCTTCCTGTTGCTGCTAAAGAAAAGCATGATGCTGCCACAACCATGTTTCACCATGGGAAGGGATTGTTCAGGGTGATGTGTGGGGTTAGTTCACAGCCATGTAGGCTATAAAGTAACTTTCTTTGTCTTATTAGCTTGTAGCAAATGGTAAAGATGACATTCTTTCACCAATCCACTTCTTCTTTCCACTCTTCCATATTAGTGGAGTGAATGCAGCGCAACTCATAGTAGTCCTGTGCTGAGATTCTCCACCTGTGGTGACTGTGGCTCGATGGGTACAGCAGTCATGTTGCCATTGGAAGGTTGTTGGCTTGATTCCAGCTTGTTCTTGTCGATGTGCGCTTAACCACAAGTCACCTACACTTGGGGTAGGCCTACACTTGCCTACATCAACACCTAAATAGTTGCGGTGTATGTTTGTGAATGTAGCTCTAGTGTACACCAGGGGTCCACCGACTGTAGTTTTATGGCAGATCACCAGTCTTCAAAAAGCCTGACCTGTTTATTCAGATTTTGGCCGATACCAATTTTTTTGGTTGAAAAAGTTCCTAAATAGAGCGACCAAGTCACAAAGTTGGCAACATTGGGGCGACTATTGTTAACCGAGCATGTGCAGACGTGATCTGGTGGGCAGGTCTCTCAGTCGGCCCTATCTCACGGAAAAGCAAAAGGGGACAGTTTCTAATTGTCAGACCTTTGTGAAGGTAGATAAGATTGGTTTCTCATGTAAGTATTGGCCGACCGCTGATCTCCCAATAATTAAGGAAATCGGGCTGATTTATCGGTTCCCACCTGGTGCAAAGTTCTATCAGTGGTCTGTATGAAAAGAAAAGCACCATAGAAAGTCAGTCCATTTACCATTTGTGGATCTCTGTACAGCTTCCCTGCTGAGAAAAAGCATTGCCACTGCATGATGCAGCCACCACTGTGTTTTACAGTAAGGGTGATGTATGAAGTTTTTCTTTCATCGAGTGGCAGATCATACAGAGATTAAATTACACACAGGTTGACTCTATTCATTAATTAGATCTCCTCTGAAGGCAATTGGTTTCACTTGATTTTAGTTAGAGGAATCAGGGTTAACTGGGCGAAGATTTTTATTTGTAAAAAAAAGTGAAAACCATGTTTCATTTTTATTTATCCTTACAATTATGCACTACTTTTTAGGCATTGTAAATGTTAAGCAATTAATATTAAGTGGAACCATTCCCAGAAACAAAACAGCTGTTGTTGAACAGCTTGTGAAAACAACACATAAATTATGGTGTTGAATTTATTTGGTTGTTTTTTACTTTCTTAGCTTCCTTTTTTGTTTCCATCAACACCTAAAGGAAAAACCTGGCTGTTTGTGTGGTTGTGCTCTCCACTCTGGCCAGCAGCTAATTACCCAGTTTGTCTCCTTCTCTGATTGTTACTCTGCACTGAGGGCACAATGGGTCCAGCAGAGCTTTGTGCTCTGGGAGCCGTCGGGGTGAAAGATGTGTAAACGCTCTGTTGAGCCGAGCAAAGCTGCACAAAACCTTTGCGTGGGTGCGTCACGGTACAAACGACACCTTTTTGAATTGCACGCAGTCAGTTGAACCGATGCTGAACCACGTCATTTAGCCTTGATTCAGGAGCAAAGGATCAGTTAGAGCTAATGAATTAGACAAGATGAACAAAGAGAGCAGCAGGTTTAATGATGAATTACTCAGCAGCTGCAGTTAAAACAGATGATCTACAAGAAAGAAAGCGAGGACTTGAAAGTTATAATGGATGGTGGATGGTGGGGAGGGGCGCTTCTTAATAAGAGCAAATAACCACAGAGGCTGTTTTTATCTAAAAGATTCAACTGGGTTTCATTGGACAGTGGGGTTTCAATAGTGAAGAGAGGAAAAGTGTTTCTTTGTGTGTGCTTAGTATGCACGAGCGTCCACATGTCTGATGCACTGTGTGAGGGGCTATGAAAAATGGAGGCTGCCCCCACGAGAAAGGGCTTTAAAGACAGGGGTCTCTGCAAGCCAGCCGACGCTGGAGTGTAAGGCTGTGCACATCAAAGCTGGCTTTCACAACTCCTGTTTATGTTTCATTTTTCCTTTATCTGCCGATCAGTTTGCTCCCTCGCTCTCTCTCAATGATCAGAGGATTTTTTGACCTTATATAGATATTACAGCAGCCCACTCTCAGCATGCCTTCACAGAATCCAGGGATTGGAAGATGCTTCCAGGAGTGTTGCCTGTCTATTCCCATAACGGCAGATTTAGGAGAGAACTGGGCATACGGGGCTAATAAAGGGGGAGGAGGGGGCATCTTCAAAAGGCTGAGTCTTACAGAGGGACGAGCTGGGAGAGAGGAATTTCTTCATTACGCTCCCTCCAACTTCCTAAGCTCTGCTCTCTATTATCATTGTGCCCCAAGAAAGCCTTTTGGACGTTTATTTTTGTGGTTGGTGAGCGGCGGCTTTGTGTACCATTCACACATTAACCCAAATGTGTGAACCACAACTTGCAGAACAACTATACATCTTTCACTATTTCTGTTGACTAACAGCTGAGCTCTGGAAAAACACACGATGCGTCATAATGAATCCCTTAAACTTGGAGTTTAATGCCGACCGGGCAGAGGCTGAGGATCTAACCACACATTTCTGCGCTGGAAGCCCAACTAAAGGCCAGCGCTGATGGAGACATGTCACAATCTCAGTTTCCTAAGCGGCAAACATGTTCGGCATGTAGCGGGAAGCTTTAAAAACAACAACAGGAAGCACAAGGCACCAAAACAACATTCACTCTTCAAATGATTGAGGAGGAAGCGTGAGACTTCATTGAAAGGGTCTTATGTAACTCAACCGAAAGCAGCTTGGGGAGGTTTGCATCATCGTTTCGTACCTCTGTGTTACCATCTCATCCCTTCCTCCTTCAATTATGTACATGTAAACAAACCATTTCACACGCTTTTGCTGAAACTGAGTCGTATGAGTTTAATTGCTGTTGTAGTTAAGCGTTATCCTGAATTAGCGAGATAAATAATCATCAAACTATTAAAGGCTTACATATAAGATAATTTAATGTCATCATTTTCTGAAAACATTATATTAAACGAGTTGATCATTTCAGTTCTGCCAAACCACCCCCCTCATTCACACCAAATTAACTCTTGGTGGCCTCCTGCTGGTACATATACTGTTTACTGGAGTCACACTGGAGCATTTACTGCAGTCTTTGAATATATTATAGCAAATCAGCCTAATTCACTGGTTGTCAGTAGGGGTGTACCAATAAATTAGCCCCGATTTCCTTAATTTTGGGAGCTCAGCGATCAGCTGATACATGTGAAACCGATCTTATCTACCAATGCAAAGATCTGAAAATCAGCCACTGTCCCCTTTTGCTCTGCCGTGAGAGAGGGCTGCCTGACAGGTCACGTCTGCACATGCACAGTTAACAATAGTCACCCCATTGTTGCCAACTTAGTGATTTTGTCACTGTAGTTAGTGACTTTTTGTCGATATAGTTAGCGACCTTTCAGGAAAAAACCCCCCCCAAAAAAACGGTATTAGCCAAAATCGAGATCGGCAGGTCAGGCTTTTTAAAGATCGGTAGTCGTCCAGAAAACTGCAGTCAGTGATCCCCTAGTTGTTAGACCCCTGGAGAACATGAATCAATGCACACTTGGTATGAAACACTCTGCAATAGAAGGCACAGAAAAAAAATGAAAGGACTAAAATGTCAAACGTACAAAATGGTGAAGAGGTGAAATGACCAGCTCTTGCCAGAGGCCATTAAAACAAAGAACTGGCCTCTCTCATTGATTTGAGACTGTTCCAGTCGTTTCATGGACAGAGAAACAACATTCCTGCAGCCGGGAACCAACATAATCTATTCATCCTGTTACAAGCACTTTCCCCAAATTTTTTCCTGCTGTCCAACTGTGCATGCAGATGAACAGTCAAATCTGTAGCTGACCACCTTTAAAGGCTTTACCCACTCACCTGAATGAGCATCACTACATATTAAATGTTTCCATAACCAACAAAGAGCATGTAATCATAAAGCCTCTTGAACCCACATAGGAAAGTAGTTGTTTACAGTCTGGAAAAATTCAGAGTTCCTGCTTCCTTTCATATTTTCCTCACTAAAATGCATGCAGCTTCATGGCCCAGTGATCTTTTCTCTTTGGATAAAAAGAATGGGGGTTTGTGTTTGGGTGGAAAGAGCAACAGGAAGCTGTGGTTGAAGTCTGTAAGCATAAAGAGCAGGAGAAAAACTTAATGGCCTGGTCTACTATGATGCAACCCAGTTTGTTCTCATTTTGCAGAGGTTTAATATATTACGTGTCGACATAAACTGAATGCTGAGAGCCCTTTTTTCCCTGAATATTCAAGCTAAAGTCTGCAGGGCCTTGCAAAAGTATGCTTACCCCTTGATCTCAAAGGCCTTGAATGTGAATACTTTTTAAATACTTTTTCAGGATAAATAGCACCTACCATCCCACCTGAGTGGTATAATAGGGTTTAAGAGAGTTTTTCACATTTGATCAAACTACAGGAAGTTCAGTCTCTGCCTTTTGCTGCCTCTAACAGGTTTCCTTCCAGGTTTGCCCTGCATTTAGCCCCATCCTTCTTCACATAAACTCCGACAAGCCTTCCTGCTGAAGAACATTATTCCCACATTATGATGCTGTCACCACCATGTCTCACAATGTGGCTGGTGTTGTTATGGTGATGTGAAGTGTTACTTTTCCAGCTCAAGCAGATATCTGCATGTAAGGTAAAAAGTTGTATTTTGGTCCCATCTGTCCAGAGCAGCTGTGGTAAACTCACACCATGACTTACTGACCGTTTGAGATTAAGGTGAACACGGTTGGACTCCATTTAAGAACCAGGTGCCCTCTCCAAGTAATTAGTTGCACTGGATTTTATTTAGGGGTGTTGAAGTTAAAGGTGATTAAACATGAAAGCATGTCTCATTTACAGATTTTTTTTGTGTAAAACTTCTAAATCCATGCCTCATTTTCCTTCCACTTGACAATCGTGCTGCACATCATGTTGGTCTATCACATAAAATCCCAACACCCATTAAAGTTTGTGTTTGTAATGTCATAAAGTGAAGGAAAATTCAAGAGGCATAAATACTCTGGCAAAGCATTGTTCGAAACCTGCACATTAACGATGTGTGTGTTTTAATATCTGGGTGCACCTCTGTTCACACACTGGAGAATATGAACAATGTCTGAGCCAAAACGTCATTAACACCTAAACAATGTAACAGTGGGTTGACCTATCACCTTTATGTTTATTTTAACACGTTTCTATAACAAATAGCAGCTTACATTCCATCTGAGTGGTATAACAGTGTTTCAAATATTACAAGTAAAAGTATTATAGGGAGGAAAAACATGGAAAGTCACATCCAGTGGAAATTTTTGACAAGTTTCCCTCACAAACTAGTTGAGAACCAGACTAGGCGAATCATATACTGCTGTGATGTTTGGTTCAGATCATAACACAGAGCAGAATTTGATCCCTTTCATGTAAACTTAGATCGTTGCCAAAGCAACCCAAGCTTTGTCTTTTAAGTGCTGCAATACAACCTCTTTTTATCTGGTAAATGGTTCCATGATTACTTCAGCACCATGAGGTCACAGACTAAATGCATTCAGGTTATTTTAATCAATTAGGGGCTATTTTCTGCACACTTCTGTGCGAGCCTCTTTCAGCTGCTCTCATTTTTCAAAAAACACCAACAATTCCTGAAAAAACACAGCAGGAAAAGCACTCTCTGCCAAGACACCATGAAGTCACCAGGACCTCGGCCCTGCATGACACGCGCAGGTTATGCAACCAAAGGCCGGGGTAAATCTCTCTACGCTGGCTGAGCAGCGGAGTCTAAGCAGCGCCTGGCACTTCTGTAGACGCTATCAGAAACAAGCCGACAGCTCAGAACCACCACCTAAGCTACAGTGACATTCCAAGATAAGATATATGTGTTTTTAAGGTGGCTTGCAAATATATTCAGTCCCACTTCACTGCAAAAACACAAAATCTTACCGAGTATTTTTGTCAAGCTTCAACTGCAAACATCTTACACTTGAAACTAGACAAAACGAACTTAAAAGTAACTTTTCAGCAAGATATAGAAGCTTGTTTTAAATCAATGTTTCTTGAATATAGATAAAAAATTACTAGTTCCACTGGCAGATTTTTTTCACTTACAACAAGACTTTTTCCTGTTTTAAGTGAGAATATCTGCCAGTGGATCTCGTACTTTTTGTTTCTATATTCAAGAAATATTGTCTTAAAACAAGATTCTATATCTTGCTGAAAAGTTACTTTTAAGCCATTTTTGTCTTAATTCAAATGTACTAAAATATTTGCACTAGAATCTAGACAAAAATCTTGGTAAGATTTTGTGTTTTTTTGCCATGTTCAAAATAATTCATATTGTGTCACATAAATCGACATTTGCCAAATATGCTAAAAATCGACATTTTTTTTTATTAGGATTTTATGTGAAAGAGTAACTTATATTTGTGAAGTGAGCTCATTCCATATTCGAATCCAGTATTCGAAACTGCAGAGATTCACAACTCAGGTGGGAGAGCAGAACATCCTCATTGTGAAACACGGCAGTGGTAGCATCATGCTGTGGGAATGTTTTTCTGGAGCAGGAACATGAAAGTTGGTCAGTGTTGATGGGAAGATGGATGGGATTAAATAAAGTGGAAGAAAACTGGTTAGAAGCAGCAAAAAGCTTGAGACAGGGGAAGAGATTCACCATCCAGCAGGAGACTGATGCTGAACTCGCACCCAGGGGTACAAAATGCTGTTAAAATAGAGGGACGTTTCTGGTTGTAATGTGATGCAAATACGAAAAACTGGAAAAGTTATGTATTCTTTTGCAAAGCACTGGACATTTGTTACTTGAACAATATTGCACGTTAGCTGCACACATCTCCACACTTTCTAATCCAAATTCAAATAAACCACTGAATAGGCGATCAGGCTCTCTGGGGAACTTAATACAGTATAATCAACACATGCTCCCATTGGCCAGAAGTGCATGGTCTGGCAGCCAATGGTGTTGCTCTGCATTGTTCCTGTGTATGTGTGTGTGTGTGTGTGTGTGTGTGTGTGTGTGTGGTCGTCTCACTTCATCCATGTGCAGTGGAGTCAGTTTGTGTGTGTGCGTGTGAGGGAGCAGAGCGGAGAGAATGGGGCCGACCTCAATACTGAAGGCAGCCAAGCAAGAGGATTTCATTGTCTTCTCCTCTCCTCTCGTTGCTCCTACCCATTTACAGACATAATCTGTTAAATAAACAGCGCTGGCAGCGACACGCATCACGTGAACACTTTCACTACTGAACCCATATCACATCCGACTTAAAACCCACTATGAATCAGCACATTTTTCTCATTTTATTTGACAGGGGTACACTTTTTCTGTCTCGCTCTGCAGGGAATCATTCTCCAGAGGCAGCGTTAGTGTCCATATATTTCAGAGTGTGTGTAGCTACAGAATGACGACCTGTCTCCCTGGGCCAGTAAAAATACAAACAGGCAGCTTTAGCTCGCCCTGCCTGGTAACACCGCTCTGGAGATGAGGCACCTCCATTCCAAGTTAAATCCAAGCCAGAGATTCCCTCTCCCCTCCTGAAATATCCTGCAACTTGACTTCCAGGGAGCAACCTTACAGTCTAAGACAACCTGGGCACAATTACGCCCACTTTAATTTCATAATGAATGTTTTTTAAAGGATAGGTGTAATTATAACTGACCTTCAACTCTGATGTGATTGCTAACGTCTGCTCAGGCCATACAGAGGGTTTATACACTCAAGTTGATGGTTTCAACTCACCTAGACGTTTCAAAGTTAGAGGTCTTTCTTAGATTATCTGTAACATGGTGCAAAAATCTGAAGTTGAAATGTCAGTTATCATACAGTGTATCAAATTTCTCAACACAAATATTGCAACTGATGCTTGGAGCTTCTGCGGAGCATACCAAAAACGGATAGATATGCAGGGAATGTAAGTGAATCTGGTTCTTACAGTGGAAACTGATGGATGCTTGTGTTCACTGTTTTCAGCTTGTAATAAAGGAAACGATGCACTGCCTCGGTGAGAAGAGAAGAAAAAATGAGCAGCTATCACTTTGAACCTATGAAAAGTAACTGCTTTTCAACAGTTAACCTGCATCATTTGAACATATCTCTTATGTTGCATAAAATAATAAACAACAATTTTTACTATGTTCTATAATCTATTTTTCTGATTTGCTAAATCTTTGGGGAAAACCAATTCAAACGAATAAAAATGCACCGATCAGAGCTTTTGAGGCCGATATCTCAAAAAATCAGCTCAGCTCAGCAAAGTTTGATTTAAAGCTCTTTCAGCTTTTATTTGCTTCAAGAAACGTGTCTGTCGTGACCAAGAGGCAACGTCACATGGAGTGTAAGAGAGAGCAGTCGGTGTCAAACAGCTCTGCAGTTAAACAGGATTTCTTTCAAAACAGAGTGAAAGTGATTATAGAGGCGACATTTTAACTGTTTTCAGCATTTTACAACAGCAGTAAGCATGGTTAGCGGGTTAGCACTGTTAGCATTAATAACAATGGCAACAGCAGTCTGTGTGTGTTCCAGGAAGACAACTGTGAGAGTGAAACTGTGGCTCAGTGTGAAGAACAGTCGTCTTGCGATCCAAAAGTTGTGGGTGGAAGTCCAGCTTCCGCCTGTCATGCGTCGACGTACGCCTGGTCTGATCTGCAAGCTCTTTTGTCTGGTGCATTCACTAATTGGAAAAAGGTTGTATTTTTAGTTTCTGACTGGTCAATCACTGATCAGAGCCAGGAAAGCTTAAAATGATCTAACTCTGGTTGCTCTAAAAATAACTCTTCTCTCAGTCTGTGCAGTCACTGCTGAGTGCCGGGGTCCCAGAGTAAAGAATGATTTAAAACAGATAAGCTCCAACCAAGCCCAAGAATAAAGCTTTTAAATGTAACAGAAGGCAAAATGTGCATATTTATAATACTGCGTCTCCGTTTGTGTGTGGGGGTAAGGGTAAAGGGGGTTCTCCTTTCTCCACATGTTAAAGCCCCCACCCTCAGCAGCCGCCATTCAGTTATGTGTAGCCCCCAGCCCCTCCCTTTAGGATGAGCTTTTTCTCTCATAAAGGGATAAAACAGTTTGTTAATGTGGTTTCATCTTCAAGCCCCCAGAGCCATTTCTCTTGGCTGTACTAATTCTAATCGTAATTTAAACTGTAATTCCTCGACTTCCGAGAGTCAAAACCTTGTCAGGGGATCATTAATTTGCTTCCCTCCATGCCTCAGATCCTCACACCGAGCCAAGAGGCGAGCACAAGAATAACCATGCAAACGGTAAATATTTGATTACTGGCAAACTCCTCTGTCTCTCCTCGGCTCCTCACCGCTGGCCTTCTTGTGTGGTCAGGAGGCTGCTGGAGAGTGCAGCAGGAATGCGAGCACACAGAAAAGCCAACAATGCTTTTAGAAGCACCAAAAGCTTGTGCACGAACCACTTGTGGAGTTCCGTGAGTGCAGAATAAGCTTCCCTTGAAGAGGAGACACAATAAAATAGGTGATTTATAATTGGCATATGTTTTATAGGTCAAAGTGAAGCAGTAAAAAAACGCTGACAAACTTCAGTATATTTGTTCTGATTTCTTCACTAAGCAGGAGAGACAATCTCTCGTCTGAGTGTGGGAATCATCCTGGGAAGCGACTGTGATTAGTTTGGCTCCAGTGGGCGTGATATCACAGCAGGGTGAACCCGGCCCCGCCGGAACGAGGAAGACGCAGCGAGACGCACAGGCAGAGGCAGGGAGCTGAGCAGCGAGCAGCAAGCGGCTGAGACATGCGAGACGCGGAGAGAGATGAGAGAGGGGGGAAACGGGCTCGGTAATTTGGTCTCCGCAGCCTGACAGTGATTTCTAAGATGGTAATCACATCAACTTTGTAGTCGAGGCAGAGTGACATCACAGCGAGCTTATCCCACCCTGGCAGGCCTCAGTGGAAATCCAGCAGCGGGGCAGAAGTCTGTGGGTCCAAAGCTCGAACAGAACCTCTAATCATGAAGGAGAGGACTGTAAGATGCAGCGTAATGCTTTATGAAAGCTCAAGAGCTGCATGCCTTGTGCTGAACAGATTCGAATATCACTCCTGATACCCACCCTTGTGATTAAAAGCTAAATTCAAAACTGCAGGGAATAAACTTCAAAAAGCCTCTGGTATTTTGGCAAACATGTTTGGTTTGTGCAATCTGCACAGGCAGCTTCCTTTTGGGGCAATATGTGAGGAAATATTTGATAGACTTTGAGGAAACTTGGTTTACAACGTAAGGAATTTTTACCCCCCCCAAAAAAAAAAAATCACTAATAAGTGCAACTTCTTGTCACTGACTGAGGGATTTTCTTCTCTGTCAGCTGAGTCATGTTAGGTTTTATGCAGACCTGAACTAACCAGCTGCAGTGCAATAAAATGAAAGCGAAGCCTAATAAAAAAGGTCATTACCCAGACTGGAGCAGACCAGCGTCAGATATTTGAATAAAAATACTCGGTTAAAAGCCAGACTGAGTTGGTGACATCAGTCAACCACACACCAGATGTCACTAGCACGCCGGCGTGGGCGGGGCTTGCGATTCTGGATTGAATAGTAATGAGAAGAAATGAGGCTTTCCCCAAATGCTTTGTCTTTGAATGGGTCGACAGCAAACTTCACAGGGACAGAAGTGTGCCACCTAACACGGGACCCCCTTCAAAAAAGCCCTGCAGATTAGGGACGAGGAGTGTCCCAGATAAAAGGGATCTGTGTTGGTTATTTGAACACAAACAACAAAACAGGGCAAAAATGTGGCTGGAGTTCTGTGATGTCACATAGATGAGTTATCTCAATCAAATCAATGGATTCCAGGTTAGTCTTCCCCTTAGATATAATCTACATTATATAACTGCAATGTATTTTATAAAGTTTTTATTTGACAGACCAAAAAAAAGTAGGGTACTTTCATGAAAGAAAATGAAAATAACAAGATGATTTTCAGTGAGTTTTAGAAACAGAAATTGAGAGTGTGACAGACATTTGTATTTAGCCTACTTTACTCTGACATCCTTAAATAAAATGCAGTGAGACCTATTACGTTTAAAAGACACATACTCAGAAAATGGCCCCCTTGTGATTTATGCTGCGTTCCATTTGTAGTCAGAACTCGGAAATTCCGACATCCGAGTCAGAAAAATCCACTGTAACACCTCCCAAAGTCGGACTTCCCACGCGGAAAGTCAGAGAATTTTTTAAATGCCGACTTCGAGATCCAATATGGCCACTCCTCGCATCAACAATGATAGCATTGTTGATGCTGGGGTGAAAACATGTTTGTTTTACAAGAACAACTCGAAGCTGAACAAATTAAAAGCGATGTTTGCATGTGGAAAGTACAGCTTGAAACAAGGTTCGCAAGAGGTACCATGAACAACGGCTACTTCAGCATCGCCATATTGGAATCCTGTCTTCTCCGATTAAGTTAACTGGACTGCTGTTAACTTGGGTGTGACCTTGGAGTTCTGACTAAATGGACCGCAGCATTAGCCTCAGTGTGTCAGAACAGTAAACATGGCAACCTAAAATTTCGGACTAATCACACAGTGCTTGTTGGAGACCAAACAAGAAAACATTCTGTCCAAATGATGTGTGAAGAAGAAGCTGCAAGAAGCTCTAAACCAGCTCTGGGAGAACAGAATAGAGTGTATTGTCTCCATCATATACTGTAGCCTTAAATCAAAACATATTCACGTGTTAGAATGGCCTAGTCAAAGTCTAGACCTAAAACCAACTGCGAATCTGTGGGAACAGCTGTTCACAGATGCTTGCCATCCAATTTAACTGAGTTTGAGCTCATTTGCAAAGGAAAACGGACAAAATGCCAGTCTCCTTCCATAAATACAAAAATACTCATATCAGCTGGAGATTGCCACTGAAACGTTGCAAACAGACTCATAGAATCTGGTTTCCAGCATAAATGTAAGTCCAACGGTGTATACAAACAGAGTACAAAACGTGAGGCAACTTTAAAAAGTGAGGTTACGTGTAGGCCTGCAGATGTTGCTGAAATCTGCTTTGAATGAAGAAGAATGATGCTGCTGCTCTTTAACTGCTTTACCGATGGCCACACTGAGTGTTTAGTTTCAGAGATGTGATGGTGGTCTCCCATTTTTCTCTCTGTCTTTTATACATGCTCCCTAGACCTAGTGGGATCCTACTCAAATGACATGGAAGCAACAGGCTTCCATGTCACTGTGATGTTTACCTTGGTTAACTCTTGCCACAATCCTGGATCTAATCTACGTGTGTGTGTGTGTGTGTGTGTGTGTGTGTTTGTACGGTGAACCTCAAGTGCATTTAAGATCACGGGGTAATCATGGTCTAACTAAGACCCCCCTATAGGTCAGTTTGTTTGTGGAAGGAAAGTCTCAGTGGACTGGGCTTTTTTTCGGCTTGTCACTCTCCATGGCGTGAAGGTGGCTTATCTGTGGTGCAATATCTGACAAGGAGTACGAGCAGAATGACTGAATCACACCTCCAGTTTCCTCCGTTACCTCCCAGCCAGCTGTGTGAGCCCACAGAAAAAAAAAATCCATATGAGTGGGTCGTCTTTGCTCAGAGAAGCAAATCCTCTGTCACTCCTGTTCCCCTTCACCCTACGGGGTTTGGAAATCTAAAGGCTCTGGTTCTTTGCCTCTAAGTTTTTTTTAGATCGATGGCCATGGCCGAGATGAACCATGTGGTGTCAGATTGCAGACATACAAGCCATTAAGAACCCCTTTGCAAAAGTGGAAAAAAGTACAGAAAGCAAAAATGTCTAAATAAACAAAATCCCAATACAAAAGATTAGGTATATAAAGCAATCATCAAGGTTTTCAAGTTTACACCATGCAGAAACTGGAACCGTCCTCAGGTTTTAAAAGTTACATGTGATCTCCCACTGCCTGACGAGGAAACCGACCTTTTGAAACCTTATCATAAACTTTCTGATTGCTCCGAGCAGCATTTGAAAAGGCCCTTTGTCTCAGTGACAGGTGCCCATCCCACAAACATCCTTTTATGTCCAATTGAGCAACATGATATTACAACACCAACAACCCACCCACCAATTAAAGCCACGGAAACACCCAGGGTAACGCAACAGCAACACATGTGTAAATCACTTTGCTTGTGCTTTTAATGGCTACCAATTTACAAGTGTTAGTCAACAAATGGAACGGGCTAAATAAATGATGCTACAGCTACAAAACACTTCAGTATGTACTTGGGTTTCATTAAACAGCTAGAGCAAATTCAATCTGCAGAAAGATCATTACTGATAAAAAGCTGGAACTGAAAAAGAAAATTATCTTCAGCTGAGCATGGCTGACAACAAATGACACTGAGCAATTACTGAGAAAAAGATTTTGTGGTAAAAATCAGAGACACACCGAGAAATTGACAGGGGACCGGAACTGGAGGATTTTCAGCTTGATCACCTCTGATCAACTCGTTGGAAATTTAAAGATCAGATCATTTTCTGATCCATGAACTCACAAACTGAAGTGCTACTACGTTGCACTGACTGCACCTTGACTCAGAGTTTGCTATTTTCAGTGTCATTGAGGTGTTTAACATTGATGTCATAAAAAGCACAAATGTGTCAGAAGCTATGTAAAAGGATTTGTATTTTAAAAGACATTTTTAGCCATGTCTGTGATTCACTGAGGTTGCAAGAGAGCAAAAGAAAGCAGATAACAGGAAGGCTCACAACACAGCTCCTCTGCTCTGTCCTTATGAGCTTTCAACTTCTGTCTCTCATGAAACATGATGGATTTGGAAATGTTGGAAACCTTTTGGAAATCCCAGAGTTAAGGACAGAATAAGCCTTCCCTAGAATATACACTGGGAGACTGCCATACTAATCACACCAACTGCTAATATAAGATGCTAATGACAGTTTAGAAAGTCAACTCAGAGACAGTTTTTTTTTCATCTACAGTGGACCCCTGCCAATTCACGGTTCAGGATTTGTGACTTCACCTATTTGCAGATTTTTCTGTGGAATGTAACTCCAAATTTTTGGCGGAACATTACCCTATTCGCAGTTTTTTTGGGGTTTTTTTTTTCGTAGAGCATATCTAAAATTTTCAAAAGAAAATGCAGCTTGAGAAGTTAAAATACCTAGGCATAATGCTGCTAGAAACGCTACTGGCTGGCGTTCCCAAAGCAGCCAATGCAGAAGCGCCATTTATTTTCCTAAGAACTGACTGGCTATAGCCCCAAGAGTAGAAATAAGAGAGATTGTAGATATAGCTTCTACAGTAGTGCTAACACGGTTTCCACTGTGCACATTCATGCATATTAGGGTATTTGGTGTTTAAATTACTAAAATAGGCAGTTATAAGCGTTTTGTGGAGGGGTCTCAAGAATTTGGGGGTTTTAGCTATTTATGGGTGGTCCCTAACCCCAGCATACCAGGGGTTCACTGTACTATAAAAAATAAATGCAGACAAGAAAAACATTTTCATTGTCAAATGCTTTACTAAAAGTTCAAAGTTTTACAAAAATCGGATGTTGGAAAATGGCTACAAAAATGTGATCGTTGCCATACTTCTAAGTGAACTTGTCATGGAAATAGTCATACCAAACCAGGACATCTTTGCACAGCTTAGACTACTTTAAAACCTACATGCCAAAGTTGGAAAGGAAGTACAAATACTGGACATAAATACGTGCAAAAGACTATCTCCTTGTCAGTCTATTTGTCCAAATCAAACATCAGATCATTTTCCTTTTTGTTTTGTAACTGTTAACCATGATATCAGAGCTTGTTGAACTGAAGATTTAACGTTAAACTAACGTTAAATCTTTCCGAATGCGCTGAACCGGCTCTGGTTTCCTGGGTGACACAGATCTGGTCGGAGGCAAAGCTAATTTTTAAAAGGTAAACAATCCTGATCTGTCACACAGGCTCCAAACAAGTTCAAGGCTAATGTGCAAGAGTGATATACAACAGTGAAGTCATTCAGGTTAAAAAATAAACACGTCTTTCCTGTGAGAGAGCATAACAGACAGGAAGAAAACAGATTGCCCGCCTGACACCCTGTCTGAACACACTCAAACAGACAGATGGCGTTGCTGATGCCACTTCTTATTCCTCTATCAACATGCATCTCTGGTTCAATTTCCCCTCCAATCCCTGTTGACACTACTGCCTCGTTCTTCATGCTGCTGAAAGATGAAGACACCTGGTTGAAATCAAACTGTATTGAAATACCACAAATGTGTATATTTTGACAAAGGGGAACCCATAGCGGGATCCATACCGCTGACCCTAGGTCAATTCCATCAGCGCTCCACAACAAAGGCCTGCGTTGAACATACACATTTCACAGATGGAGAGCGAGGGTGCAGCTGCCCAGTGCCTTTCAAAGAAGAACCTCACCATAGTTCTTCCTTATTGGCATGACTGGGCGCGTATTACATCACTGGGAAGGCATGTACTCCTGTGTGCTGCTATTACAACTAGAGAAATGCAGTGCTGTTTACAGGGAGGGACATTACATCTCTGTGACATAATGGAAGCGCTGAGGTTGAATGACAGACTAAACCCTTAATTATATCTGTAAAGGCACCATCTCCATAGGCTGAACTTAGGTTAGAGTTGTCCCAACAGTACAGGAGGAAATCTGACTCAGTTGTGGATGTAGTGTGACATTATATGATCAAAGGGTAATAAAAGTCTCAGTCAAGCATGCAGGCAATTGTCCAACATCTTGAAAATATTAGTCTTGGCCATATTTCACAGTTAAAACTTTATCAGCTGTTACAGTTAACATCCTGTTCTGAGGACATAATCAAAGATAAGGAACGATTGCAATCAGTGACTCATACTCATACAGTGGTGCAATAGTGTCGCAACAAAACAGACTGGAAATAAGCAAACAGCCCAATAATTTGGATTCAAAATTCTCCTAACAGACTCCTTGGAATTGCTTATCCTTCCCACATTTGAACACATAAATTAAAAGGCATTCCATGGATCAGGGAGGTTTACACAGAAAGGTAAATCACTCCAGGATACCTTCGCCTTGAAACCTTCCCAACATCTCAGATTTCTTAAGGACTCTTGTGGCAGAGGTCATGAAAGCTGAGGGAGGAGGGACAAGTCCAGTGATTGTTGTGCAATAAGTCAGAATTAGACACAATGCCAAAATACACATTGATCTGTCCTCAGCAATGATACTACAAGACAGATGAAGAGACAGATATTTATGCCTTTTCCAGCAGAGATAAATAATCTTAAACAGCATGAAGTCAGCACATGAGCAATGTTAAATGAGATAACTGAATGAACCTGCCTCAGCCTGTTGAATCTAACTCTCAGTGAGTAATAAACATCTACATAATATATAAACTGAATGAGTGGTCTTTTAACCAGGAGGACAGGTTGAAAGAGCTCCTATCTGAAAACAAGAGGTGAGGTTGTATCCTGTATGTATGTACAATAACAGGCTAAAGTATTACTATTGTATCCATGTACCTCGATGGGTACAGTAGTCGTTTTGCCATTAGAAAGTTGTACACTTGATTCCAGCTTACTCGTTGATGTGCGCTTAACCCCAAGTAGCGTACACCTACACTTAAATAGTTGTGAATGTAGCTCTAGTGTAAAGTAGGGGTCCACTGCAGTTTTCTAGCCAATCACCGATCTTTAAAAAGCCTGACCTACTGATTCCAATTTTGGCCGAAACCAATTTTATTGCCTGAAAAGTAGCTAAATATAGTGTAAACGTTTCCAAGATGGCAACAGTGGGGTGAGTATTAACTGCACATGTACGGACGTGACCTGGTGGGTGGGTCAGTCAGCCCTCTCTCGCAGCAGAGCAAAAGAGGACAGTGGCTGATTTTCAGACCTTTGCGGAAGTAGATAACAATGGTGGATAAGATCGGTTTCACATGTAAGTATCGGTCCATCGCCAATCTCCCAAAATTAAGGAAATCGACGTAGATTTAATGGCCAGCAGATTTATCAGTGCACTCTTAATTACAATGCCTTGAATCTCTGCAGTGCTGTGTACATTTGTATTCATCCCTTCACTGCCAATAGTCTGTGGAAGCATTTTTAAAGCAAACTGCAGCTGAAAGTCTTCAGTGGTTCCTATTAGCTTTGCACACATAAGAACTGTATTTTTCCCATTGTTTGGAAACAGCTTAAGCTGCGTCAGATTGGATGGAAAGCAAATTTTCATTCTCACCATTCTCACGTGCAAATGTTAGTTTGTCATAGCATTTAAAATTTTATAAAATTAATAACTGGTCTCCTCCTACTAGAGCACCTTCTTCCACATGTTTGCTGTGTCCCCCACAAAGATTATGGCAAACTTCTTTTGGACTTATTTTGACTTTCTCCTTGCTACTCCTCCATAAAGGCCAGATTTGTAGAATTCACTACTTATAGCAGTCACATTGAACAGATTTTTCCACCTGAGCTGTGGATCTCTGCAGCTCCTCCAGAGGTACCACAGGATAAGAGCAGCTGGTCAGTTTAGGTGACCTGCCATATCTTGGTAATTTTGAAGGATGATGGACAAAACAGGGCTCAATGAGAGGATTAAAGCTTGAGATAATAAGGTTATCTTGTCAGAGGTAGTCTATAAGACTACTCCTGCTTTTAAGTTCTGCACAACTTTCTCCCTGTGTTGTCTGCTGTGTTCCTTGGTCTTCATGAGGCTATTTTTTTCCACTGATGTCCTCTAACAAACCTCTGAGGCCTGTAAAGAAAAGCTGGAAAAAAGGTGAAAGGTACACTAAAGAAATTTCCCCCAAACTGATGACAACCAAACAAGACTGAGTTACTGTACTTTGTCAGCATCAATAAAAGTCCCTAAAAGTCAGGGCGCTCTTAAAGGTACATGAAATTCCTTTCTTCTGTTGCCAGTATCTTCTAGATCTGCTCCTTTGCTTGCTAACCACACTGTGGACCAGAGCACAACATTTCAGTCTGGCTGTTCTGCAGGATGGGAATGCAGATCAGTCTTTGGCTCATAACCAACATCAACAAAAATCGAGAAACAATAAATTGGGCGTGGGGAAGAGAAGGAATGAGTAGAAACAAAACTTGATATAAGCCTGAAAATGAGAGAGGTAAAAACAGGCAAAGCATTTTTTTTTTTTTTTTTTTCTGGACCTCCACTTTACTCCCCAGGCTTCTGTAAATGATTACCATTCTCTTGAAAGCCATCATAAAAGATCAAAACAAAAGAAGGCAACATGAGTGGTTTTTGGAAACAACTGGCCAGAAAGCACAGACTAAATTCTCCAAGTGAGTTTTCTCAGAGTGAGACATCAGTTGCTCTTTGTGACTTTGTGCCTTCATAATTCCTTGATGTTGATACAAAAAACAAAGATCATGGCACTGGCCCCTCCCCGCGTCCCGCAGTCCTTAGGCTGTGCTTAAACCAAGAGATCAGACACTCGTAATCTCTCATTGTCCTGTCCTGGGTTTGACGACAGGGCCATATCTATAGTGGCCCACTTTAACAAGCAGGGCCATCTGCAGAGTCACAGATGGCCCAGGGCCGTGTCTTACAGGTTCCCACATTCAGATGGGTTAACATGATGGGAGCTGGTAAACTGAGAAAGAAAACCACACATGAAGAGAGGGCGAAGAAAAACACAGAATACTGTTGTTGCTTTAGCTAAGACGTTGTAATCTGCCTGGGTATGCAGCTGGGTATTTATTGTGATTCTAAGCCCTGAAAAACACTCCAGTGATTTTTTTTCACAGCATATCTCCTTCTTCACCCCAGCTCTCTGTCTGCAGCATGGATCTCCAGAGAGCTGCAGCATATGCTCCTGATTACAATGTGTTATTTCATCAGAACCAGGCTGTCTTTGATCCACCTTGTCCACTCCCTGTTCTGCTGCACCTCTGACAACTTGCGACTCCCCCACCTGACAGCCTACCCTACCCAAACAAACAAAAGAGCTCCTCGGCCAAACAAAACAACAGCTTTATGATGGGACTGAATAGAAATGATCTAAACGAGGTATTTCTGCCACAGGTCGGTGCCACTGTGGCATTCAGTCTGAGAGGGAACAAGCAGCGGGGCCATAAAGCAGACAGGGAGCACGGTCTAAGGACACATGTAGTGAAAGAATTCAAACCTACGGTCATGAATGTGTCCTCCCGAGTGGCCTCAGCTGGGAAATTACTCCCTTTACACAAAGTGCTGCCAAGGTAACAGCACAGACATTAAGTGAATGGAGAGACCTCCCATTGATAAATGAGAACCGCCACAGAGAACTCTGTTAGTAATGAGCTGCTGGATGATGAAGGTACCAGACTTCATCCCAGTGGGAGACCTGTGACACTGGGGCGGGTGTTAAGGTGGAGAAGAGAGGACTCCCAGCTCTAATGGACAGGTGCCCCCCAACCCAGCTTTGGAACGGTAAAGGGGCCCCTAAAAATTACTCAGCAGCCAGCCAGCTGGTGTGCAGGCAAGACCTTTACCTCTAATGTTGGTCTGCTTAAGGCAGTCAGTCATTCAGAACCCACTTTTCATTTCATTTGCATACATGCCTTTGTGTCTGTATCATATGCAGGCATGTTTCTGTTTACTTTCTCTGTAGGGATCATCGAACACGTACCTCTGCTTCCATAATGTGGCAGGTGGGAACTCATTAAGATTTAAATCCTTGTATGTTATCATATTCTTGAAACTATGAATACGGATGCAACTGTATGCAAAATAGATTGTGTACTCCCTGGTTTGGGAAAGGTTGAGTTGCATTTGACACTAGATACATTTGACCCAATATAGCAGAGTTTAAATGCAAATGTAACCTGGGATGCTTTGAAAGGCTATTTAGTCAAATTTGTAATGTGTAGAGAAAAGGAATGGCCTCTCAAAAACAGAAAAAACATGTATCATTTACCTAATCTAAATAAAGAACAACTTTTTTCATTGATCTAAGCTACAGCAACAAACAGCCGCTAAGTATCCAGCCATGTGTTTGAAAAGAAACACATTGCTGAAAGAGATGCACAGAGAAATCTGCTCAAAGGTTGAGAAGGCCGATTTTCAGGCTTGAGCAGTGACTGGTCGGTTGGAAATAATCCAGCCTCTTTCTGATCCGTTAACGCACCACACCTAAGAGCCGAGTTGAGTCGAGTCGAGTCGAGTCGAGTCGAGTCGAGCCGGCACTAATGGAAAAGAGCCAATTATTGAAACAAAAATAAAGGCAATTTGCAACAGAAAATACTTCAACAGATAACATGAAGGCATGTTATTGGTTGCATGAAGGCATGCATGTATTACATCAATGATGTTTTTATGTTTTATCCTATTGAGCTTCTAACTTCTGTCATTGAACATGCTGGATTTAGACATGTCAGCATTAAAGGTCTGCATCTTTAGTTTAGGTCATACACACAGATCTATGTGGATAGTTTGTAATGCTAACCATGCTAATCTTGCTAACTACTAAAATAAAATACTAAAGAGAGTTTAAAATGGCACCTCTGTAATTATTTTACCTTTGTTTTAAAGTAAAAAAAAACCTTGTTTTACAGCAACTGGTCTCTCTTACACACAGTGTGACATCACCCATAATGAAGACACAAAAGGATGGCTAGAAAGAAATATATAAAACATTATTTATGTTAACAGTTCTTCAAGTCAAAGCAGAATCAGATCAAGTCAGTATAGGAAAGGAAGGAAGTCAGCTGGAAACCTCTGATTTGTGTATCTCTAAACAGAAATGTAGACTAAAAAAGTTAAGGACAAAATGAATAATTGCCCTAGTATATGTAAGTTTAAAGTACCAATGAGAGTTTAAATTTACCAATTTTTATCATCTGAATGGAATTAATATTAAGATTCTGGAGTGGCCAGGCCAGAGTGCCGACTTAAATCTGATAGAGAATCTGTGCAGGGAGCTAAAGATTAGGGTGATGGCAAGAGGCCCTTCAACCTCTAAGAGAGTTCACCACCAAAGACAAATCATCAAAACACCAGTGCAAACATGCAAAAAGCTGTCCACCACCAAGTAATTGATCGATCTAATGCCAATAAAGATTTTTCCACTGACTATAGAGAAATGTATAAATAATTAAAAAAAAAAAAAAAAAAAAAAAAAAAAAAAAAGATTTTTTCTTTCAACTGATAATCCTTTTACATCACTTTATTATCTTTTCAGAAATGCCTGTCTTGTTTTGTATCAATAAGAAATTTCCTGGTTGAATGAAAACATTTCTACATCTTAATCTTCTAGGGGTATGAATAATTGAGTGCTAAGGTGTATAAGGCAGCAGCTTCAAAAATTTAGCAGCTTAATCCAAGAAGTGTAGGCCATTCTTCAATAAAGTTCACTGTTGAATTTGAGGGTGTCTTTATCCATAGCACAGTAAAGGAAACAAACCTACAAGTCTGGTTAGATTTTAGCAGCATTCCTGCAGGACCATATAGACTAAATTAAAAGGGTGTGCCTCTGACTAAAGACACCTTCAACAGTGCTATGAGCTCCAGGCTGACAGCCAACACATGGGGACTTTTCGGTTAGTAAGAACCAAGCAGCACCTTCAGGGTACTTTCCTCTCCACCCAGCACATCCAGCTGCCATTTCCAAAGCAGCCTGAGGGAAAGAATACTCTGTTCAGACTACATAAAGTCCTTGATCCAAAGCAGGGTGACCCATCTGTGAGTCCTGTGATGCAACAGCAGTCATCAGCCCTCGCTTTTCCCATGAATGGCTCGCCATAAAAAGTTATTTCCAGCAATTATTTCTCATGGGGTCTGGCAGTGGAGACAACCAAAACTCTGGAGACAGGATGGGAAAATATCCTGACTCACTCAACGGTGACCAAAACGATTTAGCAACGTGTAAATGTATTGTATAGTCAATGTTTTGTCTGAGGATTTTCTTTAATACTTCAAGGACAGTCCCAACATACTGCCAGACAAATTACACTCATTAGACTTAATTACTGCTTTTTGAGGAAGAGTTGAAAACCTGATAAAAGTAGATTTGATCTACCATCACACAGCCAAACATGAAGTCTAACTTCACAGTCACTTGTTCTACAATAGATAGATCCTGGCATACAGGGGCTGCCAATACAGACTGGGCAAAGCATCACATGGACCATTCAGCAGCTTTGATGGATGATATAACTATGGTTTTGTCCAAAATATCGTCTTACTTTTTCTTTACTCCTTTTCCCAACCATCAATGGCACTCATCAAGTGGGTGTTACCCCCTCTCTTAATGACTGACAGACTTTACTATCCCCTGGCTTCTCTGGTGTACAATGAACATAGTTTCAGTCTCTTATGGCGGATTACAATGCAGTTTGCCAGCCAGGACAGTTCTGGAGAGGCAAAGTGCCATGGTATGTTAGAATCCAAACAGATGGGGTCCGGGCGTTTAACCGTTTCTGCACTGTGCCTCACAACAATGCCTCGCCTCATTCAATCCATGTTTCCAGTGCTCGGATGTCAGTGGAAGTCCCCATCAGCTCCCCAGTGAGCAGTGAGGATAGTACACTGGAAACTGGATCTTGAGAAACAACTTCTTGGAAACCTGGTGGTAGCCTGGTGATAAAAGTTTCCTGTTCTTGTAAAAAACTGTCTCTATGGAAGTTTGGTGTGTCATGAGCTTGGTGAAAATGGTCAGACTGAAACTGAAAGCTTTATTGGAAAATCCAATGAATTCTTTATTTTTGAGCAGGGAGCATTTTGACTGCTGTGATGTGCCACAAACCAAGGGAACAGAAAGCTTGGATTCTGGATTTAGAAAAGCACCCTGCAGGTGTGTGATTCAGGTATGCATTACCCCGGAGATATTGAATCAAATATTAATCAACACATCTTTACACTGAGCATGAAAGCACCAGTTTTTAGGGTCGCTAAATGTTTCAAGCTGAGAAGTGTATGCGGAGCATAATGGAGGGCAGGTCATCCATTTTTATATCCCAGCACTCTAGCCAGTGGGGCTGCTGGGAGCAGGACTGGCTGATTCCCAAAATAAGAAACTGGGATTGTGGAAAAAAAAAAAGGGAGTGTGATAGAGACCCAGAAGCTCTGAGAGTGAGAGCTTTGAGTGAGAACAGAGTATAAAAAATGCCCGAGGGAGCTGAGGCACAGAAATTACTAGCAAGGATAAAAGATGAATGTAGATGGCGAGGAATGGTCCCTTAAAAAGGAAGGCGATGAAGAGGAGCAAAAGTCAAACAAGGGTGAACATGTTTGTGCTTTTAGACACCATGAAGTGGACTGAAAGGCTAAAAATTTGAACTATGTAAATCTGGAAATCTCTAATCACTGACTATTGCTTATTCTGAAGTGGACAAAACCACTATACTGAGTCACTAAAGTAACTTTTCACATTCTTAAAGACTTAATCTAGTTTTATAAGACTTTCACTCTGTTGTTTAACTTTCACTTTCATTTACTATTACATAAAATCTTGAAAGCTAAAGCTGTTTGGCTGAGGTGAGGAAATGACTTATTAGACCTAAAATATGCACCATTTCATAACCCTGCATAATGAGAAAAGTGTGATGTTTAGTTTCACTCTTGTTCATCATGCTTGTGACAGTGGTGACGTCACAATATTTTGCATGCAGTTGGCCTTGGTGTCCTTCTTGCCTGGGGATCTGCAACCTTTACAGTCCAAAAAGCCATTTTTGCCCTCAGTTCAGCGAAATAAAACTAATTTAGAGACGCAAATGTTACATTAGCTTTTGAAAAAAGACAACTTGTAATTTTTGATAAATATCAAATGCCATTCCATAGGGAATTTGTTGTCATTTTTTAAAGAAGCACCATTTTATTTCTATTTTAGGTTTAAAAATAAAGAAAAATGTAGAACTTTTTCATTTTCTTTTATGGGATGTTGATGTTTCTGGAAAACTATGTTAAACAAGCACAGTTTCCAACCTAATGACAAGAAAATCAGATCAAAAAAATGTTGCTGTTAATTTTAGTATCATTCTGTGGCTGAAATTCAGTGCAATTACTCTATGAAAAAACTGTAAAGATGCTAAAACCTGCATTGGTTATTATATCTATATTTAAAAACGTTAGCTGGTTCTTTATTATTGTTGGCCAAAGTTATTAAAAGCCAGTGTGGAATGTCCAAAGAGCTGCATGCATCCATCCATCCATCATGTATAATATAGACATATAGAACTTTGTCAGCTGCCTCTACTGACAAAATCAGAAATGTTGGGAATATTTTGAGAGAGAAATAAAAGTGACAAAAGTCAGAACACCAAGACATCAGTATCCAGGTCACTGATGCTCATTGACAAACACTCCGTCAGTCAGTCCCAACCTACATAAACCACCGGAGCTAAAAGTACAAATCAGTGTGACAAGAGAAAGTCCACAGGATGCTACAGCAGGAAGCAGATAAGACCACAAAAAAAGAATTTGGCCTTAAGTGACTGAAGTTCCAGATTTTCAGTAGACTTTAACACTTCTGCTATGAAGGGCAAGGAAATGTTTAACTTTACTGGAGATTCCCACTAACTGAGACTCTAGTTTTAGAGTTGTTGTTTTTTCTAATGCAACACAGATGCAGAGAAATTGCACAAGGAAAGGCAAGACAGCAGTAAAACATTTCAGTGACAGTTGTGGCCAACATGGCTACTACTGCTGTCTCCACCCCATGCTTCAGCGTTTCCCTCTCAAATGGCTCCTTGGTGATAATCTGGAGAGAGAAAACCTCTAATTCCAAAGCTCCCAGGCTTTGATTCCACGCTGTGGGGAAATAGTTCCTGTTTAACTGATCATTTTATGTGACTTCACTCATTAATATAATGAATTAATAATGCAACCTTTGCTACTAGTGAGGTTGTTACTGTGGGTCGGCGTGGTAACATTTATTTCCTGTGTTTTTTAGGCTGAATGTTTCTCATAAGCCTGTTTTCATCATGTGCAGAAATCCAAATCTAGACAAACCTGTTGTTCCAGTTGGATGGCTGAGATTACGATGGGAACAGACGATTTAAGATGGAAAGAAAATCTATATGCCAGTGGGGAAAAAAAACAAAACAAATCAACCCTAAACCTGTGAAGTTATTTTCACACACCCTGATATCCAACAGGTGCTTCCCATTTTTGCAGCACTGACATGATGGTAAGATGATTGATGAAGAGGCTCTTTCAACTTTAAAAGACTCAACCTGGCTGGTCTGTGCGGCTGTATGCAGCAGTGAGGAGGGGTGGGGGGGGTTCACATTCCTCTCAGATCCCAGTCTAAACACCTGCATGGCAGAGACTACAGATCCACATGTGCTTCCTTCCTGGGATTTAGCTTCAATATCAGTTTCTTCTCTGTCCTCAGTCTCTTGGTAGAATTGCATGAAAGTATCTTTCAAATGAGTTTATCACATGATGGTACTGATTGTTGCGGACATAAAACGTTATATGCTGCAGTTTACTGCTCCAGTTAAGTTTCTGTTGGAAAGAGAAAAGCCTTTTAAACAGAGCAGAAGGATTTACCTACTATAAAGCTTTTATTTTTAAAAGCCGTGACTGGTTACCTCGTGTAAGATCATTTATCTCCTGCTTCCAACTAATTTCCCCCAACAGGCAGGAACAGGAGAGATCATAAGAGCCCCCCCTTCATTTTTTTAATCTTCTCTTCCTGATCCTGAGACGCGTATTCAGTTGCAATTCTATTATATAACCTTTAAATATGCCTTTGTGACGATACTGTTAGTTGAGGGGGGATATCAAATAACCTAAAGTTAGAGTCTGAGGGAAAGGAAAAGGAAACCAGCACAAGTAGAGCGAAACGCTTCTGTGTTGTAGCGGTGAAACAAAGACCAGCCGACAATGATTTTATGGCTGTCTCACCTGTCAATATTTCTCCAGGTTGCTACGGATAGGAATCTGGTGAGAGGTAGTGAAACACACACTCCCAGAAGTTAAGATCTGGAGATCAAATAAATTTGATATTTGGCAAAACAACAGTCATTTCTGCATCAGAAACAGAAACAGCAGGTTCCGATGGGATTGGACTGAAGGCTGAGCAGATGGCGAAGAGCCAAAAACAAAACAAGGTTTTTATTTTAAGGAGTTTAACATAAAAGAGATTTCTACTTTACACAGAAGAATTGTTCAAATCTAAATGTAATTTACCATACCATTATTTTAGCAAGCATGGGATTTCCTTTAACTGTATTGCAACCCAATGAATAATTAAAACCTCAGAATTTATAGACTAAGGACAATGTAATACCCTCAATCACACTGTTGCATATCTGCCCTGTATTTGTGTAGGATTACCTTCCAAGCATATACTACTGTAGCACATTCAACTTTATCTCCAGCTAGGTAAGGTGGTCACTGATTTTTTGTCATTTCAAAAAATGTTTGTGACATTAGCATTGAAATTTTGTTTGCAGCAACAATATGATAACTTTTCTTAATCTCATGCTACATTATGCAGATGTTCTGTGTGCACTCATGAAAATTTTCTCACCTAAACAAGTCGAAGGCAAAGAGTGGCTCCAACTGAGCCACTTACTTTCATATTACTTTGATTATTGATTATTTGACCAATGGTGGGATTCATGATGGTGTATAGCAATGAACTTTCCACCCCAGATCGTTATGTTTGTAAAGGGAATAAAAAATGTGAGATTGTGAGCAAAAGTAATACACTGTATCCTGTTATAGTAGAACACAATGAGTTTTACATCCTCAAACCCAATACATGTGAACTACACAAAATAAGGGAGCATCAAACACGATAAACATAGTTCATAGCAAGGACGGGTGACAGGAGCTTTAAGAACAGCAACAAAAAAAATGTCAAAAAAGTAGCGGGAGTGCTTCTCATGGCTCACTTCGTCTCCAGTCATGAGCAACAACCTGGACCAAAGGCACTGTTTATTTTATGAAGTTGACAGTGGCAGTTCAGTCAGACCAGGCCCTGCCCTGTGTCTTGCAGGTTTGCTGACCTGTGGCCAACTGATAACATGTCAAAATCCACTCTAATTGATGAGAAAGTCTTTAAGGGGCTAGTGATAAGGAGAAAATGGGGGCGGCATTGTTAGAGCTTTTGTGTTTCAATGGTGTGTATAGGGGTGAGGGCGGAGGAGAGCAGTGAGGAGGTCAGCAAGCTTTTAAGGTCAGTGTGTAGATGTCTTACCACCCCCCCCAACCTTTTAGTCTAGTGCAGACTTTAATTATACCCCTGGTGTTTCAGTCCCACACTCAGAACTACATAAACAATAAGGAGTGCTGGAGAAATGTTTTCAATAAGGGTAAAGTTTACATGTGTGGGGAGACATTTACATCCACACCTCAGGGTGGCGAGATATCCTGTCATGACCACTGATTTCTGCAACCTTGAGAGAAATCTCCCATTTCCAACAGCAAACTAAAACTCATCATCCTCTAAGGGAATCTGACGTTACAAAAGCAGAAATTCTCACACAAGTGCCAGCTGAGCTAGGCCTTGTTTTGGACATTCACCTAAAAATATACAGACGACGAGCCAAAGGATTAAAACCAACTCAGGAACACTTGTTCTGGTCAATGGTCTCACCACAAGAACACAAGATGTAATAAGTCACATATTTCCCTCAAGCAAAGCAATGAAACGCCTCGCCCTTCATTTGAACAGAATGGCTCCTTTAATAAACGAACCTGGCCTCTAGTTTCTCCCTACAACCCCCCTAATGAGACGAGTACTAAGGGCCAATTAAGGGAACAGGGTCCCAGAAGTGAAGAGGCAGCACTGTGGTTTCCTGGCCACTGGCTTTCTGGAATGCTTGACCTGACAGAGCAGTTCAGCAGAAACCGCGTCAATTTTGCTGCCCAGGGGGATCCACCAGGGGCCGAGGTAGGGAGAGCCCAGTTGGTTGCAGACATTCAGTTCTTTGTGGTACACCAACAACACTTTTAACACTTCATCATTAATGCTAAAGCTTGACAAATTTATATGTTTTGGTTCAATATATAATGCCAAAAGGAAGCAGAAAGGAATGACATCAGCTGTATGACAGACGAAAGAAAACAAGTTGAAGCATCAAGGCTGGCTAAGGCTTTTTCACTGCCTGCCTGGGAAGGGGAGGATGGAGAGGGAGGGCACAGGAATGACTGAGCAAAGACTTTGAAATCTGCACTATAATTAGCCAGACTAGTATATCAATAGCAGGTTGCCTGGACCTGTAGAAGTATGCAAATGGTTCTGTTAATAAAAGAGAAAAAAGAGCTGGAGGCTGCAGATCCAAGTTACCTTTATCATCTTCTTGGTGTGAATTATTAGAAGTCTTTGTGTCTGTTACACTCAGCTACTTCATAATTAGGTCTGCACAGGGGTTTTGTGGTTCGCAGTGTCTCTTAGCTGTGGAGGCGTTTCTGTGTGGAGGTAGGTTCACTCCTGGGGGGGATTTAGGGCGATCTCTATCCTGTTTCCTGCCACATATAGCATTTTGTGCAATATTTTGGTCTCAACTGGGAAGAGCACAGTCTTCCACATGTTTTCTTGTGCTTATTACATTTCTTGAGGTAAAGTTCAAACAGGACTACTTATGGCAGTCTTTCAACGACAGAGGCAGATGTGAAGAGCGTTTGGCTGATAGTTACTAAATGATATGAAATGGTAAAATGTGAATTTCATTTCCCTCACTGACAACATACATTAACTGAAGCCCTATAGATGACTCCAACATTGACTGACGTTAGCCTTGGATAAAATGCGCATTGACGAGTCAATGCGGCCTCACTTAGCACATCAAAGTCCCAGTAATGGACAGGCTGGGTCAATCAAATTCAGAAGGCAGAGTCAGGAAGCGAGTGTGTTTTCCGGTGGAGAGGAGAGCAGCAGAGCTACTGCTGTCCGCACAGAGAAACTCTTAATTCCAGAGTGCTGAAGCTCACAGATCTGCTAATGATGGGGTTGAGAATAACTGCAGAGCATTATTTAATGAGGTTCAGTCATTTTTCATGAGCTGATCTAGTGGATGAAAAACGTACTAAGGAATGCCCAGAAATACTTTCAAGTACAGAAGTGAGAAACATCCTGCTGCAGGTCTTACATGTGTGTCACGTCAATCACTGATTCTATGAGCTGAAAACTACAGAATGGCTTTAATGGGCAATTATAGGTGTAGTCAAGGGATTTCAGGACAACTTTCTCAATCAGGTGGTTCATTTTCTAAAATTTCTTTGTAAAGATATATTTTTTCACTGAATGTTAAATGCTGTACATTTACAACCCAAAGAAGTCCTGTTGCTGCAATGTCAGTGAAAGACAGTACTACAGTGTTAAATGTGGGGTCATGAATTTTCTCAAAAAAATTACAGTGTTTTATTCTTGAGGGACATATTTATACTCATCCTGCAAAGATAGAAACAGTTCTATTTCATCCAGACTTTTACAGCTGTTTATGTTTCACCACAGATATGTCTTATCACAAGACTAGACTCTGCTTTTTTCACTTAATGGCTGTGCAGAACCTGACAGTGCACCGAGAGATGAGAAATTTTTATTGCTCTACTGTTTGCTATTGAGTTTAACTCAGCTTGAGCTGTGTAACTACTGCTTTCCTGGGGCACGGTCTGCCATGAGGAATGCATTCAAAGTGCCAGCCATGTGCTGTTGGACGAGAGAACCCAGAGGGCCGCAAGTATTATGGCTACGCTTCCAAACTGAGCCAGGGTAACCTAAAACCCAGCAAGAAACTCCAAGGTGGGACAGTCTGTCTGAAGAAATCTGATGGTAGTCCAGGACAGACACTGATGGGGTGTCATGGGAGAGCTGTCCAAACATACAGCAGGGAGATATTTGCCAGGCGCCTGGTTTATTTCTGTTTTAGTGTGTATGAGAGAAAAAGAGAGGATTAAAGAAAATACGTTGCTTTTAGATAATGAAAAGTGCACTTCTTATCTTTGTTTTCATATTTTCCCACATTATAACCACAAATTTTAATTTATGTGGAAAATGTAATGGATTTTATGGAATAAGTTACCAGAAAATACAGTGGAAAAAACCCATTGTCTTCAACAGTCACCTTATTAGTAAGCCGAGTCAACTTGTGCGTAATTTATTCAAATCCAAATGTTCTGTAAAGGCCTCAGAGATTTGTTAGAGAACATCAATTAAAAAAAAGCATCATGAAGAGCAAGGGACGCAGAACACAGGTCAGGGAGAAAGTTGTGGAGAGGCAACAACACTCTGATTAAACCATCATCAAGAAATGGAAACAGTATGGCACAACTGCAACCCTACCAAGACTGTTACAGGCCAGGCAAGGGGAGCATTGATGAGAGAAGCAGCTAAGAAGGTGATGATAACTCTGGAGGAGCTGCAGAGACGCCCCAGCTCTGCACACCACAAATCTGGCTTTTATCTGCGGAATAGGTGCAGTAGAAAGCTGGAAGACGTCTTGGTCTACATGCAAATGGTTACATGTAAGTAAAAAAGACAAGACAGCATAATGCTGTGGTGATGCTTTTCTTCAGCAAGAATAGGGGAGCTGGGTAAAATTGATAGGAAGCAAGATGGAGCCAAATACAGGACAATCCTGGAAGAAAACTTGTTAGAGTCTGGTGAACAGTTGAGACCCGGGCAGAAGTTTACCTTCCAGCAGGACAATTACCCTAAACATACAGCCAGAGCTACAACGAAGGGCTTGGATCATTGTCACATTGTCATGTTTTAGAATGGCCCACTCAAAGTCCAACCCTAAATCCAACTGAGAATCTGTGGGAAGAGTTAAATAATAATGTTCACATACCTTCTCTCACCAATCTGACTGAGCTTGAGCAATTTTACCAAAGAAATGGGCAAAAACCTCAGTGACTCGATGTGCAAAGCTGGTGGAGACACGCTCCAAAAGACTTGCCTCTGTAACTGCAGCAAAAGGTGAGGCTTTAGCTTTTACTTTGAAAAAGCAGTGTATCCGGTGGAAGTGGTGAAGCAGATGTGACAGTCTGTGTGCTCCATGCAAAGAAATGTATTTAATCCACACAAATCAACATCTTAAAAAAAAAAAAAAAAAAAAAAAAAAAAAAAAAAAAAAAAAAAAAAGATGTCCACCTAAATGTTACCATATGGCCCCATGGCTGTATTTAACTTCACCTCAAATGCTGTTTATCTGATGCACTCCCAGACTAACTCCATGTTACCAGCAGGTTGTTTATGGAACAAGCAGCTCCAACACTTTAACAGTAGGTTTAACATCTGCCTGCTTCTTCAGTGTGATAAACAAGTCCTCAGCGCTGTATCCCTCTGCATCTCAGGGACCCACCCCCGCCTACTGAAGCCTCACTGCCTCGGACTGCTCCATTTACAACGATTGTCATTCAGATGAGACCAGGGTTCTGTTATTAAAGGCTACGCCTGACACCATTACTATGAAAAGCACAATTAAGAGCAATTAAAAGCAAAAGGGGTTAACAAAAACACACTGCACGCAAGATACTATCAAATCCAGAAATCCGTTCAAAAATTTGAAGCTTAACCATCCACAACCTAATGTTGCATAATCCAGGAGATCCTTTGGTTAGACTCATCTAGAAATAAATTTACAAGTTTCGTCATAGGGACAGTACTTACAAACAACAACTGACAGCTCTGAAATCAGAAATAAATAGTCTACAAGACCAAACAGAAACTTCAGCAGGCTGTGGCCTACAGCTGCATATCACAACACAACTATGCATGCAAGCAAAACAAACCAGCAACTCGCTGTCGAAATAAAGAATCTCTGCAGACTACGTACAGCAGACTGTTTAAATTGGCTTTAAAAGGGGTCAGGCTTTTTTTTTTTTTTTTTGAAAGGGGTGGGGGGTGGGGGGTGGGTTGCAGTAGAAAGCTATCCATGCCATACATAAATACCTCAAGGCAAAATTACCCATTTAGAGACCACAGGAAGCAGGGGTCTGGGGGGAACATGCAAGGACTTGCTGAACCTAAAGTGAAGGGGGTTAAAATCCGCTGGGGTGTGTCCAAAGCTGTGGACACTGTTCCAGGTTTATACTCACACACACAAACACACCTATAAAAATATCAAAACCCCTTCCCATAGTAGGGGGCTTAGAGATTAAAAGAGCCAAGCAATGGCTACCTGCTGTGTTATCAGGGTAATGAATTCCTGCCAAATCTACCAATTGAACTTCAATGAATGAAGCAGGAAGAAAGAAGAAATACCTCAGAGTCTTACAACACAACAGAGTATGACTTTGAGCAGTCAGCCTAAGACATAGGCAAACTAAACTGCTGCTTAGGGCATCCCAGGCCAGCTGGGGGCCCCAAAGAGTGCTCAACTTCTCATGCAGATCACAGATCTCTGAAAACTTCTAACCTTTAGTTGGTGTTACATAGAATGAGCCTCAAAACTTTATAAATAGGAAACTGAAATTATGGTTCTGCTTGAGGGTATAACCAAATGAACTAGCCCCTCCTATTGGACTTCACTGAGTGGATACTGAAATGCTGCAGTCTAGACACGACTGCCAGAACAAATTGGTAAGTTCGAGAAACAGCTGTGCATTTATGGATTTACTTTTATTGAGCAAGGTTCTGCTACTAAAAATGGTTTGATGTAGTTGTTTGCTTTGTGAAATCTGTGTGTGAGTGTGTGCTGCAGAGGGGAACTGACCTTTTGACCTTTACATTTGAGTTTAATATTTCCAAACACAACTGACACCATATTTACTTGATTGACAAAAAATGATCGTGGATGTGTCTTTTAACGACCCCTGTGAATATTTTTTTAAAAACATACTGGCAGAAACAAAGATTTTTGAAGCATTAACAACACATTTGAGCTAGAAAACATGTTGGTAGTGGGATGTTGTTACTTCCATTTTTTTTGTCCACTCCCCCCCACCCTTAGTGTTTTTGTTGTTTTCTGACTGAGAACTCAAAAAAATCTGACTTCTTAGTACAAAGAGAATGCACCACAACATCCTTACTTTTTAATGCTCAGCGCTGAAACCCATGGCTGGTAAATAATGTTCATAAACAGAAGAGGGGCCCAGAATCAAACTCTCCTCAGGGCCCCGTGTACCGTTGGGCCGCCTCTGAGTTCTGATGAAGTTAGAGGGAAAACAGAGGAACAGTGGAAGCGCTTCCCGCACGGAGCGAAGTGCGTCACTGGCAATGTTAGCTGACACATGCTTGTTATAAAGTCACAATGACAGAGCTACTGAAAGACGTTCTTTGGAAGAGTAACAGCAGCGTAATAGCTGGTTTTAAAGAGCTGCTGACATGAGGTGAAGTCAGCGTCAAACGCCCCTCCACTGAGCCAAACGTGAGGAAAGAATGTTACAACTAAGAAGAACTTTAAAGATGTAAACAAAGTGTCTCCGACTTTAAAACATAGCGTACAGAGCTGTATCTTTATACAGTGAGCTATATTTGTTTAGCTACACTTAGTTGGCTGTATAAAGCGTTGTCTAAAAGTTGTTTTAAAATGATGCTGACAGGAGCCGCGCGGAGAAAGGAGCAAGACGCGCGCGCCGTGTGTGTGGAGCGGAGTACTCACGCACTGCCTCCTGTTTCGGGTCCAGCTCGGAGCAGCACTGCTGGAGTTGGGTAATTTTCCCCTGAAGTCCCCTGACCCGCTGGTTGGTGGACGCCAGGTCGTTTTCCAGCTCCTGGAAAATGGAGCAGGCATGTTTGGCCAGGTCCGATAGCTGCCGCAGGGTCCGGGACAGAGCCACATTACTGATGGAGACCAGATCCTCGAAAAGCAGACCCTCCTCCTCGCTTGGGGTTTGATACCTGCACAGTAACTGGGGCTTCACGAATCTTTTGGTAAATGGCATGTTGTTGTGGAGTGGAGTGGGGTTAGAAATCCAGCAAAAAGTCACCCAAGTGGGGGCAGAAAGCTGCTGTCTCCCCTAACTCCTTGACCCAGCCTTTCTGAGCTCAGCTGCGGCTGATGCCCCCCATCCTCTCATTTGTCAGGGAGAGGACTGTTGTGCTCCTCGCTGCTGCGCCGGGTCATCTGCTGCCCCAGTGCTGGTGTGTTTTTCACTCCTCTAAACTAGAGGTGGTTTTTTAAAAAATGTCAGCGGGAAGACCTGGAATGGATTTTCAAGGCTGTGTGGATCCGGAGCCTAAAGTATAAATGTGTATCATGGAGCGATAGTAAAAATACCACAATCATCATAGAATATTAAAAACTACTAACAGTCCAGTGCACTAAGGAGAAATAAAACAACTGTAAACAATCTATTTGGATCGAAGGTTTATTATTGATCATTTATTCAGGTATTGTTCTTTCAGCCTTGAAGATAAACCATTCTTAAAGTAATTTATAAGTGAAGTGCTACTTGGTGCAAAAACCACTTTTGTTAAAAAACAAAAAAAGTTGCCATCCCTGGGAGTGACAGGCAAAATGCCTTAAAATAAAATAATATTGTATTGCAACAGCATCGTCTCTAACTGAAACGTTTGATAAATCTGAGTGCAGCGTTTGGGGAAAAAGTATTTCATGCCAAGAATTTGAATAGTTTTAAAATATAAAATCACAGGTAACACCATTATTGGTATCTGCTGTCAACACTTTGTATCCCTCACTTCTCCAATAGGACAGCACTTACAGGTCTGCTAGAACATTCCTGACCATGACTGTTGTCCATTCCCATTCTTGGGCCCTCTCATGTTTTCAGCTCATATTTTCTATAGGACCTAGGTCTGGAGCCTGAGACCACCTTGAGGTTAAACCATTTCTCTGCTGATTTGCTCACTTCTTGAATCATAATCATGTTGGAAAGACAACCCATCTTCACTTACTGGTAGAGTTAATAAGACTGATTTTGACTGAAAACCTGATATTTCAAAGAGTTAATGATGTCATGTTGTCAAACAAGGTGCACAGGGCCTTCGGAAGAAAAACAGGCCCGCAGCATCACAGATCCTACATTGTACTTCACAAAGCGTATGAGTCTCACTCCTCATAGCATTTGTTGCAGTGAAAACCAAGCCTTGAGACGAGGAAAGTTGCCTACAGAATTGCAGGACTTGATTTTGAAGATGCACAAATTTGCCAAGCGATACAAGAACATTTGTGCAGCACCTGATCTGCCTAAAAGCACAACAGCCTATAATATTTTAAAGCTGTTAAACAGTCCAAACATTATGTTCTTAAGCAATGCAAAATAAGTCATAAGAGACAAAATATTATGATGAAAAGTTGTGAAAGTAAGAGTTAGAAAATGTTGTCTAAAAGTTGTTAAAAAATGATGTGTCCTTGTGCAGGATCTCCTGATAGGAGCTGCACGGAGAAAGGAGCAAGACACCCGCGCTGTGTGTGTGGAGCAAAGTACTCTCCCATCTTAAGGAAGATGGGAGAACTTAAGACAATTAGGATGAGGACAGCACTTAATCATTAGACCAAGGCATCTATAGCTTCACCTCATCATTATCACTATAGTCACACACTCCTATCTTACTTTACAGGTATTTTCTTGAGCTAGGAGGCTAGAGAGAGATTATGGAAGAAAGGCTAAAACAAAGAAAAAAGCAAGGGGGGGTGGGGCTATGTTCTAATTTTAGGTAGGGATGCACTGATATGAAATTTTGGGCCAATATCGATATCCGACATTAATATTGTTTTTTGACAACTGATATTTACCGATATTGAATGTATTATAAATATTTCTCTACTTACCCTTGAAAACTTACCCCGCTGCTGACATTACTTCTCTGCTTCAGTGAAACACCCCACAATCATCACTGTCACATGACCGAACCCCTCCCTTCCTGAAACACATCCACCAAGAGCAACAAGATGGAAATAAATATTGGCCCGGTTTTACTTATGGGGCCAATACCAATATGTTAAAAAATGACTAACATCGGACAATATAAATTTTAACGCCAATATATCATGCATCCCTAATTTTAAGAACAAAATTATAAAATAAAATAAAAATAAATTGGACAAAGGATAAAAATAATTACAGTAATGACTGTAAGAAATCAAAGCCAGAGTCAATCCTCAAAGTACCACACCATTCAACACTATGTTTTTCCAAGTCCCACCTTACTGTAGTCAATTTTGGTCTTCAGACCACTACAGGCAGTCTGGGTTCCACCAGTGGTACTTGTACCACAGTTTGAGAACCAGGAATTTAGAATCCCTAATATGACAGAGGATTGATGCTTTATGTCTGCTTGGCCAGATTTGAATGTTTATGGAAAAGAAACCATGACATGCTTGAGGTAGTTTTATTCCCATTTCATTAATAGGCAATAAAGCTGCTACTTTGTGTTTTCTCATCAAACCTGCAGCACAACAAAGATTTAAATGGAATATAATTACTAATCTTAATTCTGACAAATTTTGGAGCTTAAAATACTTTAACAGCAAAATTTATGTTAGGGTTTTCACTTATTAACAGGAATTTCTTACCACCTCAGTGCATTTTAGCATTGGTTAATAGGTGATCGTTGCTTTCACCTCAGTGTGAAGGCCTGACAGCCTGGACTGGGCCAACTTCACTTTTGCTGAATGAGTGTTTAGCTAAATCCCTCCAGCTGACAGAGCCAGAATGGAAAGAGGTGCTGGTCCGAAAGCGCATCCCGTGGCCTAGCTAATGTCCACACCAGAAGTGCAACCTTTGCAAAGCCCGGCTGGGGACAAAGGAGGAATGAGAGACGTGGCGTATGTCGTCATCTTAGAGTAATGTTGCTGCAACAAAAGAGCAAACTTAAACACATAAAAGCTGGTAATCTATATTGTGACAAGGTTTGACTTCATCATGTGGCCAACAGGGCTCAAATGCATACTAAGTGTCAAGTTGCTGCAATATTTTCCTCTTCTTCAGTCATATTCGAGTTGCTTCAACACATTTTAATGGCATTTCTGTCACTGCAGATTTGTGTTTGAGGGCATTAAATCTGACCGTCTCCAGCTCGATTCTTCATTAATGGTAATAACCTAGCAGCAGACTAAGTGGGAGTCAGCTGGGGCTGCAATTATATTAAGCAGGCGTATACTTAGAGTCCACACACAACTGGCATATAGTAGTTTCCTCGTGCTGTGCAGCTGTCATCTGGCAATGCAAAGCAAACACTTTTAAGTGGTATTTATAGTTGAGTGAGAAAGGCCCCCAGCTAAGCCGTCTGATTTCATGAATACTTGCACCTCTCTCGTGATGTGTAGGAAACAAAACCTGCAGCATGGGAGAAGACCCTGAAAGATAATGCAGCAGGTAAATATTGGTTATAGTAAAGAGGAACTGCAAGCTGGCACACTCCGCTCATTCATTTTGACTCCTTCAGTTTTTTATAAGGATGAGCTGTGCGTTAGCCCTCCTTCAGACAAACTCTAACACTCTAAGTGGCCACTCTTTAGATTAGGGATAACTTCTAATGGTCTTAGTGAGTTTAGTGTTGTGAAGAGACTCAGTGGGATGTGACTGTCTTGGGCTCTTAGCTAAATTTTGCAGAATATTTTTCATTCTCAAAATGTTTCATTTGCAACATCTTTCAGGAGAAACCTTCATGAAGTCCACATGCGATTTCCTGTTTGGAGTCTCATTCATAGAAGTGTTTTTGAGAATAATGCTGAATAATTAGCTAATGTAAAAAGCAAAACAAACAGCAAAAAGAAGAATACATTTGTATAATGTTCACCATGTAATTTTTAATAATGCACTTGCAGCGTTCTTGTGTCCCACGGGTGGGCCATAGCAACATTATGCTTTTTTTTTTTTTTTTTGTTTGATATTGATATTTATTGCTGCTGTCATGAAACCTACAATCCCAACAGTATTATTATTTATTTTTTTGGTTTTGCGGTTGGCAAACATCATAATGCAGAATTTATCATCACCATTAATCAAAAGCCTTCATAATAGGAAGACGTGAACCTCACTGTTTAAGGTTCCACATGTAAGTCGGATGTGTCTTTGGATATTGTTGGTCTTCTGTAAAGTCTGAGCTGAAGAAAACAGCCTCCTTGTGCTGTTTGATGACGTGACAATAACATCTACTGCGTCTGGTTGCAAATACTAATGTGAGGAGACTCATGAGATTTCTGTCAGAAATCAAATCATTTTAGCATCTTGTTGGAAGGTTTTGCAGGTTCTTCCAACACATACATTTGTAGTAACAAGTTAGATTTGCAGACCAATTTTGCAGCAATAAAAAAGATCATTCAAGCAATAAAAATAGACATCTTTATTGACAGTTCTGATTTGCATCTTAAGCCCAGAGCTCATTGGTGCATGATTTCAGGTTACTTTTACAGTCCAGTTCACAACATCTAAGCACACATGCAGTAACAGACATGCCAACAGGTATTTCACCATCTCTTTGATCATCCTGCGAATCAAATGGAACAAATGGTATAAAGCAGGCGTGAAGTGGCACCAAATCCTACACCCACATCTTCGTATTCAGATGTGGGCTCAAACGTATCCAACGAATACTGAATACTGTAAGGATTTTAAGAATCTGTTTTTAAACTAGAGTAACAGTAAAACTGGCAACAATGTTTGAAATTTCCAAGAATAGATACAAAGAGGTTTAAATTAAAGACACAGTAACTTTTCAAGTGAATTGTGCAGATCTGATACAAATCAATATGGATGAGTTAACATTCTTCAGTGTGTCATTCTGCATTTTAGTCTCACATACTCGAGGTTTTTGCCTACATCCTTTCCAACTATTACAAATGTGCATTTATTTATATTTTAAAGACGGAAAATGGACTCTGTAGCACCTTTATCTGTTTTATATCATGTATGTGGGGACTAATGCATTGCCCTTTAACTTTAAAAACATGAGTTCTCATGATCACCACAGGAAATGGACATTCAGACTCATGGGAATGTGTGCAAACTACTACATGTGCTGTAAACTTTTACATGTAGAAACTAACAGGATATCAAAAAGGAAAGAATAAATTAGAATCATCAAATTTTACATGTGCTAACAGACGACGAATAAAAAAAATGCATGATTTTTTTTCCTGCACATCATCATTAAATCTAACATACAGTGATGGGACTGGGATTCCTGATTAAACAATGTTCCCCGTTTGTCAAGTCAACAATTCATTTTTGCTTCTAAAATGTCTGAGCCCTTTGTGATTTACATCGCATTTATAAGAAAAACAAACTTCAGTTTCAAATGTTGATCTTCAACAGAATCCAAACTGATGCATTTTGGTGCAAGGCCAGCTCTAAGACCCTAACCAGACCTCAGGACCCCGTCATGTTGAGGCCAAGGGCCGTAGAAGCTCCAACTGGGACTCCAAGGTGACTCTCTCCTGGTGAACCACCTGCAGCCAAACACAAGGAAGCATGACCTCCGACAAGTTCACAGTGAACAAAAGTTCCACCTCAGGCACAATTACCCGTGTTTGCTTTGTTTACCATGGTGACGACAGTTGGGAACACAAGCCTGCCTGCGGAATCAAAAGGCTGCTCTGTTTGTTCCCTCATAAACTCAGAGGGTTGAACTAAATGGAAAAGTAACATTCAGGGAGAGCCAAAAGCTCGATTTGATCGAATGAGAGATCTAATATAACAGTGATATTGGCAATCTGATCTCTTAACTCCTTTTTATAAAGCTTGAAGGGAAGATAGAATCCATCCATCCACCCATCCACCCATTCATTCATCCATCCATCCATGGTTGAAGGAGGAGTATGCTTATCTCCAGCAGTCACTGGACGAAGGGTAGGGTACA
Organism: Anableps anableps; assembly: GCA_014839685.1. NCBI lineage: Eukaryota > Metazoa > Chordata > Actinopteri > Cyprinodontiformes > Anablepidae > Anableps > Anableps anableps. The sequence continues at coordinate 8,329,059 of CM026070.1, forward strand.
CCCTACCCCAGGTTGCCAGTCCATCCCAGGGCTACACAGGGCAAAGAGAAAGTGAAGTGCCTTGCAAAAAGTATTCATATCCTTGAATTTTATTTTATTCTATAGTTTATTGAGAGTTAATATGACAGATTCTCTAACCCTTGCTGTGGATCTCTGAAGCTCTTCCAAAGGTCAACATAGGCCACTAGTGGTGACTTCTGTGGTTAATGCTCTCATTGCTTTTGCTATAAGTTGAGGCTGAAGGCTACAGCGTGGTAGATTTGAAGACGTGCTGTACTCTTCCCATTACGAGATGGTGGATTCTATTGACTAATACCCTGACTTTTGAAGGAAGTTGGTTGCAGGGAATTCTATTTAGGGGTAGGAGATCAAATGCAGATATTTATTTGCAAAAAAAAAATACTGTAAACAATGTATTTTCATCCCACTTTATGATTATGCACTAATATCTGTTGGTCCGTCACATAAAATCACATAAAACATTTGTGGTTAAAAGGTGACCAAATCTGGAAAATTCAAAGGGTGTATATACTTGCAAAGCCCTGGAAGAACTTGTCTTTATTAGAAATACCACCTTAACAAGATCAAATCCCCCTGAGAGACCCCTAATATGAAGAATATGAAGTTATTGAACACACCGAGATAAGATCAGATATGTTCAGATATGTTCAGAGTTCAAACACAGGAAGGAATTATGGATTTGTCCAGAAGAAACAGTTCAGGGTTGGTTCCTTCATATCTCTACACCTGGAATAAATTATGATGTAAAGGTGGAATATTTGCTTCATGTACAGCACCAGCCAAAGCTTTGGGCAAACTGACCCAATTTCTCTGAATGAGTAGGTGTCTCATAATAGTGACTGGTTGCTGCTACAGTGAATGACGTAACATAACTACTTCCTTCTGTGGGATCAGTAGTAAATGATCCCACTACTGACTCTTTTCACTGGAATGGTTTTGGTGAAAAGTCAGAAAAAAAGGTCCCTCTCCATTCTGCCTTCCTTCTCTGCTCAAACACCCTATTGCAGTCAGATGCCTGACCAGCTCAAGCTCTATTTTGAAGAGGACAGTTGTGCCAGTGCTTGTTTGGTATTCCAACAAGGCCTGGGTCTAAATAAAGATACGTATGCCTTTCTCTGCAGAATTCCTTGAATGCTTTAGGGACATAGCAGAATTAGAATGAGCATAAATCATCCCAGGTGACCTTTTAGAAAACGGAGAATCTGATTATAAGAACTTAAACTCTGAGAAATCTAGCTGGACAATATCCAAAAATGGCACAAAAGGGAGCACTTGTTGCTCGCCCTCTCCTTTTTTGTATTCTTTAGCCTCTGTTGTACCAAAACCATAAAAGCGCTGCAAGGTTTCACTCTTGGATCGCTTACAGGGAAAATGACAGGCATGCAGCATGTGTTCGCAGTGCGACTGTGTGTGCCACAGGCAGATGCCTAATGCAAACAGCCGAGTCTTTGCCATTAGTTCTGCTATGAGTGATGGGCAGCGAGGGAGCAGAAAGGTCGGGCTCGGGGGCTTTTCACCAATTTGGACTGGTGGGAGTTTTCGCTGTCAGCTGAAAACGAGGAGAATTCACACAAACAATACTGCACTCTTGTGTCCATGGCTAAAGCACGGTGTAAACCTTTGTCCCTGTTGTTTGATTGAACTGTCAGATTTAAACATCACTTTCTGTGTCAAACGTTTGCCCTGCAGATGAGCACTTTAAGCTGTGAAGGGATGGTTTTCCCATTCCAGGTTCCCAGAGGAGGTGGTGGTCTTGGAATGTCATCAAGTTCACATAGATAAACGCACAGTCCCTTAGCGAAGCACTCTGTGGGTAACCCGTAATCCCCATCTATTTTTCATGTAAGAATCCAAGACTTTTTCCGAACTCAACTTTCCAAAGTTTTTGGTCAACAATGTTTACTTTAAAGTACAAAATACTGCTTTTAATTACCATTACATGGCAGATGTTTCAAACATGTACAGTCAGTCAGTCAGTCAGAAAGAAAGAAAATAATGGAAAGACAGAAAAAAATGAGGAATGAAAAGACGGAGGAATGGAAGAAAGGTTGGACACAGTGGAAAAAAGGGAAGGAAGAGAAGCAGAAAAAATGGACACATGCGAGGAAATAAAGGGAGTGAGGGAGGAAGGAAGACAATAGGACACAGAGGAAGGAAGAACACAAAAAAAGAATACAACACATGGAAGGACATAAAGGAAAGACGGAGGAATGACAAGGAAGAATGCAAGGAAAAATGGACAGGAAAGAAGAAAAGGAAGGAGACAAAAAACTAAGGACACAACATTAAGAAAAAAGGATGAAGAAAAAAAGTCGAGAAATACAAATATATCTTCATGATTTAATTTTCTTTTCCCATATTTGTCCAGAATGTGTAGGAACCTGGGTAACCACAAACCGAGCTCTTAGATCTGAATAAATGGAGTCTCACCTTAAGCTGCTGCTGGAGCTCGCTGTTGAGACGCCTCAACACCGCGTTGGTTTCCCGGTTCTTACGGATTGCCATCTGGATTTCTCTCTTCTGTCGGGACAGTAGCCTGACAGAGGATTATCCAAATTTATTAGCTTTTATACTCCTCTTTCCAGGTACAAAACACAAAGTATATAAAAAGTACTTTTAATTAGTTTGGAAATACAACCAATTGTTCCAAACATTGCACAGCAACAGCTCCATATCTGTCTGCAAGCAGTCAGCATCGTTATTGATGGTCACCTTCTACTTACTGACTGCTTCAGTGAGCTGTCTGGGCAACAAGGAGACAGGGACACACATGCTAAAGTCATTATGGTCAAATGGTGCCTTTTTATCAGATAAATTGCCCTTTCTGGGTGGATTTCATGGAAACGAGTGTGGGCTTATCCAAATTCCTGAAAACATTGCTCCAAACCAAAGTTATACAAAATTCCCATCAGTTAATGAAGTAACTGTAGGTTAACCTGATCTGTGTTCATAAATAGAGCAATCGTCATACAAACCGGTACCCATGGTAACGAGGTGTAAATAAACATTTAGCTTTCACTATAGTAGAATAATCTCAACATGAAAACTTTAGAAATTTTATGTAGGATTTAGGTCTGCAGACAGAGATGGTCATAGAAGACGGTTCATTTCTGTTTTGATTTGGTGTACTATGCATCATTATTCTGCTGAAGGACCCGATGGTGAGCCATTTTCTGTTTTCTCCAACAGATTTTTATTTCAACGTCCTGGGATTTTTCATGTTGCTTTTTACAAGGATTTTTACAAGGATTCCAGGGCTTCTGGAAGAAAAACAGGCCCACTGAATCACAGATCAACCACCGGACTTAACAGTGGTCATGAGGTGCCTTTTAACATCGTTTCATGCCAGACCTACACGGTTCCAGTTAAAGCCCCAGTAGAGTTTATGAAAATTTACATTTCTGATGAATTTACATTTCGGACAGAAGAGTCTACCATAAACATGGGTCCAAATTCATGCTTGTTTGTCACAGTTCCAGTTTAAATTATGTCATTATTATCCTTATTGTGGATATGGGAACGTTAGGTGAGTAGCTATTTTCTTGTAGCAATTTTCTATGATCAACACACCTCTGCCTTATTTATATAGCATGTTATCTTGTCTTTCCCATGGTTGAGAGTGGTTAACAGAAATGAGCATGTGTGTCAAGACATATTTCCATCAAAGGAAACAGGAAGTCAAAGATTACATATAAGTTTCCATGGACTTTTCAGTGACCCAAAGGAATTGTTTGGGGTGCCAAAAACTGAACATGGGATGAATAAATAATGACATGAATAAACATACTCACATTTTATAACAGTAATGTAAATTCATAACAATAAAAGGTTAAAACAGTTCATTTAAGGCTGTTTATAGTTTTTTTGCTCTTTCAGGATACTTATTTATTTATTGCTGAAAATTACTTTATGTTTATCTGTGCATGAAATGGGATGCCAAAAAAAAATTTAACGTTTTTTTTTTTTTTTTTGGCTTGAAGCACTTGGACATGACTATCATTATTTCATGTTTTTGAACACTAGATGGCAGTACTACAAGATCTACATGTTATCAACAACATGCCGGCAAAGAGAGGTTTATTTACTCATTCAGTGCACATAGGACATATATTTTTAAAATAGATGTTTTTCTTTGTTTTCCTCTTCAGGAACTAAGACTTATTTGCCTATATGTAGAGGTATTTATGATCACATTATCCTCAGTTTGTCTTAACTTTATCCCTATAGAGCTGTGGTTGTTACAGTCTTTTGAAATAAGATGACTTCATTTTGTGGCCCTTCAGATATGGTGTGAAGAGGGCAATTAGATGACATGACACAACTTAACTACTATTCTTTAATCCTAAAAGATCTGGAGAAGCTGGTTATCAGCCTGTGTTGCACTGTTTGTACAGTGCCTATAAAGTATTCACCCCCTTGGATGTTTTACCCTTTTTATTGCATCATATCAGTCACGGTCAACAATTTTTTTTATTTTTTTTTTGACAAAAAAGTTACAAGAAAAATTGTTAGTTGTGAATTTGAAAACTGATATCTAAAAGATAATGACAAATAAATAATTAAAATTTTTTTTTAATTATTTTATGTTAAATAAAACTATTTAACATAAAATAAGTGATTGCATAAATATTCGGCCCCTTAAGAATGACTGACCTAATTCATCAGAGGTCCAGCCGACTGGTGCTAGTAGTCTCACAATGAGTGGAATGGAGATCACCTGAGTGCAGTGAGTTTGTCACAAGTGACTGTAGCATAAAGACACTTGTGTTTGGAAGGTTCACTCACTTATTCATCAGTATTCCTGCCTACCATTACAGCATGAAGACAAAAGAACACTAAGCAAATCAGAGAAAAGGTAATTGAAAAGTGTAAGTCAGAGGATGGATACAAAACATCTCAAAGTCACCATCCATCATCAAGAGATGGAAGGAATATGGCCCATGTGTAAATCTGCCAAGATCAGGCTGTCCTCACAAACTGAGAGTCTCTGAAAGAAGGGAACTAGTGAGAGAGACCACCAGGACACCTATGACGTTGAAGGAGTTACAAGCTGCAGCAGCTGAGAAGGGAGAGACTCTGCAGACAACAACTGTTACCTTGGTTCTTCACCAGTCAAAGCTTTATGGGAGAGAGGCAATGAGAAAGCCACTGCTTGAGAAAACTCAGATCAAGTCTCAAGGAGACTCCATAGTCAAGTGAAATAAAGTACTTTGGTCTGATGAGACCAAAATTGAGCTTTTTGGCCATGACCATTTTTGGCCAAGATGCTATTTTTTTTTGCAGACACCAACCACTGCACATCACCACAAACACACCATCCCCACTGTGAAGCATGGTGGTGGCAGCAACATGTTGTGGGGATGCTTCTCAGCAACAAACCCTGAAAGGTTTGTAAAGGTAGAAAGTAAAATGAAAGCAGCAAAATGGAGGGATGTCCTGGAGAACAATCTGTTTCCATCTTGCAAGAGAACTAAGGCTTCAGAGAACATTTATTTTCCAGCAAGACAACGACCTGAAGGATCCAGCTCAAGCTACACAGAGATGCTTTGAAGACAACAAGGTGGATGTTCTGGAGTGGCCCAGTCAAAGCCTAGACATCAATCTGATAGAGAATTTGTGACTGGACTTGAAAAGGGCTGTTCACATCTGATCCCCATGCAACCTGACAGAACCTGAACAGTTTTGCAAGGAAGAATGGAGAAATGTTGCAGCATCCAGATGTGCAGCCTGACTGAGACCAAGCCACACAGACCGTGCTGTGATTCCGGCCAAAGGCTAGTCTACTAAATACTGACTGGAAGGGGGTGAATTTTTATGCAATCACTTATTTTATGTTTCATATTTTTATTTAACTGTCATCATTTTGTAGAAATCTGTTTTAATTTTGACATTAAAGGGATTGTAATTTTCTTTTGGTCAAAAAAGAAAAAAAAAAAAAAAAAAAAAAAAAAAAAAAAAAAAATTGTTGATAAAGATTGTTTTGTAAAAGTGAAAAAAAATTAATCAAAAGAGTAAAACATTCAAGGGGGTGAATACTTTTTATAGGCGCTGTAAAGTGCACGCAGCAGATTTCAACATTTCATAAAAGGAAAATGTATAATTTTCCATCCACTTCACTATGAGCCACAACTTTGCTTTGGTCTATCACTTAGAATCCTAATAGCTCGCATTGAATCTGTGGTTGAAACATGACAAGATGTGGAAAAATCCAAAGGTCTTGAATACTTGTGGAAGGCAAAGGTTTCTCTACTGCTTCTCAAACCAACTTCAGCCTGATTAAAAGGCAAAGCATCAGAATTAAAATCCTTCACTGACTTTTGGCTCGGCTTGGCAGGCGGTAGAAATGGCATGGCAGGAGGAGGAGGTCCGGTCTCCAGGTTCTGGCTCTCGGGGTGGTATTTCCTACGAATTGGTTTTTGCGGCGCTTGACTGTGAGGAGTGCCGGAGATGTCCTAAAAAGTCACCAGAAAGAGAAATCAGCTTCTTCCAGCTGAAACACAAGGTGTACCCTAAATGCATGAACCAGTGCAGCTTTTTGCAGGTCTGGTCTATAAGCGGCTCTGACCTGTTGGGAAGTACTTGTCACGTCTTCAGAACTCAGTCCAAACCTCGAGCCCGGACCCTGTTCTTCCAGTTTAACGCCGCTCTCCTCCTGTAACCCAAACAAAGAGGAGAAAGCAATGATGGACGGGCTCTTCCTGCAGGAGTGGAGTGTTGATGTCATGATGGGGTGAAATGACATGAGAGCGCAGCCATAAAGAGGCAGGATGAAATGCATCTGCTCCGACCGGCGATAAATCAGCACCTTCCCTGCAGAGGCCGTGATGTACTGCTCTCCAGGAGCAGCTTCCAGCCTGTTCTTGGAGCAGCCATGATGGATTAACTTACTTTTACTACACCTACTTGCTGCATCTCAGCCATTCTTCTCTTGCAGACACAATGTTTGATTTATCGCCACCTGTTTTCAGTTAGCAGAGGTTAATAGTGCAAAAGTGTAAGGAAGGACCTCATGCATCGTACTTCTTAATTTCTTTTATTTCCAAGGATCAGAGGATCTAAAAGTATCCGTTTTTATAAAAAGGGCCTGCTACTTTCATTTTAGTGCCAGCTGAAATTCTCTAAAGGTTTAAACAGACTCTGCTCCTAATTGTATCCAAGAAACCTCAAAATACATTAAGCTGAGAATGGAGCTGACTCTCTTACTGACTGCATGTGAAACACGACCGCAGCCTGGAAACATTTTAATGCCCCGGAGTAGTTTGTGCAGTTGCAATGAAGCTTTATTAGCCCCAGGGGGAGCATGTGTGGTCACATCAGCTGCAGGTCATAGCCGCTGGGTGCGCCATCACTGTCACTTTCTGAGGAGTTGCTTTTTAAAAAGCAGATGAGATTAACTGGACTAATGAGGTGCAACAACCCAACAAAGAGCTCGTCCAAACTGGGCACAGTGAGAGAAGAAGCAAAAACTGCACACTTTCTGTCTCAGGAGGACATTGTGATGCTTCACACAGTGTCCTGCCAAAGTATTCATGCTCAAAGAACAGTTCAACATTTTGCTGCATTACAACCAAAAACATGAAGGTATTTCTTGGGATTTTATGACATAGACCAACACAAAGTAGTGTAGAAGTTTGAAGGAGAAAAAAGTTTCTGCATTTTTTACAACTAAAAAGCCTGAAAAATGTGACAAGAATTTGTACTCAGCCACCTTTACTCTGCTACTCCGAAATAAAAATGCAACAACCTGGCTCCATTAGTCACCTGACCTTTATGGAAGTGAAGTTCGCCACAATTCCTGTAGGAGGAGCAACAAACCTGAGGGAGGTGTGCAGGGTAGATGAGGACCAAAACTGGCCTGCATCCGAAATGAAATGTGTGTGTATTTGTGGGTGGAGAGAGGGCTTAAATGTGTTGTGTTAAACTAACAATGTGCCTCATGATGTGGGGATGCTTTTCTTTCACAGGGACAAAGAGGCTGATTGGAGTAAACCAGAAGAAGGATAGAGCTGAATAAAGAGCAATTCTGGAAGAGACTGTTGGAAGACAATGGCTCTAAATAAAGCCAGAGCTGCAACAGAATCGTTTAGATCAGAGGTCTCCAACTTTAGTCCTAAATAGCCCCGGTGCATTTTCAAAGTTCTAACACACCTGAATTAAATGAATGGCTTGTTCCTGGGCTTCTGCACAGCACGAAGACATTCTGAGAGCTAATTCAGCCATTTGATTCAGGTGTGTTGAAGTAGATATGCATCTAAAGGTTAGCTTTTGAGGACTGGAGTTAGAGACCCCTGATTCAGATCAAGGCATATTTATGTGTTAGAATGGCCCAGTCAAAGTCAAGACCTAAATTTAAACCAGCAAAAGGATTTTCTGCAGTGTATTTACCCAGAATACAAATGGACACCACACTTTTAGGATGTTATTTTGTTAAAAAAGTTAAAAATCATTTTCCTTCCACTTCACAAATTTGCACCATCCTGTGTTGGTTTATCACAGAAACTCCCATTAAAATACCTTGAAGTATGGAGAGGAAAAATAAGGGGTATAAATACTACTGTAAGGCACTGTGAAGCTTCATCTTACTGATCTTCAGCAGTTAAATACAAAGTTGGCATCTTTAGGAGTCCCAGTGGCCTAATCCAACTGCTTCAGAATTGTAGTGTCTGTATACCAAACCTGTTGTGGTCACTTTAAAGATGAACAACCTGAACGAAATGTGAAGAAACTTCTCAAGGTGTGGAATGGACTGAACAGAAAGTGGTTTACAGGAAAGAATGAATAACTAATGCTGTCTAAAATAAAGTGTAATAAATATTAGGGAAATTAAAAGAAAGACAAAAGGCAGTAAACTCATCAGCACTCATGATTTACCTGCCTGTTTCCACATATTTTACATTCAGGAAGCCATTCCTAATGGCACCTATATGTCGCTCCTGTACTAAACATCACTCTGAGGATATGGGTGCTGGTTTGGGTTACAGTTTATCTTACTAAGTGAAAAATATACATACAGCGTATAAATATCTCTGGAATAATCTGCTGTGGCTGGCTTTTATGAAGTTAAACATCTGATGTACGGTGGTGGAGTAAAGCCTTCTCTATGGGAACTAAAGAAAGTCAGGATTAAATTAAACAAACCGAGGGGGCGTACACCAACCAGACCACAGACTCTATGGTTTATAATGGGGAAAATCTGGGGAATGATGGAAAACAGAGTGTATGGGATAAACAGATGAGGCTATGCTCACCATTTGACCTGAGGGAAAAATCTATCTAGGGTTATTCATTTCCTAAACACTGAAGAAATTTATGAAGCCAGTTATGATGTCAGACGGCCTGAATCTGAGGTGAGTAACATCTAACCCATTTGATGCAGTCTTTTGGTGTCTCCTGTTGTTTTGTATGCTGGGGGTGTGGAGCGCTGATTTTAGCTGAGCTCTTCAACCACAGATATTAAAATCAGATATCAGAGATTCACCAGTATATAGAATATATGTTGAGGATTTAAACAGTGAATGGTTGACATGCTGTTTACAGAACAGATAGAAGAGCAAATATTCAAGCGATCAGAGGATGGGGCAGTTTAGCTCAGAGGGGAACGCTGTGCTGGAAATCTTTCTGATCTCAAATATCTGTTGAGTGCAGTAACTGCTCAAAAACTGAAATTAAATATATAAATTCATTACACATAAAGTGGTCATTTTGATGATTAAGGCTTACAGCAATTAAAAAAACCCTAATTCAGTTTTTAGAATAGTACATACGACCAATACTAAAACAAAGGAAAGGATGAAGCGCTGTCATCTGGTGTGAACACAGCTGGCATGGCTCCACAAATCATCACTGACTGTGGAAACTTCACACTCAGACTAAAGCAACTTCAACTCTCCACTCTACCTCCAGACTCTGGGACATTAAATTGCAAATGAAATGCAAAATGTACCCTCATCAGAACAGAGGAGTCAGCTAGAATCCAGTCCTATTTTTGTTCTTAACCCCTTCAACCTTGGTAAGAAGCTTCAGAAATGATCTGTGGTTCAGGAGTGGCTTAGCACATGAAACATGACAGAGGTCGCCTGGACCGCACAATCCTCTCAACACTATGGCTGTCACTTTAACTTGTACACCTTTTTCTCCCACAGTGTTTCCTTCCACTCAACTTTCCATTAAGCAGCTTCTTTAGTCATGAACTTTTGTGGCTTATTCTCCTTGTGGGGCATGTTGATACTTGTCTGCTTAACAACTGCCAAATCAGTCGTCTTCCCCATAATTATGTAGGCCAGAACATAATATTTTTTTTTTTACTGATCTTATGTATAATTCATATTTTCAGAGTTTTAGATTTTCATTAGGTGTAAGCTATAATCAGGAAAATAACACAAAGAAATGGGGAAGAAATATTTCCCACTGTTTGTAATGAATCATAAGTTTCACCTTCTGAAATACATCGAGAAATAAATTAGCTTTATGATTATATTCAATTATTGAAATAAATCTGGAGTTTAGATTTTGAAATGGTGATCAAACGCGGTCCAGATTACTTAAAAAGCGAAGCAGCCCTTTACTCAAGATCAGCTTCAAATCAGATGCCAACTTCACCCTCAGTAGATGAGGCAGTGCACGACACAGAGGGGGTGCCTCAATGACTGAGCATGCAAATAAGCAACATAACCCCTGCTGAGTGCTTGCTGTCCCCAATCACATTGGCACCCTGGGTGAGTAGCCATATGGTTTATATTGAAAACCACCACAGGAAGAGAAACTTTTTATGCTTTTTGCAATGTAGATACAACTAATAGATTGGACATCTTATCCAGGGTTTAATTTCTTCATAACAAACTGATTTATTATCATCAGTTGGCAACTGAACAACCATAAAGTTATTTTCCTTTGCTTTCAGTCGCTGCAGATCTCAACTTTTGATCCCTCAACTTCAAGGTTGAGGGATCAGCATGAAGGGTGACTTGTGCTTTAAAAAAAAAAACAAACAAAAAAAAAAAACTTGCATATTTGCCAAACATATAAGGAGGAAAAGCTTTCTGCGGAAAATGCTGACCTTTGCAAATATGATTCGGATTTTGCTCGTTGATTGTTTTATTGTTGGTACCTTCTACAGGAACAGGTTCTGGTTGCTACATTTAGAACAAAACCTAATTTGGCTTACAGAGAAACGCAGTCTGTTGAAAATCAAGTCCAAAACTCACCTCTTCTCTAAAGTGACTGAAGTCAGCAAAGTTTGGCTGCTGCACTTTATTCTGAGAAGCTTGCTCTGAAACCTTGAGAAAATGAGGAACCTGTAAAGAGAAATGTAATGTTCTGATTCAAAAAACACAAAAATTCTCCCCACATCCGCACCGAGGGACTCACCTGTGAGGTTGACGGTCTGGGAGGCAGAGCCGGAGGAGGCAGCAGCCATCCACTTTTCCCCCCTAAAATCCAAGAAAAGATCAGTTCCACATTTAAGGTCTTTGCTCTCAGGAGAGCGGACTAAAATCAAATATGTGTCTAATATTCAGAACCTGACTTCCACCTTTGTGAGCAATAAAAACCCGACTTCTGCTTTTGTGCCTTTAAAAGAGAACTGCGAACAAAACCTGATAAGTTGGTCCCACTGCAGCACAGAGCTGATCACGGTTCACCTTCCGTGTGTTACAGGTTGAATATTGTAGGAGGAGTCAGGTGCAGCCGCGACTGTGGACCGTACCTGGAGCGCCCTGCTGGAACAGCTTGTTGAGGTCCAGCGAGGAGGCCCTGGAGTGGGTTTTCTGAGGGCGAGGTGGAGGGGTGGGTGGTTCCTCCGCCTTCTTTATGGCATCATCAATGGAAGTGCTGGAGTATGACCTGAAGGCGAGGTCACACAAATACAGAGCTGGACAATGAGTAAACCTACAGTTGTAGTGCTAAAAAAACAGTCTCAATAGTCTTATCAAAAAGTCTTCCGGTGACCTTAGATTGAATTAAATCATCTTTTAATTCCACTGTGACCTTACAGTTGTTCAAGATGCAATTAGTAAAAAAAAGTTGCTATCATAAATTGTTTAAAATATTTTTCAAATATTAAATTCTCTCTAAATAAGGGTTTGTACACATTTGTATGAAGATGTAAGCACTCAGTGGGTCAAACAAATGTTGGTAAGAGATTCTCCATCAACCGAGCTGAGCAGTGGGACGTTCAGAACCGCAGCTCAAGGGACCTGGTCCAGCGCGGTGAGAGGCAACAAAAGATCCAAGACCAAGAGCTGGGTGTCTAATCGACTTATCTCAAGCTGTTTGAGGGCATCAGCACTCATTGGACTGTAAAGGCCTTCCTCCACTTATTTCTTCATTTCTTTTTAAATTACGTCCTGTTCTGCAATCTGACAGAGCTCAAGCCCAAAATAATATCGTACTTGCATTAGTCGAGCACATATAATCCCAATAAAAAACATTGAAGTTTGTGGTTGTGACATGAAAAAGTGTGAAAAACTTCAAGTATGAATGATTTTGCAAGGCATTGTAGTGTTTTTCTTTACCTTTGTCTTGTTTTTGTTCTCATCTGTGGGTCTAAATCCTGATGTGGCTCTGAGAGAAAGGTGACATGAAACCAAAAAAAAGGTGGTGAGACTTTCAGTTTTGTTGAGGAGGTTAATGAGAAGCAGTTACTTTGCTTTAGCCACAAGCCATTACTTGGGTTAGGCAGCTCAATTGAACCTGCAGATAATCAGCAACAATACTATCAATACAGGACGCACCTGCAAAATGCTTGTATACTGAGAAAAAAATGCTTTACAATTTGAATGAAATGTGCAAAACAGGTAAAATATTCTTAATTCAGTCAACATGTGGCACACAGGAACAGAGAGAGAGCGCTGTGTTTTTTTTTCTCAAGTTACCAGGACTGTCATTATTACCTGGCTTGTCAGGAAAAGCTCCTAGCTGTAAAATGGGTTTCTCTTGAGATGAGGCCAAATGCTTCACACTCGTGTCTGCAGTCAGAGTGAGACATATAAAACCTTCATCAGTTCAACGACGAAATGACACAACAGTCTACACATTCGTTTGTATACTATATAACATGCCGATCAGAGGTTTCCATATATAAGTCACTGATTTTTGCTTTTTAACTCACTTGTTCTGAACTACTCATTTTTCAAGGTGGACTGATAATAAACCATACAGCTTCAATGTTTTTTTTTTAAATAAGTTTTAAAATCCACTTACATTCAAAATTAAACATACAGACTCACAAATATGTTGCTTAGATCCTTGAAAATTGGACCACTCTTCTTAACAGAAATGACAAGACTCAAACAGAATGGTGGGTACCATGGAACAGAGCCAGAAGGCAGAGCACAAAACTTTTAAGCAAAATCCAGGCATTTTCAATCTGGCTGAGGTTGGAAGGTTCCAGAAGCTAATTGTTAGCCTGTTTATTCTTTGCTAAAGGAATTTTTGTTGTGGTTTTGGGATCTTTGTCTTGTGGCTGGTGAGCTGAGATAAAGGTGAAAGATTTGGACGTAGATCTCCTCTGTCATTTTTCATCTACTTTGTGAAATGCAACACTATTCCTGACAGTAAAACAGACCCACAGCATGATGCTGCAACCACCATGCATTACAGTTAGTACAACTTTCTTAGGTTTAAACGCCTTACCTCCTCCAAAACACAAATCTTGTTACTGTGGCCCAGTTAGACAATCTTTGTCTCATCTGACCATAAAAACTTTAGCCAGAAGGTATTCTGCTTGTCCATGTCAGCAACTGAATGTTTTAATTGATAATGAAGGTGTTGATTTTGCACTAGACTCTTTTTCTTGGTCTTCTCCATGTGAACTAGTGTTTAAAAGTCATGCAGATTATAATGGTTTCTGGTTTGTTTCTGAACATGATGACCAATTTCCTATTTAACTTGGACATCGTTGCAAGACAGTGATCAAACACATAAAAACTGGGTTTTGAATGGATTAGGCAGGCTAACATTGAGCTTCTGGAAAGCCACCATCAGAAAATGTACAAAAAAACTGATGGACCATGTTACAAGCTGGCTCGATGCCAGGATTTGACTGAGCACTACCATTTTTTATAACTAGTGTGGTCAAATATTTACCGAAAATTAAACCAGAAGCTTGTTGTGTGGGTTTTCTCTGGAACTTGCTCAAGGACATTTATTCATTCAATCATTGTCTGCCGCTAACTGAGATTAAGTCACAGGGAGGTTTAATAGGTCCACAAAGCAAACCCAAACATTTCCCTTCGGGATAAATAAAGTATTTTTGAATATGAACCGGATTAAAAATGAGAGTGGGAGTTTTCTATACATTTTAGCTTGCGTTTAAAATTTTGACTCAATGTGAAACAGTAATTTATTATAAATCCAACAAAGTGCACCAAAAATCATTCAATTTTGGAAAAATAAAAGTTCAAATGCATCATTACAATGCTAATCTTAATATGATCTCCATGCCCACGATGAGGGATTTTAAGCCTCTGACTTTGTTTTATAATTGTGTTTTCAGACTTGGAACATGGCACCACAAACCCAAAACAACCCATTTGTTGCTTCTGACTTTCAAAGTTTCTCTTGTAAAGCTTGAAAATTAAAAAAAGGGAGAAAAAAGGAAGAAAAAAACTAGTATCTCAGTTTTTATAAGAACGCACAGTTCTTTCAGTAAATTAGAACACTTTATCATGTGATTTTAGAACATAAGAATTCTTATATGTTCTTTGATAAATTCTGTCTTGTGCAAAACTATCACTGTGTGGTTTGGCTCAGCCAAAAACAATTGACAGGTCCTGACTGCAATGAACAATCACATCGGTAGAGAGGATCACGAGGGCTAATTTTTTCTCTGTCCAGGATTTGTACAGGTTTATGGTCAGGAAAGAGCAGCTAACATCTTTGTAGACCTCACACATCCTGGACACAAATTGTTTAGACTTTTATCTTCAGGTCTGTGCCACATAGCATTTTTTTTTTTTTTTTTGCAAAAACATGCTGAATTTGAAAATATTTACCTTGCTTAAGAGGTTCTTCTTGCAAATCTTGTTTCCTTGAGGCCAAGGTTGGTTCGAGCCTCGCTATACTGTTTGGATCCTGCACAAAGAACAGGGCAGACACCATCACTGCCTGACAACACTGATACATTTTCTCTGTGTGCAGTGCATTTAAGGAACTAAAGGTTTCTCCGAAGAGCCGAAACACTGCAGCCTGAACTCAGAATCTCTTGTCTTAAGCTTGCTAGTGCCCTCTACAGGCCACATTTAAAATCAGTATTCTTAAAAAGCTTAAAAGAGATCACCTTTACCACCTGACAGGACCTCGGTTCTGCATCCTCAAAGACAATCAAAGGCTCCAAACTCTGCAGGCATAGTAAAGTTTAAAGAGCTTCATGCAGGATGAAGACTAAAATATAGCATGAAACCCAAATGTTGCAGGTATGTCTCTACCTCAGGAGTATCAGGTATCTGCTCCTCTTCATGCTGAGCAAACCCCGGCTGCAGAGTCAGAGGAAGGCTCTCTGGCAGAGGGTAACCATTCTTCCGAGCCACAATCAGGTGAAAGGCTATGCAGAACTCAGTGAACGTCAGTGCTCCATCCCGATCCACATCACTCAGCTCCCTTAAGAAGAAACAGAACAGAAATACTTGAAAAGACGAGGAACATCTTTAATAAACTTACACTTATTATGATAGGTCTCGGAAAAAATATTGATGATTGAACAATCTGAGGTATAAGACTCTCTATTTGTGCCTGAGTTCGAATCTCATAAAAGCCCTTTTCTCCTCAACAGGAAGACATGGATCAAGCCAACTTGAGGTGAAAGAGAGTGGGGCTAACATTTGGGAATTTCTTACAGTATATCTTTTTTTTCTTGCAAGTTTAAAAATAAGTACAATGAAAATTCAAATACACTTTTTGTTGTTCTGGAATTGTAGGGAGTAATAAGATTTCTTTGGGTCAAAAATGAGAAAGTTTGCAAAGCTTGCACCCCAACCTTTAAAAATAGGAGAGCAGTTGCTCTATACACTCCATTATTAAGGCACTTACGTCCCTACCACCTTTGCACATCTAAAGACTGAAATATTTGCACATACCTCTTTGCAACAATAGCTCAAGCTCTGTCAGACTAGATGCAGAATGTCTATGAAAGTCAATGTTCAGGAATTACCACAGACCCCCAAGTGGATTTAGGTTTGAGCCATTATAACACATGCAAAGGCGTTAATGTAAACTATTCCGTTGTATGTTTCAGGTTGTTGTCCTACTAGAAATGTGAACTTCACCCTAATCTCCAGTTTTTAGCAGCTTTGAACAGCTTTTACTCGAACTTTGCCCTGTACCAGATCCTCAGTCCCTGATGGACAAAAGCAATTCCACAACATTATGCAGGCAACACTATATTTTACTGTGGGGTTGGTGTATTGTTGCTAGCTATTTTTTTCACACACTGTTTTCAACTTTCGTCTTATTTGCCCACAGCACCTTCTTCCAAATAGTTGTCCTATCAACCTTAGATGCAGCTCCTCCAAAGTTACCATGGTCTGCTTCTCTGATAAGAACAAATTATTGTGTGGATGTGCCATAACTTTCTCCAGCTGAACAGAAACAAAACTTAAATAATTATCTTTGGACCCAAAGAGGAACAATCTAGAGTCAGCGTGCAGTTTCAGTTATTACAGCCAGAAACTAGTGATCAGACTTGAAATCTGGGTGTAGTGATGGACTTAGACCTGAACCTTCGGAAACACAAAAAGACAGTTACAAAGTCAGCCTTCTATCACCTGAAGAACATTTCCAGGATTAAAAGACTAGTGTCCCAGCAAAATCTAGAGAAATTCATCTATGTGTTTATCTTTAGTTGCATTGATTATTGCAACAGTGTCAAAAAAAAAAAAAAAAAAAAAAAAAAAAAAAAAAAAAAAAAAAAAAAAAAAAAAAAAAAAAAAAAAAAAAAATCAATCAGCGAGCTGCAGCTGATCCAGAATGCTGCTGCTCGTGTTCTCACCAAGACCAGGAAGATAGAACTCATCATCCCAGTTCTAAAGTCCTTACACTGGCTCCCTTTAGCTCAGAGAATAGACTTTAAAATACTTCTGTTAGTTTATAAATCACTGCATGGTTTAGCACCAAAATACATTAAAGACCTGCTGTTGTTGTACCAACCTTTCAGACCACTTAGGTCTTCTGCTTCTAGTCTACTTTGCATCCCCAGAACCAAAACTAAATATGGAGAAGCAGAATTTAGTTTTTATGCTATAAGGCTAAAAACCTACCTGTTTAGAGCTGCCTTTGATTCATAACTGTAACATAGAAAAATATTTTTGATATATATTTGATGATGATAATTTTTTATGAATTTGTTGATGGCATTTGACAAAATGTAATGTTTGTTGCTCGTTTCATAATCGGTTATTGTGTTATGTTTTATCATGTAAAGCACTTTGAAGTGCCTTGCTGATGAAATGTGCTGTACAATTCAACTTGTCTTAACTTCATTAATTCTCTCCTTGTCTGGCCTGTCACTTTAAGTAGACAACCATGTCTCAGTAGGTTGGTGGTTATGCCATTCCATATTTAAATAATAAATTAAGCAGTGCTTCATGTCCAAAGAATTAGAATTTATAAACTAACTCTAATTTAAAATAATGTATAACTTTCTCTCTGACTCATCTGCTATATTCCATCGTCGTCATGATACTGTTTGTTCCCTAATGTATTCTTACAAAATCTGAGGCCTAAATCTCAATCAAAGGGGTTAGGGTTAAAAATATAAGATACAACCTCATTCAAATACACCAAAGCATTAATATGACAAAATGTGGAAAACTTCTCGGGCTATGGGTACTTTAGCCAGGTGCTGTAACTGGTTTGAGGAGAAGTGCAGTTCATGTTCTGTCACTTTTAAAACAGGGACTCTGTGTGCCTCAGAGGCCACACTCAGCTGAAAAACACCAATATGACCTCAGAGCAGAACAAGGACAGACATCACACTGAGTCAGCACTTACCAAATGTGGGAGAGCTCTGGGATAGGTAGCTTGGATTTAGTGAAGAAGTTCTTTGCTACAGCTCCTAGAAAAAGGAAACAGAAACAATAGAGCTTCATAAAGATCTTTTTAGACAGAAACAGGAGCTGGGGGAGCCCATACCTAAGATTAGAGCCCCCAGGTCAGGCTGGAGGGTTTTAAACTGATTTGTGTAATACTCCAGCTGTTCCGCTGTGATCCTCCAGGGGTCATCGTCAGAATAGCTCACTGTGGCCTGCTGATTGAGCCTTTCTACGGAAGAAGCCTGAGCAGATGTATGAAAATGTGAAGTAAGACACTGCAGATGTTAGAATACTGCTATTTTAAAAAAAATGGAGGAAAAAAGAAAAGCGACAATACCTGAACCATGGTTGGATGCTCCACGCAGGGTTTGTTCACATAATGGCTGGGCGAGGAGTGCTGCTCCAACTGAACGATCGACCGAGAGGAGTGTTTGTTGTCATAGGCTGCAGGACAGGAGAGAAAAACAGCTTGGTGGAGGAGAAACCTAAGACTGACATGTCATGATTGCCTAGTGATCATACATGTCTGATGAGCCAGATAGAAACTTTACGCCTTGGATAGAAAAACGAAAAGCTCTCTTACGGATCTGCGTGTCCACGCCGTTTCTCTGCTTTGAGTATGGGTAGCTGCGATAAGTCAGAGGAGAGTGAGGCGGTGAGCTGCGTGGAGATCGAGGTGGGGACCGTGGCTCCTTCAGACAGAGAGGAGAAGCAGTTGGACTCCACTCATATGCTTCACTTTAGGATATTTTTTTTTATTCTAAGGATTGCCATTATATGCATTTGTGTAAAGTAATTCATTTTAATCATACCGCTTGGTTTCCTGGTACGAACTTGGCTTTAAGTTCACCCATTATCAGTAGACCTCAGGTTGGTGTCACTGCTGTATTCCATCCTGAGCCAGGTTTATGGGTTTGGGATCAAAGTCAGCATGAAACACCCAGCTGTGTCCAATCTTAACCATCTAGCAATTAGAGCTCAAAGGAATCTGAAGGTAGCCGTCTTCTTCATTATTCCATCCATCGTTTGCAATGCACCCGTACCACTGACAACTAATTAACCCTCAGCATGATGCTACCACCACCGTGCTAGACAGCTGATTCACAGTTGTGAGGTTTGAACGCCTCACTGTGATTCTTGAAACAGCTTAATGCTTGTCCCATCTGAGCGGAAAACTTTTCTTCAGAAGGAATTTTGCTTCTCCACGTGGGGCAGCTGCAAATTTTATCCGAGCCTGAAGATTTCCACTCAGTCTGTGCTTGAAACTTTCATGATTACAAACAATAACGCTGGTTTTTGAGCAGTTTCCTGTTTACCACAGGAAGTGAGCGTTATTTTTTGCTGAACATCTTAATCAATATTACTTTTTCCTGTTAGTCAGATGGTTGAGCCTGTATGTATAAATCTGTACAAATTTGACCTTGTGTGGATTAGAGAAAGTCAAAACTTGTACACCTAAGAGTTGTTTTAGAGATTCATTGAGGTTCCTTCATGATCATTTAAGTCTTAGAAAAAGAACAGTTCAAATGAATCCATAAATCCCAACATTAACATCTGATGGCTAACTTTATAGCCTTTTACCCAAAATGGCACCAAAGCTTCCACTGTTAACTGTTTAGATGCAATGCAAAAACGACTGAATAATAATATTAATGTCATAGTTGTATTTTAACTGTTTGGACAAAGTGTTTTTCTTACAGGGTGAAATGGCTGTCAGCAGTATGCACTGTGTTTTTGCAGCATTTCCTATTTCCTTACA
Source organism: Anableps anableps (assembly GCA_014839685.1). NCBI lineage: Eukaryota > Metazoa > Chordata > Actinopteri > Cyprinodontiformes > Anablepidae > Anableps > Anableps anableps. The sequence goes on from CM026070.1 coordinate 8,348,865, forward strand.
GGCTTCACCTTCTTGTCTGCGTTGGCCTCCAGGTGTCTGAAGGTGCTTCTCTCGGCAGGGTTCCAGGCGACAGAACCAGGCGCCGCCCCTTGAGCGTCCGTGCCAGGAGGAACCGCTACATATCGCATATCTGGCTCATTCTTAAGCCCAGCGAATCTGGGCAGAGGTAGATCTGCTGAGACAATGTTAAATAATTAATACTGATTATTTTCTTTAAATAAAAAAAAACAAAACATTTGAAGTACATACAGATCATTCTTAGATATTTTGTACAACCTGCAGTCATTTAACGAGGGGAATAATCAGGGAGAGCATCTTAACAGGTCGGCTGCAGGCCACTGTTTAGAGGTGGCTCTCTATTCACCCCTCCTTTATAATCCATAAAGCTCCGTGATACTGTGGGGAAAACAGATTTCCTCTCTGGTCGGGGTGCGACTGATTGTGCACTATTTTAACGAGGGCAAACCCACTTAGCTCCTACCACGCAACACCCCTTTCATCCAGATTAGACCAAATCCCGCCATGTTAAGATAATCTCCTGATCCCCTTTTGCTCTCATAAGACGCCTTCTCTTTGAGCAACAGACTTACTGCCGGTTACACTCTCCAGGCGGATGGGCAGACCAGACTGGGCAGCTGCTAGCAGCTTCAGGGCAATGTAGAACTGGGGTGTACCAAAGTAACCTAAGTGCTTTGCTCCACACACCTCGGTCACCTGGGAAAGACAGAAATAAAAGACCTTTCAGCTCAAAAGCCAAGAGCAGTATTTCACATAAATAAAGCCAGAGCAAAAGGTATGTAAGGGATAAGCAGCACAGACGGATCAGTTTATGCTGCACTCTCATGATTAGAGGGAATATGGCCGCTTTGGGGGGAACAAAGAAGATTAGGGGTTATGTAGGGCATTCAAGAAAAACAAATTCACAAAAAACAAACAAAAAAAAACAAAACACAAAAACAAAAACATGTTAAATGTCTTTAATATTTCTAAAATGCAAGCTTATACAGTGAGGTGAGGAAGTAGTCGTACCCCAGCAGATTTCTTTCACCTTACCTTTTTTTTTGTCATGTAAATGCTTCCGCTCATGAAGGAAATGTTAACTTCAGAAAAAAAAGATGCCCTAAGTAAGTACGAGACACGGTTTTCAAACGGATGATTTAATTTACTGGGGGGAAAAAAGTGATTCAAACCAACCTGGCCCAATGAGAAAAAGTAATTGCTCTGTAAACCTAGTTGTTACTGCCATCAAGAGTTTGAGATAACTATAATTAGTCTTTAAAATTTCTAGGGAATTTTGGCCCTCTCTTCTTTGCAGAATTGTTTTAATCCAAGCACATTGGAGGGATCTCAAACACCAAGTCTGTTTAAAGTGCCACATGCCACTGCACTTAAATCAGAATTAAACCCAGACTTTGATTAAACAAGTTCTCCAGGCCCTGAAGAGACAAAGCAGCTTCAAATCATCACACTACCACCACCATGTTTGATTGTTCAGGTGACGTTTTGCTGAAATGCTTTGATAGTTTTACGCCAGATGTAAAGGGACCTACGCCTTCCAAAAGTCCCACTTTTGTTTCGTCAGTCCATGGAATATTATCCATAAAGTCTTGGGGTTCATCAAGATGGAGTTTTTTTTAGCAAATGTGAGATGAGCCTTTATGTTTTCTTTAGTCAGCTGGGTTTTTTTTTTTTTCTCGTGGAACTTTCTCACGGATGTCAAATTTGCCCAGTCTTTTTCTTATTGTTGAGCCATGAACTAAAATTTTAAATTGAATTGAAATTTATTTTGATTGGATGATGATGTGTAGCTTTATGAAACATGTTAGCCTACTTCATGCTGTTTGACAGGTTCGGTTTAAGTGATTTCTTGATTTTACAGGTCTGGCAGTAATTAGGACTGGGTAAAATTAAACACACCTTTCCAAAATAAATAAATAAAATTCTGAATTTAACAAAGGGGTAGCAATTATATTTTCACACAGGGGCAGGTCGGTTTGGATAGCTTTTATCACGTAATAAATGAAATTATCATTTGAAAACTGCTTTTTCTATTTCCCATGCTTATCTCTGAGTGATGTCAGAATTTGATTAATGATCAGAAACATTAAAGTCAGACAAAGAAAAAAAAAAAGCAAAAACAGAAGTAATCTGTATGGGGCGAATACTTTATTTACAGCACTGTATAAACAAAAAAAATCTACAGATTTGACATATGGGCTCATGCTGGATTAGACCATGCAAGTCATTAAAAAGTGGAAATAATTCATCTCAATATCAATTTCTGGGTTCAACTAAATTTTTGCTTCAAGGCAGAATTTTATTTGTCACAATGTGTGTTCTAATAAAAGGCTAATCCATAACTGGTGTTGTCAAACTATTCATAGTAACCTAAAGATACCATGAAGTTCTATTTTTTTTTTCTTCTTATCCCAGAATCCAATTATTGCAGTCTGAAGAACAATAGCATGTATTTTTATGATTTTTAAAGAATTCCCAACAAATAATCTGTTAACTCAGCAAGTTAAAACTGACTTTTATCACCAAAACAAACAGAAAGGCATAATCCAGGGTGTCCATTTTCTTGTGGCAACAACAGACTAACTCTAGCTATACAACTAATTTGTCATTAGAAATAACTAACTTCAGCAAAATTCTTCCTCGAAAAAAAAAAAAACATTTTACAGAATTTACTTTATTAGACAGTTTGTGTTTCCCGCCTAATGAGGTTAAGGAGCCGGTTGAGTACATGACTGCCATATAAGAGATCAATTCTGCTTGGCCTGCCTTGTTTTCATACAACAGTTTTTAGGAGGACAGGACATCCAAAACAAGTCAGAGGCAGAGCACAGTGGAGGTCAAGTCTGCAATGTTTGTGTGTGTGGAGAAGGACTGATGAGGAGATTATTTGAGGAGCGATAGCCAAGGCCTTGACAAACCAGACTGACAAGTCCCTGATCTGTCCTGAGGAAGTTAAACATATTCATGACAGATGGAAAAATGCCAGCATTTTAGTGTAGATACAGTGTCAGCACCATTGCTGTGATGACATGTATCACTGGAGCTGTTCAGAAAGAGAATGAGGAAATGATGTCTTGGACACACACACACACACACACACACACACACACACACACACACACACACACACACACACACACACTTTCTTTCCTTCTAAATGTTTTCTAGCACTTTGTTGCTTCTATCCCAACACTCTATTGTGTCACCTTGCGTTTGAACAGCCAACTCTAGCTTTAGCTGATTCCAACTACGATATAGGAATTAGAACAGCATAAAACATAAATTTTAGCTTTGCTGTCATTACATGAAAGAGAAGCCACTGTACAAAGGGGGTTTTCTGCCATTTTACAACAAAGACAAAAAGATTACGGAGCTCATATATTCAGCTATCTTCAGCATCTTCTATTAGCACTACGCAAGGCTAGCGTCACTAAAACAGCTTTCTCCGTGTATGTATTCCTTTGAGAATATGGATCCTTACTTTAACTCTTAAATTTCCAAAAGGATGCCAACATTTCAATATCCAGGATGTTCAGATGGACAAGAAACTGAAAGCTCAAAGGATTCAAACAGAACAATTTAGTTGTATGCTATTGAGCCTTCCTTGAATCTGCTGAAAGTCTAGCTCTCTTTGTGTCTGGATATCTTCTGGATAGTTTCTACACCTCACTGATACTGCAGATAGGAACACCTTCTGCAGTAACAACTTTCACATCAGAACATGTTGTCCGTGCAACCTGATCATGCTTACGCGTAGGATATTCACTGATCAGAAAAAGATCTTATTTTTGAGTTGTTCAGTTTCTGGTCTGGGCCGATCATGTTTAGAATTGACAAATTTTGGTCAATAGACAAGTGTCAAAGCACTAGTAATAGTTTTATTTCCCCTCATATTTCCTTATGCAGATGCTCTATCTGCTCTGACGAAGATTTGCGCACACTGAATGCTTAGAGTGGCTCCAACTGAAGGCAGCTCAACCTAATTTCTGATAGAGCATTGAACTTATATCCCAAGATATTCAGGTAATCTTTAGATGTGGGAAAAAACCCCCCCAAAACAATAAAACACAATATGGTGGCATCACAGTAAACAGAATGTGTCCTGTCCTGAGGATTCTGCAGCCTTCATCCCACTACACAGGGACACATACTTTAAAGTGCTGACAGGAAAAACTTTTCCTCAAAAGGGTGCAGATCATTGAACCAACTTTGCCATATCGCACCCTTGTAGTTTTGGGTAGTGTGTACCTGGCCACTTTGGGTATAGAAGACAGTTGTCTGCCACAGGATGTTTCTTACCAACTACATGTCAATTCATACCTGCCAGGGGGACATTTCATACAAGTTTTGATAACCAACCAATTTAAAGGTAATTTACTATAGTCTACTGCAAGAAAATGTGGTTTAATCTCTCCAATGAATGAAATCCACCAACAGAAGGCTACCTTGAGTTACTTTGGTTTAGTCAGGGGTCCTAATCTGTCTCATTTCCTAAGGGTCACCTGTTCCAAATGGGGATCAGAACAAAAATAAATGGAGAAACCTGTCAGATGACGTTTTCAGAAAATAAGATACATTTCAATTAAGTAATCTGTGAGATCTGAATAGCTATGAAAACTCCTTGAAAACCAAACATGTCAAGTTTGGATATAAATAACAATTAAATAAAACAAGTTCAAAAAAGTTGTTTTGGTAATACCAACAGATAAATGAGTTCTTAAAAAAAATTAATTTCTGACATTTATTTCTTGGTAGGTTGGGATTAAATGGCAATGGGCAGGTATGAAGTAGAAGCAACAAATTTGAGCTGAATTGACTCAAAACTTCCTCAACTTCCTTTATATACACTCACATATCGACCCAAGTAAAATGGAGTTTTTGGTATGCTAAGATACATGGTGAGAAAGCAGCTTTAGATTCCTATTCTAGGCATAACAAAGTACTGACAATAAAAAACTGTTTGCAATTCTCATTCATGAAAATGCATAAATATGCAGTTTAGTCCTTTCGCTCCTCTAAAACTCTGAGGGAAGCGGTTTAAATTCCTTTATTCAGCTAAACTCCTTCATTGTTTTTTAGAATAAACTTTTCTATTGGCAACCACACAGAAGGCGTAAAACAGCCTGTGTTTCAGAACTTAAAACAAACCTCCTTAGCTTCAGTAGTTATCTTTGTGTCTTTTAATTTTACCAACATGTTTCTTCTTAACATTAGTGGTCCAGCCGCAGTCCCAACCTGAATCAGATCTGAGAAGGGAGCTAAAGATTAGGGTGATGGCAAGGAGGCCAATCCAAACAGCTGGTCAGCAGTTATAAGACGGGTCTGACTGCTTTAATGTCAATAAATATTTTTTCCATTTCTTTAATGAAAAGGCTATAATTTTTTTCACATGCTGTTTTGTATTAAAATATACACAAAAGCTGTTTTGTTTAGTTTTTTTTTTCAAAATGAATAGTCTGTTGATGTGGTTCTATAAAGTTTTTACTGGTTTCCATTCTTGGTTGAATGAAAATAATCCTGGGCTTAACTGCATGGCACAATTCTACTCTTAACTTTTAAAAAAACAAATCTGTTAAATGTTTCAGTTTCATGCATCCCCCTCCCCACCCAAAAAAAAGTAGATAAGACAGAAGCCCCCCTCCCCTGCCAGACTTATCTTTTGACCCCTAGCAGAGGCCTAAGTTTTAGATTGAAAACTGGTGAACTGAATGACTGCATAAAGACTTACAGATGCATATTTTTAGTCAAATACAGTAAAGGATGAGACCTTGATATGACAACACCAGAAGAACTAAGCTCACACCTGATTCAGTCGGACTGGTTTGGCAGCTGTTGGTCGCTGCACAGTGGTGTGTACCTGAACAAGCCTCTGAGCACCAACACCGCCCTCTGTGAATGTTATCATGTTCCCCCGATAAAACGTTTCGGGGATCCTTTGTTTGATTGGAGGTGAAAATAATGAAGTTATCTCAGTAAACAGTAGCGTGACCCAAAGTCCGTCTCCATCTATCACGCTTCAGCTTGTTTTCCTGCAGCAGGAGGAAGTGTCATGCCTTTCTACTTATCAGCTGTAAACACGAGTTGGACAGAAAGATCCTTCCTCAGTAATTTGGGTCAGCATAGGGCGGTCATGAAATATTCATGCAGGACCTGTCGGAGAGGATTCGTTGTTTCGACAAATATCCTAGCAGAGTGTATTTACAGGACTAGATAAGAATCTAAAACTATAAGATGAGATCTAACTGGGCGTATACAGTCAGGAGGAAATAACCCCTCGTCTGATCCTGTGTGACAAAGAAGAAAGCACTGAGTCCTGGAGTGATCCTGCAGGCATCCTGCAGCAGGGCTGAGCAACAGCTCAGAGGGCTCCGTGTCAATCACCCCCGTGAGGTGGCGGCTTTCCAGGCTGGACAGGAAGGAAGCAAGCGCAGCTCTGTGCCAAACTTCCTGACACCCACACAGACGCACAATAGGAGTGCCGGCCCTTTTGGGACAGAGTGTGGCATGAAACGGCAGCAACATGCTGCGTTGTTTGTCAGGGCTGGGGAAAATGTTTTTCTGTTTCTGTGATGGCTCAGCAAAATGATCTGGTGATGTGTTTTAAGTAAAGGATCAGCCATTAAAACAGGTTTTATACCCTCCCAAAAAACAAGCTGGGTTAACTATGCAGGTCATTCACTGCAGTTTTAGCGACTGAGATACAAAAATGTAATTTGTGCTATTTTTTTTTTTTTTTTAATTTTGTTTAATTACAGACATTTTGTGGTTTTAAATGCATTACAACAGTATTTACACCCCTTGAACTTTTCTACATCATACTACAACCATAAAGTTATGGTTTAGGGTTTTTGTTAAATTTTCCTTTTACAAAAAAAAATAAAAAAAAAATCAAACAACAAACCCTGAAAAGTGTTGCATGCATTTGTATTTAGCCCCCTTTACACGAAACTTCTAAATAAAATCCAGTGCAACAAACTCATTCAGAAATAATTAATTCAAACCACAGAGTTTAGAGAACATTGAGCCTCCTAACCTGCAAGCAGAACATTTTGTGTGGCAGAAACCTAACACTACACATCACCTTGAACAGTCCATCTCCATCTGATCTTTGTCAACGTCGGTTGCACTTCAAAGAAAAATGGTAAAAGATGTGGAGACATATCCAAATTAACTTGCAGCTGTAACTACAGCAAAGGTGACTAAATATAAAAGCATGCCATACTTTTCAGATTTTTATATGTAACACATTTCTAAAAACCATGTCTCATTTTTCTTTCACTTCACAATTATGGCTCTAGACTGAGCTGGTCTGCCACATATAATCCCAATGACCTGAACGTCAAACTGCAATTCAGAGGAGCAGCTGATAGTGAGGAGACATCCATCCAGATGCATTGCTATGATAACAGATTGGGTTCCTGTAAGGCAGTACTGTGGAACCTCGCTTCTCACGTTACCTATAAAACAGACAATGATACTGAAAACATAGCTTGTCATCATATAACAGAGGAGGACAGGCGGCTGAGTGAGACCAGTGAGGATTGGGGCGCAGGCTGCAGCCGCAGCCCCTCACACCTCATCACATGCGATCACTCACTTTATGCAGGGATTCTGGAGGTAGCTGAGACGCCTTGAACAGCTCCGCCACTTTGCTGGACGACAGCTTTCCCGAAGCGTCCGTCTGGCACAGAGCGTGGAGACCTGAGTAATACCTCTGCTCATGTTCCGTCAGGGAGATCAAACTGCCCCCAGAAGCCGCAGCGGATTCCTGATCCATTCCCGGGGGTGACGCATGGAGGGATCCGCTGGAGAAGCGCTTCTGCAGACAAACGGATCAGTACATCCTTCCTCCAGGCTGCGGCGCCTGTTTCAGCTCCGGGGAAACGAGGGTTTGGCAAACAGCGGAAGGTATCAGCACCAACAAGAGTGAATCCCAGTGGAGACACACCGCCAGCTCGGCTCAGGTTTGTCCACTCCCACCGCCTATTGTGACCGATTGTAGCACTACCGCTCTGTGCCTGATGGGGGCGACAGAGCACAGGAAATAAAAGCCCCCTTCCCTTCTCCCCTCCCCCAACAACATAAAGATTTTTTTTTTTTTTTAAATTCTGCTGGTATTGTTCAGTTTTTACAATTTATTACATCATAACAGCGCAATGTTTGACGTGTATTTTACTGTGATATACAATGAAAATTATGAAGGGAAACAGAAATCACATAACATATTCTGTTGTAACTTGAAATTGTATTGTTTTTCAGAAAAACAAAAAAATCTGACATATTTTAAGCATTTTTTGTTTATCCTCGCCTAATGGGCTTGTTTATCTAATTCTCCTCTGCGCAGGATCTTGAATCGTATGTGCATTTTTTGTCTGAAGAAAAATATTGATTTTGTTCATGAAAAAAGGCCTCTTTTATGTAAAAAAAAAAAAAAAAAAAAAAAAGAAAAAGAAAAAGTGTAAAATAAAATACCGTGGTAGGTAACAGAGACACAGCAATTCTTTTAGCCCAATCGTTGGCATGGAGTTTACTATGTAGTCCTAATCAAAACAGAACCCACTAATCTAAAGTATGATGACAGATTCAATGAGTCAACAATCTCTGTTTTATAGATTTTAATTGTAAACTTGAAAACCTGTCAAACTGCAATAATTTTTGATGTAAAATAACAGAAACATTATTTTCCAAAAGACTGTCTGTCTTATATAAGTAAATGTGTTAAAATACTAAGTGCTAAGGTGGTTGGCTGGAGTCCAGCTTTCCCATCACACTACACTGACAGACGCTAAACCCCACATCGCCTTCAATTTGAATATCAGTGTGTGAATGTGTGTGTTTACATGTTTGGACGGGTGATTGTGCATTGTGGTGTAAAAGTACAATGAGTAGTCTTTAGTTTAATTTAGAAGAGAGAGATAAATATGCATTTTCTATCTGTAAACATTTATGTATAGCAGGTTACAAAATATGAGTTTAGACTATCCACCAATAATTAAGTAAATAAATATCAATGTGACAGTTTAAAATCTGTCATATTAAAAAGAATTACTTTGTGTAACAATATGTTTCGCATTAAAACAATGCCGAAATGACCTTGGAGAAGCAATCTAAAAATAGTTGCCATGACGATCTCTAGGATTTAGAGTTTCTGTGTATTCCTGCTTGCATTTCTGTTTCAGTTTTTACTATATTTTGTTTATGATCATTTTCTGTTTTTCCTGATTTAGCCAGCACCTTCCTTCATTGTTTCAGCTCTTTGCTCTCCCTAGGCTCTCTCTCATCTGCCCACTAACTCCCCTCAGTCAGAGTCAGACCCTTTTTACCGTTAGGCCCAGTACTTTTGAACTCTAACCCTTACACATTTGTCTCTGGATATGGTAAGGCCCTCCAGTGCGTGTGCTGAACAAATGCTGTTGAAACATGAGCCAAAAATAGTTCATGCTTTGGGTTACAGAATGCATGAAGTGCTCAACAAGATTGGAAGAGAATTATACACAATGGTTTCCATTTTTCAGTGAAAGTGACACCCAGTGTAACTAAAAATTCATTCTTAAAGACAATGACATCAACAGAGTTACAAATAATACAGATAAAACTTACATTTTTCACAGGCTGAGTAGAATAGCTGGAATGGTTGGAATTTTGACTTGGGAGTAAAGAACACTATTGTTCCTGTAATTTGATGCTTTAACCAGCCATGTGGAGCACTGTGCAGTACTTTGCAGGAGTATTCATACTCCTTAAAGTTTTTCCACATTTTGTCACATGATTGCCAGATTAATTATTGTATGTTTAGGAACATTATATATTATAAACCAACATCAAGAAACACATAAGCATGAAACTGAATAACTTTACATTTATGATTACAATGATTTTCAACTGTTTTTTTTTTTTTTTTTTTATGAATAAAGATCTGAAAAGTGAGAGGAGCATCTGTATTCAGCCTCCTTTTCTTTGATACCCCAAAATAATATCTAATTTACCCAACTGCCTTCAGAAGTTTAAGTGGTAAATAGAGTCTACCTGTCTGTAATTTAACCTCAGTATAAATCCATCCAGCAGCATCATGCCGTGGGGACCCTTCTTCACCAGGGATACAAAAGCTCAACAGGACAAGGGGTGTTCAAAATGTGACCATTTCCGGCTCTTGGACAGATTTTCTGAGCTGACTTGACCTCACCCATTTATTAAACCAGGCTAAATAAAGCAAGACATTTTGAAGAAAGAATGGCCCATTTCCTGTTTCTGTTGCTGAAAATACACACAATAAATGTGGATGAAGGAAAAAAACAATAGGGACATTGTGGATTTTGTCCTTTATTTTAAACAGAGCAAACATGCAAGACCATTTTTTTGTTGTCAAGTCGCAAAGATTTACAGATCACTTCTCACCAGAAATCACCCTACTTTGTTCCTTTCATTGAAATATATTTTTATATTGATTAGCAGGTAAAAATTAAAAATTGTTTAATAAAATTGATTTGATTTTTAATTAATAAAAAAATGTAATTTTTCCAACTACCTTCAGCTTGACAGTTTTGGCCCCCGTGATTAAAAGTTTGGACACCTCTGAATAGAGAGTGGAAATAACTTGAAAATGGGCAGAAGTGCATTTCCAGCTGGACAACAACACTAAACACACAGCCAGAGATACACTTAAATGGTTTAGATCAAAACGTAATTATGGCTTAGAATGGCCAAGTCAAAGACCAAATTTGTGGCATGATTTGAGAACTGAAGTTCAAAGGCACTCTCCATGAAATCTGACTGAGGTTTTTTCTACACAGCTATGCATGACTTTCTGTTGGTCTGTCACTTTGTGGCTGAAATGTGACAAAATGTGTACTGTACTGTAATGAGTACTGTAATAATGTTAACACTACTTCATCATCTTGGGTGTTTCCTGTTTTCCGTAAAACATTTTATTGGAGCAAAGATCTTTTATTGTTGGTTCACAGTTTGGTGGTTAGTACAGTCTGCTCTCACTGGAATGTAACTTGTAAGGCCCAAACTGGATCCCTGTGTCAGCACAGTATGTTTTTAATGACTGAAAAGCAGAAATCATGATAAAGTAGTTAAAAAATTAACTAAAAGCTGTCAATGTGAGATGGATGATTAACTTTTAATTTACATAACTTCTGCTCTAAGAGATTTTCTGCTGTCTAGTAGGTTTTTTTTTTTTTTTGTTTTGTTTTTGCTTGTTTTGAACCTGCAGAGCTCACAGAAAATGTGATGTGTATGCTTTGAAACAGATAATAAATCTAGATCAGAGGCACTAGCAAGGAGAACCAGAACAGTACAACATGTCTCTGGCATAAGAAAAACGCACAGTCTGACTCAAACAATCGATGTGCTCCTGGGAGCTGCATTCAAACCTCATTAGAAATGCAGCTTCTGTCTTAATAAAATTAGTAAGCAGGTTTGGTCAGATGCTTCAATGCCTTGCCTGATAGCTTTATCAGAGACAGAGTGTAATTTCCAGAAAACAGGCTGAATATTGCTACTTTTTATGAAAAGGTGTGGAACTCTGGGTGACACACACACTTCTGAGCAAAGTAAACTGAAGCAGATTGAGCAAAGTGTTTTTTTCCTCCAGTAGGTCAGCCTCTCTTGCATTGTTAGTAGACTCTCTTTAGCTACTCTGGGAAGTCTGAACAAACAGGAGCCCTCTTTAGCTGTATACATGTAGAACAGTGCAGAGGCTGCCATTTCCTTAGAGGAAGACAAAAGACTTCAGGTGTGTCCTGGATTAACCATTAAACATAAGCTTTATCCAGTTAAGTTCCTGCTGACCACCTGAAAACACCGAACACTCGGAGTTTCACCTGCTTTGGTTTGTTTCTTCCTGGAAAATGTTGGAAAGGATCTTTTTCTTCCTCTGCTTGCCGTCTGTTTTGGCTGCACAGCTTTGCAAACCAAGTAAGTGATTAGTTAAATTCCAACTCTTCGTGAAATAATCTCACTTACATTTTACATATTACTGACATTAAACTATCATACTCTAAATGAACCCCATTCTGAGACATTATTATCTTATTATTTTCTCCGGTCAGTGTGGAATTCAGTTTCTAATCTCTCTTTACTTGGAACACAGTCAGATTAGGGACATAACTCAGATGTTTGCCTCATAATAAACAGTTACATTACTTATCAACAATGGTAGCAAAACCTACATTAGTTCACATTTGCTCTGTAAGACTGATTGAGGCTGAACAAGTTGTTAAAATTATATTGAATTCACCTAAAAGTTCTTGAATTTGGACACAGAACATAATTGACCAACTGAAGCTGAGCAGTTCATCTAAAATCTGGGACAGAAATTGCAAACATTCATTAAAAATACATTTTCTTCTTTCTTTCTTTTTTATTTATTTATTTTGCTTCAGATGCTGCCGAGGGCTTCAAAGTTCGACTCAGCATCAAAACCGCTCTGGGAGATAAAGCTGTATGTTTATATTTTTATTTTACCATTTCTTCTTAAAAAGTCTTAGTCTGCTGATTACATGAAAATATATGTAAATATTGTGCTTGCCTAAAGTGACTCCCCGAACTTGAATTCGTATCTGATAGATCCCAAGATAAAAATGGATTCTAGGGGCGTTTGTGTCATATGATCAGCAGAACGTGCCTACCTATCTCAAGATGCAAAGAGCAGATGACAAGAGGGTGTATAGCTTCTTTATGGACACCTTTTTCACAACTATTTCATGTTGTCTAATTCTTGTTTTCATTTAGATTAAAAAAAAAAAATCTGTTGAAAGTTTGACATCTTTCAGTCATTAATCCTCTCCAAATTTACTCTAAACAGGTATCAGGCATGGTTGGCCCATTTGATAAACCCCAACCACCTTTCAACTGCGTTTAGAGATCAGTTCCTGCAGCTAAAAAAGCAACACTTGGCATGTCTACAAAGTCAGTTTTTTGCAAAATACATTGCTTTCATTCATTTGAAGGAGGTATTTTGTATCTCATCTACACTGATGTCCTCAGCATTTATAGTATAAGTGTGTTTACCATTACTATTTTTGGTATTTAACTACTGAAAGGTATCTTAAGACCCCATACTTCATAAGCTCCCATCCGATACCACCTCTGGTCATCTTTTTTGTCTGAGCAACAAAATTTTCCTTAGGAAATCATATCTGATTAATGATGCTGTTCAGACCCTCATCAAATCAATATTATTTAGGAATCATCGCTCAAAGACTCTTTGGGTGTGTCTTTGGAGGTTTTCCACCATCAGCCTCACAAGACTTTTCCCCATTTGTCAAAACAAGCTCAATCAGCCACAGTGGTTTCTGTTACTGTGAATCAGCCTTTAAATTATAGTTTAAATCACATATTAGTCTAGTGATTACCCCTTGAATATTTTCTTCTTTTAATTTAACCTCACCAGTTCATGCTATTGCACAAAATCTAAATAGATCTTTATCCGAATTACCAGCGGGGATACCAGACAACAGGGAAATATACTTGAAATTAGATTTGGGTAGTCTTGAGTATGGAGTTCCACAAAATTTTGTCCTTGGCCCTATATTTTTGAGAACTTTTTTTTACGTCTCTTATATAATCTTTTAAGATGGTTTAAGATGATTTATCATTGCTATTCTAAATTCAGCTTTTAACTACTTTTAAACCCCAGCATGCTGCAAAAGTTTCAGTCCTACAGAACTGTTTGAAAAGCATACCATCCTTGTTGTCAGGTGATTTCCTCCTTTTGAATCAGGAGAAAAAAAGATTTTCATGGTTGTGCTCTTTATAGGTTGGTTCCAAAAATTGCCAGGGAGCAGTGTTCACATTCTGCTCATATTAAAACAACAATTTAAGATTTAGTTTTGATGGTGATTTACTGTTCAAACCAAATGTAAAAAAAAGTTTGTTCATGCTCAGCATGGTCAGCAAATCAAAATCTTTCAGCTCATCACAGCAGGTGCATCCATCTGGAAAGAAGCCATCTGTCCTGTTATCTGTATGCAGTTCAAAATCCAATATTAGAGTTAGGATCGGTTGCATACGTGAGAAACATCCTTCAGTGGAGGCAGCCCATGAGTTGGAGGGATGCTGGATCTGTTTCTAATGAATTCTGCCTTTTCATTTTAGGTTTCTCACTTTGTGAAGTGATTTGAAAAAATAAGCAAGGAAAAAAAAATGTATGCATGGCATGGGTAATTTGCACATTTGTGTACAGACCATTAAAGCTGAGCAATATGAAGCCATAAACACAACATGAACACAGCAACTTTATAGGAGCATGTGTCATGGCCAATGAAAGCACTCAAGCGAAAGAAAATGAAAAAAACATGTCAGAGGAAGTATCGAGCTGTTGAAAAACTGCAGTCTTCTGTCGTGAAAACACATTTCACAGTGAAAGCTAGATGTCTTCCTCAAAACACTAAACTTTTTATGTTTTTCACTGTGAGAGAGAAGTCAATGTAAAACAACTTTTCCTGTTTGTTTTGCTGGTATCAAATTCAAAATGAATATTATTTTTTTAAAAGACTAACCAAATATGTACATATGAATATTTTCTTTGCACCTTTCCGAAACATTTTCATGTGAAAACCATTTTACTCTTTTGATCAAGTTTTACAACACAGAAATGTTTGAGTCTTATCCAAAATTCTCATAAAATACATGTGTTCATAATGTGTAAGGACAAAGTCCATGCTATCACCTATAAATCTTCGTGTCTTTAATGAAAAAACAGCTCATTTTCTTATCTGGTTCATATTACAGTATGAGTGGAATAGAAATCAAAGGTTCCTTTTCCAAGCAGCCATTGCTTTTGCCATGAGACACCGCTTGGAACAAGAATTTAAGTAAGAATCCTCCCACATGCTTGTTTTTAGGTTTTATTTAACCTTTATGAGATCTCTCAGTCATGGTTTGTGAGGGTGATGTGATGTTTCTCATCTTGTGTCCAGCGTGTCAAATGTCCTCGTGTGTGATGAGACTCCCAGAGTGTCCTTTTGGTTTGTGGTGACGTCACCTGACGACCCCTCGCGTCTTGTAGACAAAGAAAATGTGGAGTTGGCTGTCAGGTAATCACATAACTACATGATTCAGAGACGTAGTTGGTTTGTTAAACATGTGCACATTTAAAGCAGACAATAACATAAGACAGTTTTTTTTCTCACCATCAGATTTTAATCAAACTAAACTTTTCCTGTTTGAGATCAGTTAGGATCAGTTAGGATTGGTTGCTAAAGGTCAGAATGAAGAGATAATATTTGTGATTTTTTTTTTTTTACTTTCTTCTTATTCATGGTAGAACTGCCTCTTAAGCTGTACGAGTTTAATCATCTTTGAGTGACCTTCCAGAAGCTTCTTATAATAGTTTGCTGGAATTTCCATCTATCCATCCCTTGAACAACAGAGCTCCTTAGACATAGGCTGAGAAGCCACCCTATCTCCAGCCACCCATTAAGATGCTAATCCCAGCCGCTTGTATCCAGGATCTTATCCATTTAGCCTCTATCCACATCTCTTGACCATAGGTGAGGAGCGGAACACAGACAGATTAATAAATCAAGTTTTAATTTTTTTGGCTCAGCTTTTTTTCACTGGGAAAGATTGAAACATCACTGGCATAAGCACAGACGAGGCCCTATTCGCTCTATCCCAGTCTCAGCAAGCTCAGCTTTTTGCTGTGAATACAGGAACATCTATAGCCCTGGTTCTAAAGATAGGATAGTCCTTAAAAGCAACCTAGGTGCCCCATACAGTAATCCTTCACAAAATAACTTCAGGAACATGGTCATACACCTTCTCCAGATCTACCAAAAAGCCATGGACCGAACAACCAAACTCCAAGGACCCCCTCAGCAGTTTCTAGACAGCTAGGAGATCTAGAAGATCTGGTCCACTGTTCATGACTGGGATTAAAGTTAGACTGCACTTCTGGAGTCAAAGGTTTGACTTCTACTATTGCAACTTTTTCACAAGTCCTCAAACGCTACCCGCACCACAGAGGCAATTGTGACATTGTGACTTCGTCCATTGGCCAGCAATATCCTCTATCTTACAAGAATAGTTTATAAATCCAAATAAATCTAAATTTTAATTTGGAAAAAAAAAGCTTTCTTTGCTGTTCTGAGGTGTGGTAAAAGCATAACAGCAGCAAAACAAAACATGTTGCTGGAGAGCTCAGAAATGTTAAGAACCTGGAGATTGTTTGGACAGCATTTCTCTGATCAGTAGATTCAGCAGTGGCAATTATCTCCCATCTGTCTTTGCCTTGTACTTTCACCTACGTCTGCATTCAGTGTCCCCCCTACCTAGACAGAAAAAGGAGACCCATGACCTATTCAGTTTGCTGCAACTATTTATGATGTCATCACTTTATGTGGAAACATAACTTCTTTTCTTCTTTGTCCAAAAGAGAATCCAGGAACCGTATCAACAACATCCTCCTGCTCAATGATGCAACTCTGGAGTTTGTTGGCGTCCTGCCCACGCTGGCAGTTCCGGTTGAACCCGCGACCCCTTCGTGGCTCATTGTGTTTGGGGTGGTGATAGGTATAGTTGGTGCCGGCATCGTCTTTCTGCTCGTGTCCACAGTGCTCCAAAAGAAATGGTGAGTTGCTGATTATGGATGGATTAGGCTGATTGTTGTGATTAAGTCTGCTAACTTGAGGCTGATCCTGTTTGGTTTCTACTCCAGCAAGAAGAAGAAGGAGGGAGACGGGGAGGATGATGATGAAGAGGCGCGGGTAAAGAGTGACGCTAGAAGTGAAGGTGTTTATAACTCTTCATTCTCAGAAGATGAACCAAACACACAAATGTAAAAAAAAATTTCTACAAAATACGTCTTCCATGTAAATAGCTGAGATGGGAAAATAATATTAAGTTGCTCTCTGTAAAACTTGTTGGACACAGTAATTTTTTAGTAATGTGCAAAATCATAATATTAGTAAGGAACTAATTTTTATGCTTTTATTTTTGTTCTTGGATATTATTAGTAAAGCATGTACTTTTATTCCTGCCAACCCTAGCACTTAAACTATTCTTTCATTCTTATACTTGTTCTTTATTAAAATACATTGTCTTATGTGCGCTGATATCTGAATCTAAATTAAAGATTTCTCTGTAACATAGTGTCTGTTATAAAAACAACTGACTGCATTAACCACTTAACACAGGAAGCTAAAGAGGTGAAAGAGGCTGTGGGTTTTCTAGGTGAGGGAGAAATTGTATTGAATGTGCTTTCAGTATACAGACATTAAGCATGCTCTTCATTAGTTTTCAGATCACATTTCCACATTTCATTATGGTACAGCCACAAACTTCAATGTTCTGGATTGGATTTTCATGCAGCAGAGCAACACCAAGTGGTGCACAATGATACATGCTTTAATTCAAAAAATTTGTCATGACTCCGCCACAGATTTTCTGGGGTGTGTTTGTACCCACTTTGAACATCTAGAAACTGACGTTTTTGGCAACTTATTGACAAAGTAACTCAAGGTCAGTCAGATTGGATGAAAAGAATGCCACTTTTCAACTTTTGACGAAGATTCTCAGTTAGATTTACGTGTGTCTATTTAATATGAATATTATCTTATCTAAACCATTCCATTGCACCTCTGGCTGTTGGTTTAGGGTTCCCCTGGTGAAAGTTATGCTTTCTCCCCAGTCTTAAGATATATAAAGCCTTTAACAGGATTTCTTCCAGCATTGTCCCATATGCAACTCTGTCTATCTTCTTATCAACTTCGATAAGCATCCTCCAGAGCGTGATGATGGCACTAAAAGCAACTGAGTAGAGCACCTGTCCCCTTCATCTGTGGTTCTAAATGTTTAGGAGTGTGTGGTGTGCAGAGTGGGTCCCCCAGAGGTTGGGGACCCCTGCCATACATTGCTGCATGGCTTGTTGCAAACTGCAGAGGACAAGGCTTTCTGTCAGCACTGGCTTTCTTCTTGACCAAGACATCTGAGGGTGTCACAGAGATTCATATTCATAGATTATTATTGTTATCTATGTTATTCTATGTTAATCTATGTTATTCATAGATTAAATTACAAACAGGTGAAAGGCAGCAGCTTTCACTGAATTACATTTAGAAGTATTGAAGTAATAGGGCACTGTGTACAAATGTACGCCACACCTTTCAGAGTTTTATTTGGGAAAAAAAATTGAAAAATTCTTCCACTTCATAATTATGTACTACTTTTTGTTGGTCTATCATATAAGATCACAATAACATACACCAAAGTATGTGGTTGTCATGTGACAAGATGTGAAAAAGTTAAAGGGGTATTAATACTTTTGCAAGGCGTTGCATACATCAGAAAGAGTCCAAGTAAGCTCAGTGGAAAACGTAATATGTCTTCTACTACACTGCCCCCTTCTGGTGGTTTGTGATAGCGCAACATCAAGAGAGAGGAACCCACTGGACTTTATAACATCTAAAAACTGAATAAAGCTCAGTTTTTAATACTTCAAGTGTTATTATTGCAATTCAGCTATTACAATTATTTTGTGAACTTATTTGTGAATGTCTAGAAAAGAGAACAAAACGAGAAATCAGCAAATGAGAAAAGGAAACGACATGACATCGGAAGATTTTTTTTTTTTTTTAATACAAAGAAAGTCAGGTTTAATCACTGCATATGCATCACTGCATCACATCCTCGAAGTTCAACTGTTTTATTCGAAAGAGAGTTTCCCTTTAGGTCCTTTTGAGGATGGTGGTGACTAACTCTGCCTTGTTGTTCATCCTGAGTCAAGAACTGTTTGAGAGCCTGATTGAGAAAATAGCTGTAGGGTGGGGAGTAAAATTGCATATAACTCAGCAAATCTTTTGCAACTGATGCATGGATGCCAACAATCTGCTACTCCTAATAAAACCTAATATCCAGATTTTTCAAAATCTAAACTCAGTTTAGATATAGTTTGTAATCCAGAGAAAAATCTGTCATGGTAAACTTTTCTAATTGTTTTGAAGTTTTTTTTAACTGAAGCTTTTTTTTAAATTCCAGATGATCTGTACATTTTAAAAAACAGCTTCCAAGCGGTCATGCCTCTGGTAGCATCACAGAAGGCATAAGGCAACAGATGACTTTTGAGCACCTTAATTTGTTATTCTTGCATATTTTTAATCTAATTCATCAATCAGAGGTTTTTGTGTTCTGTACGTCTGCAAAAAAAATATCTGAACCATATGCGAGAGGCCTGCATGGGTTTCAGGAAAATGTGACAATAAAACAGAGGAAGAGGACAGTGGAGGAATTAAAATGGTAGATTTCGCAAAGATATTCAGTGATCATGTCAAGTTCTAAAAAAAAGACATGGTCTGGTTCACAAGTTTCATTAAGATGATTTTCAAATAATGATGTTTCTTATAGGACTATTACATCCCTTCTGATTATGGAAATACCTATACCAACATCATTACACCATAAATCATGGAACTATTTAAAGGGTTAGTTCAGATTTTTAAAGTGAGCTTCAGCAAAGTTAATATCCGTAATAGTTCCTTTATCAGTATTAGAGAGATATCATAACTGTGAGCTTGTTGCAAAAGTAAATCCTGTTGGTGGAAGCTAACAGCCAAATCAGATGTACACCATCCGTTTTAGCTGACTTTAAGCCGTTTTAAACTCCAAAACTAAAATGTTCATATCACTGGGAGATAATGCAATATTAGTGGATATTAACAGTAAAACATTTCCCAACAGACTGTTGTTAAGGTGCTGTTTTGTTCAGCCAAACAACGTCCTTATTTCTATGTGGAGATACTTTGTCTGACCTATTTGGCTGTATCGATCCACCAGAGCTGTTCATCGCACCATCAGTGTGATGTAGGTAGGCCAACAACAAAGTCGAGTTTTTGCCTAAATTTTGCAGCAAGCATCAAATTGGATTTTTCTTTTCTAAAACCTCTCTACAATATGACATCTTTCCACTACAGATAAGCTATTATTACTAACGATTACTGATATTATCTTTACAGAGCCTCACTTCAAAAAATCGCTAAAGGCAGGGTTTCAAATTTCTGAGTCCAACTCCAACTGAACTCCTTTACAACGCAAATGCTTTAGAATCGGTGCTAAAACCTGTCTAAAATCACATGTGCCCCGTCATGTTTTGCATTGACAGCTGACTATTCTTGTGCCTCTTGTGATGTCGTCAACCCAAACAAACACAACACAGAAGTAACAGGAGTTTTTTTTTTTTTTGGATGAACTTTATTAAAAAAGGATCTTTTGCAAAATCCTGCAGTTTAAACCTATACTTGACCACCTAACTGTGATTTTTATGTCTATGTATGTATGTTTGTTTGTAAAAAGTAAAAATACCACTGGACTGTTTCTTTAATGTGGTGAGGATTAGTTTTGTGAAATTTCTGTTTCAAAACTTTTGATGTGAGTCACATCAATGTCTGTATTTTAATCCATAAACCTTGGTTTACAATCTGCATGGACCCTGGAGCAACAATAATCATCTCTGTGAGAAATGTGCTGAGTCAGAAATATTTCTGAATTATCCTTCTGGGTGAAATGGAACGAATGGTGCCAAAACAACCAACTAAAGCAGAAAATCATGAATAAATATATCTATCCATTAAATCTTCCAACAGGTTTTTTTGACAACACATTTTATTGTCTGTTTAACACATTTCTCAATGTCACTATAGGCTGGAAGAAATCACAACCACAACGGTTCTTTAGAGCAAAATGAAGCTTTATGAGCTGAAGTGACAAAATCCATACACACTGCTTTTTTTTAAATCCACAACAAGCTCAATGAGAAAAAGGCTGTGAGTCCTCAGGACCATCCTCCCTTCTCTGATGTGTCCACCCTCGATAGTTTGGCACGGTTCCTCAGGCTCTCCAGTGTAAGCACCGCATGGCAGGAATATTTTGGTTAAATCCATCATGGTGTCCCTTTCTTATGACGGATTAAGTTTTAACGCAAAGAGCTATGTTGACCTTTAGGTGGCAGCATTGTCCTGTCAGTTTATTTCGACTGACCCAACACAGACTTGCTTTAATAACCACAACTGATCTCCCTTTTAAACATAAACAACACCTTTTTTTTTTATTATACATTTGAATTTCAGTGTTTCTATTTTGTGGTATTTTATGCTTGTCTGACAACTGTTGAGTTGATATATGAGGTTAAGATCAACATTAGTTCAGTTTGACATTAAATGTGTTCCTTTGTGAGCTCAGCTGGTCATTTCCAGCCATATTTTCTAGTGCAATCCACAGTCTGCTGCATTATGTCTAAAGATGCCCATGGCGTCCTGACAATGAGCTGTGTGGTGACAACTGTGGCGTGATTTGGCCCTCATCCTTGTCTCTGCATTTTTTTTTTTTTTTTTTTTTTTTTTTTTTTTTTGTGAGGATGCAAAAAATTGTGCCTTCGAAATTAGTCTGAAAGCCTTCCAATCCTATTAGACCGACAGATGATTAAGAGCTGAATTCCCACAGCGGAAGAAGAGTGGGAACAATTGCAGGGAGGCAAATTCGTTTTTATCATATTATTGAAAAATAATGTCATTATTTTAATAACTTATTCCAGCACCTTTCTAAATAATGAATCCGTTTTAAAATTGCTTTAAAAATGAGTCACAGTCAGAGATGTGAATAACATCAACTATTCTCTGAGCAAATGAATATTTTTCTTGTTGCCTGCATCTTGGGCCTGTCAGAAGAACAATGTCTCTGCGTTCTGTGTTGCATAAATCTCTTTACAAGTAGGTGAGGAAGCCTCTGAGGTAATTCCAGTCACACAATAGGGGAATATAAATAGTTTTTGTGTGGGTGAACATCATTTAGTGCATGTCCTCAACATTTCAATAACTAAAAATCAAACACTTCATTACCGCTTCTTGTGTCCAGTAAACATCAAGGGCCCAAAAACCTTTCTATTCAACAACAGCCACAGCTGAACTTGATGTTTATCTACACATGGATGCTAATTACTTTTCTTTAGCAAGAACACAAGCATCTCTGATAGACTCAGTCTAGTGATTGTTACCTTTAATAGTGAACAGATTTGTTTGGACATTTTTTTTTATAGAGCAACAAATTGTACAGTTAATGTATGATGTTATACTCAGCTGGAGAGGACTTACAGTACCTTAAAAAAGTATCTGCCCCCCCTTAACCTACAGCCACAAATTTCAATGTGATTTTGGGGGATTTTATGCGATAGACCAATAAAAATAGAGCATACCTGTAAAGTGATAGGAAACTGTCACATATTTTTCACATTTCTTTGAAAATCGAAAGGTTTAGTATGCATTTATGATCAGTCAGTACTTCACAGAACCAGTAATTGCACGTGAAGGTCTTCTGGGCTGAGCCTCTACCAGCTTTCCACATCTAGAGACTGACATTTTTTTTCCCGTTGTTCTTTTCAAAATAGCTTAAGATCAGTCAGACTGGACTGACCGTGTCTTTAAACAGCAATTTTCTTGTCACAGTTTCTTGGATTATGAATCTGTGACAAGATTGGACTTTGGCTGAGCCATTATGACAAAAGAACATGCTTTGAGCTAAACTACTCCCACTGTAGCTCTAGCTGTATGTTCAGGGTCGTTGTCCTGCTGGAAGGTGAACGTCTATTGCCCCAGTCTCAACTCTTTTGCAGCTTCTAACATGGTTACTTCCAGGATTGTCATGTATTAAATTTCCTGTATCTCTCTATGAACTCTGACTGACTGCTCCCACCAAGGCCAAACATTGGGATGGTGGGTTCAGGGTGATTTGCAGTGTTCCTTTCCTACCAGATATAGTGTTTTGCACATAGGCTAATGAGATTGGTTAAAACAGATCAGAGTCCCCCTCACACGATAACTGTGTTCCCAAAATAGCTCACGGTAAACTTTAAATGGGATTTCTTACAGCTTTCTTTTAAAAACAGCCCCTTTTCTGCCTCTTTTTCAGTTAATGACCAAATTTGTGGAGTGCACAAATAAATGTGGTCCTTTGACAGATTTTACTACCTGAGCTGTGGCTCTACCATGGGCCTCTTTATTCTTTTGATTATGGCCATGTCTTTGTAAGTTTGCAGTTGTACCATACTCTTCCCAAGTTCAGATAATTGATTGAGCAGAGCTCTGTGAGATGTTCAAAGCTCTGGCTATTGCCTTATGTCCTACCCTGCTGTGTTTCATGGTCTTCATGAGGCTGTTTGTTCACTAGTGTTTTTTAATAAGCCTCTGAGCTGGACTCATATTGAGGTTAAATTACATACATTTGAACCCTATTTATGAATTAAGTCTGGATTGGTATAGCAATAACTGCACACCGCACATTTCAGAGTTTTATTTGTCAAAAACCTTTCAAAACTTTGCATCACTTTACTTCACAATTCTGCATAATTTTGTCGGTCTATCACATAAAATCTCAATAAAATGCACTGAAGTTTGTTGCTGTGAGGTGAAAAACTATGAAAGTTTTTGTAGTGTTTTATATTAAAAAAAGGGATTATTTATATCTTTAACTTTTAAAGCCCCATGTGCGTTATTAATGGTTAATGTGAAAAGTGACAGGTTCCCGTTTCTAAACCCAGTGAAAGTGAAAACTACACACTGATCTGATTGCTGCACAGATCTTCGCTACCAGTGGCCTTGATTCTTTACGTCAGGGAGAAAATAAAAGCTTATTTGTGTCAGAGGCATTTTTTGTCACCCCTGTTGTGTTTAAAATCCATCATTATCAAAGATTTCACTCTTCTCTCAAACTCGTCTTGTACTGGGCTCTAGAAATCCCATCTCTGCAGTTGTTTTTCTTTACTCTCACTTTGTCTTTGAGTCTCAGTGTGAGCAGTTTCTGCAGTCTCACCACCCTCTTGCGCCTGTGTCTTCTTCTCCTTCTGCCTTTCTCTGATGATCTCCACCAGCCTCTGAAACTTCTGGTTTAGCTCGTCCATCCCTCCCGCCGCCCTCTCGTTTTCCTTCTCGCCGTCGCTCTCCAGCGAACTTAGCGACTCTGCCCTGGAGTCGCGGCCCTCGAACTCATAAGTCTGCAGTGAGTCGTAGGGCGGCTGTGACAGATCAGAAGTGACCCGGTCCAGATGGATATTGAGGAGCTCTTCCATCCGGAGGGGTTGTGGGTTCGGGGCTTCGGACGTCGAGGCTTTGTTGTTGCCAAACAAACCCCCTGGTGAGGTCAAAGTTTGTGGGGTTGTGTCTTTCTCCTTCAGAGATCCCATATTCAGTAACTGCAACCCACTTCTGCTAGTCCCGTTAATGCACACCCCCATCCCGCCTGGGTTCAGCGAGCCCACTATGCTGTATGTGTCTCCTTTGATGTAGGCAGGGGAGTTTACGCTGCTGATTTGGCTGCTGGTTGAATAATTTTGCTCTGAAATGGAGGGAATGGAGGAATCAGTATCAATGTCATCCACAGTGGTGCTGGTGGCTCCAGTGCTGATCTGGGTCTGGGATGATCCTGGTCGGCCCTCTTGCTGGTTTGATGAGAAGCTGGTGTGACTCTGGCATGAGGACTCGTAGGTCAGATCTGCTGTGATGTTTGCCGCTGCTGGCTCTGTTCCTGTTGGGCTTAACTGTGAAAGAAGAGGAAAAGGAAACAGTGAGATGAGTCAGTGGAAGCCAAAAAGAAGCTGAAAAATACAACGGCTTGCATAAGTATTCATACCCCTTGAACTTTTCCATATTTTGTCACATTACAACCACAAACATAAATGTATTTCATTGGAGTTTTATGTGAAAGACCTACACAAAGTGGTATACAATTGTGAAGTAGAAAGAAAACTATACATGATTCAAAACATTTTTCACAAATAAAAAACTGAAAGGTGCAGTGTGTAAAAGTATTCAGCCCCCCTGAGTCAATACTTTGTGGAACCACCTTTTGCTGCAATTCCAGCTGCAAGTCTTCTAGGGTCTGTCTTGACCAGCTTTGCACATCTAGTGACTGGAATTTTTGCCCATTCTTCTTTGCAAAACAGCTCAAGATCAGTCAGATTAGATGGAGAGCATTTGTGAACAGCAGTTTTCAGACCTCGATTACACAGATTCTTGATTGGGTTTAAGTCTGCACTTTGACTGGACCACTCCAACACACGAATATGTATTGTTTTAAATTATTATTGTATTATTGTACTATTGTAGCCCTGGCTTTATGTTTAGGGTTGTTGTCCTGCTGGAAGGTGAACCTCTGCCCCAGTCTCAAGTCTTTTGCAGATTCCAACAGATTTTCTTCCAAGATTGCCCTGTATTTGCCCTGTAGTTGGCTCTTTCCATTTCCAGATGATGGATTGAACAGAGCTCCATGAGATGTTCAAAGGTTGGGAAATCTTTTTATAGCCTAAGCCTGCTTTAAACTCCTCCACAACTTTCTCCCTGACCTGTCTGGTGTGCTCCTTGGACTTCATGATGCTGCTTGCTCCCCAATATTCTCTTAACCGACCTCTGAGGCCGTCACAGAGCAGCTGTATTTGTACTGAGATTAGATTACACACAGGTGGGCTCTACTTAGTCATTAGCAACCATCAAGCAACTTCTGAAGGCAATTGGTTGCACTCAAAGAAAAAGGGGCTGAATACTTTTGCACACCACACTTTTCAGTTTTTTTTATTTTTAAAAAATGTTTTGAATCACTTTGTATTGGTCTTTCACATAAAATTCCAATGAAATATATTTATGTGATAGATTTCAAGAGTTGATTTGTGTTTTGATGATAATTATATGAACATAATAAAAACTGAGAATTCTTTTTCTTAGAAAATCTAAATATCCCATAAGACCAATAAAAAGAATGATTAAAACAGATATGATGTGTTAGTGCCTATACAGCCATGGTGAAGACAGTTGACAGTTGTTCAGCAGACAGACATCAACATGTTCAACAAGGTGCATAAGCCTAAAAAAGGTCATTGCCAACGAATCTGGCTGGTCAGAGTGCTGCATCAAAGTACATTTTAGGGCTGCAGCTAACAATTATTTTAGTAATCGATTATTAAATCAATTATTCTGATGATTAATCACAAAAGAAAATTGACACATTCTGCAGATTTTCCATTTAACTACTTAAGTCTACTTTTGCAGGATTAGAAATACATAAGATGATATATATTGATACATAAAATGCAAAAAACAAATAATTCAGTTCCTTTTTAAAATAAGAAAATAAACATTTTATTGCATAAAATGCAATCACTTAGCACTTCTTTTGTGAACGCTTGAGCATTTGTAGCAAAGAATGCATCTGTTGCTAAAAAATACTTCTAACATCAACATGTGAAAAGCTCAGCCCTTTCTGATTGACTTAACATCAATGCAGTGCAGGACCAATCTGTTGACTACTTTTTTGATTAATCGACTTATAATAAGTGGATACTAAAAGATGTTTAATCAGAGATTTTTTTTTATATAGAATTTGAACCAGGTGAAGCTAAAACTATGTCATTGAGGAGTTCTGGGTAGAACATATTTACAGACAAAGAAGGTTTTTCATCTTAAATGCAAAATGTATATATTCTTTGTACAGCTTTGCCTTAATACTGCTCTGAGGGTGCTGTTCTTACAGCAAATGGCATGTTTCTAGAGTTTGTATAATCCAGTTAATCATAAATCAATTACTAAATTAGTTGATGATTATTTCAATAGTTCATTAATCATGATTAATCTGATTAATTGTTTCAACCTTAGTACATTTATAGAAATTAAGTGGAAGGAAAACATACGGTATAGCGGCAGCCTTGAAAGAATTGTGAAGCCCTTTTGAAGAGTTTTTGGGAGATCCACAAAGTGTGGACTGCAGCTCGAGTCAGAGTTTCAAGAACCACCACACACAGATGTATCCAGGACAGAGGCTGAGTTTTGAACCAGAAACAATGTCAAAAGTGCCTCACGTGGGCTAAGGAGAAAAAGAACTGGACTGTTGCTCAGTGGTCCAAAGTCCTCTTTCAGAGGTAAGTGAATTTCACATTTAATTTGGATATCAAGGCCCCAGAGTGTGAGGAAAGAGTAAAGAGGCACAGAATCCGAGTTGTCAGTAATGATTTGTGGAGGCCTGTGACCTGCTGGTGTTGGTGCACTACATTTTTTTCAACTCCATTTCAGGCTTGCTTCTGCTGAAAAGCTTTACAGAGATGCTGATTTTATCTTCCAGCAGGATTTGGCAACTGCCAACACTGCCAACAGCTGCTTTAACGACTATAGCATTACTGGGGTTGATATAAGGTGACCTGAACCCCATAGAGAATCTATGAGTTATGTCTAGAAGAAGATGAAGCACCAGACCCAACAATGCAGACGAGCTTAAGGTCACTGTTAAAACAACCATTACACCTAAATAGAACCACAGGCTTACTGCCTCCATACCACACCACACAGTTCAATTCAATTCAATTCAATTCAATTCAATAGTATTTTATTTATCCCCAAGGGGAAATTACAATTCCAGTACAACCCATCCAGGACAAACAAACAGACAACATGACATAAGACATGGGGAGACGGGTGACTGAGGCTCTGCAGTCTTCACGAGAGGCGCTGCCCTTTCACTAGAAAAGAAAGATACCACATTAGGTAAGAGGAGGAAAAAAAACATATTTCACACTTTATCCTTAGCAGGATACTGCAAAAAACCTCAGCACAAAGAAACAACACACATACGAAACAATATCCTGCGGGGAGCCGGTGAAGGCGGTGTGACAAGACACAGAGCTGAAGCAGGGCAGACAGGGGAGGGTGTGGGAGACAGAGAAAAAGCGTCCTCCTCCACCGAGAGCAGAAAGAAGAGTAATCCATGAAGTAATTCATCCAAAAGGAGCTGTATCAGGATTGAGTACACATTCTGTACAGTACACGTTAGAGTTTAGTTCAGGGCTAAAAAAAATCCAACCTGACCTGGCCCGAGCCCATAGACATTGTGTCCGAGCTCGATCCAACACCACTAATTAACTCTCATTAAAGGCCCGAGCCCGAAGTAAACCCGACATGATATTTCGTGAAAAGCGTCCAAAGACCCAGCATAAAAAAGTAACATTAAAGATTTTAAAAACACAAACTGGGTTATAATTGTTCTGCTATACGTGTAGAATAATTTTGTCCAGGTTTGAAGAATCTTATGTATTTTAGTTTCTAAGCTGTTCCAGTGTGGTCCAGATGCAAAAAAAAAGCACTAAAATTGACTTTTATTGAATTTTAACAAATCAAATAAAGCTTTAAGAAATCTCAAACAGGGTTTTAATAATTCTACTATTATTTTAGAACAATCTAGTTCAGCTTTGACGAATCTAGGTTTGTTAATTTTGGAACTACAGCAGATTAAAGTTGTTAAATGAAGTGAAAAATTAAGCGGAATCGCTCTTTAACCATTTCTGGAGTCAGAAGCTTCAGGTTGAAGCCAACTTAAGCTTCGTATCCCCCTATTGATGCGCTTCCAAGAGGCCTCTCCATTCTGCTAAATAAAAAGTAAAACAATATTTAGCACAGAGAGTTTTAAATTATGCATCTTTAGGAGTTGGTGGAATGTTTTGGTGATTTAATATGCCCTGCATGTCCGAAGTACAACCAAAACAAAAAACAAAAACACTAGGCTAAACATGGTGGTATTTCTGGTTTGTTACACTGAGTTCGGCAGCACTTCCTGCTGTATGGGCATATGTACTACCCACAAGGTGCAGAACATTTTTGCTCCACTTGGAGGGTGACAAATGGTGCAAAACTACAGCCCACGAAAAAAGACGGTGTGGCTTGTAAAGGAGCGGTTGTGACTCACATCAGCAGTTTTGTGTAATTGCATTCACTGACTTGTGTCTGTGTTAAGGAAAAAAAATATTACTAAAATATGTGTATGTGAGAAGATGTTAATACAGGTGTTTGAATTAGTTTTGCTCCAAATGTACTGGACTGAGTGGAGCAAAAATATTAGAGCATGACTTTTATATTTCGTGACTTGTAGAATGGAATTTGTGTACCGTACTGAAGAATCTGTGAAGGTGTAACAGTAGTTTTGTGTCTGTGAGTGATAAAAAAATATTCACAGGATATTTTTTTCCATCACAGGTATGTAGATTTGTTTTGCACCATTTGTTTTGGATCATCTGGGGCAAAACTGTAAGTGTAAGATTTTTTTAAAGTGTGACTCATAGAATACAATTTGTGTATATGAAATTACGAATTTAAAGAGGTATAACTGCTATTTCGTATTTGTGAAAGACTGAAAAAAAAACTACAATTACAAAACTCCTACAGGATTTTTCTCTGCAACTTCAACTTTACTGTTATACAAGGCACAAATACTTTTGCATCAAAAATGCCTTTATACATTTTCTGCACTCTACCAAGCCAATTCATGTCTTGTTGCCATCAACTACCAGTTTAAAATACTTCCAGACCTCTGACTTAACATTCTGCTGGCTTAGTAGTGTAACTTATCCTGTTTTTAGCTTTTGCTTGATATCTTCCAGCTCTATTTTGTTGCTTGTTGTAACCGCAGGGTGAGTTAAGGGTAAATCTTCTGGGATGTGTGATTGATAGGAGTGGAGTCTGGCGGGACCACGCACGCATTAGTTGTGTTGTGCAGTGTGCTGTGCTTGTTACAGTCCAATTAACTTCTGCACCTTACTTTCTTTCTTTCTTCAACCATATAAACTACCTACTCCTCTATTTAGACTATAATAAGTTGATTAACACAACTTTATATTGTGCATTCTTGTTTAGTTTTCTCTGTGCTGTATGTATTAAAGGCTTATTAAAAAAAGAAGCCGGAGCCTGACCCTACCCAACCATCCTGCCTGAATTTCGGCACAGGCTATAAATTTAAACTCTCGAACACATTGACATACTTTTGAATAGGCCCACATTCTGTTTTAAAAATCCTTTTTTATTAACAAACCTGAATATTTGGGTTTGATAATTTAGTTCATTAAGATACACCTGTAAAGTGAATGATTTGAGCCTTGCTTCCCTCGTGCTCTAGGACAGTCAGAAATCAACCCGACTAAGATGGCGACTGATCCAACTGACATCTTTTTGGCCTAGGTTTTTTCCTTTATTTTTGGATTCTGCATGCCTAGTATGTGACTTAACCTTTCCCAATGCACCAGCCTCATAATTTGGCACTTCCATTTGACGGAGACGAATGTGTTGTGACAACATTGCCTATCTCATATATACTGAATCATGCACACACATTTTTTAGAGCATTCAAGCTTGAGATGTGAAAGTTAAAATGAAAAATATGTAGCGACAAAATTTACCATAATACGAAACAGCTAATTTCACAGACTCTGCATTTCTTATTAAGGGTATAATTTTTTTTATTATATGCACACACACTAATGCAACAGTATACCATGCACAAACTACATTGTAAGTAATTGAGTTGGTGCAAAAACTTATCACGCTATTTATTCTATTTTTTAATCTATTTGCGTTTTATTTGGAATATGTTATAAATAGTTGAAGGCAGACAGCTGGGGATAGGCACCAGCCCCCCTGGCAACCCTGCAAGGATAAGTGTGATGGATAATGGATGGATGGATAGTTGAAGTCACACGTAAGAATGGTGATATTGAAGACCTTGTGTTTTTTATATACTGCTGCCACAAGCCTGTATTCTCCATTCGTCTGTCTGTGATTTCACAGCTGAGGCCACCTAATAAAACCTACTTTATTTCTCACTTCCTCCAGTCGTAGTTTAACGGCTGGTGAAGTGCTTTTGCCCCGGCTGTTGTTTTTATTGCCACATCAAGCAATAAACAATGCTCCTATATGCAAATGATTGATTATGGCACCGCTGACATCCAAATACGACTAAAGATGGGCACGAAAATAAAGCTCCTGCATTAACGTGCAGCTTCATGATGGCTGAGGTTCATAAATTTGAATCAGTTCAAAGCCATCTTTATGCAGTGCTCATTGCATTCATGGGAATTGCTGTTAAAGATGTAAAAAAGCCTTAAAATTAATTTATCTTATGATTTATTGCAAATGGGGAAAAATTTCATTTTAAGAAAAGACTGTGTCTAACAAAATCATTCCTGGCATTTTTTAATTTTTTTTTTTGAATCCCTACTTCGTCCGTTCCTTTTTTGCCAATAGGACAGCTCTTAGTCTTCTCCCATACCATTTCCTAATGTGAACCTTTAACTGTACCTTTACATCTCTAGATCAACCAGAGTTTAGGCTCCAATCTTATAAATTTTTCTTCTTCTCACCCCTCATGTTTTCTAAATGATTTAGGTATAAGGTGGCCATGAAAGCAGGTGGGCTTTGCCTCTGGCGAACCATTTCTGTTTTGATTTGAACCATATCTCTTGGATTGCTTCTCTGTTGACGGACCCAGTGATAACCTATTTTCCTTTATATGACAGAGTCAACCATATTTTTTATTTAAATAGTCCCAAACACTCTTTGATGCCATGCACTGTAACAAGGCTCCCTGGGCCTTTGGAGGAATAAAAACAGGCCCACAGCATCACAGATACACTGACCTGTTCTGTTTGCTGTTGAAAAACTTAAATTTAAGATACATTCGCACTGCAGATCTTCATCCTCAAGTCAGAATTTTTTCCTTGGAGCTGACATTTTTGCATGGAAAAATTACAACCACATCCATCAATGTTTTATCCATTGTTTACATTTGATCTTGCCACTACCTGCCTCCTGAGGAGGAGAGTTTTAGACTTCAGTCACGTAACATTGTGACTAAACACTAAGAGTTCGATTAAACAGAGGTCTTTGTAAAAAAACAACAGATAAGTATCCAGTGTAGGATCACATATGAAAGTGGTCTTTATCTGGTTAGATAAAAAAGGATTTCTGGTGTTCCGACTGTGGCCCATATCCAAAAAAAAAAATCGGATATGGGTCACATATGGGTCAAAAAGTCAGTTTTGGGTCAACTTTCATCTGACCAAATCATATGACTGTAATATTTAGCAAACTCGACATGTTTACATTTATCCTGGTTGGGCAGAACAAGGTTTTTTTTTGGCATGCGTCCCTAACAACCAGTTGGCATGTAGATGGCGTACAGTGGTTGTTATGGCAACTTGGCTTTGTGTGTTTTACCACCCATACCATCCTCCTCACTGTGTATAGAAGAAAGATTAATATAGGTTTATAATTAGAAGTCCATAGAAACTCTAACCAATGTAAAAAGTAAAGCATAAATAAAAAAAATGCTTTAATTATATTTCTTAAATCAACACCAGAATTGAACAATTTCTTATGATGGGATTTTCTTCTCCACTGAATACATGTGCTTAATATAAAAGTTATAAGTTATAAAACTATAAAAGTTGTTTTGTTTTTCATTGTAGGAATATAGGAATATGCTGCTGCAGTAAATGAAAATTATTTAGTTTAAGGCTTTTTGCACATCTTTACCATGATGCAAATACCTCTGGCCCACACCATAAACTGGACATAAAGAATACTGATGATAAAGTGTTACATTTCAAAAAGATAGTTCATGAGTTTTAAGGAACTTTCTGAAAAAGGCTTATAAGCACTTAATATTTTAGTTGAATCAGATTAGCTTTTCATTTAGTATAAATCCAGATTAGTTTGTCCCAGAGGATGAACAGACCTTTACTGTTGTAAAACAACTCTAATCCCAGAAAAGTTGCTGTTTATGAAAACACTATTTTGTAAACTTTTCCATGGTTGGCATGGTGCCCTTGGTTATCTAGAGGGAAGCAAATTTTTTGTGGGACTACAGGTTGGAGGCAGTGCGTCACAAGTTATCACATTCTGAGTGAAAAACACACTGAGAAAAACATTCAAATAAAAAATAAGAAGTTTAAGTGTGCAACATTTTATTGATTTTTACACTCCCTTGCTTTTCTATTAGTGTTACTGTGTGGATCCGAAACATTTTATATCTTTTGCTCAGTACGTGCTTCCTAAAGGAAGATTATTGTTGGACACCACCTCAGCCTTTATTTCTTGTGTAAATAACCTGCCAGTGTTTCAAAGTTCATAATACTGAGTTAGCAAAACTGCTATGATGTTTTGAGAATAGAGTTGTATGATGGTGGGAGTCTGATCTGGTGTGGTCTCTTCCCTGACTAGCCCCTGCAACTATTCTGGATTTAAACTACATTAAGATACTAAGAGAGTCATCTACTGCAAGTATTAACTGCTTATAACCTTTTTGACAAAACCCTATCCCTTTAAATGTTTGGCACCATAAGGCAAACTGACTTTTTAATGACTTTTGTGATACAATCTAAACTTACTTGACTTGTTTTTCTCTTCTCTCATAGGTTTAACAATGTTGGAACTTGTTCAGAGAAAAAAAAAAAAAAAAAAACAAACAAAAAAAAAAAAAAAACAGAGAGCTATGAGTAACCGTTTTGTTCTGCAGTGTTTTCTGACCTTGGTCTGCTCCTCATTCCCTTTGGCGCCAGCTGCCTTCGCCTCACTGGTTTCATTTCTGTCTGCGATTGTGCTCTTCGCCAGCATATGCTCTGCTTCGAAACCACCGAGGCTCATCTTGGGAGAGCGCAGCAGAGGCTCAAAGGTGCTCTGGTTGGGGATGAGTAGATGATTGCCAGCCTGACCCCCTGCGAGCCCCTGGGTCAGCTGACTGAGCTGAAGGCCTGCCTCCAGCGGCCCGACCGGATAATCTCTGAGAACGGGCAGCGTGTGGATGCCGTAGCAGAGGCGCCCATAGAGCGGAGCGGAGCCCGGCCGCTGCTGAGGGCCCAGAGTGGGGCGCGGGTGACGGCTCCAGCTGTACGTCCTGGCTCTGGGCGGATTCTGCTGGGTGTACCATCTGTGCCAAGAGATCATAGTCATAAAAACACGAAGTTCCACGCACACAAACAGCCAAGAGCCACCATATATGAAGTTTGTTTTTATCTTTGGGACTGACTCACATGTTCCCATTGTTGTGCATGTGCTGTATTCTGTGCATGCTCTGCAGCGCCGTAATGTCAAAGGCTGCAGTGTCTGCTTCCCCTCCCCCCTCATCATCGTAGGATATGATGTTTTCCCTGACATCATCCTCCTCAAAGGGTGAGTGGGAGTCTCGCTTCTGATGGCGCAATGACAGCGAGAGAGCACACACCACTAAAGGGCAAAGAACAGACACATGTCCACATATTCCACTGATGTTCCAGAAGCAGCATGACACAACTGCTCAGCGTCTTTCAAAAAGTCACAAAAAACATACTTGGAATTTTTCAGAAATGTCACACAAATCCCTGAACTTACCCAGCAGAGTGGTGACACAGGCCAGCATGGCGAGTAATGTGACCAAACTGAAGATGAGAGACGGCGAGGCAGACGGCGCGGGCAGGCATACCACGTGCCTCTCCCATCTCGGGTCCCTCTGTCTGCCCCTGTCCTCGGTCTGCATGCCTCCTTGCAGACACGGACAAATGGTCACGGTGACCGTGCCAGTGTTGGTCAGACCCGAGGCCCCGTCACGCAGCACCACTGGCACGTCGAGGGTGAGCGGAGACGAAGAGAAGCCAGGGAGGGGCTCCAAGGCTGACTGCAGCACCAGGCTGGCTGTCACACCTGATAATGTGACAACACATCAAGCATGTCACTGCATAACAAGCACAGACCACTTCTGCTGCAATCCACAGGTGTCAAAGTTCTGCATGAAATGTAAAATAATGGCTGTAGGGGTAACCTCCAGATTCTCTGATGGAGAGGTTGAGAGCTGAGCTGGACTCAGGGGGGATGCTGAAGTGGACCGGGGAGTCCTGTCCTCCCTGATCCCTGTCGACTGCTCTTAGAACCTGCACTACCTGTGAAGCAAAGATCCAGATCATCTTTTTAATGGCAGCCTGGAGCTTAGGGGACTCCCTACGAGTCATTTAACAGACTGATGATGTATAATCTGTTGTTCATAGACATACGGTTCCTTACCAAGGTTTTGAACTTCTGCACAGGTGAGCAATGCTATTTATTTACTAAGGTTCACCAGCAAACCACTGACCTTCACAGCTGTATTTGCACTAAATCCCACTAAGTTGCACTAAGTTTTTGAAAAAAGATTACTTCTAGGGGTAGTTTTACTGCAACACACTTTTCACTTCTATTTGAGTAAAAATATCTTTGAAGTAACGCTAAGGAGATGGTCTGTGCAACTATTACATACACCGCCACACATAGATAGAGAAGTTTCACCACTTTATTGTCAATGTTTTATGTTCTTCTTCTTTATTCCTTTTGCTGATCGTATGTGAGCTAAGCTGCACCACACTGTCACCATGATAACCAGTGGTATTGCTCCGTATGTTGCGCTTCAGTGTACATCCATAAACTCCCCGATAACGGACTAAAATAACCACAAAATGAACACAGAAGATGGACAGAAGATTCCGACTCACACACCTACACAAAGTTGTTTGGGTCACACAAGCCTCATTATTCTAATGTTAATTTCTTTCTGCTGAGCCTTCTGTGCCATTTGGAGGTTAAGTAAATACCATGATCACTGGAGGCATTTTACTCTGGCACAAGATATATAGGTACATTCCTTACTTTAAGTGTTGGTTTCAAAACCTTTATGTTGTGAACAAAATAAGATTTGGAAATGTGTATTTTCAGCCTTTAGCTCTTATTTTGAAAGGATGTTAGTTATTTTTACAACTTACCAGAATTTGCATAATACTTAATATTTTTGTCTGTCTGATTATATAATTTTTATAAATAAATCAACTAGCATTTGAGCATCATTTTTACACTTTTTTTTTTACTACTACTTGAGTTATATTTTGGATGGCTACATTATGCTGCATTCCATTTACCTCAAAAACTGGAACTTGGGTAACAGCATTCTAGATAACATAGTCGGAGAAATTGGGATTTCAACATGGCGAAGCCCAAGTAGACATTGTTCGCAGTACCTCTTAGGAACATTGTTTTAAGCTTTACTTTCCATAAGCAAACACTACTTTTAATTTGTTCAGTTTAGAGTTGCAAGCGCTACATGTAACATTGAGTTTAGACGGACTCTTACAAGAGTGTCTTGTAATATAAATATGTTTCCACCACACTTTACTACTGTTGATGCGAGGAGCGGCCATATTGAAAGGGGAAGTCAGCCGTACAAATCGTAACTGGGGGAGGTCGGAGTTTCTCCCACCTTCCAAGTGGGAAGACCGACTTCAGGGGGCATATCAGTTGATTTTTCAGACTGTAAAGTTGAATTTTCTGAGTTCCAACTACAAATGAAATGCAACATGAGTCAGTAAAAATATATTGAAGCAATGCTACTCCTACTTGAGAACAATTTTTTCTTTTTCACACCACAAATGTGCAGCCCTTGATTCTGATCTGTCATATTACATAACAATAACATCCAGTAAAGTTTATGCTTGTAACATGACAAAACATGAAAAAAAAAAAAACAAAGCATGTGAACAAACTGTGAAACTATCACATAGTCACATTGTTTGATTGTTCACACATTGACTCCTTTGCAACAAAAGCCATTCCGAGAGCTGACAATCCTCCTTCTCATCCCCACAGAAAGCTTTTTCTTCACCACTGCTGATGCAAACTGAACATTTCCAGCAGTAGCTGCGGCTTTAAAGTATCTAATTGCATCACGAGAGTCCTGCAGTGGTTGCATGTTGCATTTGCGTTAGTTCAGTTTCAGAAACTGCAGTGCAAGTTAAAGGTTAAGCTCTTGTTATTAGTGTCATTTATGAAAACAAGCAAGGAGTGAAACATGCGGAGACTTTAATTGTGGAATCATAGGGGGGAAAAAAGACAGAAACTACATTCATTCTAGAGACTGAGCGGGTAAAATGAAGAGCACGGCTTTGAGTTCACTATATTATCAGGCTAAAACTAAACAAGAACAGACCTGACCGGGGGCACTGGAGTCACATACTGATGTTGCGTACTGCCTGTCCAACTCCGGCGCATTGTCATTCTGGTCTAGTGTCTCTATGGCAACCACAGCCCTTGACACAAGATTTGGGTTGTCTGAAAGAGAGACAGAGAGGGAAATGAACACTAATGTTCAAATTATTACAGAAAATCCACCATTTGAACTCCAGTGAGTGAAATACGAGTTGGAGAAGCTGCACTGCTCCAGGCGCCCCGGGCAGTGCAGTCTGTCATACCCCTCTGTGTGGCGATGACTGAGATATTATGCCACTGCTCCTGCTCACGGTCCAACTCCATCACCGCACTGATAAAACCTTTGTCAGAGGCGATGCGGAACAAAGCCTCGGGGTCCGACTGGGGATCAATGGAGTACCTAGGATACGGCACCAGGCACTATCAGGAATTGCAAGCATAAAAAGCTAATGAGGAGTGAGTGTGAGCGATGGTGAAACAGCCACCTGATGTTGCTGCTTTGTCCTGTGTCCGGGTCCACGGCATAGACCCGACCGACGGCGCACACAGGAGGGCAGTTCTCAGACACATCCAGATGATACGCCGCCTGGGAGAACCGAGGCGGCTCGTCAGCATTAAGGATCATCACCCGGACTGTCGCCTGGTCTTTAAAGGGTCCTTTACGAATAAACCGAGGGTCAACGATAGGGTTCGCCACTTCCACGGAAAAAGTATAAGAATTACGTGTTTCATAATCCAGAAGCTGTAAAAATGAGACATTAACAGTCAGCAGACGTATTATTTTTATGTAAATATTATGTGTTTGCTGTTGTTCTGATCCAGCTGAACCAGCTTTCACTACAGTTACAGTTGCAAGCCTTTTGAGTTATGTCTCTATCAGCTTTGGACAACTACAGAAAGAAATTCTGGAGGAAGAGCATCAGCAAACATCAATTTTCAACTCTTGTCACAGATCCTCAATTAGTTTTGACTCTAGGCTTTGATTAGACCATTCTGACACATGAATGTGGTTCAATCTAAACCAGCAGTTCTCAATCCTGATCCTTAAGACTTACAGTCCTTCAGGTTTTAGATGTGTCCGTGCTGCAGTCTTCGTTGACTTGAGTTGGACACCCCTGATCTAAAACATCCAGGACACTGGGGAGTGGACAGCTGATTCATATGGCTAAATTAGCTCCTCTACATGTCATCAAGTTCTTCAGCAACCTGCTACAAACTCTGTCCTGTGATTCAAGTGTGTTGAAGATTTAAAACATGCAGAGCACCAACCCTGGAGAACCACTACTCTAACAGGTTTTTTACCTGGATCTCTCTGTATTAGTCTTCAGACCTGTTCCTTTGACCAGCTTCTCTGTCCCTGCTACAGCAAATCAGCCCACAGCATTATGCTGCCGTTATTATGTTTCACAGTCTGGATGGTGTTTTCAGGGTTACCAGGAGGATTTTCTGCCACATTGTGCATGTGGGCTCAAAATTTTAATTCATCAGATAATCTTCAAATATCAGTAAAAGAAACTTCTCATGGCTGCATTCTGACCACTCTTTCATAAAGACCAGTATTGTGGATTGGATGAGTAACAGTTGTCCTGTTGACAGATTTCCTTCTGAGCTGTTGATTTCTCCAGAGTCACCATGGGCCTCTTGGCTGCTTCTCTGATTGACTTTTCTCCATACTTGGTTTGTCAGTTTAGGCGGATGGCCATGTCTTGGTAAGTTTTCAGTTCTGCCATACTCTTTCCATTTTCAGATGATGGATTGATCAGAGCTCTGTGAGATGTTTAAAACTATTTTTTCTTGCCGAACCCTGCTTTTATTTCCTCTGCAACTTTCTGCTATGCACCTTGTGCTTCACTCCTATTTGTTCACTAATGTTCTCCAACAAAGCTCCAAGGCCTTCACACAACAGCTGCACTTATACTGAGATTAAATTACAAACTAATCAGATGACTTCTGAATTCAACAGGTTACACCTGGTTTCAGCTAAGGGGGTCAAAATACAGGGGGCTTAATAAGATGTGCACCACACTTTTCTGCTTTCTATGCATCATTTTCCTCATGTTTATGCTCTAGTTTGTGTTGGTCAATAACATAATATCATAATAAAATACATTATTTCCTTGACTTGAAGATGCCTTGTGGTTATATCTTAACAAAATGAGGAGAGGTTCATGAGGTATGAATTACACTTCCAGGGCTCTAGAAAAGCAGTTAAATTTCCTGATTTTAAAAGCTTCTTGTGATAAAATTCAGCTGTTTCAAACATTTTCAGCAGGCGTCTGTTCCCGCCTGTCGTCACTCACCTTGTTTAGGACAATGACGGCCTCTCTGGCTCTCCCGGTGACGTTGAAAATATCTGCCTCCTCCGCATCCAGGATGGTAAACTCCAGCTGTGCATTTTCTCCCAGGTCAGGATCGGTGGCAGTGAGACGGCCCACCTCCACACCTGGTGCAGCTAGCTCCGACACAGAGAACGACCATGCACCTGCAGGGAGGGGGGGAGGGGGGTGTCACAGTGAATGGAGCAGTTTGAGAGCTGGGACTGAATGTTCATGAGGATGCTGTTTGGCTCCATTTCAGCTCAAAACAAAGCTGGCATTACGCTAATGCATGCAGCTGCTCTCCTGCACAGATTTCCTGATGAAGTTTAGAGCATTGTTCACTCTCTATCATAGTTATTGCAGTATATCACAGGTCTGCTTGTGTTGCAAGAGTGATTGGTTGGTGCAACAATTGCAGTAAATCATTCAAGGAATAACATTTCTTCTTGGGGCAATGCTAATGTGGGTAAACACCACCTTGTTTCTGTGGAAAAATGAATTATACAGAGCTACTGTGGTTGGGGGAATAAACATGTTTAGAAGGCAGAGTCCAGAACAAATTACTCAATAATAATAATAATAATAAAAAAAAAGCTATAAAGTGTTTAATTTAACCAAAATAATTAAACAAAAAAATGTAATGTTTGGTATTCATGATTTTAATTCATGTACATGTATTAGACTGTGTATATTAATAAAGTGTTTTAGGTTCTTTCAGTAGATTTTACACAAACATGAAACTTGAAGTCATCAAATGAATGTTTTTAATATCTGATAAATGCTATTGTTCAACTGTAAAGATTGTTCTTGCAGAAAACAGGATTTCTTGACTATCAGTGCACATCTGGGTGCATCTGGATATGAAATTGTTATAAAATGAAGAAAAAACCCATTTTACATTTGTGCTTGATAACCATGAATCTAAACAACAAAACTCAGTTTAGCTGTCTTAACCTTGCTGATTGCTATTCTAAGCATTTTATGGTATATAAGACCCAATATATTTCTTCAATTTGTAACAACTGCAAAGAGCTATACGATAAAAAAAGAATTAAAATTTAAGATAATAATAGCTTTGTGATAAAGGGACAGAGATGTAGAGCTGTTACTGTAATTTATCGATAGTAAAAAAATCTGTCAGCACAGTACATACACTGCCCCTCTTCTTCTTTTTACTGCAATATCATAAGATGGTGGTTTTTCACTGCTTCACAGAACTGGTGTGTGGCATGCATGCATAAGGAAAGTGTTAACTGTGTCTTAGAGCGTGAAAGCTGACATCCCTCGTACATTATGTTGCACAGAGATATATGGGATAAACACTGCAGACTACAAGCATCATGGGAGTTTCTTTTTAGCTTAACTTCCAGATATCTTCACAAATAGTTCCTAAAAACAGGAGTTTTTAATTTTTTCAAACAATAATCTGTCTCTCAGTTTAAAAAAAACTCCACAATCATTTTATTTTGTTTTTCTAATTCTAATGTTCCCAGTAGGATCATAATTGGATTGTTTATAAAAACATTGATAATGTGTGTGGGTTAAGTATGGGAAGCGGGTCAAATTACCCGCATTCTGTTGTCTAACATATCCCAACGACTGTGAAAGCAACCATGATACATAGTCTTAAAAAAGAATTCCTACCCCTGAAAGGTTTTTAAAATTACGACCACAAGCTACCTTGTATTTTAATGGGATTTTATGTGATAAATCATTTTCACTATGGAATGAAAATGATACATGGCTTTCAAAATGTATTATGAAGAAAAAAAAAAAACAAGTGTGGCTTGCATTTGTCTTACTTTGACACCTCTGAATAACGTCCAGCTCAGAAAGTTGCTTTCCCAGGTCATCAGCATATTATTTAATGCAAGTATAAATAAATCCAGCTGCTCTGTGATGGCCTCAGGTCAAGGATATAGTGTGGGCAGCAGCTTAAATCAGGGGTAGGAGGAGTGTTAAGCAGGAAAGCAGCAAAAAGGCCCATGGTGACTCTGGAGGAGATGCGGAGATCTACAGGTCAGGTGAGAGAATCTGTGGATCCTATTTGTTGTGGACTTCACAAATCTGGACTTCATGGAAATGTAGGAAGAGGAAAGACAGTAATAGGAAGCCTATTTGCAGTTAACCACACGCCATGTAGGGGAACATAGCAAAAACATAAAAAGGCTGGTCTGTGAAAAAAGTTTTTTGGTCTTTGTGTTTTGAGAAACAACAATCCTTAACACAGAGCAACAATGGAATAGGTTATATCAAAGTACATCCTGTGCTGGAATGGCACAGTCAAAGTCCAGGCCTATATCTAACCTAGAGTCTGAGGCAAGACGTGAAAATGGATGTTCTCAAATGATCTCCATCCAATCTAACTGAGCCTGAGCTCTTTTGCAAAATTGTACTTTAGATGTGCAAAGATGGCAGAGAGATACACCAAAAAACATTTTCAGCATGATGTGGCTGTACAAATTGCTGACTTATGGGCTTAAATACAATGCATGCCAGAATTTCCAAATTTCTATTTGCAAAAAACAAAGAAATCATTTTTTTTCTCTTTGCAGTTATACTCTACTTTGTGTTAGCCGATCACTTCAAATCCCAGTAAAATACACTGAATTTTGTGGTCGTAATGTGACAATATGTGAAAAAGTTCAAGGAATTTAAGTACTTTGCAAGACACTTTAAATTGTATGTTCTATAATTTATGTAAGCTTCTGGTTTCTCCCAGAACTACTCTATCTGAACTCTTAAATCACTTTAAACATTTGAGCCATTCCTTTTGACTATTGATTTCTGATCTCCATTTAGCGAGCCTTCTTTTAAAAAGGCTGAAGCTCCTCTGGGATGTCCGTCCTCAAACTCTGAAAACTTCTGGTTTTAGACCAATTATCTTCAAACATTCAGAGCTATTTCTTTGGTTGTAATGAGGAAACAGAAAATAAACACGCTACAAATAACAGATATGAGGATGATAATCACTAAGTGTTAACATTGGATAATTTAAACTGAAGCTTAAACTGAAGTTTACTTAAACTTCTGTGACTGACAGTATGTGGGGATGAAAAAGCAATGTTCTTCATAAACCCTTATACTTAAACAGTGCATTAATTGACATTATTTATTGACATTAAATTAACTTTATAAGAGGAGAACAT
Organism: Anableps anableps; assembly: GCA_014839685.1. Classification (NCBI taxonomy): domain Eukaryota; kingdom Metazoa; phylum Chordata; class Actinopteri; order Cyprinodontiformes; family Anablepidae; genus Anableps; species Anableps anableps. The sequence goes on from CM026070.1 coordinate 8,391,123, forward strand.
CAAACACTAAGAGTTCAAACCACTGATATGTGTGTATGTGTGTCCACCTTTGTTTAAGTTTAACCTAAATTGCTATGACATTATATTTGCCCCTCCATAAAACTCTTCTGTTTTTGCTTTTTTTTTTTTTTTTTTGACAAAGATAAGCTATGTCAATCTTTGCTAAAGCATTAACATTTCTAACAAATATTTACATTTATTAAAGGAAAAAAGTACCTAGACCAACCTAGTCTTGTGTAAAAAAAAGTTTTTGGACCCTAAACTGAATAACTGGTTGTATCATACTGCACATGGCAACGACTACATTCACGTTTCTGTAATAATTGGCAACGAGTCTTACATCACTGTAAAGGGCTTTTGGCTCATTTTTCATTGCAGCAATGATTTAATTTAGCTACACTGGTGGGTCTTGAAGTATGAAAAGCGCGTTTACAGTCATGCCACAGCATGTCAATTGAATTTAAGCCTGGACTTTGACTAGGCCACTCGAGAACCTTCATTTTGTTTCTTTGAAGCCGATCAGCGGTGTATTTGCTTCAGGTTGTTGTCCTGCTGTGAAACCCAAAGGTCAGGAAGCAGGAAGTGATGCAGGACTTTTTCTTTCAGGAATTTCTTCTAGGGAGTCAAATTCATGGTCCCAACAATTACAGCAAATCTTCCAGGTCTTGAAGAAGCAAAGCAACCCCACAGCATTACACTACCACCTCCGTATTTGACTGTCAGTATGATGGTTTTTTTCTTTTTAAATAATGTGTTAGTTTAAAATTTAAATTCAAATTCACATTCAAATTTGAATGACTATTTGAAATCTGTAAGAAGCAAACATATTTTTCACAGCACTGTGTGTCAAACTGTAAATTTAGCTTTTAAAGGATTTGGCACAAACAGGGAAAAAGGGAAGCTTTTCTCACAGGGATTTACAGCCTGGTAGAGTTAATCTGTTCTGCTGTTATTGTTTAACTTAGACAACAATGTCCACTTTGCAGGCAGTGAAAGGGCAGCCAGCGATCTGTGGCAGGTTGTGTCGTTTACTTGGCATCCCATAATGAGCTCTGCTTGTTGTAATGCAGCACAGCAACAAAAATCAAATCCAGTGGAAATACTTCACCTTAATCAAATCAGTGCCTCCTCCTCATAAACAGGCATATTAAACAAAAATAAAAACACAACCTTCGCTTTCAAAGAGCATGCCAAATGAGCCGTTCGCTAAAACTGTGGCATTATTGTCAAAGTGAAAATAACGCCCTGCAGTGAAGTGGGGATATATTGTCAGATATCAGTAAATAAATAACATACTGGTGCTGTCTGGAATTATAATATTGCTTCAATAAAACCCTGTATTGCAGCACAATATATCAACATAAGGAAAGGGGGCTTTAAACATTAAGATGAATGGCAGTAAGCAGAGGTGGGGGGAAAGCATACAGAGAAGAGGTAGTATATAAAGAAATGCAGGGTTTTTCTGAAAGTGTTAGACACATTCTGCAGTGATTTTGCTGTCTATTGAAGCAGAAAGCACTGAACTATAAGATGAAATATTAATAGCAGGGAACCGGGAAAAAGCTTTGATGGGGAAAAAAGGGACATGATCTTTCACTCTTCTGCATCAAGACGCAGTCCGTGTAAACTTTAGGGACCACAAAGGGATGTTTAAGTATGGTGCCTTGCAAAAAAGTATTCACACCCGATGAACCTTTTCACATTTTGTCACATTACAACCACAAATGCCACTGTAAGTTATTGGGATTTAATGTGATAAACAAAGACAAGGAGCAAATATTTGTCGACTGGAACAGAAGGACGTATGCTTTGAATGTCTTTAGACAAAAAAACATCATGAAGACCAAGAAACAAGGCAGACAAGTCAGAGAGAAACTTGTGGAGCAGATTAAAGCAGGATTAGGTTATAAAACAACATACCAAGCTTTAAGCATCCTTCTGAGTAGAGTTCAATTCATCATCAGAACATGGGAAGAGTATACAAGAATTGCAAACCATGCAAACCAAGACATGGCTGTCCATCAGGCATTCAGCGTTGAAGAGGACAACTGTTAGTTGTGTATACCACCAATGTGACTTTTATGGATAAGTCGCAAAACCAGTCAGCTAACAGTTTACCACAAGCCATGGAGGAGACACAGCAGACATGTTGAACAAAAGGCTCTGGTGTGAAGAGAGAAAAATTGTTTTTGATACATATTGTTTTATGGATATCATTAAATGGCATTTTTGTACTCAAAGGAAACAGGTGGTGCACAAAACTAAGAACCCCCCAAGAGTTAACAGAGAACTCCAGACCCCTGAACTGATGAGCCAGTACTCAAACAGCATCCAGCTGAAGGAAGTGTTAAAACAGTGTTTCCAAATCAGCAAGTGAAGCTGCAGATTGTGAGAGATTGGAGTAAAGGATCCCTTTAACTGTTTTATTTGGAGGAAATTGTGGAAGAAAACCTGCAAGGGTCTGCAAAACCCAAGAAACTGTGGGTAAGTTTCAACTTCCAGTCGCACAACATCTCTAAACATACAGCCAAAGCCACAGTGGAATGGTTCAGATCAAAGCACAATCATGTGCTAGAGTGGCCTAATCAAAGTCCAGATCTAAATCTGATAGAAAATTCGTGGCAAGACTTAAAAATTGCTGTTCACAGAGGCTCTCCATCCACTGTGACTGAGCTTCTTTAGGGGGCTTGAAAAACAAATGCATGCCACAGTTTTTAGATTATGTTCAAAATGTTGAAAATGCTTTTTTATTTTCCTTCCACTTTCCAGTTATACACTACCTTGCACTGGCCTATCACACAAAATCCCATTAAATTATATTCATATTTGTGGTTGTAATGTCACAAAGTGGTATCAATACTTTTGCGAGATGCTACACTGCAGATACCACTGCCTCAGTTCATGTTGTGTCTGTGAGTTTCCAAAACAATGATTTGGTAAGTAATGTTGAGCTACTTTGAATCTCACATCTTATCTTGAACCTGTCAGAACACCCAGAACACAATTGACGTGAAAAATATTCGACTGCTGTCATTACAAGACATTTTATCATCTAAATCCTCACAGGCTTTCTACATCTATGGGGATCGAAAGCAATTATAGCTGAAGTGGCAATTTAATAAGGTAGTGCTTACTGCGTCTGAAGTGAGGTGGGTTGTCGTTTACGTCGCTGAGCTTCACAGTGACGGTTGTGGTACCCGTCAACCCACCCAGATGTCCGCCCATGTCTTTTGCCTGGAGGACCACCAGATATTCATCCTGTGTCTCTCTGTCCATATCAGGTACCGCAGTCCGCAGGATGCCTGGTGGAGAGGAAAGCGGGGAGCACAACAAAAATCACAACAGCACCAGATTTCACTGTGACACGCCGTCTCCTCACATTAGCATCAAAGCGAGTCATACATTTTAAAATGAGGATATTTCCAAACATGTGACTCCGGGCCACCACTCTTTCTAAACTGACTCAGAAAAAAAAAGCTAGTTTTCTGCTAAACATATGGTTGGAATGGATAAAGCATACCATATGATGAGGATTAACTTTGTAAAGTGTTACCATAAGCTGAAGAAACCTTCTATGGAGGTGTGCTTAATGAGAGGCGACAAACAAACCTGTCTGAGGGTCCACAGAAAATAAATCCTGGCCCTGTAATATCCCATAGACCAGCCGGGCACTGTTTCCATATGTTGGATCATCAGCATCTTCAGCTGTGACTTGGATTATGGATGTGCCTGTGAAGCACAAGGGAAATAAACAAAAGGAACGGTAAGATGCCTCCAAATTAAAATCAAATTATTATTAGATCCTAAATCCTTCCTTTGCGTATTCAGTTGTTAAATCTGTTAGGGCAAATGGATAATGAAATTCCTCCTGCCTTTCTGTGCTCACAAAATGTTCTGAATGTCATCCTTGATCTTATGCTTGAAGCAGTGTGTTTAGCCCAGCTGTGGAAAAATATGTCAAGTGAAAATTAAATTGCATATAGTACTTTACAGAAATCTTAAGCCTTTACAGAAATCTTAATTTTATTTCTTTATATTTAGCCTCTGCAGAACCAGATTTTCTTGTATTTATCGGCAGAGTGGTAATGATGATGATTTTTTAAAGCTTTTCTTCAGACTTTGACAGCTTTCTTTCACTCCCTTTGAGTGCAGTTCATTGGTTTAAAGGCCACTTAGCATTTATATAAGATTCATTCTGGCATCAAAAAGCTCAAAAACTCAAGGGATGAGCCAGTTTTATCTTAAATTAGATCTTTGTTATTAACAGTCTATCACAAAGAAACAATTTTTCTTTTGTTGAATCAATAAAAAATGATTCTACATAAATTTTTATTGTATAATTTCTGGGTGCACAAATGAGGGGATTCCTAGAGAACTTTTGGTTGGAAACCAGGAATACATACAGTCAATTACAAGCTGATGGGTGACGCATCTTATTCCTGAAGATACTACAGACTACTGTGGCGTCATATGGATTTCCACAGCAGAATTTCATAGAATTTGTTGCTAAAAAGTTCAGTGAAGAAAAAAAAAAAAGCTAACCCTGCTTTGTTTATACTGTGGTTGATGACATCATAAGAGGCATAAGAGTCATGCCTTGGGGGAATCCCAGAAAGAGAACATTCTGGCAAAGTAAAGCCTAAATACAGGAAACTTTGGGTTTTTTGTTCTATGAAGAGAGCTAAAAAATTTTGTTCTATAAAGTGAGTATATCACCGCGGTAACAGACTCTGAAGATAACTTGCTCGCTAGCATGAAGTTATCAAGCTGTACTAGAATCATAAATTTTATTTTTCCAATGGCTGCCATAGTGAATTAATGCATCAACCCCCCGCCCCCCATCAGCTGGCATTAATAAACTTTTTGATGGACAAGCAACTTCAGACAGTTTTTGACACAGATTCAAAATGAATTAAGTTGCATTTAGGTTGTAAGGGATTCAGCTTTACATATTTGAGAATGAGTTTTATTTCAAAGCTTCCTGTTTGGTGTTACTATAAGTCTGTCTGCCTGGCAGTCATTTTCAGCAGAGGTAGCAGGATGCAGCATTTCTGCAGGGAACATTGTTGGGGCTTGAAAATCACCCTAATGGAACTCATCAGCCAGAGCAAATGGTTTTTATAACAACTTGGCATGAAATGATCGGTGAAGATCTCCTGTATCAAATCTAACTATTTCATTCTGCATTAGTCCTCTTCACAAACTGCTTCCATTTGTTTTAAAGTAGCCAAAATTTTATGAAGTGAATGAAGTGTTCTTTCATGTGGCTCAAACGTTTTGCTGCATTCAAACCAAATACATTTAAATAGAGAAATTTGACTAAAAACAAGAATAACACAACTGAAAGTACTCCATAGAGCTTGTTTTAGGAGGGGAGCTGATTAAAGAACAAATTACAATAAAATAGCAAAACAACTAAAACGATTAACCAGGATCTGTTGTTCCAAAGGAGACAAACTATATCTAACAGAGACTCACTAACTTAGCAGAAAAGTCTGAATAGTAGCCTAAAACATGTATCTTTCTGTTGTAGGTAGTTGTTTAGGTCTGAAACTTCCTTTGACCACTTTTCTTATTATTGTGAAACACACTGCACTGTACAATATGCCGGCATTGTCAGGTACAAGGACAGAAAACGAGTCCAACAGCAGCCAAAGACTAGAAAGACTTTGAGAAAACTCAGCGAATCACAAAACTCAGCGAATCACAGCAAACCTGTAATTAAGATCAGTTTAAAAGATCAGAATAAAATCTGGCTCCTTTGAAGAAAAGAAGAAAAAGTAAGAAGCTATTCAAAAGTTTTACACAGAACCTTAGACATTATTAAAAAAAGTTTAAATGCGTGGCTTCTTCTTCAGGCTGAAAGAAGAAAATCGACACCTAGTTTGATTTTAAGTTCACCAGTTTATCCTGGCTGAAATATCTGAGCAACTGTTGGACAGGCATCGTATGCTCTTCAGGAGGAATGTGTGATGAATTCTAATGTAGAGTCCATAATCAGATGCAGCACCCTCCAGACTAACTGGCACCTCTGATAAAAAATTCTCTTGCCTACCTTAAAATGATTTCAGCTTTTATTACTGCAGCATATCTGACATTGAAGAAAATAATAAAAATCAAACGGTTTAATCAGTGGGGAAAACCCACATAATGAAATAACAAAATCTAAAGTGCTACAATTGCTGGTAGGCCTTAATATTCCTATGAAATAAATGAAACTGGAGCTTTTTTAATTAAGTCTGTCTTGGAATGTCTAATTACTAAGACTTCCTGTTTCCCTGGGGTGAAAACATTACATAATGTTTTCCTCTTTTCTTAGCACCTGATCAAGATGGGAAAGATAGGAGAACATGCCATTTAAGTAAGGTAGATGTGTGTAGATTTTTAACAGCCAAGAAAACAGTTACACACTTGAGACTGACCATATATACAGTCAGAGCAATCATCAAAATGTTTACCACTGCTAAAACTTTGACAAGCAAGAGTGAATGTAGGAAAAAGGATATTCTTACATCATTACGAGATTTAGCTTTAGTTCATACTTGCTTCAAAATAGCAGGTTAGCATGCCAACAAGGTGTACTAATATGTTTTGACTTATTGATAGGCTTCACAATCCTAACAGAAAAGTCTTTATTGGCATTACAGCAATGAAACCTTCCTAATATTTGTTGATCAATTTTCAAGTTTCCACTGGTATTTTGATGATTTATCTTTGGTGATGAGCTCCAAGTCTTCTTTATCATATTCAACTCAGCAGTCTGGGTGGACTGCTCCAAAATGTTATAGGTCATAAGATACATATTGGTGAAATTAAAGATTACTTTAAATTTTAATCTACCAGGAGTATGATTCACTTTGGTCTAAACTGTAGGTGTTTGGTGCATTATATCATCTGGACTTTAGCAAAAGCACATGTAGGCTCTACTGGGCTACTGTCATAAAGTCCTTTTAATGATACGATAGAGAAAGTGCTAATGACTGGACTTTTCTCCTCCCCCACTTGTGGCAAACTGGTGGTTAAAAGAAGGCATCTACACATTTTTTGTTGCATACAAGCTTTTGTGTTTTAAGGAAAAGCAATTAGATCAGAACAGATAATCCCATAACTGCTCACTTCTTAGTTACTGTTCACTACAGAGGGATCTCTAGCTGGATTGATATGAGCAGAAGTGAATAAGAAGAATGACAAAATATTTCAGACAGGCCCAGTCTTTTGCTGGCTGTCTCTGCAAGAATCCATTGAGCAAATTCACTACTTCCCAACAGGACAACACTGGTGGCATTTTACACCCACTTCCAAATCAGGCACCAGAATCAGTTTTCTGCCCCTCCGGCGCCGTACCTATGTTGGCCATCTCCGGCACCATGGCAACATAGGGCTCGTTGGGAAAGACGGGCGGGTTGTCATTGATGTCCTGCACTCTGATGATGAACTCTGAGGAGGGCTCCAGGGCTCGGCCGGTCTCCCTGTTTGTGGCCGTCGCTATGAGACGGTACTCGTCTTTCTCCTCTCGGTCCAGGGACTTGGTGACGTGGATGTTCCCTGTGTTGCCGTCAATGACAAACACAGAGCCGACTCCCTCCCCCTCCAGCATGTATTTGGTGTGCCCGTCCCCTCTGTCCATATCCGTGTGCAGCTGGAAAATTAAACACAGACAGACAACAATCCCAGCAACACCTTCAGGCAACATCAAGCATGGGTTGCTGATGCAGGTATCACTCATTAACACTCTTATTAGTCTGGCATGCAAAAGCAATGCCAGACTGTGTGAAATGGGTAAACCGTGTCGAAATGGGATGTGCTCTGTGAATCTGAGAGCAATAGCACCAGGTGTGGAACATACATATGGGACCGGGGTGAGTACTGATGCATGCAGCTAATTAACTCACTGGACCAAACATGCCACTGGGGGTATTGTTGAGAGGAAAATCAACATTGATGTGGACAGTGGCCCTGCAAATGTCATATATGTATGTATAATCACAGACACATCCTGCAAACGCAGCCACTATCCATCTGTATAATCTTTCAGTCTTTCCTATCCATCTGCCTCTTCCTTGTCCTGCTTCTGCATCCATCTGCCTAACACTGCCTCCACCCTTTAAACCACCTCTTTCCCCCCTCTTGTTTCTCTTCTCTTTTCATCAAGTTACCTCGCTTACACAGATTGCCCATCTGCTCACATTTCTTATTCTCCCCCCTCTCTCTTCCTCCAACCCTATTTTTTTCCCTTTTTTTATTTTGCTCTCTGATGGAGAATTCTGGTTCGGTATTTAATGGCAGAGAGGATATTAGTGAGATAGATAGATAGATAGGTAAAAGGCCAAACATTCAAAAATAGAAGGCGAAAGAGATTACTCAGCCTTCATCACATCGAGCCTTCTGACCAGAGACGTTCACATCTCTCTGTCCTCAAGGCATATCTGCACATGTTGATAATCCACAAGGCTTACTCACAACCTCTGCTGCAGAACCCAGATACTCAAGACAGCTAAAGCTTTGACTTTAAATTGCAGCTGCAGCACAGTTTGTTTTGAAATCTGAGTGGCAATTTTGCATATTTATTCAAGACGTATGTCATAAAATGTGCTGATGAACAAAGAAGTAGACAAATCTACCAGGGTACAATTAGTCAATTCAAAGAACACCATCAGTACATCATCTCCACTCGCAAATATCCATGAAATGTCAGGGGGTCTGTTGCCTATCTCCAGCAGTGAGGCTAGAGGCTGGGTGCATGTCCATCACAGGGCAACACAGAAACACACCACAAACAACCATACACAAAAAACTGTAACTTCTAAGGAGAATGTTCTTGTAGAATAACCAATTAGCCTAACATGCTTGTTTTTGAAGGAGGCCTACATACCAGGAAAGAACACACGCTTAGATGGGGAGAAAATGCAAAGACCCCAGGCTGGGATTCGAACCCACAAGGCAACAGTTCTAAAAACTGGACATCAATGCAGCCTGTAATATCTAATGTGACTAAGTATTCCTTTCCTTTTTCCATGTTTGGTCATGTTACATTTTATTCAGAGTTCATGAGATAGACCAACACAACATAGGGTATAATTGTGAAAGAGGAAGGAAAAAAAATACATAGTTGTCTTTACTTTTAAGGATATGAAAAGCATGCATGTACTAGTAGGATTCATATTTATTCAGATGAGTCAATACTATATAGAACCATCTTTTAGGCAAAAATGCTCAACCAGGTAGGATGGAAAATGGCTGTGGACAGCAATTCTTGTCTTGCTACAGATTCTCAGTTGTATTTAGATCTGAACATTGAGTGGGTCATTCCAGCACATCAATATGCATGAATATGTTTAGGGTGGTTCTCCTGCTGGAAGGTGAACAGGTTTTCTTGAAGGATTGCCCTGCATTTAGCTCTATATATCTTACCATCAACTTTCGAACTGAAAAACCCCCATCTCCACAGCATGATGGAATCCACTACCATGCTTCACCTTGGGGCATGTAGTTGTGACTGGTCTTTATTCAATGTGTGAAGTGTTTGTTTTCAACTACACAGTATAAAAGCAGAACACTTTCACGTGTTTGCTGCTCCCCTACATGGAATGTAGGTAGGGCTCCTTATGCCTTTCTTGTTATGTCTTTCTTTCAGAACAAGCCTTCTTCTTGACCCACTTCCATAAAGGCTGGTTTAGTTTAGCATAGGACTAATACAGCAGTTGCCCTCTCCAAAGATTTGCCCACCTGAGTGGTTGATCTCAATCCCTCCTCCACAGGTACCTGTGGAGGAGGGATATGGGCCTCTTCATGGGCTACTTCTTTGATCCAGCCCATCAGTTTAGATACAGGCTGCCATGTCTTGGTAGGTTTGCAGATTTGTTGTACAATTTTCATTTTAGGGTGATTGGTTGAACATTTCTTTGTGGGATGTTCAAAACTAGTGTTGTTTCATCACCTAATGCTGCTTTATTCTTCTACACAGCTTTCTCCCTGAACTCTCTGCTGTGTTCTTTAGTCTTCATGCTGCTGCTTGTTCATTAATGTTCTCTAACAAATCTCTGAGGCCTTCACAGAACAGCTGGATTTATGATGAGATTAAATTTCATACAGGTGTAAGTGACTTCTGAATGCCATGCATTGTTCTGGATTTTAGTTAGGAGTATCAGATTAAAAGGACTGAGTATAAATGTATTCCCCATTTTTTTTTACCCCCCCTTTTTTTATTGGTATTTGTCAAACATTTTGAAAACCTTGTATCATCTCCCTTCCACTTTGTGAGGGTCCAATTACATGAATAAAACATGTTAAAGTTTGTGGTTATAGCATGAGACAAAGTGAAAAAGTTCAAGGGGTTTGAAGACTTTTTTGTGGCATGTTATACTTTCTTAAAATAAAGCATGCATACTTAAGAGAGCAAACAAACTATGTATTGTGTGTGTAAGTGTGTGTGGGTTTGATGGGGCTGAGGGTAGGGATTATATACACTCATAATGGTATAGACACAACAAACAGCAAGATAAAGTGCTGGTTTCCTTATTCATCCCTGCACCCACATCATCTCCATCCTTTCTTCCTTAAACTAGCTTTGATCCCACTCTTCACCACCAGAGACATCTTTGTCGAAGCCTGCGCCTTCCTCACTCCCCTACCCCCCCGTACCCCCTCTCCACCACCTCCTACTTCCAATCCAGACCTCCTCCTCTCCTCACTGTCTAATTGCTGGTTCAGTCCCACTGCGCTTCAGTCAGCATGGAAAAACACTCTCATGGTGGGGAAGAAATGTATCCATCCCAGCCCAAGCAAAGCGGGAAAAGGATACCTTCTTATGTCACTTTCTCTCCTTCTTTGTAAGCCCCCCCTTGACTGGTGTGCTACATCCACCTCCGGGTTTATTTCTGCTTCTGGCAGACAAACTCGTGCTTCATTCACCCAGGTTGAGGCACCTGCGATTTGAGCTGGTGATAGCTCTCCTCACATCTTTTCATCTCTCTATTTCTGGCAAACAAAGTGAGCAGCTTTAGCGAAGGAAAACCTTGTGCTTCCAATTCCTCCACACAGCAGCAGCAGCATTTTATTACATGAATATTAAAATCAAGACAAAAGGCATGAGCAGTCTCATGTTCCTACTGATTGCTTTAACACCCCTCCCTGCTTGTATCAATAACAATCGGAGAGGGAAATTAAACATTTATGAGGCGTATATGGCTCTGGTAAGGATCCAATCTAGACTGTCACTATATGGTTTACTATGAGCTACAAAGTGTTTGGCAGCAGTCCCTGTTAGTGTTACAGCTGATGGAAGCCTGCTCAGAGTATACTCAGGCTGCCAGGAGCTGCATTAGAGAGGAGTTTCTTACTGTGAAATAATACAAGCAAACCTCAGGGACTGTATGGTTCAGGTGTGCTCTGAGCAAAATGCATCTCCACCGCTTCTCTGATAGCAGATGAAGGCTGCTGGTGTAGGCTATTGTCAAAACTCAAGTATGTGATACAACAAATGGGGGTACAGCTGCTCAGATACAAAGGTTCTATCTGAGATACATTTCAGCAACTAACAGGACCTAAAATATATAGAAAATACCAAATGCTGTTTGGCCTTTTTGTTTTAATACATCTAGTATTCATACCGCTGATTTGGATAGAAAACATTCCAGAGGATAAACATGTCAAAATAACTGCAGGCAAAGATTTGTTTTGCTGCCTGTTTTATGTGGCTCGCAATTCAGTTGAACTAGAAAATTTGACTTTATGGTTCCTTTACTTGAGATGAGAGAAATACAGTCAGGCATGAGTAAACAGGGACAGGATAGCCACGCATAAGGTCATCATTTTGGTTTTATCATCTATTTAGAAAGTTCTGATGGTTTTAGAGTGACTTTATCCATCAGTGTGGGTTACTTTGTAGGAGAAAGACGCATGATTAGCGTTAAAAATTAAAGGACATTAAAGCCACACCTCTTCCTGACTCTTCTTATTCCCTTTCCTCACAATGTTCTCATAACTTTCTGTGAGGCTTCCTATTTCTAACAGGTTTTCATACAAGATTGATCCATATTTATGTCTATCCATCTTCCCAAGTGGACTCTGTTTACTATTTACCTTTCCTCAGAAGGGACTTGATCGCACTGTCTTTTATTTTGGGGTGTTAGAGTAAAGGGGTCATCATATTCATAGTTATGCTTCATTTCGGTCAGTAACATAAAATCCCAATAAAACATAAAAAAATTGTGTGTTTGTAGATGTCGAAAAGGTCAAGGGGTATGAAAACCTTTTAAAAGGCATTGTATATCATGTCTGGCCATAACGGGGATAAAGGGTCAATCAAACTGGCCAAACATGGCAAACAGGCATTCAGACTGTAAATGCGGAGTAACACTGCATACCATGACTGTGACTCAATATATAGTGCAGCTTTATTTAGCATGAAGCTAAAGTTCAACATTCTGTCACTAAGGAGCCAGAGGTGACCAATGTGATGCTTGAAACTTGGACCAGAATACACGCCTCTGAGGTTTAATATCTTTTTAAAGAATTTAATGTAATTTAATGTAACTCACTGATCAGCACACTGATCAGAGAAAGAAAATCAAGCAAGTCAGTGACATCATGTTGATATCTCGTGACTGCAACCAAAGGGAATCACTGCTTTTTAAATAGAACCCTTTTACAATCTTAGAGTTCAATGTTTGACAGTAATAACATTGTGGCCATTGAACGTAACGGCACTTCTACTGCTTCTCTTACACAGATGGCAAAAAGTCATATTATAACATCACATGCTAGCACAGTAGTCATGTTATTTTTGGTTTAATTCAATCATTGTGTTCTAGAAACAGATTTATTCACCACAGCCTTCAATAGGGTGATAATTCAATAAAATTGAAAAGAAAGAATAAAGTAATTTCTCACCAGATATCAATATCCAGTTTGCATTCTTGTCTTCCCTCAGATATAAATTATCCAAAAGAATACAACAGCTAATCTTCCCAAAATGTAACTCTTAAAACTAAGCGCGGTTATAAACTGTTTTCTTCTGTTCATGATGATCTGACTCAGTTATCCTTATCCTCTGCATATTTGGCATCGCTCTAAGAATGGAAATTTCATTGTCACAGACGATGAAATTTACACAGGCTTCATCATTGACAGGATGGCGGAGCAAACTGGGAGGTATGAATTTACAAGAAATAATGATAGTCCAGTCAGTCTGGCAGTGACTGAAACTGGCCGGTTTACTCTCGATCAGTTCTGACTGGCCTGTCACCTATTTTCACAAGAGGCTAACTGAATTTTGCCGAATTAAACTTTGTAAAATTTAACAATAAAACTCAAAATAAATCAAACACTGCAGAAAAAAATCATGAAAATAACAGACATTTAGATTACAGTCATTTTTTTGTTTGGCAGTGTGCAATTTCTCAAGTTCAGGCAAGTTATTAAAAAGGGAGAATTTTTTATGATTATTGTGCAGATATTGGAACTTGGATAAGTGAAATAACAGCCTTAAAGGATTAGTTCAGATTTTTTTTTTTTACATAAAAAAACAGCACCAAATGTAACAATTGTCTGTTACAGAATTTAAAACTAAATAAGTGCTAACATAGCATTGTATCCCACTGATATGAACCTGTTCAGTTTTAGTTATTTTAAATGGCTCCAGTCAGCTAAAGCAGTTACTGTACATCGGATTAGCCATTAAACGTTAGTTCCCCTTCCCCCACCTGTTGCTGCACACTGCCAGATAGCTGGCTGAATGAAGACTCCTGCACTTCTTCCTTGCTTACAGGAGAGACCAATTCATCTGTTTTGAAGTATTTCCAGACCATCACTCTGTTATAAAACTACATGTCCATTAAACAGCTAATAGCAAGTTTACTACCCGAACACATGGCATGACTAATTGATGAACTAATATGAACCTGTTATGCCCACAGTGTTACACTGAAACGAGACTGACAAAAAGAAATTAGGACTTCTAGATGAACACTAAAGCTACACTTAGTAGATGTTTATCCTATTATTATTTATTTATTTTTGCTTAAGCTCATGTATTAAAATAACAATGAATAAATTGATTGTTATGAACAGAATGTTAAGTCAATATAGAAATTGTTTTCATTCTTTCAAAAAGATCATGTCATTCTTTTCTGTTAAAGATATTTGTGTAAACACTGTGATCCCATCGTAATTTTAATCAGTGTTAATATACAATGAGTACCTGATAATGCCACACTGAATAAAGATGCTTTAAAATAAGGTTTAATATTTATGCAACATTTGTTCTACATGCGAAAACACAATTAAATAGGAGCTTTTTATATTTGTTGGCATTAGGATGACTAGGAGTATTCTTTAAAGACAGTTTATGGTTTGTTAAACCTTTACTCTATTTGTGAAAACAAAAACACAGGGATTCTTGCTTTTTCCCCATTATTTCTAAAATCCTCTCATTCTCATGAAACCCATGTTGTTTCATCTCTTCAGCCAGGTATATCACAACCCCTCTAAAAATAAATTACCATTAACTTTTACTGTTAACAAATGTATGGTTCTTTAGGTGTGTTTATATTGGTAACTAACAAGAAACAGTTCAGGAGGACTTGACTAAATGTAATTTAATCAAGATTTAATTAGCAGTGTTTGATAGCAGTTGTGTACTTCTACTGTTTTGCATCCTCAAACTGCAGATTTGAATGTTCTGGCTACAAGCCTCTGGCCTGCTCTGCTGATGAAGGGTAGTTTTAAGACATTTTGCACGGATTCATAAACACTGAACTTTCTCTGTAGCCTTCTAACACCAATATTCTGTAACCTATGAGTGCTTCTGGACACTCTGACATCGACTATTATACCCTGCTGCCTCTGGCATGTACTTTACCGTGGCTGTGATAGCATGCAGGTCCTCCTCTCTCACACACCCAGGGGAGATGTGCTTCCACTCAAAACCTCGTTTCTTCTCAGAAGCTATTTTTCAGAGCATTTTTAACAAATTATGCTTTTAAAAAGTAATGGAAACGAAATGGGCCATTTCGGAGAGTGGTGGGGATGTGCTCCCAGGTTCCCCGGTCTAAATGACACACGTGTTGGCACACCAATTTTACCACCTCAGCCAAGCATAGCTAACAACGTCTGGGCGATAGTTCAGGCTTCTTTCTTAATGTACAAGTTGAGTTTAACTGTTTGTTTTAATGCAATCTTGCTGAGGACAACACAGTTTGGAAATCACATATGGTGTTGGGCAAAAGCTTTTGGCCACTTCGAGATTTCTTCAATTTTTGCCTTTTTGTAACACACGTTTCAGATCAAACAAATTTAAACATAAAGATAATCCAAGTACATAGAAAAGGTTTTCAAATGACAATTTATTAAAGTGAAAAATAACGTCCAAAATAACCTGTTTCGAACAACAGCAATAACTGCCTTCAAGTGTTTGTGATGACTACTAATGAACCTTTTCATCTCTGTGGAGGAATTTTGGTTCATTTTTCTTTACAAATTAAATTTATTCAGCCACACTGGAGGGTTTTTAAGCATGAATGGCCTGTTACAGCAGCTCAGTCAAATTAAAGGCCAGACTTGGAGATGGCCACTCAAAACCTTTTGTTTCGTCATTCAGAGTTATTGTTGTACTTCAGATCATTGTTCTGTTGCAGAACCCAGGTACACTTAAACTGAAGGTCATGAAGTGATGGCTGGACTTTCTAGTGGAATTAAGGATTCTGGGTTCTGGCAATTACGGCAATCTGTCCAGGTCTTGAAGCAACAAAGCCACCATAACCTTACCACCACCATGTGTGATTGTCAACATAATGTTCGTATTTTGAAATGTTGTTTGTTTTATATCATACCTAATGGGACACACATCTTCCAAAAAGTTCCACTTTTGTCTCATCAGTCCATAGAACGTTTTCAAAAAAGTCTTGTGGATCATCCAGCTGTTTTTTTTGTTTGTTTTTTTTTTTTTTTTTGGGGGGGGGGAGGGGAGGCAAATGTGAAATGGGCCTTTGTGTTCGTTTTGTTCAGCAGGAGTTCTTACTTTGATCCTCCTCCATGGATGCCATTGGCACCCAGTCTTTCTTATTGATGAATCAAGAACTATGACCTTAACTGTGGCAAGTGAGGCCTGGAGTGCTTTCCATGTTGTTCTAGGTTCTTTTGTGACCTCCTCGATGAATCTTTATTGAGTTCTTTGAGTAATTTGATCACTCCTGGGAAGATTTATCTTTGTTCCATGTTTTCTCCATTTGTGAATGGCTGTAGAGATGGCTTTATTTGCCTTTTGATGCCAATGAGTGCTTTCACATCTATTTTATTTCTTTAGATTTGGGGATGATGTGTTACTTTTTGTGATCCTTTAGCCTACTTCATGCTGTCAGATAAGTTTTATTTTGGTGCTTTCTTGATTCTACAGGTTTGGCAGTAATCAGACCTGGGTGTGGCTGGTAAAACTGAACTCTTTAACAAACGTGGTTAATCACAGTTAAGTCATTGTTAATAACAGGGGGTTGCTTTTTCACAATGAGCCAGGTTGATTTGAATTGCTTTTTCCATGAACGAATCATCATTTGAAAATGTAATTTTGTATTTACTCAGGTTATTTTGTCTGATATTAGAATTTGTATAATGATCTGAAACATAAAAGTGAAATTTGTAACGAGGGAAACATTTTCACAGCACTTTACATACATAGATACAATCTCTCCTTTCCACTCTGGTCGGAAATGTCACAGTCCATCGGGCAAACCTCGAAGCGTAAAAGCAGAAACGTTGAGTGCAAGATGCATTGTGAGTGAACACTGAGTGAAACTGAGTGAAAAGTTGTGCACTTCCAGTGCATGGATAATGCAAACATACAAATGCCTCTACCAAGCACAGCGGACAATTGTGTTTGCTTTGATTAAATTATTCTGAGCATGAGTTATATCAATGACAAAAATGTATTTGCAAAAAAAATAAAAAAGTAATGCCCTCAGGAGTAAGTTAAAAACATAATTTCACACAAATAAATGCAGGAGATTCACATGGCAACAACAGCTTACCCGCCCAATGAGCACTGGCTCGGGCCCTCTGTACTCCTCGATAACAAAGAACTGGTTCCAGAGCCAGCTCCTGCGGTGGCGGGGGCTCCGGTATGGCTGATCGCCTTCAGACTCTTTGACCCATTCAGAGCCACTTTGAGTCCTTCCAGGCTTAATCTCATCGACTTGGCTGTCAGAGTACGTCTCTTCCTCTGAGTTTGGTCCAAGACTGTGACCATCAATTATACCTCTATCCTCCCCTTTAGTCAAACTGCTCCTTTTGTTACCATTCACAGTGACTTCAGTTCTAAGTTTAGACATAAAGGGTGAAGCAGAAGTTTCAGGGCGGCTAAGCGTGTCCCCTTTCTTGGCTGGGTTGTTGCCACTTAGTTGAAAAGCCAGGCCTGGCAGTGATATTACGTCAGCCTCTGCATCATGACCGTGCCTTCCCAGTTCTTTGATTTGCTCAAACAAGACATCTGTGGACTCTGGATGAGGTAAGACTTGTTGCTTTTTGCTTGATATCACTTGCAACTCCTCATCTTCCTCTGAAAGGCCAGCAGCCCCTGAGATGTTGTAGCTTTCCCCCTGACAGAAGAAAAGAAAAAGGAGCACGATGTGCGCTGCCATCGTGAGGTGTTGGCAAATCATAATAGTTTACTACAGTTGCTTCTTCCTGACTTCTTTCCTTGCCTCTCCTCAGAATGCGCCTTCATCTTGAATATTTTTCTCACACATTTCCATGTGGCGCACATGCTGCCTGGGATCACCTAAGAGAGAAGACATAATTAGTGCGATCTGGAATACATTCATTAATATGGCTCACAAGTGCTTCAAGACACACAGAAGAGAAAAGATGCATAAAAGCTGACATCTTACTCATTATCTAACACGGAGGGTGATGGTGGGGAGGGGTATTTTAAGACAAATTTCTACATGAATGTTTTTCTGCTGTTTGTTGAGCAGCTTTGTTTGTTCATCTGAGCACTCTGCCAGCTGCAGTAAAAATAGCTGTGCTTTTCTTATACAGAGTGGTGCAATACGAAAGTACCCCGAAAAAGGAAGAGCTACTTCATGCTGTTAGTGGCATCCTTCTCTTTCGGCGCTGTCGCGGGAGGATCTGACTCTTGATCTCATTGGCAGAGAGAGATAAGTGTGAGGACTTTGAATTTTTCAATTAATTTAGAGCCCAAGGGCCTGGCGAAGAGGTGGAGCTCAGGTACTTTACTGCGCCTTGTCACACACAATTGCCTGGACAGGAATTGATTGATGCCATCCCTAAAGATGGACCCCCACATGCTACAATGCCCAATAGAGAAAGAAGTTTCCCTTCAGAGATTAATTAGGCTCATAAATAATATAATCGATGACTTGCTCTTATTTCCCAAAAGTTTAATGATCTCCGTTTCATTTGCATACGAGTCAGATAGTGGGCCATTGATCTGTGAAACTTGATGCAGTGGAAAGTGTCAGTAACTAGACTCAACTGAAACTGCATGATTGCACTTTCTCTCTTTTTTTCCATTTTGTTCCATGTGCATCCATCACTCTGCCTTACTTTTTCCTGGCATGAAGGGAATAATTCTGACATCTGGTTTCACCTTTGTGCACACATGAAAGCATGTATTATCATTTCCACAGAGCAATAGCATGAGTCATATATATATATATATATATATATATATATATATATATATATATATATATATATATATATATATATATATATATATACACACACACACACACACACACACACACACACACACACACACACGTGGTTTTCAATGTTTTCTTTGCATGACAATAGTCCTTTTCTCTCCAAATTCAACAACAGCAACTCTTCTTCACAGGACTCTATTATTCAGACACATCGTGCCAATCTCGAGGGGGACTTTTTGGTGCATTTCACCTCATTGTGCTGCAATGTCCAAAAGTAGTTTTGGTAAGCCAGACTCTCCTGGGATACTTCACTACTGTTCTTTGTTTTCTACATCTGCAAATAATAGCCTTAGAAACGGGTTTATAAAAGGGGAATTACTTTCATAAAACTGCTGTATAATCCAAATGTGCTAGAATTTAAAGTCCCAAACAACTCTCCTTCGGGATTCTCAGCAAGAGAGCAGGAATTATGATTTCATCAGTTGCCACATGTAACCATAACAACACCTCCTCAACCCTGTTTGAATTGTTTACATCAAGTATAATGGAAGGCATGCCTTCCAAAGAGACCCACTTTTGTGTCATCAGCCCACAGAATATTTTCCTAAAAGTCTCAAGGATCATCAAGATGTTTTTTTGCTAATTTAATATTGAGACTGTGTTTTTGGTCAGCTGGAGTTTCAGCCAAGGAACATTAACTTGAGTAACTTTTTAAAAAATGTACTTCTAGGAGTAGTGTTACTGCACTGTACCTTTTACTTTTGTAATATTTTAAAGATACTCATACCTAAGTAAATTTCTGGTGACTCCATCTCTAGTTACTTCAGTGAAGGAAGAACAAAGATGTTTTAACCAAAAATGAACCAGACACAGACAGTTTATAAGTGAGACTTCTTCTTCATATGGTATTTATTGTACCTGATACTAGCTTTGCACAGTTCTGACATTATTAGTACATTCCCTACTCTATTGGTTTTAAAAGCTTTATATTGTGAGTAAAACACATTTGGAGATGTCTGTTTCTACTTCATCCATGATTTATATGACTATTTTTTTATTATTTAAGATGCCAATATTTACACATAACTTTATTTCTGCAAGTCTAGTTACACCATTTTCACAAATTAAATCAGATGTAAATAAAGTAAAAATACTTAGTTACTCAGCTCTTGAGTAGTATTTTTACTCTTACTTGAATCAGTTTTTTTTTTATGATTACTTTTTATTTCTGCTTGGATACAAATATACTGAAGTAATGCTTGTCTTACCTGAGTACAATTTCTGTTTACTCTATTTACCTCTGTCCATTTGTGGATTATGGCTCTCACTGTAGTTCGTTGAAACCCCAGAATGTCAGAAATATCTTTGTGACCCTATCCAGAATGTTTGTTTCTCATGTGTTGTTAAATGTTTTAGATCAAACATGAGGTCTAGCTTTTTGAGATCTCTCAGACCACTTCATGCTGCCAGGTTCTATATAGGTCATTTCTCAATTCTACAGATCTGGTAGTGATTTGACTTGGGTGTAACTAGTGAAATTGAACCAAGTGTTTCGTGAAAGTAGTATATTTAAAGTTAATTCATGATTTAACGAGAGTAGGCAGTACTTTACAAAATGCCTGGTTGTTTTATTGCTTTATTTCCTTCATGAATGGATCGATCATTAGAAAATTTGTGTTTTGTTTTACTCAGGTTATTATTGTTGGTTATTATAACATGACATACTTTTCCACAGCACAGCACAGCATCAGGAATAGATGTAACATAGCACATAGTGACAAACCAAGCTCCTCTGACGTATTTCATGTCCAGATAAGCATGTGCTTTGATTCACTTAAAGGCTGAGTGTCCCTAAAAAGGGTAGCAGCCTCTGATTGTGCAGCATAATGAGAACCATAACACAGTTTGATTTATCCACACTGATATTCTCCATGCTAAACCAAGGACATGTGGAAATGAAATGTTCTTTTTCTTCTCCAGATACTGACTCACTTGAAACAAGTAGGCATTTGATTATGAGGCATATAAAGTAATTTCTGCCCTTTTTGCTTTGAATTTTCTCTAAAGGAAACCCACCTTTCAGTTCCTTTTTTTGTGCCCCTCATTTCATTATGGGCACCAATTACACAAGCCGTCCATATGTAATGCCTGATGTTCTACATCTGTTTGCCAGCATCTTAAATCTCTGAAAATCCAAGAAGTGGCTCTTCCAAAATACTTTTGTCTTCCCCAGCTATTGTGCATTAGCAGGGACTGAGCTTGCGGCGTACGTTCCTCTCTGCCAGCTTTGCTCCAAAGCCCACGTTGCCAGCAGTACATGTCATTCAACGTTGTTTGAAGTCTTTAGAGATGTGTGTGTGTCTCGTAAAGGCAAGGAAAGAGGATGAAAGCGCAAGGACGATTTGCTGTTGCTGGCTCGGAATGGAATGATGAGTGGTGACATAGCTCCAAATTGCAAATCGCTGTTTCAGTCTCACTTCCACTCTGCATTGAGTCGCTTCACTGCAACACGGCTATTTCATTTTTATTAAAAATAGCCTGTGCATGTCAGGCCTTTTACATAGGGGAAAAATGGGAAATGGGAGGCTTGGAGGGAGCAAGGGGGTGAGTAGTGGTGAAAGTACTCTGGAATGTGGGTAGGAGTGTGTGCATTGGTTAGGAGGTGGGGGGTCAGACTCTGCTCCATTTGCACATCTCCTGCTTTTTTTCCCCCCAGCCTCTACCATTCATCTTAATGCCTTCAGTCTTCTCATCCATTCTCACAGTCTCTTCCCTCCTCAGTGCACTCGGGCAAATCTCTTAAGTCCGTCCAAATCGGACGGGTGAAGAGAGGCACACTGTACTCAGCACATCAGTCTCCTCATTATTGTCAAGGTTTGACACTCAGACAGCTTAAGTGATACAACAGCAAACTCATTGTGCTGACGAAGTGTTCAGTCGTGTACTTTATTTGTCAAATAAAACTGCCTCCATGCTTAAACAGATGATATAGCTTTAGTGCTTTGCAAAGGTATTCATATCACTCGATCCTCTCGCATTAAATTCACAAACATCAGTGTATTATTAGATTTTTATGTGACAGATCAACACACAAGTGGTGAATAGTTGCGGTGGAAGGAAAATACATGTCTGGGTTTTTTTTTTTGACAAATAAAAATGTAAAAAGTGTAATGTGCATTTGTTTTCACCCCCCTTTAGTCTGAGCCCACTAAATAAAAACTAGTGGAATCAACTGAGTTCAGAAGTACCTAATTGGTACTTACTGTCTGGTCTGACTGTGTATAGAATAAATCTAGCTGTTCTCTGAAAGCCTCGGAGGTTTTGTTAATGAACATTAGTAAAATAAAAAACAACAACCTGAAGAAAAAGGAACACAGCAGACAGAGCAGGGAGAAAGTTACAGAGAGAATTTTAACGCAAGACTGTGTTCTAAGAAAACATGAAGCACTATTCAATCCATATTCCAACAATGGAAAAAATATGGCACAACTGCAAGCCTTCCAAGACATGGCTGTCCACCAAAATCGACAAGCCGGTATAGGAGAGCATTAATCAGAGAAGCAGCCAAGAGACCTGTCATAACGCAAGAGGTGCTGCAGCAATCCCCAACTGAGTTGGGAGAATCTGTTGACACAACTACAATTTGTAAAATTCTCAAATTTAATCCTTATGCAGAAGTGGCAAAAAGAAATCCACAGTAGGAAGAAAATCACAAAAAAATCCCATTTGCAGTCTGCCAAGAAGCTGTGTAGTAGGGAGCACATCTGGAAGAAGGTGCTCTGCTCGTATGAGACTAAAATTTAACTTTCTGACGTACAAGCAAAGTAGCATGTGAGAAGGAAAGTTAACTCTGTACCTCAGTCTTAACACAACATCCTTATAGGCAAGCATGGAGGTGGTGGCATCATGCTCTGGGCATGCTTTTCTTCAGCAATAACCTGTTGGAGGTAGGAGGCTCACCTTTCAGCAGGACAATGAGTCAGAGATAGGATGGTGCAGTTAAGATCAAAACATAGTCGTGTAAGAATGGCCAAATCAAAGTCCAGATGTACAATTTGAAACTGATGTAAATAGATGCTCTCTGTCCAATCTGACTGCAATTGAACTATTTTAAAACCCAGAATGGGGAAAAAAAAAAAAGCCACTTCCTCTGTATAAACATGGAAGAGACATAATCCAAAAAGACCTACAGCAGCAATTGCAACCATGAGTGGTTCTACGAAACGTTGATGGGGGTCAGAATACTTCTGCAGCTGACAGATTTTTATTTGCAGAGAATGTTTAAACATATTTATGATTCCCCTTGCTTTGCCATTTTGATTTGATATATCACATAAAATCCAAACAAAATACATAAAAGTTTTAAGTTGTATTGTGACAAAATTTGGAAAAGTTTTTTAACATGCCACAGTAAAACAAAGGACATTAAATCTCCTACAGCACACGATACCTTACTGCAGGCTCTCTTTGCTCTGGGTTACACACTAAAGCCCCCCCCACACACACACACTCTCACACAAACACACAGTCACTTGTGAACCATTATTAGCATCGTGATACAATAAACAACCCCCGGAGCGCGACCTTGTCTTGTTAGAGCAAACCGGGAAAATGACCTACTTGATGCATGTTAACGTGATTAAACACACTTGGGCTAACTATTTTAATGAACGCGACGTCCCAAAAATACAGCTGTCGGCAACTAATCGGTGTCCACGCGTTCACTAAGGCAGCAGCAGCTGCATTTTTTGAGGAAGGTGAGCGTCTCCGCACGCGGCAGGTGAGAGTACCGCGCGTGCACAGCGACCAAGCCCGCGTGCTTACATACACACAAACATGGCCAATAAATAAATAACTGAATAATAAAATAGAGCTGTCTGTGAGACGCTGGCGCTCGCTCATTCAACCAAAAAATAATAATTTGCGTCCTTCCAACAACCTCTCATCCAGTCGACTGAAATTCCACCTAAACAGTTCGCACATGTTCATGGAAACAAACGCTGCATCTGTGCTCCAATTCAAACTGACAGTGAAACACTTGTAAACCGCCTCCTGGTTTAGATAGGAGCCCCCGCAGATATAATAAGCGAGCGTTAAACGAGACAACCGACTGTTTGAAACTTGCCACCACACTGTGAGGATTTTTTTTTTTTTTTTTTTTTTTTTTTTTTTTTTTAAGTGCTTCATTAGGGTAAAGGAGAGCTTACCGTGTGCTCCACGGCGGAGTTCCTGTGGTTTAACGGAGCTGAAATGAGTCCAGTGAGGGAGGAAAATGATGCCGAGGTTCATGCGAGCTCAACGTGAAGTCTGTCCACTTAGCCCAGTCTCCCTCACGCTCCGTCTATCCCTCGCTTCCTCCCTCTCTCTGTCTTTCTACCCCTTTCTCTCTTCCCCGCTCTCCATTAGTTTGTAACTGCCACAGAAAAAGACCCATACTTACACTGAAAGCCTTCTATTTTTGACAGATGTGACCACTGAATAACACAGACAGGGTAAACTCTGTCTCACGTCACCCATAAATATCCGTTTTAATTGGTTTCAGGTTTCATTTTTTGAACTCCGTAACACTTATTAGGTTTTTATCACTGCACCGGTTTTGAATCAGATATACAGTATAAGGCAGCCTGTAAACATCTTTTCCTCAAAGTTGATGTGATAGATGCAGGGAAAATGGGCTAGCTGGAGGATTTGAGTGAGCCAGACAATGTCTAAATCATGATAGACAACCAAGCAGAAGCATCCCCAACACTTTGAGGATGTTTCTGCTCTGCAGCAGTCAGGGTCCATCAAAACTGACCTGAGTAAGGAATGGAGGAGACAGGGTCAAGGGAGGCCAATGGTTATTGATGCATGTAGGGAGGAAAGCTTGACCCAGATGAGCTACTGTTCCATGGTTCAAATTGCTGGAAAAGAGCGGTGGCTCTCATAGAGAGGTGTCAGAATGGAGAATGCCTATTGCATTTTGACAGACCTGTCAGGATGTCCATGCTGACCTCTGTCTGCTGCTGAAAGCACTAACAATATGAACATCAGAATTGGACCAGCAGCAATGGGAGAAGTTTTTCTTTTGCATTTACCTGCCAAACACATGGCACCAAGATGCACTATGGGGAAAAGGAAAGCTGGCAGAGGCAGTATGATGCTTTGGGCAGTTTTCTGTTAGGGAAACAGTGTCTGTCCTTCCCTTTTTTATGTTGCTTCAACGCATATGATCTGAGCATTGCTGTGAACTGTGTACACCCTTTCATGGAAAAGGTATTCCCTGAATACCATGGCCCCTTTCAGAAGGAAAATGTTTCCTGCAGCAAAAAATATTTTAGGAATGGCTTAAGGAGGACAACAATGAGCATGAGGTGCGGACATGCCCTCAAGATTTCACAGAGCTCAATCTGATTGATCATCTGCTGGATGAACCAGTGTCATCCCTAAAGGCACCAACTCACAATTTACGGGACTGAAAGGATTTGCTGCTAACATCTTGATACCACAGAACACCTTCTAGAAGTCGCTACAAGATTGCAAACAACAAGGTTTCAGGGTGTTTTGGCAACAAAAGGAGGGACTGTTTGGTCTGATTAGTGTATATTTTCTTTGATGTGCTGCTGTGTCTTGCAGTCTACTAGAGAATAATCTGTGGACAAAATCATGAGAAACTTTGCACTTCTCCTATTTCTACCCCTTTCAAGCGTCACCAGAAAATTGACACTTAGTGCTACATTTAAGGGTAACATTCGACACACAGCTTTCTAAATTTGCTTAAAAGATGTCATCTGGTTGACTCTAATTATCCCCCTTGTCAAGCTTTCATGCCGCATCTTATTTTAGGAGTGGACACTTCAGGATCGCCATGACTCAGGAACAAACGGGGGAGATTGTCAACACAATTGGCTGCATATTCTTGGAGGAATAATATCTGGTGTTAATTCATCTAGATGATTCATTTGGTTAATTTTAGCCCAGACACACAACCACTGTAAAGATAAAGTACACCCTCTTTCAAATCTAAAGAGGGTTTTACAGACTTGTCATAAACTTGATCTTTACCAGATTCTAAAAATGATCAAGTTATGAAACTTATCAAAACTGCACAAAAGATACTAGCATAAAATGGAAGCGCAATCTGTAAAAAACGTAAAGTATATGCCATAATTCAGTACCTTGTAGAGACACATTTAGCAGTTATAATTTGAAGTAATTTTTTTCGGAATGACTTTATCAGTTTCGACATCAATTTGAGGATTTTTTTTGGCCACTCTATTGCAATATAGCTTCAGTTAATTGAAGATGGCAGACTATTTTTGCACATCTCAATTATAATCCCACCATATCATTTCAGTAGAGTTAAGGTTAGGACTGAACTAATACAGCATCTTTATTATTTACTTTGTCACCCATTGTGTTGGAGATAAGGAGCTGTACATTGTTCTGTTGATCCAGTTTAAACCAAACTTCAGCTGTAAGATTGAACTGAGGTCTGAGCTTGCATTTGACTCAAGAATACTTTGAGCATTGTACACACTGGCTTTGGTGTGAATTTGCTTGGACCTCCACTGTTTTCTGCCATAAATAATCTCGCTGTAGAACACTGGGATTGTAAGAGAATGGCCTTTTAACCCTTCCCAAATTTACAGGCAGCAACAGTTGCTTCTCTAAGTTCATAGCTGATGCCTTTCCTTCTTGGCATTGTGTTAAATCACATCTATATGCTTTTACAGTGGCAGTCACACTGATGATTATCAGTTTTTCAAGTGCATTTTGATCAGGAGCTTGTGGCAGCTGTAAGACTCCAACATTCTGGATTGCTTCATGTTTAATTTATAATGAAATATTTGTGTATTTTTCATCATAAAGACAAGCTTAGGTACCATTGAAACATCTTCAGAGCTACACTGCTTGAGAAAGCTGTACCCCTAAAAAGTGCAGTCTTGACCAGTCAAGATTAATCGGGTCATTGTGGTGACTGGGAAACTAGAGATCCTCAAAGGAAGTTACAAAAAGATAGCATAACCCTAAGGGCACTTGTCAGCTCTCTTGTACCCAGCACTGTGCAGAGTTTTATTAATGCCAACTACAGAGCAAGCACAAAGCGAAGTCAAGGAGTATTATGGAGGGTTTGAGAGTGGACTGTACAAAACATGAGCTCATACCTTAGTTTTTGTTGGCAGGCTTCTGCTGCTCACTTGATTTTTAAATCTAAGTGTTGTTTTTTTTAAGGCAAATATGTTGTCTTTATTTGAGTCTTTCCCTACAAGCTTTCAAATATAAACCATCCGCTTTGTTGTTATGCCTTCCGAAAGTATTCATAGCCCTTGAGCTTTTTCCTATTTTGCTCATTCATGCTATATGGATTGCACTGAGGCTCTCTGGATCACAACGTTCTCAGAATTAGCTGAATGTAAAGTGTCTGTGAACAACAGCTTTTAATTCTTGCCACAAATGATAATTTGGATTTAGGTTTGGACTCTGATGGGACCATTTCTAACACATGATTATGCTTTGATTTAAACCAATCCATTGTGACTATGGCTGTATGTTTGTGGCTGAAAGGTGGACCTCCCCTACAGTCTCATGTTTAAAGCTTCTAACTGGTTGTCTTCCAGGATTTTCATCCATTTAACTCTATACATGTTCTTATCAACTCTTCTTATTGAACCTTTGTACTGTTGCCACATGCATGATCAGGATAAGATGCTGCTGCAAAGCCAATGACTCAGTGCAATTGACTGAACTTCCTTAGATGTATAACTTTCCAACACTTGGATTTATAAATTTAATTTGACAACATTGTGACAACACTATGACTGAAACGGAATGCACAATGTACCCCCACCTATTCGAGGTTCAGTTTTTGTGGATTCACCCATTTTCGTTTATTTTTCTGTGGAATGTAACTCCAAATCATTTGTGGAAAATTTACCTATTTTTATTATTTTTTGTGGAGCAAATCTAAAAAAATCATAAAGAAAATGCATCTTAGGAAGCTGAAATACTTAGTGCAACGTTACTAGGACACTATTTGCAAAGCAGCCAATAAAGGAATGTCATTTTCTTCCTTGATCCTAACTGTACCTCCTAAAGTGGAGATAAGGAAGACTGTAAATATTACCTTCTGCGGTAGTACCAAGATGGTTTCCACTGTGCATATTAATGCATATAAAGGTATTTTTGATGTTTGAACCATTTAAATAGGCAGCTTTTAGAGGAGGTTTCAAATATTCCATTTTTAGCGATTTTTGCAGTGGCGGTTTTGTACCAAATCTACCAGGGGGTCAGGTGGGATCAGTGTTTTTTTTCATAGGGGCAGGACAAAGGAATGAAACAAACATAAAAACAGGGCAATATGTTATTATTTAATATATTAAAAGAGCCAAAGAGCTATTTTTGGCTCTGGAGCTACAGGTTGCAGAGCCCGGATCTAGCAGATAAAAAACTGTGATCCCTTCTCAACGTGGCTGAAGCTAAAATTGCAACACCTTAATTTTTAATTAAAACTGTGAAGCTAAACAATGAAATTGATCCAAGGAACCAATTAGTTATGGTTTCTGTGCCAGTACATATCATCATAAGAAACTTATTTAGCATTATCTCTTCAGTACAGAGGCTATAGTACAGGACCAGTTCAACAGGGGTCAATGCCCCTGTTGGGCCCTGTCTCGAACTGCCCATGGATTTTAGGTATTTGAGGGTAGCTGTGGTCCCTAACCCCTGCTGGAACTACCACCATAGATTTATTTGAATCTGTCTTTATTATCTGATTTTATCATGTATTTATGAAAATAAATGTAATCACTTTGTCTTATAAAGTGCTTTGAGATAGCATTTGTTGTGAACTGGTGCTAAATAGATAAAATGAACTGAAGTGAATTAAAAACATTCTTGCCCCACTTAAAAAAAGCATGATGCTGCCAGCACTATGTGTCACAGTGGGATAGTATTTTTAGGGTATTTAGCAGAGTTCGTTTTCTGCCATATATATCATTTTGGATGTAGGCCAAAATGTAAGACCAGCGCACATTCTTCCACATGTTTTCTTTATCCCCTGCATGACTTGTGGAAAACTGCAAACAAGACTTCTTAAGGCTTTCTCTCACTTATGGCCAAATTTTGTGCAATACACAATGAATAGTTGCCCTGTCAACTGAAGTTTGTGGTTGTAATGTGACAAAATGTAAAATATTCGAAGGGTGTAAATGCTGTTGCAAGCCTCTTTATTTCTTTATTCCATTTTATTTGCATATCAATAATCCTGCCATTATTGGTCTTCCCATAGTGGTGATCATAGATCAGATGGGTGAATAATGTTTTCCTTCTTACTCTCGCAAATGCAGTTGATCAGACACTGGTTGGAGTGCACATCTCTGCTCATGTTGCTGTCAGGCATCCTTGCGTGTGATTTATTTTACACTGTTAATAGCATATAGACATGCTGACTGCACACATATGGATATGTTCACCATTTAAATTTCTGTCACACACAATAAATCACAATACCTATGAATTAGCTCATCACATCTTCATGGGAAAAGATATTTTCAAGCAACACTTGCCCATGCCCATATAAAACACCTCCCATGTTAATCTCTATGCAAGTATTTTCACTAGAAAGTCAAGAAGGTGTGGTTTCATGCTAAGGATTAACCACCCCATTCCTTTCATCGTCATTCTGCAGAGTCATTGTCATTTGAATAATAACTTGTATTTATGAGCACAGCACACACACAAAATGAACAGGCAAGTTCAGCCAAATCTCATTTATTCATTAATTTATTGACGCGTCAACGAAAATTCAGAAGTGTTCTGACAGTAGGCACAAATCAGTTTTCAGCTGCTGCTCTTTTATTGCTGCAGTTAATGTGTTTCCACACACACAATACATCATGAGTCTCAACTTTAGATCCTCACACTCCTCATTGTCTGCTTCTCTCTCTTGTTTATGTGATTAAAACACATTAAGAGGTAGGTGGTAATTATCCCAGATGAAATGATTTATAATCCTTTAACATCTACATCAAAATGGCAGCCAGCAGCACTCAACACTGTTAGAGCACTTTTTATCATCACTGCAAACAAAACATCAGCTGTTTATTAAATGGAATGATATGCATGCCCAAATCTTTGGAGAGATAGCCTGGAGGATGCAACTGCCTGTCTTGTTCATTAATTTAGTATTTGCTCCAAAGACGTAGCCTTGTTTCTCCAAAATACACCCTGGTGTTTGCTT
Source organism: Anableps anableps (assembly GCA_014839685.1). Taxonomy (NCBI): domain Eukaryota; kingdom Metazoa; phylum Chordata; class Actinopteri; order Cyprinodontiformes; family Anablepidae; genus Anableps; species Anableps anableps. The sequence goes on from CM026070.1 coordinate 8,421,006, forward strand.
TTCTTTTCTCCAGACATTTCCTTTTGTTTGCTTCTCATCTTTACTCTGACAAAGTCATGCCTCGTCTTTCCCTCTCAAGTCTTCGTCTCTCCTTTTCTCTGTAATACTCCTCTTTCAAGTCCTCGCGCGTCCTACGAGTCCACCCTTTTGAGGTAACGTGATAGATGTCCACAAAGTTCCCAGAGTATGCATCCCTGTGGGTGGCTCTATACACAGCTTCCCTTGCTATTGATGTGGCCTCCTCCACGGTCAGGCCCCACCGAACCCCTTGGTCTAAGATGGAGTAGGCATAGGGTGATCCTGAGCCCACAGAAAAGAGTGATCCCTCTAGGCGAGTGCCATCGCTGCATACATAAAATAGACTGGGTCCAGAGAAACTTATTTTTCTCCTGAAACACTGCTGCTTAGTGGAAAAAGAGCTTTGAGTCTTTGAAAGAGAGACCTTTTCACTGGGGGCACCTACAGTCATTTCCAAGTTATCCTTTGTAGTTTCTCTGTCTTCACTGTGATCAGTCTCTGAGTTTCTGTGGTCATGACATCCATCATCCAGCTCTCCTCCGTCCCACCCACACAGCGTGGCAGCCACACAGAGCTCAGTTCCCTTAAAAGGGTGCAGCATGTGTGAAAGCAGCTTGGCCGCCCCCCTTGTGGACAACCGGTATCCGTAGCGAAGCTGGTAGAGGCGAAGCTCTCTAGAGAGAATCCGTTTCCAAAGCGCACAGTCGGCCGAGGTTCCTGAAGTGGTGCCCACCAGGTGGCTGTGAATGGGCAGGATCTTCTGCGAGGCCGGGCACGCTACGAGGCCTGAGCAACTGGAGCGAGTGTCTGCCGCAGCCAGGACGCCGCCTTGAAACATGAAAGCTAGGGTGGTGGTCCCATGAGACATGGGAAAGGGAAGAGGCACGGACTGAGAGGAAGTGAAGGGAAGACTTGCAGGCAAAGAGGAGGGTGATAAGAGTGATTCTTGAGATGGGATTCCGCTTGAGCTCTGCATTGTGCTGATTTGCCCAAACTGTATCGGGCTTTCATCCAGATAAACTGCTTCTGGTATATAAAAATGGAACAGGCTTGTGCTGTTGCTGAAGGCCACACCAGTTGCATAGTTACAAGGTTTCTTTTTTCCATTTGCCATTACGTTTCTTACAGTGGCTACATTTTCCTGAAAGATATCTTCAAAATTGCACAAGTCCTGCAAAGCCATTAAATAAAACTTTCTTGGAAATGTTCTTCTAAAATAACTCCTTAGGGCTTTGAAGCCCTCAGTCAAATGTCAGCTGTCTAATAGAGACTGTACATCTGAAGCCTGCGGTGATTCTAGCAGTAATCATCGTTTATATAGACAAGAAGGTCGGGCTCATGTTTCTGTGTGGTCACTCAAACAACCCATCTGCATCATTACTAATGTTTCATTTACTTTGAAACATATAGTCAATAGCCCATGGGTAATTAATTTTGGCTGTGATATCAGGTTGTTTTTCCACATCAGATTGCTTCAAAGTCTTGTGTGGGCGTAGGCCAAAGAGAGCGTGGGGTGATGGTGAAGCCTTGGCTCGAGCACTCCAAATTAACTTCAGCTCTTTGATGCAGCAGTCCTATAGATCAAATCCCTGTTAGAATAACACATAATGTCAATGTAAAACTTTGTTGTTACACTGCACAGACAAACCATTTCCAGCATGGCTCGAGCTCTGTAAAGATAATTCATACTGAACCTGCTATACCAGAATATCAGGTTGTGCTGCATTATACAGGGTATATTCCCACGCAACTGCCGTTTGTTCGAGACGCAGAAGGCAGGTGTCAGATAGTCAGAGGAAGCTAGATTTGTTTAATAGAGAAACAATGAACCGAAAGTTTAAATATTTATTTTCATTTCCCACTTTGCTCTAATCCCCTTTCACAATGAATTGGTTTCAGACCAGGGTTTTTGGAATTGTCTTCTCTGCTTGTTTTCTATTGGTAAGCAACTTTATCTCACTTTACTTTTCTGATGTTAGATGTAGAATATGAAACTATAATGAGATTTGATCAGTTTCTTCATAAACATATTCTTTAAAGCATCTTTAACACAACTGTTCATTTTAATATTATATTCAGTCATGAGTTAACACGTAGGGGCTATGTGAAAGTGGCTTTACATAAATAATAAGCTCACCTTACTCTCACCTAATTGTATGAGTATTCCTAAATCCATAAGTTTTCTGTGACTTTAAAAAAAGTTGTTTTTTTTTTTAATTTAACTTTTAATTTGTTTTGACCTCATTATGTTTTGGTTTACTCTCACTCCGTCAGCAGTATTATTTTTAGTGACAGCTGCTGTAAGAGCCCAACTGAACATCATTAGAAGGTATCTGATGAACTCAGTTTGCAGGATTATTTTGTCTGATTTTTGCACAAAGCCAATTTGTCTTCATCCCCCATAAAGATGCATAAAAAACCTTAAAATAGATGTATCTTTTATTGCATCTGCATACCCCCCACCCCCTCACACCCCAAATAAAAAAGCAAACAAAAACAATGCTGCTTTTGAGCACATGTATTTGATGGGGAAAGCTGGAGAGCCCAGAGAGAGCCCACATATGCACGGGGAGAACATGCTTGGTGCATGTAGAAAGAGGGATAGTTTCTCATTAAACACTTTGTCTCAGCCTCCAGAGAGCTCTGTTCTCTTCAACTCGTCGCACAGGTTTACAAGATTTAGCTCGGGCCTGAAATAGCTGTGGTGAAAGATTGGTTTTGTGTCTGGTTAATAATTTCTGTGTTGATTTGGCCATTTCTTTGTCTATTTGTGTAAAAAGACCTAATGATGACCTATTTTCAGTTTACTGGTGAAGATTTAAAAAATCTCCTGGACAGTTTACGATGCCATTATCTCTAATAAGGTTTCCTGAGCTTTTAGAAGAGAAATAGGCCCACGCCATCACTTGACATATTTATGTTTGTAAGGGTATGTAAAGCTGTAAAACAGCTTTTTTTTCAATTGCTGAACAACAAAGTGTCATGAAGGTCATATCTAATGGTTGTTATGGAGACTTGGTCAACTCAAGATGACACTCTTCACTGCAGTTCTTCAGAGAGCTGCAAAGATTCAATTTTTCATATTTATGTCCCAGGAATATAAATATGAAAAACTGAATCTGTGAAAAGTTCTTTAAAAATGTATTTCTCAAAAAAGCATATGTAATAAAGTGTAAATAAAAATCAGCTTCAGTTAAATTTAGTTAATGGTTGCATTATTTATGTAACGTGTGTTGTTAAAAGCAAACTTTTCTTAACATACTGCAATAAATCCTGAATTTATTTAAAGGGGTTTTTTCTCAGCAGGGGTGCTAATTTATCTGTCCGTGCCTATATTCAAAATGATTCCTTAACAGACTGAAGCTTATATAAACTGTGACATTATACAAATGTACAGTTACAGCTAAAAATCTTCATATTGTTTATTTTTCTTTTTATGCTTGTGTGGAACACTGATAAGTTGGATGTTACATTATGTTGTGATTATGTGCTTGAGGCAAAAAAAAAAAAAAAAAAGTTAACCAAAACAATGCATTTCAGTGTGCAGAAATAAGATAGAAGGGAAAACAGGGATAGAAAGAATAGACTACAAAAGAAAAGAGCCACTTTTGTGGAGTGGGATGGTCACAGAGGTAACTGTGTAAGCAAGGAAAATTTTAGCGCAACAGACTGATCTCTAAGTTGAAGATATGTCTGGAAATGGTCCCAGATCTTGTCAAATGTGTCATTTTGACAGATCGTCCTATACATAGTCTGTCTTATTTATTAAGGTGGAATAAATTAAAAACAGCCTTTTTTCTCTTCATGACACTGATTTCATTTTTTTTCTCACTTCATCCAGGATGTGTGTGTGTTAGAAGGCATTTCAACCCAGAGGGATGACACTACACCTGACAATTTCATAGGGTTCGACTCAGTCCCTGACAAAGTGGCAGATGGCTCAGTGGTCCGTGTGCGATATCAGTGCTCCAGGCCATGTCAGCTCGCAGTGGAAGTTGTGCTGTCAACATTAAGGAAGACGGATTTGGTGGTCTTCAGGAGAAAATGGATCAGCAGCACACCTCAAACGCTCAGGATCCAGCAGGTGTTGCTCAGATTGCCTCTGTCTGTGTCCCATCATCACCACTATTTCCACAAGACCATGTCAGACACCCAGAACGTGACACTTCAAGCTTCGTTGGATTATTTAAAAAAAGGCAGTGAAATCGGCTCCATGTTGAGGATTTATAAAGTGCAGCGGGTTGTGCAGCTTTCCCTGTGGTCGAGAACAGCCCCCGCTGGGTGCCCGTCATGGTCTGCTCAACTCATGAGTCTGATGTCCAACAACAGAATCCATCAGTGCCCACATGAGTCAGGTTACACCCTTAAACATTCTGTCATTTTCTTTTAATACATTACCAGTACAATGTGGAAAACAAGTACTGAGCATGTCGGTGTTATTCTGAGTAGAAATAGTTTAAAAGGAAGCTCCAGAAGTTTACAAGAGATGTTGGTATCAAGCAAGAACATCCACTCATACAAAGATGTTTACACATATTAGTCTATTAATTAAGCTATTTGTCATAAAATGGAATGGCACAGAAAATAACTGTTGAACACACTTACTGAAATGTGTTTAATACTTCATAGAAAAGCCTAAATTGATTATAAAAGCTTCAAGACATCTCCTGAATGGAGATACTAATCACATTCATTTCTCAACTGTAATTTTACCCCTTCTTCCTCACAAACTGTCTTCAAATCTTGAAGGTTCTGGGTTGGATGTTGGATAATTAACTGGGCCGTTCTAGCAGATTAGTTTTTCTTTCCTTGATTCTGGTGTTTGGGATTGTGAGGGTGAAAATCCGCCTTTCTATCTTCTTCAGATTATTGTCAGTCGTGTCCTACTACATTTTTGTATTCATATTCCTTCACTTATATGGAATCTGCCAGTAGAATATCCTGAAAGACATCCCCACACCATGAGCTTCCCACCACCAAAGCTCACTGTTAATATGGTGTTTGTGGGTGATGTGCAGTACCATTCTTTCTCCAAACACGGTATGTGCCATGACAACCAAAGAGTTCAGTTTTGGTCTCATCTGACCAGACTATGTTTTCCCAGTATTTTACCTAGTTTTCCTAATGCAAACATTCAAAAAGCTTCTGAATAATATCTCTTCGTCAGTGGAGTCTCGTGCAGTGAGTTCATTACTCGTTTTAAAGGAAAAAAACTGTTCTGTTTTAATTGTAGTTCTTTCTGAAGCTCTCTCTGAGTGGCCCTTGGCTCTTAGACAATCTTTTGGTTGTTTCCTTTGACTCCTCTGTCAAAGATTTTGAGAGGAGCACCTGGAAGTGGCAGGTATACAGTGAAATGGTCATCTTTCCACTATGGCCTCAGCTGTGCTCACTGGGACATTCAGAATCTTGGAAATAAATCTGTAGCCAATGCCATGTCATGTTAATAGGTCCATTTAAAGTATGTTTACTGAGAAAAACGTTGATGTGTGCCAGTATATGGTGCTGTGAAACGGTTTTTGCCCCCTTATAGATTTCTTCTGTCTTTGCTTTTTTGCCACACATATATGTTTTGGGTCATCAAACAGATTTTAATAACAGACAAATGTAACCCGGGTAAATACAAAATGCAATTTATGAATGATGAGGAAATAAGCTATCTATAAATAATATCTTTACTAGGCCAGTCAAAAACCTGGTCTACTTTGGATCCTTGTTCTGTTGTACAACCCCAATGTGCTTGAACCGGTGGTCAAACATTTCTCCATCAGAATATTCCTTTAGAGGTAAGAATTCATGGTTCCATCAATTATGGTAAGCTAATCCAGTCCTGAAACAGCAAAGCTGTCCCAGACCATCACACTACCACCACCATGTTTGACTGCTGATATGATGCTCTTTTTCTAACAAAACTGTGCTAGTTTTACAACAGATGTAAAGGGGCACACAGATTCCAGTAAATGCTACTTTCATCCCAGTTCCTTTTTAGTCATCATTGGACCTCTCCCTTGAATCCATTTGAGCAGTAATTTTGGCAGGCTGTCTACTCCTGGAAACATTCATCACTGTTCCATGTTTTCTCGATTTATGGATAATAGCTCTCACTGTGGTTCTCTGGTGTCCTAAAACCTTACAAATGGCTTAATCTAACAGAGGTCAATTACTTTGTTTCTTATCTGTTCCTGAATTTCTTTAGATCAGAGCATGATGGGTTTTTTTTAAAAAAACCTTTTAACCTACTTTATCTTGTCAACAGGTTTTATTTAATTGATTTCTTGATTTTACAGGTCTACTAGTAATTAGGCCTGGATGTGGCAAGTGAAAATGAACTAGAAAATGAGATTAATTGTACATAATTCAAGATTTAACAAGGCAAGCATTTACGTTTTTTAATTAGGGCCAGGTTAGTTTTTCCCTCAATAAATAGCAATATCGTTTATTCAGGCTGCATGTAAAATTAAAATGTGTTGGATGATCTGAAACATTTAAGTGTGACAAAAAAGTAAAAGAAGAAATTTTCAGAGGAACAAAAACTTTTGCTGAGGATTATACGTTCCTAACTGTGTCTTCAGAGCCTTTAAAATGTTGTGTTTCTGCACAGATGTGATAGATATGCTAAAATTCCCCCTGGCAAGCACTGGAGAGCACTTCGGGGTGGTCCGCAGGTTCCAGCCTTTCATCAGCAGAGCCCTGGAGAGAGCCCGTCTTCATGCTGTAACAGAGCCCAGGTGGGCTTCACACACTGACTCCTAATTTACCTCATTTTAGCTGATGCTTATTCTGTGTAAGGTTCACCCACACAGCGGGCAATGAAATCCCCTACTGTGTCAGCACATATTGTGCCAAATGCTTAAAAAGCAAGCTTTTTACACGTTAAACATTATTAAGATGCTCACTGACACATTGCATCAATGATGACAGTGTATATAATGCAGTAGTTTGTGTTGAGAGCAGCAGGTTGACTGCCACAGGTCAGTGGCTGTTTCTCTTTCAGCTTCTGTTAAAGCCCTCCTGGCTTTCAGTTTTAATTCGTCATCTTTATAAATGACTTTATGAGCTTCGCCAAGCCTCTTCACCCAAGCATATAAGCTTTTTATTTACGGTCAGTGCAAGATACCAAGGTCAGGCATTTTAGCAGACAAGCAGAGAGTTTTAAATCCAACCCTCACGCCTGACTGGGTAAAGAAATGATTTGTCCAGTCATGCCTTGTTGTTTGGTTTTTCAGCATCACCTTCTCAGTGTGGATCTACCTGCTAAAATGGTGTCAACAGAAGCACTGTGGGATCATCCATCATGTGGATAAGAAACATTTATTTGACTCCGTGCTGATACAACTCTCAGAAACAGGTGGGTCACAGCAGCTTGTGTAGACACATACTGCCATGGAGGATTTGACCGAGCTGCCAGGAGAGGATCGTGAGCGATGATGTGTGTTTTGTGAGACTCAGAAACAGACTGTGTTATGTATTAATAAAGAACTTTGGATTTCCTCTGGCAAAATATATGTCTGTCATATCTTCTGTGTAGGAGACATCATAATTCAGGCCCGCTTGACAACCAGGGAAGATGAAGCATTTCAATCCCACCTAATGTTGCCCCTGTGGAAATGGATTAGATTGGACTGTTACATACTGGACTCAAAGGTAAAGGCCCCCCCCAACATGTGGTTTTGGGTGGGTGGAGGAGGAATTGAAACTGAAATTGAGCAGGTACAATCATCTGTTTCCTGTTGAGTTATGTCTGGTGGCCAGGCTTTGTTTCCTGCTGGAACAGCTGTAAGATTTTGAACGGTGGTTTCTTTCCAACTGGGAGATTCAAGGCAATTGTAGTCCCTGTTTCAATTTGAAGTTGTCCACAGTTCAGCATTTTTTTTTTTTTGTTTTTTTTTTTTTTTTTTTTTTTTTTTTGCTGAGCTTTTGCCTTGTTATGTTGGGCTTTCAGGTGCTGTTGAATGTAACATGGGATGCTAAGAGCCACAGATTTGAATATGTGTAAGTAAAACCAGTTTTCTTCATGTAAAAAAGGGAAAAACGCAAATTTTGCCCTTAAGCTTTTCCATGTTGTCACAAACACAGTGTAGTGCATAACTGTAAAGAGGAAGAAAAATGATTCATGGTCTAAAAAAGGTTTAAACAAATTATTTCTGAAAAGTGCAGCTTGCATTTGTGTTTAGCCCCCTTTACTCTGATACCCCTAACCAAGATTCAATGCAGCCCGACTGCCTTCCTAAACCACCAAATTAGTAAATTTCCATGTGTCATTAATCTCAGATAAATACAGCTAGACTGTGAAAGCCTCAGAGGTTTGTTAGAAAACATTAATGAGCAAGCGGCATCATGGAGACCAAGAAACACAGCAGACAGGTCAGGGGTTTAAAGATTTAAGCAGGGTTAGGTTGTTAAAAAATATGCCAAGTTTTGAACATCTTATGGAGTGCTATTAATCAATCTGACAATAAAAATAGCACAACACATCTGCAGTCCTACCAAGAAATGATCATTCACCTAAACTGTCTGACAGGATAAGAAGCGGCCAAGAGACCTACTGTGTCTATGGAGGAGCACCAGAGGTCTACTGCTCAGGTGGAAGAATCTGTTGACAGGATAACTAATAGTTTTTGCACTCCACAAATCTGGCCTTTATGGGACAGCAGCAAGAAGAAAGTCATTGTTGAAATAAAGCAATATAAATCCTTTACTTCACTCAGATGAAGCCAAAATTGAACTTATTGGACTAAATGCAAATAGCAATGTGTGGTGGAAAACTAACGCTGCACATCACCCTGAAGAAACCATTCCTACTGTAAAGCATGGTAGTGGCAGCAAAATGCAGTGGGAATGTCTTTTGTTAAGGATTGACTTGGGAGGCATTTAAAACAAATGTGCACCACATTTTCAGATTTGTCTGTGTAAAAAAAAAAAAAAAAGAGAGAAAAGTAAATCTTCCACTTCAGAATTTTGCAGTATTTGTCACATAAAATTCCAGTAGGTAACATAAATATTATTCTTTGTGACATGACAAAATGGGGTGTGAATTCTGTTGCAAGGGACTGTGGGAAGAACCTGTTGGGTAGGTCATTATTTTGGTTGAACACACAGCTGTGAGTACTGCTTCAAATGCCATTAAATATCTTTCAGATTTAGGAACAGTATTCACTATGATGACACAGATGGATACCTTGTGATTGGAGGAGGCAGATACATGCCAGGCATCCACGGATACTTTGGGCCTTTCAAGTATTATCGTTTTGGAACCAACGAGGTGACATTTCCACTCTGCAATCACAAACAGCGTTTGTTCTGTTTCATGGCTGTCCATTCCTGTTTTCACGTCATTGCTTTTCATGTTCCAGATAAAAAATCAACTTCACCCCATGTCAACAGTACAGGAGCTGGACAGGGCTCACGTAGAGTGTCAGGAAATGAGAACATTTACAAAAGCTTTTCTGCACCAAGTGTCCGAGAGTCACCTTTTGTCCCAGACCAACGAAGGTGAAATACTATTTTGACATGTCCTAAAAACGTAATGTTACAAACACTCCACAGAGAAACACCTTGTTTGAGTCTAATTTTAAAGGTGCAAACACTCCAAGCACACATATGCAGGGATTGTGAGGAATGCTGGTGACAAGTTGCTTCTTCCCCTTTATTTCAGCTGTCTGCTCTAACAACCTGCTGAGACACTGGGGTCAATTTGAAAACAGAGAGACAACATGCACACAGACATGGACCATGGAAACACAACAGAAATACATCACACTCTTTCATTTCCTGCAAGGAGAGGAGGAGATTATCCAAACAGGTGAGAGAGATTTACATACCAAGTCAAGAAAATGTGCACTTTATTATGCCGTTATCCAACCATTCACAGCGTTAATCTGTTTCTGCAGAACATTTGGGTATGAAGCATCTTGGAAGTATTTTGTTTGAGCTAACGATTAGCTCTATCTTTCTTGTGGAAGAGAAACAAATAAAGATCCCGTCCAAATCGATGGCTCTGTTGCAAGCATCCTCCTGCTTTGGAAATCACAGAGCGTCTCTGTTGTTGGCCACCATCTACCTGTCTGGCCTGGGTCACCCAGCCAATCAAGAAAAGGTAGAATCCATGCCTTATGAACACATTGCCTTACAATGTTTTTATTGGCATTTTGTCTAATAGGACAACAAAAAGTCAAGCACTATTGTGAAGTGGAAGGAAATGATACATTGTTTCTAAAAATTTCTTTTTAAATTGCCACATATTTAGATTGAGGTCTGGACTTTGACTGGGGTATTTTAACATAAGTATAGTATATACTTATGTTAAAATATGTACTTATGTACTTACTTAAAGTATATTTAGCTTTGATCTAAACCATCCCATTATAGGTCTGTCTGTACGTTTAGAGTCCTGGTTCTGCTCGAAGGTGAACCTCTACCCCAGTCTCAGGTATTTGGCAGCCCATGTTATACCAGTTCATCCTTTACAAGAACTGTTATAAATTCACTTCACCCTGGTCAAACTGATTCAGTTCATGTTCATTGTGATTCAGGTGTTTAGATTCAGATGTTTTCAGATACACTCTGTTGGGCTGTGGTTGTCACTAAATGCATCTTGTACTGACTGGTACCATGTACTTTTCAGTGATGTTGTAGTTTTTATTGTTGTATATGCATATGTTATTTGTCGCTATGATTTTTTGGCTCTTTTGTCCTCTCTTTCTGTAGATGTAGAAGCAGACTTCTAGGGTGTTGCCTCGGATTCTCTATCCTTTTATGTCTCCTCTATTCTTATCACCTTCTTTCCCTTTAAACCTCCCCCCTCACCTTTGGAGCATCATAGCGAAAGCCATAAATACTCCACTTGTGAAAGTAAGTCTGTTGGGCCTCACCTTGGCACTCAGACAACAATTCCAAGTCCCACACTACCAGACAGGACACGTACTCATTGTTCCCCACCTAAACAGTGAACTCACTTTACAACTCCATAATAAATGAATTCTCTTTCATTCATCATTCATCAGTTTGTTGCCTTATATATTGTTATATATTATTATATGCATTGTCTTATAACCTAACCCTGCTTTAACCTTTTCCACAACTTTCTCCCTGACCCACTGTCTTGGTCTTCATTTTGTCTGTTAATTAATGTTCTCTAACAAACCTCTGAGGCCTATACTTAGATGAAATTATACACAGATATTGCTCAGTTTACTAAGCATGGGACTTCTGAAGGGGACTGATTGAACTAGATTTTATTTAGGGATATCAGAGTGAAGGGGGCTGAATATTTTGTAAAAAATGTTGAACACCATGTATAATTTTCCTTTCATTTAACAGTTATACTCTACTTTGTGTTACTCTACTGAAGTAAATCCTGATAATAAGCAATAAAATTTGTTATTGTATTGCAACAAAATGCTAACATAGTTCAAGGGATATAAATGCTTTTGCAAAGCCCTGTATTCTAATCATTACTGTATTATACATATAATCACTTGTGAAAGAGTGGATTTTAAACCTGACATTCAATATGTTTCAGGGTCATGTCTACAGTTTGATTGGTGCATCTGGTGATGATCGTTTTGCCCTGATGCATGCAGGGTTCAAGCACACGCATGGACTTGATGGGTTTCCTCAAGACATGGACATGGCTTATGGATACTATTCCAATGTTGGCTCACAGAGCAGCATCGACAGATCGCGAATACATGAATATAAGGTAGCAATCACTGTAACTTTGTTAAATCGTTAACATCATGGCATAAGAGCTGTCATAATTTATTATTTAATAATTTTGTTATTTAGGCTGAACAGTACGGCATGTTTGGGTCAGTAGAGCCTTTTTCTCTGCATATTGGAGCATGCTGTTGTTTATTTTTCAGGAAGACGATATAATTGATTTTGCTGTCAGTCTGTCAGTTCTTTCTAAAACTAGAGCCAGCAGCTAGTCCATTTAATTCTAATTTAAAACCACAACTTAAAGCGACACAATATAAGAAATTGAGTTTACCTTTTGTTTTTATACCTAATAAACAAACCAGATATGATTAATGCAATTTAAAAGGTACCATAAGGCACATTTTACCCAAACTAGCTGTCCCTCATTCAATAAATGGCATTGCTCTGCTTCTCATCTTCTTGGTTAGAAAGAGACTAAATATTAAAGCGATGATAGACATTTTTCCAGCAGATAAAACATGCGGCACACATGGCAGCGGTTTTCTAAAACATACCGACTCTAAAAATATGATTAATTGCATGTTTGTTTGTCCAGCCAGCTGGACTGGGAGGAGGCTGCAGGAAAGGGAGAATGGATGAGCTCTAAGTCTTCATTTAAAAATCAAGCCGTCTTGATGAATGCCAAAGAGCACTCAAAAGATAAGAGCCCCGCTATGAGAGAAAAGGCTGCTTCCTTCTGATTTCCTGTTTATTCCATCAGTATTTCAATAATCTCCATCTAATGAAGAGAGGTGTATGAAAACACCAGAGAGACCTGACTGTCTGCTTCAGCTTGAACAGGGAATCAATGCACCAAGAAAACAACAATAATACAAAATGCATTTAAAAGTTTGACCCAAAGGACAAGATCAGATCAAAGTGCAACAGTCTTCTATTCTTAGAAATGTTTTCATTGAGCCAGTTAAACAACTGACTGATATCCACTGAGCTGTATTTAAAAAATGGATGTCATCTGAGCATCAGTCAGAACTTTGCTCTGTGTAAACCACAGTCTGATGATTGTTGTGATTGCAGAACTGTCAGTCAAGTCGGATCAAACCACACCCATGTCCTCATTATTCAGAGGTGTCGAGAGATTTTTGTGTTTGAAACTAATTGTAGAATGAATCATGAACATCTAAAGCAACTAAAACACATCTGGGTTTCTGTTTAGCTCTACAGTGCTGTAAATGATTTAGCTTGTGGTTTAGTTTGCTCATTTTGATTGGCTTATTCTACTGTTACTGTTCTTTTAATATAAAAAACCTAATCTTAGATACACTCATTAGAGGTATGTATGTCATATGACTTTGGGGTTTTTAAATATGCATTTATTCTTTTCTCAGGGCTGAATGATTAAACAGACAAATTCACCTATTTTTTAAAACTAGAATTAGGTGAACACATTTAAACTTATTGGGGATTTTCTCAAAACTCAGCATTGTCCAAATTAGACATACAGGCCACACTAATATTTGGTTGAATGTACTTTACTCAGGTTCACCTTTAGTAAGCCATTTTTGTAGCCATCAGTGAGGTTCTGACATCATTTTTGCTGAATATTTCATAGCTCTTAATATTAGAATTGGTAGAAAATAAACCCAAAGCAATTTTTAATAAAGTTTCATATATATACCAAGCAGAACATCATGGCGAAAGCCGTAATCCTCTGCTTGTGAAAGCAAATCTGTTGGGCCTTACTTTGATATTCAGACGACAATTCTGAGTGCCACACTGCTGGACAGGACACGTTTAAAAAAAAAAAGAGAATGTACCTTACTCAGGTTCATCTTTACTAAGCCATTTTTATCACCATCAGTGAGGTTCTGACATAATTTTTGTTGAATATTTGACAGCTGTTCATATTAGAATTGGTATAATTAATTCATATTGTCTGATTTTCTGACTTTGACCCCACTTTCAAGCATACTCTATGAGTTTTAGTAAGAGCAAGGTTGAAGGCTTTCTTGAAACTTGATGGCCTGCTTGGTCCCTTCTAGGAGCCAGTTTTCATTTGTGGTTTTGGTCTTTTCGTAATGTTGGAGCATCAAACTCTGTTCAGGTTTCAACCCCCTGATCCAACCTTTCCCTCTCAAGCAAAAGGAAACTGCTAAGAACATTCGAGAACAACCCAGGAACCACCAAGGTTTAAGCCTTTCATAAGTTGCTGAAACACTAGTGTCCCCTTTAAGAAGCTGATGAAAGAAAGAAACACCCACTCAAAAATCAACACCTTTAAGCAAGACTGAATTTTGCCCCTGCCCACATGTTAAATCCAAATGTCTGATTGGAAATTTTGGCTATTTTTGTTGAAACAATAAACTGTCTAAAAATTTTAGAAGAATAGAATAGAATAGAATAGAATAGAATAGAATAGAATAGAATAGAACTATCCTTTATTTTCCCACGATGGGAAAATTTCTGTGCAACAGCAGCAAAGTGGTAGTGACAGGCAATAACAGAAAACAGACTCACACAAAGAATATAAAATATATAAAAAACAGAATAAAGAGGAAGAAATAATGTGCAGTATGCCGACATTTCAACATAAATACTGTGTAGTAGAAAAAAATACTCCAGTCCAGAGGAACATGCAACTGAGTTGGTTAATTAAAAATGTACAAGATGTGCATGTCTCTGAGCATTAAAAAAACTATTTCCAGTAGAAAAAGGGTAAAATTGTACAGATACTAGCATGGATATAAACACTTGTTGAGTTTATTGGGAGCAGTGATGGTTATAGAGTCTAACAGCTGCTGGGAGGAAGGATCTCCTATAATACCTCTTAGTGCACCTAGGATGCAGAAGTTTATCAGTGAAGGAGCTCTCCAGCTCAGCAACAGCTTCATGCATGGAGTGGGAGACATTGTCCAACAGTGATGTTATTTTAGCTGGAGTCCTATCTCCCACCACCTGCACTGGGTCAAGGGGGCATCCTAGCACAGAGCTGGTCTTCATGAAGAGCTTACCTAACCGCTTCTTCTCAGCTGTAGAGAAGCTGCTGCTCCAACATACAGTCCCATAGAAGATGGCTGATGCCACCACAGAGTCAAATAAGGTTGTAACGAGTGCCCCCTGCACTCAACCTCCTCAGCAGGTAGAGTCTGCTCTGACCTTTCCTGTAAAGCGCATCAGTGTTATGAGTCCATTCCATTTTATTGTTCAGGTGAACACCCAGGTACTTATAAGAGTTCACTACCTCAATGTCCACTCCATGGATGTTCACCGGGGTCAGTGAGGTGAGGCTAATCATCTTTCTGCTGATCTCAGATGAAGATCAACAGATAAATCTTCATTGTTCTCCCCCATCTTCATTATTTCACCAATATTAAGCAATGCAACACTACCACTGGGAGCAAAACAGTTCACAGCATGATGCTGCCACCACCATACTTGGCAACTGGAACAGTGTTCTTTGATTTAAAAGGCTCTCCTGGACTCATCTTATCATTGTGGCCAAATTGCTTAATCTTTGTCTCATCTGATCATAAAACATGGGGGACTCTGGCAATATCTTGAAACAAGGATCTTGGTGGATGGATCTCAGTAGAAACTGATGTAAAATTTTCTATGACGTGTCCCAACATGTTCTTGTTTATGAAAGGCTTGTTATTTGGTGGTTTCTGGAGAGTTTCTGTGCATTTCTACCTATTCTGTTTTATCTGAGAGTAAAAATTAGTTTAGATAAACCGGAAAATATTTTCAAATACACATCAAAACTAGTTTTGGAAGTAAATGGTCAAAATCTTAAACTTTAACCCTAACGAAGATTAAAACCAATACTTTTAAATGAATGCTATCTATTTGGTCAAGAAGAGTGTTCAAATATCCAGCCTATTTGTTTATGAGATAATCTTGCTGATTGGATGCAAAAAGTGTGTGGTATTTCGAGTGTAGTTTCTATAATCATTCAACCTTAGAAAGGAAAAATTCAGCTGCATCAGTAAAAACCTAAAATTTATATGGCGTACATACTGATATTGAATGTACAACCAGTAGGCATCTCAGTAACTGGTGGAACAAAAGAGCTAAAAGCAACTGAACACTGCAGTAGATTCACACTGATTGGATATTAAAGTTGTCTAATGAATGATAATGATGCAATCAGCGAGGGAGATGTGTCACTTCTAATAGTAAAATGTAAAATGTAAAAATGTAAAATGTTTACAGAAGAAGTTTTATTAGTAACAAAAACCACTTTGTGCATTAACAAGTTTACCATTGTAATCACTGTGTTTTTCTTCTCTGTAGCAATACACACCCCACTTTATCTATTTAGGCAATGAAGAGGATTTAAACACCCTGACAGATGAATCCAGTGATGCCTTTCAATATTTACAGTTCCAAGCAGAAAGGGGAGACCTGGAATCTCAGGTAGGTTGAATACACATCCCTGAAAATCCATTTCATAGAATTTATTATTCAAATGAGTTCCATGTGGTTATCTGTGGAAGATGCATAAAAGCACAGAAGCAGAGTGTAATTTCTCCTCTGTGGTCAGTGGTTGAGTCAGTGTCCAGAACAGACTAATAAAAACTCTATTAACTTTAGAGACGTCTGGGAACAATGCTTTACTGGGGACAAAACGGAGTCTCCAAAGACATTGCGAACGCGGTGAAGTGGTTTGAGAAGAGTGCGATGCAAATGAAAGATCCCGCAGCGGTCTACGACTACTCCATCCTGCTAATGAAGGTGGTGCAAAATCATAAAGACCTTATTTTATGACTGAATTGAACACAGTACTTTTTGAGTGTGTGTGTGTTTGTCTGTACGCACCATCTCTGTTTTGACACTTATTGATTTGCTGATTGATGTTGATTCCTTCAGGGCCAGGGAGTGAAGAGAAACTATACTCAAGGTTTTCAGCTTCTGAAAAAAGCGGCTGCAATGGTGAGGGAACGGCAATCAATCGGTGTGTTTACTCCATAGGAGCTCACTATGAAAACCAGTGTCTGTTTCCTCGCTTCAGGGCTCAATTAATGCCCTGAATGGCTTAGGCTGGTACCATGGGATTGTGCTAAAGGACCACAGAAATGCAGCAAAATACTTTGAACAAGCTGCCCTAAACGGGAGCGATGATGGGATGTTCAACCTGGGAATTTATCATCTCACTGGGGAAAACCCAGACAAGCCATGGAGGAATGAGGTTTTGATTTTCAGACCTTACATTGGCTCCACAGCCCAGATATAATCATTTTTCTGATCCATTTCTTTGCCTCCATCCACAGAGCGCTGCATTCGAGCAGTTTCTGAATGCCTCTCGCTTCGGCCACGTAGCTGCATCAGTGGAGGCAGCGTGGTACCTTTCGACAGGAAGCCTGGAGGGGGTTTCTAAGGATGTGGAGGGGGCTGTGACGTAAGAGGCTTTCATTAGCTTGGTGAAGAAAGCATTGTTATGGGCTGTTGCACTGTAGCCTGCAGCTCAGTGCCATCTAATTTCAATGACAGTGGCTAATTCAAGGTCAGAAACCAATATTTACATATCTAAAAATAAGAGCTGTTGCCACTGCATTGTTGTCTGGCACAGAAAGATCGTGTTTAACCAAATTCCTATGAGTCTAAAAGAGCATTTTTATTGCTGCTGCTTTTTAAAGTGATCTATTTCTGCATTTATAGCATGTTAAACTGACTTCAATTGTATGTACATTGGCTTGTAACTGTATTTATACTCTCTGAACATTTTCACATTTTATATTACAATCACAAACTAATATATTTAATAGGTGTTTATGTGGTGGACCAACACAAATTAGCACATAGAATACGTTTTACTAATTAAAAATCTGAGAAGTGTGATGTGCTTTAGTATTTAGCCCTGTGTAGAAAAAGAAAAAAGAAGTGCAAAAACTGGTGTAACCAATCAGAGATCATCTAATTAGTAGACAGACTCACTCAGCTGCAGTCTATCTACTCAGTACAAGAATAATTTAAGTGAACAAGAGTGAAGACCAAGCAACACACCACAGAGGTCAAGGAAAATGTGAAGAAGATTAAAGTAGGACAGAATAATAAAGTAATATTCAAAGTTTGGAATGTTTCATTTAGGATTGTTCAAACCCCCAGCTGACTGCAGCAGATGGCCGTTGACACTGAGGTTCTGCTGGTTGTTTAATGTTAAAAGGAAGTCTTTCCACTGTTGCCACAGTGACCCAATGCAAGTGGCTGGGATGAGCCTTTTTTTTTTTTTTACCAATTGTCGTAATAAACTGTACTAGACCGTATCGTATTATAACTAAGACTGCATTAGAAAATGTTTAATCATTTTTTAATTTGATTGGATTGAATTAACGATGAGATGGACTGGTGACCTGCCTCTTGCCCGATGGCCACTGGAGATGGGCACCATATATCTCTGTATACAAAAGTACATCATGAAAAAGTTGAATATTTTTGTCACTCATACACATAGATTGAAATATTTCAAGCCTTTACTTATAATTTTGATGATTATGGCTAACAGATAATGAAAACCCAAAATTCAGTGTCAGAAAATTTGAATGTGAAAAAGTTAAATTTTAGAAACTTATAATGTTACACCATCATCAGCTAATTAACTCAAAACACCTGCAAAGGTTTCTTGAGCCCCTGAATGATTTCTCACTCTGGGTCAGTAGGCTACACAATAATGGGGAAGCCTGCTGACTGGACAGATGTCCAGAGGACAGTCACTGACACTCTTCACAAGGAGGGGAAGCCACAAAAAGTCATTGCTAAAGAAGCTAAAGAAACTGGTTGTTCACAGAGTGCTGTATCCAACCATATTTATAGAAAACTGAATAAAAGAAAAAAATTTGGAAAGAAAAGGTGGACCAGAAACAAAGATAACCACAGTCTTTAGAGGATGGCCAAGTAAAATCCATTCAGGCTGAGGCTGGAGTCAGTGCAGACGAAGCCTAACCATGGGCTACAAATGCTGCATTCTTCTATCAAGCCACTTTTGAACCAGAAACGTCAGTCAGTAACATCTTACCTGGACTAACGGTAAAAAGAACAGAACTTTTGCTCAGTGGTCCCAAGTCCTCTTTTCAGATGAGAGTAAAGTTTGCAGTTCATTTGGAAATCAAGATCCAGTGTGGACTATAAGCAATATAAAGAGTACAGAACAAGTTTAGGACATAGCTATCCACCTAAACTGACAGGCCAACCAACAAGAGCAGTAATTAGAGAAACCCATGCTACTTCTAGAGGAGCTGCAGAGTTCCACAGCTCCACTGGGACAATCCTTTGACAGCACATCCATTAGTCATACACTATAAATGTTCCCTTCATGGAAGAATGGCAAAAAGAAAGCTGCAGTGTGGCTAAAAGACCCTTAACTCACCACCCCCACAATGAAGCATGGTGGTGGCAGCATCATAGTCTGGGGGTATGTTATTTTTAGCAGGCCCAGGGAAGCTGGTTACTGTTGATATTTACAATATGACAACTGTGACCGGCATTTGAGCAGGTTCTGAACGCCTCAGAAACTGAGGATATGGATGGAGATCTCCTCTCATCTTCTAATCTGTCATCTTCTGCACATAGCATGAAAATAAGCATACAGCCAGAGCTACAATGGCCGAGTCAATGTTGGACCTAAATCCAAATGAGAATCTGTTTATAAATGCTCCCCCATGCAATCTGACTGAGGTTTCAAGATTTTCTGAATAAATCTGACATTTCATATGGTATTTAGAAAAAACACACTGGCTGAAATGAAATATTGTTTTGCACCAGGCTCTGACAGTGCAAACAACCATTTTGCAGAGAGGAATTGTCAACAAATTTCAGTCTCTAGAAATTGAAAGGTGATAGAGACTTACCCCAAAAGAATTGCTGTTGTGACTGTGGCAAAAGTTGGTTATACAAAATAGTGACAAAAAGAGGGTGAAATTATAGTCATACCACATTTTGTTGAAAACAAAAAATTGAAAAGCAAACATCATTTTTCTTCTATTTCACAGTCATCCACTGTATTGTGTTGGTCTGTCACATGCAATCTCAATAAATTACACTGAAGTTTCTTACTGTGATGACACAAAATGTGGAAAAGTCCCGCAGGTATAAATCCTTTTCACTTCTAAATCATATTTTCAAAAAATTCACTTCACAGATTACTACAAAAGGTCTGCAAACAGAACGGCCACCTTGGATTCATGATGAGGGAAGCTCTTCAGGCCCACCTCCGGGGAGCTTGGTATGGAAATTAATTTCAGTTTTGTTTCGCTCATATTGATGCAATCCTTTTCTCTGATCTGCACTCTTTGTATCCTGTATTTGTTTTATGGTGCTGCCAACAGGGAGGAAGCACTTGTGAAGTACATTTTGGCTGCTGAAACCGGTCTCGGTTTAGCCCAGAGTAACGTTGCTCACCTGTGTGAGGTACACCCATGCCTTTTCTCTGCTCTTAACCCTTCCATGTGTGTCCCTGAAGCTTGAACCACCACCTTTTAATCTGATTCCAGTTCATTTCTGCAGTTAATGCATCATAATTGGAGTTGTGATTGTAGCTAATGGACAAATCGCTCATAATTCCAGTCACACTCTAAATGAAGAGAACTATCCCAGAGGGAAATTATTAGTGGTTGATAACATACCCTCGTTATTGCTCTGCTCTCTCCCTCCAAGGAGCTGAGCTTCGGTTATGACTGTCGGTGGAGATATCACAACCACTCTATATTAAACTCTGATCCTCATCCATCCAGTGAGTTCATCTCATTTCATTTTACTTCAACCTCTCTGTCTCTTTCTTTGCCAGTCTGGTCACTGAACAGCAAATATGTGTCTTCTTTATAGCCCTGCTGAAAATAGGAGACTACTACTACTATTCCTCCGGCACACGAGGGAACTCATTATCCTTGGCTGAACAGGCCGTATCAATGTATAGCAGAGCAGCTCTGGCGGGCAGCCCTCAGGTGACAGATTTACTTGAGCTGTAATCTCATCACCCTATGATAAACTTAATTAAACTTCCACAGGCTGAGGCCCGGCGCAATAAAAACAACAAACAGCATTACACGCTGTTATTATTTGGAGACTTTCTGAGTGAATAAGGCATCAGCCGACTGTTATCGTTCTGCTTTCACACTGACTCACAGGGAATGTTCAATTTAGCCGTTTTGGCTCAAAAAGGACACATCCTTCCACTGAACGTCCTCGACTTCTTCAACGCATCCTGCCGTGATGGAGTGGAGTCTGTGATGGAGAAGATTTTAAAAAGGTGATGATCAGGGTCGCCAAGGCATGTGCAGTGTCTGCTCTCGTCTGGTCTATACTTATTAGGGCTGATGATATAACACAGCTCGCACTGTTTTTGTCTCCTTGCTCAGATGTGCAGAGATTGAGGATGATGAGGCAGTTACACCCTGTTCTGTAGCTCTGCTCGGACTCCAGATGGGAAAAGCCTGGAGAAGCGTGACTCAGAGCCGAGCACAGCTCCTTTTGGTGAGCATGAGACAGCCATCCCATACTGTGTGTAGCAAGAATAGAAAAGTAACACACCAAGCTTCTATTACCTACAGTAGGTTATAATAATCCATGTTTTAATAATAGCTGGGGTTTTTTCATCCATATTTTCATACTTTACTTCAACAAACTACATCGTATATTACTGTGACTTTATGGCCAATGTAAAACTTGTGAAGTGAAAGGAAAATGTTATATGGTTTTCAACCTTGTTTACAAATCACAATCTGAAAAGTGTGGCATGCATTTTTATTTAGCCCTCTTTGATTTGATACCTCAAATTAAAATCTGGTGCAGCCATCTGCCTTCAAATGTCACCTAATTAGTAAAGATAGTTTCCCTGCCTGTATTTCATCTCATATATAAATACAGCTCTTTTCTTTTCTTTTTTAAAATGTTTTTAAAACCTGTCCTTCAATACAGCAATCGAAACTGATGAACAAACAGAATCAGAAGGACCAAAGAACAAAGTAAGACAGGTTAGGGATAGCAATGTGAAGAAATTTAAAGAAGGGTTAGATTTTAAAACAATCGTCTCACAGAGCTCTGTTCAATCTGCCATCTGAATATGGAAAGTGTTTTGCACAACTAGAGCTAACCACAACTTAGTCTGACTTAACTGACAGACCTGACAATGAGAGCATTAATCAGAGGATCAGCAAAGAGGCCCTTGGTTTCTCTGAAGGAGCTGGAGAGAGCCATAGCTCAGGTGGGAGAAGCTGCTGACAGGACAGCTACTAGTCCTACACTCAACAAATCTGAGCTTTTGTGCAAAAGTGACAAGAAGAAAGCTGTTATTGAAAGAAAGACATAAGAAGTTTCTTTTGCACCTTACCACAAGCCATGTAGGAGATACAGCAAACATGTAAAAAGAAGAAGCTTTGGTTAGATTAGACCACAATTATTGTTTCTGGCGTACATGCTATGTTTGTGAAACAATCTAAGACTGCACATCACCCACACCTACAGGGAAACACGGTGGCAGACAAGGAGGTTAGAGACTGCAAAAACCTGTGTGGTGGTTCACTTTCCTGCAGTGGAAATGTTTAAATCAAACTATATTCATCTGTGGCAAGACTTGAAAATTGCTTTTCACAGACACCCTCCATCCAATCTGCCTGAGCTTGAGCTCTCTGGGAAAAAATAATGAGTGAAAAAAAAAAAGAAAACAAAAACATATATCATTTTCTTTTCACAATGATGGACTGCTTTGCATTGGTCTATCACATAAAATCCCAATAAAATATATTAAGGTTTGTACTTTCAATCTAACAACATCGAGAAAAGTTCAAGGGGTCTGAATTTATTTGCAAGTCATTGTAAATATGACATTAAATCTATTACAAGTTTTTTTTTCTTTGTGAGATAATGGTGCATTTTAATCACTTCTGTTTCTTCTCCATAGGCATATGCATCCATTGTCTCCATGTTTGTCTTTGTAGTTGTGGTACCATTGCAGGGCTGTCTGGGTAAGTTGGGATTGCTTGCTATTGCATCCACTTGCAAGTATTAGCCACAAGATGGCACGGTTTCCCACGTATTATTTCACTTTTTTAATGTCATGTTTGTCATGTCTCTTTACCTATCTGTGTGTTACAGAGCAGAGAACCAGGGCATCTGCTCTGAGGAGGAGGGCAGCGTCTGTTAGCCAAACAGACCAGGCAGACGACCTGGGGAGAGCAGCAGGGAGTACATGGCTCACTGTAAATGACCAACAGTGGCTCAGCCAAGCCAGTGATTTGGCTGTGACTCTATCGGGCGTGTGCCTCAGTGCTTTCTGGACCACACTCCTCTATCATCTCCTACGACAGACAATTCCCAGCACAGTGATCCAATAGCCTCAGCAAAAGTCCCCTTATCGGAAGAGCATACATTTAGAGGATACGCTTCATGGACTATTCATGTTTCCGAGTCACGTTACTCATGTTAAGACATAAAGGAGAATAATACGAGTCATGATGAAAGAGAGCAGCTTTATCTGATGGCTGATAATGTCACCTCAGTAGCAATATCAACTGTTTTATGTTTATGGAAAATAAATCACTTATCACAGAGTTCAGTTAAGTGTCCCTGAGTTCATGTTGCTGCTTGTATTGCTTGTATTTTTTATGGTGTGAATGTTTGGCAGGAGTTTGAACTTCTCTTATACTGCATGTAAGTCAAAAACAAATATAAAGTCAATAGCTGTGAATTAAAAAAAAAAGACTCAACCTTAGAGATGATAATGTGGGGAGATGTTTTACCAGCTTTCTTTAATAAGTCACCTATTAAGTCTTGTCCCTGGTCCTATCAGTGACAAGCAAATGATAAACGCTGCTCAGGAGACAAGGATATACGGCAAAAGTATGTGGGGCACAAATACCTGATGTTTGGTCTGAAACCCCAATGGTGGAATTTCCCATTTTATTGACCCAGTCTCTGTGCAGGTGCGTAGGGTCAATAATAAGATAAGAAGGTATCAGCTGTACCCATTGGTAATAAGAATTTGGCTGGAAATGAAGGTAACTATAGCAACAAGTGATTTTTATTTTTTTATTTTTACTCAAATCTTGTGTATTTACAGGCTATGATAAAATAAACCTTATTTGTTAATTCAGTATGTCAGTAAAACAAACTTAATGGGAAATACTCTGCAAGTAGTTTTGTTGTTGCGCCTGCCAACCAGTATAAAGAATGGAGCGTGTCACTTTTTCTAACAGTTATTTACGGTTCTGACCGTCTAGGATGTGATAATGTGCAGTTTGTAGCTGGGATTCACGGAGCTGTCATTAGTTAAATTAGGAGTTGCACAGTGTAAACAACTCAACGTGGACCTGCTTCACTTTAAACTGACTGTGTGTAATTTAAATTAATAAAATGTTATGCTTCTATTGTCTTATACCTCTAAAACATGAGTCATCTTACTTTGTTTTGTTTAACTAACGAAGAACAAGATACATGTTCAGATGTGCAGCTAAATGGTATAAGTTTACATGTTTTTATTTTTTATTTTACCTTTTATGAAACAAGAACTAGTTATCTGATCATAAGTTATGGTCTGGTGAAAATAAAATGAAAAAAAAGTGAAAATCCAATCTTTATTTTACTTTATTTTATTTTATGAAACAAAAACTAGATACATGTTCTTAGGTTTTGGTTATGTGGTTGCAGAAGAGATTAAAACAAATAAAATAATTAAGCAAAATTAGTTTAACAGAGTGCATTAGGTTAAATCAAAATTTTAGGAAAATAAATTAGTATCTTAAAATGTGAGCTAAAGAGAGTTACAGTGTAAGCAGCTTCACATGGAGTTATTTCCCTTAAACTGTCTTTGTTCAGGAAATGTTATAACTGTTCATTCTTATGGCTGAAAAATGAGTAATCTGTCTATGATTGTATTTATTTTATTTTTGGCTTTAATTTATTTTTTCTTAAACAAGATCTAGATACCCAAGACAATTTTTAAAGTGGTGATGACACAATATTGACCTTTTCTGCCACATTTTATAAAAGAAAAGGTCCTTCCCGATGATCTTTTTAATATTATCAAGCACACCTGAATAACATCGTTTTAATCAAAAAAAACCACAGCTTCTCGAGGGGACTGTAGCGCCGCTGTACAGTGACCGGGGAAGAAGGCGGAAGTGACGTAAACGGGAGAACGGCCCGGCAAATATTTGCTAGCGTTTTTCGACCTTTGTTGCTTTTAAGTAACGGCAAAGGCTTCAAGTTGTATTTTAGGGTCATTTTTCAAACACCCATAAGGATGGTGTTGGTTCATTAAAGTTTCCCAGTGTTCCTGAGCTGAGTTTGAAGTAGTTGAAGCAGGTCAGACCTACTCGTGAAAAGTGGGAGTCCTCCGCCTCGTCTGTTCTGCGCTCTGAACATTTTGAGTTGGACTGTTTTGATTTTATTCTCGCCTTAAAACAGTCACTCAGTTGTTCGTAAAACACAAATGTGTTACCTACAGTGTTCCCCGGGGACGTGATAGCGGCTCACAGCTGAGGGGGAGAACAACGAGACGAACCCCGAAATACTTTACTGTTCTAGGCAAAAAACGAATGACAGAAAGAACGCATCAAAGCATATTTTTAAAAACTAAACTTGTCATGATTATATAGAGCAGGCGCCTCTCTAAATTCAGACCTTTTTGTTGTTTTTAGGGGGTTCTATCAAACAAACACGTGCAAACAGCACAAACATAACGTTTCTGTCTTGCTGTGGTACCATTTTTCCATATATGTAGTTTCTTCTATTCAGATAGCTGATCAGTTATTTAGGTTTCTGGTCCTTGCTGATGTCATAAACATGAAAATACCGTTGCTGCTGTGACTGAAGCTGCAGAGCTAGTATATCTCAGTCATGATCAGTGATCCTGATAGCCGTTTAATTTCATCTAGGTTGCATTGAAATTGATACAAAATCAACTGTTGCCATTATAGATCAGGGGGCTGCAGCCATTACTATCCAAATAGCAATTTTTCCCTCATTCATCCTGAAAGAAATGTTCCTGAAACTGCAAAATCTACACAACCTTTTGGGGGGGGGGACTTGTTTTTAATGTACTTGCTAATTGAGGCTACATAATATTCTGAAAACCTGCCATAGGCATTAATTCAGGTGAATGTCCTGATGATATGACTTGTGATAGGTAAACACATGCTTAACTAAACAGTGCCATTACAGTGTTATTACTGTTCTTTTTGCCTTGGGTTTGCGCAAACATGACACCCAGATAGACTATCCAGCTACTGGGAATAAATTGTGTTTATTTTTTCCACGTCATCAATCTGATTTTCTGAAAAAGGGACAACCATCTACTTCTGCTGATTTAATAATGAAAGACAGTGTAATTTCTTAATAAGTTCACTCAAACAAACATATATAAATAATTTCTCATTTACTATTTTTTATTCCATCCAAAAGCAGTTTTTGCATACTGATATTTCGTATAGCAATAGTATGATAAATTGCACTTTCAAATACATAAAATATGAAAATTGATTTTACATGAAAGCCTTTCCAATTCCCTTTAAATATCACACTTCAACACAAGTATCAGAAGCCACTGTGGAGGGCCAGGAGAGCCACTTTTGGTAAAATGTTTTTTTTTTTTTTTTTTTTTTTTTTTTTTAACTTTTCTCCATTTGTTTACATAACTGTATGACTTGTTTTTAAATCTAGGAGACAGATTTTTTTGAAGTTGTGCACATTATTAGCACCTACAAATGTTTTTATGATACATATTGTCTTTCAGGTTATGCCGATGATCTGACGGCCAAAGTTCAGTCTCTCTCTGAAGACGAGTTCTTGGATGAAGTTGAGGAGCTTGAGACTGCTGAACGGAGGATGTTCCCACTGAGCTCAGCATGTGAAAGAGCAGATAAACACCAGGCTCTGAAGGATTACATCACACGATTCATCACCAAGTGATCACTTTGCCAGTACTTTGGACATTTTCCTGTTCTAACAATGTAATTTTTGAACATCACATGGTCTGTTAATAAACAGTCAGATCAGTTGATGTAAGACTATATGCACTATTTCCAAAGGTTTAAGTTATTTGCACAGCTGCATCATGAAAGAAAAATTAACATTACAGAAGTTAGACAGCATAACAAAAAAACATTATATTGTCCCTCTTGTAGCGGAAATCTCTCCCTGATCTTGTGAATGACACAGGTAGTTATTGGTACTCTGACTCTCTTGCCAAGGTAGTGGTAGCACCATCTGATGAATTGTCTACAAGCTGTATATCACTTCCAGTTGTTCGCATAATCCACATTCAGCTTGTAAGTGAAATTGGCCGCCTCCAAAACATGTTCACTCAGACACAACGCAGGGCAGTTGTGCTGACCGGTGATGCACATAGTACTGTCTGGAATTTTCTGCATCACCTTGTCCTACTCCTGATAGCAAACACTCTCCTCCTCTGTTGTCACAATCACAATCACACACAGACCACACTGGCACCTGCAAAAATATTAATAACAAAAATTATATTGTGATCAGCAGAAGTGGGTAGAGTACACAAAAACTGTACTGAAATAAGAGTGGCACCTCAACACATTTTTACTCAACTAAAAGTATCCACCCAAGACAATTCTGAAGAGGTAAAAATGTTACTCTGTTACTGAGTAACTGATCAGAGCAATTGAGGTGATGTATCCAGATATTGAAATTTTTAAAAAAGTAACAGTGATACTTCATAGTAATATTACTCAAGTAAAACTAAAAAGTACAGTGCAATAGAACTGAAAGTACATTTTTTCAAAGTTACTCAAGTAACTGTAACTGGGCAGAAGTAATTACTTGCTACCCACCTCAGTTTGCTAACAAAGGTACAGTCACGCAATGTCTTTATATCCTAGAAATACAGTAATCTCGATACCCCCTGCCCCCACTGAAAATATCCAGTTAAAAAAAACATTTCAGCATTCCAAATTATATTGATAAATCTGCTGAAATCATCCTACTCATTTTAAGACAAAGTTTGATTATTGGATTTTTGTAATCTCATTAACAACCTAAATTTGAATTAGGTTGATTAATCAAATTAAATTTGAGGCCCTTGTGAGCAGTGAAGAAGGGGCTGGGCCAGTATCCTCTTTACCTCCCCTCCCCACAATATCAGATCTTTCAATTATAGTATAAATACATCGCTATAGATTTATTTGAAACTTTGGTTAAATTACATTTATAAACAAATAATGTGTTGTAATCTGTGATGAAGGCATACCAATCTGTGTTCCCCTGCAGAGTGTTTTCCACTTCCTCTGCGGTCATGCGTGCCTCTACACTTTTCCTCTGCAGCTCAGAGTCCGACTAGCTCTGCAAAAAGTCCGGTCGGGACGAACTGGTAATGAGGTGCGAGGCCTCGATATTCCTCAGCATCACGAAGCTCTT
The DNA here is from genome assembly GCA_014839685.1 of Anableps anableps. Lineage (NCBI taxonomy): Eukaryota > Metazoa > Chordata > Actinopteri > Cyprinodontiformes > Anablepidae > Anableps > Anableps anableps. The sequence goes on from CM026070.1 coordinate 8,449,050, forward strand.
CTGAACTGGCTGGTGAAAGTGAATGATGTATTTTCAGTGATACATTACAGAATGTTTAAATCAGGAGGCATTTAATTGATAGCTTGTATAGTTTGAAGGGCTCCTGTAAAGTGGTCCCTTAAAAGGTTCTGGCTGTTCTCATCAATCTGGTCCCTACATCTGCTTTACTTGTGTTAGTGACAGGTGCAGCATTCAGGAAAACTCAGACATCCTATTAAAATTTGCATTGCTGTTGTTATATAACCTCTCTCAATCTCCCACTTCCTCATTAGAGAACAAACTGGGGGTTGCAAAACAGAGTGATTTTCTCGTGTACCTAACACAACAACTTAAACTGGAGCCTGACCAACCCTTCCATTTTTTTGCTCCAACATCAATACATGCTGATGTAATCACCATTTTATGGATTGAATTGAAATGATTCATTGGCTGTTCCAGTATTTTGACTTCTTATCTGGAGTCAAGTCCTGTTTTAATTACATACAGTTTTTTTTCCAGATGTCTCTTGGGCACAAATATTATGTTATCACTACTTTTTGAAAGTTTCTTTTTCCATGGAGGGACTGTTATGTAACATAAACCTGTGCTGTAGTTTAAAAATAAGAATTAGGTGCACAAGTTTGAAATTATAGTGGGTTTTTCTGATCCACACAGAATCAAAAATTATATATACAGACTCAAAAATATGTACAGTCAAGTCATATTTATTTGTATAGTATATTTCAGCAGCAAGGCAGTTCAAAGTGCTTTACATTGTAAAAATTTCAAGCAAGCATGTATCAAAATCATCGAGCAAATATCAATGCATCAAAATCATAAATATCATCAAGCAAATATATGTAAACACCCCTAATACTTGGATTTATGTCTCAAAGTTGCACATCAACAACACAGGTTTTTTGTTTGTTTGTTTGTTTTTGCAGCCGTCAACAAGTTTCTGGTTTAATTGTGGTTCAATATTTGACCATGTTCTCATCCGAGTTCATTTAAATTGGTTGTTTACCTGAAACAGACCAGACTGTTAAGTATAATACACAAATCTTCCATTGTGTCAAGGTGAGGTTTTTGGGAAAACCAATTTGGAAGCTTGATGTTTGCTGCTCTTTTATTCCAAAACCAGTTTCAAAGTGTGTTTTGAATAATTGTCCTTTTGGGGGACCCAACTACATTCAAGATTCAACCATCTAGTGTTTCATTTGAGGTGAAGTTGATGAGTTTAAATTTATTCCTTCATTATTTTATCCACATTTTGAAATGCATTACTGGTGGAGGAACAGACCCACAGCATGACGCTGCAAACAACATTTATCCTGACTTCATAAGAATAGATTTAGGTGAAAAGCAATATGGATATTTTAACCCTCTATGTATTTTTTTGGGGTTTTTTTTCTGACCACAAAAATACACAAGAAAAATTCACCAACTTTTTAAAACTCACCAAAATTACTTTTTGTGTAATCTTTCCATCCTGAGAAAAGGACTGTCCAAATAACTCTTTAGAAGGGCAAATGTAACATAAACAACTATCCCCTTAAGGTAGGGGAAGTATAATTCAGTGAGGGATCTTAAGCAAGGACAAGGAAGCTACAGCAGAATGATTATGTACCTAAGGCATATTTATGTGTTAGAATGGCCTGATCAAAGTCCAGAAATGAAGAATTCTGCAAAGACTTTCTGTTCATGGAGGTGCAAAGCTGATAGAGCCATAGCCCAAACACTTTGCAGCTGCAATGGCAACAAAAGTGTTTCTATACAGTTTGAACTCAGGGGAGCTGAACAGAATCGCATGCCACAATTTTAAGATTTGAATTCACACAAAAAAAAAAAAAAAAAGAAAAGAAAGAAAATTGAAGAACATATTCTTCTCCTTTGGCTTTCCAGTTGTGCACTATCAGGGGCGGACTGACATACGGGGCTACTGGGGAAATCCCCGGTGGGCAGCTCTGCAGCTGGGCGCAGCAGAGCTGATCTGTAACACATGAACATGTGCTGCAGGGTTGGCCAGCTGAGCTGATAATGAAGAGCTATGATCAGAAAAACGCATCCTAATAAACTTGGGCTACTAAAACAAACAGTGGTGCTTATTAAAAACTAAACATCCACAAAATAAGAAGTGTCTTGTCCCTATTAGTGCCACATAAATTAAATCTCTGTCTGTCTCTGGCATCCAGCAGAGAGATACGCAGTGCAGCGGCTCTAGTTCGTCATCTCATTCCTCTGCGGAACATTACCTGTCAATCACTCTCACTATACGCAACATTAAATAATGTCGCATTAGCCGCAAAGATAGCAAGCGAAAGCAAAGTACAAAGTGTAAAGGTGGTGCTGAAAAGATGAGAGAGAAAAAAGAAAGCCCTGCAGGAGAGTGCATCAACGAATGTAAAAATTTCTGACCTGTTTGGTGGGCCTTCCCATAGTTCTGGGTCTGGTTTCTCAACCAGACATGAAAGATCAGATGACACTGTCTGCAGCCGCTTAAGCGAAGTTAGCATGTATTATATTTCTAACTTGACAATATTTCTGTTGATATGGCCTGTTTTTTACATAGCTCTTTACACATTAACAATACTGATTTCTTGAATAGACAGTGGCTGAGGATGACCCAGTTGAGCCAATAGAAAGCCAGAGGGACCAAAAGCTTAGACTTTGATACGAGGAAAGGAGAAGAGCTGCCTGAAGAGCATTTACAAGAACGAAAGCAAAGCACGAGGGTTAGAATAACAATAATCTTTACTCAATAAGTCATGTACTAAAACCAAATAGTCAGATTCAATAAATTAAAATATTGTTGAAAAGAAAAATATTATACTGAAGTGAAGAAAAACTTGATTCACTAAGTGAAATACATATATAGATTAATTACACTCAGACTGATGTTTTCAAGCCTTTTTTCTGGTAATGTAATGGCTTTCTGCTTACAGTAATGAAAATATGATATTTAAGGTTAAAATATTATATCCAGCCAATTTAAAAAAGCATTTTAACAAAGACATGTGGCCTTAATGAAAAGTATATTTAATACCTGCTTAAAGGTTGCTATTTTGGACATAATGAAAAATTATATATATATATATATATATATATATATATATATATATATATATATATATATATATATATATATATATATATATATATATATATATATATATATATATATATATATATATATATATATAATTAAAATTTTAACTAATTAAAATTTTAACCAATCAGCAGTAGATGGGCCAGTTTAACAATGTGCAAAAAAGTTCAAATGAAAGGCTCTGTATATCTTTTAATGGCCAGCACATTATACCACTCGTGTGCGGAAACAAGATCAAAAGTAGCTTGTCCAACTTCAGCTGGACTTTGGAAACATCTGGGAAGAATACTCACTTCTGATAATGAAGTGATAAAAAGCAATTCAAATTAAAATACACCCTCAAAATAGACAGGCTGCTATCTAATCACTGTTATATGATTATTGTCTATCAGTCTTATGCTTTTCATCACTGTCTTTGACCATTATTATGCCTGAGTAGATTTAGTCACACTACATCTCTAAGAATGGTAAAGACATGGGTGTCCCTGTGATGATAATCATCGCACTAGTAGCAGCCTGAAGATAGATTTGTTTCTTCAAGTGTTCTGATTTTAGGAACTCTTTTTGATCCTAAAGCGTGGCAGAGCAGAGAGGGAGGTCCTTCTGTAACCTGCTGCACACAGGAAACCTTTAACATGTGCATGTTAAAGGTTGCAACACATGGGTGAGTGAGTGAGTAATCTGGTTTTAGTCAGGAATGTTATCAGGGTTTCTGCGGCTCTGCAGAACAAGACATTTTTTCACAAAATGATACAACACCAACTCCCAGCCTGAGTCAAGGTCAGAACAGCACTTTCCATAAATCTGTCATCAGCTAATATAAAGAATAAATTGTTCTGTAGCAGTGTGCTGTGCCCACATTGACTGCATCAGTGTATTTGCTTGTGTATACGGACAACTGCATGAGACAACTCAGGTCATCAGTTAGAGAGTAAGTTATACACCTCAGGGAGAAGGACCTTGTCTCCAGGGAAGAGAGGTCATACTGGTGGTGCTGGACTTCAGGGTTTGGATAGTTACTCAGTGTGAGCTGTCATCACTTAGTGGGAGCAAGAATACAGGAGTTATTCAGAGTATCTCTTGCCCTCCCTCGTACAATTTTTTTTACTCTCTTAAAGTGTATAGACTCATGATGTCTCTTGACATCACAGCAGGGTGTGGTTATAAAAGTCAAAGACCAGGCTGGAGAGGTGTAATAACTTTGAATCACAAAGAGCACAATAAACTTGGTTTTTCAGCTTTATGTTCGAATCATGCCTTTTTATGCTTCAGTTATTAATAGGCAGGCTTACAGTGCAATTTTAAAAGCTTTAGTTGAGTTGCAACCACAGAAACAAAACAAAACTCATTTGCAGATTTGTTTTTGCTGAGTGAAAACAGCAGCAGTAACAGAAGCAACTTTATAGATAATTTTTTTTTCTGGGTAATAGACAGTTAAACTTTACAATTTTGAACAATATGAAATGTTAATTTATTTCAGTAACTCAACTCACTAAGTGAAACACATTATGCAGATTAATTACACACAGGCTAATTTTTTTTAAAGCCATTTCTGTTAATTTTAAATTAATTTTGTTTTCTGTTAATTAATGCATGGATGTGCCAAAACTTTTTCCAGCTGAACAGAAATAAAACTGAAGTTATTATCTTTGGACTTAAAGAGGAATGATTTAGAGTCAGCACACACCTTCAGTTATTACAGCTAGAAACTAGTGATCATGCCTGAAATCTGGCATAGTGATGGACTCAGACCTGAACCTTCAGAGACACATAAAAACAGTTACAAAGTTGGCCTTCTATCACCTGAAGAACATTTTCAGGATCAAAGGACTAATGTCTCAACAAGATATAGAGAAACTCATCCATGTGTTTATCTTTAGTCGCATCGATTACTTCAACAGTGGCTTAACAGGTCTGCCTAAAAAGCCCAGTTCTAACGTCCTTACACTGGATCCCTGTAGCTCAGAGAATAGACTTTAAAAATACTTCTGTTAGTTTATAAATCACTGAATAGCTTAGCCCCAAAATACATTAAAGACCTGTTGTCATTGTATCAACCTTCAAGACCACTCAGGTTTTCTGGTTCTGGTCTGCTCTCCATCCCCAGAACCAGAACCAAACATGCAGAAGCAGCTTTCGGTTTTTATGCACCATAAATCTGGAGCAAACTTCCAAAACAGCCAACACACTGAGTTCCTTTAAATCAAGGCTAAAAACCCACCTGTTTAGAGCTCCCTTTGATCAGTAGTAAGTAGAACATTGAACTTTATTTGCCCGATTTTCATAATTGTCACTTATATTTGTTTGATGATTTGCTGTATACTTGCTTGATGCTTTTTATGATGTGAAGCACTTTGAAATGCCTTGCTGCTGAAATGTGCGATACAAATATACTTGACTTGATTTAATTATGATGATTGCTTGCTTACAGGTAACAAAAACATGACATTTAAGTTTAGAGTATTACATCAGACTAATAAAAATATTTTTATTCAGAAATGTGGGATAAAGTATGTTTAATACCTGTTTAACCCTGTAAGATATGGTCTTGTAATATTAGAACATTTCTATTTCAAACAAAAACAATGTACAAACGTTGCGTTTTCTTAAGTTTTTTTACCCAAACCTTGAGCCTGTACCCTATGATTCAGTCTTGGAATGCTACTGGATAGGAAATTTGCATACAAGTTCCTCTCACAGAGTCACAAAATACCACAGCTTGAAATTCTATTACTAAGCAACATATTTTTGAAGATCTCTGTGATTCACTGTACCACATTAATCAAAAAGAAAGAAGGTAAAACGTCTTTTTAAATTTCTTTGGGTGATTATTACAATGTCCAGAACATGACATGTATACATATGTCACTTGTACAAAATGCTAAATTATATTTGACTTGAAGTTTTTCCCCCCGGGTATACCTGGGAGGCTGTAGAGGGAGAGATGGTGCAATGAATGGCTGGACCTCCTAGGCAGAGAAAAAAAGTTAGAAATGATTTACGGTCCATCACCAGTGATTCACTAGAAATGCTTACCTATAGGCTGAGAGAACGTTGAGCCGCTAACACAGAGGAGAGGTCCGGCTGGATGTAAGAGGAGGAGAAGGCAGAAGACGACCAGCGGCCGAGCTGCTGCAGAGAGGCTGAAGGGATACCCTAGGTGGCTGCCCCTATTCTAAAAGAGTGGCCTGAGAAGTGACTTGGGGGAAGACCACATAGAGCTAAGGTTTGTTTAAGGAAATGCAGGAACCAGGTGGCGACATCGGAGCACCTTCGGGAATGAGGAACAGTGGTTCGGAGCAGGGGCTGAGTTTAAAACGTTTGCAGACAAAATTAAGCATGGAGTGGAAAGAGCAGAAAAGGCCATCAAGGCGTGTGATCGAAATGGTGCACAGGCCTTTCACTTTAGATTGTTTTAGAAGGAGATCGAAATGGTCGGGATAGAATTTGAGGTTGGAAAGAGTTAAGTTTTTGGATGGATTAAACGTGTTAATTGAAGATGTGAATTTGCGTAGTCTATGGAACCCATAGAAGGCCTGGAGGAAGGAACTTGAAAGGAGTGCTTTAACATAGGAGGAGAAAGGACCTGAGTGAAGGAGGAGGCTTTGAACCACGTGGCCAGACCCACTGTTTTCTTCTTGGACAGGGGAACGCCAGTGCGGAGGAAAAGCTGGTGGAGCTTCACTAAAGAGGGACCGGGGGAGGGGGAGGAGGATGTGGGATCGATGAGCAGGAAATCATCGAGGAGGTGCAGCATGGTGGGGATCCTGGAAATATTAAGAAGGTTCCAGCTGAGGGCTTCAGACAGGGTGTTGAACAAGCTTGGGCTACTCCTGCAGCCAAAGGTTAGCCTCACTGCAACGTAAAAGGAGCAATCCCGTTTAGCTCCAAGCAGGTGGCACTGGGATGGGTGCACGGGCATCACTTTAAAGGCATTAGTGATGTCAGCTTTAGTGAGCCAAGCGCCCCACCCTGCGACTTTAATAAGGGAGATGGCATGGTCGACCGAAGCGTAAAAAAGAGAGAAAGCGGCTTGGAACTGAGACTGTTGATGCTGAGGTGGGGGCCGGCATGAGGAGTGGAAAGGTCAAAAACAAAGCGCTTCTTCCCAGAATATTTCTGGGTGGTGAAGACTGTTAACACGGAATGGAGAAAAGGGGGGGAACCTAAAGGGACCCATCATGTAGCCCTTAGAAACTTCCTTGAGCAAGAGACGGACTGCGACGTCCTGCTCATGGAGTGCAGACTGGAGATTCCGGCAAATGAGGGAGGAGGTGGGAGGGGAGGGAACACCTATGAAGAAGCCATGGGAGAGATCAGTAAGGAGAAAGTTAATGGAAGGGCAGTCGGGATGAGACTGGAGGAGGAGGGCCAGTTCGGGGATGACAATGGGCATGGACAATGCAAATGGGGGGAGCAATTAAATACCTTGACCTTCCTTCCCCAGTGATTGAATGGTTGGCCGTTTAGGCAGTGACGAGATCTATAAAGTTTCTTTCTCTCATACTGGCCATCCATGGCCACACAGTTTTATATATTTAATATATTAAACGAACAGGAAATAGAGTATAATGTAAAAAAAATTTTTGTAATATTTAGTTATGTAATTAGTTTGTTTATTTATAGTTTGCCCTAAAATTATTCACACTGTTGGAAGATTTAGATAGAAAAATGTTTTCATTTTCCAAAAAGTGTCTTTCCTACAGAAAAAACAAAAAACAATTCAAAAGCAGAATCAGTTTAAGTAAAATCAAAATGTATCATGAATTCGTTGTAAATCTGACAGGTAATCTTTCACATTCGTTTTGGCTTTGCAATAATATTCAGTCATACTGGAAATCTATTTTTCAATGTTTTTCAGCTCCTTTTGCCAAAAATATGTTACAAAACCCTCTCGTAGCAATTTTGAGAGCTCTTAGTGCTCTTTCTCTAACTAATAAATATGAGAAAAAAGCTCTTCTTTTTGGGATGGTGATAGCAAAAAAAAAAAGAATCCTACATATGTGGAAACAGGAATCTGTCCCGACATTTGTTCTATGGATTGGAGAAATGTTTAACATGCTGCATCTGTTGAGACTAAGACTGTATAATGAAGAAAGAGGAGCTGAGTTTGATCAGACATAGGACTCTTTTCTGAAATACATAAAAGGCAAGGAATTGCAGCCTTTAATATTCACTGTGTGCCAGGATATATAAGTCTGAAATTGTTAAATCCTTCTGGCTGTTTTTTTTTTTTTTTTTTTTTGAAATGGAGGTTGATAAACTATGCAGATGTGCTTTGTTTGTTTGTTAAGTGTTCGGATGTGTGTTCTTATGTTTTTGTAACACTAAAAAAACGTTTTTATTTACCTATTCTGAACAAATGGGATGTCAGAAATCACTTATGCTTTTCACAATGACCAATAGAATAATCATTATTGGTATTACATTTGTCGAACCATTTTTATAATTGCTGATTAGTTTCTTCCATATTTTCACTTTTATTATTTTTGGTGTGCCACCCAAAGATTGTCAGTGGCCACCATCTAGCCACCCCTTTGAAAACTTTCTGGAGGCACCCCTGGTAAAATGAGAGGTTTCCCTTTAAATCACAGGCTTTCCGCTTCTATATTCCACACAAGAAAGACAAAGAGAATTCAAGAAATAGGAAACTGCTCTAACTTCAGATCACCAACAGTGAAAGGTTTCTACATATTTTAATTTTAATAAACAGAGCATAGTTTGTCAATGTAAAAAAATATTTTTTCTGAGAGTCATCATTCTGTCATATTAATACTTGTGACATACATATTTTTCCTTTTTTTTTTTTTTTTTTTTTTTTAGCAGAAAGAGGAGTTGAAATGATGCAATGTGACAGATTACTGACCCAGCAAGCACTACTTCTCCTAAATGTTGCAACAACTACTGTCTGCAAAACTGCCTGCCAAACAAAACAAAAAAATGGAAAATTTGTGTTCGTCACCTGGCTTTCATGGACCTTCAGTCAGTTACACGCTAACCTGCTCACTGCTGTAAAACTGTCACCACTACTGTTAGAGTCAGAAAGGCAATGATGTCAAGCAGATTTTTGGTGATGTCACTGACCCTTCTGCCTATGCACTGGGAGATGAAGTGTAGCTCAACTAAAAAAACGCAGATATATTTAGTGCAGAGTTAAAGCTTTATGTAGGTTTACAAAAGTTCCAGGTTGTATTGGTGCATATCCTGTATCAAATTTATAACTAAACAAAGACTGCAGGTCACATCAGTATGCTGTGGATACTGTTAAGTGATTAGCATATTCTCCAACCTCCAAACCATTCTCAGGGTCATGTGGTCCCTGAATCCTGCCTTTGGTTTATTGCACCTGTTTACATAAAACAACTTTATTTGTCCCATCATGCATCAGTTTATATGAGCCCACGTATCTGGTTTATTGTCCATCTGGATGCACTGACCAACATTGTTAATTACTGATAGAGTGAATGCCACTGCAGCACAAATTCTCCTGGAGTCAAATGTTGGCAGAATGCAATAAAAAAAAACAACACAATGATTGCAAATATACACGTCGACAACATAAAGCTGCTATAGTTGGAAATGTGATTTTTACTTCTTTCACAGTAAGTAAAAGGAAAATGAGCTTTTCTGACAATCAAATAAATAAAGTTAAATTTTACATTCAAACGGGTAATGATTAAATGCACTTAGTTAACACTGGCAATCGCACTGCCTGATGTTGTTAACCCTTTAAAGCATGATACAACAATGATTACAGTAATTTAATTTGGACAAGTAGTTTTTTTCTTAAAAGATTTTGCACTGTAATTAATACAGTAGGATTTTGTAGTCAAACAACAATAATAATAATATTATAATGCAATAATAATGCCATGTACTTTACCTTTTTAAAATGGATTGTGTAAAATATATATTTAGCAAAAATATTCACTTAATGCACATGGTTTCTGAGGAAAAATACTAACTTATTTCAAGATGTTGAGGTCTCAGAAACATCTGTATCACAATGTCTATGTTTGGCACAATACAGTTGTGAATTGACATTGTTTTGCTGTTTTCATGTTGGGATGGACCGTTATGAGATTCTCAAGGTATTATAACGTTAGTAACAATAAAACAGTTTTATGGTAAAATTGTATTTACACCGAAAACTGAAAGAAAAATGTATTACATGATCTCATTATCATAATTTTAAACATACAAATATTTATTCCAACAGCTGGTAAAACATTATTAATTGTTACGGTTATGATATTATCTTTATATATGATATTATCTGCTAGCCTTCAGTTAGATCAGCTGCTTACAGCTTTTAAGCTTGAGTTCAACAAGTGCTACCATAACAAGAGTGATGAGTGGCTCTCCAATAGTCTCTTTCTTTACCACTTGATATACTTTAAAACAGGTGAATTGCTTTTTTGTGTGTTTGTTTTTTTTGTGTGTGTGTGAGCAAGAGAAAGGTATAGGAGCTTTATTTTAGTCAGCTGAGATGCAATGTGCAGCAATATTTGGAGAAAGGCAGTGTTATGCTACTCAATGCTTCAGACAGCCATAAAAACCTCTGGCATCTCATTAAAAGGACTTTAAAAAGCATAAATTGTTTGAAGGAACATTCTACGAACAGATTCACTTTAATGCTTTCAGCAATAGTTCTAGATGGCGCTTCTGCTGACTCAGTTAGATTTTTGTCCAAGAGTTTAAAAAGTAAATGCTGTATCTTTACTTGTTTCCATAAACATGACTGTCCATATTTGTGCTCCATATCTGCCACTAATTTCTTTAGAAAAAAGTTTTTCCCCAAAGCTCATAAAAATTGCTCCATTACATGTTTAATCATATCATAAAATAAGTACAGATAGTTTGCAAAGCTGAACTCTGTCAATTATCAAATAAATTGTTTAAATTGAATCATGTGTCATGTGTAACTACACTTTTGAGAATTTAAGAAAATGAAAAATAAAAATAGTGTTCTGAGGTAGTTGTGGAGTTAAAAGCACTTTATGATCCCCAGCTGAGCAGTTATGCTGCCAGGTTTTAATGAGCTGATAGGATGACTGACCTTGAGTCTTCGAATTTGGTTTATTGCATGATACGGCTTACTTAAAAGGGTGTGAAACATTTAAAGGGCTGAGCATCTAACAAATTATAAAATTTTTTTTTTTTTTTATAAAGTTGTCCATTTATTTTTGTTAGTTTTGACCTTTTCTCATCACCTTTTCCATTGTCATAATGTATTTTTGTTACTGGTTTAAAAGTTGACCAGGTGAATGTCATAAATTCGCCTAATACAGATGACAGATATGGAAAGTCCTTAATGCTGAGATAACTTGAAAGGGCTAGAGCACTCTGCCGACACAGACTTGTTAAACTTTTTAAAATAAAAGCCACTCAACAAACATTCTGTATATTTCTGAGGTGAAATTGGAGATCATCTGAAATGAAACACACAATATATCAGCACATGACTTGATTCTGGCTTTTGTGAGTTCTATCTGATAAAGAACTGTTTAATATTTACACTTAAAGTTTTCACATTTCTGCATTGTATTTACTCTGCCTGTGCATTGTTGGCTGATATTTCCCTCTGAATTGTGCAGCCACCTTTTACGTGATCCAGTAAGTTTTATGGTTGAATTCTGAAGATGATAAAAGTCCTTCACAGAACTCCTGAGTTTAACCCTGATAGCGATGGACTGCAGTATAGTGCACAGGCTGTGACTGACTGTGTACATAACTCATCTGCTGCATCTTTACGCACTTATTACAGGCATAAATTGCTGCTGTTAACTGATAAAGTGACAAAAACCATTGTTTAACGTCAGTTTATGGAATATCTAAGTATGAAAGAATCCATGTTTACAATCTGATACATAGCTCCTGTGGCACAGCAATGATACTGTAACTACTCTACACTCAGAAAATGAACCAGGGCAGTTGTCCACATAATGTAAACATGTTATGTCAAGTTAACACATAAAAATTGTGTTTGTTGGGTTAAATTAGTTTATTCCAGTAAAGGTAACAGATTTTCATATAAAATTGCTTTCAGCTAACACAAATTATGTGGAAACTGTTGAAATGGAAATCAATGATTAATTTTTTTAGAGTGTACTATTGGCCCCCTACCCATGGTTTTCCACTGTGCTAAAACTGGGAGCTAGAAATGAATTATGATTACATTATCAATGGGTCGATAGAACAGACATACAGGGTGTGATTTCAATCTGAATGTAATGTAAAGCAATTCTCCTTGACCTATAAATACCTAAGGTGAAGGTGTGCAGGTGTGGCAGTGTGGGTGGTAGCGTTTATTATGGGCCTCAGGTCAGAGGACTTAACCATATTTAAAGGGCCAATTATGCTTTGTTTTAAAGGGACAGGTAAATATTTTTTTCAAAAAGTGGTGTTTTGTGGTAAGGTAATGAGCACTCAATGTCTAATGTGTGAGATGACACTTATTGTGTTTTCTTTTGGTATATATACAGATTTAGCTGATTTTCAATCTGTGGATTTTGTAAAACTGAAATGCTGACACAGATTTTACTTGATTCCTGTTTCTCTTTGGAAACTAAGATAAACAGCATTCAAAATATTTATTTTAGCATTCCTGTTGTTAGGGGTCATTAATTATTTATTTTCGGACCAGATGCAAAGTCCCACAGTTACTGTAAAAGAAGGTTTTACTCCTTTAGAATGAATAAAAATTATTTGGATTTGGCATTTTAAATCTTGAGTATCTAGAAGATTTACATGAGCAGAATTAGCACATTTAACAACGGTTAACATCAGCGTCTGTGTGTTTCCTGGAGAATGCAGACCCTTATCTTTACTATCGAATGTTCAAAAGGCGTCTAACATTTCCAAATCAAGCAAGCTCCATAAAAGGCAGAGGTTGAAAGCTTAAAAGAATAGAAAACAGAGCAGCTTTGCTGTGATCTGTTTAGCCTTCAGGTTATTTGTTAAATTCAGCTCCCAATCAATTTGCTCCTGTGTCAGTTTGAGCAAACATTCCTAAGTGGGGTGGAACAGTCAGGTGCAAAATGGCAAAAGAATGCTATGACCAGTACCTGTCTAGATATGTACATGATTGGACACACTTGTTATTGTGTCTCAGAGAAGGTCAATATGTACCACGCATCAACACATCTTCATTGTAAATAGCCATACAAAGTATGGGCAGACAAGGTACAAGAAGCCCTTTGGATACATATTAAATAACATTTGCATGAACTGCTATGACATTTTTGAGATTAGAGTTGTTTCAGAAAGGCACAGATGTAATTTTAGATTGCCTCAACTATATTAATTCATAGGCTTTAGCCTCCAAAAACCCTGATCAGTATATGTATAAAAAATTAGCATGCTAACAGAGTTGTGTCTTACAGGTGAGATACTAACTGCTTATCAGAACCACTACCATCTTAAAAAAAAACTTAAAAAACCCAACTTAAAAAAAAACTGAATTGTCCCTTTGACTTTGACTTGTGTTGTTGATATCTAAACTTGTAAAACACCAATATACTGTATATTTTATGGCTTCTTTATATTTAAAAATGGTCAAGGGTGTAATATAATGGCAAATGCCATTTAGTTGGATGTTTTTGTTTTTTGTTGCTTTGACTGCATTGTAATTAAGTGGTTTCAGAATGACACCTGTTGTTCAACGGTGACTAAGTTATGAACACAGGAATATGTTCACAACTGGGAACCATATTCTTTCAGCAAACTAATATTAATATTGTCATCAATCATGTGAAATATAGTGGAGTTGCTCTATCTAACATGACTGCTCACATTAAGTAGATGTGTCATATGGATACTTACAGAAAATGATAGCAAACTGTACTTCATGAACATAATAACCAAACCACAATAAAAAGATGACAAAGTAGCACTTTAAAAATAACAATTTTTAATGTACAAATATTACACAGTTTTAAACACTGAGGAATAACATAAGCAAATAATATTAAATTTTAAATGCAACATTGAACATTAGAATCTAAAATGTTCAGATGTGAAATAAAACCAATAAAAGCTTTTATACATCATTTCAAATAAAAAACTTGTATTCACAGAAACCTATATATGAACTTACAGGAAACAGGTAGTATGTACATTAATCTGGAAACCTTAAATAAACATCATATGTCCCAACACAGTGGGCCGGATGAGAGCATGTGTGACAGTTTTGTCCATAGTCTCTATGGCGACATGCAGTGTATATTACAGTTTATCATCAGATAATCAACACTTCATCACAACCTGAGAAGGAATGAACAATTACAAATGTGTCACAAGAATATTGTTGCATTAAGTATTGCACCTACTTACAAATACGACACGATGATATTACAGTTTTGTTGCTGTCTCTTTCTCCATTGTTTCTTCATCTTTGGACATGGCAGGGTTATCGTACATCTCTAGGCTCTTCCTGCTGGTCCTTGAGATCTTTTCATCCTCTTCATCTTTTTTGCAGCAGTTACTGCATTTGCAGCAGCAGCAGCAATATCTGCCACAGAAGAGCATGGAAGATGTCACCACTTTGTCCCATGGAGCCATGGAATGCAGGGGCCGGGGCAAAAAGTCCCAGTTCCGGAGTAACTTGGGTAAGAAGCGAGGGCATCGCGACTGCATCACATTGATGATGATCGCAAAGATGGCGAGTGCCACGATAGGCACACCGACGCCGACCAGGACCTTCCAGCCGGCTATTGACAGTCCGAACACAGTCAGAGGAAGTACAAAGAAGCAGAGGAAAAGGTAGAGAGCTGCAAACCAGCGGTATTTGGCAGTTCTGTTCCCCAACCCTCTGGCTAATCTGATGGGCACCCGCATAAAGGGGATTGGGTACCACAGAATGATACCCATGATGTTGAAGAAGAAGTGACAAAGAGCAATCTATACAAGAGAACAAACAAATTACATACATGTTAACAAATACAAAAAAATAAACAATATTAAGCATGTAATAATAAATGTGAGGAATTGATTAAAAATTTTTTTTTTTTTAAAGTTATGTCCCAGTGCAATACCTACAATGTAATCAGGGTCTGGATCAATGTATTTTTAACTGATCCGCATTATTTTGCACTATTTCATGACCAAGTTAAACTTATCATGCCAGTTGTTGTACTGTATGATTTTATGTGTGCAGAACCCCTAGCAAAAATATTTTTGTTGGGGGTTTCCTAGGTTTTTCCTCCTTTACAATAACTTTTATAATGAAAGAAAGACTGTTTTGGGTGCTGCAGCTTCCTGTCTGTCTAAAACACAGCTGAAACTCTATTTAATAAACTTTATAATGTTCAAAGTGTAGCACTAAGTTTATGAAGTCTGAAACCAACTTTTCCTGTAAGATTTGTCCACATGCTTGATTTACCTTTAACAACACTAAAGCATGCTATGAGCTGAATTTTAGGCAAGTCATATCAAAACAGAGAGCAAACATGTTAGCGACTAACTAGCACTTTAGCAAACTGCTGTGTGTGAAAATGGTTGAGTTAGATCATTGGAAGCATAATGTGAGTTTACTGAGATGTCTGTTGCTGTTTGAGTAAGAAAAAATGCAAGCCATAGAGTCCAGAACGTCATCAGTAGGTAAAGTGTGACAAAATTACAACACCATGAAAAGCAGAGTGGTATTTTTCTGCAGTTTGTAGCTACTGAGTTCCAATACAAGCCAACCAAGGAAGAATCCAAACAAACTTGAATTCAGTATTTCCAAATACCTTTTTTATGCGATTAAAATCAGTATTAGAAAACAAAAATTCTCATTAGGATATTTCTAGCAGTAATTTTAACATTCCAGAACAGATGGATAGAAATGTCATTACTTTTGCTGGGACATTTGATGTTTTTATAAAGGCGTTTTATGGTCAATTCTGTGGTAATTTCTTGAAAGAAAGTTCGTAAGGCTAGGATCAAGCACTCTTTATGTATTTTTTTTTTCTCTAATTTTGTGATGTGATTACATTCAGCAATGATCATTCTGGTCTTTGGCTTAGCAGTCAAAATAAATCAGTCATGAAGCAACATGACATCACTGTTGTTACAGCTTCATTGCTCCATGGAGCTAACATACTTGCAGGGAGCTGGCTAGTGTATCTCCAGGGCTAGCCATTGCAGCCAGTATAGCCGTTGTTGTTGTGCCAATGTTTGACCCCAGGGTCAGCGGGTAAGCTCTCTCAAGGGAAATGACACCAATACCTGGTAAATTAAGATTGAGAAGATATAAGTTTGGTTGTGAAATTAAACAAGAAGAATTTAAGTGGACCAAGAACACTAAAGATAAAGATGACTTACCGACAAGAGGTGTTATAGCCGATGTGAAGACAGAGCTACTCTGAACAATGAAAGTCATCCCTGCTCCCACCACAATTGCAATGTAGCCAGTAACCCACCCAAAGGGGAAGGGAAAGTCTGTAACAAAACAATAAGTTTGGATCTGACAACAAATCTAATTAGCTGGTACTGTATGATCAGGAAAAAATAAATATTTTGGTGAAACAGCATTTGTGCCTGAGCTCTCTGCATGATGCTCCAGTACTGTTGGACCTGGAGTCCAGCCAGAAGCAACAGAAGGGCTATACCTGTGTTGCTCATCAAGCATCACCATAGTGAAACAGGTGTGCTGACTATCAAACAGGCTTCACAAAACATATGAATGTAGTTGTCTGGTGTATTGTATTTGATGTCAGTACCTGTGTTGAGCACTTTCTTGATGACCAGAGCCACCTGTCCTTTGAGCATAGAGTTGAGCAGCTTGACAATGAGGATGAGGCAGGTGCAGAGGATGAGCAAAGACAGAGCCAGGAGAATGAGGCCTATAGCTAGGTCTGGCAAGTCAACATTGGCGAAGATGTGCTTGCCTGCAAAGGAGTGTCAACATTTGCAATGAGTTGTCACTAAAAATAACTTCACATGCGTGAGTCAGTTTTATTGCAAACTCTCTTATAAATTTGGAGCTTTTAAAACAACAGAAGTTGCATTTTGTGCAAGAGGATGCTGTAACAAATTTAAAAAATTAAGTATACAAAATAAGGTAAGTTATTTACTTTAAGCGTGAGCAGAATACTTTGAGTAAGTGATCCATTTAATAGTTGTGCAGTACTCTTGTGCTATAGAAAGGCTGCATGAAAAGACTTATTGAGTAAGGTAGATAGTAAAGCCAGGGTATCAACTGAGCCACTGCAGCATCTCAAAGGTTGGCATTGTCCAGACCTCAGAGCAGGCTGTTCTGGCCAAATGGCTCACTCATGTTTCATTAAGCTTTAGTGGATCAGGTAATCATGATTGCTTTGTAGCCCCTCCCCACAAAAAAGAAGAAAAAAAACATTCAGGGAGGCATTACATTTCTCAAGGTTGTCGGTCCATGTCTCGTTGAACTCAGTCCAGATCTGGTTTCCTTCCACCCAACAGATGGTACCTGCAGGGCAACTCTCCACAGTGGCATTCCAGAAAGTCTGAGACATGTCCAAAACAATAGGGAACATAGTAAGCAATGCAGCAGTAGACAGTGATCTTTCTGTTGGTGCAAACAACATTAATTCTTTTTATAAAACATGATCTCACACGGTGGAATCACTGTGGTCACAAATTTGGAAGGACAATATCAGTGATTTAGAGGAAGGATTATAGGTAACCAAGACTTAGTTTTTTGCTGTTGAACCTGCTGATTTTTCTTCATGTGATGCAGTACGTGTTGATTTCTTACCGTGTTTGTCCGTGTCTTGCACCATCTTTTGACCAGACTCTTGTTCCGAGCAGCAGGGTCACCAGTTGCAATGCCAGTGATCACTGATTTGTCCAACTGAGAGACAAAGTGTTTAATTGCCTGAATTTTTAACAGTAAATCTAAACAGATTTACTGAGTCGGTGTTACCTGGATGATGGAGCTCGTGAGGGGGTCCGTGATGACCTTAAGCAATTCAGGTGCATCTTCTCCGGACTCAATGTTGAAGGATGTAATTAGGAGGTCAGTGAGTTTGTAGAGAACACCTGTCGCTGCTTCCAAGGGCAGTAGAATCAGCACAGACAGCCAGTTGAAGAAGTCATGGACGGTGGCACCGGCAAAAGCCCTAAAAGTAAAGAGAACAATATAGTAAACACTTTGCTGGAGATTTCATTACGAGATTACTCCTTTGGATTTTATTACTTCCTGGTCCAGCGTACCTGCGGAACTCATTTCGATCTCCAGCTTGCATCACAGCCACAATGGTGTTGGTGACCGATGTTCCAATGTTGGCTCCCATGATGATCGGTACTGCAGATTTGACGTCCAGCACTGAACAAAAGCAGAAGCACCATTAATTGATAGGTATCAATAATCCTGCGGTGTGCATGTATTTACTGCTGGTCTAAATTAAGCATGGGTCAGTTTTCAGTTTCAAGGTATGTAACAATCAGTCATGTACAAATGGCAAATTCTGTAATACATGTAAATGATAATAAAGTTTTTGAACCACTAACATAAAAACTTTTTGACAGAAATGTAAGTTATTACATTGTTAGCGTACTGTTGTATTTTTGGCATAGACTTTTTTCATACTTCCATGTTGGTGTTGAGCTTCCAGTCTTTGGGGTTGAAAAGACTTCTTATCCCAATTTTTAGCCCTCTCCACAGATTCTCTATTAGATTCAAGCTGGGACAAAGGCTGGGGTGCTCCAAAATATTAATATTACTTCCAATAAGAAAGAAACCTTAAGAATGCTGGTAGAAGGTACAGCAAGAGTTTAAAAATTACGGTTTTAAAGCTATTTAAGTATTTCATTTATCTGTCCTTTTCATGAGATGTCAGAGAAAATGCCAGAATAAAATAAATTTTCTCAGGCTGTGTGAAGTATGTAGCAACACAGCACTGACTCTCTCCGACCTTTTGCTGCACACTGCCAGTGAACTGGTAGAAAGAAAGTTTTGAATTTTAAAAAATGTGGATATTCAGAAATATTTATGGTCATCAAAATCAAGGTTATAGCCTAGAGTATTACACAGCTGTCAACTTGTGCAGACAGCCCAACTAATTCAGCCCAGTATTACTCCATTAAGAGCAGAGCTATTTCAACTCAAGATTATCATTGTGTGAGAACGTCAGACTGATGGTTCTTGTCTGAATGGACCAGTCTGTAAAGAGTCTTACTTACATCCAGAAGATACCATGCTGACCACAATAGAAGAGGAGGTGCTGGAGCTTTGCACCAGCACTGTGACTAAGACCCCAATCACCAGCCCAGCTACAGGATTGGATAGCACAGCACTGTCCTGGAAGATGTCACCAGCAGCTTTGCCTGTGCATACACAGACCCAAAGGTCAATATCAGAGTACTTCATAGGCTGTACACCACAAAAGTACCCTATTGTTTAGTGTAGAAGATGAATGTGCAGAGATGGAACAATGAGTCATAATGACCCAAAGCACTAATTCAGTTTTCACCTCCGACTAGCTGGAAAGCAGAGCTGAGAACATCCAGTGAACAAATAAACAGGTAGAGTAATCCAAGTAGCAGAATCAGCTTCACAATGGCAGTCAGCACTCTCATTATCTTCCCTCGTGTATCCAGGTCTGTACAGCAGGAAAAACACAAAACACTGAGTCAGAGTCAGCTTTTAGAAGAAGGAATCTGTGCAGAAATAGGATAAGAATGGCAAGCTGCCTCACCTGACCACTTGATCCCAGTGTCTTTGAGTTCTGGGAGATCCCAAGGATCGTCCTCAGGAGGCTCCTCATTCACCAGGTCCAAGGTGGAGTAAGCTGGTGGTATTTCCTTATCTTTCCCCTGAGACTTGTCACCTAATGAAAGACAAACAGAGGGATTGGAAAACATAGGTCTTAATGACAGCTTGAACAAGTTCAGAAGTATCCAAGGGGAAAAGAAAAGAACCTACTCATGGTTGACGACGAATCATTCCCTTCTTGTGGTCTTGGAGCCATGACTGTTGGAGAAATGACAAGAGAGGTTAAAAGAATGCAGTTGAATGAATGGATGTAAATGGAACACAAAGCAGATCTAATAAATGTTTTAGGGCTAGACCAGGGTTTTGGTTGTCATATTGGTTGTTACTGCTGCACTATAGAGTGCTATTAAATCTTGTTGATATCACATGTTTGTTTTCACAGATGTCCTCAGAGCAGTTATTTTATGAAACAAAAAATCCTGAAGAGGGAATTTTGTAATTTTCACATGTTTTTCATTTTGTGATATAAACTACCACTGTTAACCATTTAAAAAGGTAAATGTAATCTCTTTGATTTAAATCAGTTTTTCACTAGCAGTTAAAACTAATGTAGCTATGTCAAAATGTTTATCAAGAGGGGCCCTGCTGGGGCTGGTCTTTCTCTAACTTCACTTAATAATTACTTATTTTTGCTTTAATTTAAAGTCCATCGGGAGGTATCCATTAATAAATGTATTCATGTCTTTATTTGGAAAAAAGTAAAAGTTATAAGTACATATTTTTGTGGGAAATGCGCTCATTATGTTTTTCCAATCATAGTAATTTTTGCTGATTTTTGGGATTTGATGTTCTGTTTCAGATTTTGACTTATTTTTATTCAGAATTGGGAAGAACTATTAGACAACTCTCAGATGAGTACAATGATAAGCATAGATAAACTCCATTTATGCATCATATCTTTTAGGCTTGGCATTTTTCTGTTTTTCTTCAAATAAAAAATATTGTATCAAAGTTAATGCCGCTGGTAGATGTATTTATAAACCACAAGTGGTGGTGAGTTCTTGCAAAATTTTGTTTGAACAGACATAAAAAAAAAAGATGACAATGCCTTCCCTTTAAACAGCATGGCAGTGTGGTTGAAAAGTAAAAGATAGGTGGAGTTAAGTGCCTCTTACAAGGAGGCTTTCAATTCTCAACGCAGCCAACCAGGGTTTGACTCCCAATTTTGGATCCCTTGCATGTCCTCCCCACTTCTCTCTCTGCCAATTCTCAGTTTGAATACTTTAAATATAAACCTCTACCACCACTAACAATATTTTTAAAAAAATGTGAAGTAGAATCCATATAAAAGTGCCTATCGATGTCTAAATACCATTAAAAGGTTGTTGGAGTTGATCAAACAGGTTAACCAAATCTCAGTCTCTGTTTAGGTTAATTTTGGACTAGACTTGTGGGCTAGAAAAAGTCACATCCTTCATTGTGATTAGATTGTCTTTCTTTGGTCCAGAAAAATATGTACCCTAGGTGCATTTTTCATTTAAAAAGGGGAAAAACATCACAATTTCTACTGAAACCTCTTAATAATATAATGACAAGCAACGCTGCTTTGGGGCTGGTTGTCACAAAGTGTCAGAGTTTCCTTGATTTTTAATTTCTTCAATTACAATTAATCGTGAAGAACAAAAACGGAGAGCCAGTTTTAATCAGTATTTTAATCTGTAATTTAAGCTTTGATTTGGCATTAGACATTGTAAATGAAGAATGTTTTAGCTTTGATAAAATCAAGAGTAAAAAGTGTGACAAGCAGTCCTGGTCTACCCATATACAACTTCTGTGTGATCTACAAAAAACTTTTTATATAATTGATAAAAAAAAATGTAATAGACGAGATTAAAAACCAAAAACCAATCCTAACCATCATTAAATCAAGAAATAACCGCGCCTTTTAAACACAGGTGCATCTCTTACTCTCTGAATCATAAGTAAGCAAGTTTTTTCTTAAACATGTCAACCCTGTTTCGTGTCTTTAAGCGTAAGAAACGATGAGTCTCCTCACCTGCAGCTGAGCGCCTGTGTGTCTGTGTGGAGCGGCCACGTTCACCTGGGTTACCTGACGCTCGTTTCTAGGCGCGACGCTGCTTTTATAGCGGCTGCGAGGCGCGCACTCGCCGCGCTCGGTTCAAAGGTCGCGCTCCTTGGGCCAGAGTACAAGGAGGGAAACTTTGCGCTGCAGCAGCATGCAGTGTGCTGACTGATAACAGACCCAATAATCTGATAAATAATAGGAACGTCACTCACTGCACTGACACTGATGACAGAAACGAGATGGAGGAACTGTGCTGGATTTAAATCATCTTCAATAAAATGACCTTCATAAAAGAGCTTATTTGCATTTGAATAAGGCTTAAAAAAAAAAAAAAAAAAAAAAAAAAAATTACCACTGCAGAACAGTTATAAATGTTTAGTGTGGCTTGGAATAGTTTGCAGCCTCAGGTGGTGTAATAAAGGAAACTGCCCTCTGGTTGTTGGAGAAGGAACTATTTTCTACATTTAGTTAAGTGTTAACATAGCAAAAACAGTTATTTTGCTGAGTTCCCTGTGGTGGCTTTGCTTATAAAACGATTACTTTTTGTTATTCATTATTATAAATGTATTATTTATAAACTACCGTACTGTCAAGAGGCATTGTTCCCTTAAGGAATTCCTCTGTTTTTACTATATTGTCACACTTAAAAGTTACAGTTCAGTTAATAAGCAACAACAACAACAACAACAACAACAACAACAATAATAATAATAATAATAATAATAATAATAATAATAATAATAATAATAATAAAAGACCAAGAAAAACTGATTAAATAAAAGTAATTAATGATGGTTTTATTTATTAGGCAAAAAAGCTATCCAAAACAACCTAGCCCTATAAAAAATGTAATCTATCCACCCCCTTATTAAATAAAATCTATTATTAGCCACATGTTTTGGATAGCTGAGTTTAGTTTTACAAGCAACACCCAGGTCTGATTAGCCAGACCAGAGGATCAAAATATCTCTTAAAGAGAACCTTTCTAACAGTGTGAAGTTGACTTAAAGGTCTCAAAAGCAACATATCATTTCAACAAAAACTCTGTCATAAAGGAAGTCGTGCCTTTTGCTGCACTAGAGGGGACATTTTTCTTTGCTGGTTGAAGGGAAATATTTCATCTTCTAAGTAAAATCTGGATCCAAAGTAAATATTCAGTCTACCTTCTAAGTAATTGGTGACTAAATTCTGGTTGAGAAATAAGGCTTGACCCTGGTTTATTTGAAATTCTGCAGAAGTGATTTTTGAATTATAGATTCCTGAAAAAGAGATGCTGTCTATTTAATTCCCTAAACCTTAGCAGCCTTTGGCTATTGTTTTGTGAAAATCAGGCAGTTCCCGAAGTTGGTAAATGTGATCTAGATTGCTAATTTTATTGATAACTGTCTTTGGCATTTATTAAGTTATTCATAGCCAAACCAAGCTAACTGTTGCACAAAATATAACACCTTTCACAGGACAAAAACCACAAAGTAAAAACAGGCTTAAAAAACAGAAAATAAAAACAAGTGAAAAATAAAACTTTAAAGCCAGTCTGAATAAATAAGTCTTCAGCTGCTTCTTAAAAGAATCAATAGAGTCAAGACAGAATAAAGATGGAGGCAACACATTCCACGATCTGTAGGCAATGTAAAGAGATTTAAACTGGAGTAATGTGCTGTCTCTTTTGTCTGTTGGTTAAAAGTCTTGCAGCAGCATTCTGAACTGACTGGAGATGCTCAAGATCTTTCTTATTCAAACACATAAAAAGGCTGTTACAATACTCAAAAGTCATTCACATCTGTTAGACTGGAAACCACAGTGTAGTAAATATGGCAAAAGAGGAACTTTGGTGAACCTTCCAAGGAGTGGCCCACCAGCCACCAAATTATCAACAACTCATCCAGGAGACAGGAAAAATGTGGCCTCCATGGGAGAGTTCTATTGCAAAAACCAGTGATGACCAAAACAAAGTAAGGTTTTTCACCTGAATAACTTGCTGTAATTGATGGAACAATTTTAGTAAACAACTTAATTTTACTTGAAAATTTTTAATCCTGAAACACATATTTTTTTAAAAATTCAACTCTATTTGTCACGGTGAAAGAATTTAAATTTGTTTAGTAAGTCACTGAAAATAGTTAAAAAGGAATAAGCCCCTAGTTTATTTTTACTACTTCATGATTGTGTTTATAATTTTGTTGTTATCTATCCCATTTCTTTTTGTTTTTTCCTTTGTTTTCTTTTATGAGTGTTATAACTTCTGTAATATTTGATCTGTTTTATTATCTGAATGTATACCTTTATATAGCAGATATTTACCTTTGTTTATTTTGCATAACTGTTCAATAAATATCCTAACTAAATTAACAGAACCATGAATTCTGATCTATAACAGGAAGGAGAATGTCCATCAGTTTGTGACCTAAAGTTCAAGCCCACTTGGGTTTTACAGTAGGATAATCTGAAACACAACAGTAAGTCAACAATTGAATGGCTAAAGAAAACAAGGAAGGTTTTTGAGGGGCATAGTCAAAGTCTGGAATTACATCTAAATGAAGTGAAGACGCATGAACTTAAAAAAGGCTTATGTAAAAGACTCTTTGCCAGTTATCAAAAACATGTGATGGAAGGTGTTGCTGCTACTGGTACAACCAGTTATCAAATTTAGGTGCAACTACTTTTTCACATAGGGCCAGGTTGTTTTTAATAGAATTTTCCCTTAATAAATAGAATCAGCATATTTATTCTGATTGTATTCATCTTAACTAAATAATTTTGTATAATCTGAAACATTAAGCGTGACAAATCCGCAAAAACTGAAGAAATCAAGAAGGGTGCAAATATTTTTTACTGCACTGTTTCAGAACAACTGAGAGGCTAAACAGACATTGGTTAACAGCAACACAACACACACACACATGCGCCCACACACACGCGCCCACACACACACACACACACACACACACACACACACACACACACACACACACACACACACACACACACACACACACACACACACACACGTGTTTATAGCTCCCTGTATTTGTCTTATGTTCATAGTGAGAGATACTGCAGTGATAGGACTGTAACAACATATCGTTTTACATCTGAAATAAATGCTATGAGTATAAGTAAATGATTAAACTGTGGTCGTGTTTCAGCTACTCCCAAAACGCAGTAAAATAATCATGATAGATTTAATATGGCATCAATAAAACAAGTTCACTGAGTTGGTGTGAAAAAAAATTAAATTTTGAAGATTTCATATAAGAAATAAAATTTTGACAAAAAATGGTTTTCAAATGATAAAAAAATGATAATTATGATACAATAATGGGGTTCTGGCTCTGATTCTGGTTTGGATTTTCAATTAAACTGGTTTGTTTGCAAATGTTGGGCTTACATATGTGTCTTAGTCTCCAAAATTAATAAAGATATTTTCTATGCTCTGCAAGAGCTAAAAATATGAGTTAGAAAACTCCAGACTTGCATAAATGAAATATCAAAACAAAATAATCTTGCTGGTTTTTTTGGGCTGATTACAGTATGTAATTAATAAGTCAGATTGTTTTTTTCACCTTAGCTTCAAAACAATAGTTCATGACCAGAAATCAATGATTACACTGTACTACCCTAAACTACCAATCAGATGATTGCATTTTGCAACTAAGACGCAGAGTCGAGCAGAAATATTATGGTATGGGTTAGATGTTATGAAACTTTATAAATTTCAAAATAGGTTGTATGATCACATAAAACCTATTACATAGTCATAAAAATTCCTCCATGACCCTCCCATAATGTTAATAGGGTAAAGAAGACAAACTACACGGGGACACATGAAGATGATTACAAGATATCTACAAGGAAAAAAGGTCATGAGGTGTGTCTGAATGTTCTGAGAAGCAGATGAAGCAGAGGCATGACACACCGGAGGCTAAAAATACATCTGCTTGTTTGCTTCAACTATGATTAGCTCTTGTAGGTAACAACATAGCGTACAACATTTTCTATCCCATATACAGTGCTTTGCAAAATTATCCAAACTTCTTTAAATTTTTCCCCTTTTTACACAGCAACAAACTTCACAAGATATTATTTAGATTTTACATGACATCACACAGCAACACAAATGAGTGTGTAATTCTAATATTTGTATTTTTCTTCCTTTACTTTGATAGCCCAGAGCATGCAGTTAAGCTGTTCAGAGTTCATGGGATAATTTTTAGAAAACCTGCTAGAGGCTGCAAAAGACTTGAGACTGGGTCAGAGGTTTCCAGTCAGAGAACAACCCTGGACATACAGACAGGCCTACAATTTAATGAAAATCTGACTGATTTTTAGCTGTTGCTCCAAAATTTATTTCTTTTGGGGGCCGAAAACAAATACATGCAAAACCCTAGATTCTTGAGGAAAACTGTAAAAAACTGTGTATTGTTTTACTTCCAGTTCACAATTTTGTGCCTATTTATGTTGGCCTGTTGCATAAAATACATTGATGTTTTTGGCTATCAATGAGAAACCATGAAATAGTTCAAGGGGTATGAATATTTTACACTTTAATGTGCCGGACCATATCCGAAACATTATCAGAGTAAACCCATCTCTATGCAATGTTTATCATTACTGAGATTATTAACTGATGAAACCTAACTGGATGATCATAAAGGTTTGAAACTGGGTTTAAAGCTTCATGAAATGTCCACAAAAAGTGCTGAACCTATTGTAAATATTGGATGACTTCAAGACTGAAACAGAACATCAGATCCTCTAACCATGAGCAAGAGTAGAAAGGGTGATGTTGCTTCATTTTAATAGAAATCTTTGCATCATCAGTGAAGAAGTAAAAGGTAACACCACAGCATTTTGTCAGAAGCAGATGAGCCTTGTTCATGCAGGAGGTGTCAAAGACAACAGCCAGAGGGTCAAGATCCATGTAACATTGTAGAATTGAAATATAGGATTAGAAAATGTTGCTTCAACATTTTTCAAAGTTAAAACATGTCATGTACATATAAAAAAAACTCCATCAGCACTTTTGCAGACAGGAGACAGGTTGACTTCACACATATGGGGTTTGTGCACAATCTTAAACTGCAACAAACAATGTTAGGCACAAGAATAATGAATGAACCAATTTTAAATTCCAGATTTCCTTTAACATTTGAAGTGAGGTCCTGTTAAAAGGTTTGAAGCAGTTCATAACTTAGTTCATATCGTAGCGGTTAATTCCAGCCATATTTGACAAAGATGGAAATCACTGAATTGTTGACTTGGAGGATGTGTACCAATAATGATCTTCCTGTGTGAAACACATATTAAAAACAAGCATTTAAATAGATCCTTGTCTGTGTAGAAATAAATATATTACTGCTCACTTAATATGATATTTATTCAATGTAATATTTCTGTTTTCAGGTAGTTACTCTGACAGAAACTCTTTACTTTCTTCATTCTTAAAAGATGTTTCACAAGGATAATTAATGGTGAACACCATCATCAACTTCTGTATTAAAAATTGCCCAATGCACATGTGACAAGACATTAAGGTTATTAAAACAGTATTAGCATTAAACTCCTGATGTTTTTGAGAAAGTGCCAAATCTAAAAAATCTGGAAATAATCTTGACATAATATCAGGATCCTCAGCTTGGTGTTTCAAGATCATCATTGGGACCATAACCCTGACACAGTTTTCACATTCATAATTATCACGAACTTTGTCATGTTGTCTATTCCTTCTACTTCACTATTATGTGCTATGTGTTGGTGTAAGATGAGGTCTTCATAGAACAGCTGGACTCTATTTGAATGTGATGTCTAACGATAGTTACTTGCATTGGATTTTATCTAAAGGTATCATAGTAAAAATGGGCTGAATGCTTATTCATGCCACACTTTTCACATTTTTATCCATCCACCCATTATCTAAACACAGTTGCAGGGGTTGTGAGGTGGGGAGGCTGGTGCCTATCTCCAACGGTCATCAGGTGAGAGGCGGGGTACGCCCTGGACAGGTCGCCTGTCCAACACAAAGCACCTCTTTTATTTTTAAAAGAATTGTCATTGAATGCCATGCATTCCTTTTCCTCCCACTTCACATTATGTTCTGCTTTGTGTTGGTCTATCACAATGCACAATCAACAAAATGCTGTCAACAAAATACCTCAAAGTTTGGGGCTGTAATGTAATAAAATGTGAAAAAGTTAAAGAGCTGTGATTGATTTACTTTAAATGCAAAGCATAAAATGAACACTTGACAAATGCTTTCTGTTGTGGTGATAATGTTATTACTATTACTAGATTTTATTGAGGAGCAATTCCAAGTGACTTTATTAGTTGTACAGATAAAGGAGATACATGCAAGGTGGAGCACTCAATCTTTGGCTGAACATTGATTAAATATCTATTTATCTCACAGATAACTGCCCGTATGTACTGTTTCCCAAAGCAGTAGCTTCTGTGCAGTAATGAGCAGTAGAACTATCTGTAATGGACGTTTTGATTCTCTTCAAAGCATTTTTTTTTCCACAGCCTTGACCTTTTCACAGCCTTCACAATAATGTGGCATGAGATGACTGACAGCTGCATGTGTGGTGAACCAATTAAACATAAAGAGCCATCTAAAAGAGACATTTTACAATTACCTTGGTTATTTATTGACTAACGCATTAGAATGGATGCAGCACCTTTCTCCATGTGACTTCAGAAGACCCACATATGATGGAAAAATCAGTCGACGCTTACCTTTAACCTTTGGAATGCTGCTTTCACTGTCTCTCCACCCACACAATCATGTGTGCGCCTTGTTCTCTATGTGCAAAGCAGCAGACAGTATTCTAAATGAGTCCTAAATATTTTGTGCTCTTGATGTGTTTTATTTTCATGCAGTTATCGGATATGTCAATGATTGCCTGCAGGGAGGCTGAGCTGTTTGCTGTCTGCCATGCTGGCACAGTCCACAGAGGGTCAAACGATTTTGCCCGCGTGTTCCAGCCAGGGACGACTGCCCTGTAGTACTACACTGTGCGTGGGTTGTGCAGTAAAACCATAAAACTCAGCTGGTAGAACTTGTCCAAACTGGCTGAATCTCTGCGGGTGGTGGAACAACTACCGAGGTTCCAATCAGACTGACAGAAATTACCACAGATGGAAGGTCAGTGTGTTTCTGCTGCTTTTATCTTTGGTATCCAGAGAGGCCAGACCAAAATACAAACAAGCAGCTTTAAATGGCTGTCAAGGGAATGGCAGTTATAATAACATCATTGTCTTTTATGTTTTGAGGCTCAGTTTGGTAGAGGTTTGGGGTAACATTTGGAAACTGGCCCAGAAAAATCCTTTCAACTAACTCAAAACTACATTAGATATTTCATGGAGAGAGGACATGCTGCCAAAGTGTATCCCATGAACATAGAACTGTTTTGTTGCCCTCAGATGGACACAGCTAAAATTCAGATACTGCAGACTAAAATAGATGCATAGTTTTCAAAATCTTATGCAAAAAACCCCAAAAACTTCTGACAAGTGTTTTTTTTTTGAGTCCATACTTTGTAGAACCACGCTTTTGCTTTCCTACCTTCTTTCTAAAAAGTTCAAGCTCAGTCAGTTTGAATGGAGAGCATATGTAAACACCAGCTGTTAAGACTTATCCCAGATTATCATATTGATTTTCTGCCTGGACTTTGACTGGGCCATTCTAACCATGTTTTAATCCGAATTATTCCATCGTAGCTCTGGCTGTGTGTTTAGTGTTGCTGGCATCCCCCAAGCATGGTGGCACCACCATCCCCCAAGCATGGTGGTGGCAAACTGCAAACAGGACCTCTTGTGGTTTGCTTCAGCACTGACTTTCTTGCATAAAGGCCAGATTTGTAATGTGCATCACCAGCAGTTGATTTTCCCATTTGTGCCACACCTTTTCTATTTTGGCATGACAAATTTAACAATACACTGTGAAATGCTCAAGCCTAACTAAACCTTCCTTAAAGGGGCAGCATTATGTGTTTTCCATGCACATAGAATCATTTTATAGCCATTTTATAGTCATTTTATTGTATGTTGCCTTCAATTATGACAAAAATGCTGTATATATCAAATATGACTTAAAAGAAATTTGACATCGTAATTTAACACCTTGAATTTGGGCCTCTGTCTCTTTAAGAAAGTCCTGCTCTTTCTGAAACTAGACCCTCAAGAAAAAAAAAACACAACAGCTAACCCTTTACCAATGTTTTTACCAGCATTGCACTGAGAAGTAGCTAGTATAATGAGCTCAGCAGATGTGCAGTTCCACCAGGTGTTTACTAATTGCTGCTGGCTAGTCTGAAGGGGCTGAGTGGGAAAGTTGCAGGGGAGGGATTCTCTGTGAGGCTCGGAAGCTCGGAAGCTGAGAAACTGCAGCTCTAAGGAGGAGCTGGGTCTCAAAGGAGCTTGGTCCATCCAGATGTTTTGCACAGCTAAATGGTTGTCACAGGAGATTAAAGGGAGATTTCTCAAACATGCATGAAAGAATCAAGACAACACTCCAGGTATGTTTTTAATGAGAGAATAACATAATAACATGATTTAAAGCTCAAAAAAGTTGATTTTACATAATACATAATACTGCCCTCTAAGTTCTCTATGAAACCCCTGAGGCCTTCACATCCATTTTCTATACCCACTTTTAATTGCAGGCTCATGGGGCAGTGGTGCCTGTCTCCAACGGTCATTGGACAAGAGGCTTGGGTCCACCCTGCACAGGTCACCAGCCCATCACATCCATCACGACCATGCCATGGAGACACTCACACCTCAGGGCAATTTAGAGAGATCAGTTAACCTAACAGTAACATTTTTGGACTGTAGGAGGAAGAGAGAGTACCCAGAGAGAACCCATGGGGGAATGTGCAAAACTCTGACATGCAAACTCCATGCAGAAAGACCCCAAGCCAGGATTCAAACTTTGGATCATTTTGCTGTAAGGCAACAGTGCTACCGACCATGTTGCCCCTTCAGAAAGCAGGATAAGTGGTTAGGTATATACATGCCATGGAGGCCATTATCCAGAGTCATCTTACTACCACAACTTACTCTGTGAACCAACCCTGCTCGGTAGCAGGATTGTATGAGCAAATACTAAGTCAGTCCTACTGTTTTGTTGAGACCTAGTACAAGGAAAGTGTCAGAAATGGTGTGTCCTTTCCTGAGGGAGTCTGTAAATGTTGGAATGTGAGTCTTCTGCAGAAATTTCCTTCGGGAGAGGGTGATCAGATCATGATTAGATGTCTTATCATTTCTGGATTAATACATTTTGGGGCGTTGTTATTTTTCACTGCAGTCAACATTTATTCTCAATAAAATTCCACCCCGCACATCACTCATCTGACACAAATTGGACAAATTATTTGTGCTGCACTTTGTTTAATGCCACCAGAATGCTGTCAGGAATGGTACTGTGGAACTTAAGGTGTTATTGTACAGCAGAAGTGCATATGAGGTGGATGTGAATCTATCACTCACACACGTAATGAACTCTACTTTAGTAGAGAGGTGAGTGACTTCATCTATCATGTGGGAGACTGGGGTTCAATCCCTGGCAGGTGTTCTGAGTAAAGCTATTCTATTTCTCTTTTTTTTTGTTATTATCAGCAATCACAAACTGCTTAATTTTACTAACATTTTATTCTAAAACTGAGATTTTTAGACAGCAGCCCTCCCACCGTTGTGACTTGGACCTTTATAAGTATCTCCCAGTCTGAATCTAAGTCCTTTCATTGTATTAAGTGTTGCCTGCAAGTGAAAATACAGTAGTTATTAATATTTTCTTTGAACAAATAAAGTCACCCACCTTTATTTATTTATTTTTTATTTTTGGAGATTATACAAGTGTGGTATTGATAATAAAACTGTAGTTCTCTCAAATCACACATGCCTTGACTTGGTCTCTGCCATGCTAACTCTCACTATTTTGCAGCAGCAACAGTATGGTGTTTTTGTTAAATATTTTTGATAAATATCTTATTGTTGTTGTCTTGTTTTATTTCATTGAATTCTATAGCACTTTGGTCATCTGTTGTTTTTATGTGCTATGTAAATAAATTGACATCGACATATGTTTTGATATTCTCATTATCCTGTCATTAACATTTCTAATTACATCAGCGACAAATGCACACCTTGAGGCTTCTTGTATCCTCTTGTTGCTGTGGTGGATTGTGTTATTTGCCTTGCATTGTTGAGGGTTTCTTATGTACTCGCTCATGCTTATCTCAGAGCTAACCTGACTGAGAATTGATTTATGTAGTAGATATTACCTGTTCTAAAACCAAAAATCCTGAGTATTACAGAGCCAAGTAAGTTTATTCAGAGTAACTGCCTCCTATTCAGAATTTATTAAGCCCGCTTTCTGAAACAGAGCCCAGAAGACAGCTGAGTTGCTATGGATTTTATTTAAGGTATCAGAGTTAATGCACGCTACACTTTTTAGATTTTCTTTTGTCAAAAAGCCAAAAATCCAGTATAATTTTCCTTTCACTTAGTGACTATGCATCACTTTTGTTGTTCTATCAAATAAAATCCTAATAAAATAAATGAAAGCTTGTGGTTGTAATGAGACCAGATGTGAAAAGGTTCAAGCAGTATTAATACGGTTGTACACATATATAGGGAAGAAAGTTGCTGCTGAAACCTTCCATCAAAGCTTTACAAAGAATGTGAACAGTAAAATCTGTGTTAAGTCTCAGTTGCAACCCTGTGATCCTGGCTGATAATAAAAGGTTTCATTAAGTGCGACCAAGTGTTTCATTAAGAGTTTGTTTGTTTCGAAAAATATAATTAAGCCAGTATTTCTGTTACTTTAAAGCTTATGTTTGTGATTTGTATAAAAGATGTACAAATACTGTACAAATGCTCTGCTGAAAATACTGTGTAAACACTCATTAGTTTTAAACAAACAACAACTTGCTTTGCTGTTCCATTTCACTTCATGACATGCGTTTACATTCTGGTTCCTTATAACAAGTGAAGGGCTGGTGGTGAACACACAGAGAAAAATAATCTTATGTGTGTAATCTTTAACAAAAATGTATACTTTTTGCAATGTCCTTGTTCAATGTTTAGTCCATAGATTCTTATTTGAAGTTCCATCATCTACCAGCAGATGGAGACAGAAGTATATGTCAAAAAATGTGAGTTCAGCAGCCTCATTTGAAGCTAAACCCAACACATACACCTAAGTCCAAAATTATTCATACCCCTGGCAGACTTAGATTTAAAGGAATCTTTTAACTTATCCATGAAAAGGACAGATTATGTGGAAATATGATACAACAATCTACCAATAATTTTTGCAAAAAAGGAAACTCTTCTATGTTTGGCTGACGTTTTACATAAAGGTCTGGAATTCCCCTTTGCAGATTGTGAGAGTCTGTGGGAAAATTCAAAGTTTTATAACATTCCAAATAGTCCATCCTGACCTAAAGTATCCTAACTACCCTGATTAACTAGAAACAGTTGTTCTCATCAACTTAGCACGTGAAAAACAGCAGCTCTCTGCAGTTGATTTGTGGCAAATGTTAAAATGGTAAATGGCCTGTACTTATACAGCGCTTTGTCAAGTCCAGAGGACCCCAAATTGCTTCACACTACATTCAGTCATTCACCCATTCACACACACACAGATGGTAACAAGCTACTGGATTGTAGCCACAGCTGCTGTGGGGCAGCCTGACAGAAGCGTGGGTGCCATGCACCGGCACCACTGGGCCCTCTGACCACCACCAGCAGGCAAGGTGGGTGAAGTGCCCAAGGACACAACAACAGAGACAGACGGCAAGTAATGGCCAAAGCAAAAAGAACTCAGTGAGGATCTGCGGCCGTGCATTATGGCTGCCTACAGAAAAAGGCTTCAACGCCTTTTCTAAATGTCTTTAAGCTCCATTGGCCACACTACAATGAATTTAAAATATATGACATTACACTGTGGAATATCTCAAAGGTTATGGTGGAATATCAAAAGTAACACAATCACCAGGTAGGCTGCTGGTACAAGGGGTGAAAAAGAATCCAAGAATCAACACCAAGGCCATCCAGAAGAATGTGGGTCACGTCTGTGGCAACATTTCAAGGCAGACAGTCCAACACACTGCATACTGCTGGATTCAATAGATGCACATCAAGAAGGGACACCTCTTCTAATAAGTGACACAAAAGCTGTTCTTTGCTAAATCTCAACTGAACAAAGAATTAGACTTTTGTCTCTTGTTATTGTCAGATGAAACAAAAATATAACAATGTTTGGCCATTAAGATGTAGAAAAGTGAAAGATTTCATCCTAAAAACACTTTCCTCACTATGAAGCATGGGGTGGGAACTTAATGCTTTGGGGGTATTTTTTTCAGCCAGTGGGAAAGGCAACCTAATTAAAGTAAATAGTTTCATGAAAAATGAAGATCAAGATTCTCAACAACACCTCAGGCATCCTGAGCAACATTTGATGCTTTAGTAGTATCCCAGTTTGAGACCTGACTTTGTTCCAATAGAAAATCTGTGGAGGAAGCTGCAGATTAGAGTGATGGCAAAAGGCATTCCATCCCCAAAGACTTGGAGCTCATTTCAAAAGATGAACAGTCAAAATAGCACCAGAGGCATGCAAAAAGCTTATCAGAAATTATAAAAAGGTGTTTGATTGATGTAATACCCAGTTAAGGTTTTTCAGTGATTATTTAGTAGAGTATGAATGTTGACATTAATATGACATTTTTTTTAACTTTAGAAAAAAACAACAGCTTTCCCCCCTCCTACAATATCCCTTGTACTGTCCCTTGTAATATCCCTTGCTTATTATCTCTTGGGAGACATTTATTTCTTACATAACATACTAAGGTACTGATACATTCTGTGTGCATGGAGACTTTTTTACTAACCAAACTTACAGGATTTGTTTTACTGCTATTTTATTTCTGATTTTTAATTCATTGTATTCTAAATGTAACTGTTAACCCGCCATAAAAAGGTCTCATTCTCAAATTTCCCCAGGTAAAATATTAGCTGACATATACAAGGATCAACTTGTCAAAGATTCAAGCAGTACCACCTGATTAGAAGTTTTATTTTTAGGACTTTATTAACAACTGTTCTTCTGGGGAAGTGTAATCAAAAAGTGAAAAATCCTTCATCTTGTGCAGAATAACGAATCAAAGATCACTTATGGCCCTTTAAGCAGCATAACTTTGAAGACATCATTATTTTGATGACAAACTGATTGTAAATGTGATGTTAATCTGGGTTGTTGAAACTGACAGGAAAAATAACATCCATAAAAAAGCGAAAGTAGTTCTGGAGCAACATTTAATGAAGGGATGAAACTGAAATCAATATTTACCAACGTAAGGGAGAAGACAGGAAGTGGCTTTGATCAAAGGCTCTCCCGCACATCAGAAAAAGATGGAGGAAGTAAGGTAATGGCCGCGGCCTCAACATTCCTGGAGCCTACAGCAAGAGGACTCAGAAATCTACACACAAGCTTTATCTATCAGATTTCCTCAGATTTTATCTCCAGGAGTTTCATCCTGAGGAGAGACCAGTAACTCACTAACATAAGCTTTTCTAAATGACAAAAACTAAATCTAAGCCCTATCAAGATGTAGATAACAAATGGGGTATTAGGATACAGTGAGCATTCCTTTTTTAAATTTTATTTTATGTCATAACTGTGAACGTACAACCAGAGTTACAATGGGATGCCTCAGATCAAAGCATATTCATGTTTGGCCAGCCCAGTCAAAGTCCAGGCCTAAATGCAATTGAAAATCTGTAGCAAGATTTGAAAACTAAATGATCACAGAAGCTCTCCAACCAATCTAAATGCACTTGAGCTATTTTGCAAAGAAGAATGTGCAAAACTAACAGATTCTTGCTGTGAAAAGTTGGTAGCGACATACTCTAAAAAACCTGCATCTGCAATTGTTGCAAAAGGTGGTTCCACAGGGTACTGTCTGAGGCCTCACAAAATGTTTATTTTTATTTTCATGTCCATTTCTTTCCACTTCACACTCATATACAACTGTCTCAAGTGGAATCCAAATCAAATACATTGGATCTGTGTAGATTTGAATACTGTGTAATGCACTGTAGTTATTTTAGCTTACACTGACCTCAGAGTATTTCAGTTCTTTTGTCTGATTGTTATTATTTGACTGTTCAACTGGCTGATAATCAAATTTCCTCCATAGTTTTACTAAGCCTGTGCCTTAAAATATTATCTCATTATTGCCTCAATCAAGATTTTTATTTTGTTTCATTATTTAACCTTTATTTATACAGGTTGTCCCGTTGAAATCCAAGATCTCATTTACAAGAGAGACCTGTTTAGATGCACACGTTGCAAAATTTATTCAAACCTGCAAAGGACTGCTGTGGCTCTCCATCAAGGTAAGCAATTGCTGTGGTTTATCTGATCTGAGAAGGGACTCTTCAGCTTTTTTGCCCGCATGCATCAGATAGTACGTTCACCTGTGCAGACATTTGCTTGACCTTGGCGGTGATTGATAGAAGCTCCTGACTCATGAGTCCTCCACCCATGCCAGCGGGCGGTCATTCGTCTCTCGTTTTATCACACAGCAGGAGTGATGAAGTGTGGAGTGGTAAAACAGAGTGGGAAGCTGTATACACTTGTTCTGGATGTTTTATGAGAGGATTTGTTTGAAAACTGTGCTGTTAAACTATGTGACGCAAACAAAATTTTGCTGTAATTAATGGGTTCTTTGTCATATTACCATATTGAAAATATCAATAGGATTTTATCAATTTTTTTTTTTTTTTTCAAGATTTTGTAAGCTTTTGTTAAGTTTTTCAAGCTCATCTACAAATTTGCTTCCTTGAACAGCAAATTTGCTTCCTTTGGTCGGCATCCAGAAGACCCTCAGTAATTCTGGATCACCTGCAGTAACAGTGGGTAAAATAGATACACAGCATGTCTTATTGACTGTTGATACTTGCTGCAGTACATTTTTTTGTCCCTACAGACAAACTAATGCGCGGCTGAAGGGTCACCACAAGCTAACTTACCTCATTGAGCCACTCGGTGAAGGCAGAGGTACGAGTGAAGACGGTGGGTTTCTTCACTTCATTGCACACAGCAGAAGACACAAAGCTGGTTACACCCTGGATGTACCACCTACCATCCTGACCCAGACAGTTCAGAGGACCCCCAGAGTCCCCCTGTGAGTGAAGCAGAGACACAAATGAAGTATGAAACCTCATATATAGTTTGGATGCAGTTTACAAGTGTAAAGCTGGATTCTGTTGATGCATTTACTCACGTTGCATGCAGAAATGACATCACCTCCTGCACAAACCATAGTGCTCTTGACTGTGTTGCCCCACCAGTCGCTGCGGCTACAAACACTGTGCTCCACCACGGGCAGAGAGGCCTGCTGCAGTATGTCAGGCATGGGGCCATGGGCTGATGATTCAGAGAAAGGATGGAGCTACTTCAATACATAAACCCATCAGAATATATTCAGTGTTCAGCTGATAAAGGTGGAGGGATTACTGAAAAACCTAATAAACTGACTGGGAAGAAAACGTGCACAAACCCTTAAAAGTAAATCACACTGAAATAGTAAGAAAAATCCAATTGTATTTAATTTGTTTCTTTATTCAGTGAGTAATATATCCAATGCTGATAAATAATTCTTCTTAAGAACGTTACTGACTAGTAATCCATTCTTTTCTGTTTGACACAGATGTTGATTTCTTTTATCGAGCAGACACTGAGATCTTGCTACCACACACAGTGAGGAGGAATGTAAGGAAAGAAAAAAATCCCTCCGGATTATATCTGCATACCAACTGGTTGTTTGGGAGAGATGTTAGCACATACAAATACATTTTTTCATAGGTGGTCAGAATTCAAAAATTATTTATATCCTTCTCAAAAATAATGAAAGAAATGCCATTGCAGCAATCAAACCCTTCTTATAATTGATGACCAGCTTGTTGCATATTTTTCACTGTTATGTTGACCATTTATGCCAATCTGGTGATGAGCTCCCAGTTTTTGAGGTTGGAAGGCATCGTTGCCATCAACCTAATCTTTACTTTCCTCTGCAAATTCTCAATCAGACTCTGGTTGGGCCACTCCAAAACATGAATAAAGAATAATGTTGGTATGAATGATTTTGATCTTAACTGTATCTGCTTCCTCCTTAATGTCAGAGGGATTAAACATTCGGATATGCTGACTGGAGTCAAAATGATTCCTGTTAATGCATATGTGACAACTGTGACATGCTGCTATATGGTGTATCCAGCACATTTGACATCAAAGCAGTCTCACTCCAAACACTGCTGAACTCACAAATCGAACAGTATGTTAAAATACAATTTCATGCAGGGTACAAGGAAGAAGCAGTGACATTACTGTAAAGGTTGCCCCAGCCAGAGATGTAACACTGGGTCCCATGGGCGAGGATCTCTCCTGCCTGAGGAAGACAAGCCACGCTGACGCTGTCATTCATAATGGGGCTCTTATCCAGTTTCAGGAGGGCGAGATCGTTGCTGAGAGAGAAGCATTGTCACACAAAGACCTTGTCTGATCAGCAAGCTAAACAGTTTCACATGTTCTCTGTTTTTCCTGACAATATACATTTCTTTGTTTTCATTTTATTCGATACACTGTGTGGGAAAACAGATTTGGTTTCATTTGCTGCTTCATTTCATTGATGAATTTGTTAATCCAGTATTGGGGGTTGAACTTTTTGCTTAATCCAAACACACCGATTACACCTACCCATCGGCCACATGGTCGATATCCCACTCAGGATGGATAACGATGCGCAGGATATCTCTGATCTGCTCTGTGCCCTCCTGCAGGCTCATGTCATGCTCCCCTAAGACCACACGGTATATATCTCCTGGCCTGCATGATAAAACGCATGTATTTTGCATCAATATTTGGCAGCATGATTTCACTTTAAACATCTGGCATTATTATATGCATTATATTAATTGTACTGTGGGTAGTTAGTCACCAAATGCAGTGTCCAGCAGTCAGCACCCAGCGAGGTGCAACCAAAGTTCCTCCACATGTATGATGGAAGCGGCTGCCATGTTGTACTTGCAGGGAGATCTGTGAAAATTCTATGTAATTTAGGGTACAACAAGCCCAGACAAAGCAATACTCATGTTATGTGAATAAGACACACTGGGTGGCAAAAGTAGTAACATTTTGTTACATTTAAAACCACACGTGACAGACCATCACCACTTAACATGTAATAGAGAAGCGTTAAGAAAAGGACACATGGTTTTCAAAATATTTTACAAATAAAATCCTGAAAAGTGTGGAATGACGTGGATT
Organism: Anableps anableps; assembly: GCA_014839685.1. Classification (NCBI taxonomy): domain Eukaryota; kingdom Metazoa; phylum Chordata; class Actinopteri; order Cyprinodontiformes; family Anablepidae; genus Anableps; species Anableps anableps. The sequence goes on from CM026070.1 coordinate 8,488,225, forward strand.
TACTCTGATACCACTAAACACAATTCTTTGCAGCCAGTTGTTCACTTAACAAATCTGGCCTCTAAGTATCATTTGTATTTTGCCAAAAACCCTGCAGGAGGCATTCAAAACATGAAGAAAATATCCCTTTCTGGCCCAAATGTAAAACGTCATGAAGAACACACTATACCCACAATGAAAAAAGATGCTGGGAGCATCATGCTGTGTGAATGCTTTACTTCAGCAGGGACAGAGTTGATGGGGAGATGGATGTGGCTAAATACAGGTCAGTCCAAGCAGAAAACCTGTTATAGCCTGCAGAAGTCTTGAGACTGACTGAACTCATCTTACTTTGGAAAGAAAAATGGGCAAAAATGTCAGTATCTAGAAACACAATTTTGACAATTTTCACATCTGTGAGATCAGACACTGATGTTGGATAGAACATCCAAAGGTTGTTCTATCAGGTTGGGGTCAGGCCAGTAAGGTTCTTCTACACCAAAAACTCACTCATCCAGGTCTTTATGGACCTTGCTTGGTGCATTGACTCGCAGGAAACAGGAAGGGGCTGACTCTAAAGCATTCTTGGATTCAGGAGCATTACATTGTCCAAAATGCTCTGCTATAGTGAAGCACGAAGAGTTCCTTTTACTAAAACTTAGGGGAGATGCCAAATTTCTGAAAAACGGTCACATACCCTAATCTCCTCTGCACCAAACTTTACACTGTACATAATCCATCAGGTAATTGCTGGTCACCTGGTAATAGCCAAACCCAGACTGGCATAAATACAAATGCACAACATGGGAACCATGTCTCATTATACTTCAGTATCACGTTGAGATCTGGACCCTTATGCACCCTTTACTTTGGTCTATCACATAAGAGCACAAATAAAAGGCTTTTTTGTGATTGTGCGTAACTGAAAGTGTAAAAACTGACCCTGGATACTAATATTTTTGCAAGGTGCTGTATAATTACCTGCCAAGGCCAGCTATGGGGACGAGCATCCTCTCCATTTACAACCCTACTGGTGTCTGGCTTCACTGCAGGTGAACCACACCCAAAAACTACAGAAAACATAGAACAAATCATTCTGTAAATAAAATCTATTTAATATCAGATAAAATGCATGACACCTGCATTTTGTCAAAATGAGTGACTAGATAAAAGAAGCCTAGATACTCACCAAACACTGCCTGAAGCAGGACAATGACTAGTGTCTGCAGCATGGCTTCAGTTTAACAGAGAAAAATCCTTCTCTGTTCTGTTCTGCTCTTTTATACCTCTGTTGTTCTGAGAATCCAAACTGAGACCTGGCTGTACCTGTGGAGCCACCTTATCAGAACTGACTTTTGATTGTGGCTGAGAAAAATTCCCAGTTCCACAGATGCTTCAGGTTTTCAGCCAAAAATTGAGCCTCATCAAATGACAGCAGCAGACACTAATGACTAACCTCAACAGTTTCCGTGAGCATTTTGTCTGACAATTCATCTCCTGTGCAGATTGATATTTTGGAAAATATACATAGGAAATACCTTTTTTACTGTTTTACTATAAAACAGGGCTTTGTGAGTGTACATCCCCATTAAACTTTTTCACATTTTGTCATGTCACATTTACAAACATCTATGGCTTTTGGCAAGATTTATGTGGGAAAATAGCAAATTATTGTAAGGTCTGACAAGTCTGATCTGCATTTAGCCAAAATTATAGTTGCAAATTTTTCTTGCACTTGTGTGTTACCACTTTTGTAAATTTAAAGATCAGTTTTTTGCGATCTCTTAACAGCTAATATTTATATATGTATTTATTTATTTATTTTTTCAACAAATTCTTCCACCTGAGCTGTAGATTTCTGCAGCTCTTCCAGAGTTACCATGACCTTCTCAACTGCTTCTTTGATTTATTCCCTGCCTGGCCCATCAGTTTAGGAGGAGGACCATGTCATTGTAAGTTTGCACTCATCTCCATATGCTCTTGTAATTTTGATATGATAAAATTGAATGTTCTCCAACAAAGCTGAGGTGTTCACAGAACAGCTGCATTTATACTGAGATGAAACTACTCACAGGTGATCATCTTGGACATCCAACCACACACCACTGATTCTGTCCTTTCAGTTTAGTTTAATTTGTTGCATAGGTTCTCAAGGTGACTACATATTTCTGCACCACACCGCTACACTCATCTTCATCCTCCTGCAGCTTTAAGAAGCCAGAAAATGTCAATAGGATTGTGTTATTGGGTGGTTAGTTTAACAATAATGCTTAAGCAAAGTATAAAACTGAAGGAATTTTACAGAAAAATCTCACAGATCAAAAAGTAGCTCCTGCTTTCTAATGAAAAAGGCTCATAAATGTTGCTGGTGTTTGTCAGCTCCCCTGGGTAAATAATACACCTAATCCACTTCAGCGGAACAGTTATCAGGTTGTGACAACACATGGGGCATTTCCCAAAACTGCTAGTGAAGTTAGGTCAGCTTCAGGGAAATTCCTTACACAATAAGATGCTAAAAACCTGCTTGCTTAGGTAAAAATTACTGCATCAAAAGTTCTGTGAACTGAAGCAGTTTCTTTCTATGCAACTAAATAATAACGCAAATATATTGTGCAAATATTTACTTTGTGAAAACACGCATTTGCCGATGAAGAACCCATCCTTCCTGAACATACTGATCCTGTTTAGGAGTTGTTAACTATGAGCAAGTGAGACTGAAAGTAGCTGAGAAAGCAACTCCAGGTGAGTGAAGAAGAAAAACAGGAAGAAAGTGAGACAAGGGCTTTAATGTCGTCAGCTGTCTTCATGCTCAGTGAACTGCAACAAAACACAATCTCTTCCTCAGAACTGGATAGCTCTGAGTTATCTTGAAGGGAACCAGTCCTGTAACAACTTTTTCTGCTTTAATAATAGCTTATATATTCACAAAGGGGCCTGCACTCCAGCTGAGTCTGGAGCCAATTCTTCACGCCTCACTCAGACAGTTGCCTCTCCTCCTCAGGGAAACTAATATCACTCTCTGGAGAAGACGCGGTACATCTATAAATTTCCCCTTTTTTAGGAGGCAAATCAAATCAATATTGCCTCAGCAGCTAAGAGGCTTCACTTGTTTTTCCTGCCATGTCCAAATAATTCCCTCCGCTAGAGACAGCATGAAGATTTATGAAGCAGATATGTGCTGTATGTTTGCATAACATGGCAGTGACAGAGCTGTGAATAATTCAGATTAAGGCTGGGGAATTTAGAGCTGACAATGAATTAGTCACTGACGCTGCTTACAGGAGCTCACTCAAGTGGAAGTTACTCTTTATTATGAATGAGTTTCTAAAGAGCAATCAATCCCATAAAGCTTAACAATATGGAAAAGAACCAATGGCACTTTTAAATTATATCCATGTTGATAATATACTGTGACTTACAATACAAATATTGTATTTTACAGTAGAACTCTCATTAAGCCAGTTCATCAACCTTTGGACATACTTTTCCAGTTCAGAAACTGGAAAGCCATGCAGAGAAAGAACAATACCCACAATGCTGAAGGAATACTGAAGTATTGAAAAGAAAATACAGTGCCTTGCAAAAGTATTCACAGCCCCTGAACTTTTACGCATTCTGTCACGTTACAGCTATAAACTTCAATTAATTCCGTTAGACTTTTAAGTGGCAGATCAAGACAAAGTTGCCATTATTATGAAGTAGATGAAAGTTGATGGATGCTTTCAAATATTTTGCAAAAAACTTAAAAATACAAAATTCTGAAAAGTGTGGGGTGCAGTTATATTCAGCCCTGCTATGCCAGTATTTTGCAGAATGACCTTATAACAGCAAATCTTTTGAGATATGACTCTCCTGGCAAGAGACTGATATTTTTGCCCATTCTACTTTGCAAATAACTCAAACTCAGTTAGATTGGATGGACTGTGTCTGTGAACATCAGTGTACCTGGTTGTGTGTCTCTGTGTTGCCTTATGATGTACTGATGACCTGTCCAGGGTTTACCCCACCTCTCACCCAATGACCTCTGGAAATAGACACCAGCTCCCTGCAAAGATAAGTAGGTACAGACATTGGATTTTTACTATCATGAACAAGGGGCTGGTTTTTACTAGGCTAGTTATATATAGTTCCACTGTATAGTTTCATGTATTGATTTAAAAAAAAAAAAAAATACAATTTACTGCATAATTAGGTAAGTTTTTCCTAAATTGCTTTGAGTTTTAACATTTTCTAAACCTTTAGAATGTTTTTATTTTTTTATTCAGTACGTTGTTCTGCTGAGGTAGGAAAACTGATATTTCCAAAGAGGAATATGATTACCCACTGAAGCAGGTCTGCTTTTCATTCAGTGGTGTCTCCAGACAGAGATAAATGATTTGAAACCAAGCAGCTCGGTTCAAGAGCCGAGTATGCATCTCCTATGGTTTTCAGATATGTCAGAAATCTGCTGAGGGCCACAGACACAGGAAATGCTGCCAATTAAACCTTTGAAACATAAATTACATTTTAGTGCTACGTCACATTGAGTGACTAATATTTGGTTTCCAGTTACAAACAGCCATCGGTTTAAGACACATTTGTCCAATAAATTCATTACATATAGGTAAGTATAAGTTATTATTTTTCACAAAGTAATGAAAAAATGCGATGCATATTTTTTGAGAGTGGCTTCGAAGATCATTTAATTATTTAAATCAAAACACACAATCTTAAATTAACAGCTTTTATTTTTTTGTCTAATTTGGATACTCAAATGCTCCACTAATAGGGACTGAAACCAGGTTTGTTTGTACTACATGTCCATCCATTATCCTTAGCTCCTTCTGCAAAAGATGTATAAATTACCTTAAAATAAATTTGCATTTGGTGCATTTGGTTGCAGCAGCATGAGCATTGAAAAATTAAAATAACTTTTTAAAATCAAAATGAGGGGGAAAGAAACTCCCCTCAAGAAACATTTGTTTTGTTTTTTAATTATGTTTTTGTTTGTTTTTGTTTTTTTCCAAAATCACCAGTGCTCCAATCCCTGGCACCCCTACAGTTAATTTTTTCTCAGATCCTTTTTTTGCCAACTAGACAGCGCTTAGTCTTCCTCAAAACATTTCACAACGTTAGTGCATACAGAAAAGGATCTTTTTTATATTCCTCCTTGTACAAACTCTCTAGAGTCCTGACTCTTTCTTTATGCTCTCTTTTCTTCAGCTCAGTCACAGGTTCTCCATAGGACTTAATTTTCAGTTTTTTGAGCAAACCTGACATGTTTGCGTTTGTGATGGTAGGACAGAGAACACCAAACAATTGCTTTGCATGTGTCCAACTACTGTTAACAAGACAGTACTCTAACAATGAACTTCAAGGTTTTTCTCCTCCTTCACCGTCTTCCTCACTGTGTGAAGCGGAATGGTAAATATGGGTTTATTTGTCTCAATTTTAGTGTTTAAACCTTATAATCATTGTTCTGACTGTAGACATGGGTATGTTTAAGTTAGCAGCAATTTTCCTGCCATATTCTGACTTATGAAGATCAACATACATGATGGGACAGAGAGAAATGAGCCTATTTGTCCCATCATAATTATACTCTGGAGACACTAGAAGCCAATGATGACTAATGAAAGGTTTGCAGATGCTCGAGACAACTTAAAAAAAAACATAGGTAGCTTTATTTTATGTAGTTGGGAACTGCACATAAATGTAGGATAAAGCATTTGTAGCAAAAAAAAAGTTTTTTCAGCCAGAGAATTGATCCAAGGTTGGATTTTTCCCCAAAAAAATTCATACTGAGAATTCACCACTGCAATAGAAGATGAATTCATATCAATAAATTATCTATTTTATGGTTTTTCCAGGTGTGCCAAATCTGCTACTTTAATTTGTAGTTCAACTGAAAAGTGATATCAGTTCGACACTGGGCTGATAGAGTTAGCAGGTGTTAATCTGACGAAGAGTAAAATCATTTTATGTTTGTGGCAAAAAGTTGCAGTGACCTGAGGCACCATTTTTTTAAAAGAGTTAAAAGAAACTTAAAAAATGTACAGTGCAAAATCGAAATTATTCAAATTCTAACTGATTTATTATTATAGGTTTGACTGTTTGACTATTGCAAATATTAACACAGTAAAGACAAGCTAAGATCATTAATAAAAGAATTTCATTCTAGGATCCATCAAACAGCTTACACTTTCAGGTTCCTTGGGTCCTGTTCTAGTTCCCCAACTCCGTTATTTGATCTATATTGTTCCTAGTAATTGAGGAGCAGTGTGTATTTTGTCAGCACAAATTGCTGGCTTCAGTTTTCTAACTGAGCCTCTTTCCTCTGTTCTTACTGCTGATCCTCGTCTCCGTCAGGATGGATGAGGTGGGATTAATCTAATTATTGCAGCAGATGTTACTTCTGAGCACTTTTTGAAACATTTACTCACCCACCAAAAGCTCAGTTAGATGAATCATTTTTCTTCCCAGCTCTGCGTTATTTCACACACTGCTGCATGGTGTGTCTCTGCTGGATGCTGCCTCAGTGAAGGTCAGGTGGTTTGCTCAGTGGGATTTAACCAGTCAAAGAATTTCTCAAACAATGTACAGAACAAAAACAAGGTGCAGCATTCATCTTTTCCACATTTTGCCACTTTATAGCCTCAAACTTTGACACTTGGCTTTAAAAATGTACAAATTATAATTTCTCTGTGTCTCTGTGGGTGATCTGCTCTGCAGCTCCCTTGGTCACTAAGGTTTAAGTCTTTAAAAACAAAGCAACACGTTTCTATAGCAAAGAACAAAATGTGATTAGAAATAAATGACAAAGCTTAGAGTTTTAGGTGACGTGTCTTCGGAGCATTTTAGTAGCTTCTTACTCGAGTTAATCTGTGTTTGATCAATATTAAGGCTGACATCCAGAGACTGGATGGCATTGACCTCTAAATTATGTTCTCCCATTAGCATCTGCAGTAGAAAGCAGGATCCCTGACTCCACCAGTTTTTGGTCAGCAGTTAATACAGATTTACACAGTTAACACAAACGTTAACATGGGCTGGTTTCAGGAGTAGAAAAAAAAAGATACTGAAGGATCAGGGTCGCCATTGCTAAGTAAGCTGTAACACCGATGTTGTGTAGGCATTGAAAAGAAAACTTTAAGGAGGTATCAGACTGTGACTCGGCGTAGGACAATGTCTATTCTTAAGTGACTCGGAAAAGTTTGGGGACACAATATCCTGATCAAGACACCCCTTTTACCTGGACATGGACACTCACCTAAACGGACATGTTGGGCAAGGACAGCATTTATCAAAAAGGCAGTCAAGGGGTCCCATTGTAACTCTAGAAACTAGTGATCAAGCCCAAAATCTGGGTGTAGTGATGGACTCGGACCTCAACCTTCAGAGACACATAAAAACAGCTACAAAGTTGGCCTTCTATTACCTGAAGAACATTTCCAGGATCGAAGGACTAATGTCTCAACAAAATCTAGAGAAACTCATCCATACATTTATCTTTGGCCGCATTGATTACTGCAATAGTGTCTTAATAGGTCTGCCTAAAAAAATCAATCAGACAGCTGCAGCTGATCCAGAACGCTGCTGCTCGTGTTCTAACTAAGACCAGGAAAATAGAACACATCACCCCAGCTCTAAAGTTCTTCCACCAGCTCCCTGTTGCTCGGAGAATAGACTTTAAAATACTTTTGTTTGTTTATGAATCACTGAATCGCTTAGCACCAAAATACATGAAAGAGCTGTTGTCGTTGTATCAACCTTCCAGACCACTCAGGTCTTCTGGTTCTGCTCTACTCTGTATCCCCAGAACCAGAACCAAACATGGAGAAGCAGCCTTCAGTTTTTATGCACCGCAAATCTGGAACAAACTCCCTACAAAACAGCCAGAACACTAAATTCCTTTAAATCAAGGCTGAAAACCCACCTGTTTAGAGTTGCCTTTGATTAGTAGTCTGGACCATAAATCTGCAAACAAATCCGGGTAAGATAAGCTTGGTTTTCCAAAGAGTGGAAGTTCGAGTTAAATAAAGTAAGTGGATCACTGATCAATATTTTTGAACTATATTTGCTTGATGATCCCTTTGATTTTGATGCATTGATATTTTCCTGATGATTTTGATGATTTTCATGTGTATTTGTTAGATAGTTTTGATGATTTTGCTTGATGATTCTGATGTTATGATGATTTTATTGTATACTTGATTGATGTATTTATGATGTGAAGAACTTTGAACTGCCTTGCTGCTGAAATGTGCTATACAAATAAAAATTTGACTTGACTTGACTCGGAGGAGTTACACAGTTCAGGTGGGGGAATCTGTCAACAAAACAACTATTAGTCATGTATTTCTAAAACTTTTAAGAGTGACAGCAAGAACAAACTGCACATCTGCCTGAACACACCACTCCCACCCTAAAGCAGGGTGGAAGAAACATTACACTGTGGGGATTCTGGTTGGAATTAATGGGGAAATGAAACAAAATCCAAGGCAATCCTGGACAACATCCTACTGTAAAACACTTGAGTTTGAGTTGGAGTTTCATTTTCCAGGACAATGACCCTAAACATTCACTCAGAGCTCCAACAGAACGCTTAACGTCAAAGTGTATTCATATATGAGAATAGCCTAATCAAAGTCCAGACCTAAATCTAACTTAAAATCTGTGGAAAGACTTTAAAATTGATGTTTATAGACAGCTGCTGTCCAATCTGAATGAGCTTGAGATATTTGGGAAGAAGAAATTGCAAAAATTTCAGTCTCTAAATGCAAATCTGGTAGAAATGTTCCCCCTAAAGACTTGCAGCTGTAATTACAGTAAAAGGTGGTTTTGCAAAGGTTTAAGCCAGATGGGCTGAATACAAATACACACCAAACGCACACAAATTCTCATTTCTGGAAGGCACTGCAGAAGAATGTTAAACATCCCTGCTGCTATCTGTTATGTATTACGATGTTAAAGGCCATATTGGGGTTATTTTAGCCAAAGTTCTCAAGTTTGGGGCATTTTGCGCTCATGTCAAGATGGAAACAGACGCATTTGGGCTTGTTGTTGTAAGGTCAAAATCAGCCAAATAAAATCAAAGACAAATTTGTGTTCTGCCCTCAACTCTTTTGATTCATTTCAAAGGTCACCGTCCAAGGGAAGGACAACTGTGTTTTTGTTGTCTGTCATGAACTTTCAGACCAAGTGAATATAAGAGGAGGAAAAGAAGAGAGAAATTCATAACAAGAACCCCATTCTGATAATTGACACCGATACACAGAGGAAACCTAAATCCAAATAAACGTATTCCCCCTCTGCACCAAGCAGCCGGGGCTCCACTGATTCATCAAAGAAGAATCTTCTCTAACTATCATCATCTTATATTTCACACCATGTCCGACCTTAACACCTTGGACCCCCACCAGCCAGTTCAGAAATAGATTTTTACCAGTAATTGACTCCATTTGGACTCCTGCTGCATCACTTTTCAGCCTGATTCAATAAGGCCCTGTTTTTACCTCCTCCTCATTCCATTTACTCGCTGGCCGTCTAACTAGAGACTCCCTACTCAGATTAGAAACAGTTTAGCCCCCCACGCTGGCTTGCATCACCAGCACATAAACACAAATCGATTTGGTCATGTACAACAGAGGTGCTGTGATTATCAGTGCTCCTTTAAATCACAAATCAAACATGGGTCTAACCACAGGCCCTGATGTTATAGAAGCATTTCATAAGGGGGGGTGAAAATGAGAACTGCGGGGCGAGGAGCATGCTGGCACATCTGGCTCACTGAGAGGGGGGTTTGATTCTGGCGATGAAGCACAACTTCAAACCACGACAGCAAAACAGTAGTGACAGATGGAAATGAGTTCTGCTCATATGTAGAGTTTAGGAGTAACAATTTGTGGCAGTAACCTTTCTGGGGTGCCACCTGGTGATTGTGAGACTTAATTGAACCAAACAGATTCGTAATTCAGGGTCGAGAACATCAAAAAGGATATTGACATAATGAGGGTTAATCTTTAACTTTCTGCTGGCTAATGACCCCAAAATGAACTGTCGGCTTGGATTAGACAGCACAGTGTTTAACACAAACCTAACAGACCTGAAATAAAAAATGCCACTGAATCTAAGTTTGAGGTTTTAGAGAGAAGCTGTTAAGATGCCAGAAGAACAGTGACAGAAAAAAACAAAAAAGAAAAACAAACCAGCAGACAGACAGTCGTCCTCCTTGGTCCCTTCTCCCACAAAGGCTTAAGTTTCCTGGCTGTTATTGTTTAATAACAAGAAAGCCCCATATCGTACTTGTCCATATTTCACAGTTTTATGCTGTCATGATAGGACTTTTCTTAGCTCTCATAAAAACAGGAATTCTGTTGTTTCACTCCAAATGAAATGAAGAAACCACATGGAGGCTTCTCACGTATCAGGCAGGCTTTGTTTGAGTTCCTTAAGAAGATGAAATTTTAAAACAGGCACTCGCTCTTTTTTATCTCCTTGTCTTCCAGGGAGATTAAATTTGTGCTTTTTGTGCGAAATATTTCTACATCTGTTGAGGCCTTAAATTTGTTAAAGATACTTTGATGAAATTTTAGAACTCTGTTGATCCTTTAATGTAACTAAGTTTTAAGGCTTTCTATTTTTTCCCCTGTTCATGAAACCAACTGGTGACATTTTTGACAGATTGAGAGTTGATGTTAGAAGCCAAATTGGGACTGTTTGCTTTAACTATAGTGCATCCACTTTCTTGAACTTTTCAACATTTTTCATGTAAACACAAACATCAGTGTATTTTCTTGCAGTTTCTCATGAGAGACCAACAGAAAGTAGCACATAAAGTGGAGTGGAAAAATTTTTTTATACACCATTTAAAAAACATTTTATAAAAGAAAATTAATCTGGAAAGTGTGAATGTATATTCAGTCTGTATACTATGAATCCCCTAAATAGCATCCAAAGCACCAATCGCTTTCAAAAGTGACTTAATTATCAAACATGTGTGAAGTTAACTCTCAGTATAAATTTATATGAAGGTCTCAGAGGTGTGTTAGAGAACATTACTGAACAGTATGGAACAACTGCCAACCTACCAAGGCATGGCCATGGAACTACACTAACTATAGGACTTGATTCAGAAGCAGCAAAGGTGTTTGTTAGATACACTCTTAGGCTGCGATACATAAATAAATAGATAAGTACATCTTGTATTACCTTGTACTGTATACTTTCCATTGAAGTTATAACTGTTATTATTACATATGCATATGCTGTTTGTTGTTGTGGATTCTCTGCTTTGTTTTGTTTTCTCTTTCCGCAGGTCTCGAGGCAGACTTCAAGGGTGTTGACTTGTTTTATCTCTATGCATTTTTCGCTCCTCTACTTCTATCTCCTTTTTTTTTCTTTAAACCTTTCCTCCATCTTTCTCTCTTTTCTTTCCCCTTTTTTTCATCTTTGTGTCCATTACATTTGAAACAAACCCAAAGCAATTTTTTAATAAAGTTTCATTTATATACTAAGGGGAACATCATGGTAAAAGCCATAATCCTCTGCTTGTGAAAGCAAATATGTTGGGCCTTACCTTGACATTCAAATGACAATTCTGAATGCCAGGCTGCTGGACAGGACACGTTAAAAAAAAAAAAAAGTAGCAAAAAGGTCCATGCTAACTCTGGTTTAACTGCAGAGATCCACAGCTCAAGCGGATGGATCTGGTGAAGTCATGGTTTGTGGAACTTCGGTTTTGGGACTTTATTTTTGGTGTTTATTTATGTTTTGGTTTTTGTGTTCTAAGTTGATAATCTTTCGCTAATTTTCTGTTACCCTACTGCTCAGTCATGTTCATTAAGTTCTCTCATACCCCTCTGTATTCATTCGATCAGCATTCTCACTCTTTCGCCCCAGTCCATGTCTCTATGCAGCTGACATGCATTGTGTTTATGAGAGTCGCCTGATTCCCGTGTCACTAATCACTTCTCCAGCACTTACCTCCTGTAGTCTCGTCTGTTGCTCTGTCTGGTTTCCATGGTTTCTTCAGCAAAGTTCTTCAGTTGCTCTCGTCTCATGTCTCCTCCATCAACCTGCTATCCTCCGCTGTACATTTGTTAATGTCAACAAAACTTGACATTAACAGAACAACTATTAGTTGTGAACTATACAAATATGGCCCGAGCACACTATTCCCACACTAAGATGGCGGTGGCAGCATCACGCTGTGGGAAGCTTCAGGAGGGAAAGGGAAGCTGATCAGATTTATGGAGTTAAATACAGGTGGATCCTGCAAGAAAACCTTTAGAGGTTTCAAAAGACTGAAGATTGAAACTTGATTTTCACAGAAGCTCTACAGTCAATCTGATAGAACATGAGCTTAACTCACAATAATTCTTTACTTTGTACTGACCTATAACCTATAACATAAAATCCCAATAAAAATACTATTAAGCTTGCAGTTGTAACATGATAAAGTGAGAAAAGACTGAGTGTGAATACTTTTGCTAATACCTAATATTATGCATTAGATTCAGAGTTAGACTATGAAAACTTAATTTCTTTAGTTTTTCCATCAAAGAGTCAGTCATATCTTTAAATTTAAGATCTTATTGTCTAATATTATAAAAACACCCTATTTTAACCTACTGAAATAGAATTTGCAACAATTTAGCATATACTGCTTCCTTATATTTTCTTGCACATGAGAGTTAATTTTCTAGAATTTTATGTGACGACAGAGGATGGTGTTCATATTTACAGTGAGCACCAGTGAGTTTGATTGATTAAAACATTAAAAAATGTCAAATTAGGAATTTTGATTCCAGTTGTTTCTTCCCTCAGAATAGCTGAAAGACAAAAATCCAAATCTGCAGTTAGTATTGTTGTCTTGCCCCAAGAAGGTCCTGGGTTCAAATTTCATTCAAGGGCTTTAGAGAAATAAAGTTTGCATTCATGCTTTCTCTCTGGGTACTCTGTCCTCTTTGCCCTGAGGAATACAGTAAAATTATGGATGGATATAACCTTTGCATAACCTTCATTTTTAAATATAACCCTATTTGCATATTTAAACACAGAAATTTTGAACATTTTTTAAAAATAGCAACAACCAAAATAAGTACTTGTCTTCCAGTAATTAACAGAACTTACATGAGGACTTTACAACAGTGCTGTAAAAAAGTATTTGCAAACAGATTTTTTCTACTTTTGCTCTTGCAATGCAAATAAATCCTTACCCCCTTGTTAAATCACAAATAAACTGTTATTAATCAAATTTTTTCCTCAATTTCACCAACCACACTCAAGTGTGATAACTGCCAGACTTAGAAACTCAAGAACTTTCCAAAATAGACAACATAAAACAGGCTAAAAAAAAATCCCAAAGAGCAATGCTCTGGTGGAAAGGAATTCAAGAGCAGATGGGAAACAAAGTCACTGACATATATCAGTCTGGAAGGTAGGACAAATCCATTTCTGAGGCTTTGGAACACCAGTGAATCCTAGTGAGAGCAATTGTCCACAAATGGAGAAGCTCCACAACAGGAGTGGCTGGCCTAAAAAACAACTACAAGACTCTATCAACTTATTCTCAAGGTCCCAGAAAAACCCAGAGCAGGCCTCACTCACCTCAGTTCAGAGGCAAAAATAAGAGGCTGGGCAAAACTGGTATCCATGGGAGAGGAGACCTATGAGAAAATATTGTGTTTACTAACAAGAAAAAGGTGGAACTTTTGTGAAGGTGTGGGTCCTGTTAGATCTGATGTAAAACCAACAAAGCATTTCAGAAAAAGAACATCATCCATTCAGTCAAACACAGGGTTGGTAGCAGGATTGTCTGGGTCTGATTTGCTGTTTCAGGAACTGGACAATTTACCATCATTGATAGACCTGGAAATTCTCCTCTCTACTTAAAAATTCTGAAGGGAAAAGTGCAACCATCAGCTTGTAATCTTAAACTAAAGCTGACTTAGGTTATCAAGCAGGAAAAATAGGTCAAAACACACCAGCAAGTCCATCTTTAAATTTTAAATTGCTCAAAAACACTGAACGATTACAATTTTAGAATAGTCTGGTTAAAGTTCAGAATCAAATACAATTTAATTACAATGAGGTGATCTTAAACAGGTCATTCGTGTTTTTGAAATTTTCCCAGTGTGGCTGAAATGAAACAATTCTGATAAGAAGAATGGACCAAAATTCCTCCTCAGTGATGCAAAAGAGTTATTGTCAATTATCACAAATGCTTGGTGGCAGTCACTACTACCAAGGTTGGCACACCCACCTATTAGGTCCAGACGAATGGAAAAAACCCCATAAAAAACTAGAATTTGTATTTACTCAAGTCATCTTTGATCTTAAAATTTCTTTGATCTGAAACATTTAAGAAATCTGTGAGGGGGCAAATGGTTTTCCAGCCCACTGCATTAAATTCAATATCTAAAAGGAAAATGATTCCTTAACACTAAAGCACATTTTTACATGTTTAACTGTGCCCCATATTCTGTTAAACAGTTTTCAAGCCAAGTAAGATGCTGGGTGCTTCATAATGGCTCACATTTTGTACATTAAAGCATCACACCAAACACAATGTTATAGAAGTCTTGGCAGCAACACAGGAATTATTAGAAGTGGAGTCAAAGCATAAACCTATATTACCCTGGAGGATGGCATAATATCATGTCAAATAACACAGAGAAAAAGAAATGAAGAGAAAGAAGGAATAATGATATAAAAAGGTAAATGGGAATGCACACACACCTCAGGGCTTAACACATAAATACATCAGGAAGAGTGGTGTAGAACTGCTAATGAGGCTGTATGCATGATATTTACCTTTTTTTTTTTTTTTGCTGAAAATGAATGACAAATGATATATTCTGCATGTATGTTTCTCTCTGAAATAACATTCCTTAAAAACACAGTAAGTGCTCTCATTTTGTGATTTTATCTGTGTGTTACTGCAGGAAGAAAGAGCAGACACTTTTTACACTATGCTTAGTTTTGTAAAACCTTGCATACCATTTAAACTCTGCTTTTGCTTTTTGTCACCTTAGAATCACAAACCTCTTATTGACAGACCAACACTAAGTAGGATAGTTATGAATGGTTGCATACTGCAAGTCTATTGGGGTATGTTTCTCCCAGCTTTGCACATCTAGAGACTGAAATGTTTCAAGATATACAAATTGAGTCTCAACTGGATTTAGGTCTGGACTGTGACTAGACTATTCCAGAACATAAATATGCTTTGATCTAAACCTGTCAGGGATCTGAGTGTGTTGTGTTTGTGTGGTGTTCTCTATTCTGTGGAGTTGCAGGTTTCCACTGGAGGGTGGGGCTGGGCAGAGTGCCAGTCATTTGACACCTGAGTGTTAACCTCAATGGTACCTCTAGCCCTCTGGGTATTTCTAGTTGCTTTTCTCTGTGTTCTCTAACTTACACTAACCTTATTCCTTGTGGCTGCTCTTAAGGTTACCTCCTGAGTTCCCTCCTGGATTTATATCTCTGTAGCATCTCCAGGATTCAGTTTTCAAGCCTCCTTGGAGAATAACCATTTGGACTAAATACTCCTCCATGTCTCCAAATAATCATTTTCAACCAGTAAGGTCATCCACTAACCTCATCCTGCAATATTCATTATCTTTTGCTCTGCTCATCTCTCAGCCCTTTCCCTTGCAGTGATTCCAACCCCATGTTAAAGGAACTCCAGGACCAAGACATCTTCACAACTTCCTGTTTTACAATAAATCTGGTAAATTTTTATCATTGTCTTCTGACAATTTTATCGAATGTGGTTCAGAAGCTTGCCTCAAACCATGACAAGACCATTCCATTGTAGCTCTGGCTGGATGTTTAGAGTTGTTGTGCAGACTCTAATGGGTTTTCTTCCAGCATAGCCCTAGATTTAGCTCTATCCATCTTCAGGACACTGTTTATCTTGGAAAACTAAATAGTTTATTTTTATGCCATCATCTGGGAAAAAAGATTGATGCCCTTGTGGTTTTCCTTCATATGTCTATGTCATATGTTCTACTTTATGTTTCAGCCATTTTGATCAATATTACAACATATCAAAGTTTTGTTGAAAACCATTCATACCCCCTGAAATATTTCAGATTTTGTCACAACCAGTAAATCAATTTTTAATAAAGTTTTATATGATGACCAAAGCATACTTTTGAAACTGGATATTTACACTGTAAAAAAAAGCCTTGCAAAAAAATATTTCTATTTGCTAAATTCCACAACAATCAGAGGAGGGTTTTTTAAAGAGATTTTCCTTTGAACTTTCTTCAGTTTTGAAAGTTTGCTTACATTTCTTTAAAGGGGCAGTATTATGTAAAATTGACTTTTTTGTGCTTTACATCATGTTATAATGTTATCCCCTCATCAAAAACATACCTGGGGTGTTGGTTTGATTCTTTCATGCATGTTTGAGAAATCCTTTAATCTCCCGTGGCAACCATTCAGCTGTGCAAAACGCAAACACCTGGTGGAACTGCATATCTGCTGAGCTTATTATAAGAGCTACTTCTCAGTGCAGCGCTGGTAAAAATGTTAAAGGGTTAATAGAGGAGTACTGTTGTGATGGTGGTGTTTCAGAAAGAGCAGGACTTTCTTAAAGAGACAGGCCCAATTTCAAGGTGTTAAATTACAAAGTCAAATTTCTTTTAAGTCATATTTGATATATACAGCATTTTTGTCACAACTGAAGGCAACATAATTACTTGATTGTGCTATAAAATGATTCTATGTGCCTGGAAAACACATAATACTGCCCCTTTAATATTTGGTGGAATTTCCTTTTTAACTGTAACACTTGAGTGAAACATTCTGTCTCATTCCTCCTGACAGACCTGCTCTGAATCAGATTTCACCACCTTGCTCACACACACCTTTTCAGCCCTTCCCACATATTTTCTGTGGGACTGAGACCAGGGTTTTGTGATGACCTCTCCAAAATATTAACTATTTGTCCTTAGGCCACTTTGGAAGTAAACTGGCAGTATACTTCGAGTAATTGTCCATTTGGAAAACCCACTTGAGCCCAACCTTTAACATCATTGTTTAAGTCTCGAGTTGTTAAGTCTATATTTTCACATGAAGCTCTTGCCTCATGATGCCATCTGTTTTTTGAAGTGGTCCAATCCCTCTTGCAGCAAAACACATAACCAACACAATGCAGCCACCCTTGGCCCCTGGCCAAATGGTTCAGTTTTAATTTCTTTAGACCACAGAACATATCTTAAGAGAGTAAGTGCTTTTGTCCATGAGTACATTTTCAAACTGCAATCATTTATGTTGTTTTGGAAGTAATGGCTTCTTCCTCTTCGATTGGCCTTCCATGCTATATTGGTACAGGACTCATTTCACTGTGGATAATGTCTCTTACCAGCTTCTTAAGGTCTTTTGCTTTTGTTTTGGGGTTAATACAC
Organism: Anableps anableps; assembly: GCA_014839685.1. Lineage (NCBI taxonomy): Eukaryota > Metazoa > Chordata > Actinopteri > Cyprinodontiformes > Anablepidae > Anableps > Anableps anableps. The sequence goes on from CM026070.1 coordinate 8,505,603, forward strand.
ACATTTCATACCAAAATATGTTTATTGCTGGGACACCAGAAGCTGCCTCCTTCCTAAACAGTGTGATGGATAAACCTTCCAATGCTGTTTATGCTTGCATAAAATTATTTGAACAGTTATGTAAATACAGCACCTTAAGGTAACTGGAAATTGCACCGAAAGGTGAAGAGGACCTGTAGAGGTTCGTGGTGCTGTTCCTGATATCTTGGCTGATTTTATTTGATTTTTCCTTGATGCCTTAAAACACATCCCTAAGTATGCTTTCATTTAACTTACATGCTGTGAATTAACGTATCACAAGTTTAAAAAGTGATTACATGAACGTAATTTCTAAATTGTATAAGTAGTTTAACAATAAGGAATAGCAAGTTTAGTAAAACTCTAAACTTAAAGAAACTAAAAAGTCTGAAAAATGTCTGTCATTTTTTCTGGTATTGAGCAAAGTGACATTATTTTGCTAATCCTAACTGACCTAAAACAGGACAGGGTTAGTTTGATTAAATGTCAGACAGAGAGATAAGATTATGCGTATGTTTATACTGTGTAGGTAATCCACTGGTTTCAGCGTTAGTAGCACATAATTTTGAAGTGAGATTGAAATGATCCATGGTTCTCAAAACAGAAATACGAAAAGTATGACACACATTTGCTTTCACACCCCTTTACTCCGATATCCCTAAATAAAATCCAGTGTAACTACTTGCTTTAGAAATTTTTCTCCACCCTGTGTGTAATTAATTAGCCGTTTAAAGAAGCACAGCTGGGCACCTGATAAAATGTGAAAAGGTTCCCGGGGTGTGAGTACATTTGCAGGGCACTGCATTGCAGTGTGTCCCATTGCACTGCTCTTGCACCGATACAGTTTAAGAGACATTTGGGAATTCTTTTTACTTTTACTTCGTGTTGGGTTCATAATCAGGCCACTGACCAGCTGGAGCTCTCCTCACACTTTTACTGACACCTCCAACACCCCTGCAGAGCTGCAGGCGGAGGTGGTTTAATATACGGAGCTGTGAGGAGTTCATAAATCTTCTGCAAGCTGGCTGATCCTCCAGCTTTAAGGCCACTGAGGAGGAAAAGGCCACTTTAAATGCACAGTAAAAAAAATATTTATTAATGCATATCATGCATCTGAAAATATTATTATTTCTTGGGGGAGGAAGAGAAAAGAGATATGTAAAGACAGGTAAAACCCATGAAGAGAACTTAGTAGAATAGCAGCAGGCAAATAAACGTGTTAGGATTTATGAAAAGCAGATTCTGAAATCATCATAGAGACGAGTTCAGAGACTTCCTACATACAGCTATAGTTTTTTACTACATAAAAGGAATACCTATTAGTGACCACAAAGTAATAGTCTGTAACTTTAGATGGCCTTCTAGTCCCTTGGTCTGGACCGGAACTCCAACATGCTAATGAAAATGACATACACTAAGCTTGGTCTGAAACCTGAGGCTTATACAAACATACAAATCACCTCCCTGCTGGTGTACAACACTGCCTACCCAACACCCGGTCCCAGAGACGACAACCTGAGCCAGTCGTCCCCGCTCCCTCATCACTGCAGGTAAATACACCTGTATATTTAGAATGTCATCCAAACATTAAATAAATATTGTCACAAAGCTGCTGACATGAAGCCGGGGGCCTCACCATCTGCTGCATGCCGCCCCCTGAAGTTTGGAGGCAAGCACAAAGAGCTCTCTGTGTAACATGTCAGCATTCACACGAGCTCTCACACTTCAATAATACAGACCCAAACAGCAGAAACACACAACCTGCTGGAAGGCTGCAAACATCAACATTAGAAATAATACAATTTGAAAGTTTTGATCCCTCCCCCCCAAAAATATCTTTGGGGGGAGGGATCTTTCCTCTCTGTGTTCCTTTTTTATTTTTGGAAATCAAGGACTCAAGGTCAGGATTGTGGAGATTAGCATGCTACTTTCCCCCCAAACACAATCAGAATGTGTGTTTATATTAGAGCCTATGTGCAAGTGATTTCGCCCCCCTCTCCACAATGGGATGACAGGGGTTAAGGTCTGAGCAGCCAGGTGTTCCCACTGTCACTGTCAACAGGCCCTATGATTCTGAATAGCTTATGACGGGGATGTGAATCTTCATCTGCAAAATATATTTTAGTAGAGAACAGAGTTCCATATTCCGTTGTCTGATTTTTTTTTGCCAGCATTTAGTAAAGAAAACTGAAGCTCCCGTCAAATTCTATTTTTTTTTTCACGTTTTAACAGAGCATGTCAAAGTTTTGCAGAAAAGACATTATTTGGATAAACAGTAGTTTAGATACTCATTGGTCCACACTGAAAAAGCTGAACTTTTTTTTTTTTTTCAAATATGAGAGACATTGTAGAGAAAGTAAACAGACGGTCATTAGACGGTCAGGTGCATTAACTCAACCACTCAGTTGGTGACGGACTAAAAAATGCTGTGAAAAAGTGTTTGCCCCCTATACAGATTTCTTCAGTCTTTGTCAAACTTCGTATTAGTAAAACAAAAATTAGAATATCAGACAAACGTAACATCCATAAATACGTAAAGAGGTTTTCAAATGTTTACTTTATTTGCTGAGGAAAAACATGTTGTTCAAGCAAGTCTGACCCTCTGTGAGAAAGTAACTGCCCTCCTTTGGTGAGTAATGGATTCTATGTTATTAACCACATTTTTTTAGTCCAGATATACTGGCCACACCCAGGTTGGATTATTGCCAGGACTGTAGAATCAGGAAATCCCTTTAATAGAACCCATCTGACCAGATGAAGTAGGCTCAAAGATCTGAAAAGCAACACATCATGTCCTAAGCTAAAGAAATTTGAGAAAGAATACAAACACAAACAAACAAACAAAAAACATTGTGAGAATCAAACTTTAGGTGCTATCTATATGCCAGCCAGCTGGAACTATATGCTTTGGTCAGAGACCAAAACTGGTCTTACTGGCAACAAACATTCCAGAGGTCAATCCTGAAAAATAGGATGAATATGTGCAAAAACAACTCATGCCTGCTGTCAAGTATGGCGGAGGATTTGTGAAGCTCTGGGCCTGTTTTCCTCCAAATACCGTGAGAAGCTCATAATGAATGCATGCCGAACTCTTGTTATTATTAGGAATATTACTTCTGTTTTAAGTACGAATTTGGTCCTCAGTGGGTCTTTCGAAGGGATAGTGGTGCAACAAGTAAATCAAAACAGAAATGATTCAACAGCCTTAAAATCAGGTTTCCTCGATGGCCATTTCAGTCCTTGGACCAGAAACCTGTAGAAAACCTGTGGGGTGAACTGAAGGGAAGAGATCAGAAGAAATGATCAAGGAAAATCTGGGTGACCTAGAGAGATTGTGCAAGGATAAATAGTCAAAATACTGAAATACTAACACATTAATAAATTATTAAATATTTCATGAAATAATTGTCCCCATGAAATAAAACAAAATATTTTACAAAGAAATGGTTACCTTATTTGTTTGGGTTTTTTATTTACTGGAAGATTTATTTATTTATTTTAAGATTTATTCATTTCAAAATGTATTTATTTATTTATTTCATTGCTTATTCATTTCATGATGGTGTTTTATTTTGTGACACTTTTATTTTGTAAAGCTGCTTTACGTATTTCATGGACTTTTATTTTTTAGCTCAGTTTTTATTTCAGGCTTTTTTATTTCATGTTCTAATATTCAAATGAGGTAGCAAAGTTTTCTCTGTGGAGCATCTCTAGTCAGAGTGCTGCGGGTTGAGAGACAGCGAACTTCAGTGCATCTGCATGAGGGTGGAACATGCGAGACTGCGAGCTGTAATGGTTGAACTGACGTACCGGTCTTGTGCCAAGGTAGTTATCCCTGATAGAATTTGTGTTCCCTGCATGGCCATGGCAGGCCTTGCTTTCTCTTGTAAGCGGGGGAGTTAAGATATACTCATAAGCTCTTGTTTTGAAATGCATGGTTCTTCTGGGGTAGTCATTGCCTCGACTGGGTTGTGTTGATTTGAGCGGGTTGCGAAGAGCTTTTGATTAAACGGAGACAAGTTGCCTTAGTTTATACCTCGCATGTTCAACCCTCATGCAAATGCGCTGAAGTCTGGGATCTTTCTGCTCGCTCCACTCTGACTGGCGGCAGCTCCACTCCACAGTGAAAACTCCACCCCCTCATTTGAATATAAGAACATGAAATAAAAGAGCCTGAAATAAAAACGGAATTAAAAATAAAAGTCCATGAAATACGTAAAGTAGCTTTACAAAATAAAAGTGTCACAAAATAAAACACCATTATGAAATGAATAGACAAATAAATAAATAAATAAATCTTGAAATAAATAAATAAATCATGAAATAATTAAATGAAATAAATAACTCTTGAAATAAATAAATACATCTTTAACTAAATAAATGAAATAAATAACTCTTGAATAAATAAATAAATCCTGAAATAAATAAATACATTTTGAAATAAATAAATGAAATAAATCTTAAAATAAATTAAACATAAACAAATAAGGTAAAAAATTAGTTTTTAAATATCATTTTAGCTTTATTTCATGGGAACATTTATTTATTTCATGGAATATTTATTAATAATGTATTAATAACAGTACTTATTAATTTATCTTATTTTGAATGAAACTGCTCTCCATATTTATTTACCCAAAAAGACTTGAATTACGTTAAATTCTTTAAATGTGATGTAATTCCTGAAGTCAAACAAACCACAGACATCAGTAAAACACCTATGACTGCTCTTTCAGCCTAAAGTGGTTTTCAAGTAATTTTTTTTAACTCCATTCACTGAGATGATTCTAACTTGTTCTGTTTCCCAGCAGAAAGCAGGTGCAGGCTCCCTCTCTCTGATCTGTGGGGTTTACAGTGTTGGTGTCTGTCTCAAGGCCTCTCCAGTGTTCATCTGGGTCATCCGGTCCAAAATCACGTAAGAGCTGTTGTGGTCCATTTGTTTCCATACAGATCCTCTAAAGGCAGAGTATTTTCAGGTCATTTCAGTCCTTGGGCATGAGGAAGGGATTCTTGAAACGTCTCTGGATCCCAGCGGATGTTCACAGAGTCATCTGATCAGGGAATGACACGCTGGCCGTCTGAGAAATGTTATGACAGCCTCTTTAGTGCTGAGCAGATGTTCTAAATTATACTCTGAGCAGCATTAATCTCCTGTATGAGCAAGGAGGGGGAAAGGTGTGAACAGCAACTTCCACTAAAACACTGGATTTATTATGATGGCTCAGGCTATTTATTTTCTAAAAGCTGCTCATATCAAGGCTGACGAGATTTATCACCCACAGATGTGCACCTGTTACAGTGATCCAGGCTTTGACAATGCATTTCATTATGCTGACACACGTGCATACATAGGTATGTGAGTGTTCTTGTGTGAACATTAAGGACTTCAGAATCCTTCGGGATTTTTCAAAGCTGATCCAGAAGGGGGCACTGTTTCAAAAGTCATCAGAATCTGCAACATCACCAATTTTCATTGTTGAGACTCTTAGTTATGCTGAATATATTGGAAATAGTAATGACTGTTTCATTCAGTGTTCGTGTAATTGTGTTGACATAAAAAGGGAAATCAAACATTTCTCTTTAGCTGTCACCCAATCATCAAGAGCCAACACAGGGCCTGAAAGATGTTTGACATCTTGTGAGAAGAGTTGAGGATCTCTTTATATATGAGACCTGAATAACAACTCACTTCTTCTGTAGACTTTCTGTTTAATGAGATTGGCAACTGGACAAACACTGGAGAAGCCTGACTTCATCAGAGTAAGCAGCTCCTGTGTTCATATGGCAAACACTTGCTGCTTTATTCCTGTTTTTTTGGCTCCAGCCCCTCTGTTCTCGCACCACTGTTGTGAGATCATATTTGGATGAGGGAGTAACGATCCTCCTGTGCTGCAAGTTGAGGGTTTAATTGGGAGGTTTGCTTTTGCGTCAGCTGAAATTCATCAACTTTTGCTGTGTTTTTTGAAGAGTTTCAAATTTCTTGTTTGGAGCTCAGAGTGTTTCCAGCAAATGAAATATAAGAAAGCAATTCTTTTCTTTAAAGCAGCCATCTGGGGCAGGTGTTGCTTCTCTGTGGAGGACGTGACGATAGCAGCTGCCAGTAGATGGCAGTAGTGAGTAACTCTAGATGCGGTTTTTGCACCACAGAAGTCATTTTAATTTGTTTGACTAGAGCATCATGTGATTGACTCACAGTGCCTTGTAAAAGTAATCACACCCTTTGAACTTTTTCACATTTTTTTTCCTTATAAACACTAAAATCCATGTCATTTATTGGGATTTTTATTTGTGATAGAACAGCACAAAGTAGCGCATAATTGTGAAGTGGAAAGAAAATGAGGCAGTTTATAAAAACCTTTCATGTGAAAACTGTATAATTTTCTCTGATACTCCTACATAAAATCTAGAGGATGATGGCAACTTTATAGGAGCTGCAGAGATTCAAAGCTCAGGTGAATGAACCTGTTGACAGAATGTAAAACTGGCAAAATCACAATGTCATTGTTGAAAGAAAGCTATACAAAGGTCTGGTTTGCAGTTTGTCACAAACCATATAAGGAACATAGCAAACATATTTAAACAAGGCTTTATGGCATACATGAAAACTGTGTAGCTCAAAAAAAGTAAAATAAAAAATACTGCACATTGCCCTTACACATCATCCTCATTGTAAAACATGGTAGTACCAGCATCATGCTGCAGGATTTTTTTTCTACTTCAGGGACAGGGAAGCTGGTGAAGGATAATTTCCTTCCTGCAAACATAGGATAACCCTGGAAGCAAACCTGTTAGAAACTGCAAAAGACATGAGATTGCAGTGGACCAGTTGCAATGGATAAGGTTTAAGTCTATAAAAGAGCAACACTGGTAGGGACATACCAAAAGGATTTATAGCTGTAACTGCAGGAAAAGGTTGAAGACTGTTCTACAGAGTATTGACTCAGCGGGGCCAGATACAGTTGACCAGTTGTTTATGATACTCTGTGTGTAATCTTTTCTGCAATGGGTACATCCTGTAAAGCAATCACTGAAGATGTAGTTTGGTGATGTCATGGAGAAGGATGAAATAATGGAAGTCTTCATTGATGTGACTTCACATAAATCGTGGTAAAACATGATCCAATATGTTAAAGCTTATAAAGCTAATATTATGCTTGGTGACATAAATGCAAGTTGAATCATTCCATTTACTGCAAATAATGTCAAGACTTATGTTTACCATTGCCTTCCCATGCTATGGAATAATATAGTTGCTGTCGCTGACTATGTGTTGGGAAATTAACATTAGGGCCATCTGGGGTCAAAGCAAGGACACTGAAGATACCTTTTTACATCTCTACAACTGTAGGAAAGATATGATGTAGTATGGCAGGTACTTCTTGTACTTCTTACCTCTTGGGAATGTGACACAGTTTATCTGAGATCAAAATAGATGTTCATATGTGTCAGTTTATTTTAATTTTTGCTATATAACTGATTTCACTGTGTGTGAACTACAGCTGCACAATATCAGGAAGAAATTTAATAACGATAGAACATGTGATAAATAAAGATATATCTTACTAAGCAGTGTTAATGTCTTTCTGCTTTTGATGAATTGCAGATATAGACAAGAGCTACTGGAAAAAACCCAAAACTTCCATGTGAACAAAGTTTTACTGAAAAAAGTTGCTGCTTTGGAAATGTAGGAAATGTAGGTTACTAATAGCCAAACATGTTACTGGCATTGTGGCCTGAATGCATAGTACTGATACAATCAGCTAACCAACAAGTGCCAGGGTTATGTGACAGAAGAAAAACAGCACACTTAGGTTTTACAATGTAGATGTTTTGTAGCAACAGCATCTTTCAAATGGTGCACTGTCTGTCCAAAGAATGTGCTCTTACAACTTCAGTATGGATGGGCATGTTTAGCTCAACAATGAGGAATAACATTCTAACAAAAGTCCAAAAATCTGGATGGATGTGAAGTCTAAGAGCAGCAAGGCTCAACTAATAATGTTCCTTTCTGCAATGAAATTAATTTGTGAATGGAACGAATCAATAAAATAAATGCTACCCAGTTAGGATTTGATAGTACAGCGGAACCCTATCTATTCGTGGTTCAGTATTCAAAGAATACTCATGTATTTGTGGATTTTTTTGAAGAGCATTTCTAAAATATTCTAAAGAAAAGCTGAAATACCTTGGTGCAATACTACTTTACATGTTATTGGCTATCATCTGCAAAGCAGCCAATCCAGGAGCACCATTCATTTTCCTATGAGCTGAGTGGCTGCACCCCCAAGAGCAGACACAAGGATGACTGTGGATGTTAGCTTCTGTGGTGGTGCATGGCACGAAAACTGTTTGAATTATTAAATGCATTTTTAGTTAGGGTCTCAAATATTCACAAATTTCATATTCGTGAATAGTTGTGGTTCCCAAACCCATACCGGAGGTTCACTGTAAGTGGCTACTTCTGCTTCTTCAATGGTTTTTTTTCTTTTTTCTATAATTTCTGGTATTTAAGTGTAGATGTTAAAATTGTGATGGTAAATAAGCACAATCTTCATAGAGTAATAATTGCTTCTATGAATTAAAAGAAGTACAGGAAATGTTAATGTCTCTAACCTGTTGTATGTTGATGCCTCCCAGAGTTTCAAGCTGTTTGATACTTATGTTCTTTTAGTTGACCTCTAACAGCAACAGCTCCTATTTATCCAGGTTTTAATTAGGATTAAATGTCCTGCTTTATAATGATATAAAAATTAATCAAAATTCAACACAAATAGTGTACATGGCTTTGATAGGGAAAATGTCTTTGACATGAAAGATATTAGAGGCTCCTGTAAAATCTTTTAAATACCAACAAGAGAAGCCATGGGAATCTGAAGAAAAAATAATCTCAAGAATATTAAACTAAATGTTTTTTTGTTTTTTTTTACTATATTCTATGCATGTGATTGAAGTTGGATGGTAGGTATGAATGCAAGCCTGTGAACACAGGTTGTTATAAAGTAAGCAGGATTGTTTCCAGCAGGCCATAATGAAACACATATCATTTCAGCGCATCGTAAACTAATAAAGAAAGACAAACAGCGGCTCACTAACGTAATCAAACCCGACGACAAGTGACAGGCCCAGCTTTCGATGTGCTTTAAAAAATTAACTTTTAACTCTCTGGCGGGGCTAAAAGTCACAGTTGAAGGGTCTTTGAGTAGTTCATGGAAGCGATTATGATGCTGGCCTGTGGTCTGGTGAAGACCCGAACAGAAACATGAGTTCAGAGGTCAGACAGAACATTAGCAGTCTCATTATGGGGTTGGGGGGAGGGGGGTTGTACTTGCTTCACATTTACAGCTAGGATAAAGAAAGACGCACAATTAGAGCTGTCAAAGCCATCAGAAACACTCAGTGCTTGCGTCTATCTACGTGCATGGCACACCCCCACCACACACACACGCACAGAGACTCACACTCCAATAAAGTTCAGTTCTGCAGGGAAAGAGCTTTATGAGGCAGCTGAACACACCACAGTCTTAGATTCACCATAATCCAACTGATCTCTGAGATGTTTGCAGAGCATTAGTGAGCTTGATTTCACTGATAACCCACTTTCTGGAGGCTTAGATGTGCAGCAGAATGTGTTGGAAAGTAATCTAAGGAAAAAGCTCCATGAAATGGATGGTATAAAGAGTTCAGGGTTGAGTTACATTTATCAACCAACAATCGCCTAATGTAATTACATGATCCCCTTGATCTCCTGGTAATTTCACCAAAATGAGCAGTGTGTTTGTAGTTTCTGTTGTCTCTGGTGGTAAGTGACTTTTATGAGCCGTTGGGAAGGAGGATCAACTATTGCTTTAATTCTGTCACACTTTGGAACTTTCACAAACCCGTGGACATGCAAGAAAAGTTTGTGACTCTAATGACCCTTCCTCTCAGGGCCACTTTTAATTGTGTGGTCATCGTCTCTATGGTCTGAGTGTCACACTCAATAAAGCCACATTAGAGAAGACATTAGGTGAGGGGTGAGGGGGCCAACACAGGGGGTTAAGACCTTGGTGTGGAGAGAATATAAAGCATCTAAACCCCTCCCAGAGTGGCATTCTGCTGCTATCAGAGCTCTGTAGAGCCCGGGCTGTCACTGTGGTCCTTTGTGAGCCCAATGACTCATTCTTACTTGGGGACCAGCCTTAAAGAGTCCCAAGGATTTAAAAAGTGGGGGAAAACCTCTTGGATCAGCTTCAGCTGATGTGTATGTGTGCATTTGCATGTGTGTAGAGCCGTTTTGAATTAGAATAGGCTAAGCTCTGGCAAATTTAACAACATGTTTTATTGGATATCACTTACCTCGTCCAAGGCCTTTCGTTTCAGGTAAACTTTGCTAATGTGTTCAAAGCTTACACAAAGCCTCTCAGCTGGAGAATAAACCAGGAAGAGACATAATGCGGCTCAAATGTTGCACTAAAAGGGTTTTACATGCATGACTGCAGCTCTTATTTTATGTAACTTGCTGCTTTTAAGCTGTTGTCAGTGATAGTCATAACATGTCACCAGAACCTGCGAGGTGCGTGATGGTCATAGCGATAACCTTCGAGCTGCGCCTCAACCTCAGAGATCCCAGCTTTTAACTGTCACTCTCTGCATCTGTAGACCACCAAGCTTGTACCGCTGACCTCTCCATGACCTGCTCTACCTCACTGTCATTGACCCTGCTCACCACAAATCCACCTATCAGTCTGCTTACTTTAGAAAAGCATTTTCCATTAAGAGTCTTTATATAAAAGAAATAATGCTAAACTTTCAGTCAAAGTCCAGCTTTGTGTTCCTAGTAATATGGTACAGCAATAAATTAAATAGTAAATTATTTTAATCCTGTTTTGCCTGCAGATTCAACTGTCAGAACAGCAACACAAAAGTCATTGTACAAACATGACATCTTTTGCTATGCACTAAAAAATTTTGGCAGATGAACCTGGGCAATAAACTAAGTGCATGCATTCATAACCAGCTATGAAGTCACCTTTGTCTGGGCATCTGCAGTTTAGCTCATAAAAAAAAAAAGACCAACAACAGAATATGTTAAAAACATGGCACTCCCAACCATGACCCTTAACCTTAAGACAACTGAGATGTAGGCACAGTGCACAGGATAGCATGTTTGTATGTGAAATGTGAGATACATGTTTCTGCCATAAATCTAATTTATAGTGAGATAAAACAGTCATCATCTACATATGTTTCAAAAACCTTTCAAAAAGTGCCAAACATAACACAAACATTTAGGTCACTGCAAAGCAGAACCATCCAACAGGTTGAAGCAGAAAGCTTTTGACGTAAACGGGTTCAAGGAAAAACAAATACGTTGTTTAAGATTGTTCTGCACCAGGGCTGCATGGTGGCACAGTTGGTAATACGATTGCCTTGCAACACAAATGTCTTGGGTTGCCAGCCTGGGGACTTTCTGTGTTGAGTTTGCATGTTCACCTTTTGCATGTGTGAGTTTTCTCCGGGTACTCTGGCTTCCTTCCAAAGTCTCTCTAAATTGTCCTTAGCTATGAGTGTGTGTGTGTGTGTGTGTGTGTGTGTGTGTGTGTGTGTGTGTGTGTGTGTGTGTGTGTGTGTGTGTGTGCATGGTTGTTTGTCCTGTGTTGCTCTGTGATGAACAGGCTACCTGTCTAAGCTATACACCACCTATGACTGCTGAAGATAGGCGTCAGCAATCTTGCACCAACAAGCGGGTATAGACAATGGCTGGATGGATATTCGAAACCATTTCTGAATGGCCACAGAAAAAAAGTGTTTGCAATCTGTTTTGAAAGATTTTGTGGCACTAGTAGCTTTTAGTCATTTGCAGCTTGACAGGGAGAAGGGCAGAGAGAGAAGAGGAAGACATGGAGCAAATGACATGGGGTCAGGGCTTAAACCTGGACAGCCTCCACACATGGCGCTTTTGGTCTACCACTAATTCCAGTTTTTCATTACCTTCCTATATTTGCCACTGCAATGTTTCTTGCTTGTTTGTTTTTTCATGTTTGCATCATGTAAAGCACTTTGAACACTTTGTGTTTTTAATCCCCCAACAGAAGAAACCACAACATTTTACTTCACCAGGTACGTTTAAGTAATAATTCAAAGTTTCTGCTATCTAGTCAGAATTAATCTTAATTTATCTTTTCTCCATACTTTTCATGCAAACTCAGCTCAGATTTGTTATGTTATAACATTCAGCAACATGATCATTAAGCTTTACTTACATTTGATATGAAGGTTGTTTGTAAACTGAAACAGCTAAGAACAAGCCAGATTAAAGAATTTTATTGCTGCCCCTCCCTGCTTTGTAATCGAGAACAAGCCTCCAGTGGACACATAACTCAGAAGTGGTTCTGGACATACTGTTCACCCCATATAAATCCTGTTCATTTTATGAGCCCCTGGTTTCTAAAGGCTGTCCCACTCTCCCACACAGAAACATATGCACACACACACACACACACACACACACACACACACACACACACACACACACACACACACACACTTGAAACCAGAAAACTCTTTGCGAGGTCACTGGCTGACATAAAGTGCATCCTGTGGCAGCTTACCCTAACCATCACCACTGGAAATCAAACTTATCTAAATAATTCACAGTAAGATTTCCTTATGACGTTAACCCAGAAAAACAAGCCCCCAGTTTTTGTTCTGTTAATGACAGCATTGTTAGTGGGCAGGCTTATGCTGTAGGGTTAAAGTTCCAAACAGGTCACACACACATACACCTACGAAAACACATGTTTGTATCTCTAGCCATGTTAGGACATTGTATTGATGTTCATTCATTTTAGGAGCTGCATTCATGCTTAACCCTAACACTTACCAAGTGGGAGCAAAACTAAGGAAATTATCCTTCACCAAAAACTTCACTTCTCCAATATCTTTGATTTAATACTATACTACTGTTATGATTAAAAATATAATTTTCTAACCAGCTCATAGCCCAAAACCCAAATACCTAAAATAGAAGTGACATTATTTGTTAAAATTTCCTCCCAACTCTCTTAATCTTCCTCTAAGTCACAAAAACAAACAGACCCCAACTCTGCTCAGATAGCTCACTGGACAAAGAAACACCCTCAGTAATATAAAAGATGTGGGACTGAATCCCAGCAAATTATCTTTCCTCAAAATCCTCATTCTCCCATATTTTTGTCTTAATCATAATAGCCATCAAGTGTATCTGAAGGTTAGTGTATATACTAGTATAGGACCTGAATATGTAACATAAATCAGTTTACATGAACACATATACTTGGGGACTTTATTTCCATTGTTACCCAAACGTAAAGTTGTGCTTATTCTCAGTTTCTAACAAATAATGCAGGGCCTCATTAGGTTAGACAACTTATCCTAACAATACAGTATCTGTTTACAAGAGGAAAGACCTAAACAGGTTAACAAAACCCATCATTTCCACTCTTCTTTTTTTTCTCATTCGTTCATTATAAGCAGGGCCTAATTTGAGCTGGATCCTGCCAGAACAGGATCCGGGAACTCTTTTATTTTGACAGGGTGCATTCCAGTAACTGTTTGCTTCAATACGGTAAGTTTCAAGGCCACTAATAATAAAGTTAAGAACAGATTTGATAGTCTTGAACCAACCAAACCTATACTGGTTATGTAATCTCCCAAAAAATTACATAAAACATTAACTTTAAACATAACAGCTACTTACGAGCTTCTTAATATCACATAACATTTGTCCCTTCAAGTAAGCAATTCCGCTTCTACCTTTGAACCTCTGCTCCCAAAACTAATAAAATAACACTATTAAATTACAAACCAGTTTTAAAGTTATGTGTGTCATTAATAAAGAAATAAAAACATTTCATTATTAATGTATCAAAATTACAACCAAAAGAGAAATGCTTGATGGGTAATCACATTACGTAGCGAGTCATGCATCAAGCCAACAGCACCAGTTTATCAAAATAACAGCATTTAAAATATGAAAAGGATAGTTTAATTTACTTTCATCTTTTTTACTTTATTTTACAAAAAAGGCCTCTAGTTATACAATTAAAGAATGGAGAATTGAAGCAGATGAAGGCAGTGGCAACAGAGAGACTGGAGCAGGTGCGAGTGGTGTGGGTGAGTGCCAAGCTAACCAGTCTATCGTACCGGGGCAGGAGCTCACAGCCTTTAAAAAGCATTTAAAAGTAATTTAGAAATATGAACTGGCTTGGTACTTTGACACTTGACCACGTAAGCATTGTGTTATGCATTCCAGCATCCATGTTGGCTTCAATTAACCTTTGTTTTACACCGCTATTTCCGTTCCAGCATTATTTGATTTACAAATTAAGCACTGATTATAAGGAAATGTGTTGATGTCTATCCAGTACAGGTGCAATGACTTCTTACAAAACTGAAACGCCACCATATTTTTCATTAAAAGGGAAGTGTATCTTGTCAAGTGCTCTTTGATTGCTATAATTTGTTACTGTAATTTCCCCCCTGGGGGACTAATAAAGGTATTCTTATTCTTATTATTCTGCAAAATAAAATGTCAGTTTTCCAATTTATTTAGCTGTTTTGTTGTAAGTAATTTTTTTAACTGGATAAAGTTTACCTGAACAGCAAATCAGGTCCTGTGTACACCACACTGACAAGCCATAGTTTGTTTTGTTTTTATTTTATTGTTTATTTCATAGTGACAGTGTGTAAACGCATTAATCTTCACAAAAAATTGTGTTACCCCGCAAAAGGTTTTGCGTTCCCTCGCAATAAATTAGCAAATACACCCTGGTCTATTTTGTATATATGTCAATTTGAAAATTGTACATATGTACACCTTTAAACATCCTCAGTGAAGACATGTTTATACATTCTTAACTCTTAGGTGCAGAAAACTGGTTGAAAATCTATCTATTATTGTTCATGTTTGTTTGTGTGATATCTTTTGGTGTGCATGGGACTGAACATGAAAACAACCCTTTATTAACCATTCAGACTAACGGACACAACCAAAACTGTCAGATGGCGATATTACCTGTCATGTTTATGGTTCAGAGTAAGAATGTAAAGCCCATGTTTGAACTGTTTTGCTCCAGCATTGTGCACATAAGTTTGTGGTGGGTTTATCCAAAAGAAAAAGATGCAAAACTTCAAATAACTCACAAACAAAATATTAACATACATGGAAAAGCCTTACAAAAACCTTATATTGTAGCAGAAAGTCTTTCAGCATTCAAGATGCCACATGAACTGACTAAATACATTATTGCAAGGGAACATAAAAATCTATTGCGAGGGAACTGCAAAATATTGCATGGCAATGCATTACTTTTGCGATTAACGCAAAAGAAGAAATTTGCCCCATGTCCCCCAGGGGGCTCCGTAATACCCTTTGTATAATAGTAACATTTAAAATGCTCTTTAAAGGTAATGATCTTTAGTCGACTAAGGTTAAACCTCAGTAAGCTTCACCATACCCTCCCCCTCTGCTAAGAATATTTAAGTGCACTTAGAATGGCGGTTGTCTGCTTTGTTTCTTTTGAACTCTGTCTGTTCTCTCTAAGAGGAAACCAAATGGCTTTGAAAGAATAATAAAGTCTGCTTTTTCAAAAACACTCCTTGACTTCTGTGTGCTATTGAGAGCTGAGCAATAGAGTGATAGGAGAATGAAGTAGAGAAACAAGAGAGATAGTTGAGAGAGCCAGACTGGACAATTATGCACTGTCCAGCACCCCACAGAGCCCAGAACTTGTCTACAAGCGGACTAACCAAGCCTGGGTCAACTTTAATAAAAACTGATTGCACTGTTTTTGTCTACCGTAACATTCTTTAATGCATCACAAGGATAAGTTTTTGGGATTGCTTACAATTCCAGTCTGACTTTCAAAGAAAAGGAACAGAAAAACACCCAGCAGGCTTCCAGACTGAGAAGAAGTTCACTAGGAGGACAGCAATTGTGTGAACCAGTTGATGACACTTTCCAGCCGAGAGCGTCAAGGCTAGGAGCCTTACAGAACCGAGAGCAGAAGCCCCAGCTGGCAGCAGGAAATCAGTCTAATCTAACTGGAACTACTACCTGTCCTGTTGACTGAAAAAAGAGGGGGTTTTTTGTTTGTTTTTTTGGCACCTGACCCCCAGATCTTCCTCTGTTAGGAAACCTCTTGTTCCCAGTATTTTAAAAATTCAGGGTTATGCATATAAACCATTAGTTTATCTATCCATATCACACTCATGATTTGCAAGCATGGTGAGAATACCACAGCTGATTAAGCTTTCGGCATAACTAAACCCAAGTTTGCATCTACTTTTGTGGTTGCGACTGGTGCCAAACTAAAGAGTTATTTCAGAGAGAATCTGGACAGCAGTTAAGCACCTTTAGTTCAAAATCTGGAATATTGGTCAAACCTGAATTGGGAGATTCTACACTGAACAGAGATTTATTAAAACACAGTTTTAGATGTATGAAATCTTTGTTTTGTGTCTGAAACATAAAAAGAGCGTTTGTATGGTCTTTTTAACAGCCTTTATATTGTAAGACAAATCATCTGAGACAAGCATAGGAGCTCAATAGACTGATCAGACCTGGACTCAACTCTTCTACACTGCAGATTCCTTCTTTAAAGAAGATTTTTTTTTAAGTTCTAGTGGCCTTTGATGAATAGTACATTGACAAGAAATAGGGAAGACATGCAGCAAGTGGCCTGAGACCAGTAATCAAACCCAGGACAACTGTGTCGAGGGCTAAAGCTTCTGTACATGGTGCGCCTGCTCTACCAACTGAGCCACCAGGTGCCCCTTGATTGCAGGTTCTGTTTGTGATCAATAAAACCTTTACTCGGTTCATAAAAACACTTGGACTGGATGGAGATATTGGATTGGATTCATCCAACCATTTTTCCAACAGTGTTGTCAAAATTTCATCTTGTGGATGTATTGTCTCATTTCATGAAAGCAATCAATCATTTCATTTCTAGTATTCACTGTGAATAGCTCACTAAAACTGAATAAAACAGAACATACATAACAACGTTATACATTAGCATGGGTTCAAGTTTATATCTAAGAAAAAGAGCTCGGAGAGGTTGAAATAAGAACGAGCATATAATTGAAAGATACTGAATTTGTGTTTTAGTGTGATTTTATTCTATTCAAATTACCACATTATGTAAATCTTGAACAGCTAATGAATCTTGTTTCCATCTTTTGTCTTCAGATTGAAAGACTTTTTTCTTACATGTAAAGTGAAAACCAAAGGGACATCCAGTTTTGAATAGAAAATCAAAGAAAATATTTTTAAATGATTCAGTTCACAGGTCAGAACAGACTGGGATTTTCAGGTTTTTAGTTGCTTCACTGTTTTTGACAGAAGACAGTCTGATAAAAAAGGTCTTTTCAAGGTCAAAGAAGTAAATCCATTCCAGCAGACCGCTAAATTAAATTAAACTTGTGCATTTTTTTTCATCACATGGACACCTACAAGAGTACTTATGGTCTTTCCATTGTGGTTAACCTTCAACGTATGAACCAGTCTGATTTGTGAAATGCTCTGGAAAGTTATGACCATGCTATGTGTTTATAGATAGAGGCCAATTCTCAGTTTGAGCCTTTGTCTTGTGTGGCCCTCAATTTAGAGCCCACCTGCCAGAATAATTTATGTTCCAGTGATGGGAAACACTGCCCAGGCTCTTGAAGGCTAACTTTCTGGCCGCTGTGCTGCTACAGTATTTCACGATTATCGGGCCATCCCCTGGTGGTGTCATAAAACACCTCATATTACCGCACTTCCATGTCTGTCTCTGCGCAGGCCTTTTTAACACCCTCTCTGCGGTCGGTCACAGCTTAGGTCATATTTTCTTCCAAAAGCCTAAACTGGCAAACGTCTGGATCATTAAAAAGGCGGAGTTGGCTAAACACTCCTTTGTCGCTATTTGTGTATTTTAGAGTAACCCTCATGGATGTTTTTCTGACAGTCATGCTGATGCAGAAAGAGGTCACAAAGGGTCATGCTACAAAAGAGTTCCTCTCAGAAGAGTTGTACTGGAAGGTCTTACACTCAACTGGATAATACTGGTGTTGACTTTAGCTGTTTGTAGGGGATTTACCCAGTAAATGGTGATCATTCAAGGTCTCTCAATCATTCAGTAAAAGCAGAGCTTCAGGTACCTCATAAAGCTGCCCACATAGAAACAACAACAGAGGCTGCCTTTCCCACATACCTAAAGCAGATACAGGAGCACACCGCCATGTTAACTTTAAGGTTTTAAATAAAGGTTTAAAACTCTGATGGGGTTTTTCATCTGAATATTAACATCAGTGTTCACTTGAATAAAAAGGATTTTATCTGTTTCAGCTTTACTCCAGCAGAAATGTCCTCTTAAAGCTCTGACCTTAATATGGTGAATGCTTTGGGATGTGACCCCTGAATCACATTAAATAATTAGGCTCAGAGATGAAAGTCAAATAAAAAGAGATAAAGTTAAGAACTGAATCAAAACATAAAAACCTTCATTTGTGAGATGAATTACCTTACAGAGCAAAGGAAATTTAAACTGGGAGTTCTGCACTGGATGTACAGCTCTGTGAAAAAAGTGGTCACCCCTCACAAATTTACTCTGTTATTGTTTTCTTGTCATGTTTCAGATCATAATTAAGTGTTAATGACATGAGTGAAAAACAAAAAGCAGTTTCCAAACAATGATGGAATTTATTAGGGAAAAATTCTATCTAAACTAACCTGGCCCATTGTGAACTCATAATTTGATTCTGATTGATCACATTTTTGGAAAGCTGTGTTTATTTTACAAGCCATGCCCAACCTGGATACTGCCAGCAGTGTTGTGCCAGTTTGGCTTAACAGGAACTAATTCTAAATTCAGTTCAGCTAGGTTAAAAGGGAATATTTCATATTTATAATACACCACCTAAATATTTTGAACTAAGTGTACAGTTCCAGCCTGAACTAATTCTCATTCATGTATCATAATTGATCTGAAATTAAGTTAAAATGACATACACAATACAGCTCATCCAGTAAGGCACAAAATAACCCCCAACAACATCTAAAACCCTGCAGGCCT
Organism: Anableps anableps; assembly: GCA_014839685.1. Classification (NCBI taxonomy): domain Eukaryota; kingdom Metazoa; phylum Chordata; class Actinopteri; order Cyprinodontiformes; family Anablepidae; genus Anableps; species Anableps anableps. The sequence goes on from CM026070.1 coordinate 8,524,697, forward strand.
CACTTGCTTCAATAAGGTCAGAGTTTATGATTCAACAGTAGGAAAGACACTGGGCAACAATGACATCAACAAGGGACACCCAGTGCTTCGCAAAAAGAACAAAAAGATAAACATTTGACACAAATAAAAAAACACTCTCATGATGCCCAGGACTTTAGGAAAATATTTTTTAGATGAGACAAAAGAGAAACTTACTCAAAGTTTCTAAACCAGATGTACCCAAAGAGGTCTCGGTACATTTGGAAAAAAACTAACACAACTTTTTAAGTAGGAGCAAATACAGCAGTCAAACATAGTGATGGTAATGTGATGGTCAGGGATTGATTTGCTGCTTAGAGACCTGCAAAACTTGCTGAAATTGAGGGACCAATTAATTGTGGCCAGGTCAAAATTCAGACTTAGATCCAACTAGGATGAAGTGGCATGATCTGAAACATTCCATTAATTCTTAAAAACCCTCCAATGTGACAAAATTAAAAATAATTTTGTAGAGAAGAGTGGGCCAAATTCTCTTCCCAGAGATGACAAAACATTCATTGCCAGTTATTGCAAGAGCTTGATGGCAGCTACTGCTGAAAAAGGTGGCACACCCATTAGGTTTTGGGGACTTTATGTCTTAGGGCCAGGTTGGTTTTGTTAGTTTTTTCCCCTCAGTAAATTAACTATTCAATAGAAAAGAGCATTATATATTTATGTCTGATCTTTAAATATATTTGATGATCTGAAACATTTAAGTGCGACCAAAAAAAAAGAGACCTCCAATGGACCAAATCCTTTTTTTCACAGTACTGGAGGACCTTCTAGCCTAAATTACAATCCTTTCTGAATGATCAAATCCTGTCATGTGAAATAGGAACAGCTGACAAGGCCCCTGAGCTCTGAGGCTGGGAATCTGTCTTTGCTTACAGTTATAATTGTTACAAGTTAAGAAGAGAAAGGAGAATGACTGAAATGTGTTATTCTAGTGTCAATCAGGTAAGCATTTCCAAGAAAAAAAAGATCTTTAGGTGCAGATTCCCACCAGGATGGCATACAAACCTAGCCCAGGAAGCCAAAGGCAGGCCTAAAGAGAAAAAAACTCATTTTACTGGAAAATTGTTAAATCGAGAAATCTATGAAGCACAAAGTCTGCAGTCGAATGGACAACAAATAAGGCACACAAATAGGGTCAGAGGTTTTTGTTTTCTGCTGTGAATAGAGGAACGGTGACTGAGGAATGAAGACAGAGGAGCATTTAAGGGCCCACAAAGCTGTGCATTTAAATAAACAGGGTTACGTCGTTTTCCTTTGGGTCCAATGAAGTCCATCAAAGAACATGGTAATGCTCCACTGAATGGACGCACGGACTCCAAAACTCCTGCCTTTTCACTACGTGTGAAAGAATGTGACATAATAAACACACACACACACACACACACACACACACACACACACACACACACACACACACACACACACACACCACCTCCATCAAAACTAACATAAACTGGGCTTTAAATATTTTCAGCCCTGGTTACAGCTTTAAATTGGGGTTCCCGTGTGGGCCAGTTTGCAGACGTAATTATTTGCTGGAAGTTGAAAAGTGAACCCTCAGGTAGTAAAAACAATAATTCAAGAATCAGTAATTACTGCTGTGGAGCAGATGCATGCCTCATAATGAGACATTAATCCATAAAGTTGAGTCCACTCAGCTCCAACATCATCAATGTTCTCATCAGCAGTCTCTTTTAATCTCCACTACTAAAGTTCTGATTAGTAATCCCAAAGTGTTTGAAGGAAATCATATCTATTTTGTAGCATTTTATGGCTATGTTGCTGGGTTTTACTTCCTGTTGACTGTGACGTGAGTCTATTAAGGCATTTTCAGTCAATAAAAGACACCCTTTACAACTCAAGTAAACCCAACATAAGAAACCCCAATTTAAGATTTATTTGGATACTTTTTCCACATTTCCACTGAGACACTGTTATTGTGTGTCTCTACCAGTTTTGCACATCAAAAAACCATATCTGTGAACATCAATTCTCCTCTCTTTCCACAGATTCTCTTTCGGATTTAGGTCTGAACATAGACTGGGCCATTCTAACACATGACTATGCTTTAATCTAGACCATTCCCTTGTAGCTATGGTTGTATGTTTCAGGTCATTGTCCTGCAGGAAGAAGAACATCCAGCCTAGTCCCAAGCCTTTTGCATAATCTAAAAAATCTTTGGTTTCCAGGATTGTCTTTCATTTAATTCCATCCATCTCCTCAGCTTTCCTGGGCCTGCTGAAGAAAAGCATTGCCAAACCATGAAAATCCAATCACCATGTTTCACTGTAGGAATGTGCTGAGTTCAAGGTGGTGTTCACTTTCCCATTTCCACCACAATTATTCTTTTCTATATTGGTCAAAAAGTTACATTTTGGTCTCAAATGATCAGAGCACCTTCTTCCACATGTTTGCTGTGTCCTCCTACATGACTTGTATAAAAATGCAAATAGAGCTTTCTTTTTTTTTTCTTTTTTATTACTTGCCACACCGCAGCAGAAGCCAGATTTGCTGAGTACATGGAAAACAGTTGTCCTCTCAACAGGTTTTCCTACTTGAGCTCTATAGCTCCAGTCATTATGGGTCTCTCTGCTACTTCTCTGATCAATCCTCTGCCTCAGACGTCTTCAGAATGTTATTGCTAATCTGTCTTGGATGTTTTTTTTTTTGTTTGTTTGTTTGTTTTTTGAACATGTAAAAAAGCAAACATCAGAAAGAAAATAATAATGAGATAAGAAAATAAAAATGGGAACAATGATCAAACATAAAAAACAAAACTTTCATATTCAGTTCACAAAGGAGTTGGAAGAACCCAATGCTTATCAAATCCAACCCACAGCTGAGTCATCCAGTATATACATTGTGCCTTTCAGTCTAGAACTACTGTATATACTATATGTAGGTTGACTGAGAAAGTTTAGTGGACTGAAAATGAGACATCATTCTCACAGAACAACATCGAACTAGCTTAATCCTTCACACCAAAACAAGCCAAAAACTAAGAACAAGTGAAGATTATATGATCCTGAACAGATGTTATTTTTTTCCCTTTTAACCATTTAGTTCGGTTTAACTGAGCACATATGCACATATTCTGAAAATCTTGTTTACGATGTGGGCTCAGAGAGTTTGGGGCCCGCTTGGTCCAAAGACAGGTGTTGCCCGGCAGGCTCGGTCCCGGCTGAGATGCGGCTCATGGATGCAGCTTTTTTGTTCTGCGTAGCTTCCACATTCCAACTGCTTTTAATTTTACTAGAGCCCAGGGGCCACTCGAGCCGCTCTGACTCCGGTTCGATGGGGTCTGGGCCTGGATTCTCTTCTTGGACCCCAGCCTCACACACACATTATCCTGTGTAAATACTGCAGATTGGGCCAAGCCAGGCAGGGCCAAATTGGGTGGCAGTGTGCCGCTATGCTTCTACTCAGACATCTGCTCTTTCAACTGTTATCTCCCATCATAGCCTAAGGTTGTCTGGCTTGATAGAGGCAGAGGGGCTGATGAAACTGTATGTTTTGATCCAGTTTAAAACTTAGCAAAGAAACATGGAAAGATAGATAGCTTTTGCTCTTATTTTAGGTGAAAGGTCAAGGCTAATCTGTCATCATTAACAGGGTGGAGTGAAAGGATTCTTTTGGTTTGTTTTGTAAATGCCACATGTCTCGCTCTTCCTTCTCTCTGGGAGTTTTTTTTTCTGCAAACATTTTATTTCATACCACTAAGTGCAACACTACTGGTACTAATACTAGATAGGTCAAGGAGAAAGCTGTGGAGAAGTTTAAAGCAAGGCTGAAGGTGCCGTATGTAACTTTGCACCGCTCCTGACCTAAAACAACCAATCAGAGCCGAGAGGAAAAACTTAGCGCTTAGCTAGGGGGATGAGCAGATGGTGATTGACAGCGCTAAGACCCGCCTCTTAACTCTGATTAATTGTTTCTAGATAGCACTGGGAGTCCTGGGAGAAGGCAGAGGAGCTCGATTTTTTCACAGATTATCTGTCTCATACCATTCTGTCATGACATAGTGACAGTTTCAACAAATACATAGAAAAATATTTTTTATGAAAGTTACATACTGCAACTTTAAGTTATGAAACAATATCCCAAGCTTTTAACATCTCACAGAACTCTGTTCAAATCCATCATCGTAACATGGAAAGAGTATGGCTCTACTGCAGCCATATCTAGAGATGGATCTAAACTGACAGCCTAGTAGAGTGTTAATCAGAGAAGCAACCAAATGGCCCATGGTAACTGTAGAGCTTAACATCCCAGATAGGAGAACTGGTGACAAGTCAACTATTGGTCCTGCACTCCACAAATCTAGTTTTTATGGAGGAATGGCAAGATAGAAACTACTGTTACAAGAAAGCCATAAGCCATCCTGGTTGCAATTTTCCACAAGCCATACAAGTCTTCATGCTGAATGCAATGTGTGGTGGAAAACAAATGCTACACATCATCCTGAACACTCAGTCCCACCATCATGGTGACGGGTTCATACTATGGGGAAGCATTACCTGAGCAGGGATGAGAAAGCTGGTCACTGCTGATGGGAAGACTGATGGAGCTAAATTCAAGGCAGTACTGGGAGAGAACCTGTTACAGGCTGCAAAATACTTGAGACTGGCAGGTTCTCCTTCCAGAAAGACAATGACCCTAAACAAACATCAAGAGCTACAATAGAATGGTTTAGATCAAAACATGTCCTGTATTAGACTAGCCCAGTCAAAGTCAAGTCATGAGAGTCTTTGGAAAGTCTTGAAAACTGATGTTCAGATGTTCTCACTGGCTGAGATTGGGGTATTTTGCAAAGAAAAATGGGCAAAATTTTCTGTCTCTATATGCCTGAAGCCGGTAAAGTCATAACCCAAAAGACTTCCAACTTGAATTGCAGCAAAAGATGTTTCTACAAGGTGTGTACTTATGGGAAATAAATATAAATGTCCATCACACTATTTAGATTTTGTTTTTTGTAATAAAGTAGACATTTTATTTTTTTTCTTTCCTTTTTATGCAGTACTTTGTGTTGGTCTTTCACATCAAATCTGAACAAAATACAGTTTGTGGTGGTGAATAGACAAAATGTGGAAAAGATTTCAGGGGGTATGAATATTTCTGCAAGGGACTATGAATGATGGAAATGTAATCCTTACAGGTGATGCACATGCACTGAAAAACATTTGAGGGCTGAACAGACTGAAAGAAAAGGTGGAAATCAAGACATGAAACAAACTGGCAAATGAGAGGAGCAATAAGAAGCAGTTTGAGAGGAAAAACCAGGGGTAAGGGAGCGGTGGAAACCCGAATAAATGGCTAGAAGCAAGAGGGTGTGGCACTGATGGCAGCAAAACAGCAAAAGGAAAGAGATGATGGATTGATTGAACAGATTTGAAGGTCCCATATGGGAAGACAGCTGTGTCTTATTCAGAAATATAGCATTGAGGCCAAAGGAATTAGTTATCTGTAACATTTCCCATGCATGTGTTAATTAAACTTGTTTGTGTATCAAGAGCAGAGAGAGGCTCCTGTAATATATAGCAGAGCTGAGGGGTATGTTTCTGCAGATGTGAATTATTACAGAATCGTCTGTAATCCACTTCAAATAACTCTTGATTATGAGCACAACTGTTCCCCTGAGAGCTGCAGTAGGAGCTGACCCCTCAACACGGCTTCATTCGTCAGACAGAGAAGCGAAAATAATCCACGAAATGCTCTTTTCTAAATAAAACCTTCTAAAGTTTGTCTTTTGGGATTGTAACCTGTGTTTGTGTGTGCTTGTGCGTTTTTGTGTGCATGCATGGCCCCTCATAAAAACAGATGTTACAGCATAGCACAGCCGTAAATACATAGCGCTACAGTTCATCTATTTAATCAATGATTTACAGCACGCTACGTTTAGCCTGTGACACGGCTGAGCTGCTTTCAGGAGCTTGGCTTCTGCTATCACCTGTTATCTTTGGCTCTGATAGTGAACAGTATTTATCTACTTCTGGCCAATAACACCTAAGTGCTGAACACAGTTCCAAGTCCCTGGGGCAATAAGATTAAATAGTAAATTAAGTCAAAACAAAAAGCTACCAAGAATGACAGACTTGTTTCTGCTGACTTTAACACACTCATGTCCACATGAATATCAGATTGTTCTCAACCTTTGCATTACAGTAATATACATCATTACTGTTGGCAGGCTAGCAGTTGTTAATACAGAGGGGGACTTTGCTGATATCCAGAGCAGCACATTTGAAAACAACAGTAGCTTACAGTCTCTTTGTTTTCACATTACATCACATCTCCGATTTTATTGCACATTAGGATTTTATGTGATAATTAAACAATAAGTGCTGGATATTTGTGAAATAAAGTTAAATTTATCCATGTTTTCCAATTCTTTGACCCCTTACTCTGATACCCCTAAATAAAATCTACTACAACTTTCCCTTCAGTAGTCACCAATTCAGGAGGAAAGATTCACCTGTGTGCAATTTATTCTTAGTATAAATCTCAGTGTTCGGTGAAGGAATTGGAGGTTTGTTAGAGAACATTAGAGAACAAATGGTATTATGAAGACCAAGGAACATAGCAGACACAGGTCAGAAATAAAATTGTGGAGAAGTTTGCTGAATCTCACAAAGGGAACACTGTAATCATGTGGAAGGTGCTCTGGTCAGACAAAACCAAATTACATGTAAAATGTTATGTGTGGAAGACAACTATCATTGCTCATCACCCTAACCACTCCACCAAGGTCAGGAGACACTGTGGAATTACCTTAAATAATTACTTTTTCACAAAGAACCAGGTTGGTTTGGATAATTTTTTCCCCCTTAATAAATGAAACCATTCTCTGAAAAAAAAAATTTTGTGTCTAGATTTTGTGTCTTCTTGGTGATCTTTGTTTGATAATCTAAAACATTTAAATATAAATAAAAGCAGGAACACATGTATCAGGGATAATACGTTTTGTTTTAAGAATTACTACTGATTTGCCACTAGGACAAAAAAATGAGCATTGTTAAATCTGACTGTGTGACATTTTTAGTCCTCTTGGGGACCCCCTGTTGGCTTGGGGGTCCTGAGGGTGCTGCTTAGTTTGCTTATAGTTAGCCTTTTTCTTTCCTTCACACAGTAACAATTTCTTCATTTGGGAGCAAATTACTTTTGACAGTGTGTTGTAACCACTAATTATATAGCGTAAGATGAGCAAAAACATTAAAGAAAGTATAAATTACAGACTGTATCCTAAATGTTCAGCTGGAAACCAGCAACCCAACATGCTGGTTATCTATCTGGGAAATTTGTGGCATACACCACCAATTCTAAAAGAAGGAAAATAGGGGAAAACATTCAAATGGAGTCAACAGAGCCTCATGTTGTACTGTAACAGAGTGTAATTCAATTCAAATTCAATTCAAAAATACTTTATTTATCCCAAAGGGAAATTAAATGTTGATGTAACTCATTTAGTCAAGGAGTTATTATAGATGGTGATGGCTATGGGCAGGAAAGATCTCCTGTAGCAGTTCATTTTACAACCAATCTGAAGAAACCTCAGACTGAAGAGACTCTGTTTTCCAATGACAGTCCCATGAAGAGGATGTTCAGGGTTGTCCATAATTTTCTTGATTTTATGCAAAATCCTTCCTTGCATCATCAACTCCAGAGGTTTCACAGTCGTCCCAGAACAGAACCAGCCTTCTCTATCAGGTTATTGAGCCTTTTTAGGTCCCTGGCTCTGATGCTGCTGCCCCAACAGATGATGGCAGAGGAGATGACACTCAACAATAGACTTATAGAAGACATGCAACATCTTGCTGCAAACCTTGAAGGACCTTAGCTTCCTCAAGAAGTACAGCCTGCTCTGTCCCTTCTTGTAGATTATATCCAAGATTGAAAAAACAGCCCAGTATCAGCACTCAGGTGGCACGCTTTACCTCCTTAAAGTATCTCCTGCATGAGAATCAGTAGTCACAGATATAAAAAATTTTTTTACATCATTATCCAGCTTGTTATGTAAGACTGAAGCTACACTCTATAGTCAGTAAGCTATCGATAAGGGCATCAAGGACATCTCTGAGTCAAAGTCTCACCCCTCCCATCTTGCTTGTCACAGTTAAGCTGCCAGCATTGATACAAGGCTAGAAAGTCTTGCTCAGCTCCACTCTGAACCCTCACCTCGTGTGTTTCCTCCTATGTGTAATTCTGGTGGTTATTATAGCCTGTTGATAGTTCCTCAGTGTCCACCAGTCACAGGCAGCAACTAATGTGTTAATGGTCCCAGAGAAGTAGTGAATGTCTATGGCATGGTCTGCTAATCAGTCCAAAGAGAAAGAGGCAAAAGGAGTGATACTATCTGAATTGTGCAGAGTGAGCAATTTCCCACCCTTTATTTTTAACAAAGGGAACCAATTAAGAGGCGGGGGGTGGGGGTGGGGGGTTAATTCTTCTCATTACAGACATTGGACAGCCATGGTGGGGCACCACACAAAAGAAGAAATTATACTGGGGTTGAAAAAGAAAAGCAATAATTTTGAATCTGTTACTATTTCTGAACTGTATTAAACTGCTGTAATGGTAATTAACTTCAGTGTGGACTCTTAGCGGGGGGGGGGGGGGGGGGTTCAAAGCACTAATCTCAACTTTTATGGACTTTCATAATACAAAGGTGTGTTTTTTAAGATGTGGTATTTTTATTGTATTGTGATTGGTTTCTTATTTGCAAACAATACAAGATAAATTCCCTAGATGGTTAGACACACAATGTTGTATTTGCCTAGTCACTCTGTTTCCTGGCTTTGGTGAAATTATGCATTAAATGTACAATTTAAAAAACAGATTTTTACATGCACTGTGCAAAAAGGCAGTTTTTTTTGTCAGTCATTAAACCAGAGTAGGATTTTACGTTTTAGGTCAGCTATGATTCCTAACAGTATGTATATTCACTGAAACTCGGAGTTATAAGTGTAGCAAGTATGTTTTTTTTATGCAAAGAGAGTGCTAATAATAGAGAATTAGCACCCTTAGAGAACACATTTTACAAAAGGGTTACAAAACAATATTTGATTAGTTTCTTCAGAAGTTCATTTCAGTTTCAGAAGAATTTCTTTTGTATTTGGTGGGATTACTTTTTCAACTGTAAGACTTGGTTCAGATGTGTTCTTACTCACACATGCCCACAAATTTCCTATAAGTTTAGGTTCAGGGTTTTGTGATGCTCACTCTAAAACATTGACTGTATTGTCCTTAACCCACTTTACCCAGCTAACTTACTAACTTGGTGGTACACTTAGGATCATTGTCAATTCTGAAGCTTTAACTTCATGGCTAATCTCTTGAGATTTTGCTTCAATAATTCCACTGAATGTTCTTTTCTTTTAATGACATATAATTTGTGAAGGGCACCAGCTGTTCTATAAGGAAAAATATGCATACACCATGATGCTGCCAACCCCAAACCTCACGGCTGAAATAATATTCTCACTTGCAAGCGTCACACTTTTTCCTTATTATGGTCAAACACAGTATGATAGCTGGATACTCTCATACTGTTTAAATAATTGTTTAAACAGATATACATGGCACATTCAGGAATCTGGAAATATATATATATATATATATATATATATATATATATATATATATATATATATATATATATATATATATATATATATACTGTCAAACACAGTATGATAGCTGGATACTCTCATACTGTTTAAATAATTGTTTAAACAGATATACATGGCACATTCAGGAATCTGGAAATATATATATATATATATATATATATATATATATATATATATATATATATATATATATATATATATATATATATATATATATATACACCGAGCTAAGATCCTGTGGGACTTCCAGATCCAGATAGACAAAATGGTAATGGTGAACCAACCGGACATCGTGGTGGTGGATAAACAACAGAGGAAAGCTGTTGTGGTGGATGTAGCAATACCAAGCGATTGCAACATCAGGAAAAAGGAACACGAGAAAATGGAGAAATACCAGGGCCTCAGAGAGGAACTGGAGAAGGCCTGGAAGGTGAAGACCACAGTGGTGCCTGTGGTCATCGGTGCCCTCGGGGCAGTCACCCCCAAACTGGAGCAGTGGCTAAAACAGATCCCAGGAACAACATCAGACATCTCAGTCCAGAAATGCGCAGTTCTCGGCACAGCCAAGATACTACGCAGAACCCTCAAGCTCCCAGGCCTCTGGTAGAGGACCCGAGCTCAGAGGTTGAGAAAGACTACCCGTGGAGGGTGAGAAGGGAATTATATATATATATATATATATATATATATATATATATATATATATATATATATATATATATATATATATATATATATAGACTTGTTATTTTTTATGATGTCACATGGGGAAGCAGTGTGTTTGGCATGTTGTCTTGAAAATCATTTACAGATGTGCCTCCGTTTAACTCAAATGTTGTAAATTAGAAGCGTCTGAAGCCATTTTCTGGATTTGAAACAAAAAAAATATGATTTTATGCCAGGTATTAAAAAAACAGGTTAGGTGTCTTTTTATGCTAAATGTCTGGTTCCAAATATGTATGTTCTTGTATTCATAAGAATTTATTGCGCTCTGCAAACTTAAGGACCAGTACAGGTCATTTGTAAGTAATTCAGTAAGGGTTGGAGACAGAAAGGGTGAGAAGGGGCTTTATTGTAATGTTTTGAATAATGTTCTAAAGTTTCTATGAAGCCTGCATTCTTAGTCAGTAGAGAATGATCTGCAAGAGAGAACTGTGAAGTTAGTTGAGCTTATGGAAGTTTGCCATGGTTAAATAATCTTAGGAATGTTTCTTGTAATGCCTGATGATTCCAACTTAGTAAGGGCTGTGCACATCCCCAGTTTTGTGACTTTACACACCCATCATCCACTTTTTAAAATGAGAACTGTAGTCAGTGCAGTGTGCCCAAAGGAGCAGTAAAACGGGCAACACTTGCATAATTGTGGCTTACGTTGGCGGTTACACCCACTGGGAAGTATCATAGTTCCAGAAGTGGCTGGGCCAGACTGTGTACAAGTAGATGGTGGTGAGTGAATGGTCTATGTTCTAGTGATCTTAACTGATCTCTGGTTGGACTGGTGGGTAAATTGTGTTAAGTGGATTGGGTTTATCAGACTACTAGCCCCGTAGTTGAATTTCTCAGGTGAATATTCCAAAAGAGTTTTAAACCAGGAAGTGATAAGAGAATTGAGAGTATACATAAGTGGAGACTCAAGGTAAGATCCTGGTAGGTGGTTCTAGGGCACAGGGAGAGAAAGAGTAAATAAAAAAAAGCATACAACGGGCATAACAAGAAAGAGGACTGGATTACCACAACCAAGACAGACAATCTGACACAAAATTCTTATATTGTGGTTGGGGAGATCAGCAGCACAGGGGAAGAGATGAGAAGTGGTAAGAAAGCTACAAAACCACCCCAGAATCACAATATTTTTCACAGTTTTTGGAGGACAGCACTATTGCACACATTTTGGTTTTCTGATTACTGTTATTTTTATTGACTCATGTTTATAGGCATTTTGCTTTTGGTCCATTAAACAGATATCATGGGCAACCCATTGCCCTGAGGTCTTCTTAAATTTATTAAGCTAAAGTACATGATTCCAGTACTGGAGCTATGCCTTGTAAGCCATTTTATTGGCTGATTTAACAGGATGCTGTTCGACTGGCTCTCCTACTCTCTTCATTGTGGTGTGTTTTATTAGGAGATAGTTGTGCACACTGTCTAAATATCCCTAATTTTTAAAAACAACAGCCAGTATTCTACCTGCCTGTTCATAGCACACATACAGAAAAATGTGCAGACTTGTCCTTCTTGGAGAAACACAGTTCATTTCTACTTTTTCTTGTCTGCAAATTGACAATGGATGGTGAGTGATGTTTGACAAATTTTGGACCTATTTTCATCATAAATCATGCGTCAAACTGAACAAGATTAAAAAAAAAAAAAAAAAAAAAAAAAAAAAAAAAAAAAAAAAAAAAAAAAAAAACATTTAGCTTACATACAATTTCTGAGCAATATATTCAAGTTTCTGACCCCAGAGCTTCACTTGTGTTTATTTTATGTGGAAAACTGCTGGGCAACTTTGAAAATTTGTAACAATTAGTAGAGATTTAGTAAATCGACTGACAGAAAATCTTAATTTAAAAAAAATAAAACTTAAAAATTTGGTAAAAACTTGAAAATAAAATAACAATAAAGAAAGTTTTACTAGTAAGTAAAAAGCACAACCAAAAGGAACTATTGAAACTCCTGTCAATAGTTTAGAGGAATTAGGAAATAAAAAAGCAATAGCATGAAATTTAGACTCTGAGGTACAAGGAATGCATTATCATTTGAAAATGAACTTAGGAAAAGAGACTGAATTTTATCTTATACAATTCAAAACACTTTTAACTGACACATTTAAATGACTCACAGAATAACAATACAATCTTTTCAAATATGAGTTAATTCAAAGTGATTCAAACAACTTAATACATTTTATCTGTGTGCCTAAAGAATCCAGCAAATTGCATCAAAATTATGCCTTGATTCATCATGATCATGGATAGGGTGACAGTAGAGAGGAACATCTCAGTTTTAACAAAAAGAAACCTGCAGCAGAACTGGACTCAAAATGACCTTAAAAATGAACAGGGTGTCCGTCTCACATAAAACAACTGGTTCCACAAGAGAGGAGCCTGATAACTGAAGTTTCTGCCTTCCATTCTCTTGGAATAGCAAGTCCTTTGTTGTGAAAATATGGTGCTGTAAGATAAGATGGTGCTTGGTGATTTAGAAGTCGTTTAACAATTGCAGGCAGAAAGAAGGCTTCTTAGTTCCAACTTCAAATTGTTTTGTAGAAGGAGCTAAAAAAGACACAGAATTCAGGGAAAGAATCAGTTTTTTCTGTCCATACATCAACAGACCACTAAGCAGGGAATTGCTTTAAATTGCAGGAACTTATCTGTTAATAACTGTTTAGAAAATCTTTTGCTTTGTGGCTTTCATATTCATTGATGGAAACAAAAACAACAAACAGGTGATTTATTATTCCAACAGGCTGTTAATTATAATGTGCATGAAGAGCTAATTTAAAACTGGTTCTTGGAATAATCTGTTATGTGAGGGTACAAGGTGCTTATTTATGCCTGACTGATTGATGTCTGTGTGAAGTGGTTTATCATAATCCTCTGAAAATGATCCAGTAAGATTCAGTAAAGAAGTGAAAAATTAGTCAAGGTCCACAGAAAAACATATATTCAAAAAGCTTTGAGAACCTTTGCAATAGATTAGTATTACTGCAATACATGCTTTAATGCATGATATTACCCAGAGATGATTAATTCCTGTGTGATTTACTCAGTACCCAAACACTTGCAGTTGAATTTTGAACATCAAGATTTTTTTTTTTGCTTTTAAAACAGAACCTGATTCACAGCATTGTGAATTAAAACAGGGAAATCAACCAAAGTTAATTAATAATTCAATTCCCTACAGTCAATTAATGGTTGTAGAGAACTGTCAGTTCTTTTCTGATCCTGCTATTTATCTGCTAAATATTGTACAGTTGTTTTCCATGCAGTCGCAAAATGCAACAATATTTGGTCTGGGGAAAAAGAAATGTACAGATTCAGATTGACCAAACTCAAAGTACATCACTTTACTGCATTTTGAATCAGAATGGGCTCCATGGAAAGGGTGGAATTCAACGAGTGACAGAGAAACCCAGAAGTAAAACTGGAATTTGCTTAAATGAGCGTTAACAAGTAGAAAAGTCAAGAATGGTAGAGAAAAAAAAACATTGGAATATTATAATATAGCTCTCCATGAGCCCAGCTCTAAATGTCACTGAACATTTGAAAACTGCTGTGTGGAGACGTCATCCACCAAACCACCGTGAGCAGTTTACTTAGGAAGACTGGGCCACACTACCTGCTGCCAAATGCATACATCTCATTTTGAGGTACCGGGAGCCCCTTTTTGGCTATAACTGCAGCAAAAGGTATTGTTGAAAAAAAATAAATTAAGGGTAGCTTTTTGTGCCATTTTTATTTGCTTATTTACAGGAAATGTCAAACTGAAACGATAAGCAAAAACAGTCTGATTTAGGTTCACTTTGCAAAAAAATCCAACTCTTGTTGGTTTCAAGTTATTTCAGAGATAGTTGTGGTTTTTGTTTAGTGTAGAATGGCACCAACAAATTTATCCACGTCTGCATGTCTCCTTCTTACAGACACTAATGAATGCAAAGTGGAAAAGAAGTCTCCAGGGAATAATTGTCGAACCTTAGCAACAAGATAGTAAAGAGGAAGTTTAGAAGTGCTCTAAAACGGAGGCTGTGTCCTAAAATGAACTCTTGGTGTAACACCATTTAACCATTTCCTGCTGAGACACACCCCATTGTTTGTTTAAGCTTAATGAGGACTGGAAGTAAAGCTTTAAATAGTTTTGTAGGACAGTCAAGTCAAGCATTTTATTCCCAAAAAGTCAGAAACTGAGGGGCTAACGTTCTTCTGCTGATGACCTGACAGTCTGTTTTCACCTTTCCTACCTCGTTTCTGTGAGGCTTTTTAGACTCCTGTCAAACTTCATAAGCTGGATCCAGAGTTATTTCCATAGGCCTCTCACAACCTATGCTCATCCATCACTGTGATCTCTATTATGGAGCAAACTTCCCGCTGTGGTCATGGACCGTGATAACTAGACAGCGTGGAAACAGATGTGTGCGAAGGTGACCTGAGTGCATGTTGAAAATGAAAAAGGTGAGCAAACACCTTTGTTAATTATCCAGGTTTTCATGAAGGAAATCACTCATGAAGTCCAGGGTTCAAGGAGGGGAAGGCCAGTCACTGGTCACGATGAATGCTTGGCGTATTATTATTTCCAGCCTCCCTCAATGCCCCTCCAGATTTGACTTCCAGTGCTTACAGTGTTTAGTCACAGACGAATGACCCTTGAGTCGTCCGTCATCTTCAGTCGGGCACAGTCGTGCTTTGAAAAACCAGCTCACAGTGGCATATTTCTGCCTCACCTCTTCACCCCTCGCTTAATCCATCAGCTTACTCTGAAAGATCGGGACATCTTTTACTCAACAAGCATTGACTTTTCCTGATTGATACTTTGCAGAGATCCACGGGCTCTGGGGTGGAGTGGCTGCTCGCCTTCTCATATTGTTAAACCCTATTGTCTCCAGTGTGTTTTCACTGCTGTCGGGATGGGATGTGTGATAAAGCTGCCTTTTCTTTGCCCATCTATGTTTAACTGTCTCTGCATTCAGTGGTTGGGCTCCTCCTGCTTAAACGGGACTTCGGACACCCAGGCGATTGTTTTACACGAGGTTACAGGAAGGTCAGATTCAGGATCGATGAGGAAACAACTCTGCTGCTCTAAACTCTATTTCTGCCAAGCAAGATCCACTCAGAGGAGCCAGGATATCGGAAGCCCCAAATGGGAGGATCGTTAACATAACTGATGGAGGGGAAGAGGGGGACGAGAGGAAGAAGAGAAGGAAGTGAAATGAATAAGGGAAAAGAGAACTGTTACTAGTGAAATTTGAATCAGACCGGTAGAATGGCTCTAAAGGGATTTCGTAAGATATTACTGAAGCTAAGCAGAATGTTATCCGTCAGATCCATTTCAAATGTCAAACTAGAAAATACTGATTAGCCATTAACAGATATTTATTTAAAGGTATAGTTCACAATTTTTCACTTGAAGATCTGCGAAAAGATTATGAATAATAATTGGTAAAAAGATACAGTTTAATTGCGTATTTCATTTTTATCTTAAAGTTAAACATTTCCTGGTTTAAAGTTTAAAAAAAAAAACAAAAAAGGTAACTAATAGTTAGAAATCTGAGTTAGAAAGATGGAAGTTTCTCTTTAAATTTGACTTCAAAATCCAATATAGTTGCCATACATATTACCTATGGTGAAAGCAGAATAATAATAATAATAATAATAAAAAGGTTTATTTGCACTTTTGACAATAATTTGTATCTCATCAATCTCCAGTTGTAACAATGTTGGTACAGAATTTGGAAGTTCAACGTATATTGTTATCTGCACATATTGCTAATAATAGTCACCCTGGTTATTTAAGATATTAATTATTAAATCCTTTCTGTTTTTAGCTTGAAACTGCACCACGGATAAATAAGGTTCAGTTATCTCCAATGTTATCAAAGCTTTCAGAGGAGGAAAGCAAAAGTAGCTGTTTCCTGGTTCAGTTTCATCTACTTCTTCACAGTTAATATCTTCATATCTTATAAATAGTTCATCCAAAAATATCTCCAGTGGTATTTCTACCATAATTTGAGAACCCATGGAGTTTAGTATAAATCCAGATTATTCCATAGTAAATTTTGAAGCTAATGACTAGTCCGGGAGGATTTAAGACCAAAGTGCACTTGTCTTGTTTCATCTTAAAACTCTAATTTCCAAAACGTCAACATAATCTTCCTTTTTGACACATACTGAAAATGGAACATGTAAAGTCTTTCTGGTCAGAGTAACTATCTGATATATAGATTGATATAAATTCTTACAAAAACAGGAAACATTTTCATTGCCAAAAGAAGTAAATTCAAAGCAGAGTTAGAGCACTTTCCATGAGAAAATACATAAACAGTTTCTTCTGAAAATGCTACACTATGTAATAATGTTCACAGCGTCCCTGAGTCTTATAGGAACCTCAGGGGTTTGCTTTAATGTTTCCTTTTCTCTCTGCTTCTTTGGAGCAGGGCGGATACTGCAGATTGGAAGCATATAGGGAGTTTAGAACATCTCACACTGATTATGAGCAGTGTGACATTCACATTATTTTGAAATGCTGAACCAAAACATCTTTAGTTTGAACCAAGCTCTGAAGTTTGGTTCTCGTTCCGCTGGCTGCGAAGGAACAGAGCAGCCTCAAGGCGCAACAGACTGAAGAAGAAGAAAAGTCTCACCTCAAGTTCATGTATGCAACTCTACAGCAGCTTTTAACATTTTTGAAAATGTGAATTTTTTACTTTGCTACTTTCCCATTAGAGCTACAATTTATCTAGTAAAGGTTTATTTTAGGGTAACTGCTTACATTATTTCAAAATGCATTTTCAGCTATCTGCTGATATATTGGAGCCACAAACTTCAATGTATTTTGGGATTTTATATGAAAGACCAAAACAAAGCAGCATATAATTGTGTAGTGGTAAGAAAATTATATGTAGGTTTAAAATTTTACTTTCAAGTAAAAATCTGAAAAGTGTGGCATGTATTCAGTTTTCTGCTCCCTTTATTCTGATCCCTCTAAATAAAATCTAAAGCAACCAGGTACCTTCAGAACTCCTCTAATAGCTAAATATAGCTTGAATGTTCTGTGAAGCCTTCAGTTTTCATGGTTTCTTAGAGAACATCAGTGAGCAAACAGCATCATGAAGACCAAGGGACATAGCAGACAGGTCAGTGATAAAACTATAAGACTGTGGGGAAGTTTGCTACTAGTCATGTAGGGGCACAACAGACACATAGAAGTGAGTTCTCTGCTTAGATAAGACCAAAGCTAAAAATGTCAAAATTTAATGCTGCACATCTATTTGAAATGTAAACATTTCAAATAGAAGTGCAGCAGAAACTGCAGAGAGAAGTGGTTCTACAAAGTATTGGCCTAATGTGCACAATACAAATGCATGCCACACTGTCCAGAATTTGTTTGTTAAAAACAAATGGAAAACCATGCATCATTTTCCTTTCGCTGATGATCTTGTGTTGATCCATCACATAAAATCCCAATAAAAAACACTGAAGTTTGTGGTTGTCATGTGACAACATTTTAAAGGGATTTGAATACTGTTTATGTAACTATTTCCTGAAAGCAAAGCCAGGGTCTACTTAGTGCACAACAAAACTGATCCCTGTTGCTTCCCTTCAGTAGCGCATCAGACTTTTCTTTGGCTTCAAGTCTATCTGTGCACTCTTGCTGTCACACTGAGGTACAGATTTTAGTTGACACTTTGGGAATAAAGCCATCCGAGTCTTTGTCTTCATACGATGTGTTGCATTTACCCAGTGGTGTTTAGCCTGCGCTCAAGAAAACATCAAATTACAGCAGATTCTTTTGGAGGCATTTGACTTCAGTGCAGTGGTTTGGCACAAGAAGCAAAGCCAGTCCTGAGTGATGCATGTTTAGTGAGCTCTGACACGGCCCTTCCTTACTGAATAATCACATGTCTTTGGGGGCAGGAAGATTGATGCTGCTCCCAGTGAACTCTAGGATATCCCTGTCCTTAGTTGGGCAAAATTTGGGGGTTGTGGGAAATGGGGGGGAAACCACTTCCCCTGCTTGTTAAACAAGACCATTAAAAAGCATTATGTGCCGGTATCTGGAAAGGCTTTTGCGTGTCATTGCTTGCATCTGTTGGAGGGCGTCTCTGGGTTTCGCGTTTCTTTTGATTATTTTAAAATGTTGTAAATCTGCTCCCAAGTGTTACAGAGGTTAGTGGAAACAATGAGGCCAAAGAAAAGACACAGCAGAGAAGCGCTGTGACACGAGACAACTCATGAAAGTATCCAACAAACGCCAGGCAACAGCAGCGGCTCTTTCAATATATTTTTTTTTCTCTTCCTGGAAAAGAATAAACTGTGTAATTCAATTATAGTTATAGACAATAAATACTCAGCATAAACTCAGCAAAGGTTGAGGAATCATGATTAAAACTGACATTTCTCAGGGTGGCTTCAAAGTGCATCTTTCCTAACATGCTGCACATCCCATGATCCGAGCCATCAAGAGCCACATCATATACTCAAACCCAAATAATGATCACATGCTTTCCAGGTTACACTGCCTGGATTAGGAGGTTAAGAGAGGTTTGAAAGAGGCCTCATAACATCCTTCCTTCATGGGTCAGCAGCTTGACAGATCACTGAATATGTGGGTCAGATATCTTTACAGTAATTATCAGGTAATCAGATTAGCCTTTTCCCTGTCAAGATGTTAAAGGAATTAAATACTTTTGCTGTTTCCAAAGGTTTTCAATGAATCCAGGGATTGTTTTTACTAGAGATGCACCAATTAGTATATCATGGATCATTTCTGCTCTCTTGTGTCTGTTGCAGAAGTGATCTAATTCACCTCAGATAGAAACCAATAAACTTATAGATTGTCATACAAAGTATTCTGTGGAATACTATTAATACACTCCTGGTGGACAATTTGGTATGTGGTATTACAGTGTGATGAAGGTCTTAGAACACTTTCCATTCAGACACTGATCAAACATTGGGTTCTTTTGGTTTCTTTTTTTCTTTTTACCATGTCGACTTTGCTGATTAATAAGCCAGTTTAAAGACAGATTTATATCCCTGGGATGCCGGTTCTACAACTGCGGGGAGCAACAGACACCGGCATGTTTTTGCATGCTGCTGCTCTATCAAAGGTTGATCACAGGTCTAAACCAACTGCAGCCTCCATCTGCAATGCTGTGCATGACAGTGGATGACATTTAGATCACTGTTGTAACTCTTAAAAAGCTAATTCAGATTATGTCCATTTTATCTTTTCTGTCCATAGCTTTACATTGACTGAAGAGGTCCCTGTGGCTTAATTGAATTGAACTAACTCACAAGTGAAGAGGGGTGGGACAAAAATTTTGAAACAATTCAATTATTGTTTGCTTGTTAGGTAAAAATGGATGATGGAAATTAATAGAGACTTAGCAAATTTGTCAGACTACAAGGAGTTATCAGATTTCTTTGGGTCAAAAAAAGGGGGAGCAGAAATATAAACTAGCTCCCATAATTTTAGAAATGGGGGAGCAATTGTTCCACTTGCTCTGTTGTTCAGTCGCCTTTGTCCCTGTTTATAGCTTAATTAGATCCTTAACTTGTAACTGAATCCCTTTTAAACATTTGTACATGTTTTTTATCAGAGTGTCTAGGAACCTTTACTTACCCATGACCTCCTTTTTCCTTAGTGTATTAATATGACATGACACAGAGAACCATTTTTCTTAGCCATTCTTCAAAATTGGAAAGACAAGAGGGTATGCTGTTTAGGTAAGGCAGATGTGTTGATCTCTAAATCAAGAAACAGAAATATTTAATCCTACCTAAACTATTGAGCAATAAGTCTAAACAGCTAAAACTGGAGGTAAGGAAGATTCTCCCTAATCCCCATTTATTTTGAGGTTACGTCTTTACCATCAGAGCAAATTGTTGTAGAGGGTGCTGTATATATGTAAAGGCAAGAAAAGTTTATTAATAATGCTATTTGAATCATGTGGATAAATGCAGAGTAGAAATGACATATATGGGAAAAAAAATAGTCTGAGTATAAAGTTTCTGCTGCTTAGATTTTATTGTTGTTGAGAAACATTTAAAATCACTCTAAACTTGGTGCTGATATTATC
Organism: Anableps anableps; assembly: GCA_014839685.1. Taxonomy (NCBI): domain Eukaryota; kingdom Metazoa; phylum Chordata; class Actinopteri; order Cyprinodontiformes; family Anablepidae; genus Anableps; species Anableps anableps. The sequence goes on from CM026070.1 coordinate 8,545,151, forward strand.
GTGGAAACTCTTCAAGAGTGCTTTATGACACAAAACACAAAAACTTTGTTGTGGAGATTTTCCACGCCAATGTTTATTTTAGAGGTCTCATTGCTATGTCGTTATCTTCATCTGCTACAAAAAAAATGAATAAAAGAGTTTTCCTAAAATTTCCGTGACACATTGTGGTCTCAGAACCTGGCAGTGTAGCAGGGCTGACATTCTTGGACGACCTCTGTTTGGGCTCTACCCAACGCAGCAGAGCCCTGGGACCAAGTTCAAGTTGCAGGTCTGGCACAGGGTGGAAAAAAGGGGGTTAATGTGATTAAAGTAGTGCCTGAATAGAGACTTCCCTGTTAGAAGTCCAAAGGAGAAGGATTAGATTTGTCATATGCACAGAGGAGCCCTTACTGTGGTTGTACACACTTCGCTGCTTGGGAGGAATCCGTGAAGCGAGTGTCCGTGCTGTTAGGGATGTTCATTGGACAAAGTAATATGAGGACAGCGTCAGCTGGAGAGGTACTGGGCTGACTTCCCAGAAATAACACCCTTACACGCACGGATATTACAAAAAAACCCTTGTAAGCCACTGAACACAGACGGCATGTTATGCAGTTGGATCATAGTGTCTGAGGGCCATGAGGTATGCATGTTAACACATGATATTGTCTCTCATTGTTCCACCACCATTCCAGATCCAGGAGATGTCCCTCTTATTAGGTCAACTGAAAGTGGAAAATTAGCACAATCCCCCCAGGCAGGGATTTATCCCACATTTCTTCCAATTAGCTTTGTGAGCTCCAGGAGATAATTGCAGTGTACTGGGAAGAGACAGTGGCTCCCATAACCTCTCTGCTGCTGCTTCTCCTTCTGCTTCTTCATTCCTTCTTCTATTTAACAGTGACGTCTGCACTTCCTCATATAGAAAGAGGAAAAAAAGAAACTTAAGGAACTTAGAGAGTAACTATAGGATCAACATCTCATCTCTCATGATTAATCCAGCTCCGAGGCAGCCCCATCCCTCGAGCCTGGTTCTGCTAAGTACTTACATACGCCGCTAAGAGTTTGGAGTTGAGAGAAGTTTTGCATGTGTTGTCATTTATAGCACGATCATCTTTAATAACAGGGAGGGATTAGCGCCACTGCCTTTTGATCCTATAATCCGTGCTCCTCAAAATCCCAAATTCTATCGGCTTGCCTCTCTGCTGGACCAGCTGATCTGCTGGGAAAGACAGAAATTGACCTCAAATGAGGTGCTGTCCTGTGAAATCTCCGACAGGTGACAGCCGTAATTCATGGCGGAGAGGAGAGCAGTTGGTCTAATGCGGCCACGGGAGATGAGCCTGTTGGCTCACACAGGACCGTTGTCAAGGGAGATTAAAGGACCTCATAAATATGCCTTTCCATTTTTCTGTGCCATATATCACAGAGCTGCATTAATCATCACTACCCATCCATAGCATAGTAATTGCATGTGAGATGAAAGCTGAAGAACTTTATCTCTCCACCTGTACCATATGTGGCATTGCAGATCCATCACACATGTTTCATGTCAAACATGGAAATAACAGAGCATATATCACTGTCTCTGCTTCCATACAAGTATATTTGAAACCTTAAAATTTACAGAAAAAACAAAGATTTGCTTACTCTTTAGTTACTGATTTGGAGAAACTTGAGTCACCTTTAAGCTGTAAAAGAATCAAAGCAAGATGGAAAATGATTGAAACACTTGCAGAATACTTCCTTTGGTCTCTTCATTAAAGTGACATGGGCTTCCTTCCTCAGCATAGTCAGGATTGATGTTCCACTTTCGTTTGTGGCTCTCTCTTCTTTCCCGCAGAGCTTTAGACAGAGGGATGGAACAGTTTGGTTTCAGCATTTGAGAGAAGTGGCTCCGGATCGCGCACTGGAACTAATTAACCAGCCGGGCTTCAGTTTATGTTAAACAATGTCTGAGAGCCCCAAAAGACAGGAACTTACATTCCATCGGTCTGGGGATAAGAACAGCCACAAAAAGATTTCAGTGGCAAACACTGACTTGGTTGAAGGAGCTGGAAGCTCTCACCGGCACGCGCTGGCACTCTGCCTATTAAATCTGTGCATCACATTGTTTCACTGGCAGATTTGTGTGTTTCTTGTGGGACATTTGTGGGATCGGGTACATGCAGTAGATTTATTCTCTGCCTCTGAGTCTTCAAACCAGAGATGGCAACTCCAGTTTGATACTCCAACTCAACTCACACATAAGTCGCAGAAATAAAAGACCTCTGTTTCAACATAGACTTTTGCCCTAAAGACTTGAGACTTGACTTGGACTCCTGGTCTGAGACTTGAGTGTTTTTTAAAGTTTTTTTTGAAAAGTGAAAGGAAGCCAATATGTGAACTCCAGACTGCAGCTGCTGCTATTTCACTGTGAAAGCTTGAGCTTGATTATTAGCCAGTGATGTTGGCAGATTATGGGATGTTAATGGCTGATAACAATCCGTCCAACTTAGCTGGAACTTCATAATGATGAACACATGAATGTCTCTCCATATGAGTGCTGTATTACATGACTTTGAATCATTTAGGACACTAAAATGTAACTTAACGCCAACATTCTTTCGTTGGAAAGTTAGCTGCAACATTACAAGGACATTCCAGCTGAAAATATCAAAATAAAACCCTTACATTAAATTTAAATATATTTATTATTAAGATTTTAGAACAAAGGTTTTAAATGTGGATTTAGAAAATGGTTTCCCAACAGCATTAAAATTTCACCAGCTCAGAGTGAAAAGAAGGACTGAACAATATGAAGACAGGGATAAAACAGGTGTTACCCTAGAAACAAAGACAAAGAACATTTTGTTTGAGTCCTTCAGAAATTCAATATAAATCATAAATACCTTTATATTTGAAATTAGCTAAATATAAAGCAGCATATATATATATATATATATATATATATATATATATATATATATATATATATATATATATATATATATATATATATATATATATATAGCGGCTGGGTAAGTCACCCGACCTTCACCCGGGAGACTGGGGTTCCAATCCAGGCCGGGTCGCTTTGTTCAGATATCCAGTGTGGGTCCTTAGGCAAGATCCTTCGTGCTTCTGCCTACCTCATGATGAGAGACAAAGGAATACACGCCATACCGGCTCAGACGTCGCCCGGTCAAACAAGGTCTGCGTCAGGTGCTGGGGAACCTTCATGAAAAATGGGTTACTGGAACAAGACGGAATTGGGCGAGGTGAAAACTTGGATCTGTTGGAATGCTACTACTCAAGTAACCCTAGTCAGAGGGGTTACATGCAAAGAATGTGGGAGGAATGGTTACGTCGACATCCCCATTCAACACTAACTGCCAAACAACTAGTAGCTCAGTGTTCCAACATCCGCAAACGGCAAATGCTGTCACAACTACAGATAGACGAGGTACAACACAAATGCTACGGCAAGGGGGAGCCAGGACGCCAGGTCAGAGGGGAGTTAGCTTCAACTCCCCACCCGGAGATTGGGTATGCAGCCCCAATAATGAACGAACCATCAAAGCTGAACGAGGCAGCAACTGACCTGAGAGGTAGGATCGTGGCCCGAATGAACACCAGGCAATCCCGATGCCAATTACAACGGCTGAGTGAAAGTCTCATTGAAGATGTGAATGCAGCATTGAGAACGATCCCTACCAACACCATAACGGAAACCAATGAGCTGGTGTACAACTCAGCATCAGTGATCCTTGAGATGCTCGGCTATAGGAGCAACCATGAGATTCAATACCCACCATGGAAAAGACGGTTAGAGGCTAAAATCAAGGTAACAAGGAGGGAAGTGAGCCAATTGTCAGAGCTCCAAAGAGGTGCAATCAAAAGATCAGTACCCAAGCGGTACAGCCAGATGGCCATACCTGAAGCGCTCGAAACTGAAACCAAACAAAGGCTCCAAGCCTTGGCCAGTCGCCTAAAGAGGTACACGAGAGAAAATGAAGCCAGGAGGATTAACCGGCTCTTCTCCACCCAACCAGCTAAAGTGTACTCTCAATGGCAGGGTAATAACAACAGACCCACCAAGGCTGGAGACCCAACAGTATGGGAAAGGGAGGCGACCCACAACAGCAATGCACAGTGGCTAATCTCTCTATGAGATGACCACAGCAACCTCCCTGAGCAAACCTCAGTAACTATCACAGTGGCAGATGTCAAGAAAGAGTCACTGCCCTCCATGAGCAACTGGCAGCTCAAATGAACCAGCTGCTACAAAGTGGGACTCACCCTGAATGGGTGAATTCATACTAGTTCCCAACTATCGGCCAATAACCTGTCTCTCTACAACATGGAAGCTCATGTCAGGCATCATAGCAGCTAAGATAGGTGGGCACATGCATAAATACCAGAGGAGCCAAACACCAACTCCTGGTAGACCAAACAGTCGCCCGAGACTGCAAAACCCGACACACCAACCTGTGCACGGCTTGGATTGATTACAAGAAAGCCTATGACTCAATGCCACACACTTGGATCATTGAATGCTTAGACATGTACAACATCAACAGGACTCTAAGAGCCTTCATTGCAGCCTCGATGGGGATGTGGAAAACCACCCTTGAAGCCAACTGCAAGCCAATTGCACAAGTGTCCATCAAATGTGGCATATACCAAGGAGACGCACTGTCCCCACTGTTCTGAACCCCCTCAGCCAAATCATCAACAAGACTGGCTACGGATACCGACTCAAGAACGGAGCCACCATCAGTCACCTCCTCTACATGGATGACATCAAGCTGTACGCTAAGAGCAAACGAGACATCGACTCACTGATCCACACTACCAGGATCTACAGCACTGACATTGGGATGTCATTCGGACTAGAGAAGTGTGGTCGGATGGTTACACAGAGAGGGAAGGTCATCCACACAGAAGGGGTCTCACTCCCAGAGGGAACAATAGCAGACATTGAGGACAGTTACAAGTACCTAGGAATACCACAAGCAAATGGCAGCCTCAATGAGGTCACAAGGAAAGGAGCCACAATCAAATACCTCCAACGAGTAAGGCAAGTCCTGAGAAGCCAGCTCAATGGCAAGAACAAGATCCGTGCGATAAACAGCTATGCCTTGCCAATAATAAGCTGGAATAATATAATAATAATAATAAATAACAAAAATGTGTAAATAATAATATAATTATTATAATAATATAATAATAATAATAGGAATAATAAGCTGGCCAAAGGAAGAGATAAAGACCATGGATGTTAAAACTCGGAAACTACTAACCATGCATGGAGGGTTCCACCCTAAATCCAGCATCCTGAGACTATACACGAGCCGTAAGGACGGAGGCAGAGGACTAGAGTGTGAGAGCCACTGTCCAGGATGAAACATCCAAGATCCATAAATACATCAAGGTCAAAGCCTCAACCGACGATGTGCTCAGCGAATGTCTCAAACAATGGGGACCAGAGGATGAGGTGCTGGAGGAACCATCATGGGAGGATAAGCCCCTACATGGGATGTACCACCGACAAATAACTGAAGTGGCTGATATCAGGAAATCCTACCAATGGCTGGAAAAAGCTGGACTCAAGGACAGCACAGAGGCACTCATCCTGGCTGCACAGGAACAGGCCCTAAACACCAGAGCAATAGAGGCTCAGATCTACCACACCAGACAAGATCCAAGGTGTAGATTGTGCAAGGAGGCCCCTGAGACAGTCCAACACATAACAGCAGGGTGCAAGATGCTGGCAGGGAAAGCGTACATGGAACGTCATAACCAAGTGGTGGGCATAGTGTACAGAAACATCTGTGCAGGATATGGACTGGAAGCCCCGAGATCAAAGTGGGGCACACCCCCAAAGGTGGTGGAGAATGACCGAGCTAAGATCCTATGGGACTTCCAGATCCAGACAGACAAAATGGTAATGGCGAACCAACCGGACATCGTGGTGGTGGATAAACAACAGAGGAAAGCTGTTGTGGTGGATGTAGCAATACCAAGCGATTGCAACATCAGGAAAAAGGAACATGAGAAACTGGAGAAATACCAGGGCCTCAGAGAGGAACTGGGGAAGGCCTGGAAGGTGAAGACCACAGTGGTGCCTGTGGTCATCGGGGCCCTCGGGGCAGTCACCCCCAAACTGGAGCAGTGGCTAAAACAGATCCCAGGAACAACATCAGACATCTCAGTCCAGAAATGCGTGGTTCTCGGCACAGCCAAGATACTACGCAGAACCCTCAAGCTCCCAGGCCTCTGGTAGAGGACCCGAGCTCAGAGGTTGAGAAAGACCACCCGTGGAGGGTGAGAAGGGAATTTTATATATATATATATATATATATATATATATATATATATATATATATATATATATATATATATATATATATATATATATATATATATATGTTTGACACTTATTAGGTCATACAAATGTCACCTGACTTGCAGCTCATCTGCACATAAGCCTGTGGGGACTGACAGGAAGTGAAGCTGGGGTCAACTTGGGGCGCCTTTCAGAAATTGTAGCAGCTATAAAACAATGCAGGCTCTTGAAATACCTTAGTGACAGATTTAGAAACGTCAAGCTGTGCAAGATGAAGCTTAGTTGTTTTGAGATGCTGCTCCTTGACACTGCTTTATACCAAAGGAAACAAATGTTTCCTGCAGGCCACCTCTAAAGCATAAGGTGTGAACATGAAGGAGCTTTTGAGGCTTTTAAAGCAGAATGTTATTAAATGAAGCTCATGCAAAGAACTGTAAGCCTCATTCCTTGTGCCTCCTTTTATCTTCTGACACTTCAGAACCTTCAAAGCTTTAATCCACTACCTACTTTCACATCAAAAATCTATGAGTCTTTGATTCTATGCATATATTATATTGAAGAAACAATCTTCATGTGCTACTGGATATATGAAAGAACCCAGATTTGCCTTTTCAGAACAAAATAGGTCCCAGTTCTTGCAGGTTGTGGCATCCACATTGTTATAATTATGAGATCTGCTATAGGTTATTCAAAGTATAGTTCCAAAAGGAAGCGAAGGCTTTATTTCCAACATGAGAATACATTACCCAGAGCACGGCAGACTCCGGCAGAGCTGATACTGACAGTTTAATCTGCTTATGGAAACATTTTTGTAACTTTAACCTAGTGAATCCAATGACAACCATACACTCAGGCTTATTTTGAAGATGTTTATTTGTATGATATAGTACTTTACAGTAAAACAGTATGCTGTTACAATGGTTTATGTTCTACCATAAAAACAAAGTCCATTTGGGGAGAAGACGGAATCAGTTAAAGCAAAGGAATGTGGAAAACTCCAGTTGGTCACATAGTCTCGTTGGTTCGAAACATTTACACATTTTTGTTATTTATGATGTTGGATTCCAGGCTTTCAGCGCTCACTGGGATCTCACCTTCTAAGGGAGTAGGGGGGGCTCAGCAGGAAGCCTCAGACCAGACTGACTAACCTCTGGCCATTGGCAATGAGCAGAAAGAAAAGAATACTCCCACTGGTGACGAAAGCTTGGTTTTGTGTGAATAAAGCTAAATTTTTGGAAGAAAAGTGCACTCTGCTTGAGCTCAGTAAGAATAGCCCTTTTTTTCTCTGGTTTGTGCTGCCTAACAATAACCATCCTGGAGAAGTGACTGCCAAAGCCACAGCTCTTATATAGGAAACTGTGACCATCTGTGACGCAGCTGCCTGCAGTCGATACTCCAGTGTAACTGAATTGCTGCATTTATCATGGTGTGCTGACCTGGGCATTTAAACCCTCTTACTGCCTTCTTACTGTATGTGGTCTACAACGTCTCAGATCAGTCAGATTCCATTATCAGTCTCCCCTCTAACATTGGCACTGTGTCACCATCCTGAAACAGTGAGCCACTTTGTTTAGCATGATGTGATCCATACCCATTCGCAGCTGTCACCAGAAAACCACATGGAATTCCCCATGCTTTGGTGAATGTCACATGTGAGAAAGGAAAGTTTGGAGACTACTGTGTGGACCGGTTGTTGTGTCATTATAGGTTGCGGCTCTTTGGTCCAAAGTGCACAGGATGCGATTCGTATTTTTGTCAACCCGTGATCAGCAACCAGCCTAATTACACACTAATCAATCAAGTGTAATGAGACTGAGCGTTGCTGGGTGGGGCTGTGCTCCACGCCTAATCCACTGCATCTTTTCAAGGGTAATTCCACAACCACGCTTGTTTTATTTCACACAATAAATTTTGTTTTATGTTCCTGTATACTTCTTTCCCATTCAAATATTACATGACAGAGGTCATGTGTTTTGGGAAATTAAAGATTTTGATCAACTGTAGCATAGATTTGGTATGATGTTCTCATGCTATGAGAACCTTGGGTAAAGATGCCAGGATTCACTGGTAACAAGGTGTTCACACAGTAATTTTGGAGGCCACTGTGGAAAGAGTCGTTTTCTTGCAATTTGAAAGTTGTGGGCTAGATTCCAGCTACCTACTGCCACATATTGAATTACCACTAGGCAAGGCACTCAATGTTGTATGAATGTTTGCACGGCTGTGAGTATGATTGGGTGAATGTGGCTTTAGGGAACATGGCTTTAAGTGGTTGACATGACTACAATGGTGCTTTATAAATTCAGTTCATTTACCATTGCTTTTATTTGAAACAGAAAAGCAATGATTATTTGTATGAAATAGTAGAGCTGCATCAATCACCTAATACACTCAGGTTTATTTTGAATTTCATTTTCAAGTAAACTTTCATATTTCACAGAATGTAATACCTCCTGTCACTCTGCTCCAAAATATAACAGAACAAATAAAGCTGAAATAAGTTATTTCTACACAGCAACATTTTCTTTCTTCTAAGCAAAGGACAAGTGTAGCAGCCTTCTTTCTGCTGGTTATCTGGCAGTGTTTAGCAACAGGTGGGGGAAGGACAGCATTGCTTTAATCTATGGTCCAAACAGAAAACTCTGAGCACTCCAGCACATTTTCTGGGATCTCGAATGGTTTTAAACCATTGGAATGGCATAATGGAAAATTTTTTCTTTTTTTTTTTTTTTTTTTTTTTTTTTTTTTTTTTTAATCATAAGCTTCTAAACCTTTGATATAACTTGATACTTGTATAACTTGGCCTCACCCAGACAGGAATATACAATATACAGATGATGTTTTGTTACATCTTGTTGTAGTAAAGCTTTATTTCTGCATTTGGGAGCCCACAGTGAAGACATCCTTCTCCTGACAGTACTTCTAAAACTGTAAACCATATGTCCGTGAAATGGTTTCATCAGAGAATTACGGAAAGGTAGACAGTCTGAAAACAATGAAGTCATTTACCTCACAAAACATCCCAGATCTGGATAATAAAGATTTCCTCCATCGACTTGTCTTTCACTCCATTCCCACAACTCTCTGGGACAACCTCTGAAACATTTTTCCTTTCTTTCAGCTCTGCGATGCCGGTTGTGGTTCTTTCATGACATTTCAGTAATTAAAGCCAAATGGCACGTTCCGCGATTAGACTTGCAGCTGCTTGCATTTAATTCTATACAATCAAAGTGTCCCGTTGAGCTGTCACAGCTACCAAAGCTATTTGTCACAGTGGTGGTAAAAGAAACATTTATGACCAGCAAAGATAGAGCTCCTGTTGTTTTAAACAGTTCAGGCTTTTTTGTTTAGAAAGAAAGGTTGTTTCGAAAACCCAAGTAGCTGTTGAAAATTAAATCATTGCCATATAAACCATCTTTTACATCAATCTCCACAGTCCGAATTGTTTGTCAAAATTAAAATTAAAAGCAACGCTGTTGGGAACTTTTAGTAATCTGTGACCGATCTCATCCCTGTCAGATACAGAACACACATACAAGAGCTTAACATTTCCAGAGCTGACACGTGTGGAAAAAAATACTACCCAAGTGTTACCTGATATTCTGCACTCCTGTCATAGGTTCCTCCAGATGGGCTTGTTTTTCCAAAACCCTGTGACCTTTAGAGAGCAGCAATGGTGTTTGATCCAATGAACATCCCTGAAAAGTCTGAATACAAGCTTGTTTTGTTTTCAAATCTGTTTCCTTGTGTTTTGACTGTGTTGCAACTCCACCAGCTATGGAGTGATCTCATGCTTTCAGAAGTTATCCCTTGCAAAACACAACATATATTTTTAAAATATATTCAGCCTCCTTTGCACTGATACCCTAAATAAATTTCAATGCATCAGTTGTGTTCAGAAGTCAAGTTTAGGTTATAAAACAATATCTCAAGCTTTGATCATCTCACTCTTTAATCCATTATCTGAATTTGGAAGGAGTATGACTGGACTCCAAACAGGACTTGGCTGTCCACCTAAAATGACAAGCCGGGCACGGAGAGCATTAATCAGTGAAGCAGCCAAGAGGCACGTGGCAAATCTGGAGGAGATGCAGAGATCTACATCTCAGGTGAGAGAATTTGATGACAGGACAACCATTGGTGATATAATTCACAAATATGGCCTATGTGGTGGAGTGGCAAGAAAAAAGCCATTGAATACAAAACGAAATGTGCACATTACCCTGTACATGCTGTCCTCATGATGAAACATTGTTGGTGGCAGCATCATAGTATGGGAAAGTTTTTTATCCGGAAGCTGACCAGAGTCGATGGAGAGACAGATGAAGCAAAGACAGGGGTGGGGTTTCACATTCCAGTGGAATAATGACCCTAAGCATACAGCCAGAGGTACAATGAAATAGATTAGATCACAGCATATTTATGTATTAGAATGGCCTAGTCAAAGCCCAGACCCACACTTTTCATATTTCTTTTGAAAAAAGATAGTTAAAATCAGAATTTTTTTTCTTCAACCTCAAAATTAACCACTACTTTCTGTTGGTCTGTAAAATATAACTGCTCACAAAATTAAAGGGAACACTAAAATAACACATCCTAGAACTCAATTAAATATTCTCATTGAAAAACTTTAATATTAACACAGTGGAATTGATTGAGAAGAAAATAACAAAAATTATCAATGTAAGTCAAAATTATTACACCATGGAGATCTGGATTCATACTCAATATGAAAGTGGAAAATAACATGACAGGCTGATTCAACGTCAGTGAATATTCTTCAAGACAAGTGTTAATGAGACTCGGTAGTGCGTGTGCCTGTATAACCTCCCGACAACGCCTGGCCATGCTCCTGATGAGATGGCAGATATTCTCCTGAGGTATCTCTTCCCAGACCTGGATTAGAGCATCAGTTAGCACCTGAACAGTCTGTGGTGCGACGTGGCGTTGGTGGATTGACCGAAACATGATGTCCCAGATGTGCTCAATTGGATTCAGGTCTGGGGAACAGGCAGGCCAGTCTATAACATCAATGCCCTCATCATGCAGGAACTGCTGACACACTTCAGCCATATGAGGCCTAGCATTGTCATGCATAGGAAGGAACCCAGGGCCCACTGCGCCAGCATATGGTCTCACAATGGGTCTGAGGATCTCATCCCGGTACCTTATGGCAGTCAGGACACCTCTGGCTCACACATACAGGGCTGTGCAGCCATCCAAAGAAATGCCTCCCCACACCATGACTGACCCACCACTAAACCGGTCATGCTGGAGGATGTTGCAGGCAGCATAACGTTCTCACGGTGTCTCCAACCTCCGTCACATCTGTCACATGTGCTCAGTGTGAACCTGCTTTCATCCGTGAAGAGCACAGGGTGCCAATGACAAATTTGCCAATTTTGGCATTCCCTAACAAACGGCAACCGTCCTGCACGGTGTTGGCTGTAAGCACAGGCACTATATATGGACATCGGGCCCTCATACCACCCTCAAGGAGTCTGTTTCTGACAGTCTGAGTAGAAACATGCATATTAGTGGCCTTCTGGAGGTCATTTTGTAGGGCCCTGGCAGTAGACCTCCTGTTCCTCCTTGCACAAAGGATGAGGTAGCAGTCCTGCTGCTGGGTTGTAGCCCTCCTATGGCCCCCTCCATGTCTCCTGGTGTACTGGCCTATCTCCTGGTACCTATTCCATGCTCTGGACACTGTGCTGAGAGACACAGCAAATCTTCTTGCCACCGCTCGCATTGATGTTCCCTCTTGGATTAGCTGCACTACTTGAGCAACTTCAGTGGGCTGTAAAAAACACCTCATGATGCCTCTATGTGTGACAGCACTGACAAAATGAAAAAGTGACTAAAAGTTCAAGCAGAAAGGATGAGAACAGAGAAATGATCTGTGGTCACCACCTGCAGAATCACTCTTTTATAGGGGTTGTCTTGCTAATTGCCTCTCATTTCCACCTGTTGTATGTTGCATTTGCACAGCAGCAGGTGAAATTGATTCACAATAAGTGTTACTACCTAACTGGTGAACTTGATTCCACAAAGGTGGGACTGATTTGGAGTTACATTGTTTTGTTTCGGTGTTCCCTTTATTTTTTTGAGCAGTGTATAATTTGGTTTGAGGTATAAAATGACTAAATGTGAAGGGGGTACAAAAATGTTTTCACTGAACTGCATGTGAAGTCATCAGTGATGTTTCTGGTCTATAAAAGCACTTTGTTTTCTCTGCTAATTTTTCACCTTCAGAATCACATCTGCTCTGCGGTTGAGTAATAATGTAAGAATAGTTCTGTCTTTCCTAAAACGTCTTGACCTTGTTACAGCAGATCTGAGAAACAAAAAAAAAAAAAAAAAAAAAAAAAAAAAATCATGGCTCATAGGATAGAGAAGCACATCACTGAGGTCTGTCTGTCAGAATGAAATACATTTGTTTTCACAAAAAAAAGACTAATATAAAACTTTCCAGTCTCTTAAAACTGTCTTGTCTTTTCTTGACTGTGGGCACTTATATTCCACTGGGTGAAATGTTTCATTTCTTTGGATGCAAGTCTTGAAATTTTAATGCTGTTTGAGAAAGTTGTGCAAAAATGATCCCATTTTTGAAGGGCAATATTTGGAGTCATTATTTAAACATTTTCTGGAAATCAAATGCTCTGCAAATAATGCTGCTTCCGATATTCTCTTTCCACTGTTTGCATTCATAAAGACACTGACTGATAGCTCAGTCCTTCTAAGGGCCCCTGTGAAGAAACTCTTCCACTTCAGCACCAGGCCATGTCCTGTATCCTGGAGACAAGAGGCCTAAACACTTCAGCTTGAATTTAGTGCAACTGTTAAACTGTTCTGATGTTATTACGAGCCATTAAATGAAGAGTGGTATTGCCCTGTCGCCAGTGGAGCAAAAAGTCAATCCACATGATGGTGATTTCAGGAGATGCAGGGGCCTCTGTGCCCGGGCCAAGGGCTGACGGAGTCTCCAAGCAGGCGGACCTCACACGCTCCCACTCAAACTGGAACTCCTGATGACAGTAATGTTCACCAGGGCTACTTAACATGCAAGCACAGATCTCCACACTACTGGGAGGCTTGATCACACTTCCAACTCTAAGAGGACCAGTAGATAATCCCAGAATTTACAGAGCATGATGATTTGATTTAGCATCACATTAAGGGAACTCGCTCATACTTTACTTTACTGCCTGTATGAAGGCCTTACACAGCAACGGGCCAAGGGAATAAGAATTTTTCTTATTCTTCTTATTCTCATTTCCAATTTCAAGTTCAAACTTTGAAGTGATAATAATGTTTTCAAAAACAACCAAATCTGCTTTTCCACAAACACAAACATCAACAGCTCTGCAAAAGAACAAGCTAAAAATACAGATTTTCTCAAATTACTTGGGAAATATGACTTGGCAACAGATCAGTCACAGGGGTAAAATTAGATGGTTAAAATACAGAGAGAAAACTGAGATAATCACAAGAAGAGCTGGATCGAAGGCAGAACAGAAAAAGCCACCAGGGCAGATTCATTTACCACACTGCCACACATTTTTTTGGGTTTTACAACACACACACACACACACACACACACACACACACACACACACACACACACACACACACACACACACACACACACACAAACAGACATACACACAGGCAGCAGTCCTGTAAGGTGCAAAAAAAGAGAAGGGTTGCTTTCTGCTCCTAATTTACAGAAAATTAGAAGCTGAATTTGTTGCATTTTTATTTTAGCGCTGGAAGAACAATAAACAAAAGCATCCTCAGGATAAAGTGTAAAAGGAGCTTTGGTTTATTGTCATCATCAGCTGTTATTCTGTTTGTTTAACTGCTTTTGCTTTATGTTTGACTCTGCCTATCGAAGGAAAGATGCACACAAGTTATTGTTAACAAGTCCCAGTCAAATCTTGACTGAAATTAATATTCTCTCATCTGGTGCATGTCACACTTTGTAGCTAACCTTACAATGCTGCAGCTCTTAAGTTTGGAGCTGTTTTTAGACCGATTTAACAGAACAGATAAAAACTTCCATGAACTGTTATAAATTATTTGGAAAATAGATAAAGTAGAGTTCATGACCTCTGTACCCTCTTAAAAATCCCTGTTGTCACCAGTCTATTATAGGACACATTTCCACCTTGGGCATTTTACCTAACATGCACGCTTTTTGAGAGGAAGCTGAGGGCAAAACATACACAGTCCCTGGTGAAAGGCCTCTGCTGAGATTCAAATCCAGAACCTTTTTATTGTGAGGCAACAGTACTAACACATTTTTTTACCCTGGAGCCCCTATGCATTACTATTATTAAAATATTAATAAAAAGTTGTTCACACCTGAATATCTTAACAAATCAAACAGGAACTGCATTTATTTTGAAGAACCATGTAATTGTAACAACATACTTAAGCCCTTTATAATTTGGCATTTAAAACTTTTGTTCCATCCATGAGGGTAACCCAGACATCCCTCTCCCAGTCACACACTCAAGCTCATTCTGGGGATCTCAAGGTGACCCTCCAGCGAGTTCTGGGTCTTCCTCAGGGTCTCCTCCCAGTGGGACCTACAAGGAACTAAGACTACAAACAACCAGGATGTTTTACTGAAAAGCAGACTTGGGCTAGGCCATTTATTAAACTTATCTAAATAAAGCAAGAGTGAGCCACATCCTGTTCTTGTTGCTGAAAATACAGAAATAAAAAAAAATGTAAACACATTTAACTTGATATATTTAGGACATTGTATTTAAAAAAAAATTAACCTGGAAAACCTGTAAGACACTATTCATGTTTCAGAAATCAGACTATTTTGCTTGTTTCATAAAAATGTTGTGTTTAGTTTATTGTTAAGCAGGTAAAAATAAAAAAATGAATACTTTTGATCTTATTTAAAAATAATAATACTCAAAATTCTCAAAAGGTTTGGCTGCTCTACGCTGTTCAAACACAACTGACTGACTTTATGATTTCAATAAAGTTTCCAGTCTGTAATGTAGATTTACACCAAGATAGGAAGTAAAATCTCATAAACTGGTCTCATCTCATGGTTCATTTGACCAACAGCAAACCAGGTTTCTCAATTGAAGCATCAGAGTTGTTAAACCTGAGTGATCTTATCAGCTTTCCCCATCATCCCCTACTGTCAGACTCACAGAGGGATAAGATCTTCAGTCCTTCTTCCCCTCCCCTCTGAAACATCTCTTCTCCCTGTGGGGATAAAAAGGTATGGGAAAAGAGCTGCAAGTGAGATGGGTGCTTCTGTGTATTGTATCACATCTGTCCACACGATGGACAGTTTTGTTTGATTTTGACTTTATCTGCCTACAAATGAAGTCTGGATTTTATATTCTGTGAGCTTTACACAGCAGCAGAAACAGAGGCAGCAACACCAGACTAAATTCTGAACTCAGCAATCTTTTAGCTACGGTTTCTAGTTGGAGAATAAATGAATCCTCATGTTTCTTCTTAAAAAGAGCATTTTGATTCATACTTTGTCTGCAGCTTAAGGTTAATGACATTTGCTTCAAAGTGACATTTTAGCTACAGCTTCTACTTGGCTTTAAGGGTAATGTCTTGGTCCAACCTAATATAACATCAGTAAAACTGTGATACCTTTTGAATTAGTGGCCTTTTAAGATTAGTGAATAAATGTGCGTAATGTGGAAGATCATAACCAGATATTTGCAAAATGAAATAAATTCCCATCAGGCCTAACCTTCAATCGTGTTAGATTTAAACATGGTAATAGGAAAAATATTAGCAGGGTTGGACTTCAGGATATTTGCAACAGAATTTGTTAAAATTTCTTGACATCTCATGACTAAAATGACAACCTATATGTTGTGTACGTCTATCTTGTCCTCCAGGTGAATGGGTGGGGTAAATGGATGCTGTATCTTGACAGTCAAAATTGTTGACTTCACTAATGGTATCGCTTCCTTAGAAACAAGGTGACAGGCTTAGCTTCTGGTAACAAGGACTTCAGCAAACATTGGTATGAGTGACACAGAGTGGTCATTATTACAGACAAGGCATATGGACATATGGTGGTAGATGGGAGGTAATAGAAAAGCAGTTCAATAACAACTGACAAGCTTGTCTTTTGGCTTGGCAATGATGAAAGATCCCCTATCTGACACTGGTTGACATGCTGTCAGTCTTGACACAGTTATGTTTGGGAACCATAATACACATTTTGCATTGTTAGATTTACCTGGTTTAGGACTAAAGATTTCACTGCCAGAGATGTAGCCACCATTAGGTTGCTCCTGCAAAGAAAGCTTGGCAATCAAAACCAACATTTTGTTCTTTTCAGTAAAATCCCCATAGTGCTTTTTGGTGAACTGATGTTCTCTGAAGGACGACATACTTTGTATGACATAAGTCCATATACTTTATCTCCGAGATGAGTCATTCACAATACGTGATATGTGTAATTACAAAACCATAATTCACACCTCTTGTCAACTCTACTATCCGCTCTACAGCAAACCCTGTGTCATGTGAATTTAATCCTCTGTAACCATCTTCTAAGGTTTGTTGGCGTCTCTGAAGATCTCTGCATCCACTCCAGATTTTTGTGACCATGTTGGCTATGTAAGCTCACAGCAGAAATTATACAATCAGTCAAGGGGTGGCACCAAAAACACCACAGATAGAGGAAAAGATTAGTCAAATTATGAGCTGAAGAAGAAAAACAACCACTTATCTTGATTTTAACATGTAGTGATGACAGATCAGCTGTTTTTCCAGAGTGGATAATTCATCTCTAAGTGAAAACAAGCACAAAAAGCTGAATTAATTTTCTGATAAAAGTTCATTTTTTTCTTTCTTTACAGCCATTTTCTTCTTCTCTTCTGTGTAGTCAATGTATAAACCTGCAAATTATTGCCCCCTGTGGGGCTTTAGTGAAAACGGTTTAACACAGGCTCTTTCAGTCAGCAGACTGGGAATCGAAATTAAAAATTTTAACGATTCCGGAAGAATCAAAACGTTATTCTTGGTTCCAATTGATTCTTGAGACTTGATGCCCAACCCTGCCATTCTCACAGTTCCAACTTGTTGTGATGTAGACATCGACCAAGCTAAACAACAGAGGTGGAAAGAGTACTGAAAATTTGTACTCAAATACAAGTACTGTTACATTGCTTAAATTGTACTCAATTACAAGTGAAAGTACTTGTGTTAAAAAATACTTGAGTAAAAGTACAAAGTACTCTTCTCAAAAACTACTCAGAGTATTAATTACTTTTTAACCAAAATAAAACGATGTTTTATTACTTTGTCAATAGCAGGTATTCTGTTCGATTTACATGTATGAAATATCGATGTTCAAAGCATTATTCTCAGACAAACAAAAAAGTATAGTATAATGCACGTGTCAAACTGAAGGCCCCGGGACAAATCCGGCCCAACATAATTTTTTTATGTGGCTCTCCAGACAGGCAACCTCAAGATAACATTACTTAAATAATACTTAAATAATATTTTATGAATCAAATCAAAGCAGTTTTCATCTGTATAATGCCAAATTACCTCAACGTGAAAAGATGTTCAATATTATTTAACTATAAAAAATACTCATCGAGTGCAGAGATAGCTATTTATTCATATGTAAATGGTTAGTTAATGGGTTTTATCATTACATTCTGCCACAACTGGCCCTTTGAGGACATTCATATTTGTGATATGGTCCAAAATGAAAATGAGTTTGACACCCCTGGTATAAAGTATACAATAAAGTATAGAAAAGAAAGCAAAGCACAGAAAAATTACACTAAGGCCAACTTTTTGAAAACAACAAAGCAGGAATTTTGTTTAAAAGAATGGCAAAAATGTTTTTTGAACTGGTATACATTTTTTAAAGTTTTTTTGTGCAAAATTTGTAACAATATTGCTCATATTTCAGCTTGTCAGAAGAGATGAAAAGTGCATAACGTTTTGCATTCACAGTAAATAGGCTTCGTCTATTTCCTGGGCTTTTTCTGCAAGCTACAGTTACTTGCTTACAATAGAGTATTAGGCCAGAGTAAGTTTTTTGTTGTTGTTGTTATTTGTCTTCAATACAAAAATAAAGTTGTAATTTTATGAGAACTCTATGTCAAACTGTGTTAAAAAGAGAATGAGCATCTTGGAAAGTTATAGTTGGTATCGGTTTTACAAAAAAGGAAACACTTCATCATTCAACACATCAGAATCAGATTATCAGCTGCAGGACTTTGAAATGATTGTTTAAACAACTGAATCCATTTCAAAGAAAGAACCACAATCTTGTTGAGCTGTTCACATCAGGTCTTGATAACTCTATCAAAGCTTCTTTTTTTTTTTTTTTTTTTTTTTTAATCAAAATTACTTTTTCTTTTAATTTTACAACTTTCTTCCAGCAATATTGCAGCTATATTCTCCCAACAGTATAACTATTCTTGTAATATGACTTTGTTCTCATAATATTATGATTTTATTCTTGTATTTTTTTAAAAATATATCTTAGTCTGACTCTAATACTTCATCATATTTGTTTTACTAACTTCTGCTTCCATTTTTCTTTTCACTGTCACAAACTTTTCATCTGTCCTCTATGGAGGTAGATATGTTTCAAAACATCCGCACTTGGATCCTCCTCCTCTGTTTATACCAGTATCTGAGTCGGTTACTTCTTTACTGGTAAGCAGCTTGTTGATTAACATGAACACTGCTGGCACCTAGTGACCGGAGGCTTGTTTATCAGTCAGGCATGAATAAAGGCAATAATACAGTCCAGTTTCTTGCTAATATTATTTCAAATCGTGGGCGTACTCAGTAGCGATCTCTAATTTTAAGTAGATTACATGATCTAAATTGTACTTAGGTATGAGTAAAATTACACACTTGAAAGAAATACTCAACAAATCCACTTAATTATAGTAACGCCAGTATTTGTAATTCATTACTTCAACCCCCAGTAAGCAGTAGGAAAATTCAACTGCAGTAACCACTGTTCAACCCAAGGACAGCAGCACTTAGATGGTTTCAGGCAAAATATTGCAGAGTTAAACAAAAATGTCACAAATGACATAATTCACACAGAAACATAAAGATAGCACTCGGAAGGACCAATTTTAATGATTTATTTGCAAAAAAATTGATTTGGTGTTTAGTTACTCCTTAAAGAAGGTTATATCTTTGCTGCTATACTGTGGAACCATGACAGATGCATTACATTTTTGTAATGAGGGAGTAACCTTTTTCAAAATAACAATACACAACTGCTGCTTTAACTACATATGAGGTTGTCATCAACATGTTGCAACCCACTTAGATGTCTTATAAGTTTGCAGAACAAAAATCATAAATGTACATTCAAGTTTTAACCTGCAAATTGTCACATTAAGCTTGGGCTATCTGGTGCAATAAGCTCAGATGTCACTGTAGAAACAGATATTAGCAGTATTAATCACACTTAAATTGATTACCTTAAATGGAAGTGTCCAAGAGTAATATTTTATGTGCTTTATTGCTCGTTAACATTTTTGTAATGAAGTCCTTCATCTATATTCAGAGCTCTGCAGCTTACTTAGCTTCTTGCTGCTCTGTTCTTTCCGACATAGAAAGGGGCCACCTTGCATGGAGAACTGTCCAGAACAAGAGCTGACCTGTAGTGCGCTGATGTGGTGAAGGGAAGTGACCCAGCCTCCCACTGGCATGACTCCCTTGCTAGTCACCCATGGATATACCCCTAATTGTATTCAATGAAGACAAACGAGTGTTAATTGGGAGGATAACGATGGTCGCGGCCAACTATTCACAGCAGAAACCGCCTTCAAAAGGGGGGGAGACCTCCTACCAACCACAGGCCTGTTCTTCCCAGCAGGATGGGGAGGAAGGGGGGAGGCAGTGAAGGCTGTGGTGAGGAGTCTGAAAGGAGGGAGAAGAGGGGAGGGTTTTACAGTTTGTTGTGCTTCTTTTCTTTGGAAGGAAGCAATAAAGCACTAAAAAGCATGGTGAAAAAGGGATAGTATATAGGTCCCCAGTGTTGTGACTGCCCCCTCCATGCTTATGTAAAAGAATTGCAGGGGGGTTTGCTGGGGTGCGGTTGTGTGAAAGATCATAACTGCTGACAACCAGGCCTGCATGGGTTTATATGAACTGAAGAAGTGTTTGACTTACTTGAAGCAAAGATGAAAATTATAACACAGCTCTTTACCATTACAAAGTACTTCTTTCATTATATTAATGTGAAGCAGCCAGATTAAATATTAGCCCAATTAAACAAGCTTGTGATATCAGTATGAACACACAAACCAAAACAGCAAAGCTTTACTAAGAAAAGTCAGTTTTCATTTTCAGCAGTGTATGAATTACCCTGTAGACAAACAATATTGTATATGAAGAGAGCTGCAGGATCCAGATATTCATCTTTTTATTGCAGTCCAGCAGAAGTCTCTCAATATTTAAAAAGTATGAAAGTGAATGCTTTTACACCAGCTAGGCCTTCTTACATTTCTTATTGCTTTGCTATAAATTCTTCATGAGATAATACGATCACAAAGTGTTTGGAAATAAACAGCTCCAAGTGGGTTTGCTGAATCATGTGGAAACCTTTGAGGCATGATACCCCTGAGTAAAACTGAAAGATGCAACCCAAGTAAAGATTTAATGGTAAAGTTTCAGAGATTAAAAAAAATGGGTTAATACTTATTTGTACTTTCAAATAAATTCACTCAGAAACTTTCTTTTAAAACTCAAAATATTTTTGAAACCTTTCTTTTATCCTTTTGTCCTTTACTAAGTAACTGGTGACATGTACATGTTTACCATCTTAATTGCACATTTTCTTCTTTTAAATGTATTCCTAAGTCAGCATTAAAGTGATTAAAGCTAAGCTACATGCCACCTAACATCAGTAGGCTTTTTATAGCAATTCAAATCCAGTACCAAGCAAACGTAGTTGGCTCATTTGACTCCTAAATACAAAATATTTCTGACTTCTATCACATGTATAAAATACACACAGATGTAGTAAGACAGAGACAGGAAGAAAGGGCTCTCAGATGTGACATCATAGAGTATAGTTGTCTCTGCAACTCATCTGTTCTTAGTGCCATCAGTTTGCTGCTCTCATACGCTAATTCGGAGCTTGTTGCCCTAAGAGTTTCAGAACAGTGGCCTCTCTTTCCACCAGGAAAACTACACTTATTTTTCATTTTTATGCGTTACGATGATGGAGAAAGGGATGACCAGCATTTCGGAGGCACCCAGCTGACTTATTGAGGACTTACTCACAGGTAAGAATTTTTGTTTTTGACTAGCTTCAGAGCAATATCTATGAACCCATCTGCATATAGACTATAATCTGGCAGCTGGCATCTTTGTTAGGTTTGGATTTTACCTCAAAATATGAAAAATCTACAAAAAAATATATTTTAATCATATTTATTGGTATATTCCACTTTTCAAATGCTCCTGTTTTGTAACATCTGATGACTTTTCTGCCCCTTTGGAAGTCTTGACCCAAGTATTTGTGTGGTCTTGTTTTGAAAAGTCAGGGAAAACAAAGGTGACAGACAGAGGAGACAAGGGGTTGCCAAACAGTCCACCTATCTGGTAAGTACTGAACGCTATTTGGAACAAAATGTGTCACAATATGTCGTACAAAACATGGAGCACCTGTGGTGTTGGCAGCAGCAGTGTTTACCAATGTTTATCGAGCTGCCCCATTATGTTGTTAACATTATTTTCTTCATTAGAAAAAGCCAACATGAACACAGGTCACTCTGGTGTTACACTAGACAACGTCTAGGGACGAATGAACACTATGGACATCTGAGATTTAATTCTTTGAGGATGTGTTTAAATGAAATCAGAAACTACTTAAAGCACTTCACAATCCCTTTCAAAACACCACCGTTTAAACTATATTATTTATGGTACACTTTTCAGCCAACATTCCTGATTTTTTTGTAATCCAACAACAAACAAAGAAATATGTGACTGTAAGAAGCATTATGGGTTTTGATCCACATAATAATACTGTATAAGAACAGCATAGAAACAAACATTTGTAAATAAACAACCAGAAACCAGACTGCAAATACTTTATGACAATGTAAATAATATGCTAATGGACATTTGACCTCATCGGCCAAGACTGTCATTATTTTAAAAGATGTTATCTTAGAAAGAACTGATAAACAGATGTGTTTAATTATTTACATGCTTTTTAAAGTAATAAAATGCAATTAATTGCTTTTTTTATAAAATACCAATATCTGACACAATAATCAGTGTTTTTCAATTTAAATATATTTAAGTGGATTGCAGAATCAATAACTAATCATTTATGATCAGTACCATGATGCTCTGCAGCAATTTTTACATTGATTTAGTGGAAACTGGAATTTTTTTTGCCTTGCTTTCATGCTGTGGTTCATCCAACCATGAAGATCCAGATGTAGTTAAAAGATAAAAGATGTTGCTTTTATTAGTTCTTTGGAAATCCAGAAAGAAATAGTTGCTTTGATTTCAATGATCTATATAAAATAAAATGTGTATACCAGAATTACAAACTATCAGAAACTGTCAAAAGCGTTCTTGGCTTCTTTGTCAAAGCTGAAGTCAACTTTAGAGTGCAGTTAACAACTCTGGCCATTAAGATCATCTCCTGTCAGTCGGCTCTATAAAAACAAGTTATCTTTTTTTTCCTCTCTCCTCCGGGAACACAGAAGCACTTAATCACCCTCAGCATGACCCTGGACAGTGGCATGAGTTCAAAGCTGCACACAACCTCTGCATCACCCAGAAGAATCTGTCCAATCACCTCTGCATCCCACTGCTTCCCTCACTGGCATCTGTCCTCTTTCCATATATCACAGGTGAGCTCTGGCCATAAAAGGGATTACTCTGCGGGGGAACCGTGCATCCATTTCCACCATTAAACCGGATTCAGGTGTGGCTTCTCCTGCTCTCCATAGGCATCCAGTGAGTAATGGATACCCTTGTGCCTCTTGCTGCCCTTTCTTATCTACTATGGAGCCTGGAGACACTCACTGATTCACACAGACAGGCACACACTCACCCTCTAAAATAGAACCAGTCACTTTCAGTTCTAGTCTGGATGCTTTTATACCAGAGGAGTGTGTTCAAAAGAGGAATTTTGGATCATGACCCATTGCGTGACTGATTGGCCTTTGGACTGTATCACGTCCTTCATCCCCTGTTCTCCTGGGACTCATAGACGCTTAATGTGCTCTCCAGTATTCTGCCATAGGGAGTTTGTGTTCTATCATTCTTTTATTTCACCTAACTCTTTCAGGCCCAGATCAGACTAGATTCCATCTTTTGAACAAGAAGGGGGGTTTGACTTTGCTATCAGCAGCACTGTGTAGAGCTGCTCTGAACTCTGCAAACATGTTGCAAAGCCATTAATGCTTCACTGCTCTCACAGTGCTAAAAGCCCATGTCACAGAGCAAGGTCTATACACAGGAAGGATTTTTGCGGCTGGGAGGACAAGTCACCAAACACACCTTTGTGGTGGATGTAGTTCTCTCAGATCCGAGGGAATATGGGACAGAACAGAGCCAAAAAGGAGACAACAGGACATCAGTTTTTAACTTTCATGAAGAAAACAGCAAATTATTGAGTCAAAAGAAGATCAAGACTGTTTTCACAACAAAACAAATCATTAGAACAGGGCTCTAAACACTTTGTACTTAACAAGACATTACAGTTTCATTCACCTTCTTCAGAGAATGACTTTAAAAGGAACCATACTCCATTTTATTTCTCCCAAAATCTCAACTATGGGAACAATTCATCAGCATCAATAACTGCACCTCCTCCACTGCTCTTCTATCACAAGGTATTCCCCAGGGTTCGGTACTTGGTCCTCTACTCTTCATCCTGTACATGCTCCCCCTTGCTTCCATCATCCATAGCCATAGTCTCTACTTCCACTGCTATGCTGACAATGTTCAACTCTACATCTCCACCAAATGCATCACAACTGCAACTCTCTCCACCCTGACTAGCTGCCTCACTGAGATAAAATCATGGATGCACTCAAACTTCCTCAAACCCAACTGTGACAAGTCAGACATCATCATCATTGGTCCCAAATCCCTTACCAAAACCACCAACAACTTCAGTCTCACCATTGACAACACCACTTTGTCTCCTTCTACTCAGATCCGCAAACTTGGAGTTCTCTTCATCAGCAGCCTCTCATTTGAACACCAACTTAACCAAGAACTGCCTTTTTTCATCTAAAAAATATTGCTCATTGCTCACTCCCCATCTTTTCTATTGAAATTCTTATCCATGCCTTCATTACCTCCAGATTCGATTATTGTATCAGTATGGTTCATCATCCAAACTCCTCAATAAACTCCAGCACATACAAAACTCTGCTGCTCACCTGCTCACTCACACCTGTTCCTGTGACCACATCACCCCAGTTCTCCACAAGCTCTGTTGACACCCTGTCCCTCAGCACATCCATTTCAAAGTTCTCCTTCTTACCCACAAAGCCCTCCATAACCAAGCCCCATGCTACCTCACCAACCTGCTCTACCTTCACACTCCTTCCTGCAGCCTCCACTCCTGTGATGCCAACCTCCTGTCTTCACCACTCAGAACCAAGCACCAAACCTGGGGTGACAGGGCCTTGTCCATAGCTGCTCCCCAACTGTCTCCCCAAAGACGTCTCAACTCACCTTTTCATGCATAATTAATGTCCTGTTTTATGCTTATCATGTGCTTTTTATTGTCCAGTGCTATGTATTTAAGTGTGTTTTTTCTTCTTTTATTTTGTTTGATGTACTTAGGTGTTCTTTTTGTAATTTTGCTTGACTCCTGTAAAGTGTCTTGGAGTTTTTAGAAAAGTGCTATATAAATAAAATGTATTATTATTATTATTATTATTATTATTATTATTATTATTATTATTATGGCTACGTTCATACAGCAGCCCAGTGCAACTCAAATCAGATTGCTTTGCCCATATGCAACCCAAAGTCTGAATGGCCCAATTCCGATCCCCCCCCCACCCCTCAAAAAAACATCTGATTCATGGCACTTTCATATGCGGTACTAAATCAGACATACATCCGATAGTTTTCTACGCTACTGCAGTCTGAACGATCATGTTGGATTTCATCAGACTTTAAAATCATCAGAGTAGAGTGTTCTGTTGAGAGAGTCTGAAAGAGAGGAGCCGACAGATTAAGTCAAAGGTGTTCCTCGGTATTCTGAAATTATGAAAGAAGTCTGTGTCAGTGAAGCGCATCACATCATAATTCCCCCACTTCTGGTTCGGACTACACATCCAAAAAGACTTCTCTACAGAAGTATCAGTCAATGGACCACAAAAGGACATTGCTAGTAGCTGTGCTTTCTTTTTTCTAAGCTTCCTTTGTCTTGTTATGATCTTTTGACAATAATGTTTGCTCCCATTGCTCAACAACTTTAAAATCAAGCCATAGACGATGGCATCCATTATTACTTCCTTAAACAGTGCGCTGCGATGTCTACATTCTTCTGCTGTGTCTGTGGGTTGCTTTGAGGTTGTAAATCATTCACACAGAAGTCTGATGGCAGTCAAATATAATTAGTAGTGTAAACGGCAACAAAAAAAATCAGATTTCACCAAAAAATTGAAATTAAACATCAAGACCTATTGTGTGGACATAGCCTATGATGCCACTAGTTTAATGTCTTACCCCAAAATCACTTAGTAACAATATTAGCACCAATCAGGAAGGTGCTAACCAAAATGAATTTGTTTACCACACTGTTTATTTTTAGATAAAAAAAAATTTGCTACATCACTGATTATCTGCAGACATTAATTTAGAACCTGTCTTGACTTCTTGGATTCTCTTTGACAACTAGAGAGTCCAACAAGTCTGGAAAACCCAAGCATGTTACACATTAGCTACATAGATTACAGCTAAAGCATATGTATTGATGTCACTGGCACCTGATTTAAGTAGGTCTCAAAAACAACAGCTTGAGGCTTGACTCCAGGTCTCAGACTCGAGTCCCATGATCTATTTTATCTCATGTCAGGGGTGAATGGAATGGCCAGTTGAGCAAAGAGATGACCAGACACCTATGATTGAAAAGAAAATAAAGCACCTACAGTTTTATTTGTTCAATAATTATAAATTTACATGTTAAGCTATTTCTACTCTTTCGTTCAACAATTATGCATACATTATTCAAAGTAATTTACATGCAAATATTGTTTTCTAACAATATTTGCATGTAGAATTAAGTGTCCAAGAAAAGATAACTCCAGTCGAATTCATAACTTGCAACAAAGCAGTGTCAGTGGCAGACTAGTTGGCATACATCTGATAAGAGAACGTTTATTTCAGTCATTAGAGACTTGACTTGGGGTGTGATGAAGGAGTGGTGATCTGTCCAGGTGTTCTATCTCTCACATGTTAACTGCAGGGGTGGTTTCTAATTAAGACATAACCTTGATCATAAAAAATAGTTGCAGAAAATACATGGAGATGAACAGAAGGGAATAGAATTTCAAGTCAATAAATATTTTAGATCATTAACTGGAAAAGATCATCTTTAAAAAAAAATTCAGGAGTCCTGGAGTCCTTTTTGTCAATATGTCCTGTTCATGCTTAAATCAAAATATTTGGTGCTCACTTACTCAAAATGAGAGCATAGCTTTCACACAATGAGCAGAAGTAATACAAAATTCAGCAATAGGTAAAAGAAAACAACACCTAATAGCACCCATGGAAGCCTGCCTGTTAACATATAATCTGCAACATGATGTCATGTCTGTAAGACTCTACATGACTGCGAGCCATTAAGGAAAAACCTGCTGTGTTATTTTGCCAGGATTCCATAAAGAGTGTTTAAGTCCAAAAGTCCCCTCAAAGAAATTTTGTGGCACTCGATCCCACACTATAGCTTTGTAGGATGGGGAACTGTTAGGGCAGAGTACAGGTCTACGATGAAGTGGAACAAAACTCTCCTCCAGATGAGCACTGCCAGGTTCTTATGATGGACGTGAAACTCTCCAGAAGTGTTAAATTACTCCTGCACAAAGCTTAATCTGTAGCACTATCGTCAGTAGTTTGGTTACATTATGCTTGAATAAAAGCGTTTTCTCTGACAGGCAGCTGTTTCTCCTGCTTAACTCTTCTGTACCATTACCAACTAGGCACCATAATGGTTCTCCTTTTGTTAACTGAGCACAGAATCTTTATGACTAAGGTAACTCCACAGATCCCCCATCAGACAGCTTCTATCCTTCATCAAAGACTTCCAGCAGACCTATAAGCCTTGTTTGAACAGCACAAGGGGGAAGCTGAGGGAAGATATTCCCTATTAAAGCATTTTTGAACACCTGAAACACCAGGCTGCTCACAGTAATGGGAAATTCCCATCTTGTCAGAGAGGTATGGCGATGTATCCTGAGGGTCCAGGGAAAACCTCATACTATGTAATTATGGGAGTGGAATATATCGTTCAGTGTACCACTCAGACCCCACACACTGTATCAATGTCACCACACAGATGAGAAAATCAGACATGTTTTTTAAATGACAAATGAGGGAAGAAATTGAAAAATAGCCTCTTTTTTTAGAGAGGTGACTCACATTGAATGCTACATCTATTGAAGCTGTGCCTACTTTAGCTATTGAAGAAGAAGCAACAATACGACAATACAGACACTAAAGAAAAAATATACTCTTATTTTTTGCTTCAGTGGTAAAATTTCATTGCAGCATCAGTTGTAGACGAACAAAATGAGAGGGCAGCCACTTTACTTTGGGTGTTTTAAGACTTTTTCATGTACCTTTGTCGGATTTTGTCTATTTTTAATTTTGTTACCCTGTTAAAGTATAATGATTGAATGTAAAACTTCACATGATGCCTTCAATAAATGCTCCAAAACAGGGTATATGCTAAACTAAATGAACAAAAATCAGAAAAACTCTTCTGGATTAAAAGCAAGTTGACATGGCAACACTAACATGTGTTCAGCTGATTTTTTTTTTCCTCTTACCTCTTCGGGATGTCTCATTCCACCACAGATATTCACTGGCTTTAGATGATAGATGAGCCTCTGTGGTAACAATCATCTGTGAAGTTTATTTTCAAAAACAGTGTTCAACAAACTTTTACTCCTATGATGACACACTGTTTGATGAGTTGCTTTTAATAATTTGGTGGGTGTTGTACAATAGCTCCGCTGCAGTCTAAAATTATTTTATGTGTATTGCATGCTTCTTGCAATAATGGCTTTATTATTGCACTGCGCTGAACACTGCGCTGAACAGCATTAAAATCCCAAGACCAACTCAAAAGAAAAAAAATATTTTCATCTTGTTTGAACAAAACTGTGCTGTTGATTTAGCTGTATATTATTTTCTAAAGAATTGTATTACATGCTATTCCCATTGTATTTTAGTTATGATCCCTATTTAGTTGATTTGACCAAAGCAACTACATCTCCTCCAGTTAGTTACTATTTATTTGAAATCACATATTAGAATTTCCATTCAGCAGACTATGAGCAGAATAGAACAAATTGCTTCAAAGTACAATTCTCAAACAAAAAAAATTATACTTGCAAAAAATTGTTGTCCCCAACTACAAAAATGAGAAGTGATTAAATGACCAGCGTCCATTTGTGTAGGTCTTGTCATACCCAATAAGCACTTAACAGCATTAATTAGACCATGTCAGGCATTGGAAAGCACACAAATATAAAACCAGTCAGCCTTCTGTACATCCACAATTTGGTCTCCACTTCTAACGTGTTGCTGGCAAGCAGAAGTCTTTCACTACTGAGCAAATAAAAGTAGGGGAAATTGATTAGCCCCTGGGTTTCAATATTATCAGTCCTTCATTGCTTTGGTGTGGAGTGCATTAGATAGATCTTTTTCTACAAATGTCAGCATAAATTCTAGTCTTCCATGTATTTTAGTGGCTGAAAAACAGAGCTGTCTAAAATGCACCACCTAATAGTAAAAGGCGTTTCAGCATAGCATAATAAAAAGCAATAATTCTTCATACTGTCCTAATTTAATGTTGTCAAAAATTTCTAAAAGTATCCAGTACAGAAGAACAGGCCCAAGTTTTAACCGTATCAAAGTCTGATATTACACAGAATGGTAATAGAAAAGGTGCAACAAGCAATAGTTTGGTATTGCCTTTGACTTCAAGAAAACATAGAAGTTTAGTTAGCGACAACAGAAGTCATGTTTGTGTATCTTGTGACGACTTTGAGCCAGAAAGCTGGGATGCAGGTCACCTCATGACATGTATGAGAGGTGACTGACTGACAGATGCTTACGGCTGGACCTTGTGCAAACATGCATATTGAAGACAGTGTCAGTCAACACCACAGATTAGTACTGAGGCTATTAGTCAAGTCAGACATCCTTCATCTCTCCTTCAGCAGAACTTTAACACAACAGAACTTTAATTGACGAGTCGACAAAGCGAAATGACCCACAGCAGCTGAGAGCAACTACAATTTTAGCCATACACAGACTAAGCTTAGTCATATGTCATAAGCCAAACATTTTTAAAACAGCTTGCTAAAGAGCTGGTTAATTAACTAATTTCAGTTTTAATAGATGTCTTATAACTATGTAACCTCATAAACGAAAGATGTTAAACTCCAGTCCTCAAGGGCCAGTGTCTCTGGTTCAATACATCTGAGTCACATCATTAGCACATCAGCTGAATACTGTGGAACATGACTGCATGCTGAGGAGATAATTCACCCACTTGATTTAGGTGAGTTAGACTAGGAACACTAGGAACAGAGTTACAGGACACTAGCTTGCAACGACTGGAGTCTGCTGTGAAAACTAAGAATGGTAGATACTAGATTTAGTATGTTACATGCAGGAAGGATTGACAAAGTGTGAAAGTATAAGTTAAAACTAACAAGTTTCTCGTTATAACGAGGAACTTTCTCCTTTTAATGAAATATAAAACTTGTTATAACAAGATTTATATCTCATTGAAACCAAAATATGTTCTCGTTTAAAGGAGAAAAGTCGTAACAGTAAAAAGGCAACACATCATGTTTAAGTTTCGTCTGGAGGAAACAAAGGGAGAAGATGAAGAGTCAGGGGGAGTCCCTTCATGGCTTTTTAAGAAGTTGCAATCTGTCAGAGGAATATTTTTTTTATATCTTGTTAAAGCGAGAAATGTTCTCGTTTTAATGAGTTTTGTATTTATAACAACAAAGTTTCTCATTATAACAAGATACTGCTCCTGAATTTATTTCTTAAATCTGGCAGTTAAATGCTTCTGTAAAGCATAACCAAGGCTGTTTCCAAAAGCATTTTTTTCTCATCTTCCAATGGTTACTTATTTTATTTTGGGTACTTTAGAATAACTGAATCACTTTATCAGAGCATGTTAAACATAGTTTAACATCAGTAACTCAACATTGCTCTCTCCTGGTCAGGCATGAGGACCATTGCTGCATAAGTGAATCCAGCTAGTCCTGGCCAGTGAAAAAGTGGTCTTGCTAACAACAACCATAGCGCAGCTAAAATTAATTTCCTGGGTTTTAATTCTACATCTTCAAAAAAATATTTTGGACTTTTTCAAGCTAGATTTCACTTTATTGAATGGTTTGATTTGTTTGCTTTGTTTTTATGGTATTTCTCTAAAAGTGTTTGTTTTTCCTTTCAACTAATAAAAATGTACAATCAGCTGTTTAAGGATGAGCTCCATTGTATGTGTTTTAATAACAAGTTGCAACAAGTTATTTACACTGACACTAATATCTAAGGTGAATTATCTGCATGGCTGCAGATTGGTTTGTTTCCTGGTTCTAATTCTCTGGTTATAACAACTGAAAGAAAAAATATATATAAATGGTAGATGGCAGAAGAGGTGCTCCATATTTATATAGAGCTCTTTAGACCATATCGTAGTTCTGATGTCTATATCTGTCAACCATTCCTCTCTCTGCACAACTGATGTTTTTTGTCATCAGTTTTTACTTTTTACAAAGGAAAAATTGTTTCACATCGTTGGAATTCATGTGTTTCAGTATGCTAATATGATAAATGGACTGAATTTATGTAGCAAGGTAAGTTAGTCAAGGCATAAGGTGGCAAGTAGCTTCCTTATGCCATCAACATGTTGTAATACGGAGAGAGGAATGGAGCTCACAATTTTTGGATTTCCGCCTTTGCCAATTTTTTTTCTTTTTTTTAACTTTTTTTTCTTTTTTACTTTTTTAAAGGACCAGCACCCTTTGAGTTTTTTGCCCTATTCCTGACATGAAACCAAATACCTCAGCTAACACAGTGATTGGAAGGAAACTGATTTAATCTCTTAGCCCACCTTGCTCACCCTGACACTGCCATGACTACATGCAATTCACAGTATCGTAATGCAATGAGCAGCAACAAACCAAGCCTAACTGACCCCTACGTTTGTGCTCATGTCTTGGCACTTTGGCTGAATTCCATTTCACTACTTGCCCTCATAACTTAATCTTACCTCTACATTTCATGAGTGTACTGAGGAGTAGGGGTGTCTCAACAAACAAAGCTGTGAACTGCAAAACCAAAGCAACTCGGTGCATGGTTTACTCACGCCAGTATTTTTCACTGGAAACCCATTTGTCAAAGTTTTTGCAATGATGCATTTCGGGCTATTTTCCAGTTTTCCTAAAAATACAACCAAATGCACCAAGTTTTACTGTCATAACAATCATTGAGTTTTGTGATTCCATTGTATTAACGTTGGGTACATAAATTATTCTCCCTTAAGAAGCATAACAAAATATCTTCACTGCCAATGTTGAAAAAACTGGTTCTACAACATATTGTAACTTCTTGTAAAAAAAAAACAAAAAAAAAAAAAAAAAACACACATTTCCAGCAAAAGCAGATTTTCTAACGTACCACTTTCTCTTACATTCAAATGAAATACCAAGTGTCTTGTTTTTAGTTTTGTTTGTGGCAAGAGCCAGCCTCATGTTGTATGAGCAATCTATAGAAGTAACATAAAGGTGCAGAAAGCTAGGAACTGAGACACAGTGAGACAACTCTGGAACTCTGAGAAACCATGGTGAGCAGCAGAGAATCCAGCGAGGAATGACAGAAAACTAAAAGCTTGAATACTGAGGAAGAGTGATCACTGAAATGCTTCACAGAATGAATATCAGCTGTGAGAGGAGCAGCACTGAGAGAATGAGCAACGCTGAATATTAAATAGAACAAATACGCAAGGATCAAGGGAAACAAATGAACAAAAAAACTGAAAAGACTAACTGAAGTTGGCTACACAAATCAGTCTAAATAGGTGTATAAGATATACTGGCAAGCACTGGGAATCACAAGACTTAAAAATATCCTTAATAGATAATACAAATGATAAATAAAATTGAAGTTTCACAGATCATGACACCAAGGAGAGATATTAAAATAATTAGGAGAGGGGTAGCACCTGGAACTAAGTAGCTGTTGCAACAGAACCCATCAGAAAGAGCTACTGGTGCACTCGCTTTGCACTCTTAAGTAGGATTTTTCGAATTCTTGGTAGGAATTACAACAACAATACCACCTTAAGATAAAAGTCTGACTGTGAAAATTGGAGATTGCCTTACACCCACTAGTTCAGTATTTAACATGACAGCTGCACATAAAACATAGTGAAGGTTGCAAATGCAAAGTATTTATGAGCACTTCTGAATGTATGTATTACGTTATACTAATGTATTATATGCATTGCTGCACATGAACACACAAGTGGAGATCACTTTTTCAAGTACTTGAACTAAACATGACAAACTTGAAGTGAGTGCAGCTCATCCTGACATCACTGAACAGAGCTCCACGCAAGCAAAAAGCTATCCTCCATTTTCAGGCACTCGCTGTACACATTTTTCACAGAAAAGAGCCACAAGATTTTCCTTCCAAGACGAGCTTGAACGTTGCTGTGTGTGTGTGTGTGTGTGTGTGTGTGTGTGTGTGTGTGTGTGTGTGTGTGTGTGTGTGTGTGTGTGTGTGTGTGTGTGTGAGGGGGTGTGTTTGTGCATGTGTGGGGAACTGTTGCGCACATACAGGCAGTTTTTGCTGTCTTTGTGGGGACTGGATAATGTATGCCTCTTCCCTGGTTTTAAACTCAAATATAATGCCTTTGGTTTTGCTTTAATCATAACAATCTAAACTGAAGACTCATTCTGTAACCATCAAAACTAATACATTGAAATAATTTTTTTGTCCTCTGGTTTTTTTTTTGTTTTTTTTTCATGGGCAGCAAGCAGCGCAGAAATAAGCTCAGGGAGTTGCCGCTTAATGCATTCAATTCTAACTTTTCTTTTCAACTATTGTCCAGGTAAGTATAGCCAAAATAACAGCACGGATATTGTCTTGAATGTACATGAATTAATATTTTCTTAATTAATGTACTTAAACAGAATTAGGATTTTTTTTTTAAAGATGAACACCAACCTCATAGTGCTTTAGAAATGACCATGAAGTGTGATCATTAAAGTTTCAGGGTTGTTTTGCTTTCTGATGATGGAATGAATGGATGGATGCATGAATGGATGGATGGATGGATAGCAACCACTGTTTTGGCAATTTGATCATTAAAATAAGGTTCAGATAAGCAAAGACAACAGGATTTAAATACACTGGACAAATTTTATTCCTTTAAGCCTGGTTGAAATTTATTTAAAAGTAGTTTTTGTTGAGGGTGAATTGGAACAACATTGCTAGTGATATACAGATTGTTGTGTTGCTAAATGTGAACATATTCCATAACTGACTGAACTACAGCATGGCTTTCAACTTGCATTGCTAATAGAAGTTAGCACCAAAATATATTACCAAAATAAATTAAATAAAAATACCATAGGTCACTCTGGTTAGCTATGATGTGTTCTTAGTTAGAATTGATAGTATGTTACCACATGCTTCTGATTAGGAAATGGCATTCCTACTGTTCAACATTTTCTACCTCATTCCCTTGTTTATGTTTCTAAGAGAACAAAAAACAACAATATAACTGACTAAATGAATTAAATTCCGATATCGTGTTACAGGCATCTGATATCTGAGACCCGGAGTGGAGAGAGGAGGTCACACTTCGCATCAGATGCAGTTTATAAAACCTGCATGGTATATTTTTCAGGGTAATGGCCCTCTCTGACTGTCATGCTGCATTAAAATCTTTGTTTGGTTTTAGCTGTTTAAACTTACTGCTAGATTAAATGGAATGAATGCAGTGTCATAAAATCATGCCGGTGGTTGTCGAAGAGCTGGGTCTTATTTGTGTTGGAGCGACGGAACTTCAGGGTGGGTTTGTAGTGGGAGCAAAACATTCACGTTTGTTTGAGATCATCACAAAGTCACTGGGTGGATGATGTCATTAAAACAACAACCAGCAGAACCATATCAGTTTTCAGCGAAAACAAAGATAATCTGGGAACACAAGCTACCAACATGAATAGATGAAACACATCAACAGGACAGACGCGCCCACAAAAACAATACAGTTTAGTGTTGGGACTAAAAGCACACATATGACTTCCATTGTGCCAAACAGTTTTGTCTTACAGATTCGTTATTGCTTGTGGACCTACAACTGGTCCTTGGGAGTATTTCTGAAGAATGAAATCACCCATTTTATGTATTTATAGGTCAAACTCCTGTGACACCAGTAAAAGCAATCTCTGTGTGTGTGGAGCTTTTTTACTGTGTAACCTGATGATTGGCTGAAGAATCCAAGACAAAGTTGAGATCTTTTTTTAACAACTTAATTTGAAAGAGCAATGCTGTGTGAGGGATACTGAACTGTGCAGCATGGACAGGAAAGGAACAGAGTTGTCTTGCATTTCTAGAAAATTGGAGACATAATGGTCAGGGTTAGGGTTCATTGTTTTTTTTTTTTGGGGGGGGGGGTTAGCTAGATGTTCATGTTCATCTTGATATTTCTGTTCAAATCTTTGTTGCAGTGTGAAAAGTCTCATTTGAGTAGGAGGAAAAATAAGTCGAAGTAGGGCGTAATAAAAAAATTTGCACTTAATAATATTGAATAAAATTGAATTACAAATGGGATTTAAGCAATTTTACAACACTATCAAAGAAAACAAATTAATATGCAATAGTTTCAGAACAGATACGAAATGGAACCAGCATGGAATAGATAATGAGAATCCATTGGTGCAATATTGGACTCTGAACTGGTAATAGAGGTGAACTGGTAAGGCAGTGACCAATAAACGCCTGCTTTATTTATTTTAACAAATACGTTGTACAGTTTCTTGGTGTTTGTTGGTCCATTAAAGGTGTCTTGTTGAAGAGCACCTCATCAGCAGGCAGTGACGAGTTGAGGGAGTTAGTCATTGGTGTCCACAGCCAGATTTCTTCTGCCAGAAGGGCTCAGACTGCCAGCCCTAAACAGCTTCTCAGAGCGCTGAGATACACGATCCACTCTTTATTAAACAAAACTTACTTGTGATTAAGCCTCTCAGATGGGTTTTGCTTGAGGTTCGCTCCAGGCTTCTCTCTCTGTCTGCCTCCTGAGAAGTGATGAGTGAGGAGTAATAGGTTTCATATTCTGCCACAGAAAAATGAGAGCTGGCCTTGAGAACGTGCACTCAGAAAATCTGAGTAAAGCAAATGGGCAATCATCATCATCATCATCTAGATGTTATCCCACCAATGGCACTGTTTGATAGATGCTAGAAAGCGCTCCAAGGGAAAGCACACCAAATGATTACAAGGTGGTATAAAATCTCTGTCTGGAATTCCAGAAACAATTTGACTGTGGTTGGAAATACCGACTCTCAATGTTTAATCACAGATTTAAATGTGCAAAGGGAATCTCCAAATGCAGAGTCAATATGTAATAAAACTTTGGGAATAAGAGTTTCACTTTTTGATGTATATTTCACTTATGTTATATGCAGTGGACCAACATGGATATGATGTAGTGTGCAGCTGTGCCCAGATGTGCATAAAATAAGGAAGCCAGGTGTCCTGGCAGAGGCCAGTCCAGGATCCTGGCTCCCCTCTGATGCAGGCCTCCAACACCTCTGTGAGGACCTTTGCTGCACTAACTGCTTTCACAGAAACATCTGGCTGGCGACAGGTCTTCTCTTGCCAATTAGTGTTTCCTCGCACTCTTCTATATATGTTTCCTTGCAGCATACACACACACACACACCCACACACACTCACACACTCAGCCTGCATGGCTGGCCACGCAGGGAAGCAAAGACATGAAAAGAAACCAATTTAAAAGGGCTAATCTACCCATTTTAAACATGGAGTTTATTTTTACAGTCTCCAGCTGGGCTTGTTTCGAGTGTGTGGAAGTAATCAGGAAACAGAGAGAGTGAGAGCAAGAGAGGGGAAAGAGAGAAATTGTGTTCACAGATTTGAGCGTCACTAAGCCCTGAGGATAAAGTGCAGAAATTTATAAAAGCCAAATTGAAATGTTCAGTCTTCTTGAGCAATTGCCTCCAAATGGATGTTGCGTTTTGTCTTTGTTTGCTCAAAAAGAGGGAAAGGCAGTGTCATTTTACAAAAATAGAACCATTTGTGAGACCAGGCAGTATGCCGATCATTAGACCCGAAAAGCCACTTCAAAGTGCACAAGTGTGTTGATCGCTTGCTGGTGAAACACAAGAAAAGACCTGTAGTATTTTCATGGGTGTATGTCCGCCTTGTTTTCATTCATCAGGTCCATAAAGTGTTGGCTCACAACCATGTGCCTGGTTTGTGTTTAAACATTTTAATGTATGCTATGGTACTGTTGCCCATGCACAAATACAGACATACAGTACAATAAAAATATGGTACCGTATGTCTTTATTTAAGCAGGAAATACAGATTTTCCAAGAGATTTACAGATTAGCACAGTTCACAGTTTTTGTAAAAATGTGAATAATTTTGTTTTTTCTGTACTACATTTTGCATTTAATGTTGTTAAAAATTAACAACATTGTATTGCAGTTTTAACAGAAAGGGAAAAAAGTTGCCCTGCAAGTACTTTCATCTTGACAGTTTTGGTCCATGTGATGAAAAGTTTGGACATCACTGCCTTAGAGATTATAGTGTGACCTGTAGTAACAAATCTAGATGCTGGACTTTGCTGATACTATTTATTAGCATGTTAGCTCTGTACCACTTCAAATGGATGGATGGGATGATTATTTCAAAGACTGGAATCAGCATTTCATCTTACTCAACATTAACAAATACACAATCATTGCAACTTGGTCAAATCTTTGAGATTTAGAATATAATTCTTGATATTTTTGTGAATTCTTGATAGTTTTGTGAATATATTTAGCCAAAAAAATATTTTGAGGTCATTGTCATGTGTATATAAACATACTGACTGTGATTTGTAACAGAATGACCTCTCGCTCTTCGTGTGTGTATCAACATTAATATGCTAAATAAATGTCTCAGACATTATTAAAACTGTAATTAGCAATTTAATACGATTTTTTTTTTTTGCTTCAGATGAAGGCATGTGTTAAGACAAATGTTTTCATTTCTGTTCTAGATGTGTGTGTGTGTGTGTTAAAAGCGTGATGCTGTGGTTCTGTTTCCTTTTTGTTATAGGAAGGTTCTGTCAAAAATGTCAGCAGCAGAAAGCAAAAGCTGTGAGAGGAAAGCAGAGCCGATCATCATTAATGTCATTCCGTCAATTGTTTGCCTTGGTTTCTATTCAATTTTTTAAAGTTATGGTTTCAAAACTCCCAAAAAATAATTTCTCATAGCGTTCCTACAATTCAAAGTCCTTTTTAAAAGGATGCCAGAGAAAGTATGAGCGTAACCAGGATTTCCTCTGGCTACATGTAGCATAGGGTATCACAGCATTGCCCCTCATCCACCTGCCACTGCACATTTCTTGCCAGGTGGCTGAAAAAACAGTGCCATGCTTTTTTCTTGCTCAAAATTTAGCAGACTCTAATGCCACAGAAACTAAAAAACTAAAGCTTTCCTTCATCCAGAGCATGATTATGCACTGCCATCCTCGTTTGACATGTTGCTTGCCTGATTGATGTTCACCTTCTGGGGAAGGTGGCTCAGTGCTTTCATCAGGTCCTCAGCAGGCAGGCAGACATTCAGAGGGAGAAGAACGAGCATCACCTGACTCTGCACCAAAAGATAAAACAGCCGTCCCGTGTCATCGAGCAGGAGATAAAACAAGGCTACATTTCACAGATCATACATCAGCATTATACCATCTGCCTCTAGGAAGCAGCAAAGCATGCTGGGTAAATGACATACCTGAAAAGATGAATTTCTCTAATCTGATTAGTGAACACATAAATCTTAAAGGAATACATTTAAGCACAAGCACAGGAACTTGGTTTCGGTTTAGTTAAGGTGTACCACCAATAATTTGTTCAGATACACGGTGTTCCACAGGAATTCACACCCCTTAAACTTCTCATACTTTGTCACATTTCAACTACAAATTTTAATCTGCTTTATTGTGCCTTCATTCATCACATAATAATGAAGTAGAAGGAAAAGGACATATGGGTTTAAAATTTTACACAAGGACAAGTATTTGCATTTAAAACACTTAAATATGATACCCCAAAATAAAATCCAGTACAACTAACTGCCTTTGAAAGTCACCTAAATTCAAAATAGACTCTACTTGTTTGAAATTTACTCTCAAAATGAACCCAGCTGTTCTGTGAAGGACTCAGGTTTGTTAAAGAACATTAATGAACAAACAGCATCATGAAGTGCAGCAGACAAGTCATAGAGAAAGTTGTGGAGAAGTTTAAAACAGGTTATCAAAACAAAATTCCAGCTTTAAACATCTTGTGGAGAATGGTTCAATTCATCATCAAAAGTGGAAAAAGTACAACACTATTATGACGCACACAAAATGTGCAGTCACATTTTATATTGTGAATGGTTTATTTGCACTTTTTAGTGTAACTTCAGTTGGAAGGGAAAGAGAGTTCTGGTGGTTAATTATTGTTGGTGTCTGTTTGGTTGATCCTAATATGATTGTGGAGTGTGCAACTAGAGGGCAGTGTAGTCAAGAATTAAGAATACCTTAATTAGTCCCCCAGGGGGGAAATTGACATTTCAGGACAGCCTATCCAAGAGAACAAAAGAGAAACAAACAACACAAGACATAGGTAGACAGGTGCCTGAGGCTGCAGCCATGGGGAGGCACTGCCCTTTCGTTAGATGAGAAAAAAAGAACACTGGGGAAGCGGAGGGGGAAAAAAATCATATCTCACACTGATTGCAAAAAACACCTCAGCACAAAAAAAAGCAACATACAGACAATGTCATAAAACATACAGCATCTGGAAGGGGTGAGGGTGGGGGGAGTGTAGCAATGTGAATGTGTGTGTGTACAAATGTGTGTTTGTAAGTAAGTCCTTCAACACTGTCCCAGAGAGCCCACCCCAGCCACGTTCCCTTATAAGAGAAGCAGCGTCTATCAGCTGGCCTCAATAGAGTTCTGATTCAGGTCCACAGATGTCATAGGGGAAAGGGAGCCGGCAGAGGGAGCAGAGCATCTTGTTTACATCAAATCCAGGAAAAATTGAGATAGCCAGCCTTCCAAGGCCGACACAGGGGAGCCAGTTCAGATAACAATTGTTTTGGGTCAGGCTGACTCCGCTAATTTTTGTCTGCCTTAAAGTTTCACTGGTACATATCAATGGTGAGTCCAAACAGCCAAATTTGTGGTCAGTTCCCCCAAGCTGAGCTTGCAACTTCTCCAAGGTCTATCCTCCCTTGCTAGCGAGTTCAGGAACTGCAACTAGCCTGCGATTCTGAACAAAGATCACATCCAGTTTGCGATTCTGCTCGCATAACATCTGAGTCTGAGTTTTGATAGCACAGCATATTCCTTCACACATGCCGGGCAACCTAACAATGGCCAGAACAGCTGCCAAAGTTTTCTGCATTTCTCGATATGCCAGGTAACTGGCAACACCAAAAAGCAGAAATCCAGTTATCAAAAATCCAGTTATGTATGCATTTTCAACATCCTTGACTGACAACATGGACAGACACACGATCTTCCACTTCTGCCAGGAGTCCATTGTGTATCCGGCTCCAAATGTCCTGTCAGGGCAAGAGGGCTCTCCTTTTTGCAGTCTTTTCATCAAGAAAATTTGCTCAATTGTATTGAGAGACCAGCTGAACAGATCTATGATTTGCAATTTAGAAGAGAGGCTCCAAAAAATTAACAAGACAGCACAGGACAGAGAGCAGAAGCAGGGCAGATAGGGGAGGGAGTGGGAGAAGAAAAAGCGTCCGCCTTCACCGAGAGCAAGAAGCAATGCAGGCAGGAATAGTGAGCAGGCAGTGGGTCCGCCAGGTGGAGGAACCTTCTTGTTGGCACTGTTGCAGCTTCCACTCATACTATGAAGGGAGGCTGCATTAAACCAGAACACACTGCTTCTTGTCTCATCATTTCTCCTGTTTATTAAAGTAGTATTGTACAAAACACATGCAAAATCACATGTAACAGGACTGCATATTATTTTGGTGCTTTATTGACAACTTTTGAGTGGTTTTATAAAAAGTAAACCATGGAAAAAGATCGGTTAGGCTGTGCTTGTTATGAGGCAGACGCAAGATCAACGTTTAATACAAAAACAGTTCTTATAGCAGTATACAGGTGATTATGGTGACATTTTCTTTTGTACATTTAAGGTTCTGTATTATTATTGTGGAAAATATGCAAAATGGATTGCAAATATGCTTAGCAGACTAAGCAATAGTAAAAAGAGAATATTATTTCAGTTGATACTCAAGTAATTAAATAAGCATGCTATAGTGTGGAAAGCTACAGATTTATCCAAGTAAAAGAACTATTTTCTGGTAATATACGTGTGTTAAAGCTAAAGGATATACATTTTGGAATAGATCAGATTATGAGGTAAGAAGGTAATTGCAAACAGTAGAAAGATATACATATATAAACATGATTTTTTATTTATGTATAAAATGCTAATTGAAAAGAAATGTGAATAAAAATGTATTTTGGAATACAAATTTAGAATTAAATATACTATGACGCAAGGCTGCATCAAACCAGAACACTGCTTCTCATCTCATCATTTCTCCTGTTTATTCAGGAAAATTCTTCTGCTGCGGGTCTGCCCCTACACTGGACCCATAACACTACTACAAACCTCCCAAGACACAGCCTTCAAGCTCAGCGGACAGTAACTGCAGACTTTCTTTTCAGGAAAAGTATTAGTTGTGCACTCCACAGATCTGGTCTTTATGGCAGAATGTCAGGAACAAAGCCATTGTTAAAAGAAAAATTTTAAATGGTCCCTCTTCATGTTTGCTACAAGCTGTAAGAGATACAGAGAAAATGTGGACAAAGGTTGGATAAGACCAAAACTGAATACCTTGGCATGCATGCAAAATGTGTGAAGAGGGAACAGGGAAGCTTGCAACATAGGGCAGTACAGGGCAATCATGAAAGAAAACCTATCAGACACTGCAAAGGTCTTAAGACTGGGGTGTGGCTCACCTTCCAGTAACAAAGAAATGTTAAATATACAGTGAAGGCTAAAAGAGAATGATTTAGATTAAAGCACATTCATGTGTTAGAATGGCCCAGTCAAAGTCCAGACCTAAATCCAATTGAGCATCTGCACCAGGACTGGAAAGTTGGTATTCACAATCACTCTCCATCCAATTTGACTGAGCTCAAATTATTTGGCCAAGATGCATAGGCAAAAATTTCAGTCTCTAAATATGCAAAGCTGGTACAGAGTCAAGAACAGCTGGGATTGTAGAGAAAGGTGGTTCAACAAAGCATTGACTCAGTGGGACAAAATACAAACGTAAAAATATTTTTTTAAGTTTCATTTGAGCTAATGTGTTTGGGTAAAATCCCAACAGAATACACTGAAGTCTGCTGTAATGTGACAAAATGAAAAACAAAATTAAGTAAAAA
Organism: Anableps anableps; assembly: GCA_014839685.1. Lineage (NCBI taxonomy): Eukaryota > Metazoa > Chordata > Actinopteri > Cyprinodontiformes > Anablepidae > Anableps > Anableps anableps. The sequence goes on from CM026070.1 coordinate 8,587,411, forward strand.
TACTTTTAAATACATGCATACCTTTACATATATGTTTGTTTGATTTCATAAGCATCCAGAAATGAACTAAAAGCCAAAAAAGCTCTACACATCTTGACTGTTTTACCCTTGGTGAAACTTTTTTTCAGGGTCTTTGTGTTTGTGTGTAACAACATGTCATCACCACTCTATACTTTTGGGACTGGAAAGCCTGACAAGCACATATATAGCAGTGTCCCTCATCACACCCTTCATGTGGGCATCAGAATGCATCATTGTCACATCTTTCCCACATGCTGTAGGTTCATGTCTCTTTAAAGGATTGACTTCACTGTGATTCTTTTGGAGACCTTGCAGTGGGATGACTTCAGAGGTCTTCATTGTTCACCTCAGCACACATACCATTATTTCTTTTCTTTCTTTCCTGTGCACATCTATTTCTCTCTGCAGGATACCAGAAACACACATTCAGCAGCTCACCCTTATGGACACTTACCCTGAGTTTGATCCTTCACCGATCTGAGTGGTTTCCAGTTGTGGCCTGACAAACACTTGACATCAGCATCTCATTGTATCACTCCACAGTTCCTCCTTGTGTTCTCAACCTTTCAAACCTGATTACACGTGATTGTTCTGTTATAGTCAGAACATACTGGAGCCACCTGTCATCCTCCCTGCCACTTAACTAAATGTGGTTTTCATCTCTTGAAACATGGTTTTGATCTTTCCCCTGAGCTGAAGTGCCTTCTCCTTTTTCTACTGCTGAGAAGGAGATTATGGTGTCTGCATACCCACTGGCTTGCAAGGGGACTGTTTATTTGAAGAACTGGTGCTCACAACTGTCTCAACAACCTCTCAGTCAAGAGCACCACAAGCTTTAATTGCTGGAGTTTAAAATGAGCCTCCATTAAAATGAATGAGCTTCATTAAACCAGTATTAAGGGACAGATGCCTTTACGAGCAGGGTGAACTGGGACTGGGGGGTGTGAGAGCACTTGTCCAGACTCAGAAGTGCCTGAATAAACAGCTCTGCAGGTTTTTCTCGCTTTTGCCGCTCTTTGAGCGAAGCCCCACTGCGACTGCCATTGAGATTACAACCACCTGGCCGGGCGTCCTGCTCACCCCCTACCCCAAACATTTTAATCATGGATGAAATTCATTTATATGTTGCGATAATTGTTCTTAATTGTTTCTTTGAAGGGGACCGAAGCCAACAGCATCTGGCTGACATCTGGCTTGATGCCTGTGAGAGAGGCTTTGTGCCCAGCAGGAAACTGGGCCTGATCTGATCTATAGCCCTTTTAGCCAGAGTGTGGTGGACCAAGCTGTGCTGCTGAGGGAGTAAAGACAAACTTATGAGGATGCTGATGCACTGCATGAGTGTTTTTCACTTTAGAAATGTAGCAATGTCAACGTCTTCACTCTTGCTTCTTCCCTCTGTCTCTGTAAAACTACTCCTACATGTAGACCACATGTTTTAGATCTTTATTCTGATGAAAGACCCAATGATTGCCCATTTTAACTTATAGGTAGAGTGCATCAGATTCATAGAATCTTCTCGTATTTCAAAGATCTTATGGTCTCCAGGGCCTTTGGAAGAGAAATGGACCTACAGCAGATCCCCAGATCCTCCACCATACTTTACAGTGGGCAAGAGATGTGTTTCATCTTTTCTCTAAACTGGACTGTTTGTTGTTGAAGAAAAGCTTAGTCTGAACCATTCATACAGTTCTAGTTAAGAGTCCTAGTAGATTTTAGCAAACTCCATGTGTTTATGTATTGGTAAAACAGAAAAGGCTTTTCTATGTATAGGGTCTTACAGGAGTCCCATACCCCACTCTTTAAGAACCCAAAACAAATGGCTGAAATACTTATTCAGTATGCAACCAACTTTTCTGCTTATGACCTAATTATTTTTGATTAAGTGGTGTTAAGCAAACACAGCTAAAGACACCTCCTTGTGAGTACTGGAGTTTGAGACCCCTGGTATAATAATTGCTAGGGAGACTTGTGACTCCAAGATGCCACTGTTCAATGCAATTCTCTGCAACAGAGAAGATGTTTTTCTTCCTCCCTTACCATTTTCTTGTTATGTGTGGTGGCAAGATGTTTTGGACAAAAAAGATTCATCAAAGCACTGTTAAGGTGAATCTTGTACAAGATGGGAGTTTCAAGTTCCAACATAACTGTCCAGGTCAAAGCAAAAAAGCTCCTCAGACAGAGTCAGCACATCAGTTTTATATGTAAAGACAGAAGAATAAGATAAACATTTAGGAGACAGATTGTGTTTCCTTGCAGGTCTGAAGTCAAATTTCTGGGAAATAACCTACAGTGCTTAGACAGCTTTATTCTTCAAAAGTCCCTAAGCATAGAGAAATAAATACATAACATGACCCTAATGTTAATAAAGTCATAAAACATAAACCTGTCATAAAATTTTACACAACACAACATAAATCAAGTTCTTGTCTGGCTGAGTGGCCAGTACCTCACAGAACCACAAAGATTTTCTGTTAGAAGATCTGTTAGAAGTGATTATTCCTTTTCAGTTTTTTCAGTTGTGAACAAGTTTTTGTTCAGTCTGTCTTCAGATTAATTATTGCTATGGCCATCCCACTTATATGGTTAATGTTGTTTTCACACTGTATTAGTAGTGGACACATTTCTAAAATGGTTACATTTTCTGAACAGAGAAGTTATACTCAACGGCAAATCTATGGATCACTTTTGTCATAAAGACCTTTACACACACATCACAACAGGAATATTGAATATTGAAAAATACCTAAAACCTTAAAAGTTTTCACTTCTGCACTGATATCAATTCATTAACAATAGAAAAAAAATTGATAGAATTCAGTTAATTTTTATCTCAGCTATTGACAACAAATGGCACCTCAAAGCACAATTGATATTGAAAAATATATAATCAAATCAACTATATAAAGTCCAATCATACAGATCCACATTCAATAACAAACATCCAGTTTGATCCTAGTTATAATAAATTGCAGCGAAATTAATTTTATGCTGTGTATCTGTAAAAAATGTGTTGTCTGGAAGCGCTTTGAGTCATTGACTTTGCAGCAGTCCCTCCTCCGGAGCAAGCATATGGCAAGTGAAAGGAACCACTTTCTTTTAACAGGAAGAGCCCTCCAGTAGAACCAGACTCATCAGATCAGCCAACTTGGGGTTTAAGAAGACAAAGAACAGAGAAGCACTGGTCCAGGAGCACATTCAATGCTCAGGAAATAACAGCTGGTTACAGTATAAACCAAAAACTCAGCAACTGACATACAGTTGAATTATGCTGGGTAAACTGGCCAAAACACAAATATGTCTGTGTCTGAATTCAATACAAAGGCTGGTGTTGAAGTCCTTTTAATTAAATTGACACACAAAGTCAGAGTTTTGAAGCTGTGGTGTAGAAACAGAGTCCAGGAGAAGACAAAAACTGTCTGGATTAGAGAGAGGAAAGAAGCAGATAGGGGAAAGAGATGGGGGGAGGTCAGGAAAAGGACAAAGAAGAGGTGTAAAGGTGGAAAGTCTGTGATCATCAGTCACATGTTCCATCTTGATGCTGTGGATACTGGCTGCAGGGGCATCACAACTCAAAGTGATTTTATTCCCAGTATATTGCTTAAGTCGAACATCAGATGTGATGTTGATGACAACATGTGAGGTAATCCTGAAGATCGCAGAGATCAGAGGACTGCCTTTTTGTTTATTTACTCTCCTAATCCCTGCCATTTTGACATTTTTGTTTGTACATCTGCAACATCCTTTTCATGGCAATTTTGTTTATTGTTTTTTTCCTCCTCTTATGGTATACAGCAAATGGAAAAACATTGTTTTAAATGGCCTAGATGCTTACATCCAAATTCCTAACAATAACTCTGTTGTAAGCTATAGAAATTGAATTGTACCATAGTGTATGCAAACTGCTGTAAAACCAAAAACACAAAAATTATATTATGCCACATGTTTGCAATTTGTGAATATTGTGAGAGTTGGTGCACATATATGAATTTTGTGAATTGAAACCATGTGCTATTCTTTGACAGAATTTCATTTTTGAATCATATTTCTTGTATTTTGATCAAGTCAGTGTGCGTAGGAAAAGATAGTGTTTGGATAGAAGGTGTTTGGAATATAGAGTTAATGTTTCATTATTAAAATATGGGATGTTAAGAGGAAAATGAACAATTTGGCCAGTTGTGTGATGTAGGTGTGTTGCTATATTAAAAGTTTAGAAAAAGTTTTCTAAAAATAGGTTAATGCTCGTTCGCTTCTGATTTCTGCTCCATTGAATAAATGTATTATAGCTAAAATATGATTTTTTTTTTTTCCCACATTTTTTTGTGACAACATGCTGCTGCAATAAAATATTTATATTAAGTCTTTTTACATTTGTTTTCCAGAAGCCCCCATAACTGTGTACCTTTATAACAGTCCCACAGACCTACCAACTGCAAGCATGTATGCATGTGTGTGTGTGTGTGTGTGTGTGTGTGTGTGTGTGTGTGTGTGTACACACACACAAACACACACTTACACAGTAGTGTGGCTTTGCAGTAAATTGCATGCATTAACAAGACACTGTATTAACTTTCTAGTATCTTAGTCTTTGATACAGACAGTTCTGAACGTGTAAAAATCAATCGTTCGTAGACTGACTCAATGAGGCTGTGCCTTACTTGGCTCAACATCTTTTGGCAAAAACTAAAAGCTATCACCCGATTGTAAAATGCACTATTGTCTTTCTTGATAAATCCCATTTAATACAGATTACAGTGACAAAATAAAATATTATTGTTACAGAAAAAAGGAAAATATTGTGTTCTTCTTGTTGGACACAGAGTAGTTTTGCAGCAATAGCAAATATTGTCTGTGTATTAGGCATGATATTCTTACAGCACGATAAAACTACTACTATTACTACTACTGCTTGACACTATACTGTGTCATGTTAACACATTTCAAACAAAAATATGAAATATTATCTAACTGATTTTATTTAAAACAGAAACGATAAAATCATTTCAATCCAGCAATATTACAGTATCTATCTTTGAAGTTAAAACTTAGACCTGGGAATGATTTACTACTTAGTTTAGTTGTATTGTGGGTTTGATCTCAGGGCGACTACAGAAACACAGACTTTCTATGGTAAAATGTTTGCTTCAGGGAATTTCCTGCTTTTTTTTTTCAAACTTGGAACCTTCTGACTTGTCAAGAATAAATGAAAATCCACAATATTCATCAGTAATCATCAAATCCACAGGCTTTGTAAACGTGGTCTTATTTAGTTAATAGTTTTGGTTTTAAAAGACTAGCTTTTAAACAACTACTCGGTGATTTAAATTGTCCAGATGCAGTATTTGATGAATCTGAGTAAGTGCAATCTTACACCATTTATACCGGTACTAAAACATCAACACAATACTAAATCCCCATCTGAGGATGCAAACCCAAGCTTCTGCTGATGAAGGGTTTTATTCTCTCGGGCTAGAGTGATACTCTTGCTGACTCTGTGGCCAATCAGTCAGTTAACCCCCCACTGTCGACATCCTCACCTTGTCATTGAATGTCGTTGATGCTGACACGTCACATCTGGAAGCGCTTGCCTGCATCTGCTGCATGGACATTTCTCCGTTCACTCTCCCGGGAGGCCTGATTGAGAAGCTTCAACAATGATGTGAATACGAGAGATCTGAGATGTCTCTGTAACAGCTCTGGGCAAAAGAATGGGTACCAGTCACATTACTCCACCTGCTGCGCAGAGATCACCTTTCCTTTAATGACGGGAAGAAAAAGGGGAGATGAAGATGGTAGTGGACTGCTTTGTGTCCCAGAGTCTTTAACACCTCATTTGGTGTGAAAGGTCAGAAAAGTGGAACCTGCTGACAAGGATGAGGTGCTTTCTGGCAAAACACGTACACATCAATTTTAAGCAAATCCAGAAATGTCTGAAATGTGTTTTAGAAGCTTGTTGGCTCAGCAGGCAGCGACAGAGTCACTTCAGGCCTGTTTCCTGTGGAAAATGTAGTCTAAGTGTGCTGCTGTGTTACAGCGAGGGTGTCTCCTTGGCACGGGGAGAGAATGAAATAATCATTAATAAGTCTGAGGGGTGAATGATGTCATTCCCAGTGAATATGTGTTGGTGTGAGGCCATGTGGGACACTTGCAAGGAGAGACTGACACTTTGGGCTATAGTGTTACACAAGGACAGATGTGTTACACACTGTTCGCAAACAACACTCACACCCAGACACACGTACATCTGTAGGCCAGGTCACTGAAACCTGGGATGATCTGCTTCTAGTTAGACTGCACTCGGTTCCTGTTCGGCAAACGTACAAAGGAGTAGATCCAATTTCAGGACATGCTTTTAATGAAACTCAAACAGAAACACGTTTCTGATTGGAGAACAAAGGGCCAGAATCAAAAGCTGTTGCAGAAGTAACCTGGGCAAAATCGTGCTCCCAACTCCAAACACCATCTCTTCACAAAAGGCATACTTCAAACAAGGCCCTGTTTAAGCCTCCTGTTCCTGAAAGACCGCAAAACAACCTGACAGATATAGCTAGCCTTCATGCCGCTGCTATATGAAATTATAATTTGTTTTGAAAAGTCTGTGACACATGGATAAACTACAATTTAGTTTGTTTCTGACTTTCAGGGATGTAAGGACCAAAATCTGAAACTACTGAAACCTTGAAAAGCTTTGAAGACATGATGCATTATAATATTAGCTGAATGAGCCACAACTCTTTTATGAAACAGACACATCATGCAAGAAGCTTTTCTTAGCTGGTAACAATTATTACCTGATATACCCAAGAACAGTCTTTGAAGTGATTTTGTGCACACTGAAACACATTGACTGTACCTGTCTAAAAAGAGTGTCTGAAGCGAAAGTTACTATTTGTTAAATACTGTGTTTACTGGGAGTTTACACCTAATCCTTAAAACTGCTCTTTAAATATCAGTGATATAAAAATGACTTCTGGCCATCTCAGATTCATTATTCCAGGACTGTCCAACCCTACTCCTTGAGATCTACTGTCCTGCAGGTTTTAGATGCAACCCCGCTCCAACACACCTGAATCAAATGACTGAATCAAATGAATGGCTTGTTACCAGGCCTTTGCCAAATCTGATGGCTTACTGAAGAGGTAATTCAATCGTTTATTCAGGTCTGCTGGAGCAGGGTTGCATTGTCTTCGTTGAGAAGGTACAAAGTACTCACACAATTTAACTTTTTCACCTTTTGTTTGTTTCAGTCACAGAGATTTGAGACACACAAAACAGAACATAGCTGTGAAGTGGAAGGAAAGAGAAATGGGGTTTTCATAAAAATCTGAGAAGAGTGACCTCCAGCCATCTTTAACCTGATTTCCCTAAATAGCATGCAGTTTAACCAATGTCCTTTCTGCTGTCACCTGATTAGTGAATATTGTCCATCTGTATGTTATTTAAAGACAGCTGTCCTGTGAAGAGGCTACATGGCTGCGCAGCTGATAGCCCTTTTGCCCTCCAGCAATAATGTTCTGGGTTCAACTCCAGCCTGGGGTCATTCTGCATAGTTTCATAGTTTCCGGGTATTCCAGCTTCCTCTCACAGCCCAAAAAAATGACTTTTAGGTTAACTGGTCTCTAAATTTCCCTTAGATGTGTATGTATAGAAGGTTCCTATACAAAGTATTAATTCAGGGGGCTATCATAGAAATTTAAGCCAAACTTTTTAGATTTTTTTTTTTTTTTTTTTTTTTTTTTTTTTTTTTTTTTTATCATTTTGAAAAGCATGTATAATTATTTTCCCATTTCCAACTTATTCACTATGTGATTGTTTAAGACATGTGACACACATTGAGGTTTGCTGTAATCTGACAAAATGCAAAAACCTTTGCTTGGCACGGTATTTGACCATGTTTCAGACTTTCAGATTCAAACAGCTTTTATTTTCTTTCATCTGTTCGATCAACTTCCACCTCAAATTATCACTAAAATCACTGAGAAATGCAACTCTTATGGATTGCCTCCATTATTGCCTCCACCATTTCATCTAGGTCACAAGGCAGGTCAGTTTCTCCACCGAGACCTCCGTTTGGTGGTCCTCTGTCCCCCTGAAGTCTTCTAGCTCAGTCTGCACCTGCAGCTGGTTGTGTTCCCAATTGAGGAAAAGAAAACAAATACAGAAAATAACTCTCCCCTCAGCTTAATGGAGCTTAAGAGTGCCCTTGATCAAGAGTGTTTAAAATGACTCTGAGCACAAGGGCTCTTAAATAGTGCTACAAATAGTGATCAGCCCTCCACTTTTGCTGTGCATGAGTAGCCTGGCGATAATATCGGCCTAAACTGTGTGGTAGGCAGAGAGCGAGATGTGAGGTTTGGTGAAGAGGTTAAATATACGGGCTGCCCACATTTACCAGGAGAAACAAGCGGAAAGCCCTACACAAACATCATTGTGTGCTACTGAAGCACACAGACTGAGGGCGACAGCATCAAAGACGGCTTCAAGGACAGACCCACTGCAAGCTGAAACTTGAGAAATTAAATGAAGTCTTTCTTTTTTTGTGCTTTTTGTTCAGATATTGTCCTGAAAAGACAATAAAACTCTGCTGTAATGTTAGACAAAAGCATTATTCCCTGCTATGTTCCACCTTGACTTTCATTGTGTTAACCAGCTGCTTGATTTCCACCTGTGTCTCCCCGTTTCACTCTGCAGACAGTGTTATAACAAGAGAGTAATTTATGAGAATCTGAAGGCCCCCTGACTACACTGTAACCTGGGTCGGACTCTCTCATTCCTCAGAGTGACAGGGCTGGGCTCCTGGAGATATGGGATCAAGGCCAATGCCTGACAGAGCACCGCTTGGGGATGGAGGGGGGAGCAGATATCTGCACTTCCCTATTTTATCCGCTTCCCAACAAGTGAACATGAACGCAGCCTCCTATAAATCACTTGTTTCTGTTGACAGGTAAGAGGCAAGAAGGCAGAGCCGGCTGATGTAGTACATGTGTGCCATCTTATTTTTTTCTCTTAATAAAATACAGCACGACAGGCCGGGCTCCTGTCACAATCCTGCACAGACTCAGTATATTTACACACAGTAAATGTACTGCGTCTACAGTGGTTCAGTTGCTAGGACTGTTGTCTTGCACCAAGAAGGTCCTGGGTCCTTTCTGCATGAGTTTGCCTGTTCTCCCTGTGTATGTTCTCTCCAGGTACTTCGGCCTCCTCCACTGTCATGTGCGTGAGCTGCAAAGCAGTATAATAGACTCACTGCAGAGTGACATCATGGGTCCCTGCTTCAGGCTCCCTTGGTTGGAAAAAGAGCCCCACTGCATCAAAGTATAGCATAAAACTCAAAGAAAAGCTGAGAAGCGAATGTCAACAATCGAAATGCTGACAAGTTGTTGTGGGCATGAATACATTTCTTTTCAGGCTGGTAGAGAGCCATTCAGTGCAGAGACATCAGTAACTTGCAAAACTATTCGAGCCTTCAGATCACGGTCATGTGAGTTGTCTGCTTTTTATTACATGTATGGAAGGTATGTGGGTTTTTTTGTTTGTTAAATAGTATAAACAATACCTGCTTAGCTCATCATTAATATGATATCAAATGTTGTCTTGTGACCTGAACACAGTTGAAACCAGAAGTTTACATGCACCAAATAAAAACACACGCATGGCTTTTTCACTCACTGTCTGAAGTTAAATCAGATCAAAATTCTCTTGTTTTAGGTAAGTTAGGATTACTGAAGTTATTTATATTTGCTAATTGTCACAATAATGAGACAGAGACTATGTCAGAGATTTATTTATTAGTGTCTAATGGTTTAAGGATGACAAAATCAACGTGTTGGTGTGGCCATTACAAAGCCCTGACCTCAGTCCTATAGAGAACTTGTGGGCAGATCTGAAAAGCCATGTGGGAGCGAGGCGGCCTTCCAACCTGGCTCAGTCCACCGGTTCTGTCAGGAGGAATGGGCCAGAACTCCTGCAAACTATTGTGAGAAGCTTGTGGAAAGAAAACCAAAAAGTCATGCTAGAAAATACTGAGAAAATGTATGTAAACTTCTGATTTTTGAAGACATTACTAAATAAATATCTGACATACATTTTGGTAAAACAATGCCGTATACATTAAAGTTTTGTCTTGCAGCTGGTATAGCTGTCCTTACCTGGTTTCTGCCAACCACTACATGTGAGTGGATATTCAGCAAGTAAACAGAAACATAAAATAGGTCTGTGCACATTATTTTGCTGCTGACTCTGGGTTTTCCCAAACAATCAGTTCTCTTACAACAACGTTCTCAGTGAAGGAAATGCTGTACTGACTGCTGCAGCTCCCTGTCTGCTTGTCATGTGACCCTCTCTTCTCAGTATCAAAGGTAAATGGACTGATTTCATGAAAGCACTTTATTAGTCATACTGACCACTAAAGACACTTTACACTAGAGCCAGATTCACCCAATCACACTTACAAACACACACATTCATACAGCAATACACAGATTTTTTTTGTAGTGATGTGACAGAGGAGGAAGGTGGAATTGAATCCAAAATTTTTCAACTGCAAGTCAACTCTTCTTCACATTGAGTCATGGCTGCGGTCAGAGAGCTGACCAGGAGAGCAGTGCAGCCAAAAACACTAGTAAATAAATTTTAATAATTCAAAGAAACTGGCTGTTTAAATTTATGAAACAGGGAAAATAACTTTTGCTGTTTTGTGCACACAGGATGCATCAAAACCTCACGAAAAAATTTTAAAAATGGCATAACCAAGGCCATGTCAAAATAGAGAACAAATATGTTAAAGTTAGCCTATAGCACTTCAGCAAATGTGAAGACACCATTGTCAGAAACAAGACAGGAGTTTATCAAAGTCTGAGGCTGTAATCTAACATGCATGTTGTTGGACTGTTGTGAAAATCTGGAGTGCCCAGGAATAACACACATATGCACATGAAAGATGCAAACTCCACACAGAAAGACCCCAGCCAGGGGCCCAATGTGACTCCAGATCAGTTTCCAAAAATCTGAGGGTACATAAGTGCTTCCTGATGATAAATAAAACATAACCAAGTTAAGCAAAAACAAAATTACTCACTGAACAGTTAGGCACGAAAGTGAAAGCACTTATGTGTAGTAAAAATAATTTTTCCTTGCAAAGAAAATAAAGTTACTATGCCACTGAAAAGTAATTAAAGAGTAATTTAATTAAAAGAGCAATTAAAACTTGTAACAAGAGTCTTTAATAACTTTCTCAAAACTGACTCAAATCTTATGTTATTTTCACAAACACTTCTGCTGTGTGAGTTTAACATCATTTTTCATGGTGCAGCCTTGTAAAGGAGCAAGTCTACTGTTTTCAGGTTCTGTTAACCAGAGCCCGTGAATGTCAGGGCAACTAGTGATTTGAGGAATGTGTCAGAAAATGTGGGCTGAAATGCTCTGAAAAATATTGTTACACAAAGTGACTAAACTGCAGTATCTGTAAGTCTCCACCTGATTTTTTAAAAGCCAAATTAAAAAAAAAAGAAGTTGATATTTCATTAATATTTGTTTGAATTCACTTTTTGTGACTGCCTTTAACTTATGGTCACATTTCTGTGGCTGAAAAGGAAGGGACACACCTCATGCCGCAGCATACCCTAGTCTTCTGTCAGATTACAGCCTTGAGGAATCCAAGAGTGAAATCTGCACTGAACAGTCCGTTTCAGCTTCTGGTTTTGATTACACCTTTTAACAATTTCATTCTATAACAAGCATATGTGCTGCTTATAAAACAGTGTGTGCATGTATGCATCCATCTACAAACTGTGTGTGCTTATACAGGCTACTGGGACTGCCGTTGTTTATCTAAAGTTGAACCTAAATGGGTGTGGGAGTGAACTGGCTGTCTTTTATTCCAGAGACCTTGATCATCTTTCCACGCTGCACTTCCTGTTAATGAGAGGAAGACAGAGTGAGTGCTTGTTGTTTACTGTATGTATGCAGAGGTGGGAGGGACATATATGTGTGTGTGTATGAGCAGGAGACAGATAGTGTCACAGTCAACAGACCAAGAACAATAGAACCATTCCATTTGTTTGACCAATAACTTCCTGTGGAAGATAGATGTGTTTCGGCCTGAGCAGCTGTTCCATCTGACAAACAGGCACTTCCCTTGCATCATGTCCCTGTATCCAGAGGAGATTATCATTCTGAGCATGTCTGCTTTATATATGTGCAACTATGTGTGTGTGTGTGTGGCCTGGGTGGCCAATTCACAGGGCCCAGACAGAAACCCCCGATCCCACCAAACACTTTTCAGGAGGGCCACAGACACTGGAGGCCTTTTCTCAGTAACGTTTGCATCCTAGTGTGAGTTTGGCTGCATGTGTGTGTTTGTTCACTGGACCGAAACCCAAATCAGCACATGAAAGGTGTGCATCCCAGTGTTGCTGCTTCTCGCAGCGCTCTGACAGGAAACAGGCGCCGGCGGCGGTGTACGATTTCTCCGGGATTCGATTTTAGGCATGCTGCAGAAATTTAAAACAGAAACGCAGCATGAGTGGGGACAATAAGGCCAATGTTATGTCACTGGTTCTGTTCAGTTCTAGAGACTGCACGCTGCTGTTCCAAATACATCGATGGCGCATGATTAAAAACAGGTACTGGCACGGTTTTCAGATATTCATGTATTTGATTTGTTTCATGTGTTTTTTTTAAAGCAGCCTAATGACTTAATTCTCCTGCTCTCGAGTCTGCTCAGAGAAAATCCTCCTCCAAGTTCACGCTGTGTGTGTTCTCCCGGTCTTTCCCCTCTGATTCTCCAACCCAGCAGGAGTTTGGTGTCATTTGTGCTGTGGCATATAAAACAGGTCTCCCAAAGATTATGGGGGCTAAGACAATAACAGCACATAGGAGGGGGAGGATGAGCAACTGTCTGACAAATGAGAAAAGAGAGGAATTATGTCCAATCTCTCACCACATTCGCACTGATGTTTTGGCTAGACCCGTGGAGTCGTCTCTGTCAGCACTGCTCACCTGAAAAAAAAAAAAAAAATCCCTGGATGGAAGGAACAAGAAAGACGACTCGAGCTGCAGGTTTGTGCAGTGTTCTTTAAATATAGACTAATAAAAAATGGGCAGGGTTTAGTTCCTGGCAGCTCATCATAGGCAGCTTTGGCAAAAGTCAAAATCTTATTGGATTTTGTATTTCCTTGTTTGTATACTTTTCTTTCAGGGTTTTTCTTTGACTCCTTTTGTTGAAAGTCTGTGGTACGTCTAACAGTTTTGCACATCTTGGGACTTTCTCTGCAAAGTAGCTCAAGCTCAGTTCGATTGAGAGCATCTGTAAACATCACTTTTCAAGCCTTGCCACAGATTCACAGCTGGATGCTCTTCGACTGGGCCATTTCAACACGTACATACGCTTTAATCTAAACCATTCCAGTGTAACTCTGGCTGTATGTCTAGAAAGTGAACCTTCCACCTAATCCCATGTCTTTCGCAGCCACTTACAAGCTCTCTTTCTGTATTGAAGTATTTAGTTTTTTCCATCATCTTCAGCTTTCCAACGCATAAAGCCACCACCACCACCACCATGCTTCAAGATAGAAATGGTGCACAGGGTGATCTTCCATTGCTTCCTTGCTGTGTCCTCTAAACAGCTGGAGTCTATTTAAGAGTGACTTCAGCAGGTTAGTGGTTGCACTTCCTTTTAATGAATGGTGTCAAAGTAAATGGGCCTTTCTGAGGATACTTCAGATTTATGCTTTTGAAAGTTTTTGAAAACCATTAGTTTTTTCCTTCCTCTTAACAATTATGCGCCATTTTGTGTTGGTGTGTCATAAAATCTGAATAAAATACAATGATGTATGAAGACTTTTGCAAGGCATTGTGGTTAGAAAATGCAGGGAATTTGTTTAGTCTTATAAGGTTTAAAAAAAACTGAAGGGGACTTTTTTGATATTTCTAGGTGTCTCCTGATCAGTGTTTTTTTCAAAGATAATAGTATTGAATTCCTACTCTCACAAGCAGGTGTGCAAGCTGTGTTGTTTTGACAGTGGCACCATTTCTAACATGCAGTTTATAAATACTGCAGGACATAATACCATCCCTCAGTATTAATCTCTTTTAAAATAAACCCTGATTATATGATTATACATGTTCATGATGATATATATGTATATAGTAATTACAGATTTTTTTAGCCACAGAGAGGTAGAAATCCGATATGCTACGATTGAAGTGGGGGGTGGGCAGCACCTAGGTGCTGCCTAATGATAGTTCCTCTCCCAATTTCCTCCTAATGAAATAATCCCCGTCTACCTAACCTAATTCCTTGATGTTCTTGCCTGAAGTGCAGTCTGAAGATCAGATAAGAACAATCTTTGTAAAGTCACCAAAAGAGAGCGAGGGGGATATTGCAGAGAGAATGAATGTTTATCTTCAGATGAGGGAGTTCCCCCTCATTTTTGTCTCAGACATTTTATCATGGTCTATTTATCAGAGTCTTTTAGTTAGTCCACAGCCACTGTCTGCATAAAAAGTATGGCTTTAACTAAATGTCTGTGTAAAAAAAAAAAAAAAGGAAAGTGAAAGCCCAGAATACACACCCAGTCCCACATTATTGAAATCCTTAGACATGGCACTCCACGCTGGGCACACACATTCCACATTACTCTGGTCCATCCAGGGGGAAACCTACCTGTTGCCCCGCAACGCCGACCAAACACAGGGGTCAGACAAGCGTGTCTGGGCAATTCCTAACGTGACAGTGGCTCACCATAAACCCGGACTGGCGTGGTAATGATACTCCTGCACAGTGGGCGGGGCCAGCGTTCGGCTCTGTGGACGCTGGTCGGAGCCCAGTCTGGCCCACACTCACAAATGGGGAGGCAACACAGGAAACTGGGGCTTCCAGTAAAAACATGTAATTAGAAACACATTGACTGGGAGCTTTGGCATGATACACCCATCAAGATGGGAGAGACACATGCAGGCTGGGATGCACACAGGGTTTAAGACAAGAGAAATTAACAAGAGGTCACCGAGAAAGTGCCCTGATCAAAGCTAACATTCAAAACCCTGGTGGTAGAATACTGAGAGACAACACAGCGTCCCAAAGGCTCCCAGAAGCTGGGAGTTCAACTCCATCACACCTTTGCATTCCTACCTTGGGTTTAAAAGGAGGAGAAACATACTCTGTCTGAAGGTGTTGTCTTATAGTTTCCTATCTGGATGTTTGTATGATGCGGGTCTAAACATGAGGAAATCAATGGGTTTTTGAGAAACAGCGAGTCCTGTCTTGTTTTTGAACCGTGTGCGTGATTCACTACTGCTCTAGTGTGTGTGTATTGGGAACAAAAAATGTGAGGTATTTGCGTTGTTCAACTGCTTTAGTATCAGGTACGTTACTTTTGACTCTTAGCCAAATAAATCAGAAACTAAGTAGAGCTGTCAGTTTTATTATCAGTTTCAAGCGTCCAGCATGCCAAGGAGTTAGGCTTTGCGATAGCTTAGTGTGACAGTAAATAGAGTTGTTATTGCGTTGTTAATGAGTTGCAGTAGCATTGATTCTGTAGCAGTGACACACAAGTGCAGTATACATAGCATGTAAAACAGGAATTTCTTGGTATGTCTAAAAGGGCCGTAGCAGCTTATATAGTGATCACATTGTGTCTGCTACAGTGTATGCATGCATAGTGAGGGGATGCTTGGCAGTCATTTCCCATGGGATCTTGGAGTCTTCAGGACTTGATACAACTATAGGCTATTTACCATTCCTATGCTATAGTGTGACAGGACTAATAGGTAAATAAAGCTTCAGCATCACTTTCCCATGCATTCAGTGGTATATCACGCAGTTTGATCTCCAGCTTAGCCAGGCTGACACAACATTTTTGGGATATCTTGAAAACATCAGCGGTTGGTTGGCCCACAGCTCCATCCAGTGCCTCACTGGGCAGCCAGCCTAATCAATGGTGTTCAGTTGTGTTTTAATTAAAATGTGGGTTTTCCTAAAGGTAAAAACATTTGTCATTTAGCTAAAGGTGGTTTTCTTCCAAAACACAAAAAACTCTGTGGTCTCCTCAGTTCTCTGTCCTTGTTCTGTATGACACAAGCACAGCCTAATCAAGGCAGTGTGCAACAAGGTGGTGCATTTGCTGCTTCAGGACATTTGAGCACCAGACAGAGGGCAGGTACACCACACATTGTTTCTCACCCAAAAACAACCCTAAATGTAGGGAAGTTTTCCAGTACTCTTAACACATATTTCAACATATGGGTATTCAATATCAATTTTAAAAATACTGACAAATTCAAGTATATATATATATATATATATATATATATATATATATATATATATATATATATATATATATATATATATATATATATATATATATATATATAATTTCTGGTGAGGTATAAGTTAGAATACCCCTAGAGTGACTCAAGTTACACACAAGCGATTTAACATCGTTACTCAGCATTTTGATAGTTTTCCCTGTTTAAACCCTAGAAATCTAGTTTGGTGAGCTCCTGACTGGCGAAGTGACAGTGAAGACAATGGTGAGATTCGAACAGCTCTCTCAGCCCGTTTAGATAGAAGCAGCTTTTGAGACTTGGAAGGGATTTTAAGAGGTCTCAAAGGAATTTCAAATCAGCCATTCCCCGTACAGAAAATACTCTGGTCAGCTCGTCCAAGCTAGTCAACCCCGAAAGCAGACCACAAGATGGTAAGGGAAGTCAAAACGCATCTTTATTTCATTGAGATACTATAAGGTGACCTGCCGGACATGCAAAACTCCTCAAACATCTCACAGCTAAAAGTGAGGAGTAGGAGAACTTTCCTTAAACACGTCAAAGACTAGTAGATGGATATAAAAAGATTCTCACTGAAGTTATTTCACTCAAAGGTGCTAAAACTAGTGTTAGGGAACAGGGTGTCCTTATTTATTCCGCAGCTAGAAAACAATAAGAGTCAGAAGAGAGACTAACCTCATTTTGATATCTGTTTCAAATTCCTACTTCTACCGTTGTTTACAAGATGCAGCTTAAATGCTACTTTTGAGTTTGAAAGTGCATCAGTATGGACTGGAGCCCTCATTGCTGGAGAACAGTAGTTTGGTGGCACAAGTGGGCAGAGGCACGATCGCCAGGCCGCGCCCTTCACTGCCATGCGGTGAACCCAACTCTAGGGGAAGGGGGAGGGGAGGGCAGGTCAGATCTCTGCATGTGATCAGAGAGACGATGCTAACCATGTTCCTGGCATGAACCTGGAGACATGCTGCAGTTTTTGTTGCTGGACCATAAGCTCAGCTGCAATTGAACATAAGCAGCAGGAATTAGTTAATTGTTGAGTAAACAGTCACACTAAAAACATGCACAGAAACATGCTGAAAAAGTTAGATGTTTTGAGGAGGCCAAAAGCACACATGGCAAGATTTATTAAGCATGAACAACAGGCTGTATGATGAGAACAACTCTCCCACTTAAATCCACTACTCATGAGATTCTCACAGATTTCAGTGCGGAGATACCAAAAGAGCTGCTGTGGGGGGATGGACGTGAGAAAGAGTCTCCGCATCCACAGAGAGAAACCATCAGAGGCGCTCTTTAGTGTGTGGCTTTACAGATCAGGCGAGTGGTGACTGTGGCCTCAGAAAGAAAGAAAAAAAAAAGCCTTAATTAGCCTCCACTCCCATCAGACTGCCAAACTAAGAATAGGGGTTAGATTAACGAGAAATGAACGCTTTTAATCAACTCTCAAAGCCATTTTTTTCCCGTTTCCCCCCTCCATGTCAACAGTTCACAAACACGTAATTAGAGTAAGTGGGTGAATTGGACGTTTGGTAGGTGATGAGGTTTCATACATCTGAAAACACAAAAGTGTGAAGTGACAATTCACATTTTCCAGATGCGGAATAAACAGCTGGAAAGCTAAAGACTAATCATGAGAGCACTGAACGAGGAGGGAAGTGGAAAAGTAATGGGAAAAGAAGAGAAACTCGTGAAATATATAAAACACTGTATTGAACAAATATTAATATAAAAACATGTAAACATATTGTATAAGGCACAACATTTTAGGCAACTTACTAATAAAGAAAGATTAAAGAGTCTCTCATGAATGTAAACAAAAACTTTGGTTCTTCTTTAGTTCCTGTGTAGGAGACTGATTTGTCCACAAATATGTGGTCAAAAAAGATCTTTTGAACCCAGAATCCATTCATCTTAAGCTAATGATGGAGTTCAAACAACAAAATCTGCTCAAAACAGAGAACAAACAGTTCCTTCCTGATGTATTCATACCCCATGAACTTTTTACATTTTGTCACATCATGACAACAAACCTCAGTTGTTTTTAATTGGGATTTTATGTGTCAGACCAAAAAAAAGTACTTAATTATTAAATGGAATTTGAATGATTTATAGTTTCCAAACAGTTGTTACAAAAAATTATAAAGGGTTAGATACATTTGTGTTCAGCCACCCTTATTCTGATACCCCTAAATAAAATCCAGTACAACTAATTGTTAAATAGCTAACCAAAGTGCAACTTAAATTAAGTAGACATACAGCTGTTCTTAAGGTCCTTTATTACAGGATATCTGTGATAAAAATACATCTGTTGACAGGACCCTTAGTTGTATACTCCAAAAATCTGACCCTTGTGGAAGAAAGAGAAGAAGAAAGCCTTTGCTCAAAGAAAATCAAGTGCTGTTAAAAGTTTGCCAAAAGCCACATGTGGAAGAAGATGCACTTTTGGTGCTCTGGTGTAATGAGACAAATTGAAT
Source organism: Anableps anableps (assembly GCA_014839685.1). Taxonomy (NCBI): domain Eukaryota; kingdom Metazoa; phylum Chordata; class Actinopteri; order Cyprinodontiformes; family Anablepidae; genus Anableps; species Anableps anableps. The sequence continues at coordinate 8,606,196 of CM026070.1, forward strand.
CTACATGCAACAGGCATGTGGTGAAAAATTAACTCTGCACCTCAATCTGAACACATCATTGCCACAATGCAATATGGTGGCAGCAGCATCATAAAGGGATCCTTTTTTTTAGTAGTTGTACAAAATATAACCCAAGGTGGACGGAACACAAATGACCAGCCCAGTATTAGGATTTTATATATATATATATATATATATATATATATATATATATATATATATATATATATATATATATATATATATGTGTGTGTGTGTGTGTGTGTGTGTGTGTGTGTGTGTGTGTGATTGTCTAGCCCAAAAAAATCCCACTAAAATGCACTGATGCTTGCAGTTGTAACTGAGCTGTTAATACTTCAGCCAAACTCTTTGTGGCAAACTTGGATCCAACTTTAACTCCCTAGACAGTAAAGGAGTAAGTAGATCCAGAAAAGGCTGCAGATCAGACTGCTGAAAGCTTGCTTCTACTCTATGGATTTAATGTAAACAAAAGCTGAAACTTGTGAGCAGATGCAGGTTGTGCAGCTACTTCCTGTTTTCAGAGCTCCATTCAACAGTCTGGTTCCATCACATATACAGTATGCTCCAAAAACAAAATAATGGATCTGAGGAGGTTTGGACATCCATCAGAGCAGGTGTCACTTTTAACAAAAGCATGTGAATGGATACAAGTAAAACTATGAGAAGAACCCTAAAGGGAATCTGATTACTGGTTTCCTTCAGCACTTGGCAACTGGCCATAAATGTACGTCGAGGTACAACAAGCTCTGGTTAAAATGGCACATATATTAAGAAGTCTGAAGAATTTGACGTGGAATACAAGACATTCCTGGGAGCAGACACAACGGCTCCGGAGGCATACAGAACATATGGGAATCTGTTTGTTCAAATATTAAAAATAATGTGGAAACAGGATGATGAGGAGGGGGGAGAGACAGAAATTAGATGAAAAGTCTTTGTTTCAGTTTCAACATGCTTGCCTTAATGTTTTCCATATTCTACATGCATCTATTGGTAATACCAATATTTCAGCTATCTGTCCATCTCTACATGCAGGATGTTCATACTTTACTGGTATATAGAACATGAGACAGAACTTTATCTTGGGGATCTCATTTGTGCTCCTGTAATTGGCTTTAGCTCTCCGTCTCCCCATGGACATTCTCCATGTGGACTTTGAGGTAGTCGTTCCGAGTGAACTTCTTATGGCAGAGCTGGCACTCCGCCATGGGCCGGTTGGGGTTGTGGGTCAGTTTATGTCTGCTGAGCATCTTCTTCAAGCTAAATGACAGATCACACACCTACAAAACAAGACAAATGCAGGCTCAGAAGGGTTATGATCACAGCAAATTGAAGAACTCTGAGTGAAATAGCTACAGTGCTTTGCAAAAGTATTCCTACCCCTTGAATGTTTTTTTTTTTTTAATTTTGTGACTTTAAAACAGAAATTTTCAGTGTATTTTATTGAGATAAAATACATGATAGACCAACACAAAGCAGTGCATGATTCTGAAGTGAAATGATATGTAGTTTTGAAAAATGTTTACAGGTAAAAATCAAAAAAATTCTATGTGCGTTTGCATCAACTTCTCCAGACTGACTAGTTGTAGAGCTACCTTTTAGTGTAATAACAGCTGAAACTCTTCTGGGGTGTCTATAACAGCTTTTCACATCGAGAGACTTAAATGTTTGCCCGTTTTTCTTTACAAAACAGGTCACACTCAGCTAGACTGGATGAAGAGCATCCTTAAAGATCATTTTTCAAGTCATGTCACAGATTCTCAGTTGTATTTAGATCTGAATGTTTGTCCTCGTCCTGCTGGAAGATGAACCTCTAACTCAGTCTCCACTGTTTTGCAGCCTCTAACAGGTTTTCTTCCGTAGTTACCCTGTATTTAGCTTCATCCATCTTTCCATCAACTCTGATCAAATATCCTGTCTCTGCTGAAGAAAAGCATCTCCAGAGCATGATGCTGCCACCATATGTCACTGTGGTAATATGCTCAAAATGTAAACTGTGAAAATGAGACTTCTTATGGCTCAACAATGAACTTCATCTTGTAGCCAAATTAGTGAAATGCGCTATGCCGTGGTTCTCCTACCTGAGCTATGATTTTCAGTGCCTAAAATGAAATGAAATGCTTTAAATTTCTTCAAAACTTCCTGTCTCAATGCTCCTTAGTTATCATGATGCTGTTTGTTTACTAATGTTCTCGAGTAAGCCTCTGATACCTTCACAGAGCAGCTAAATTGATACATATACATTAAACGCAGGTGACTTCTTTTAACTAATTGGGTGATCGAGACAATCTGCTGCACTTGATTTTATTTAGAGGCATCATAGTAAAGGATCTTAAATAGAAATCCAAACAGTGCTTCACAGATATTATCTGTATCATGTATCCTTTAATTTCCACTTCATGATTATATGCCATTTTGTGTTGGTCTGTTGTGTAAAATCCCATTAAAATATACTGAATTTGAGACAAAACATAAAACAGTTCAATGGGGTCGGAAAACTTTTGTGAGCCACTGAAGCTACTGCTTCTATTTTCTGAGTTCTTTGGCTGACAGTGAGGTTTAGGCTTATAGCCGACGCACAGAGTGATACAGACTCATTTGTAAAGAAGACATAAAGTATGAGATCCCCCCCACCCCCCTCTCCTTCCCTGCAGCGGTGGGAGGGATTGTACACCACTTTAACATTTATCCTAAATAAGTCATTTTACACTGATGACTCCTCGTCCCCCCCTCCATATCAATCAGGATAATCCAGCATTGGCCGGAATTCCAATTTGACATAAAGCTGGGAGAATCTCAGCATGCGTCCTCGGCTCCATCTGCGAATTACATTTAGAAAGTCAGACAGCATACATCTGTGGCTCCACGGCATTAAAGAGCAGCTCTGATAGAAAAGCGGATCACATCGGATATCTACATTCGTGCGTTACCTGGCTGTTGCTAAACAAGGCTCAACAAGCTGCGTAACGGACCCAGCGTCAGTCAGCTATTTTTGTTTTTATGGAGAGAAACAGTGACAGGAAGCTGTTGAGCAAAGAGCCTCAGCGTCTCACTCCAACCCAGATGTTACTGGTAATGCCTCGACAACATTTCAGTACTTTTGTGACAGATGCTGAGTCCGTAGCTCTTTCTATGTCCAGAATGTTTCTGGGAGCGTGCAATCCCTTTGTCTCACTCAAAATAAACCGCCCCTAACAAAATCCACATGTTATAGCTGTTATTTCCACTGGTTTTTGGATCATATTAATGACATGGAAATGTCTCTTTTGAGGCTGGAAAAAGAAGCCGGATGAGTGTTTGATATCATTGGGGGACCCTTTGTGGTGATGTTTAATTGTCAATGAGTGGGATGCTGATTTTGTGGCCTTTAAATATAGCTGCAGATGAGTGTCTGGGCTGATGGGTTTTCTGTTTTAAAGATTTCTTGGTTTTAAATTTGAAATGTTTATTGAAGAATATCGTGTCCACCTTCTGCTGATGGTTGTTCAGTCATAAAAATATTCAGTTTCTAGTTTTTTTGCTATATATTGTACAGAATTAACAACCCAGAAGAATGACACACTCTGAAACACAGTTCTCTGCCCCTTTCAGCTCATTTTAAACTATAAAAAGTTCACAATGAATTGGATGGATGCATGGATGGATGGATGGATGGATGGATGGATGGATGACATGAAATAAACCTTGAAATACAACCATTTTTTCACATTCTGTTTTATCTCCACAGATATTAAACTAGGAAAATATGGAAATCAAAGTCCTGATGATGATTTAATTATTGGTTTCTCCCTGTTATTGCACCAATTTCTTGTTCTCTAAAACTGGTTCAGAAGCCCTAAAGACTCAAGATTCAAAAGAATCATAAGTTTTTAAGGCTTTACTGGCTTCGGTTACTTGCTCACTGATTTGTAACCCAAACCCATTAGGAAAGTTTAGAAATGTGTTTGGATAGGATAAGTGTTTTTGGCAAGCTTGTTCACAAAATTTCATTTGGTGTAGCCAACTGAAAGAAGATCAAGCCTTTAAAGGTTTTCTTAGATGCTCTTTCAATGAGGTAAACTCCAGATCTCATAAACTGTAACTATCTCTATTAACATCAGTGCTTAGCACCACTGCTGTTAATCATCTAACCTGAAGCGTGGAAGCTCTCTCAGAACAGATTGGTCTCAGCACCTCCACCATTAAGTATTCACCTCCACCTAAAGTATTCATACACATTGAACTTTTACACATATTGTCACATACATTAAAACATTGACCCATTATGTGTTTTATTGGGATTTTATGTTAGAGACCAAGACAAAGTAATGCAGTGAAGTGGAAAGAAAAACATATGAGTGTAAAGAGAAAGTCCGTATCCAAGGACCAAAAGTAAAAGAAAAAAACACATCAATTTCCACCGTTTTTTACAAAAAAAATCTGAAAGTTTGGTGTGCATTTGAATTCAGTCCCCTTCACTCTGATACCTCTAAATGAAATACAATCCAACCAATAGCCATAAGAAGTCACCTACTTAGTAAATAAAGTCCACCTGTGTGTAATTCAATCTCATAAATCCAGATGCTCTCAGAAGACCTCAGAGATTTGTTAGAGAACATTAGAGAACAAACAGCATCATGAAGAGCAAGGAGCACAGACGGGTCAGGGATGAGGTTAAGCTTTGAATATCTCAGAGAACTTTTGATCAATTAATCATCTGAAAATTTAAAAAGAATGATGCGATTTCCTACCATAAAGTCATAGCCTTCCACCCAAATTGGGCATTTCTCGAAGAAGCAACCCATGGTAACTCTGGAACAGTTACAGAGATCAACAGTTTAGGTGGGAGTATTAGGAAAAAAGGTAGTTATCTACTCCACAACCCTAACACAGCAAACATGGGGGACATGTGTTAGAATGGCCCAATCAAAGTGATGTTCAGGGACACTCCATCCAGTCCGACTGAACTGAGCTGTTTTGCAAAGGACAATGAAAGAGCAAAGCTGGTAGAGACAAACCCCATAAGACTTGCAGCTGGAGCAAAAGTTGGTTCTGTATTGACTTTGAGGGCTGAAATCAAACACAGGGCAGATTTTTCAGATTTTATTTGAAAATAGTTTTGAAAACCATCCATAGTTTTCCTTCAAGTCCCCAATCATGTGCTACTTTGCCTTGGTCCATTGCAAATCCCATTAAATACATTGAAGTGTGGCATGTCCTGTGGTCATAATGTGACACAATATGAAAAGGTTCAGGGGACATTAACAGTTTTGCAAGGGACTGTGAAACATGAAGCCTGATCAGATGGTAATCGTATTCTCACAAATTTAACAGAATCCAGTATCTCAGGGAGGTAAACAACATTTGGTCATATTTTTTTGACTATTTGTTTTTATTTAAAAACACAGAACATAAACCATTGCAGGTATCTAGCCTTTAGCCGCTCAGCTTGATAGCCGTGAAAAGCTACGCCACTTAGGAAAATCATCTTCTGGAGTTTTAGGAAACATCTTTTCTAAGATTTCAAAGCAAAACTCCAAATTCACCCATGATATATATCAGAGATAACAGAGTCTTTGGAATCTGTTAGTCACACCGAATATAAAAAACATGTGTTTTTTTCAGATGTGACTCCATTATGACTCCAAGTAAAAGTAGTTTAGGATGGGCTGATGAGTAAATCAGCAGTAGAAGCTCCAGTCACATGTCTACATGCTCAATAACTGTATCAGAAGTATACATGTGAACTTAGCTGAAATTTTGTCCAGGAATATTTTAGAGATGTTTCCAATGGCTGAATCATTGTTTTGGTTTCACTAAGCTAGTAAAAAGTATTTGAATTTTGGTAAAAATCCCACCTGATTATCAATGAGTGCTTTCAGCCTGAAGCTTTGGTTGAAAAATGTCAAAAACGGTGATAAAGTTTCACATTATAGAAGTTAAAAACACTGACAGGAAGTTCTGTTGCGTGTCCTTCCCCCCTTTTCTGTGAATAATTATTACTTCTGCAGTATTATAAGCAGAGGGTAATTTATCCCTCTGATCCTCTCAAAGTGTTTACGTGAGATCGGCCCACTCTGCCCCTCCGGAGAGGTAAGATCCCTATCTGGCTCTAACCGAGCTCCACATCTGGCCTTGTGCCAGAGCTCCATCACATTTCCACACAGAGACAAAAACAGACAGCAATCAAGAAAAAGCAGTCTGCTTCGGAGGCAGATCCCTGGCTGCCGGGCACTCACGTCACACTGGAAGGGTTTCTCTCCTGTGTGCGTCCTCATGTGCTCGTCCAGTCCTCTTTTTTGGCTGAAGGCCTTGTTGCACTCGCTGCATTTATACGGCTTTTCCTGCAGAGACACACATGCATCCAGTGAATTTAAAGAGGGCACTTTGTATGACAAAGTGCAGCCAGTTTTGATCACATATGGACAAAACCTGGAGGAAAAAATAGTGTAATGACACACACATGTTGGAGCATACACAGAGAGAAAAACAAACAGGCATGCAGGAAAGATGTGGAAGTGTCCCAGGTTAACTTTCACACTCCAACGCTTTGCCTGTATGCCTGTGAAGATACCGAATGAAAGGCTGAGGAGCTCCTGCAGCAGGGAGGAAATGGCCAACACAGGGACCATCAAAAACACATGGATTCCTAAAAAGAGTAAAGAAAACGAGGAACAGAAATTTCCTTTGAACATGTATCAATGCGCTGGCACTGTTGGGCTGTAGGAAATCAATCCTCTGTCTCCACACCTCATCAGCTTACCAAAGAACATTTCCTCTGCCGCTTTTGGACGCCTTTCTTAGTCAGCCAAAGCAGCTATCTTGCTGTGGGTGTGTTGTCACAAGTATGCATGCATGAGTGTGTGTGTGTACAGTATGCATGATGAGGAGGGTGGATGGTAGGCGTGTGCTGCTCACTGAGGGGAAACAGTGCTGACACTTTAAAGACTTTAAGATGAAATGAGAGGGAGATAGTGAGGGGCTGGTTCCCACTGCCGCTCTTTTTGGGAAGCTGCCTTTGACAAGTCTGGCTGATAGCAGAGGCTCTACCCATTTTAGGCTTAGTTGTCATGGGAACGGGGTGAATGCAGGAAGCAAGGGTCCTGGGAAAGGCGCTATCATGTGGGCTGGGCAAGGAGTGCCCAGTGACACAGGAGACAAAAGGAGGTAAAGATCAGGTTCACTGCATGTGTGCCTGTGAGCGGCTTTAAGGATGCAACTGTTTGTGCGCATGTGACAGAGTGAAGGGGAACAATGGAAATAAAGCCCCCTGTGTGTGAGAGAGAAGTCCGCCCCACGGAAACAGATTCTGTTCTAATCAGTGTAATGCAAATTCCCACAAAAATCCCCAGCCTTCACCAGAATCATAATTTTTCCACAAAAAAAAAAACTTTTAAAAGTTCAAAAAAACACATGGATAGACTTTTTAAGTAACACCCATAATGCATCACTGTGACCCTGGTAACATCAAACATCTGTACCTGGTGACCTTCAGCCTTCAGCAGCTGTTCAGGCTCTGACCTCTGACCTGACCTTTCATCTGAATACGACCAGTCTCTGCAAAGAGCACATCCAGAGATGTGGGGATAGAGTCTTGTTTATTCAGTCCAGAGCAGCAGATCTTCTCATATGACGCATTAAATATGCAGGTATTTGTAAAGCAGCACGCAAGCAGGAAGCTGCTGTGCACCAACGGCCTTCAGGTCAGTAAGAAACCAACAACCAAGCCCACAGTCGGGATTATTTTAGACAAGCTGGCAACATGGCTTAAGGCAGTTTCAGCTTGTCAGGGTCCCTGCAGGATTGATTGCCATGTTATTGTAGGAAAAAAACTGTCTGGTCAGAGTGATCTAGTGGTTTTTCTACTGGTAGCACAGTGGGCTTAAGGTAAAACCTTAAGAAGAGAAAGGAAACGTTTTAAACATGACAATGGTTAAATTATAACTTCTTACAATGATTTATGACCAAATGTTTCTAAATCAAATTTGTTTCATTCCATATTCTCGCATAAAGACGTGAGATTTTCCGGATAAGCAGACAACAAAGATTCTCTGCTGTCTGGCATGTTCTCTTTTAGCCAGAACTGTGAGGGATCTCGTTTCAGAGTAAAGGATGCAGATGGAAACAGTGCACTGATTTGTTTAAAGCTTATTAGGAATGGCTGACACCACATTGTCAACAAACAAGTTCAAAACAGCTTTCGAATTAGCAGAAAACGGTATGACGCAGCATCTTTAACCAATATGCACACAAGTAGGTCAAACTGGGCACACAGCACACAGCAAAGTTGAAGTCTTTGAAGATACGGTGTAATTTTATACAAGTTGTCTTTTTTTTAACTTTCAATTTATTTGGAAAATGTAAAAAAAAATTATTTTGTTGTTATTTATAGCTAAAGAGAAATCAATATTGGGACTCAAGTGTCTTACAAAAATCATGGATCACACATTGGTTATAAAATCTCTAAATCGGAGGCATCTCTAATACTAATTACTATAAAATGCTGTTTATAGTTGTTAAACTAGTTGAAAACGGCCACAAAAAATTAAAAACCTTGTTTTAAAAAATGCTGGATTTTTTTTTCAATTCAGAACATATGATTAACGCACATCCGTTTAAATCTGAAATTTAAAAATGTGAGAAAAAAAAACAGAGGCCTCATATCTGGATCAGACATGTTCTTCTCTAGTTTGCCAGGGATACAGTTTGTTGAATGAAACCCCAGCCTCATCCATCTGAAATAATGTGTTCATTAACGGTGAGCTGCAGCTCCTTCAGCCAAATGACATTAGTTTTTCTCAACAGTGACTTCATCCGGCTCTGCTGTTTGTAACTGATCAGCCCATATTTTAGAGCACCATGAGCAAAGGCAGATCTGGGAATATTCAGAGCAAAAACATCAGTCAGTTTAATCAGCAGCACAATGCTAAATTACATCTGCCTGTTTCTACAGAGACAGATGACTTGAGCAGGATACCTTCGCTGTTGACACACTGTAACAGGCAGGGCAGTGTACTGTACTCTGGGCAGCATTGAAAACAAGAACAAAACGCTTCAATGAACAATGCTGACAGGCTGTTAATGTCACAGTCAAACTGATGATAGGAATCTTATACAAAACACATTTGAAGTCTACTTTGTCATAGTGACACACGTCCAGATGCTTAAATGTTTTGTTTAGGCTAAAAACTCAATAAGTTCAAAACTGATGCTGAGGAAGGAGCAGTGTGTCCCAGCTCAGGAAATAAACTTCAGAAATGAGAAGTGAAAAGTCTGCCTTTAAGCTTTAATTTTCTCCTGACCACTGCCTCAATTACATTTACTTTGCATCTTCAACATTCATTTAATTTTGCAATCAATATGATGCTTCATTCTTGTACAGCGTACCAAAGCAAAAGCACAAGGAAGCAAAAGAATTAGGGATGTCCTGATCTGATCCCGGATATCGGATTGATGAATTTTTTTTTTTTTTTTTTTTTTTTAATTATTTGCTTTGGGAGTCCCTGGCAAAACTGACCCCCTGATACCTGCTGGGAGTCTACAATTTGTCAGCCACATCCAAAGTGATCCATGCAACAGCGCTTTGCATAGTAAGTTTAAAAAAAAATCTAAACCTATTTTTGGTTACAAGGCCAGCAAAATGGGCATGGATATTGTTTTATTGATTAAATTGTTTTTTTCACCCTAAAAAAGTGCTTTTTAACCATAAGAATGATCTTCCCAGTTAAAGACACTTCTGATCTGTTTCATGTGACCTGCAAATATCCACCAATAGTTCTCAGTGTAGTAGACAGAGCTCCCCAGAGGGCAGCTAAAGCACTGGTCATTAAAGTTTATGATGTTCAAAGCAAATCACTTAAATTGCTTTGCTTTCAGCAGGGAAAGTTTTTATTAACAGGAAGTAAGTCGGTTAAATTGTCCATAAACGATTACCTGGAACCACACTGAAATGTGTTTTGAGCTGAACTATCAATGAGTAATGCCAAAACAAAAATGGGTGATTAATGTGTTAGCAAAGCATGTCTTAGCATGGTTAACTGAGACAATACTGGTAAAATGTAGAGTTTTATTTGAATGTAATTTAAAGCTTTAGCTTTTTAAGTAGGAATGCACTGATACCGTTACCAGCATCGGGTATCTGTCCGATACCATGTGCATGCACAACACAAGTCATTTGATTAAACAGCTAAAAAACCAACACGACGAGTTTCAGCAGTTTTCTCATGGCAGCAGGAAACTGCAACATCTAACAGCAAACTCTGATAAAGCAGGAGAAGATGTCCAGAGACAACACTCGCACAATAAAAAAAAAAAAAAAAAAACACAGAGGCTCTTACCCAGTACATTGCTTCTGATGACCAGTCATTATCCTGCTGTTGATAATTTGGGTTTTTGACGTCTGCTCAGTGTGTTGGGGCCGAGGTATGAGATTCCGAGCTGCCTCCACATTACACACAATCTTACACGAAGCTGAAGTTCACTTCTTCTTTTAATTTCACTGAGTTTGGAGATTTTCTCTTTTAGCCAAGGATGAGTACGCCAATGTATGACTGTCGGTCTTGGACAGTAAAACAACTTTCTGTCTGTCATAAATAGAAGTAAGCTTCTTTCAGCAAGATGAGGACACTGGCAAAAAAGATGATGATGTTTTACCTTTCTATAGAAGTGTGGGTGTGATATTTGCTTTATGGATTATGAAAATTATTAACACTTTGTGAATGATACTAGCCAAAAAAGCTGATCATGTCAAGGGACAAACCTGTATCCATGACAACAAAAAAAGACAGGACTTGCAATGGTTAAGACCTAAAATTAGAGGTGACTGGAATAGGGACGATTCTGAGCTTGAACGGCCCTGACTGGTGTCGGAAACTCAAAAGTCCAATAAACTTTTTAACAATGAATCTTTGCTAAAGAAGTCGTCACAGAGAAAAAAAAACAATAGTAGAGAGTTGTTTGAAAAATGAAGCCAGGGGAAGTAAAGAGATGCAACATTTTTAAAATCCGTGTTAAGGTAAGTATTCTGTACAGGAGTTACACAGGGGAGATTGCAGTTTACAGTTTGCAAAGCTAAGCATGCTAATAACCCAAACAGCTAATATAAAACAGTTCTAACATAAAAAGAAGCCGCTTTAAAATAAACATTTTTGTTGTAAAAGCAGAATAAGTTTTTTTATTTTTCCTATCAGTTAGTTGTACTTAAACAAAAAAGGATTTGTTTTTCGGTCAGGATCCGTTCAAACCGAGTCTTCTGATTCAGGTGACTAGCTAACTTACATGAACATATTGAATAGTCATAATTGGATTATTCTTCGATATCCATGAGTGTTGATTATATTTGGTGTGCGGAGCCAAACCAAAACCAAAATGGGTATCACATCTGATTTGTTTAAGATGTTTTTGTTTTTTTCTATCTACCACAAGAGTTTTTTTTTTTTTGAGAGAGAAATATTTCATTTTAATAAATGCTTCCAGCTGATAATCTATGATTATTATCACTAGCTCTGCATCCACCCCTGATGTTTCAGGCCATTATGATGTTGCAGTGAGAATGATCATTGAGCTTTAGTTTCATAAATGGCTGTTTAACATAATACTCTTGACCTTAGACCACCAAATGTGAATCAATTCATCCTTCAGCAAGAGTGAAAAATTTAGCCAAATGTGATCAAATCTCGCAGCTGTCACTAATGTGGAGGGATCAGCAGTTTAATGCTTATACAGAGCAGGATGAGGGTTAATATAAGTAGTGAAAACAAACATACCCGAGTATGGGTGCGGATGTGCATCTTCAGGCCATCGTTCTTGCTGAACGCTTTGTCACAGTAGGGGCACTGGTATGGACGCTCACCTGAGATTTGAAAATCAGTTAGTAACACTGCAACTATAAAAGCATCTTTCAGGCCAAACAGAAGCAAATATGAACGATCATCAAAAACCATTTAAACACCTCTGATAGAAAGCATACATCATGCATAGCTGTGTTCCTTCCTTTAAATAGTTTTGCTAAAAAGCTCAAAAATAAATGTGACCAAGCTGTCTGTGTGCAATAGATCATTTTTAAGAGTCATTTTTGTCTGATGCACATCAACTTTCCACCACTGTGGATCTGAAGCTTGTGGTGGTTACACTCTGTGGCTTGCTATCTGCGCTCCAACTGGCCAGGAGTTTCGGAGCACATTCAAAGATATCTGGCTTCTCCTGGCTGGATCAAAAGCACTCCAGTCAAAATCTTATAGATCCTATCTGAGCGCATACTGCAGATGACAAAGAGAAAGTGACAGGCTGTCAGTCAAATGGTCCACTGACACATGGATCTGTTTACTATGAGCTGATCCACGGGCGTGATAAGAGTCCCAAGAGCTGATTGCTAATCTATAGAAGAGAGGAGAGGTAATAACCTACAGAACAGTGCAGAAATTAAAGCAACACAGAGCTGACCCCTATAGAAATGGCTTAATGATAAGAAAATGTTATTTCAATCTTTCCAAACGGATGTTCAAATAAATTCATGAGTCAAAAGAATAAAAAAACTGGAAAGCCTCCATCAGTCAAATTTAGTTTTCTGGTTAGAAGCTTTCACCATGGCCAAGAATATTAAATTAATTTAGGACTCTGATTTTAAAATCTACACATTGAATGACTAGAGAAAGATCCAGATTAAAGTCAGAACTTGTGCACCGAATTATATCTTCTAAAATAAACATTGAATTAGTTAGTGATGTGATGTAACCACTTCACCCTGCAAGAACAATGGTTTAAATGTACCTTCAACAGCCCAAAGTTAAGTTGAGTGTGTGTGTAAACTTCTCACGGGCACCGTATTTATATACATGAAAAATAAATACATTGACATACACATTTCCTTAAACAGAAGCATAATAACCTCGTGTTGTTTAGTGTTTCCCTAGAACAATTTAATCTAATACCTGCTTTGCACAACCATAATCTGTCTTCAGTGACTCAATGTTGAGGAGGCAAGCAAGTAATTTTATTGATGGGGGAGATGTGCTGCCCTTTTAAATAATAAGGTTAATTAGCTGTGTTTCTTTGGGATTCAAAATGCAAAGATGCTTTTTAAATCAGAAAATCCATCTTGGGAATATATGAGAAGAGTGATATTATTCCAGGGTTATAAACACAGTTGTTCTGGAGGAACGTTTTTCTCCTCAGTTTCTCTCATTAGGTCCAAGCCAAAACCCTAAAGGTTGAGCCAACTGCATAGAAAATATTTAGTGGACGTTTTTTAACTGTTTTATTAAAAGGTCAGCTCAGAAAAAGAAAATCATGTTCAAGGGCTTTATCCCGACACTTTATATTTACGTCCCAGAAAGCATATCTGTCAACAGAAAAGTTACAACAGCTGTCATGTAGCAGATATACAAGTCGACTTCTAAACCCACCCACCATAAATCCCCCACAAGAGGGCTTCAGAGGAGCAGCATAGTGACACTGGGTAATAAAACGTGCAACCTCAGGTTAATGTGGAAAGGGTTAACGTGGCATATGCAGTCTGATCACACGTAGTGAAACATGTGCACGAGGACAGCTTGGAAATCCGTCCCAAATCCCTCTTCCCCCCACAGCTCGGCACAACTCTAGCCTGCAGGAGGCTTTTTGTTGACAAACAGCAAAATCTGAATCCCAGATGTGTTATGAGAAAGAGGACAGCAAATCTTTGGTTATATGTAGCATGTGCGGTATCAGGTTAAAGCCCGGTGTTAGCCTTGGGTAGTCCTGTTGAAGCCATTACTGCGCTAATGGCATGGTGGCTCAGTGTGATAGCATACTCTGCGGCTTGGAGAATGTCCCTTGCAGAGGCTGGCTATTGTCAGTTAATGCAGAGCACACACTCCAGCCTGCAAACACAAGACTACACACCAATTCACCTACTTAACCTATACACTCTTTGGTTCTGAACATGTGTGACTCGTCTGGAAAACGCAGGGAGAGAAAATGAATTCAGTATTAAATAAGGAGGCCATTTCCATATGGAGTGTTTGAATAAACCACTCAAGACTACTTGTGTTTACCACTGAATCAGCAGGCTTGGACTAAAACTCAATCTCTTAGTGAAACAGGAAACAAACAAATGCTACTTGGAAACTGTAGCATTCCTCCAGTGTCTGTGTCTGTTAAGCGTGTCAGACGATGCGCGTCTGTTCTGCTGAGTGTTACTGTAACTAGAAACCCCCCACTTATTCTCCAGATTGAGCCAGATTGTTTGGGGATTACGAGGGGTGGCTGCAGCTCTGAGCCAGGGCTTTATGTGGGCCGAGATGGTAACTGATTTAGCATGTGCTGAAACTGTACACCGTCTCTTTGACCCTGGGTGTCTCCCCCCGCTGCGGCCCTCACACCCCTTGTCTGCTAATCGATCCGTATGGAAATGACTTGTGTGTCGTATGTGTGTGTGCATGTGCGACTGTGTGTCTGGTTAGCAGATGGTCGACTTTGTCATTTTGCCTGCCGTGTTGCGTTCATGTTACGGAGAACTCTTTGTGGCTTTCAGGCTCCGGATCTGAAAGACATTAGCACTGTCCGTCAGAAATTAATTCTGGGCTTCCTCCAGTTGAAGCAGACAGTGACCCTCCACTGTCCTGGTCTATCCACCCTGTGCCACATGCCAACAGGGGCCACATATAATATATATGATATAAGAGTGCTAAAGATGATAAGCGATTCCCATTGTCCAAAACCCTCACACTTCAACTCTCTGATAAAGTCAGGGCATCCAAAGATTTCTCCACTTTCTTGTCACCTTTGTGAAAATACTAATATCAGAAAAGTCTAACAGAGATCCATAGCATACAGTAGTAATTTTCATCTTTAATCTATGTATCAATCCAGCTGTTCTACACAGCAGAGAGGTGAGGCATAGAGCTGTGGAGAAGTTTAGAGCAGGGTTAGGCATGTGAAAACTATATCCCAGGCTTTCATCTCCTACAGCACTATTCAGTCCATCTTTTGAAAATGGAAAGAGCATGACACGCTTGTAAACTGACCAAGAAAATGGCCGCCCACCGAACATTACAGGCTAAGAGGGCTATTGTAACTGTGAGAAAGCTGCAGAGATCCACAGCTCAAGTGGGAGAATCTGTCCACAAGACAACTATTAGCTAAGAAATCCTCAAAACTGGCCTCTACATTATCACTGCAAGAATGCCACTGCTGAAAGAAAGCTAAAAGAAGTTTAAAGTTTGCCACAAGCCACTTAAGGGTGACAGGAAACATGTATAAGAAAACGTTCTGGTCATTGGAGACTAATATAGAATTTTCTGGCCTACATACAATAAACTGAATACACAATACTGGAGTGTTTGTTAAACATAGTGGTGACATGCTGGGGATTTGCCTTTCTTTAGTGGGGAAAGGGAAGCTAATCTGAGTTGACATACAAATGCATGGAGTGAAATCCAGGGCAATCTAGGCAGAGGGCCTGTTAGAGGCTGCAAAAGCCATGAGACTGAGGTAGAGGTTCACCTTCCAGCAGTAAAACAACTTCAAAAATACACTCAGAGATACAGTTTAGATCAAAACATACCCCTGTGTTAGAATGGCTGAATACTAAAGCATACAACACTTCTCAGATTTTTATTTGTAAAAGAAATATTGAAAAACTGTGGTCATTTTCCTTCCACATCACAATTACGCACTAGTTTATGTTGTTCCATAACAAAAAACCCTATACAATACATTGAAGTTTGTGGCTGTAACAGGAGAATTTGTGGAAAAAGTTCAAGGTGTATAAATACTTCTACACTGCACCATAATTGCTGCAGATCAGAAAAAGAGGTTCTCAATTTAAATCAAGCATCTCCGTACACAAAACAGGTCATAATCATCAAAGCAAAAGAGAATAATTCAGTTTAAGTTGCTTTTGCTTCAAAAGATTGTAACCATGACCACAACTAAGACAAACAAAGTCATCTGTGAGTAAATAACTCGAGTTCTGCCAGATGTTAGTTGTTTTGGGGCAGCTGTTCTGTTGTAGCCTCACTTGCTGTTTCAAAACATTAAAAATTGTGCTGTATAAATAGCCCCCACAAATATAACAGCCATCCACCCAATTGCTGTATTGCACAATTGGTACTATGGCTAAAGTAGGTTCAAAATGATAATTATCGCAGTTTTTCATCCTTTGTTGTCTCCAAGAGAAACCAATATTTGGACAAAGAACAGAGCTTCTTATCTCATGCCACAGAATAATCTCAGCTACAGCACACAGCACAAAATGCACAAAGAACATAATTTTTCTGCCAGGGTCATTTCTATAATTATACAAATGTTTCAAAATTCACCTGGCAGTGATTTACTCATGTTAAAGAGCTGCAACACAAGCCTTTGGTTTGCTGAGGCTCACATCAGAGCAAATGTCAGTGAACTAACCTCGTCCATACCCAGACTGAGAAAAAGCAGACGTTGGGATTTCCCCTGTATGTAAAAAATCTACTGTAAACAACCTGTTAATAACGGAATATAAGGTTTGTCTGTAATTATTACCCGGTGGTTGGCACCAGTGGGAATTCAGCCCTTTTGACTTTATGTTTGGGTGTGAAACAATGTAACATAAAAGAATGTTTACATTCAGTAACATATGGCTTTATTCAGACATGTCAGGACCTTGGTGGAAAGATCAACATATGAAAACAGTGCTGCTGTAAAAAGAAAACTGTAATAAGACGAAGACTTTTAATGATCAATTATGGATTCTGAACATAAATTTACCACTGAATCTCTAACATACCGTCACTGAGACCACAAACACCCTGGAGCATATTTTTTGTCTCATGTATTCTTTTAAACTCTGTAATCAGTTTCACTGTTTCTCAGTTTGAAGTCAGAAATGACCCTTTGAACCACATGCAAGCACTGAGAGTGGTTTTCATTGTTGTTCCTTCCTTCATTCATGCAGCTGGCTTTGACTTATGCTGAAAACACTGAAGAGGAGGCAGCGGGTGTGATCATTGTTAAGGTTGTCTAATGTTTTTATTTTTTTTTTTTCCTTCCCAATCAGCTGCTTCTGCTTCATCTCAGGGGCTAAATGTTTTTTATTGGCTGATTCAATGTTCAAAGCATTTTTAATAGGCCTGAATTTACACCCTTAACTGATACAACAGCAGCCCCTTGCAAAGTGTTCATACCCCTTAAACTTTCCACATTTTCTCAAGTTACAAACAAACTTGGGGATTTTATGTCAGTGCTATGAAGTGGGATGAAAACAAAAACTGTTTTACAAATAAAAATCTGAAAAGTATGGCATTCATTTGTATTCATCCCCTGAGTCAATACATTGTAAAACCACATTTTAGTATAATTACAGCTGCAGGTCTTTTGAGGGATGTCACAGATTTATATATTTAGAGACGGACATTTTTGTCCGTTCTTATTTGAACAAAAGCAAAAGTTGCTCTGGTTAAAGAGCGCCTGTTAACACAATTCTTCACAAGTATCTCAGTTTGATTAAGGTGTGGGCTTTGACTGAGCCATTTTAACACATGATTAGAGCCCTATAAAATCCATTTTATAATCTTCCAAATTCCGTTTTATTTTTTCCTAAATTCCACTTCTTCTGTTTTAATTTTTCTGAATTCCACTTTTCCATTTTAACCATACATATTAACCCAAAAAGTATGTAATTATAGTCTCAATGAAAAAAATTGGATAAATGAATAGCTAGAGGTCAACATTTACTGTTATTCTGTATCACAAATGAAACGGACTACTACAGTTCAACAGAACATTGGTTTTACAAGGTGGTAAAAAATGTTTCCCCCTCATCTTTTTTACAAAGAACTCAAATATTATGTGTAAAACTAAGAATCTACTTTTTAACATAAAAGAAAATCTCCCTTTTAAAAATGCTTTAGAGCTGAACTGAAAACCAAAATATTTATGGCAAAAAAACAAAAAAAATAAATAAAAACAGTAAAAAGTCAAAACTTGTGCACAACTCCATAATGATCAGGACCTTTGTTCATTTTTATTTCTTCCATCTGTCACAGAAATCTCCATTGAAGTAATGACTGTCAATGTTTTGGTGTTTATTTGATGTTCCTGCAACTACAGGACCCTCCTTCCAGCGCTGTTTGCTTTGCTTTACCAAAAATGAGCAAAGTTTCTTTCATTTCTTTTCTAAAGGAATTTCTGATTCGGGACACAGAGCAATAAGCACCTTCAACTCTTGCTTCTATTGCTTTATTTCAGTGTTCAAGAGTTAGCAGACGTGACTGGCTGCAGCTTGCTAGCTTCTTCTCTGTTTCTTAGTCGTTGTATTCTTGCGTCTCCAGTCAACTGTGTGCTGACAAAACGTCAGAAAATCATAGGGCCCTACATGATTATGCTTTGATCTAAAGCATCTCACTGTTCCTCTGGCTGCATGTTTACGGTCGGAAGATGAACCTCTACCCAAGTCTCTACTCTGTTTCAGCCTCTAACAGGGTTTCTTCCAGGATTTTCCTGTATTTAGCTCTATCCATCTCCCTGTCAGCTCTGTCCAGCTTCCCTGTCCCTGCTGAACAAAAGCTTTCCCACAACATGATGCTGTTGCTACCATCTTTCACTCAAGGCATAGGCATAGTGCTTTCAGGGTGCAGTGATAGTTTTGCAACACATATGAGGTTTTTTTTTTAAGTTTAGACTAAAAAGTTCAGTCTTGGTCTCATCTCACCAAAGAACTTTTTTTTCACATTTTTGCTGTGTCCCCTTGGCTCCCCATGGCTTGTGGTAAACTGCAAACTGGACATTTAATGGCTTTTGTTTCAATGATGGCTTTCTTCAAGCCACTTTTCTATAAAGGTCAGATTAGTGGGGTGCACGACTAATACTATTCTCTTGCCATAGCTGTGCTGCTCCTCCAGAGATACAATGAGCCTCTTGGTGGATTCTCTCTGATTAATGATCTCCTTGCCTAGCCTCTCAGATTGGGTGAACAGCCATGTTATAGTAGGTCTGAAATTGTACTGCACTCTTTGCAAACAGGTGGAGGATTTTAAGTAAAGGCATCAGAGTAAAGAGGCTGAATACAAATTTACACCACACTTCAGATTTGTATTTGTTAAAAATTGAAAAAAAAAATCTCTTTTTACATCACATTTATGCACTACTTTATGCCAACCTATTACATGAAATCACGTGAATAAGTTTAATAGATATAAATACTTATTTTTACAAGGCACTAAATGTACTGTATGTATATTATTTACACCAAGCGTCTATGGTAGCTAGCTCCAGCTCATACATGCCTGCTGACCCACATTGGCACATTGTAGCTCTGACAGCTGTTAACAGTAGACACATCCTTATTCTGTTTCTGCTCTCTCAATGTCCAAGAATCACTGACATATGCCTATCATAAACATCTATAAGCTTTTAAATGCTCTTTTTAGATGCAGAAAATGTGCAAAGACACTGAAGACAGACAAGCTGGGCCCAAATGCATGTGAAAAATCCCTCCCCAGATGAATTTTTCCATGGACTGAAATACACACCAGTTTGTTGCAACACAATTCATGGACTAACACTGATCCTAGCTGCCAACATGACATGTCCTATGATGTCAATATGACAGCGTGTCACTGGGTTCTGTCAACATTTCCCTTGGCAAAGACCGTTTTTAATGACCCCACGATGGTTATTCACCACAACGTGGCACACATGGTGGGAAAATCTGCTCTCACCGAGCTGTGATGTGGAGTAAGAGATATCTGCATTGCCACTGGGCCAGAAAGAATAATTTAGAAAATGATAGAAACATCCATCATGACTGCTAAGCTCCACGACGTCTCGGTCCAGCTTTTTGACAGCTCACACTTTATGGGTTGTCAGTGATCTCATAAAAACGACTGCTTTCTCAGAGGACGCCAGCCTCTGTGGCACTTCGGCTAATTTGTTCGAGCTCAACATGATGTTCTAACCAAATAAAACTGAAACCTAATCCAACTCAAACACACACTGCGTGCCTTTTGTACTGCTCAATACCGCCACGTTGATCTTCTTTCAAATTTCTCTTTAATCGGTTTCACACTTCACCCTGATTGCTTGCCGATTTTGCTCGTGAGGCTCCATAGTGTTTCACGTAAAGTGATAGGGGTGGGGAGGAAATCTCCAGAGAATCCCAACAAAGTCCTCAGCGTTGAGCAGGTAAATAATCAATGCTGACTTGTTCCTGTGAAGCAGGAAGATAAACAAGATTAAGCTTTCCTGTCTGTCATACAGAGGCGCGGGAGAGTTGAGGGCCTCTACCTCGGACAGTGGGCTGGAAATAAAGGCGTCTTTAAGCTTTTTCTTCCTTTATTAGACCCATTTTACGATTTAGTTCAAATTCAGGAGCCATACCTGCAGTATATGTGTGCAGATGAGATACATGATCTGAATATATGACAATAAGTCGTCGGGGAAGTCGCCTTTGGGAAGGAACTACTCATTTTTCTCCTCACATAAAAAAAAAAACAAAAAAACAACAAACAAGAAAAAAAACGGCTACAGATTAAGAGGGCAGATTTACAGCCAGTCAGGGTCAAAGGTCATCCGGCTGGATGCTTTCTATTCTCTTTTTGCGGCTTTCTTTTCTTTTAGATGTCTCTTCGGCTCCCACCCCTCCCCCAGCATTCCTTCCTTTTGTTTATGCCATATAAATACAATCAGAGCGGCCTGCGGACCACACTGGTATACATTCTCTCTTTCTGTTAGTTTGTCCTTCACATGTACACATGTACGCAAACACACAAATACACGGTTGGCACGCATACTGACACAAAAAGGAGCTGTTGACAAAGTGTGGTGGGCTTGTTAAGGGATCACCACTCAACACACACAAACACTTTGACACAGTAATCTTACATACAGCTGCAATGCGTATTTAATGGGCTTTTATAAGACTTATTTATATGTGGAGCTGTGACTGAGGCTAGCTGATGAGTACGTTTGGTCAATTTTTTTAATAAACTCCACGCAGAGACATGTAGCTGCTTCATCAGGTGAGTCTGTGGCAACAAATGGACAGAAGGTTAAACAGTGACATGGTACAAGGAAGCACAGAAAAGTAAAAGATAAAGTTTACAGAGCCTTGCAAAAGTATTAATACCCCTTTCTGCATTCTGTCTCATAATAACCACGAGTTGTATTTCATTTTTAAGTGAAACACAAGTTGTAATCAGGAAATAAAATGGTACATGGGTTTAAAAATTACTTACAAATATCATCTGAAAAGTATGGGGTGCATTTTTATTCAGCATTCCTCAACTATGGTGGCCATAAATAAAAGAACTGTGCAATCAGCTACCATAAGAAGTCAACAAATTAGTAAACATATAACATAGTTAACTAGAATCAAAACCTTGAATATCTAACAGAGCATTATTACATCTATCTTCTCTAATGATAAGAGTATTGGAAAACCACAACCCTACAAAAATGGTTGTCTACCTAATCTAACAAGCAGATCAAGGAGAGCATTAATCAGAGAAACAGTCAGGAGGCCAATGGAAACTCTGGAGGAGCTGCAGAGATCTACAGCTCATGTGGAGGAATCTGCTGACCCGTCAGCTTTTAGTGGTGCACTCCACACATCTGGTCTTTATGAAAGAGTGGTAAGAAGAAAGTCATTTTTGAAAGAAAGCCATAAAAGACCCATTATGTCCCATGATTATACGCTGATGAGGTAATTTAGCCCTTTGATTCAGGTGCTTTAAACCAGGGAGTCCAGGGACATACCTAAAAGAACTTAAGGCTCCTGATTTAGATATGATCATATTCATGTGCGTTAATGGGCCGGTGACTTTCAGCGATTGACTTTAAAATAGCTGTTCTCAAACGCTCTCCATCCAGTCTGAGTGGAAAGAGGTGGGGTACACTTTGGACAGGTCTCCAATCCTTCATAGGTCAACACAGAGATGCACAGGACAAGCAACCACGCACACACACTCACATCTAAATACGGTTTAGAGAGACCAATTAATCAGAATCAGAATTCCTTTATTTGTCCCCGAGGGGGGAAATTTACAATTAACCAAACGGTCATGTTTTTGGGCTGTGAAAGGAAGCCAGAGTACCCATCCAAGCTACATGGAGAGAAAGACCCCAGGCCAGGATTTCAACCCTGGACCTTCTTGTTGCAAGGCAACAGTGCTATCGACTGAAACACCATGTCGCACTGCCACATGTTTTACATGTTTTGTTTTTTTTTTTTTTTAATCTTCCATTTTACCGTGATATACTCCTTTCTTTTGGTATGTCTCATAAAAACTCCATTAAAAAAACATTGAAGTTTGTAACTAACTGAAGAAAAGCTTCAAGGGGTATGAATACTTTTGCAAGGCTGTATAAGTGGGAATGAGAAAAAGGAGAAGACAGCCAGGAGCAGGCTGAGAGACAGAGAGAAGAAAAAGGAGGGGATCGAAGCCAAGAAACGTCTGTGTGGCTGAGCCAGGCCTCTGCACCAGTCTGTTGGTAAGGAAACACACAGGAATGTGTAGCTTTAGTTTAAGGCAGACTGATGAACATCTAGGGCTCAGAAATGTGGGGGTGCGAAGGCTGATGAAAGCAGTGCTACAACATGTAGCATCTTTCTAACATACAAATGTGTTCCAAACAGACGATGTACTATAGAGGGTGTTGCTGAGATTTTTTTATCTTTCTGATACTGTGCTAAGAACAGCCAGTGCGTTCTTAAACTCATTGAACATTGTGTTGAAATGATGATCATACCAAACAAATATTCAATCATTTGATGGACAGACTCATTTGAAACCAACCTGTATGGCTGCGGATGTGAACCCTTAGCGTGCCGTTGCTGGCGAACTTCTGTCCACAGTAAGGGCAAATCTTCTCCTTCTCCCCTGTGTGAGTCTAACACAGAAATGATAAAGAGAAACATGTGGTGGATGTAAGAAAACATTAAAAAACATTCACTCTTTGATCCTTCCAGCGTTCTGAAAATGTGATCTACTGTGACTGATGGATTTTAATTTCTGAAAATGTATTTGTCAGATACTCATCATCTATTCATCCATAGCAAATCTACGGTTTCATTTCTGCAGAAAAAGCTATATAAGATCATGCATTTTTTGTTCCTACAGCTTCTGTAGTTAGGGGAGATGCTCATTCTGACATCAGCTCTGCAGGATCACAGACGGCACACAGACGATGGAGATTTGCCAGGATCCAAAGCCCAAAGATCCTTACAGCTAGGAGGCAAGGGTGTGTTTTAAACCAACTCCTCCTCCTCCTCCTTCTTCAACTCCTTTCACTTTCAAAAACCGAACACGGGTGAGCGCGATGAACCAAACCAGGCTGCGTATGCAGCTCTCAGCTCTGGATTCCTGCTACCAGGCTGCTGTACATCTTTTGAAATAATGAAACTGAAAGGTCTAAACTCAGAGTGACAGTTTCAACAGCAGTACAGAGGGACAGGAACACCTCCTCTCCAGAGCCCCATCCTTCTCTCCATCGCCCCACTGTGTCCCTCTCTGACACCTCAGGTGTTTTGTTACAAACCCCCCCCATCCACACATGCACTGAGAGAAGCTGACACAGACACATGGACAAACTCAACAATGCACAAACAAATCCACTGATATGAACATATGTGTTCCAGATGGTTCAATGCTGCAGAGTGCAGTTTGTACAACAGACAAAACATTACCAGTATTTTACCTTCACACACAGACAGCCCGAGGGAGTGCTTGCAAATGGGAACATCGCAAGTGTGGAATTTATTGACGGTTGTTTGTAATTACTGCGTGTTTTTTCACATGCACAAACCAAAAGGCAACCCGGCAATTTTCATTCATTTGTGCATCCTTCCAGACATGAGACGATCTTGTACAATATGCAGAGAATACACGGCATGCATGTTCATGTTGACAAGCACACACCCTCTCATATAACATGAACCCAAGCTCGCTGAGGATAAATCTACTGCAACACAAGAGAATAATTCTGGCCTTTGCAGCCAGATAAGTGGTGCATTGCTGTTATGCATCAGCATTCAGTATGACTCATGACTTTATTCTGAAGAGGCACAAAAGGACTGTAAGTAAGCCTAGATAATGCACGTCATTCAAAGTCATCCTTAACCATGAGATCTTGTTTTCTTCTCCTTTTTCCTCCTGGAGCGCTACTCAGTAAGCCGACACTTGATTAAGCCTCGAGAGGCCATCAGGCACTCAACTAATGCCTGTGCATGTTGACAGAAGGCTTTACCCACAACTGTGGAGAAGTTAGATACTACTTAATGGTTTTATTTGTTCAAATGTTCTAAACAGAGAAAAAGCTATGATATACAATAGAACTGGTACAGCTCCAGAATTTTCATTTGTAAAGATTTGAAACCAATGTTTTCCTTCAGTTTCACAGTAATGCACTGC
The DNA here is from genome assembly GCA_014839685.1 of Anableps anableps. Lineage (NCBI taxonomy): Eukaryota > Metazoa > Chordata > Actinopteri > Cyprinodontiformes > Anablepidae > Anableps > Anableps anableps. The sequence continues at coordinate 8,630,564 of CM026070.1, forward strand.
TTTGTGTTGATCTATGACTTTAAATCTCAATAAATACACTGAAGTCTATAGTTGTAAAGTGACTACAGGTCAAAAACTTCAAGTGTTATGAATACCCTTAAAAGGCGCTGTACTTCTTTGTCACAGTTGTCAGTCATATGTTTCTCTGTAGAGAAAACTTACTTAAAACTGCAGAATGTAACTTTTATGAAAATTATGTTTTTTACATATTTGTTAAAGTTATCATTATGTTATGTCAGTATAATATAAGACAGACAATCTGTGAAAAAAATGAAGCTCCTCTGCCTTCTCCCAGTGCTCCCAGTACTAGAGATATAAATCTTTCAGTGTCTGGCAATTCGATTCGATTCGATTCTGATTTTTAGGGTCACGATTCGATTCAGAAACAATTTTTAATTCAGAAATCAATTTTTCTTTTCAAACGATATTTTTCTTTTCAAACGATACAGAGATTCTGTTTAAATATTGTGACTGACAAGAGGAAAAGACAGTGTAAACTAATAAAACATTTATTAAAACCAATTCTATAAGGTTCTATACTGTATCAAATTCCATCAGTTTCTATATATTTTTTAAAGACATGCAACTTAAACACATTTTAAAATTGATTTTTGAGCCTTTTCAATCAATTCAGAATTCCCAGGACTTGGAATTGCTATTCTTTATGCAAACGATTTTTTTCTGAACCTCTACCCAGTACTAACTGCAGAAATACACGACTCAGAAACAACCAATCAGAGCCAGGAGAAGGATCTTAGCGCTGTCAATCACCCTCATGTATGTACCGCTCACACACTCCCCTTTGCTCTCTGCTATGCTAGAGCTAGATCATAACAACTAGTTAGCATCGCCATCTTTGATGGCTTATAAACAGCTTTCCTGGAACAGTAAGCTGTTTCTCCACCATTAGCACATTTAGCAGCACGTACACAAGGGTGATTGACAGTGCTAATAAATTCCTCCTGGCTCTGATTGGTTGTTTTTTGGTCGGAAGGATGCATTTCTTCAGACGGCAATAGTGGCTCAGGGAGGAGGTGGAGAAACTTGATCTTTTCACAGATTATCTGTCTCAAACCATACTGTGACATCATGGTGACAGTTTTAACAAATAAGCAAAAAAACATATTTTTTAAGTTACATACTGAAGCTTTAAGTAGGTAAGTCAACATGCAACTATTTTGTAATATTTTTCCAAACAAAAAAAGATTGCAAAATTTGACATATACCACTTTGCCATAAAATTATTTTAGTCTTATGAGGGGAAAAATGTAGGAATGTATGGGAATCTAAAGTTATTAAGCATAAAGCTAAACTTTCTCTGTCAAATGTTCTATTTACAATGATACTTATGCTTCATTATTCACTTAATACATTTATAAAATGTTTGCCAACCAAATTTGGGGCAAGGAGACCCACTCGTGCTCCACGTCTACGATGATAATTTGGGGAGCAAAGTTTGCATAAGCATTTGCACTATATTAAAGCCCACATTGAAATGTTGTGGTCAAAAGGGACACATGTAAACACAGCCAGCAAGTTGTCATCTCCTCGGCAACCTGACTTTAATCAGGGCCAGGCCCCAGGCAGCCTCCAGACATGGTCAGCAGCAAGACAGTTCAGAGTGGCTGTCTTCAGTCCCACTGTTCTGGGACTTTTTCCTTTTGCTGTGTGCCAAGAAGCTGCTTGGTTTCAACCTTGATCCACAACCATGCCGGACGGCGTCAGATTTAGGGCTCATAATCTGCAGAGAGATCTTTTAGGAGCTTTGAAACCCTGCAGAGCTAGTGGACCAACTGCCATTTCAAATCTATAAAGGAATTCATTTCATAAGCAGGAGAAATCAAGATGGATAGTCATCCATCTACCAAGTTCGATAATCTGCAATGTTACTGCAGTTGGCTGCATCACTTTATGATGACAAGAGGTCTGTTGGGATTTTAAATAATGGAAGCATTTTGGAGGAGCATATGGTCAGCTTACAACAGGTTTAGGTTATAAAATAGTATCCCAAGCTTTGAACATCTCCTGGAACACTGCTGACTCAATCATGTGAAAATGCAAAGAGTATGGCAGAACTGAACACCTACTGAGAAATGGCTGGAGGCTGTGCATGGGGGATAGGGTAAACACGTGGAAGAAGGCACTCTGGTACTTTCTGGCTTACATGCAAAACACTACGTTTGATGGAAAATGAACACCGAACATCACCTTGAGTATATTATCCCTATGACAAAGCATCTTTCTGTAGGGATGCTTTTGTTCAGCAGTTGTTGGGAAGATGGATGGAGCTAAATACAGACCAATCCTGGAAAAAAACCTGTTGGAGGCTGCAAAAGACTCGAGGTCCGTCTTCCAAGCTGACAATGACCCCCTAAACATAGAATGTAATGGTTTAAATATTCTGTTAAAGTGACCTAGTCATAGTTCTGATCTAAATCTGTTACAAGATTTCCAAAATGGATGTTTACTGACATCTTCTACTTAATCATGCTGGGTTTGAGCTATATTGTCAAGAAGAATAAAAAAGGTCGTAATTTCAAGTTATAAAAAAACTCCATTAAGATTTGAAACTGTAATTGCACCAAAAGCTGGTTCTACTCAAGGGTGCATGACTCATTTTTCAGGTTTTTATTTGTAAAACAGAAGAAAAAAAAACATTTTCCTTTTACTACTTGGTTATGCCCTACTTTATGTCCATTAAATAAAATCCAAAACAGATCAAAAAATAACTCAGATTCAAGGTTTCATAAGTATGTTTTCTTCCAGTTTCTTCTGTTTGAATTCTTTTTGAACTTTACGTGTTACAGCAATTTCATCTGAACTCAGTTTAAAGAGGCTGTGGTCATGTAATCACTGTGTGTGATTGAGGCCGTCTGACTCGAGCCCCTTCCACTCACCTTCTTATGGCTCTTCAGGACTGAGGGAGTAACAAAAGCCTTCTCACACAAGTCGCACTTGTACTTCTTGTGGCCATCGTGTACCACCTGGATGTGGACATTGAGCGTGTCCTTCCTCTTAAAGGTGGCGTCACACTGGTCACATTTGAATGTCCTTTCACCTGCAGCGAGGACAGGGAATCATTTTAGAGGGAGCTACTTTGGGTTAGCTATTGTTGTTGCCTCTGAACACACAGTCATCCAGACAGCAAGCGGGAACCCAATTTCACCAGAGCGATTGTGTGGGCAGAAAACTATAAACAGAGGGATTTTTCATTGCACCAGACAGCTCCACACAATGGTTTTCAGAATGGTCTGGCTCTGCTTTACTTTTTTACTAAGAACATACCCTGTTTTAATAGTTGTTCTGCTGAAAAGAGCTGAAACGCCAGTCAGACAGTATGCAGACAACCTGAGCTGCTCCCAGTGTGGAACCCGACGTCTGCCTTCCGCCTCGGCTCTCTGCCTCCATACAACAGCCTCTATTGTTGGACAGTCCATGTTTCTATTATATGGAGATCATTCAATTTCCACAGCCTTCTTCAGATAGAGGCAGCAAGTGGTTTCAAGCCTGGTGATGGTCAGTTCAATAAGACAGAACACAAGTTGGAAACTGAGGTTCACTGTGTTTTCAATCAGCCGGAGACATTCGCCTGGTGGTAATAAATGTCAACAACAAATCGCAGACAGATTCTATTAATACGCAGAGCTGGGCTTTTGCTGAATATATAGCTATGCATGTTTCCACGCAAGAGTAACAGTCACAGTAATCGAAACACACACTTGCAAAAGGTTATTCTCAAAGTCTGGAAATAGTAAAAACACAGCTGGTGTAAAAAGTGAATCAACTCATGCAAGATACACATGTCCTAATATGTATGTTCAGAATTTTCTCACATTTTAAATTGTACTGGATAACATAAAAAAATATGTACAGTGCCCTATTACAGATTTCTTCTGTCACAGTTAAATATTTCAGATCATCAAATGAATTTTAATTTCAGGCAAAGCACTTTTCAACTGACCTTATTTATATGTGAAAATATATCTGCCTCCTTGTTAAATCATAAACTAACAGTTCGGTTTCACTGGCTACACCCAGACTTGATTACTGCCAGACCTGTAGAGTCAAGAAATGACTTGTATAGAAACTTGATGACAACATGAAATAGGCTAATTTACCAACACATTATGCCCTGATCTAAAGAAATTCAAAAACAAATGAGAAATAAAATCTCTGACGTCAACCAGTCTGGAAAGGGTTATAAAGCCGTTTCTCAGGCAGTCAGAACAATTATTCAGAAATGGAGAAACAGTGGACCAGTGGAGAACCTTCCCAGCAAACAAAATTACCCAAAGAACGCAGCAGCATCTCATTCAGGACTCATCCAGAATGTCCGGCCATCAAACTGTGACTTTAACCTCAACTGCACTTGATCCAAAGCACACCAACAAATCCACCTCTGAATAGCCAAAAGAAGGTTTTGGAGTGTCCTAGTCAAAGCCTGAACATAAATCCAATTGAAATGCTGAAGCATGACTTTAAATATCCAGTCAGTGCTCAAAAACTCAAACTCAAAAATGTAGCTGAATTAAAACAATTCAGCAAATAAAAGTGGGTGATAATTTCTCCAAAGCAATGTGAATGATTCATTGGCGGTGATCGCAAACGTGATGGCAGTTATTGATGACAATACTGCTGATAAGGATAGAGTTAGAGGTCAATTACATTTTTCATAGTTCGTTTGGATAGCTTGAAATAATCATTTGAATTTTCATTTACCTAGGTTATCTGATATGAACTTTTTTTGGTGACCTGAAACATGTAAGTGTGACAACAAAAGGTCAAAAACAGACGGAATTTATAAGGGGGAAATCATTTTCAACAGTACTAAATGCAAACATTAGAAACCAACCAAAAAATAAACTGCTGAAGGTTGTAACATTCACAGATATTTAATAAATAACACCTAAGAGACATGTCCTCAAAGAGCATCAACCACATTTAACAGCAGCTGCAACAGTGTATTGTTTCTGTTCATGATCCTTGTTTTTTTTTTTTTTTTTTTTTTTTTTTGATTTTTTTTGCTTTAGAACATAAATGTTCAAAAACTTGAAATGAGGCTTTGAATGAAGGATGTAATCTAATTTCTGCTTTGAATTGGTTGAATTTTTCAGTATTTTGGTTCCAGCTGTAACTCGTCTAGAGTTGATACTTTTTATAACTTTAACTATGAATGATTTTAAATAATGGAAATCCTTTTTTGGCCATCTTAGAAAACAGGAAGTTTAATCTTTGAAACATGTCAGGTGTAAACCGATTAGGTTAGAAGTTTTACAGCATTTATGTTCTAAAGGCACAAATAAAACTATATTTATTACTTTATAATTTATACTATAAAACTATAAATAAAACTGTAAATTATAAAACTATAAGCCTTTTCAATCGTTTAAAATTACCAGCTGCTGTTGAAGATATAATGCTCTGTTTTTTATGACATGTCTGGAATTATTTATTAAAAATTTGTTCAAGTTACACACTTCCTCTGAGTCTAGAGGGATTTTAATTCTGCTTCAGATTGCAACTGCTGTGAAAACAGAGAGAAGTTATTGCTTGTGACTGCAGAAAACCAAGTTGCAATCCTGATCAAAATGTTTCTCATCTCACCTGTACAAATATCAAAAAGGCTTAAATCAAGGTGTAAGTTGTTACAGCTACCCTTTAGCAAAGTTATAGAGTGATGACTCTGTGAAACAATTAAATGTTGTAGTTTCATTCTTAAAAATTTCAGCTTTTTCCCATGAGGAGAGACTCTTTACTCTCCTCTGTACTGTTGGAAATAAATATAGATGAATTATGTTTTCTATTTGAAGCACTTATGCAGACAGGATCAATGGAAGGAGGCAGCCCTCAGAGTAGGCACACATCATTTACATGAACAGCAGGGCTGTGCACAGCAGTAGAAACGCACAAAACAAACCGCCAGGAGAGATTAATAGTTCCAGGTGAATTCGTTTGAGAGGATGAAAGTTTAGGACAGAGTAATGGAAATGCACCTGTAGAAAATAGATTAATAACGTAATTCTCCCTCCCACAGTGCAATGAAATCTGCTATTATACTGCCTGCCACCTGGGACAGCAGCAGGAAATGCCTCAAGTTTTACAATCTCCTTTGTTATCTGGTTCTGTGTGAGAATTAGAGCTGCCTTCTGCCAAGCCTCAACCACAGTTTCTGTCTGCCTGATGATCTTGCAGAGAGAGGACACATGTTGTTAATCGGCCACAAAGATGAGTCGACAGCTCGTAAGAATATGGAAAACTATTGCTATAAAACTCACGTGGCTGGTTTTAACTGAAGCTAACATTTCTCTACCAGTCCATGATAGAACATATTTTAGCCAGCCATCCATCCATCCATCCTAAATTGGATCGCTGGGGCAACAGCTCCTGGACAGAGACCCAGACATCTCTCAACCCTGGCAACATACTTGATCTTATTCTAGTTTTTACTTCACAAAAGTTTACTTTGAAAAGAATAATAAACCAAAGAAAGAGCATAAACACCTAGATATTTTAGTCTATGTTTTTTTTTTTTTTCTTATTGAAAAGTCTACAACAAATGAGCACTTTCTACCAAGGGGAAGCCTAAACAATGACGTACAGTAAGATTATGTTACTTTTAAGAGAGGATGCAACAAATTCTTCCTCTCAAAACAGTTGCATTCAGATACAATTACATGCCTCATTACTCTGTGAAAATACACTCAAAAATTCCGCAGCTGCAGCCTTTATGGGTCTGGTATTGATTGTACCATTTGGTAGCTACTGTTTGCTAAAGTTGGTTAACCTAAAGTCAGCATAACATCTATAATTTTTTTAAACCAAGTTATTTATCATGTATTTATTTCTTAGACAGCCTCTCATTTCATCGTCTCAAACAGGCCGCTACACTTCTTTTCTCTTTAATAATAGATCTTAAAGAGAAAAGAGTCACACCAAAGATAACAACCAGCAGCAGTGAGAGACCCCTGCTGTGTCTCCTCCTTAGGTATCTGGGCTAAAAAAAAAAAATAAAATAAAAAAAAAATCAAAATTTTAACACTTGCCACTGCAAAGGGGACTTTTAACTGCTGACAAAAATACATAATTGATTATGCTGCAACAAGACTCAACTAAATATGGTATTCAGAAGGAAAACATGGAAGATGCCTTAAAGTTTTTTTATTGATTTTTTTTTCTCTCTGAGGGAAAGGTGAAGTTCCTTTAGATCTTTTTGGTACTTCTACAGAAAGGCGGACTTCAAAACTGGTTCAATCTTAGCACAAACTCTTTGCTGGGCCAGAGCTAATAAACTGCTTTGTCAGATGCAGAGGACAAGCTGCAAAAAACAGCAACCAATGAAAATTTTTACATTTCCCATATTGTAAATTTCCCAAGGTTCTTTGATTCACAACTGAAAAAACAACTATCAACATTAAAAAGAAGTTGATTTTGCAACTGGAAGAAGATGAGCAACTGTCTGAAATCTTACAGCAAGTTGTGATGTGAATGCAGACCAATAATGTTTGCAGAACCAGTTAGAATCACCAGGGTATTGGAAATGCTGATCAGCAAAGCAAAAAGCCTACAGAGGTGCTGACTAATGGTTAAAAAAAGAACATATCAAGTGACTTGCAAAAGCATTTATATACCTTAAATTTCTCACATTTTATCACATTATAACCACAAACTTTAACTTCAGTTTTACTGAGATTTTAGGCAAAAGCCCAACATAAAGTAGAACATAGTTTAAGACACTCTGAGACCCCCGAATAAACTAATTGACCAGTCGATATCTGTGTGGACTTTAATCTCAATATGAATGTCCCACAAAGGCCTTGGAGGTTTGTTAGAGATCATTAGTGACCAAACAGCTTAATGAAGATCAATGGAGGAAGCAGAGAAGTCAGGGAGAAAGGCATGGAGAGCTTTAAAGCAGAGTTCGGTCATAAAACCATATCAAAAGCACTGAACATCTCACAGAACATTCTTCAATCTGTCATCACAGATCCACAGCTCTGGTGGAAGAATCTGTTGACAGGAGAAGCACTGGTAGTGCACTTAACAAATCTTTATGGATCAGTGACAAGAAGACATATAGGACTGAAAGAAAGGAGTAAGACGTTTATCGGGGACACAACAACATGAGGAAAAAAGTGCTCTGGTCAGACAAGACCAAAACTGAATTTTCAGGCCTATTTTTCTGCTTCTATTCTTGAAGGAAAACTAACACTGCACATCAACTGCACATCAACAATCCTCACAGTGAAATTTGGTAGCTGCAGCATCATGTTGTGGGGATGCTTCTCTCTACCATGCACAGAGAGGCTGGTCAGAGTTGCTGAGATGATGAACAGAGCCAAATACAGGGCTATCCTGAAAGAAAACCCGTTAGAGGCTGCCAAAGACATGAGAGCGGAGTGGAGGGTCACCTTCCAGTAGGACAATGACCCTAAAAGTACAGCCAGGGATACAGTGGGAGTGATCAAACCATAGAGAATAGCCCAGTCAAGTTTCTGACCTAAATCCAACTGAACATCTGTGGCAAGACTTTAAAATTGAATCTCACTGACTTTCCAGATCTGACTTTGCTTAACTATGGAGTGTGAAGTTGGTTGAGGCTTGTGGCTGAAAACTGAGAAAAAGATTAAGGGGTGTGAAAATTTTTGCGATGGACTGTGAATGAGTAAGCAAGCTTTTAATAAATGGTCAAATCCACACTTACTGTTGTGAATAAGAAGGTGTCGCTGCAGAGAGAAGGGGGTGCGGAACAGCGCTTTACACTCCTCACACTGAAAGGGCCTTTCCTCAGAGTGGGTCTGCAGGGAAGAGTCGGGCAGAATCAGCATTTTTCATAATGTGCAAGGTGAGCCGCCTCCTGCCTCAGCTTGGCCTTTAAGAAGGCTTCATAAACTGATTTTAATAGAATATAAATAATAGCAGTACCTTCATCAACTGATGAAGACAAGCAGCTTAAGGGGATTCTTGTACAAAATGCTTCTGTTTTACCTGACCATACCCACACCATTCCATCCATCCATCCTCCCTCCTGTCAATCTGAATGACACCTTAATCTCTAAAGTAAACATGAGAAGCCTGGAGAGCTGGAAAGGGCCAGAGACCCCACAGACAACAACCTCCAACGAGACCCTGATTGATTACAGCCTTGCTAATGACTAACTTTGAAGAGACAGAAAATCTCCCCCCAAAAAACAATGAATGGACAATCCTATGAAGAGAAGACCTCCTACTCTTACTTAATTTGTTAAAAGACAAAGAATATAGGTCTGATTCTATATTTGCTCACCTTCTTGTGATTCTTGTAGACGTTGCGGTGAGCGAACTCTTTCCCACACAGTTTACATTTATATGGTTTATCCTCACTGTGGATGATCTTATGAGCCGTGACCTGATCCAAACGCTTGAACGATCGACTGCAGATCTCACAGGTGTAGGGTCGCTTCTCTGACAGACAGATTGAGAAAGATTCTGTTTAATTGACAGACATGAAGCTTAAAAAAATACAAACAGTTGAAACTAGATGTTTATTTGTACTGTATAAAAAACACATGACTTAATTGTTTTCACTGTCTGACATTAAATCAGATGAAATGTTTCCTATATTAGGCCAGTTGGGATTTCTACAATTATTTTGATTTCCTAAAAGATAGAAAAATAAGACAGAATTTCTTCTGTTGTTTTCTAAAAATTCAGAAAATTAGATCCAGCAAGACCAACTTGCCAAGTATAGACACCATGAGAATGTCTAACCATCAAACAGTTAAGGAGGAAGATGGGTTCTGTGTAACGAATGAATATGTTTTGGTGGAAATGTGTGAAAAAAAAAAAAAAAAAAAAACAATAAAAGCAAAAGCCTTGTGAAGATATGAAGTGAAACAAGTCCTGTACCCACATTGGCTGAAAGGCCACTCAGAGATACTCCAAAAGAAACAAAAAAAAGCCTGATGCAGAGATGCACAGAGGGACAAAGGTCATATTTTTTGGAGACATGTCCTGTGGTCTGATGAAACTAACGCTGAAGTTTGGCAATAATGACCATCCTTATACGTTGGAGGAAAAAGGAAGAAGCTGCAAGCCTGAGAACTCCGTCCCAACTTTGAAGTAAAAGCTGTTGCAGCATCATGTTTAGGGAGTCTTGCGCTGCCTGAGGCATGGGTGTACTTCACAAAATAGATGGTATCATCAGGAAAGGAGATCATTGGAATATTGAATCAACATCTTGAGACATCAGCCAGGAAGTTAAAGTTTGGCAGATGATCCTGAGCATACAGCCAATGTTGTTAGAAAGTGGCGTCTAGACAACAAACTCAATGTTTTGGAGTTACTATCACAAAGCGCTGATTGCAGTCCCATAGAAAACTTGTAGGCAGAACTGAAAAGGTGTGTCCCAGAGAGGTGGCCTAAAACCTGACTCAGTTACACCGGTTCTGTCAGGAGAACTGGGCCAGAATTCCAGCAAACTCTTGTCAGAAGCTTGAGGAAGGAAACCCAAAGTATAAATCCCAAGTCATACAATTCAAAAAGCCAGTGCCACCAAATACTAACAGGTGATGTAGTTAAACTTGTAAGTAATAATGTAGAGTTATTAAAAACCTCATTGTTTTTTCATTTAGCAAACAAAAAATATTTCTGATAATCCTAACTGACCTAAAGCAGAACACATTTACTCATGTAAATATCTGGTTTCAACTGTATTTATCTGATGCGGTGTTTTCTTACCAGAGTGTGTGATCATATGGCGTTTGAGCTGGTTGGTTGAGATGAATTTTTTGTCACATGCATGGCATTCAAATATTTCGTGTATCTACAATAAAAAAAAATGACAATGAGTTTATATTAAAGCCATGCAAATATTTTATTTTTAAAGCCAGGGCCTACAGGAGCTCAGGAGTATAATTCTGGGATGGTCAACTGTTGCAAAATCTTGACTGTTTTCATTAAACTGATGTCCACACACAGAAAAGCAATTAAAGTGATGAAAAGTCTCAATCCCTTCTCTGCTTCAGTGCGTGCTTCCAATAATAGCGCTTTTAATAGTTCCCACAGCTACAATAGCATATGCTAATGCAATACAGCGCCTCTTGTCAGTGCTGCTTCTGCAGAAGCTTGTTCAGCTAAATGATGATAATAGAGGTCTTAAGCTGCTTTTCAGCTAAAGTGTCATTATGGAAAGTTTGATTGCTCCTCCGCATGAAAAATACTTCATGCTCCAGTGGAATTGATTGAAGTTGTAAGAACATGCCACGTTATACAGTCATAAATGTGCCATCTTTATAATAACACTATGTTTTGGTAGGGAAGGGAGTCTTTGGAGCATTTCTACCTTCCAGGGGAAAAGTAATTTGTCACGATCTGATTCGATGGTTACAAATTCTGCCTCTCAGATTTTTATGTTATGACAGGCAACAGATCATTGTGTGTGACTCAATTTAAATTACTGCCTTGTTGTTTAATGGCTTGCCCTGCAAAACTGTTCGAGGTGCAAATGGCATTCATGACAATCTAGATTCATATCTGGATTTACGTGCATAAGGAATTTGGAAGAAATTAATAAAAGAAAATATATTGCTTTCAAAAAGTATTAACATCTCTTAAACCTTTTCGCATTTTATCATAACAGCCACAAACCGTAATGTATTTTGATGCGATTTTATGTGATAGATGAACATAAAGTACTGCCTGATTGTGAAATATAAGAAAAAAGATACATGGTTTCAAAATGGTGTACAAATCCAAATCCAAAGAGTGTCAACCATTTGTGTTCAACCGCATTTACTCTGATACTCCGAAATCAAATTCAGTGCAATTCCCTTGAGCATGAGTAAATAGAGTCCACCTAATTTAATCTCAGTATGACTCCAGCTGTTGAATGAAGGCCTCAGAGGTTTGTTAGAGAATAAACATCATGAAGATCAAGAAACACAGCAAACGGGTCAGGAAGAAAGATAATGAGAAGGTGAAAGCATGGTTAAGCTATAACTGAACATTTAACAACAGACTGCCTGATCTTTCACCCAAAACTGGAAACAGTACACAACTGCAAATCTACCAACACATGGTCTTTCACATAAACTTTAAGGCTGGCCAAGAAGACCCATTAACTAGAAAAGCAAAGATACAGAGATCCACGGCTCAGGTGGAGAATTTGTTGATTGGACAACTATTAGTCATTTGCTCCATCAATCCTGCCTTTATGAAAGAGTGATAAAAATTTACCATTCTTCAAAGAAAGCTATGAAAGGACCTTTTTGCAGCCATGTAGGGGAACACAGGAAATGTGTGAAAGAAGGCGCTCTGGTCTGATGAGGCCAAAATTGATTATTGCAAAGCACTATGAATGATGAAAAACTGATGCTGCACATCACCATAAAAACACCATTCCCACAGTGAAATATGGCATTGGCACCATCATGATTAGGAGAGACTGCTCTTCAGCAAAGACAGAACAGCTGGTCAGAGCTGATGGGAAGATGAATAGAGTTAAATACAGGGTGATCCTGGAGGATGACCTGTTGTAGCGGCAAACAACTGGAGTAGAGGGTTACTTTGTGTCGTGATATGAAACATACAGAGTTACAATAGTACAGTTCAGATCAAAGCATGTTCATGTGTTAGAATGACCCAGTCACAATCAGAAACTAAATCCAATTGAGAATCCATAGCAAGACTAGAAAATTCCTGGTAACAGACGCTTTCCATCTAATTCACCTCAGCTTTAGTTAATTTGGAAAAAAGAATGAGCAAAAGTCTGCAGAGAACTGCAGCTGTAAGAGCAGAGAAAGCATAAAAATGATGACCAAACATAAGTGCATGCACTACTGTGTGTTGAACAGGTCACATACAATCTCAATAAAATAAATCAAGGTTTGTGGTAGTAATCTGTGAAAAGTCTCAAGGGACACATTTAATGTATTTATATTTATATTCATCTATACCTGATAAGTGGTCTTAAATACTGTAAAAAATAATAATAATGCCTTTTACTGTTTTTTTTAACTGCAGTGAAATTATCCTGTCAATTTTGTCAATAACATTATTTATGTGAAAGCCGCTATAGTTTCCCTAGAAGGTCTTTGCATAAAATCCAAATATTGGTGAGGTGAGCTCAACTTATTCTGATCTATTCATCAAAGTTTGATGTCGTTTCCTCAAGCTAATCACATTTTCGTGTTTCAGCGTGTTTGTTGGCGCAGGAGGAACAAAACACTTCTCCATCATCAGTAGTGAAATAGTGACTCAAACACATAGAACCATTTCATTGGCCACACAGGAACCTCTTACTCTTACTGTAAAATACACAGGAGATTTGAAACAGGAGAGCACTGACTCGATAGCTGAAGTAGATTAAACGATCCCCTGAAGAACACCTGTACTGTATATCCCAGCTTCCAGGTGACTTTAAATCTTACAAAATGTGATATCTGAAGATGAACAAGCCAACAGGGTTTTATAAATGTCTGCAGTTTAATCTAGATGATGGATTTTGACTACAGAAAATTACACTTCCCAATTACCAGATTTTTAATGAAAGTTAAGCGATGACAGCTAGTCGGGTGAATTATTAGAGACAGCTTGGATGCTCATATATAACACTAAACATCATTCAAAGTGCAGCTTTGGCCTGGCTGAAGAGCAGTTAGGATAACAAAAGGTCCATAGCACCAACAGAAACCTCTCAAACATTTTTTATTTGGTTTTACAATAAATGTCATAAAGAATAAGAATAGATTGCAAAAGTATTTACATCTCCATAAACTTTAATATACTCTCGTGGGACATTTTGTTAAAGGTTAACACAAAGTAATGCATTGGGAAATGGAAGGAAAATTATACACAGGTTTCAAGATCTTTTATAATTAAAGATATGAACAGTGTGGCCAGTAAGTCCTAATGCTTGTCAACAAGATGTCTGCCATACTGGTAGAGAACAATCAAATAATGGAACAATTCTGAACTCATTTCTAAAGACAAAAGGGCACAAACTATGCTGATCAAACTTCCCTCATCTCCCTTCAGCTGCCCTAGTTAATGGGATTTAGGGCTCTAAAGTGGTCCTGGTGTATACTACACATGCATTCACTCACTTTTACAGTACATGATGAAGAATAATTCACAGAACACATTACTGTCGACCTGTGCAGATGGTTTTTGAACTGCTGAACTCTCAAATGTGTGTTCATCTTCATGATGAGGTCATGTTAAATCATGTTCTGTATAATATTTCAATGTAATTGTTGACAGCTAATAAAGTCTGATCACATAGTCAATTCCCTGGAAAATATATGTTTTTTATGCTATTGCACTAAACTGTAAGTATCAAAGCCATCAAATGTTCGCTGCTGATCATAATTTATTCGTGGTTCTTCTGCAGATGTGACTTTATTAATGCTCAAACAGCAGTATAATAGATTCTACTGAGCAGCATATGTGAGTCCTGCCATATAAGCTTTTAATTTAGAGGAAATTATACAGAATGGTTCATCTTCAAGAACGCACATGTGTGTACTTCAAACCCCCAATCCTCCATCTGTGAAATCACTGAGTACAGCATACCAAAGCACTAAAAACACTTTATAGTGTGGATGTAGTTAATGAGGGAAGAAGACTCAAATCTGGCTCTTTTTTTTTTTTTTAGCTGACAGTGATATGTTTAAAATAAATTTTAAAGGAAAAGGTTTTTCTATAAAATGAACAAATGAATGACATGTTTGTGGTTATTCGGGCGAGATATTGAGACTGTCAGCAGTAACGGGAAGGCTGGATATAGTGCATCAAAGCTGCTCTGTTTCATACTTTTGAGTTTTCAAACTGTAAATAAACAAGCTGAACTTGGAAATTGTGGAAGCATTTTGGAAATCTCAGATTAAAGGGTTTACATTCTGTTGGGATTATATGCAAAGACAAATGTTTACAGTTAGTAATGCTAACTGTGCTAATCATGCTAATCAGTAAAATAGGATGGTAAAATGTGAACTCTGTAGTCATTTTGTCATTTTTTAACAAAATTAGTAAAACTCTATTTTATGATCACTGTCTCACACACCCAGTGTGATCACCTCTACTTGTGTATTAAATACTCTCACCAAGAATTCTAGAAAGAAATGTTTTGAATGCTTTTACGAAATTTACAAAAAGTAGAAAATGACCATTGTCAGCACATTTTGATTGGTGCATCTCTGGCTATTAATTTAAAATCAAAAATGATCTTTACTCATAGTTATTTGGACACTCACTGGGAGAGCTACAGGACAAGCTAAAAGACTGCACAGCAGACCTCTGGTATTTGTGGTGATTAGGGACCACAGTCGAGAGCAAATACCTAAAATCTGCAAATACTTGAGACCCCCTCCAAAGACCATAGGTTAACTACTTACTGCGCACTACTTGCTGTGATGCACTACTGCAGAATATGACATCTACAGTCTTCATTATCTCCAGCCCCTGAGGGTTCAGCCAATCAGCGCCAAGGAAAATGAATAGTGCTCCTGGATTGGCTGCTTTGCAAACACCATGCTAAGCGTCTCAAGTGGCATTGGACCTAGGTATTTCAGCTTCCTAAGCTACATTTTCTTTTGAATAGTTTAGATACGCACTACGAAAAATCTGAAACTAGGTAAATTTTCCCAGAATAATTTGGAGTCACGTTCCACAGACAAATCCGAGAATACGTGAATCCGGAAATAAGGAACCACGAATAGACGGGGGTTCACTGTCCACTATTCTTATTGTCAGACTGCCCCAAAGAAGCTGTGGCTACAACCCAGTAACTTGCCATCATCAGCATGTGAATGTGTGCGTGAATGGGAATAACTGATTACATTTTTTAGTGTCTCTGAGTGTCCTAATAAAGCGCTATATAAGTCTGATGTCATTTCATTTCTTTATATAAAGAAGGATGTGAACGACATAAACAAATATATGTAGTTAATGCTTTATTTACTTGTGATACAACAGTAAGTGCTTTTGCTGAGAATCTTTGACCGTCTGTAATTCTTTAGGTTGTGAAGAAACACTGAATGCTTGACAAGTTCATGTTCCTTTGTTAATTAGCTAGGTGACCAGGCAGCAGTCAGTAAGCTTTTGACATCAACAAATGGTATCAGCCTCGCTCAACTTTTTGTGTAGAACTCTGACTGAGGTATTACACAAAAAGTAAATATTAGTATTGTGTTGTTTTGATGCTGATGATTAGGACCCAAAAGCAGGTCAGAGGCAGACACTTGATGAAGGAGGAGGATTCTTGGAAATCAGCAATGTTATAAATGATTATTTAAAAATGATTAATGTAATAGCAGCTAATTATGCTAAAATTGCATCTGTGTGACTCAGAGGAATGTAGTCTGATGAGAACTTAACTAAACATAAGTGACCAAAAGCATGAAATAAAACTAGGATGATATCCACAGTTACAAAAGCAAACATTTGTCTGCATACAAATTCTGGGAGAAAGTATTTAAACAGCTGTGTTCAAATCTGTAATCCATCAATAAGAGAGAGAGGATCCTGACGCCAAGGTTAAAATCTTATGGTCTGCCAATAGAGGCTCTTAAATTTCACAAGACCTGTTTGGATGAGCCAGTGAAAAAGGAACCAGCCCACAGCTCTGTGACACCCTGATTACATTTGCAACAACTTGATCATAAAGTGGTGGCGTGGAGGGGGGGAAATAAAAGTGATCACAGGAGCACATAAAGCACGGCAGAATGTGAGATAAAGAGGTTCAAGTGTGTTACAGAAAGTGTACAGTATGATGGAAACAACCAAGCTGCAAGAAACAGCTCCAAAGAGAGATCGCTGTAAAAACGGAGCGAGCTGAGTAAATCCTCACAGATCCAAACCTGTTCTCAGTCAGGTTGGTAAAAGAGCATCTGTGAACAGAAATATTCAATACTTGTCACAGGTTTGGAAACGTATTTAGATCTGGACTTTGACGAGGCCATTATACTACAAAACCATGTTTTGTTCTACATACTGCTCTGATGTAGGTTTAGGGTCGCTGTCGGGTCTCAGTCTCGGATCTTTTGCAGTTTTCACCAGGTTTTATTTCAGGAGTGCGCTTTATTTAACTCCATAAACTTTGACCAGCTGCCCTGTCCATGCAGAACATAAACATTCCCACAACACGATGCCACCACCACCATGTTTCATAGTGGGGATGGTGTGGTCTGGATGATCTAAAATTTTGGTTTTCAGCCACTCATGACCTTTTGCATACAGAACAAAAAGATCAATTTTGGCCTCGTTTCACAAGAACACCTTCTTCACAGTGAGATGGTTTCTTTTTCACCAAACATGCAGTTGAGTGCACTGCATTTTAGTTAGGGGTATTATAGTTAAGATCACTAACATTAATACGTTTGTGAGATACTGTATTTGAAAACCCCTCACCTTTCTATGCTCTTGAAGATTCAGAGAGGAAGAGCATTTTCTGTTGCATATGGTGCAAGTGAGTTTCCGTCGTGCACTTCCTTAAAAAAGAAAAAGAAAACATAATAAATGACAGAGATAAACAAAGGTAGCAACAAATTTATGAATAAGCATTGCTCAATAAAAAAAATTAATAGTGAGCCCACCGTTTTGAGACCAATGACATAAAGCCTTTATCCCCATCTAAATTACAAGATCAACATCTGTTGTGTCTGATCCACTTCCCCCCTCGCCCACACACACTCTCCCCATCCTGACCACATTTTGGAAAAGAATGAAGGCCCAGCTCTGAGCTCCATCAGCCTCAGATGAATATCTTAATCTCTCTTTGATACTCGATTCACATCTAAGGCTCTTGCAGATTCCCGCTGCCCTACATCCCATCATAAATAGCTATAGAAGCTCAATTATCTGGCATAGTAAGCCGCCCCAGAAAACACAGGTCAGCAATTATGGAGCTCATGTAATTAGAGATGGGTCTTAACACTGGAGCGGTTTTAACTGATCGAGGTCATGTACGTTTTTCTGCCGTTCTTTGAGTGCCGAGCCCGCTGATGGGCAAACATTCATTACATGAAACCTTCAAAACGATAACTGATGGGGCTGTGAATGTATGTGTCTCAGGAGGAGCATGACAGTGAACATCAAAGACAAAGGAACTACATTAAGTAAAGACAGAGATTCCCACCTGTGTGAACATTGCCTTTATGTTTCTTCAAAGCGTCCTTGCTTTTGAATCTTTTCCCACAGCTTTCTGCTTTACATATGAACCTGGCATCTCCTTTACATGCTTCCTTGTGCTGTTCGAAACTGTGCACATGAAATGTGGAAGGAAGATAAGGAGAAACTAGGGGCTGAAGCAATGAAATCATTCAGTTTCACAGTGTGTGCTTGGATTGTTGTGTGAAAAAAAAGTGAAAAGTGTGTGTTACCTGGATTCTGAGCTGAAGGTGTTGTGGCAAAGGGAACACTGGTGAGCTTTAGAGTCACCTGACGGATCAAGTGACTCAGAACAATGTAAAACACTGAGGAGGAAGAATCCAAAGGAAAAACAAATAAGATACTACACTGAAAAAAATCCCCATATAGCAGCTAAGAAACAGACAGGGAAAAAACAGACAAGAACAAAGTAACATAATGAATTGTTCAAAATCATTCCTACACACAATAATTATGCAATTAGACTGGAATTGCTGTGCAACCAATAATATTTTTTCTAATTTTAGCAATAGAATCTGCTGCTATACCTTAGCAATTAAAGTGATGAAACACCAAAACCACCCTCTCCTTTCTATCCAGTGTAAATGACACCAAGAACCTAAATATGTGTTTTAACCATTTTAACTTTCACCCAGTGGTAGTTTAGCTGACTAAAATATTAGAGTTAATGCAAAATTACTGCATTCAGGAGTTTCAGTAGCTCTGTTTTGATTGTTAAGAAAAAAAAAGATTATTAATTACACAGAACTACAACCCTGTCCATATTTTGGCACCCCTGGTGACGATGTGTAAAGAGCCTTTAAATCAATTTAGCTTTTATTGCAGCCACACAACTTAACACAATAAGTGTTGAAAAACCACAAGTTTAATTTGAGAACATTTACTTAGAGACAAAAAACCCCATGTTAACACACATAAGCTTTTTATAAAACCACAGGTGCTGCAATTATTCACAACCCTAAACAATTCCTACAAAATAAAATGAACTGAAGTCTTTTTAAATCTATCTTTTACTTTTATGTTTAATTCAGTCTTGTGTCTGGAAACTTTTATTGGAATCTATGGATTTGAATTTCCCTGGAGTATAAATGTAATGTGACATAGAGGCCCATTTCTCCTGGCCACTCTACAAACCAGGAAACATAAGAGAACATGTCATTCAAATAAATAGATTGGTTGTTGATCTTTAGGAAACCATAACAAGAAACTAGCAACTCATCAAAATGCAGTCATATCTACAGCTCAAACTAAACAGAACTGAGCACCCACATTTATCTTACCACCACACAGAGTGAGAAGGATCTCAAAAGCTTAATGTTAGAGAACTATATCAAAGAGAAGCATCATGAGGTCACCAGGTCTCCATAACAACCATCAGATTCAATTTACATGTGAACTGTTCGTAAGTGATGCCAGAAAAAAATATTTTCTGTTCTAACCTAACAAACATAAACATGTGGCGTTTGCTAAACTCTACTGGGACTTGACCCTGGAGCAAAGCCAAAACTGAACTCTTTGAAAACAAACATTCATATCAGGTGTAAAATAAAGGAATTAATATGTGGGGAAGCGCTTGTCCATTGTGAAGTATGGTGTGGCTCTATGATGCTGCGGGCCACTCTCTCTTCCAAATGTCTTGGGAACCTAGTTAAAGTGCCTGACAGCATTAAATCTTTAAATACTAGGATGCTATTTTTTTTTTATATGGATTGCAACTGGATTTTGCCAGAAAACTAAAAATGGGTTATCTTTGGGTCTTTCAGCAGCATATTAATGAAACATTTGGCCAAATCAACACAGAAATGGTTCAAAAGATACAAAATCAATCTTATTTTATGGCTGAAGAGAAGAGTCCATAAAAAGAGAACCCAAAACTGTGGACAGTCTGAACGCCTTATACAAAAAGGAATAGTCAGAGATCTCTCTCTCTGTTTGCTCCTAAACAGCTGGGGTGGAACCAAGGATTTCACTCAAAACTATTACTTCTTAACATAAGATTTTCCCTCCATTACATATATGCAAATTAAAGACTTGATTTTTCTAAATTTTTCCAATTTGAAATTATGCTGCTGCAACAAATATGTGATTTTCTTAAATGTAAAGGTTGCTGTGCATAACAACCAGCTAACTGACAGATCAATAAACCCACTGGCGCTGGAGAGCTTGTTTGATGGGGAACTTTTTGCCACAGTTCCTGCATTTGAACTCCTTCTCCTCAGTGCTGGGTCTCTGGTGCAGACTCTGAAGGTGCGCCGCCAAGATCTCCTCACTGGGAAAACTGCTCTCACACAGCAGGCAGGGGTGGTCCTCCTTCTTTATGACAAGTTCTACACAAAGGAGCACATACGTCAAGAACTTACTCAAAAACCCAAAACCCAAATGTGTTTTCTTACATGTGGTTTTATAAACCGATTAAGAGAGATTCCACTTTACCCATTTCCACAAGATGTTTGGCTTCTTTACTGTTCTCATCCTCGTCTTTTACGACTTCTTCCTCCTCTTCCTCCTCTTCTTCCATATCACTGTCCAGATAGCCTATCAGGAGCTCTGTATCTGTCTCTATGTCATCCACAGCCAAGTAGAAGATGTTCTCTCCATCCTAAAACAGAAAACCAAACATCATCACATTTGATATGGTGTTACTATGAAGTGCCAAGATTATTTGTACTTGAACTATTTTCACATTTTCCCTGTTTCAGCCACAAACTTCATTGTATTTTATTGAGATTGTATGGCATAGATATAAAATAGTACATAAGTGTGAAGCAGAAGGGAAATTATGTAGGGTTATCAAAAAGTTTTACATATAAAAAATCTAAATTGTGTAGCATGGATTTGTATTCAGCCATCCTTTACTCTGATACCCATAAATAAAACTGAGTACAACCAAGCGTCTTCAGAAGGCATTGGTAAATAGAGTCCATCTCGTCCAGGTTTTGCTGCTAAACATTAGTGAACAGTTGTTGAGAAGATTAAAGCAGGGTTGGTTGACAGGATACTTAAACATGGTGGTGGCAGCATTACGCTGTGTTTCTCCAGTAGCTACATGGAAGCTAACCACAGTTGATGGGAAGAGGGCTGGAGCTACATACAGGGCAAACCTTCAGTCTAGGGTGAAAGTTTCCAGAAAAACATGAACGTAAATGTACAGCCAGAGCTACGATGGAATGTTTGGAACAAGACATTTCTATATGTGACAAAATGTGAAACAGTCCAAGAAGTATGCATGCTTTTACAAGGCCCTGTTCCACAATAACACTTGCAGAACCTGGTGGAATGTAGAGATAAAACACCCTGACCCAGTTCTAAATCAACAAGAATATTTTTTTACAGTCAGGCCCTTTTAGTATTGACTATGCCTTGCTGGGGGCAAACCCATTACACCCAGACACCACTCATTTAAAGCCTGATTGAGGCCACAGGTCAAAGGCATGTAACCTTAAAAATGTGTCCATTTACTTTCCTGTCCTGTCCTGTCCTTAAAGGTCACGTTAATAAAATCAAACCGTCATTTTGTTTTAATTATAGGATTCTAAATGTACATAAATAATGATTACGAAGAGGAAAACTAAACAATAAATGTCATTGTTGATGAAACGCAGAGGTCTAACTCACATGCATGACCTTTAAACAACCAATCACACTGTGTTCCAGTATTAATGACAGGAACTTGGCCCTAAGACCTAAGTGTTCATGTTCTTTTCCTTCCTTCTCTATTTTTCTTCTGTCATGGGAGAGCCATATTTTTTCTTTTCCTTTTGTCTTTTTACACTGAAGGGCAATTGGTGACGTTTATGAGCTCCAGAGCTCTGGCCTCACATGTTTATGTGTGTATGCTTGTGTCCCTTCAGAAATAGTGTTTATGTTTCTCTTTTTTAATTCATCAGATTTTTTTAGGAATCTGTAGTCCTGGCTACTGTTGTTGACACATGATTTATCAAAAGAGTCATATGAAAGATATGTTTTCTCAATCATTTAGGAATACAAAATTGATATAAGGAATTTTGTTTCATATCCAATTTTACACCCAAATTACACTCATTTATACATTATAATGGTTCCAGCATCTGGCTGCAGCGGGACTTGGCATCCAAGTAACATGTTTGAACTATAAGTATCCTTTAGCAAGCAATTGCATTTATGAAACCTATTTTTATTATAAAAACTGTCAATGAGGATTTCCTGTCAATTCAGTATGTTTGCGCCAGGCTTGTCTGTTCCAGTTTATATAAATATCACTGAAATTCACATGACTTCTCAGCTGTGTTTTTCAATCCTATGTAAATGTATCTAAACTATTTCACACTTTGTCCTTTTACAACCACAAATTTCAGTCCATGCCAGAGGGGTTTTTTTTGTGATAGACCAACATTAAGCAGTGCATAACAGTGAAGTCCAAGGAAAATAATACATGCTTTACATTTTATTAACAAATAAGCTACAAAAGTGTGCCACGCATCTGTATTCAGTCTCTCTGAGTCGACGCTTTGTAGAACCCCCTTTCATGCCAATAACAGGCTTTTGGGGTATGTCTCTACCAGCTTTGCACATCTATGCCAATTTTTTGCATAACAACACAAGCCAGTTCACAATGGATAGACAGCTCCTGTGAACAGGGAAGAATGTAGTCGAGATTTTGCAGCATGGGACAATATGGCAAAAGTATGTGCACCTACTCACAGTCAAACACAGAAATATCAAGAAAATCTATTTAAATTTGAAAGCCACCGAATTTATGCACATCCTATAACAGTTTTAGCATTGAACAAGTTTGCCTTCTTTTGTTCCAGTTGAACACTTGAATGCGCCCAGTCCATGTTTCTACAAAGAGCACATAAATATCGTAGGTGGCGAGTCAGTGAGATTGAACACCATTATATTATTGTTTTCATGTTCATACAATTAGGATTTTTAATGTACAAAAAGGACTACTGTACTGTCCCATTAAACACATGCGATATATTTTTTCTACCTATAAATAACTGACAGGCAAATTTTTGATAGCTGTAAAAAAAAAAAAAAACATGACATTTTTCACATTCTGCCATTAAGCTTAGGTTATTTTTTCAATTAAACTATTTACACATGACCCATGCAGTAAGGTTTAAAGAACATGTAGCATGGCTTTAAAGGTGACCTGTTATGCTTCCTTAAAGCTAGAATAGGTCTTTGGGCTATACAAAACATTTTCATTACATTTAATACACAAAATCATTCTCAGATATTGAGATTTCTCAGATCAGTTCTGCCTGTTTTGAGCTCATTCCAGAATGCACTGTTTTAGGGCTCCATCACTATTACGTAAATAAGGCTGCAGCCCTGTGGTTTTCAACATTTTTTAAAAATATATATTTGAAGGTAAGAGGAGAAGCATGTATCTCAACATGTCAAGAACAAATTCTAGCACTGTTGGTTGTTTTGGAATAACTCCTTCCTGAAACGATTTGTGCAAACTAAACTAAAATTGTCTTTGGCAATATCGCGGGGATATAAATAAAATGAAGCCACGCAGCTCTGTTCTCTGACTGGCAGTACATGCATGGACACATGTTCTGTAACGCAGCTGACAACAAAACATTTCCCTTTACCAGTAGCCATTGTTCAGCGGTCAAACCAGCAGAACAAACATGATGGTCTACTTGTAATGAAGTGGGTGGAGCTCCATTTGGGGTTGCTAGTTAATGGAACTGCAACAGTTTAGAGGTTTTTGAAATGTTTTTTGCAGACACCAGCAAAACATTTATATGTCGCCAAAAAACGGCTGCGTGGCTTTTTTTTTTTTTTTTTTTTTTTTTTTTTTTTTTTTTTTGCGCTTGGAGTGTTGCTAGAAGGAATAAATATCTAAACAGAAGTACAGAAACATGCAAAAAGTTGATTTTCCATAATACGTTCCCTTTAAGAAAAAGAAGAAGAAAAAGAAAAAATGGAATTTGGGGAAATAACACAGATCTTCTAGAACTCTTACACTAACAAATGTCGTATTATGTTCCAATAAATGACATCTTTGACATCATGAATTAAAAAATTCTAATCATGAATGATCTGAAATACCAATAACGTTTGATTAAAGAGGTGGTGTTGAATATTTTAGATACCATGTGAGCCAGTAGTAAACTGCTCCCTCTCCCTTTCACTGTGGGAGCTCGACAAATATTTAGGTTTCTTGCACTTCTCTTGGACCTTAACTCTGTGATGCTCTGCGTCTTCTGTTTGCTCATCTGCTTCCAGAGCTTCATGTCCCCGATCACCTTTGCCCTCCATGCTGTTATTAGCACTTCTCTGTTGCTCTTACTTTTTCGCCACCCTGTCACGTCCCTAATCTTTTGTCTTTTATATTGTTGCTTCCAAGGAAATTACACCAATTTTTTTACTGAAAGGTGAGTTCTGAAGGCAACTGCTTGTAAAAGATTTTATTCAGGAGCACCAGAATAAAGGGGTTAGAATACAAAACCATCCCACACTTTTAAGATTTTTGGGGGGAGGACGTTTTGAAAAACCTCTACCTATTTCCTTCCACTTTACCATTATGTACCAAGTTGTTTAAGTCTGTCATATAAAATCACAATGATATACATTGAAATTAGTGCTTGCAACATGATAAAATGTGGAGAATTTAAGGCAAATGGATACTTTTGCAAGAAACAACACAATGAGAAACTTCTGCTTTCTTGACCAAAACTATAAGGAAAAAGTGAACATTTGGATTATTCTATAAAAGCTTTTGAGGCAAGACACAATTCTTTACTTCTCTATCCTGCAGCCTGTTTTATTGATCGGGTTAAGGCTGAAGGATTCATTGTCTGCTGAGTGGAAATGTACCTGAATGGCTGCCAAGTTCTTCTGCTCCTGTGAAGGCGCCTGATGGACAAACCGCAGCCAGTTGGCATGGCGAGGATTACTTGCATCCAGAATATACAGAACATCCCCTTTACTGCCACGAACCTGAAAAAAAGAAAGAAAACAGAGCGACTGTGAGAGCTTTCAGAAGCGAACAACTGCTTCTTTTTTTAGTTTCTTCCCTTGATGCCTTGAAGATTGGTCCTCTGTACAACAAAGACCGCTGGCCTTTCCTGTGAACTGGTCACTGAACGCAGCTCTTTACCTCACAAAGTGACTACAACAGATAACTGCAGCATTTTCTTTACTGGTTATTATCAGCTACTTCACACCCATAAGTGATGAGAGTCAGTTTTTACATCAGCTTTGGCTCACTGATCTGCAACATAATTAAATGTTTCCTTTATCACACAGAAACAGAAAATCTCTTTGGATAAACCTGTGTTTTTCCAGACAGCTGTGTTCATTGATAAAGGATGTATTTTCTACTAAATTCCAATTATGTCTCTAAGGCTGTGAACTGTGCTTACTTTTTAATTCTAGTTCCTATTAATTATGAAACATTTACGCATGATCTGTCATTGCTCTTCGTTTAACCTCGCATTTGTACTTTTATAGTTGGTGAAGTTTTGAATAAATTCATTCCACTGAGCCTTATCAGAAGTTATTGCTTCACTCTGGAACTAAAAAAAAATTATTGACAAAAAAAAAAAATTGCATCAATTCTTTTTTATTGTACAAAAATCAGCTGAAAATCCAAACTTTGTTTTACTTAATTTGTTTCTATACAATAAGCCCTTTTTAGATATGGCTCGTCCTCCTCAAAGCAGCAGTCTTTGTAGTCTTTGTTACCCTCATTCCACTGATCTTAAACACGCTAACATCTGCTAACATCTGGCTTTTGAATGCACAGGGAAACAGTTTGATTGGCACTAAGCTAGCATAACATTTCTCTTCCGCTGTCATGGGTATTTATCAGCTCCAGTCAGCATTAATGGAGTAACAACTTGGAAAAGGAACAAAACAAACTGACAATAAAATATGAAAACAACGAATCACAGAAAAAAAATGAGATCAATCAGGTGTATCTGTCCTGACAGCTGCTCACTCAATCTTCACCCGCCGTCACACTATTGCCGTATGTGGCACATGAAAAGATGTGTAGCGTTCGGTGAATGAAGTTTCAGCATCAGTTTTCTACTGTACTTTCTTGTCTACCCTTAACTGAGACATACCATGACAGCTTGACCAGAAGGTATATAAAAAAAAACTTTTTAAGATTATGTGCTGAAAATTAATTTATTTGGCCTATTATTGTTATGAAAAAAGGTCTGTACAATCCAAGCTCCTCATTACACAGCACCTGTCAGCGAAATAAAGCCCCCAAGAGATCAAACACTTTACTTCAACATCCTTAAACAAAATATATCTTTCTAGGCATCATATATAACTAAAACATTAGTGCCATACTGACAAAAACATATTTTTTTATATATTCTTAATGCAGTTCAGCGGATGCCTCGCATGTAAAATTAAAACACTAAAGACAAATATTTGCCTATCAATTTATTTTCTTTGATAATTTAAAAAAATAATCCCTAACTAACACAGCTTCCTGAAAACCCCTTTACTGTCAGGAGGACATTGGTGTCCTCATGGACCCATTGACTTGTATGTAAGTGTTTTGAGGGTGACAGTTAAGGGGTTAATATTCATCTATTCTAACAGAAGAAGTTCTCTCAGATTTCCTAAATAAAGACAAAAACATTTCAGAGCACCGTAATGACTCAAGCAGGAAAAAAATCAGTTCTATCTGTTTCTATGGAGAAAACTTTACAGCTCTGCTATTACTCAAGCAACAGGAGAACATTTTCCTCCTTCTGGGTCATACATACTTCTCAAACTAAAGAAATAAAGCCTTCTAATAAGTGTGCACAAAATTCCTGCTGTTTCTAAAGAGTTGATAGTAAAAGAGTTTGTGCGTTGAACTTATTTTATAAAATGCAAATGAAAGAAAAAGTCTACTTGTTTTCTTAAACAAACATGCAATTCTAATGATTTTTCACAGGTGTAATGCAGGTTTTACATAAAGATGTTTTTCTTCCTGCATGAGATCTGGATCTACTGTAAAAACAACCATGCCTGCAACCCAGGGAGCCCAGCTCCAATGACGCCTATAGTATACACCAAAGAATGTTTATGGGGTACAGTGGTCCAATTAAAGTCCAGACTTATGTCTAACTGAAAAATCAGTGTTTATGTACACCATCTATTCAATCTGACTGTGATATTTTGCAAATAAGATACCCCAAAACACCTTCAGCTTTAATTGTAGCGAAATGTGGTTCTACAAAGTACTGACTCAGGGGGGTTGAATACAAATGCACGCCACACTTTTCAGATTTGATTATCTCAACTGATTTGGAAAATAATTTATGCTTTTCTTTTTACTTCAGAACTTGGCAGTTCTTTATGTTGGTCTATAGTATAAAATCCCAGCAAAATAAAATCAGATTTGTGACAAGATGTTCAAAAGATCAAGTGGTAAGAAGATTAGAGAAACTCACTAAATGCATGTTTTAGAGTAGCACATAACCTGGAAACATTGCCCTCTTTTTCTACTTCACGTTATCTAGAAGTTGCCATTGTAGTGTAATGATAATTCATCACTTATTACAACTTTAAATTAAAATTAAGCGGGATGTATTAATATTTTTGATTTCATAATCATGGTCATAATCTTCAGTTTTCTCATGTCAAAGTGTGTACATTAAATGGTGTACAGTGCAGCATAGTCCATGGTTCATTCACCTCCCACATCAGCCTGGTGTCCGAGCTTTCATCCAGCTCACTGGGCAGCTTTTTCTCACCGGCGAATGGGCCAAACTTTTCTCCCTTGAACATGAGGAGAGGGGATAACTTCAATAATAAAAAAAAAAAAAAAAATTAAAAAAAATTAAAAAAAAAAAAAAAAAAAACGACGTCATGGAAGACTGTTGTCAACATTTCTGTACTATTAATATGACAGCTAGAAGTATAGCAAACTAAACATTTACAAGGGGCGTGGTTAAAAGTAGTAACATTGCATTCAGCTACTACCTCAGATTAACAATTTGACAAAGCGACCATATCCCAGCTGACGCATGAAGCCCGTCATCCTCTGACACTTTTTAGGGCTTTAGGAGTCTCTTCTACATATAAGGGAGCAAATGAAGGCGTGTAGGGATGTGTATGTTGTAAGTAAAACGGCTCTAAAGGTTGGAAAATTTGGGGGAAATTATTATGAACGCGGAGGCGCGAGACGCTTCCTCGCGGACATGAATCCATGGAGTGAACAGAGAGAAACCGCTGCAGTTACTGTAGCTACGTGGCATCTAACGTCACAGCAGTCTGGAGCTCATACCGAGGCTTTGACAGCGTCTGAGAGAAACAAGGCGAGCAAACAATCTACCTACAGCGCTAAAAACTTTCTAAAAGTAACTTTCAACGCTTCCGGTGTTCAAACTCATACCCAAGAGTTGTCCCAGTCAGAAACCACAAACCTTTTTCACTCGCCTCGCCGTGTAAAGACCGATTCCATCCTGGACCTTTGACGATTTCAGAGAAAATCTGTCTGGCACGTACATACCCAACATTGTCATCACTTGGAAACGTTTCCTTCAGTGATAATTAGTTGGTTGTTTTATATGTCAGCGGAAGTGGAAGAGCTTTGTCAGTTTGAATTGAAAGCAGATAGTTTCTTCTCTAAGCGGTCCAAGTTGAACCTCTGTTGGTCCTTGTTGTAGGAAGGCGAAGCGGCGTCCTGATTGGTCCAAAGTTTACAGCCGGGGGCTACCTTTCTGTCTTGCAACACGCTGCAGCCTGCGTTTCATTCACTGAGGAGGCTGCTTAGCACAGCAGCTGGATTGTACACACAGCTGTAACTTGAACCGTTTACAATGGCATGATTATTTATCAAATTGTAACTAAAAACTAAAGTTTCGGGGAAAAAAGTGTCAACCCAAGTAAATGCATAGTAAGTAAGCAAAAATGTCCTTAAAACATTGTAAACTGAAGTTACTCTTAGGCATTATTATTTTCTTTGTTATTGAGTAACAATTCATTATTGCATGAGTAAAATCTAAAATAAATCTAAAATAGTTTTGCATCAAAGAGGTATAATTCACAAGCTATCTATAAACAAAAAAGGAGTGGTGCATTGGCAAGCTATACAGTTGAAACCCCATAGTTACATCACATGTATAAAAGACATAATTTTTTTGTTTATTTTTCTGACATTAAATCAGAATAAACTTTTCCCGTTTTAGTTCAGTTAGAGTCAGCGAATTTTCTATTAGCAAAATGCGAGAGTAATGAGAGAGTTTGAAACTTATTTTTTCAGTCAGAACTGTACATACTGTGAGATTACTATGCTTTTAACCTATTTGGGAAAGCCCAGATGATGATGTCTTTACTTTGCAACTTATTGTAGATTAATTCACAACATTTATATTAAATGAGGCGCATCAGTCAATTTATTTTACGGCAACATGTTAAATACTTCTTTATTTTGTGATATCTTGAAAAATTCTAAATTAATCAGCTAGTCTGAATATATTTGTGGTAAAATTTCTAGATTTATGGAGGTGCCACAATTATATGCAAACAGGATAGGAATGTTCAGCCATCAAACTGCTGATGAAAGGGATTGGGTTTTGTGCCCCAGAGATGTATGTGTTTTGGTCTGAAAAGTGATAATCTACCACAGATCAAAAACAGGACATCTTGTGAAGCTGCTGGCCGAAGCTGGTAAGAAAGTATCATTATCCACAGTGAAACAAGTCCTGAAAAGCTACTCAGAGAGGAAGAAGCCATTACTCCAAAAGCATCAGAAAAGCTAGAATACAATTTGAAAATGCACACAAGGACAAAGATCATTGTTAGACTATGAGGAAAAAGGGGACAAGCTTGTAAGCCTGAGAATTGTAAAGTGCGGAGGTGCAGCAGGATGTTGTATGAATGTCTGGTGCGCAAGTGACTAGTGAAATATCTCAAAACAGCAGACAGGGAGTTAAAGCTCGGGCAAAAATCAGTCTTCTAAATGAACACTACGCACATCAATGGATCAGTTACAAATGGTTTAAGGACAACAAAGTTAATCATTTTTGAACTGAGCATCAGAAAGTTTGACTACAGTCCTAAAGAAAAAAGATCTGAAAAGGTGTGTGCAGACAAGTTAGCCTACAAACCTGACTCGGTTACATTAGTTCGGTCAGAAGGAATGGGCCAAAATTCCAGCAAAATTTGGTGAGAAGCTGGTGGAAGAATACCTAAAACATTTAACCTAAGTTATACATTTTAAAGGCAATAAAATACTAAGAAAATGTAATGAACTTTTCAAGAAAACTGAAGTTAAGTAAGAAAATCTATAAATATGCTCTTGCCTATTATTCTGGCATTCATCAAAACTGTAATTTTGGTGATCAAAGAGACTGAAAACGAGAAACATTTTGTTGAATTTAATGTCAGAAAGTCTTAAAAAAAAAAGGCTATGTGTAGACTTTGTGGTTTAAAAATGCCTAAGTGCAATGACAAAAGATAGTTCTCTGCAACCTTGCAGTGACAAACTACTCGTAAAATATAGAAGGATGTTAAATATATTTAACAAATGACCAAGAATAGGCTTGGGGACAACCTCAGCTTTTCAGTCAATGAGAATTAAAATTCTTTGATCCACTAAAGTAATTGAGTGAAATTCAACATTGGGAGGAAAGGAAACAGTAATTGATCTCCATCTCTTAGTTACGTCTTTTCACCATCAAACATGGTGATGGTACCATTATTTTGTGAGCATATTCAGTGAAATTTCAAACTATCAGGGATGGAACTGCTTTCCAGAATAATCCATAGTTATGGCTGGTGTATATTTTACCTTTTACTAAAAAAATAATAAACCAAATGATTCTCAAACTGCGGTACAGGTATCTCTGATGTTACCCAGGGTGCATTTAGTGGTACTTAGAAATAAAATTTAATGTCAGCTATTTATAAGGTAAACATGGAGCAAATTTACAACTAAAAATTAAACTGTAGGTTTGTACTAATGAACACAAACAGACAAAAAGATGAGCTGTTCAAGCACATTAGCCTTTACCTCAATCAAAAACTGCTCTTAACGGAAGTGTGGTGAAGAATGTTTTGACAGCCATCAGTATAAACTGAAGCAGACAACAGAGTACCCAGAAAAAAAGGACTGCTGGCCAAATTATGCTGCGATCCATTTACTTCAAAAGTCAGAACATGGATCTGAGAATGACATCATACCCAGCCTAATCATATTCAAACCACAAGCTGAAAAATCAGTGTGATATGCTCATAGTTGTGCTCAGTCACAATTCTAACTACAGTCTGCAATACAAGCTAATAAAGTATTTTTCAGCATCTTGTGCAAACCCTTCAGCAGATTATTGAGTATAACAGAGGTTATACAGTAGCCTACTAAGGTTGGCGATTGATTTATTAGCAATGGAAAACAAATAGTGCAAATAAAAAGTTTGTTACTGTGGCTATCACAACATTTTAAGAGTGCAGCAGCCATATTGGATTCTGAGTAGGGTTGAGAAGAATCCTTCAAATCTACCACTTGGAGACACCCCAGAGGCAATTGCCTTTCCTTTGAATGGCATTGCAAAAGAAATTTTAAAAACTCCATGTTGGGGCTGCATGGTAAGGCCATTTTTAAAACTATGTCCTTGCAGCAAGAAGGTCCTAGGTTCAAACTTCAGTCTGAGGTCCTTCTGCATGGAGTTTGCATACTCACCTGTGCATGTGTGGGTTCTCTCCATGTACTCCATCTTCCCCCCACAGTCCAAAAACATCACTGTTAGGTTAGCTGGTCTCTCAAAATTGGAGTGAGTGTGGATTTGTCTTGTATTTCTCTGTGTTGCACTGTGATAAACTGACAACTTGTCTGGGGTGTACCCGGACTCTTCCTCAATGACCTATGGAAATAGGTACCACCCCATGCGACCCTGCCCTGAAACTCAGGTATAGGCAGTGGAAAGATGGATGGATGGATGAAATCCTGCTGAAGTGCTGCTTGAAAATGCCTACCTTTGTTTTTACTGAGGTAGCACTTACTATAAAAGGTTTAAGAGCCAATCCCAAAAAGCAAAGAAAACACAGAAGCAGCTATTTGAAACAAAACTGATATGGGGTGACCCATCCACATCCTGAACCTGAGCCTAATGAAGGACCTCTAGAGATCTGAACATGGTTTTGCATCAGTACATTTTGGTTGAGCTTGTCAGCTTTATAAAGAAGAATTGGAAAAAACGTCAAAGAGAAAGGTGTGCAAAGAAAGTCATTTCCAAGAAGACTTGATGTTTTTATTTTTCCCAGAGGTGCTTTGAAGGTGTACCCAAGACTCTTTGACATAGATCAGAAAGAACTTCATCTTCAATTACCCCACTTACCATTAACCTGAAATCAAAATGTTTAATGTTCTGTGTGTCTTGGCTTATATTCATCTGTGGTATTGTGGTTCTTATGGTTCTGGCTTGAAGCCAGCAGCAAAGCAGCCTTATGATCCCACAGGAAGACATATGACAAAAAAAAAAAAAAAAAAAATCTTATGCAAACAGAAATAAACTAAGTTGAATGAAACCAAGGACTAATTTCTTCTTAATCAAACAGAACAAATAGAATAATGAAAATAATATTTCTTATTTTGCTTGTTAGCATATGTTTGGGTGGTAAATCATCCCTATATAAAAACTGAAACAATCACCTCCAAAGTTATTATTCAGTATTCAGTATTATTCTGCTGTCTTATTCATTAAGCCACAGTTTTCATAGAAAAATTCCATATATTTCCAGACTCCAAATTCCAACGGTTTTATTCCATTCTTGTCCATTCTTAAATTATTAATACAACAGTTTACTGAATTTTCTTATATTTTAATAGGTCAGGCTTTCAAAATGAAATCTGCAAAAAACACAACCTGAGATGGACAAAATGGATGGAAAAAATATTTGACCATGCTCTGTTTTCTTTCTCCATACTTATCCATATTTGGAGATACTTAAATAAAATTCCATGCTTTTCCTGACTACTTATGAACCCTGGTAAAATGTTTGCACTTGGAGGAATATGAGTGTGTTACATTCCTGAAGTTGCCACTGGATGTTGGTGCATTTACCAAAAGCAGGCATAGGGTAGCAAACTGCAAAATCAAGTTGTATTCTAGTTGTTGCTCCAGACAACATATAGTGTTCAAAGTTTTCCTGCTTCATCAGAGATGTACTATAAGTTTATAAAATGGTCCAAAAACAGCAGCATAGAACATGTTAGCGCTCAAGTGCAAAACTAATATTTTGTGTTTGTTTGTTTTTAAAGATTTTGTGGCACTAGTGACAGCTAGCTTGTAAGAAGAAGTGCTGAAAGAGAAGAGGAATACATGCCTCATATGACCCAGGATCAGGCATCAAAAACTGGACACCTACGTCAAGGACTATAGCCTCTAGGTCTGGTGATTAAATAGTTATTTGCTGGATTAATCAGAAAGTAGGTTGAGCTCCCATAAGTTGGAGCCACTCCAAGCAATCAGTTTCCAGGTGAGTCTTTATCTGTGTACGCAGCAAATCTGCATAGCACTGCATTATATTAAGTGACATTATTATCAGGGTGTCGCTATAATGCTCAAAAATTTGCAACAGCCCAGCTAAGCTGGTGGTTAAAGTGCGTACACTGCATAATAAGGAATGTAGGAAGAATATGCAGTAGCCTGTTGGAGCTGTTAGCAGTCTAGATTATGAGGAATATTTGGTGAGTGAGTAAATAAGTGAACATTCAGAATACAAATAACCTCACTCTGTCACACTTCCTGTAACCACTTTGTATTATACTGAGTCGGGGGGAGGGTTCGGGGGTTAAAGCCTATCTCAGCTGTCAACTGGCGGGAGGATGGATTATAAACAGTGAATTAATAATAAAAAAAACATTTAAAAAAATGCTTTTTACTAAGCTTATCTAAAGCCTCTAATACCTTAAACAAAACACAGAGAAATCAGGTGACTTTTAAAACCAGGGTTTTATGGAGCCTACAGCCTACATTGGACAGAAGAGTTTCAGTGTTTTTCTGACTGCTGTGTTGACAGGCCCAGCTGGACTGTACTTTTGTCTTCATCCTCTGTGATATAAAGTTTAAACTATCATGGACAGTTTATCGCACTAACCTCTCTATAAGATGGTGCATAGATCATTTGAAACTTTTCCCTACTGAATATGTATGGTGGATACAATAAGTGTTCACCCCCTTTTACATCACAAGGATTTTTGACAGAAATAACAAGAATCAGAATCATCTTTATTGTCGTTGTTACAATAACAATAAAAGAAACAGTTTGGCACTTCTTAATGGCAACATTATAAATTACAATACAAAAAAGAATACCAAAGACACACACGAATCAAAAAGTACGTAAATACATACGAAATACAATTAAAAGTCACTGGAAACTGAAATTTAAACTGCAGTGCACTATGTTCAGGTCCAGAGCTGCTTGTTGCTCCTTACTGCTTGTGGGTATAAACTGTTGCTGAGCCTGGTGATTTGTGTCCTGAGTGACCTGTAGCATCTTCCAGATGGAAGGAGGGAGAAAAAGGAGTGTCCAGGATGCACGGGGTGATTTATAATCCTAGGCCAAGCATGAATAATTCATCTGAAAAAATAACTAATCTGAAAAACCGTTGAAACCAAAACAACTACCAAAACCTGGTTATATAGGTGTATAAGACATATTTTTCTTTGGTAGGAGTGTGTTAAAGTCACACATCTCCAATGGGTAATGTTTGTGCCTTCTGCCTAACACAACTGTTCAAATCTATCAGCTTGTGAGGATATCAGTTGTCCATACTCTTCTTAAGGTGACCCCACAGATTTTCTATCAGATTTGGTTCTGAACTATGGACCGGCCATGCCAGAATTTTAATTTTCTTCTAAAGAAGCAATTCTTTTACTGATTTGGATGTACTCACAGACTCACTTTAAAATGAAATCCATTCTCTTCTTCTGTTTTCTAGCAGATAATTAAACAGTTTTGGTCAAAACAGACTGGAATTTTAAACTATTTATGATTTTATCCACCTTGACAGAATCCCAGGTTCTATCTACAGAAAACTGACCCCAAAGCATGATGCTGTCACTGCCTTGTTTCACTATAAGGATATTGTTTGGTTTCTTTGTTTGCTTTTTTTTCTGGTGTTGTTCACCTTAGAAAACTTCAGGTAAAAATCTCAACTTTGGTTTAATCAGAGTATAACTTATTCAGATTTTAGCAAAACTAATATTTTTTTCTTCTAAAGGAAAATTTTGTCTTACAAAATTACACCCTAATCCAGATGTGGTAAACACAGAGGAATGTCATCACTTGTAGAAAGAAAGTAAGTTATTTTTACTTTGCCTAAATCCTTTTGGAAAAAGTGACTAAATTCTGAAATTTAATAAAAAGGTACCTCAACAAATTATTCATTTTAAGAGTGTGTATATTTATTCAACCACTTTAGATTTTTTATTTTTGGTATTTTTAGTTAAATTGAACAAGGTATATGTCACATTAAATATTAAAAAAGCCTTTAATTAATTTATTTTTTATCTAAAATCCCCTGTATTTTAACAGCTGCGTTGACATGGTATTGATCCACTGAAATATGTATATGTATTCTAAAGTAAAAGTGTGTTCATGTATGGCTACCTGTTTTGCCTATGTCTGTATTAGCCCTGTAATGGATAAGCGATCTGTTTTGGGTGAACCCCATCTGTACACATGTACAAAAAATAACAAGGGTTATGCTACGGCTTCCGTTACAAAAAGCATGGACATCTTACACAAGTGCTGCATTGCTATAAAATGTTCTAAAGATGTTCCAGAAAAAGATTTTCATGAGAAAGCAAACGTTGAAGCTTTAGCTCTGCACCTACAGCAGATATTAGTTTCATTCAAGCTCCATAATAACTTCCCACAGCAAATATTCCAAAGTATTCATCTTAAGTATCCATCAATTTGGCAGTTAAGAGTTAATGCTTTTCCTGCTGACCCATTCAGCCTCCATTCAAGAAACAGAGAATAAACACATTATTTACAGTGCTTCTAAAAGGTTTACTCTTCAAACTCCCCTCAGCTGATGGAATAGCCAGACTTTTGTTCAATCAGGTTTTCAGACTCCATGGTATCCCTTCTGAGACTGCTTCAGATGGAGGTCCCCAGTGTATTTCCCAGGTGTGGAAAGACTTCTGTTCTTTCTTCAGTGCTAAACCCAGTATTTCCCTAGGCCAGTGTGAAAGACTGAATCAGGAATTAGAAAACTCTCTCCACCACATCTATGCTTCTAACCCTTCTGTGTTGAGTAGATGCCTTTCTTGGGTCAAGTACACACAAAACACTCACATATCTGCTGCTACTGGTTTATCCTCTATCTCTGTGTTACCAACCTCCACTCTTATGGGCTTCTTTTCCTGAGTCTACCTCCCTTTGGTCAGATCCCACCTTAACTCCTGCCACAGGATTTGAAACCAAATTACAACCTCTTTTCAATTCACTTAAACTCTTAAAAAAAAGAAAAATTTGTGGATTCCAACTCTTCTCCAAATCTTCTCTTCAACTATTCTTCCAGCCAAAAAGTCTGGCTGTCTTTCAAAGACTTCCCCCTTAAGACCACATCCAGAAAATCCCCTAAATTTTTAGGTCATTTTTCTATTGCTTCTATCATCATTCCATCTGCTGTCCATTCCAAACCTTCACACCTCCATGTTCATGTGTTTCCAATCAAGCCTGTCCATTCTAGCTCTTTGTGCTCTCCAGTTGAACCCCCTTTATCCACCCGGCTCATCAATGGGCATCCTGCCTTCATCACTGTCCGACATATTGTAGATGTCCGCCCACATGGACAAGGTCACCAATACTTGGTGGATACACCAGTCCTGGGTCCTGCGTTGTTTTCCTTTGGATCCAGTAATAATATCCAACTTTGAGGAATCTTCTGCCAGGTGGTGTCCATTAATGGGGGGAGGGGAAACTTTGCACCAGGAGTAGGTCTGCATGTGCGTGCTTTTTCCCTACCGCCTCTCTTCAGGTGTGGGCTCCAGTCGAATCCTATCAAGAGCAATCAGGAGGAGCATTTAGAGGAGCAGGTCCCTGAGACAGACTCCAGATGGTTCCCTCACCACAAGTGGTAACTTGGCTCTCAGGGTTGTGACATGTATGTGTTTATAGATCTTCTGTCCGTGCTCATTTTTTCTCATAGTCTGCGCTCCCTTGATGATCTCCTGGATCCCTGTGTTTCCTGTGACTCCAAGATTCACCTCAATCTGTTCCTGGCTGCTCCCTCGACCACCCTCCTGATACCATGACTGACTGCTAGTCACTTTCAGCTGTGAAATATTTGAGGGCTTTCTTTCATGTTCTGCCCATGTTAAGTCACCCCACAGGATTTCAACAAGATCAACATGAGCTTTGACTCAGCCCAAGACTTTCCATTTCTTAATTCTCAGTCAGTCTTTGATGGATTTAGTGGTGTGTGTTTTGGGTAATCAGCATGTTACAGGGTCCAGTTCTGCTTTAGCTTTAATTTCTTAACAGATGGTCTCACTTTTTCCACCAGCACCTTCTGATACATGGTACACTGTAAAAAAAAAAAAAAAAAAAAAAAAAAAAAAAGTATAATATATGGTAAAATACTGGCAGCTGTGGTTGCCAGAATTTTGCTGTAGTGTACAAGACATTACGGTATAACATTTTACCAACTGTCACTTTAACAATTCAGAACGGTAAACTGTTCACAGAAAATTACCATAAAAACCACAGATATACTGTAAACAATTAGTCTACAACAGTTTAAAAAAAAAAAAAAAAAAAAAAAAAAAAAAAAAAAAAAAAACACAGAAGAACTGTATGATACAGAACAGATTTTTATTGTAAAGAAAATCAACTTTACGATAAATTACCAGCAACCAGGGGCAGACTGGCATATGGGGTGACCAGGGAAATCCCAAGTGGGCCGGTGGCTTAGTGGGCCCGTGAACCACCAGCCCACAGCTCTGTGCAGACACAGGGCGAGCGTGACAGCAAGTACGTAAGAGGCAACAGGTTCTGGGGCACTGATGCTTTACTGGGCCATTGTGCCTCAAACTATGCCATATGAAATGGCTTCTCTACCTCTCCTCTGCTACAGTCAGGCAGCTCAGATCTGCTGCGCACAGCTGCAGAGCTGATCTGTAACACATGAATTTGCGCCGCAGGGCAGGCTAGGTGAGCTGACAATGAAGAGTTGAGATCAGCATTATATATCACTCAGCATTCTTTTAAGTGTTTTCTTCACCCTTGTTGACTTGCACACATGTATCCTTTCAAACAATCAGTCATCACAGTTGCTATAACACTGATAGTGTTCTGCAGTATCAACAAAGTCTGAAAATGTATAAGCTTCTTAAAAATACAATTAAAGGCATTTGGTATTGTTTGATACAGTGAAATTAACCACTGCTTACCTGTAATTTGCCTCAGCAAGACTGTCTGAGTCATTGGGTCCAGACTGAAGACAGGTGCAACAGAGTATCATACAGATATGGCGTAGCGCTCAGGAGACTGGAACATTATCCAGGTGGTGTTGTCATTTCTGATTGAAAATTCAGAAGTTCTCAAGCAGGTGCTTGCTGGCACAATCTTCTCTGCAATCAGGCAAGAAACAAACAAAAAACATCAA
Source organism: Anableps anableps (assembly GCA_014839685.1). Taxonomy (NCBI): domain Eukaryota; kingdom Metazoa; phylum Chordata; class Actinopteri; order Cyprinodontiformes; family Anablepidae; genus Anableps; species Anableps anableps. Next base: position 8,669,286 of record CM026070.1, read on the forward strand.
ATGAAGCTCTGTTGTTCCTGTGATTTTTCTATCTCCATCCTCCCCTCCTTCCTTTCGGAGGAAACAAATGCTTCTCTTTACAATTTTTTACTTTCTGGACCTTTCATTTAGGATAGATGATACAAGGCAAACTCAATGTAGAAAGAGTCTGGTCTAATACCACTGTCCAACAACAATAGTAATTTTGTGTCCATAACCAAAGTGCATGCTTGTAACACACTTAACACCCTGAGCTCCAAATGGTAGCACCATTACCTTGCAGCAGAAAGGTCCTGGGTTCAAATCCCGGCCTGGGGTCTTTCTGCATGGATTTTGCATGTGCTCCCTGTGTATGTGTGGGTTCTCTCAGGGTAGTCCAGCTTTCTCTCACAATCCAAAAACATGAATGTTAGGTTAATTGGTCTGTGTAATTGGAGTGTGCGCGTACATAGCTGTTTGTCCCGACTGTCTCTGTTACCCTGCAATGGACTGGCAACCTGTCCAGGGTGTACCCCACCTCTCGCCTGATTACCTCTGCAGATGTGCACCAGCTCCCCTCAGATAATGTTGGACACAGTCTAAAGAAGAACTGAGACTAGGGCTGAAAGGATTAATTGGAATAATTGATTAGTGAAATAATCTTCATCTTATTTATGGTAAATGGGCTGTGCTTTTACGGTGCTTTAACAAGTCAAGAGGACCTCGAAGAGCTTCACACTACATTCAGTCATTCACCCATTCACACACACATTCACATGCTCATGGTGGCAAGCTACTGGATTGTAGCCACAGCTGCCCTGGGGCAGTCTGAAAAATGTATATGATTATGCCACTCTATATTTATTTATTAAATAAATAAATATCTATAGGGAGAAACAATTACATGTATGGGGTTATCAGGTCACCAGCACGGAGTTGATACTCTCTGGCCCTAATTTATGGGGGTTTACAGGTTGATATGTATTTTGTTAAAATCAATTATTAAATCTAAATATCACACCAACATTCCATCCTCTGTAATAAATTATTTTTGTAGTCTGTTTTTTGGTTTTTCACCATAGATTTAAAAATAAACATTAGCAAAATCTGTAATTTTGGCTGATTAGTACCATTAATTTTAGGGTAAATAACTGCTGGCAGTATTAAAGCATTTTTCTATGGATTTTACAATTTCTAAGATTTCCACCAAAAAAAATCTGTTTTTGACATTTCATAACTGTAAAAATTACTGGAAATTTCTGTTTCTTGAGCTATAGTAATTCAGTGTATTTTCTATGTATATCGTAATATACTGTTTTGGATTTTACAGTCTGTAACAGTTGGTATTTTACAATTTTTTACCATAAATTTTACAGATTTTTTTTTACAGTGTAGAATTCGTGACATTTCCAGTCCTGGTCTTCCTCTACATTCTCTCTGGCAAACTTTAGTCTGGCCTTCATGTTTCTCTTGAAGAATAAAAGTTTCCTCCTTTTAAAAACTTCCTAGAAATCTAATTTGTGTAGTCTTTTCTGTCTTTAGAGGTGAACACCTTTATATCAACAGTAACAAATAGTTAATGGACTGAATTTATATAGCCCTTTTTTAGTCCTATAGACAAAGCGCTTCACACCAGAGTCACATTTGCCAGTCGCGTCCCTCACACGTACACATTTACACTCTATCATGCAGATCAATAGGCAGCTTGGGGTTAAGTGCCATGCCCAGGGACACATCAATATTTGTCAGAAGGAAGCTGGAATTGAATCCACAAATGTTTTGGAGTGCAAGATGACTACTTTACCTACTGTGCCATAGCCACCCCAAAGGGCCTGCTGTACTGCTGACATTTTAGGGGTTTTGGAGACTTCTTTTAACATCTTGCGGTCTGCTTTCAGCGTGAACTTGCTTGGACATCCAGAAAGTTCATGTAGGCAATTGTTTTGAACATTTTCCACTTCTAGAGTATTAAACATACAGTGTAGAATTGCTGGTTTCAAATTCTGTGATGCCTCTAATTATGCGCACCTAATGTCATACACTTATGTGCAATTGCAGCAATTTTAAGTGGAAAAATTTTTTAGGGTGTCCTAATTTATTCCAAACTACACCCCTCCTTTTTAAAAGGTATATTGTTCAGTTTTATTTAATGTGTCAGAATCAAACAATACAGCCTGTCATATATAATGTTATATAATAACCACTATTTAAAAAGTGTAGTTTAAAACCTTCTACAAAAAAGGGTCTGTGTTTAAACATTCCCATTTTAAAAACTGCCCTTGAAGAAGTTGAAACTATGTTGTTAGGTACAAAAAAAAAAAACATGACCTGTCAATTAAAAGCCGTGAAAGAAGCCAGGTGGTTTTTGATGTCCGAGCTTCTGAATTTTTAAACACTTAAAAAAATGACCAAACAACTGCTTATAAATATGTTGCCATAAAACAAATGCTAAAACTCTCAAACAGACCTCACATGAGCTCCATTATAATTGTTCTGTATGCACTCTCTTTGATTTGTTGACTTTCACCCTGCAGGGAGAGATTAGCACCATTTCTAATCACTCACTGTTTGTGTATATTCGGTTTTCGAACACCTCTTCAACCAACCTCTCCCCTCTTTAATCTGCACTGTTTTAGTGTTCTGATGGTTTTGTTTACTGTGTTCGGACCTTGTGTTTATGCCAATTGCTTCCTGTTGTGTTGTGGCTCTTTGCCTAACTGCTCTGTGATTGGCCCAAATGATGAGCCTTGGTTGGCGATTTCGGCAAAGGCCGAGTCATGATGTACATGTTTACATCAGGGTCAATGAACTGGTGTGTCTGAGTGCCCAAACTGCTGTTTATGAAAAGTTTCTATTTTGAAGTGGTGGTAAACTAAACATGTCCTTTAATTTCTGGGAAGGATGTCTTTATCTCAGACAATTACATCTGAGCTGCTGTTAGTTGCCTGGAGTCATATTTCTGGTGTGTGGTGGGTTAATCCTTAGCAGAGAGTCCTACCTCAGCAGCAAGTCTTATCGCAGCTCTTAGAAGGTCTTTGAGATCATTTACAACACCTATGTCCTCTTTGGGCCATTTCTGTCCCTCCCTAACTGCTCTGTGAGTGGCTTAGCCTTTTAGGGCAGAACAATTAAATGTCATGACCCTCCTTTTTACTTTGTGCCTTCTAAAGACCCTCCAAACCATTAGCTTTCACTTAGCTTTCACTAAGATACCTTAGTTATTCTCTCCACCTCTGATCTTCAACACCTGCACAACAAACCTTGCTAAAAAAAAAAAAAAAAAAAAAAAAAAAAAAAAAAAAAAAAAAAAAAAAAAAAAAAAAGAGCCCATTTTAGGGCTGCAAGACAATCCATAACAGGTCATTTTCAGATTACAGAGATTTTGCAGTAGTCTCAACAGAGATTATAAAGTGATTTGTGGATTACTGATTATTGAAACCAAAAGGTTATCTTTCTTTCACAACAATACATTTGTGTAAGTCTACCCCAGGGGTCTGCAACATTTACAATCCATTTTTTTGCCCTCATTTCAACTAAATAAAAATAATTTAGAGCTGCAAATGTTACATGAGGTTTTAAAAAAGGCAATTTATCATCTTTGATCAATATCTACACTAAGAGATTTGTTGTCATCTTCAAAGAGTCACGATTTTATTTAGATTTTTAAGTTTTAAAATAAATAAAAAATGAGATGGAGATGGATAGATACATTTTCTTCTTGGGATGCTGAGATTAGTAGAACATGAAGTTTTAAAAAAGCACTTCATTTCCGATCTAATGACAAGAAAAATAGATCTAAAATAATATTACTATACTTTCAAAATTCAATACAATTATTTCATGAAAAACCCCCAGAAAAACTGTTAAATCCTGCATCTGTTGTTATATATATTTTTAAAAACGTTGGTTGGTTCTTTCTTTTGTTCTATTATTTTTAGCCAATGTTATTAAGAACCATTGTGGATGGCATTGTGAATTTTTTTTTTTTTTTTTACAAATGCTGCACAACATCTAGCATAATATTTTTCACAATAATTTTACTCTGGTGCAGCACTCCTCATATCTATAGCAAATGCTACCATGATTCATAAAGGAATCATGTACATAAACCCAAAATCTGTGTATTTTTATTGATAAATGTACATTGATCACAGCTTATTGAAAAAATGTGTATTATGTAGATGTAAATCTGAGGAAATGAAGGGAATATTGTGGAACATCAAGTTGTGTCCCATCTTTGAAGTTACTGATGTTACTTTTGCTGTGCTGTCAATGTGTTGTTTTTGTCTTGTTTTTTTTTTTTTTTCAAATTCATGGATCAAATCACTGTCAACTCACTGAAATGACATTTCAATGCTGTATGGAAGTCCTCAAGTGGTGAGATGTGGATTAATTGAATGAATCAGTAAGTAGGTCATCTTGTCAGTTTGGCTTTCAGTTTCAAGCATCCAGCATGCCAAGATTAGTAAGGCGTCAGCAAAGCGTGAGATTAAGTTTTTTTTTATTAATGGGTCATATTGCTGTAATATTTGAGATAATGTTGCATCAGCACTGCTACAGTGCATGTTTGCTACAGTGCATGTTTGCCACTGTAGCAGTGGCAAACATGCATGTGAGAGCTCCAGTGCTCATGTGGTGGAATTTTTGACATGTTCAAAGAGTCAGTGGCAGCCTGGCTTACCTGATGGTCAGACTTTTGATAAGATGAGATGAGATGAGATGAGATGAGATGAGATGAGATGAGATGAGATGAGATGAGATATACTCTGTTGTCCCCTAAGAAAAATTTGTTGCAGGCGGTGGTACAGCAACTGCAAAACATACAAACACATTACAAAATGACAAGAAACGTCACAGAGAAGACAAATTTCAAAGAAATGACACAGTTGTACTAAATACATAGCATCTAAAATGATGGACAATAAAATTGCACCAAGGCGTAAAACAAATAAGACCTGTTACACGACCCAACACAATACAACTTCATGAATGTCGTGATATAGAACAAGCAATTATCCAATTGATATTAGAAAAATTGCTTGTTTTACATTACAAGCAATTTGTAATATGAAATTGCTTGTAATATAACTATGCAACATTGTGTCCTCTTCCACCACTGAAAGAAACAACAGATATGAAATAGTGTGATAGGGATATTAAGCTTTTTTTTCATAAGCAACACCACCATTGTAAAGTTATGATATAAACTACCTGAATTGCTCCTTGTGCTCTTTTTTGCTGCTCCTCTTCTTCCCCAGTACAATGCCTTGGCTTCTCTTTGACAGCATAATAAAAATACTCTCACATCCCTTGGTCTCCCAGCAAGCATACACACAATTTGGGGTTGTGTGCAACGGGCATGTTTGTTTTGTTTTTTTGTTTTGGTGCGTTGGGGTCATTAAGTTATGGCTAGACCTGAGGCTAGATTGGGCACTCCACTTTCAAATTCTCTGATCAGCATGCCATTTGTTGGCCAGAACTCAGGCATTACCAATGGCTGCTACTACCAGGCTCCACAAGCAGCACCAAGGATCCATGTGTGCTACCTCTAATAAAATAAAATCTTTGAAGTTTTAAGAATGCTAAAAGCATTTGAAAAATACCTATCACACATAACAAGAAGTACATTACATTCATGATACACCCTAAAATACCTATTCAAGGCACCATTCACATTCTACCTGATTTTGAATATTTTGGTATGGTCTTAGTCTGCTGTAAAGGGGGCGTAATGGCTCTGACTAATTTTTCACTTTCCACCAATAATAAATGGGTCAGAGGTGCAGATATATGCTTCTTATAAGCCATTCTGGTTGCAAACAATGTTTTTTTTTCATTTCATATGGTTTATTAAGGTTTGGTGCACAGTTTTTGAAAATACTTTCAGTGTGTAGATAATTCCAAAGCCATTTGGAATGTCGTCTCGTCGAATTTGAACCCAAACATATCAAACCCTGGAACTGAGCCACTCAGTGGCTGAGCTGCAAGAGTCTCTGAGGACCAAAAACTACAGAAACCACATTTAGGACACAGCAAAGGAAAGAACTGCACTGAAATAAATACTTGGACTTTTTTTTTTTTTTCAAAGTAAATATTTTCACTGAGGGAAAACCTCACTTTGGCAAACATACAAGTGGTTTCATACAAGATTTTTCCAAATGGATCTGTGCATTCTTCTGAAATCTCTCAAACCTGATACTGTAGATTGAAGGCCCAGACCACCTTTTGTTTCATGTTTCAGAAACCCTTACCACAGCTCCCCTTTTCAAGGCTGCTGCTGCTGAATAGCCAGCAAACCATTTCCTGAAGTTTCGAGGCCACTGGATAAACGATGTTTTCATCTGACAACCTCAGGTCGCCGCTATAAGGAGGGTCTTCAGAGGGAGCCTTTTGAAATTACAGTACTGATGAAGCATGAGAAATTACAAGCACTTAGATGTGATTTCACAAGCACAAGCAAGAAGGGGGACCACCCCCTAGGCAGATCAGGCAAGAGGGAGCGGTGGCAGTGAGTGCACAAACACACACACTCCTGGAAGTAAGCAAGGCTGTGGCATACACACACCAAGACTCACACACACATGCACTGAAATCCCATTTATGTGCAGACATCTCTGAACCCAACCATGTTCTTACCCCTTAATTTCTATCATGTGTACAGTATTATTTGGTTATGATGATAAAACGGTGTAAATATAAAACCGACCTTGCAGTTTAATATACAGCAGAACCGAATGAAAGTTCTACTGTGAAGTCACTTTTTTTTTTTTTTTTTTTTTTTTTTTTTGAGGAACTGCATGAATTATCTCAATGCTAATCAGCAGTGATGAGCAATGCCCAAGGGCCACTGGTGCCTCTCCACCCTTCCTGAGAATGGAGTTCTTGGTCAGCATTGGTTTGGAAGGAAGCCTCGGATTTTCTTTTGCTCAACCCTCTAAATCAGAGCTAAGTGGAGAAGAGCACTGGGTTGGACTTGATACTTCTGTAATTAATCTATCTTCCAGAGAAGCTAAAGTGAAATCATTTCAGTCTTGCTCTCTTCATACTTCCTGTTTGTGTGCATGTTCAAAATTTATCATCTCCTGATTAGTTTTCACAGTTTAGCTGTGCCAATCTGGACCAATTTGAGGCTGATTATTATTATTATTATTATTATTATTATTATTATTATTATTATTATTATTATTATTATTATTATTATTATTAAGTCCCTGTAGTTCACCCTCTCTTTTAATGCTGGAAGCCCAGTTTAACGGTGTTTCTATGCATTTTCTTCTTTTTAAATAAACCTGTCCCAGTGTGTCTGTCTGTTTTCACTGTCTTTTCACAACTTGTGCTCAAAAACATTACTCAGCTCTCAGTTGAGCAGCAAGTGTATTTATGTTCCTGTTCACAAAACACACTCACAAATGCCAAAGTGCAAAAGCTCTCTAAATGGATTGAATAGCTGAACTTAGGCTTTGTCCACACTAACATACATTCTCTAAAGCAGAGATTTTCTGTTAAGTTAGCATCTTTAACCCTCACTCAGTCTAAATATTTGGAAAGAAACAGATATTTAAAAATGCTTTCCAAAGTAAAGATTTCTTGGTAGCACAGCATCCATGATGGAAATCTTCTGTTTTACCAGATCTAAAGGTGCTCTGGTGGATTAAGATCTGGTGGCTGTCACTGGAGTACAGTGAACCCATTGAAACCAGTGTGAGAGAATTTGCGCTTTGTTAAATGGTGCATTATCCTGCAGGAAGCTGCCATCAGAAGATGAGTTTGTTGTGGTAATGAGCAGATGGACATGGTCAGCAGCTATACTAAGGTAGCCTGTGAGGTTTTGTGAAGTTATCATCAGTAATGCTTACCTGAAGTAGATGTCATATCATAGATAGCCAATTTTAACTATTTCAAACTGAAAATGTTCGTATCAGTGGAATATAATGCTATGTTAACCAATATTAACAGTCCAAAATTTCACAGCAGACAATTCTTATGTTTGTTGCTTTCTCATTCAGCCGAATAGCTATGTTTCTATGTGAAGTTTTATGGGTTGTGCACTTCCAGTTGTATCAATCCATGAGATCAGCTGATGATGAGTGTGACCAGTATAATTTTTAAACACCTGCGAGACCTGGAAAGCACGTACCATCTTCGATGCTGCTCCACAACTGACAGCATGAAGCAAAATCTAAAGGTTTTCCCCATTGTTGGCGGAACTAGAGAGGAGTCACAGCTGATCTGGCACACTGGCACACATCCTTCAGTTGCAGTTGGGATAACTTCACATAGAACACAGATGTTGTACCAAAGTGAAATATTAATATCTCACGCTAACATGGCAGTCAGAAATAAAAAATGCTCCACTTAAATACACAAATCCAACCCTTCGCATAATTATTTACTGTTTCACTATCTTTATCAAGTACTTTGAAGATTGATCCTGATCCTAAAGTTTCAACATTGATGCATGACACCAGGAAGTCTGTTTGTACGTTTATTGAAAACAGTACTAATACTGCAACTAAAAAGTTGTTTATACATACACTAAGGACAAGTTTTTTTTAAAGATTTATTTTAAAAAATAATTAAGTTCAAAGCAAATTTAGGACAGTATTTGAGGATACAGATTCTGCAATCTTTCCACTGATTTGTATTAAAAACTCCCCTGCTTTTCTTTATAAGCTTTGAAAAAAGCTTTAAGTTTTAATAGAAGTCTGTCATTTGCAATGCTAATCCAGAGTTGGATACACTTAAACTGAGATCTCTGAAGAGAAAGGTCAGACCCATATTAGTGCACATATCCACACGTACAGCACAGTCTACAGTGGATGGAAAAGCCCATTCTGTCTGATGTGGCCAAGAAAAGCAGCTGTTTTTCCAAAATTGCCATGTTTCCATCTTGACTCTGATTTTGGGTTGCTGCACTCCAATTTACTGCCACAGTTTGCTGTCAGTCATAGGGGCTTCTGGTTGCAGGAAATGCACGGAGGCCCCACCTGGCTTCCATTAACCTGTCGTTGCCCCCTGGAATAATGCGGAGGGGCTTTCAGAGAGCTGTGGAAGTCATGGGTATCCTGCTAATAAAGCTGGCCAGCTCTGCTCAAATGTTTTCCTGTACGTGTGAAGGATATCAGCTGTGAAGCTTTTAGAAATGTCCTGCTTCTAGTTTAGCTCAAGCGGAGTTAGGAAACCAACATGCTGCAGGAAATCCACTCACAAGCCTCCATATGAGTGCCTACATCTGCAGTATTCCCTGTGTTTATCCTTTCTGATGTAATGAGAACAGGGCTTTGATGAATGGGTTTTGTATATATGTGTGTAGATGGGTTTGGACAAGGAGTGGAGACAGACATGTCGGGCCATGTCATGGCTATAAGAGGAGTAATCACTGCAGTGCATGAAAGAGCTGACTAATTTTTGAAATTTTATGTAATTAAACATTTATATATTTAACTTCCAGCTTGACTCTGGTTCCTAACACTGTATATAACCTATCATACATTAATGTATCCTTTGAGTCTGAAGGATGTTTTGTAAATTTAGCAAACAGGGACAACACTGCTTGCATTGTTAAAAGTCGATAATGGATGGATATTCAGCTACTGCAAATGGTTTAAAGATTTATAAAAATGAACTACTATGCGTTTGGAGCTGTTGTAACATCATGGAAGTCCTTTTTTTCTTTGGGCCTCATTCACTGGTTGATAACTCAAAAACTGATCTCTGCTTCTTTAAAGTGATATTGCCAACAATTGTTTTTTACGCCAAGTAAGATATACCAGATGTAATTAAGTTATTTTACTGCATATTTTCATATCACCAGATCATGATACTGATATTTTGTAACATTTTACCTATCCAAAAGCCTTTTTCCTGCTTAGTGTCACAATATGATACTGAATAACAAGGAAGATAACTGTGGATATCAATAATATCCTCAGTTTTAATTCTACAAAAAACAAAATCATCTTTTATACTGTGGTAACCAGTTAACTTGTGTACTTCTCTATTCAGGTACGCATTTTGTATTGCATCTATAGCCCACATAGACCTCAAATGCACCAAAGATTTAAGTTGAAATCAAATTGCAAGTAGTAGCTTTTTTTTCATTAGGAAATACAAGAACTGCTTCTTAAACCCTATTTTCAGCAATGATTTATCGCAACCGTTTTTTGATATCTGATTTTTTTGAGGGTCGAATTATCATTTAGAAAAGTACGCAATGCTATTTCAGGTCTCTTTAATATAAGCACAATGTGCTTGATCATCACAGAGCTGTGAATGCGATGTTAACTGCTTGGTGAAAAGAACTTGACACCCAGGGTGACACAGGGATTACTTGTTCTATATTTAGGCTTTATGTACATGAATATTGGCAGGACATCTCTGTACATGTGACACACACGCACGCACGCACGCACGCACACACATGCGCACACACACACACAAACACAGCGATACAGTGATAATAACATAGCTCTCCAGCACAGAACAGAATACATTTACAAGATGGGCTCTAGAGGAAAACACTGGCTGGGATACATAAAGGGAATGTCTTGAACTACAGCTTCCACATAAAAACCAGAAATTATCTGGAACAGTTAACGCTGTCATCAATAAAAAGAGATGATCAAAAATATAGACACAAAGTATAAAATAATTTAAATTTCTCCTAAAACATGAAACGAATATGCAGTGAGAGATCTATACAAAGCAGGAAGCCTCTGGATCTCCTCCAGTCACCGTGATTTTTACTGAAGGATGTGATGGACGAAAGCAAACGTCATGCAGCAACAAAGAAACCTACTGGAGGAAATGTGATTTTCTCTGAAGTTCTGCCTCCCTGGTGGCAACTTGATGTCAAGACAACAAGCCTGGTAGGAAAAGCAACTCACGCTTCGGGCCTCTCGGATGTTCCAAGATAAAATGTAAACATAAATATACAGGTTGATATCTCTCTCTTTCTCTACAAACAGTTCAGTCTCGACTACAGGCCCATCAGCTGCATGAGTAGTCAGTCTGTGTACACTTCTTAGTAGAATATCACTTAGTGTTAAATAAACTTATTTAATATATATATTTATATAATAGATTTATTCTTTGCAGAGTCATTTAGCAGTATTTCCTTGTTTTCACCAGTTTGCTCTGATATCTTACTGAGTGACCACTGTGTCCCACCACATAAACATCCAGCAGGTAGGTTTTGCCTGGCTCCAGACCCGTGATGGTCTCTGTGGTCACAGCTTTCTGCAGGTTCGGGCTGTGGAAGTACTTGCACAGCACCTTTTCGGACTTCCTACGGGTCTCTGGCCCGGCACACTGATTTTGTTCTCTGCGTCGCTGTTCTTCCCCGTAACTGTCAGCCACTTCTTTTCGGTAAATGCAGTATTTGTTGCGGTCCTGCGTGCCCAGCCAGGCCACAGTGACGGAGGAGCAGGTGCGCAACTTGTCAAAGGCTTTGATGCGGGTGTCCTCAGGTAGAGAAGGGAAGGGTTGCTTACTGCTGGGCCGTGTGGTGGCGAGCACCTTTAAAGTTGACGCCCCTTTCCGGCTTCCTCGAAGGCGGATCTGATACTTGGCTTTCGGCTTTCCCCGTAACTGGAACTGCCGCACCCCTTCCACATTCTGCGAAAGCAAAAGCTTGCCATCTCGCCTCACCTGCACCTGGACCGCATCCAGACATGAGTGAACGAAAAGCGTGACCCTCTGGTGGGAAGACACGGGAGCAAAGCGTAGAAACTTTGTGCCCTTCCTCTTGATGAAAACATCTGACACTTTGCTGTCCTTCAGTTCAAGTGTCTTCTGACGGGCTTCCTCTTTGGTGCGAGCAAATGTTCCTACATAAGCTGTGCTGGTGTTGGTAGCCGAGTTCACAGCAAACACATCAAAGTAGTACTGTGTGTCTGGTTTAAGGTCTGACACTGTATAGATGTTTTTATTCCCAATGCACACCTTCTGAATGTCAGACATTTTGGGTTTGGTTAAATATGCTCGTGAGATCTTGTTACTTGTAAGGCCTCTGTCCTTGCCAAACCCATTATCAGAGGGAACAAAGCCAAAATGCACAAAGTCAAAAGGGCTAAAGTCTCTGACAGGCTTTGGAGCCAACATGAAAGCATCATCGGCACTGATTTTGGCCTCAGTTGCACACATACTTTTGAAATTGTGCTCCTTATTGATTACAACACAGTATTGAACAGGTTGGCCCATCAGAAAGCCTGTTGGCGTCGGCTTCCAGGCTAGCGTGACAGTGGTACGACCCAACGCAGTCACATCAACACGGGGGTCATAGGGCAGCTCCGGATAAGGCTGGTCAGACTCTGGAGTTGTGGTAGTGTACACCTTGAAGTTGCTGTCTTTCTCAGTGGACAACAACTCCAGCTGGTAGAGACCAGAGGGCGTGCTTGTTGCCACGTATGACTCCACATCGTTTCCCTTGTAGGTAAAGAGCTCCGTGCCTTCATCTACAGTCACCTGCTGTTTCTGCTGGTCCAGGGGTTCAGGTTCTCCTGGAAAGAAAAGCAAACACACAACATGAGCTCCATGCTTGATGTTGCATCATGAATATGCATTAAAAGTGTAAAATATATTTCATGCTTGATTTAAAAACATCCATCTAAACTAAAAGAAATTTATTGCTGTTAGATTGTGATGAAACTTATAGATGATTAGCTTGTTCACGTCTTGGCTATGTTTACATTCCAAACATCCCCAAAGATCACAGGCCAGCATTCACTTGGCCAGCATTCACTTGGCCGTCGGAGAGAAGATATGCCACAAAGAGGTGCCTTGTAACTCCTATGTGAGAGACAGTCTGAGCTCCTACTTCAACTTAGGCCAGAAACCATAATATTATGTTTGTCAGCCAGAGAGTGTGCTCAGTGGAGTGCTAAAAATTAATGCTCAAAGATCTATTCCCTCTGGAGACACCAACCGTTGCACAGCGATGCAAAGACCAAAGAAATCAAGAAATTCACAGATTTAACTCCTCCAGCAGCACTTTTTTTAAAGTCAGATTTACACAACTGAAAATATGTTAAACTATGGGAAATATCAGTAAATCAAAATGAGTACTTAGTTTTAAGGAGGGTTATTCTATTTTTTGCATTACTGCTTTGTAATTCAGTGTTCTATATGTACTACTACCCATGGCTTAATATTTTTCTTAAACCACCTTTGGCAACAATTGCAATCTCAAGTTCTCTTAGGTATTGGTCCCTAACCCTCAGGGGCCACTGTCCTGCATTGTTTACATGTGTCCCTGCACCACCAAACTGATTCAGATGTTTGAATTACCTGCTCAGCATTCCATAGTGCCATAGAAGTCTGTTAATCACCCATTGATTTAAGTCAGATATGTGGTAGCAGGAAAACACCTGAACTATGCAGGATGGTGGGCCTTGAGGACCAGGTTTGGGTACATCTGTTGTTAGGTAAGACTATCCAAGGTCTGTTTTAAGGGATTCTCTCCCATTTTTCTCCACAGATCCTTTTTAGCTTATTCAGCTTGGATGCACAGCCAGTTTGAACTCTCCCCATGCTCTACTGGATTTGATTCTGGCCTCTGGCTGGGTCAGTTAAGCACATTCATAGGATCCTCCAAAAACCACCCTTCTGCCATCTTGCCTGTGTGCTTGGGGTCATTGTCATGTTGACCTTCTGGATGTTTTCCTGCAGTATCTCCACAATGAAACACATAGCCTCTGCTTTAGTGACCACAGGGCTCTTTTCAGCGCTGCTGATTTTGTGTGTGTGTGTGTGTGTGTGTGTGTGTGTGTGTGTGTGTGTGTGTGTGTGTGTGTGTGTGTGGGTGGGTGTGTGTGTGTGTGTGTGTGTGTGTGTGTGTGTGGGTGTGTGTGTGTGTGTGTGTGTGTGTGTCCTATTCTCAGATGCTTTGACACAGTCAAGTCTATAAAGTCAACAAACAATTACATTGATTTCATTGCATGGTTTATGCTCTGATATCAACTGTGAGATCTTATTCTCTGTTTCAAATGATGTTGAATAAGCTGAATTTACCAAATATGGACTCCAATCAAGTTGCAGAAACATCTCAAGGATGATTAGTGAAAATCAGAGCTACCTGAATGCATGTCATGGCAGAGGATATGAAGACTTATGTATCTATTATGGTAAAGTGACAATTTTTAAAAAAATATGTTAAAACATGTTTTTACCTATTCATTATGGGGTATTTTTAAAGACAATTTTGCTCAGACCAGTTTAGAAAAAGTTTGTAATATAACAAAAATAATACACAGTACCTATTATAACCAGTATCTTAATGGTTACGTTCCTGTTATAAATAAAATCAGTTAAATCATAGTATTCATCACACTTGCCCATGCATAATCCATCTGACATTTTTCTGCATTCTTTCAGTTTAGAATGAATTCTTCTCTCCTGAGGTAGGGCTTGTGTAAACTTAGTAGTTAACTAGTCAGTTATTCATTTTGGAGTATTTGATCTGACAATAGCACAGGCGCAAATAGGTGCTTGTATATTAACATTCAAATATATGCTCACATCACACTTCTATAGTCTAAACCACTGCCTTAGTCATCTGGCAAGGCCTCGTGTGCTGAAAGGACAGCTTCCATATGGATAAAGTTTTAATGTGAGTCAAAAAAAAAACCCAGAAGGAAGTCAGGCAGAGCAGAGAAGAGTAGGATTTAGCTTGGGAAAGGCCAAAATGTTTTAAAAGGACGTAATGGCTTTGATTCAGAAGGCTGACTAGAGAACAGCCATCTTTTGAAATTATAGACGTCAGTTTGGGACAGGCCCATGCCTCATTAGTGGTCAGACTAGACACTACGAGTGTGACTTAATTAAACCCCTCCAAAACACCAAGCCTAACATTGTCGCACTGGCTAATTATGTGTGGAGGATAGTGATATTTCCACAAAACATATCATTAACCTCTTCCACTGCTATCTGATGTCAGTTATACCTGATCCTTCCCCACTGGACTCCTCTGGCAGCTCCTGCAGGGTCAGTTTCCACTCCAGAGGAGCATCACAAGGTGTCACTGTCACAGACAAGGGGGTGTTGTCTTCTTCCACCACAAAGTAGTACCTGTGGAAATAATAGACCCGATACGAACACTGGCATTTAGGATTCATTATAGTCTGATGTTATCCAAACAATGTGCACAAGCCATCTAGGACACCAACGCTGAAGAACACGGGGATAATATACCATCGACCTTGTTCACTCTCCCTCTAAGCACACTGACGTTCTCATCTATTATTTATTTTTGCATCGACTTGATAGATCTTGTTACAGAGAAACTTATTATCTTTCTACTTATTTATAGGGAGAAGCTATCCACAAATGTGATATTTTCTTCCAGGCTTAGTATGAATTAGCAATTACAAGGTGAAACTTTGCAGTTTTATTCAGTCTTGATGAAATGCAGACAGTTTAGTCACCAGGTTTATGTCATTCATTCTGTCATTAAGTGTCTTCATAGCACTCACCTTTTTGGGGTGTCCCTGAAAAGGTAGCCACTGATCTCAGCTCCATCTGGAATGACAGAGGAGTCATGGAACAGTGACTTGTCTCTAATCTGCATCTGAAAGAGTCCTTCATCTCTTGTCGGCAGCTTTTGGGCCAACGATCCCAGGCCCAAAACCATCAGCAGCACTAAGCTCCAACCTTTACACTCCCTCATTCTGAAATACACAAAGACATTTATGCAGCTATTTTAAGAATAGAGACATACATCACAAATAACTGTTTCTTGTCTTGACATGAACCACCTTGTGTTTGGAAAATAAATGTGAATTTCTTGTAGGGATTGAAACAATCTCAGAGACAAGATCTCAGGATATTAAAACAACACAGTATATCTAGTCAATGTGAAGTCTGCTGTATCTTGCAATTTTAATTTACCTAGAGAAATAAAAGTGTGTATTTTAAGCTTGACATCCTGTATGCATGTTTGAGACTTTTATTTTGATGTAAGAAAGGAAGTAGTTCTTGAGTTGCTTTGTTACGCTAACAAAGTCCACGAATAAAAACACTCAGTCATAAAACCGCCATTCTTTTAAACCTCTTGTGTGGTGTTATTTTGGTATATTTTTCAGGAGAAAAAGAAACGCTGAAAGACAAGATACAAATGATTTGTAAGCACTGTGGGGATACTGTGTCATTAGTAGCTCACCATTAGCTGCTAGCTACACTAAACCAGGCATTTTCTTCAGAGCTTCAGCACTACACTAAAGGACTACTTCACAGTTTTTATGAATCCAGGCTGTATTTGTTTATGTTTATCTGAAAATCTAATATAATGGATAATTCAAGGATAAACAGAGAATCTTTATGTGAGATTTATAGAAGTTAATTCCTTTGGAAAACCATTTTTAAACAATAGCCTTTTTGCATCAGCACCTCCTTTTTCAAACATATTGTTAAAATCATGTTTTATTCTCTTGAACTTAGTATTGTGTCCTGTCTCTTGAGCTAAAATGAGAATGTCTAATATCCAGTCATCAATCAGTTTGATCAATAGGCCGTACTGTTTCAACCATGGAAAAAGGGAAGTCTGAGTACATTAAAAAGACTTTTAAAAATGTCCTGTTATGCTAACAGAGTCTACTAATTAAGACACTTCATCCTGAAACTATCAACGAAGCCTTCTCTACTTCTAAATTGTTTGTGTGGTGTTATTTGGGGTATTCATCAAAAAGTAATAGTAACAGACAAGAGACGAATGATTTGTACGCACTTTGAGAAAACCGTCATTAGTGGTTAACTGTTAACCGATAACACAGTAAAAATGCAAAAAATAGATTCTGTTCTTGTTCAGCCCTTTAAAGTGTCATAAAAAACACCTCTTATCAATTTTACAATTATTTTTCCACTTTTTGGAAAGCATGTTTATATGTCATTTGTTATGCACTTGTAGCAAAGAGTTAGGTTAATCTAATTGGCTCTTGGTACCAGTTTTATTCTTAGCACATGCATGGGTGCTTTATGCAACTTTTTATGAATATTGCTTTGAAATTCTCACAAAAAATATAACTTTTTTAAGGGCTAAATATAACACTTTAGAAAAAGCTAAACTAAAATGGCCTGTACTTGTATAGCGCCTTTTCAAGTCCAGAGGACCCCAAAGCGCTTCACACTACATTCAGTCATTCACCTATTCACGCACACATTCACACACTGATGGTGGCAAGCTACTGATAGTACACTGATAGTAGCCACCATCAGTGTGGCTACTGTTGCCAAAGCGAGGCTGCTTTGCACAGGCGTCACCGGACCCTCTGACCACCACCAGGAGGCAAGGCAGGGGAAGTGTCTTACCCAAGGACACAACAACGGAGATGGACAGAGCGGAGACTCAAACAGGCAACCACCGATTCCGGGATAAACTCCTACTACCTAAAACTAAAAGCAAGATAAGCTACTGTTGTATCAACTCAGCAAAGTCTCAATGAAAATTTTAATAAAACCACCTCTGAAAAAAAAGACCGTGGTATCCATGCTAAAACTGAAAAAGAACATTAAATTGAAACCTTTTGAAAGCCTACCCAAATATTTTACCGTTTTCAGAGGTATGGGTGAGGTAAGCTAAATTAAATCAATTGACAATTGATTTTGGTTTGATGTTGACCATACAGGCATAAAAGATTTTTCAACTTTCTGTTATTCTGCACAAAATCAATTAGCAAAATAGTTAATGGCTACTTTATAGTGTTAGCTATCACTTTCAGTGTGTCCAAAATATCTATTTACATAACTAAAGCTTTCCAAAATGATTTCCTAATATCTTGCTGCAGCAATTTGGCATCACCTCGTTATGACTTTGGAATTTAGTTCCACTTAGCAAAATTTTCATGACAAGAAATCTCCATTTGTGAATGAGAATCGCAAATCACAGTGAGAATTACAGAATACAGAGCACTAATGAGTCCCCCAGGCCTCCAAAAGAAAGAATGGATTATACTTTAAGTGGGAATGTGTGAGAGGAAAAAGACATCACCTTGTGCCCCTCGGAACCACAGTGCAGTATTTCACAAAACCCTCAACATAAAATCCTCCGGTCCATGTCGTTTAAGTTTTATTGACCCCAATATAAAAATGCTGGTGGCGCAGTCCAGAGTTGGAGCAGCGTTCTTCAGGACAAGGAGCAGCTGACCATGGCCAACAGCCTCTCATGTATCCCCTGTCTATTGATTTTGCCCCATTGATTGCAGCTGATGGGAACGCCAAATCCCTGGTGATTTAATCAGCGTAATGATGGCAGATTAGCCAGATACTTTACTGCCATTTACTGCAAGTGAGATGGTGTCCTTTTAATGACCCCTTTCCCTCTCCCTTTCTCTAGTACTCCCACCCTTGCATGTTGATCTCAGTTTTTTTTTTTTTCATCGAGCAAATAATCTCTTTAACACTTGTGCACACACATCTTTCCCTTTCAGTTCTTTGCCGTTTCTTTTACTGTCACTCTAAACTGGGGCAGATTAGTAAAACCTGAGGATTTAAAGATATGAGGATGGACCTCCAGTGAAAGAGCATGTTTATTTCTTCATTATGGTCTTCTAAAAATGCATGCAAGTGAAAAAAACCCTCGACAGCTCCTGTCAGTGTCTCGGTCTTAGCTGTTGTCTAAGCCAAGTCTACTGTTGTACCGCCAGACATCAGAGAGCAAAAGAAAAACCACCTAAGTGGTACTTTGAGGTTTGACTCACACAGAGAGTGGAGATCCTTATCGTCTCAGCTTGTCTCATTCCGCTTCAAAAAAATAACCACGTCAGTTAGAACAAAGACGTGTCTATTAATACTCAAGACAGCAGGGAGGCGGTACGTACATAGCTGCTCTGAGCTGCCAATCATTCCAACATCCCTAAACACCAAACAGACACAGTGAGGACCCCTTCTCCTGAGCCAACTATGGCCAATACGCTGATGTCACCAGGCTCATATTCCAAGTATTTTATCACCCCTGTCATTAGCACATTTGATAGGTGTCTTCAGAGTGCTCCTCATGTGTGACACCTCTCCCACGGACACTGAAACACTCGCTCCTTCATCGGAGTACGCTTTATATTGCAGAGAGATGACATCTGAATGTCAGAGCAGCTGCGTCGGGTCACTGCAGTCGCACGGCCCGTCGCAGTGTCAACACAGTCACTCCGCTTCAGCCGCTTTTGCCTGCAAGTCTGCCCCACTCCCGTGCTCCACAGTTAACCACACCAAAACAACACATTAAAAATAAGCAGCATCTGGAAGAAATAAAATGCAATGTTTAATTAGAACACAGAAGAATGAGTCCATCTTGAAGACCAAATCATTTTAAGACAAACTAACCCACAGTTGTGTTAACTTTGTTTCCCTGCTGCTTTTGGTCTGCTTATTTATATATTTATAGCTTTCGTTTTGTTTTTTCTGGGAATCAACAGGAATTCAGGGTGGAAAAACATCTTGTATGTGTATAATGGGCAAACTCTGGAACCTAAAGGGCCCGTGTAATGGGATTAAAGGACAAATGCAGCACTTTGGTCATCAGTTTTCTTTCCCATGACTGTCTTTTGAACATCTACAGTAAGAGAAAAAAAAGTTAAACAATGACCTCCACACCCTCTCTTTGAGGAATGACACCTCCTCAAAGGAATTTACAGGCCTTGACCTGCTCTGATTTGGGGTCATTACCAAGCAAATCTTGTGCAAAGCCAAAACAATATGTTCACACTTTGGATTCTAATTGGATGCAGTGTTTTCTGCAATATCACCTTAATGCTAAACTATTTATTAATCATTTGAAAATTAAAGCAAGTTGATATTAGTTGCACACAACAAACCTGAAACAATTTTATCCACCTGACCAGTCTGTGCATGTGTGTGAATGTTGTGTTTCCAGCAAGAACAGATTGATAACAAACATACAAATGTTTGCTGGGGCCCACACTAAATCCCTGTTTGCATTAGAGCTGTCACATGTACATGTAAAGTGGGGGAAACAAATAGTGAACACATCTATGTTTTTTTCCACAGTAAATATATTTCTAATGAAGTCTTTAATAAATCCACAGATGTCAGTAAAACGTAAACCCCTCATTCAAAGAAATCATCCCAGATTAGATAAATAAGTTATGTGTGTTTAGGTGGAATAAAACAGAAAAAAGTCTTGTACAAGCTTACTTAAATGTATTAAACACATAGTAGAAAAGCAACTTTTGATAATGACAGTTTCAATATATCTCCAGTATGGAGATTTTGTGATTTTGACCTACTCCTCCAGACAACTTTCTTCAAATCTTGAAGGTTCAGAGGACTCTAATCTTCTGGGTCACTCTATAAGCCTTTTCTTTGTCTTAAGTTAATTAAGAGTTTCCTTGGCTGTTTATTGGGAATCCACTTATTAAAACTACATTTCATGTTTAGCATCTCCATAAATGGCAACAGTTTCCTATCCTGGCACATTATTCCATTTATCCTTTCTTCAGTTATAGGAAGTCTGCCAGTATCATGAACTGAAAAACACATCGTATCATGATTCTGTCTTCTCCAAACTTCACTGAAGTTTGGTGTTTATAGAATGATGTACACTGCCATTTCTCCCCCATATCATGGCCTGGGGATGACATCCAAATGTGCTGAAGTAAACCTTCGACAAGCTTCATCATGCTTTTTCTTCAGCAGTGGAGTCTTATACAGAATATAGAGAGCAATCCGATTCACTGCATTACTTGTTGTTTTTGTGGAAAAAACAATGCTAATTCTGCTATTTTCAGGTCTTTCTGAAGCTTTCTGTGTGTTGCCGTTGGATCTTGGACAACCAGTTATTCCTTTGGTTCCCCAGAATTCTTGCGAGGATCACTTGGTCATGACTAGTTTGTGGTAAAATTTCATTCTTTTCACTTCTGAATTATTGGGCTCAGTGAAACATTCAGAGGTGTAGATAGATGACTATAACCAACAATAAGGTTGTGAAGGTTTTGAGAGAACTTGTTGCTTATACCCATCATGCCTCTTGTGCAAGTCCTCGGTACTGAGAAACCTTTGTATAGGCCATCCAGTAGAACTAAACCTGCTGATGTTAATTTGCACTGATTGCTTTCTATGTGCTGACAGATTCTGGCTACTTTCTTTGCTTTCTGTATCATTCACCTTTATTTGAAAATAACTTAATGGCTTATTTGCTTTGATTTCTTTGTATGTGTAGCTCACTTGGGTTGTTGCTGACATACAGTGTGAATTTGATGTCAGTGGTCCATTAAAATATATATTTAGTAAGAAATATGTTCAATACTTATTCTCCCCGCTGTATATGCTCTCCAATCTGCCCTCAACCTTCCCTTCCTCCCATAACTGTTTTTAACTTTCCTCTTTCTTCCTTCCTTCCAGCTCCTTGTCAGTATGGATAAGTTTGCTGCCTGCTGCCACATGGAGCTCATTAACAGAATGGGAAGGAATAAAAGGCTGTTTAATTTTTACACAAATAAAGACACATTTCGGATTCCACCCTACAAGACGCCTGGTGGGGGCCCACGCAGGACCCCAAGCCTCTGTGGGTGTGGGTGTTTTCTTAAAGGAAGTCTGTGGGGCAGATTTACGGTGGGTGTTGTGCAGAGTTCCATCAGTGCTGTCACTTCAGGGCCAACATGGGTATTGTAGTGGAATATGGGAGGTTGGTGATGGAGGGGAAGGGGGGATCAAGAGTCAAAAACAAAAAACCTGCACAGGACCTGGACCTGTGCAATAGACAGGCCAAACCAAATCAGGTTTGGATCTCTTGGACAGCGAGAACAGCTCATTAATGATTTGATAGAGACTGTGGTAGGGACTTGGAGCCAAGAACGGAGACTTTAATCTTGTGTTTGAGTGTGTGTGCAGTGTATCCAAACCATCAAGCTGTACTGTTCCACCCTCTGTGTAAAGTCTACATCATCACTCAGGAGCTGTCACCTCGCCATCCACAACATCACTCACAGTTTGAGTTTCTGAACCGCATTCACATGATCAGAACCGCTAACTGGCACCACAGCGTCATGGAAAGGGAAGCTCAGTTTTCTTCTAACCCTCTCCTACCCTCGTCACTTCTGTATAGTCTAGCGTTGGACCTTGCTTTTTGCGCGGTATCCTGGAATATCCCTCTGAGCAGGGTTGGGTAGCTTTAAACATCCATTCAGAAGGAACTGATGGCTGGGGGAGTCTGACTGATGTGCTGGCATTGTGACTGCAAAGGGTGATTGTAGATTACAAGACAAAATGCCCCCCTCATGGGAAAGTCATCCACCCACTGCCCATCATCCAGAGGGAATGAGTGTGTCCCATGGCTGTGATGTCTGAACACTGGAAAACAGATAGGTGGAGCACGGAAAAAGCCTGTTTCGCGGCTGGTGCAAGCAGTCCATCTGAGGGAGAATAATAAGGGGCTTTGCAAAGTGAGCATGCCCTGGAGTAGTGGGGTGGGGTTGGAGGGTCAGGAGCACATGAGATATAATGAATAATTTAACTAGGAAATAAAAACTTACACACACTGACTCTGGATGTGTGACAAAAGCAAGGGAGACTGTATACATACACAAGCAGAAACCTGTCACCTCTCCGGACGCAAGCAACTGCAGCAGCAACACTGGTGGAATTCTTTCAGCCCCAGAGTTTTCATATGCAAATCACGGTTTAGTTACGGTATGCGACGCGGACCTTCCCATTTTAGGACTGTTTTTCTCCCCCCCCAACCCCAACCCCAAACACCACCTTTTTTTCTTTCTTCATGATTCATTCTCCAGAGAAAGCGAAAGGGGAGTCAGTGTGTCTTCACCCGGCTAAATACAGTTATTCAACTCCCTGTGCACTCCCTGGTATATGTCCCTCATTAAACACCGACAGAGAGGCTCTCAGATGGACCGGATAAGAAAAACAACAGCCAACACAACACACAGTGTCATAGAGTTGCAATGGATCATTTCAATTAATTAAAAACACAGATCAGTAGAGAAAAAAAGATGTGAACATGAAAATGTTCTCTATAAAAAATAATTTTGGAGACGGTGGAATTTTACCCATTTAAATCGCTTGCATTTTAATAATGTTCAATGATGACTGTGAGAGACAATGAACTACTTTATTTTGGGGACACATCCTACCTAAACCTCTTGGATAAAATTTCGGCTAACTGAAGAGGATGGTTCAGTCAAACATTATTCTCATCCATCTCACATTGCGGTGCTGTGTATGCAGGTTGTAATGTGAATGAATATATCATCTTCATAAAAATTAGCAATTGTCCTAAGACTTTTAGTTCAGAAATGTTCTTTCTTGGCACAAGAATAACTTTTTATACCACTGTAAGAATTCATTTCAATTGTAAGAGCATTAACTACTTTTATTTTACAAAGAAATTTCTACAATTCAGGCTAACTGAAGATGTTGGTTCAGTCATTCATTATTCGTCATCAGGTGCCTGTCTCCAGCAGGCTTTGGGCGAGTGGCAGAGTACACCCTGTACAGGTCGCTGGTATATCACAGGGCATGAGTGGATGTTTCAACTTAAAATGTTAACAGTTGTGCCTTTTTGTGAAACTTTTTTGTGTTGGACTAAGAATATAAATTTTGATCCACCTTTATCTCGTTTAGTGACACCACTGTATGTTATGTTGAACATGCTAGCAGGTCTGACAGCTAGCAAGCCATTGCCAGATTGCCAATGAACCCCGATCTGTGGGTCTAAGGGGAAAAAGTCATAATGCCACCATATTAAAACAGATTTCAATAATGTTTTATGCCTTCATCACGGCCAAGTCTTAGTTTTTTGCTTCTTCGTGACCACTGAGGACAAACTAGACTTCATGAAAGTAGTAGTGAAGATGTTTGTTTTTCACAGCCAAGGACGACCCAGCAAAATTACATAGATCTTCTGCATCTATGAAACATGTGTGCACACATAACGACTGCATCTATGTTGCTGTATCCTTATTAATCAGATGATGTACTCGGTATTGACTGATCTGAAATTGCAGGTGTAAATTGTATATTTATGAAGACTGTTCTCACTGAGGACATTCAAATCCATACGATTCTCCTGTTGTTTATTAACAGTTGATTGTGCAGCTGTTTTGCACTTTCATTTGATTGATAAGATATAATTTGGCGAACATGACAAATTTTTCAAAAAAGTGAATCAACATAAAGCAGAATAGTTATTACCAATCTAAATTTATATGAAAAACCAATGACAATTTATCTGGGGGAAAAAATTATTTAGTTAGAATTTAACAAATTATGATTGGTGAGTACATTTTAAAAACTGGTTGGAATTTACCTAATCTATTCAAGCGTGCTGTAGCAGTTAAGGTTGTAAAACTTCTAACCAATAGTTCTGGGTATTGGTTAATAGTTCTGGGTATAAGTATTGGTGCATGCCTTAAATAAAAGGCATGCACATTGTTGCACCAAATATATTGGTTAAATTGGAACAGTTCGTTTTTTTAAGTGTAGTTCCGCTTTCAGCGCTCCTTACATCCCGGACTGGGCTCTCACAGGTGCGCAAAAGTACCCATAGGTGCCAAGGTGACACTAACATTTACGCAATTTACTTTGTTTTTGAAAAACAGTTTTGCTACTTAAGTTATGACAAGAGCAAATATCACAAAGAGCGCGCATGGAGTTTGGAGACATCCTGCGCGTAATGATAAATCGCCTTTTATTGGGTGCTGGGTCACCCCTGGGAGCATGGGAACCCGTCCGTCGGGGAAAGCACAAAGGCGAGAGGATTTTTCTAAAGTTCATCATCTCATCCGCACCGTTTGTTGCCGTGCCAAACCGAAAGATAATCTCAAATTAAAACAGCATGCGAGCTTGGGCTTGATTTGATATGCGATCGAAACTTTTAACTTCCCGGAGTTGTAAACCGCAAAGACCCTTCTTTTCCTCTGCTCTCTGTCTCTCATTGCCAGACAAGAAGTCCGATCGTCTCTTATCTTATATAGAGACAGCTGCAAAAAGAAAGCTGCAAAAAGTTTCACAAATAAGTAAAGAAAAAAAGTTTTTCTGGTATAAAAAATCCTGGATCAGACGCGGGGAATCAAACTAAAAGCAAACCAAGCAAAAAATAAAATAAAATAAAACATCTTAACATCAATCTTACCTCTTTAAGGATGATGCCTCTTGTTGGTCAAAACTCCCCTAAAATAAAATTTTAAAATTACCCCGATCTCACAAAAAAAAAAAAAAAAAAAAATCAAAAGAGCAAGTTGTCCTCTCTGGCGTCCAGTAGTTCCTCTAGTTTTTACGCGTCTTGTCTGGACCGATCAATCGCATTAGGCGACCGCTCTGATGCGCGTTTGCAGTTTTCTTGCGGATTTAACTGGTCTCCAGTGGGCAGGAGTGTGTGTGTGTGTGTGTGTGTGTGTGTGTGTGTGTGTGTGTGTGTAAGAGAGAGAGGGAGAGAGAGAGAGAGAGAGAGAGAGAGAGAGAGAGTGTGTGTGTGTGTGTGTGTGTGTGTGTGTGTGTGTGTGTGTGTGTGTGTGTGTGTGTGTGTGAGTGTGACTGAGTGGGTATCCCGAGTGCTGGCAGTGCGTCCCTCCCCTGCCGCGCCGCTGCTATTGAAACCTCCTCTGGATTGGAGGCAAAAACTGGTGCGAACTTCTTCCTCTGCTTTTTCTTCCTCTTCCCTGCGCTCCAGGACACAGAATCAGCCCCTTCAAGAGACCACGGCACGAAAACAGGCAGTGAGTGTTCACACTTCTGGATCCCAAACTTTAGAATAAGATGAACAAAGTCTAAAAAAATAAATGAATAAATATATTCATCGTAAAGGATAAAAAATGTAAATAAAGATGTAGAATACAGCTGTAAAATATTGTCATTTTAAAGATGGATGGGGGGGTTACCCTTCAGAATCGAATATATCCCTCCTGTATGTTTACTCTGATGATCCCAGGAAATGATCAGTGGAAGCGGTAGCACCCTGTCGGAGTCACGCAACCCTCGGGGCTTTAGCGTGCAGGCATGTTTTATCACAGGCCTCTGATACCTGGGTGGGTGTGCAGACACAATCACAACAGCCTGTATTTTAGTTTTGGCCCGTGCACATGCAACCACACACCGCACACTACACCAACGCAGTGTCTTCTCTTTTTTTCCCTGATCAGCTGTGGAAATTCCCAGTGAGCCATAAAGTGCTGTTATTGTTGGCTGGGAAGGGGAAGCAAACATTTATTCAAGATAAGAGTCTCGGAACTGAATCCCCCCAATTCCACTTCTCCCGAATTTATGGCCTTGATGGGGGTCCGGCTGTGAGGAGATGAGATCTGGATTTAGGGAATGCGACCGTTTTCTGCAGAATTGCGTGCATCAGCGGCTGCAGGTTGCAAAATCAGTTTCCTGCAGGATCATTGCAGGCATCTTTATCTCCATAGGTTTAACCAGATCCCACTCTAACTGTGTCAGTCTGCATGCATGGACAGCAATGGCCACATGTCTTCTCTTGATCCCTTAGAAAAGAATGACATTTGTTATTTAAATACAAAACAAGACTGGAAATAAAGTAAGCAGCAAACTATGGAAAACATGCACTATATGCACTGGTAACAGTATACTGTTAAGATGTGCATTCATCTTCTTCACAGAATATGAAGCGATATTCCCATTCCCAAGCCATTCATAATCTGTATCTGTTAGACTGCGAACTGTTGGCAGCTAAATCATGAAGACAGTGTTGATGCAACAGCGTCATCTAGCGTAAACAAAAGTAACGACAGAAAAAAAATTTGCATATGAATTCAACTCGCATGGTTTTGTAAAATGTAATTTACATTTTTTTTTTTTTTTTAATATACAGCATCTTGCTTGACCTGGACTTTTTCACATTTGCCCTATTCCACCACATATTTCTGTGTATTACATCTGTTGTGTTTTTTTTTTTACCTCAACCAGCTTCAGCTTCATCACAAAGTAGTGCATAACTGCATTGCATAATTTTTTTTTATTTTTTTATTTTTTTTTTTTTTTTTTTTTTTTTTTTTACCAGTACTAATCCTAAAAGTGTGCCAAAAAAACTCTGTGTGTCAGAAACTGACACTGCACACCCCCCCTGAACACACCACTGCCAAAGTAAAACAAGGAGGAGGCTACATCATGCTGTGGGGATGCATTTCTTGAGTAAGGACAGGGAAGATTTGATGTCAGAATTGATGGGAAGATGGATGGAGCTAAACGCAGAACAATCCTGGATGAAAATCTGCTAAAGGCTGCAAAGGACTTTAAATTGGGGTGGATGTTCCAGCAGGATAACATAACAAGTGTAAACAATACAGCCAGAGCTACAGTAGAATGATCTAGATCAAAAGTATATTCCTGTTAGAATGATCCAGTTAAAGTTCAAGCCTAAATCAAATTGAGAGTCTTGGGCAATGAGCTAATATTTCAGTGTGTAGATATGCAAAGCTGGCAGAGACATATCCCACAAGACTCGCAGCTGTTAATGCAGGGAAAGGTGGTTCCACAAAGTGTTGAAAAGTATACAAATGCACTCCACATTTTTCAGATTTTTATGTATAAAATAATTTGCAAGCCAAAACTCATTATGTAAGACTGTGTGTTAATCTCTCACAAAAACCCCAAGTAAAATGTACCAAAGTTTGTGGTTGTAACACCACACAAGTTGGAAATGTCACAGGGAATTAATACATTTAAGAACTTTCTGATAGATACAGTCAGTTTTTATACAGATTTTTAATGTGATTTTCAGCTTGTGTCTTATCCCTGGTGGTCATGAATATTACTCTCATGACTTCAGCATCCTTGAGCGTGAAACTGTGGCTAAACTGAACATGCTATTTGCCCTGCAACTCAGCTGTGAAAACAAATTTGCTCTTGGGGCATGTATCTTCACAAGTATGCACACGGGTATGGACGCAGAAAAATTAACTGAGGCGTGGTGCTGCAGCCCTGAATCTTGAAAATGTATCCACACTGGGGAAAATTTATAGCACAGCTGGAATGAATTGGAGAAAACGATCTCCTCCATAAGGTCAATGAAAAACTAAATTTTTACAGATTTGGGGAAAAAGATTGTTCACAAAGCACATTCTGTTACCTTTTACTGTTATATAGTTCACTGACGCAAGCCGTTTTGCAGCAGAATGCTTCTCATTTTGACTATGATCTACAGTCATGAAGAAAACATCTAACTACACCCCGTAAACCACATTTACCAGCTGCAATTTCAGTTTTTTGAGATTTATCAGTTTCTTAAATCCTTATGGATTGACTTTGCACCACTCCTTTGCAACATTTCTTCAGGTTTATTGAGGTTTGCAGAGCAAAGCAACACAACAGTGAATTGACAGGCACAGAAAATTTGAAATTGTCCTGGAAAGAGCAGCAGGGCAGAAGGACTAGCTCATTGCACATTTTTTAAGTCATCCTACTGCAGAAAGCTGCCTATAATCCATCTGTGCAGCTCACATACGCAGACACTCAGCAGTCAGTCAGCACCCACCTTGAGGGAAATGTTGAAGCTCTTTCTGGAAAAAATATCCAAAGTGTGACCCTGAAAAACACAGACTAAATGCTTTCTTCACCACCAAACAGATTGCCGTTAAATTATGTGAAGGTGAGCTACATTCGCTTCATGCCTGTAAAAAAAACAATCATTCAGTTCAAAACTCTCAAAAAATTTAAGCGCCATTAATGAACCTGTTCATTTGAACATTTTCATGCGCAACACTGCCCTGTTGTATGGCCTAATTTTAAACTGTTGGGGAGTGCCTCTCCTATTTGACTCCAGAACATCTGATGCAATGCCTGCAAGGTACCAAGATATTATGGCTACAGAACAAGCCCAAATAATAACCCCTCCACTTCCATGCTTTACAATTGGATTGAGGAGTTCAAATGCATTGTTGTTTTCTGACCATACATTTCTATTTTGGTCTTAGTTATTCCATGAAGACTGATCGAGAAATCTTGTGGTTAATTCAGATATAATTTTACTAATCTAAGTTGTTTTGCTACATTGCATTTAAAAAAACAAAAAAAAAACACGCTATCTCCTAGCACCACTTCTCAACAAGCCATATTTAGTCTTTTTCTGATAATACTGCCATGAACTTTAAAATTTAATTTGCCAGCTGAGCTCTCTGGAGTCTCAGGTATAGCTTTTACTTTTTAGAAATTCTTTGAGCATTGCACTGTCTGAACTTGTGGTGAATTTTCTTTTGAATAATCCCTCTGACTCCAGAAAGTTTGTCTTCATCTTGTTTGAAAATAGCCTTGTAACTCTTTCCAGACTGATGGTAAGCAGTGATTGCTTCTCTAAGGTCAGTGCTGATGTCTTTCCATCTTAGCTTTGTGTTAACACATTCCTGTATGCACAAGACTGGCAAACTGAAAAACGTAAGGTGATTACATTTGCCAGTGATCAATTAATCAAGAGTTTAAATTAGCAACTGCTGTCTGCCACTTCCCTCTAGAACCCCCTCATTTATTTTTTAAAAAGTAAAGTCGGTGCTGTTCAACTGATCCATCTGAAACATTTTTTTTGGTAAATGAGAAATATACAAATCTCCTCTGGAATTTGAATTGGCTATTTCTCTAGTATTTTCATAGAACTTTGAAATAATTGCAGAACTGACTTTTTTTTCCTATTTGTATATCAAGCCATGCATTAAGCCAAACTTGTTTTTGGCTGTTGAGGGTGTTGCATTTCACACTAATACCCCATACTAAAGGTGTAACAAAAACCTTTTCCCTGTGTTTATGATTTAAGGGAGTATCTGTCCTATGTTGCCACCAGGTCATTGCCAAACAACAGAAACCTGCTGACAGTCATTGTACTCTGACCTACGTCTTGTTTGCTCAGGGGGATAAGACGTTACTGCATGCTGTGGTGGAAGTGATTCCCTCACACACCTCCAGTGGCTCAGGTAATCCATTAAAGGTCAACAGGATTGAAACTGTCATCTGACTGGTTGGAAACACATCTGCGGTGCCTTGAATAATATTTTACCCCTTTACAGATTTCTTTGCTTTTTGCTTATCACACTTAATGTTTCAAATTATCAAACTAATTTTAATAGACAGACAAAGATAACTTACGAAAATACAAACTACAGTCTTGGAGATCTCAAGATGTTTTTTAAAATTATTATTATTATTATTATTATTATTATTATTATTATTATTATTATTATTATTATTATTATGGACATTTCTATTATACTCAGCAGTAGTTTTCACCTTGGATCACATGGATGCTGTTTTTACCTTGTTTCTTTCTTATTGCTGAAACATGAACTCTGACCTCAACTGAGAAAAGTGAGGCCTGCAGTGCTTTAGATGTTGTTCTGGGGAGAAACATGGAACACCACTGTGTTGTGTTTTCTCCAGTTTAGCATAATGGCTCTCACTGTGATTCAACAAAGTCCAAAAGACACAGAAATGGCATTGTGATGCTTTCCAGACTTAAATATGTCAGTGACTTTGTTTCTAATCTGTTCTTGAATTTCCTTCAATTGGGGCATGATGTGACGCTTTTTCACATCTTTTAGCCTACTTCATGCTGTCAGATGGGTTCTTTTTAACTAATTTCTAGATTACAAAGGTCTGGCACTGATGAGACCTTGGAATTATTAGTGAAATTAAACCTACTGCACTTAATTTATGATTCACAATAGGTGGCGATTGCAAAGACACTTTGATTGCTTTTAAATACATAATAATAAAATAATCATTTGAAAACTGTTTTTTCTATTTACTCAAGTTATCTTTGTCTTATGGTAAAATTTGATGGTCTGAGAGTGAGGAAAAAGCAGAAAATAGAAAAGTAGCAACACTTTAGCTGTCTATCAACCTAATTCTCAGTTCATCATTAACTCAGAAGAGCTGAGAGCCTTCTCCAGACAAACAACCTCTCTGCAAACATCTCTCCCCATCATTTCCACCTCCTGTCTCCTCTCAAAGGGTGTAGGGAGGACAAACAATGCATGAACTTTGACCCAACTGAAGATGGA
The DNA here is from genome assembly GCA_014839685.1 of Anableps anableps. NCBI lineage: Eukaryota > Metazoa > Chordata > Actinopteri > Cyprinodontiformes > Anablepidae > Anableps > Anableps anableps. The sequence continues at coordinate 8,700,203 of CM026070.1, forward strand.
ACACATCTCTCCTGTTCTCTTATAGATACACTTGCTCAAAGTAAACACTTTTGCCCATATTAAAGGCATCATCACGGAGGAGAGGAGGAGACAGGAGGTTAGGGTTCAAGGGAAAGAATGAGGGAGGAAAGGATGGCGACAGGAAACCGAGCTGTGCGTGCTTCACCCCACCGTGTACCCACCTGGCCTTCAGAAGATGAGGCTATCAGCTCATATAGTAGATAAAACGGGCCTGGAGGTTTGAGAAGTTTTATTTGGTTGGGTTTTGGCGGTGCAGAAAACTAGAAGGTTCAAGAGATAAAAGAATAAACAAACATGGCAGTCAAGTTTTATGAGCGTCTTGCTTGTTTTGAAATCAGACCGTCCTTCAAGTTACTCATTTACTCATCCTCTCTTCCTCTTCAAAAGCTCTTTCAGAGGACTGAAAACCACGACCAAAACCAGATGAAAGAGAACACAAGTGAGGAGCGCATGTCATGTCAGTGCCCAACTTCCTCTCATTATCCAATAAGGGAGAAGTTGTTGTCAGCGCTCGGCTTTTTCCTGTTATTCCGCGATGGAGCAACATGTTGGCGGTGCCTGAAATACTCAGGGGACAGGGAGGGATAAACAAAGAGCAAAGGTTTAGACTCTCCATTTACAGCCAGATTCAGACAGAGGTCTGTCCTGGAGCTTTTTAGTGAAACTCTAGAAGGCAGCAGCTCCAGGCACGGAATGCTCATTGTAAACAGAGCCATGAGGAGGCAGAAACAAGTGGAGGAGGCTCCCTGCTCTGTCTGCAGGCTGTGAGGAGGACAGACCAGGAAGCGCATTACATCATGAGCTGCATTCATTTTTCACACATATGATGAACACACACACACGTATGAACATGTGATATTTAGGACCTTTCATGAAGAATATGGTTCTTTTTTTTCATTATCTTGGCAGTTTGTTATTGTTTCCTAGGTTTTTATTAGATGCCACTGTTAGTGGTATAGTTAAGTTACACCAAAAGAAAAAAAACTGTTCGGGTGTGTAGCGTGTTAAAGACTTAATACACCTTGAACTTTTTCACATCACAAACTTCAGTTTATTTTATTGAGATTTTATAGATCAACACAAAGTAGCATATAACTAAGTTGAAGAAAAGGGATGCATGTTTTTTTAAAAATGTTTTACTAATAAAAGTCTGAAAAGTGTGGGATTTATTTGTATTCAGCCTACTTTACTCTGATACCCTTAAATAAAATCCTGTGCAATAAACTTTCCTTCGGAGTCATTTAATTAATAAATAAAGTGCATGTGTGTAATTTTTTTTTTTAATGTTTGTTTTGGGCGCCAGTGGTCTTTTTTCCATTTTCTGATAGCAAGTAGACAGAAGAGGGGTAAAGAAGGGGGGAGAAGACATGTGGCAAAGGTTCCGAGATCGGAAGATGAACCCAGGACAACCGTGACGAGGAGTTTAGCCTCTGTGTAATTTAATCTCAGTATCAATGCAGCTCTTCTGTGAAGGCCTTAGAGGTATTCAATCCATCATATGAAAATGGAAAGAGTATAACTGAACTGCAAATTTACCAAGATATGGGCATACACCTGAATTTATAGGCTGAGCATGGAGAGGATTAATCAGAGAATTTACTAGATACTCAAAGTTGCTCTGGAGTGACACTGGAGGAGCTGCAGAGATCCACCACTCAGGTGGGAGAGTCTGTTGACAGGACAATTATGAGTAGTTCACTCCACTAATCTGGCATTTATGGAAGAATGGTAAACAAAAAGCCATGAAGAGTCCTGTTTGAAGTTTAACCTCAAGCCAAGTAACAAGCTTCCACCCCACAAAGGATTTTTTTTTTAAATTATTTTTCAACAAACTTACATCTGTCTACTACAGGTAAAGGAACTGTTACAAAGAACTTCACAGAAGCGCACTTCAAAAAGTTCAAACTATTCTTTATGCATAATGGCAGGGTTACGAGTTTAACAAAAAAAAAAAAAAAAAAGTACAAAACTTACAAAAACAGAGGGGATGCTGAAGTATCACAGAACCAGAACAGGGCAAAACAGAAAATATAGGCTCAACAACAGAAGGATCTGACCAAAAATCAGAGTAAAATGAGAGGTATATATGCTTGGGTGGTGATTAGTGAACAGAAAGAGATGGTTAATTGTTACCAGGCTGCAGCTGTAGGGGAAGGCTGGGATGTGTTCAGCTTCCAGGAATCATGAACAGATCCTTGCAACATGGGGCCGTGCATGATCATGCTGCAACATGAGGTGATGGTCGTGGATAAATGGCACAACAATGGGCCTCAGGATATCATCACGGTATCTCTGTGCATTCAAAATGCCATCAATAAAATGCACCTGTGTTCGATGTCCATGACATACGCCTGCCCATACCATAACCCCACTGCCATCATGGGCCACAACGTTGACATCAGCAAATCGTCACTCACACGACGCCATACACACTGTCTGCCCTGAACAGTGAAAACCGGGATTCATCCGTGAAGAGCACACCTCTGTAATGTGCCAGACACCATCGAATGTGAGCATTTGCTCATTCAAGTTGGTTACGACAACGAACTGCAGTCAAGTCGAGACCCCCAAGAGGACTACGAGCATGCAGATGAGCTTCCCTGAGACGGTTTCTGACAGTTTGTGCAGAAATTCTTTGGTTGTGCAAACCGATTATTTCAGCAGCTGTTGGGGTGGCTAGTCTCAGACCATCTTGGAGGTGAACATGTTGGATGTGGAAGTGCTGGGCTGGGCGTGGTCTGCGATTGTGAGGCCAGTTGGATGTACTGCCAAATTCTCTGAAACGCCTTCGGAGATGGCTTATGGTAGAGGAATGAACATTCAATTCACGGGGAGCAGCTCTGGTCGACATCCCTGCAGTCAGCATGCCAATTGCACGCTCCCTCAAAACTTGCTCTGGCATTGTGCTGCAGCATCTTGATATGCCACACCTGCGAAATGGGATGGATTATTTCTGCAAAAGAGGAGTGTTCACTATCACAGATTTAGACAGATTTGTGAACAACATTTGAGAGAAATTGTTATTTTGTGGACACAGAAAATGTTTTGGATCTTTGAGTTCAGCTCATGAAAAATGGGAGCAAAAACAAAAGTATTGCATTTATATTTTTATTCAGTGTACTAAGGCTTAGATTTGCATCCAAGTGTCCCAAAAAAAAAAAAAAGAAAAAACAAAAAGGAAACTTATCCCATTGCTTGCTATTTTACTATATGAGTTTTGATTTCAATGTCGATCCCTTGATGGCATCCTTGTCCTCCACATATTAATTTTTTAAGGGACAAAAGGTTTGCTTGAGGTGAAGTCTTGATGGCGAAAGTGCTGCGGAACAGTCTGGAGGTTGCTCACAGATTTGCTGTTTCTGCCATGTTGGCAGAAAAGGCTTCACTCATCAGACAGGGGGAAGAAAAGAGGCGCTCAGATTATATAAAATTTGTTCCAGGGTTGTCAGGGGGCACTTTCCACAAAAATGCTGAATTCTGTACTGCCTTTAAGGGAGGTTTCCCAGAGGACACTTTAGTGGAAAAGACTATAAAATCCTCTTATAACATTCCACCTACAATATCTCAGTTTAGTGGAGCATGTAAATGTCTGATATGAATTACTAGAAATGAACTAATTGACACATAGTTTTGTATTGCAGCCCCAGGGGGAGAAAATCATAAACATTTAAATCTAAATTTCTGGAATGGAAAACAAATGGAAAAACACACGACAGAAGCATTTTTAATTGCTTTAAATCAGTCCACAGGGGACTGCAAAAGCTTTTAGAAGCCACTTAAAGATTTAGTCTCTTGTTCCCATTTCTGGTAGGAGTGAAGAAAGGGAAGACTGAGACTGCCCTCCTGTGGTTAGCATCACACACTGCGGATGTTTCTGCAAAACCTTTCAGAAATATTCAGTTTTTTCAGAAACGGCTTTCTTGGATCATTTACCTGTTTGTCAGTGCTAAAATAATATGTATAATAAATACTGAAGATAACACTGAAGCAAATATTACATAAGAAAAGAGCTCCCACCCAACCAAAAGGAAAAGAAAGCTACGTCATGTTAAAACATGAAAACGTTGCATTAATGAAATATAACTAATTTTCACATTGTTGCAAAAAACTTTTACATTCGTAACAATAAAGTGATTGTATTGTAATAAAAACATGAAATTTATATTTTGGAACAATGCAATGAAATAATGAAAATAAAATTAGAACATAAAAATGTTTGTTTTAACGTTATGAACTTGGTTACAAGTGGTTGGACAGATTTGGCAGAAAATTAATAATGCTACATATAAAAAAATAAAACATTTCTTTATTTTCTATCTATTAAATTTTTATTACACCATTTATGCCCCACAGTTCACATGTACGAAATTATATTTCTTCATCTTTTAAGAATATGTTCTTTCCTCTTACTTTATGTTAGATTTGATTTGTTTATATCCATTATCTGAACACGCTTATCCTTGCAGGGTTGCAACGGGGCTGGTGCCTTTCTCCAGCAGTCATTGGGTGAGAGGTGGGGTAATTCTGGACAGGTTGTCAATCCATCACAGTTTTAAAAAATCTTAAATAAATATTTTTTTTATTATTATTTTTTAGAGAGGAGAAGTGTCAGTTTGGACCTTTACCTGAACTCTAACATTACAAAGTATGAGGTTTTCTACCTGGAAAATCTATGATCTTCTTCGCAGGGTTGTTTGTGTATTCAGTGAGTAGTAGTTTTATCTTGTCCCTGCTTCCATGGGTTATGGACAATAGCGTGTACTGTTCTGATGGAATTCATTCTCATCCTTACCTGAAAGCCTGTGAGAGAGGATTTTTATAGTTATTGTTTCTTTTACTGAAATGTTGCTAATGTTGTTGTTTACTGAGGTGTTCACAGAATTCTCCACTAACGATCTTTTTTATGTCTTTGTATTGAGTTTTTGGAAAACGTACATTTACAGGGAAATTGCACTCCAAAAACTGAGACATAGTAAAACATTAAGTTCCCTGATAAATGTATCTGGATAAAGAAAATTACAATTAAACTATGGAGAGAAGTGAGCTAGATGAAAAACAAACTATAGAAACAAGGTAATGCAAGAGAATAGAATGTTCACTTATAGGAGACAAATTAATTAATCTAGTTGTCTCAACTCAGGTGTCAGTGATAAAATACATATTGAATTATACATTTCTTTATAGTAAGTTAAAGAAAGAGATTAACCAACAGCTCTTTTGACAGTGTAAATAATCATGTCCTCCAGTGTGGGACAACAAAGGAGTTAAATGATAGCACTGAAAAAGAAAGTGATGCTGCAGCTGGTTATTCATGGAATATTAGAAGGTTCAGTTGTTTAACAAAAGCAAAGAAGGGGTTTCATATCTTCTATGATTTAACTGTGTTGTTTGTTTACTTTTATATAGCTTTATGTCGTTTACAATTTATTTTTCTACCAGGTGTGACAGAAAAGTAGAGGTGACCTCTATTTTACTCAAATTTAAAGATATTGTAAATTATTTTTGATGTGGAGACATGTAAAGTTGACATTATAGGACCTCAAATACAGCAATGAGTGGTTCTCGGTTAATATGGGCATTTCAGGCCTCAGATAGAGGTCTGAAGATGTTCTTCTGAAAACTGCAGACAGGCACTCCCAGAGCATGCTCAGATGTTGCCTCTTTATAGATCTGGGATTACCAATCCCTAGTCAATCAAACCCTGTGAACAACTCTGCACAGAATAAAGCCGTGACGTGCACAAACAGATGAGGTGCTCACTCCTCACTTCCTCAGATGTTTGCTTGCTTTGTTCCTTATACCTAGATGTTTTGGTGCTAACTAGTGAAGCTGTAAGCGGAGAACACATTTCCCATTAACTGGTTGACAAACCTCTCTTCAAAGTAGGAAGAATAACAAATGTGCTGATTTGGGTCACACCTGGTAGTGCAAGAAATGCAAACATAATTACAACAATCTGATAAGTTTTTGGTGGAAAGGTTGATTTTGTTAGATAATGGCTCAAAAGCTGTGAATAACTCATTAAAGGGGTGGTAACATCACTGTATAAACTATTTCACATAGTTAATATTGCTGCATATGTCAATTCTCAGTCAGTGCATGGAAAAAAATGGAAAGACTCAAACAAATATATTGTTTTGGCAAAATATTGCCCAACTTCCAACACATCAGTGTAATCATGTACCTGTTGTCTATGATAGTAATCACTCTCCTCAATATTTATCCTCAGCTGTTTATCAATTTTTGTCATATTCCTGTGTCACACTACCTCTGATCTGCTGGTTGTTCTCTCTTCTGCTTTTACTTTGGACATTTCCCATTTTATCACTAAAATTCTTGCAATTATGATCCTGTCTGCGGTTAGGCCCTCTGCTTCAATAAGCCATTATAATAAGTAAATGTAACCACAGAGATGTTGCTCTTGCAACTGTTTTGTCAGCCCAACTGAAAGTAAAATTGTCGTTTAACAATGTGGCAGAATGAATACATTTTGACCTTATTTAAATCCAGACCTTTGATCCTAGTATTGAGTCCTTATTTGAATCTACATCAACCTTACTCCACAATTTTTGACCACATAGCTTGCTGAAATTTACACCACCTCCAGAAGCTCAGATATAACTTAACATTAAGTAGAGTCTTTTCTTCAAACTCTCCATAATCTGAAATACTAAAGTATATTATTTATCACCTTTCTCATTTGGCATAGGTGCTTCCTAAGATACATTTTTCGACAGCCAAACATTTCCAGGAGTTGAGCACTTTATCTGCAGATTCATGACAAATTTTGAGTTCATTGGAGATTTGGTTTGCTTTAAATGCTCTGCTGATAGGTGGAAATTCCTGCAACAGGCAGTATTTGACCAGGTTGAGGTTATTTGAAATCTCTCCCGTTAGCAAATGATTCAAGGGTCATTTGGAAACGCTGACTGATTAACTTGTCAGGTTTAGAGGCATGGGAGCTTTTTTTGACAGGTAACACAGAAGCTTAATAAAATATATTAGCTATGTATTTCTTTAAGAACTGCACTTGCGAAACTAATAATTTACCTGCATATTTAAAATGTTTACAGCATTGGTGGTATGATATATTGAAATTTTACAGCACCGAAATACAACATGCACTTTTAATTAGCACCAATGCTTGCTGCATGATAGTTTAATCACTAATTAAAGTATTATAGGCACCGTTAGAATATTGTACTTCACAATAGCGCTGCTTGTTGCTGAATTAATGTCCCGAGGTGACCTCGGGGAAAAAATTTGTTTATTAACCTTCAATTTGCATAACAAATTCATTTTTTTTCTTTGTGCACAGATAGCAATCTGCTCTACGAATATGACTGTCAATGACTCATGCTAACCTTCACAGGCCGTCTTTTCTAGTTCTTTTGATGTTTTATGCACATATCAAAGATAACAATGAAATAATAAAAATATGGGTCTTTATCAGAAAAAGTTTAGAAATAAAATTCTAAATCAATGTTGAATATATTCAGGTTAGGAATGATTTAACTTCCTAATTTTAAATAAAAAATGTTCATCGAGGTGGCATCAGATGGAGGTCTTACTGATCATAAAAGCAATTTTATCAAACACACTTGCAACACAGCAGATAAGCACACAAAATAGTCAGGAAGCACCTTATCTCATTTGCCAACATCTCACCTCTTCACATCCTGCTGTGGCCCCCAGGAGGCATGCAAACTCAAGAGGTGAGAACAAGCGCTACGCAAGAGGAGGTGAGGTGACAGAAAGGCATTTATCAAACCTAACATGCCTCTTTGTCAAGAAACAAAGCAGTATTGCTGTTACAGTTACAGTGAAGTATAAGAGGAGAAGTCAAGGTTAGTAATCAAAGGTACAAATCCCTCATATTTCTTGCTTTAATTATGTTGCATAGACTCAATTAGTACTTTGTCTTTTTACATAAATAGGGTATAGCTTTGTAAGGTTGATGATAGTTTTTATCATTTTAATGTGAAAAGACACAATGTCAACCAAAGACCCAGAAAAATATCCAATACTGTAGTTATTTTTCCAGTCGTACCAGTGAAAAGTTGAACCTCTGAAGGTAAATATTTGCACTGAATTTTATTTCAGGGAATCGGAGTAAAGGGGAGTGACTACACACACTTTTCTTTCAAAAAATGCGCTACTTTGTGTTGGTCTATCACACAAAATCTCAATTAAAATGATACATTTTATGGATGCAACATAATAAAATCTGAAAAAGTTAAGAGGTGTAAATAGTTTGGCTAAGCACTGTGTTGTGTTGTTGTTGTTTTTCTTTTCCTTATAGCAAAGGACTTTTTGATTTATGTGCACATTGACCTTTCTACCTGTTAAAATTAATTTTGTTGGAAAAACAGATCTATATTCTCTCTTATTAGAATATAAACATTTATTCCTAAAAATAAACAAATAAAAAATATAATGAATTTTCTTCATTTGGACTCAATTTTTCAAAGTAACATTGGAATGGGTCAGACTGATACAGCATTAAACAAAAGATGAGCACGTTATCACATGTTATTATCAGCAGCAGGGTGGAGGAGTCTTGAAAACACACATCATCCAGCTTTTTTTTTTTTTTCAGTGATATCTGCTATACCTGCTGGCTTTCCACACAGCATCTGTAAACCAGAGACACCTGTCACTGATGACCTCCGACCCCCCAGCTGCAGCTCCAGTCCAGAGACACAGAAGACGCTTTCTAACAATCTCGATGCACGGACAAACAAACAGGCACATACATGTATGCAGGCAGTGAAAGAGGCAAGCACACACCTAATTGCATTATCAGCAGTAATGCACTGGTGAACAGGTGCCTCCAAAGATTGAATCGGAAAACACACCGCCTGTGCTTGTGCCCTTTGTTTCTCCTTTATACAATATAACAAGCATCCCCATATGTTTTTAACCCCTGTTTAGACCTGACATTAGAGTCTGTGGGTGTGTCCTTTGCATATTTGTCTGCAAATAAGCTGCCAATGGAGAACAGAAGGCTTCAGGTCACTTATCTCCTCATGTGAGTGTTTGCTGTTACAACAGCGCTCTGGCTTCTGTGTAACAACTGAAGGAAATTTACACTGACATTAAGATAACACCCCTTCCCCTCTTCCCCTCACTTAAACACATGCACAAGCTAAAAGCAAGAAACCAGATAGATGTGATATGGAGATGATTACTGAAGAGCACTCATGGGAATATTGGGAATTGGATTAGGAGTGAGAGTCCACAGAGAACTAAGATAAAGGAAACAGACTGATCAAACGTGATAAAAGATAATTATTTGGGCCAGACTGATCTTTTGACTTCCCCACAATAATATAAGGTCATACACAGTGCCATGAACACATATTCACCCTCCTTACAGATTATTTTTAGATTATGAAATAAATTTTAATAACAAAGATAAACAGAATAAATCTGAAATAGTTTTAAATGTTTATTTCATTTATTAAGGAAAAAAAAAACAAAAAACAATCTATGTCTATAAGGTCAGCATCTCAATCAGATTTAAATCCAGGCTTGGACTAGGCTACTCCAAAACCTTAGTTTAGTTTTCCTGAGCCATTGGACTTGCTAATGTACTTTGGATCATTGCTGCTGAATAAGGAACTCTGACCTTAACTGAGGCAAATGAGGCATGCAGGGGTTTTAGAAGATGTTTTGGGTTCTTTTGTGACTTCCTGGCTGGGTTGTCAATGAGCTCTTGGAGCGAATTTCACTCCTGGGAAGGTTCATCATTTTCTCCATTTGTGAAGAATGGCTCTTGCTGTGGCTAGTGAAATTGAACCTAAGAATATGTTTATTACAATTAATTCATAAATTTAACTAGCTGACATGACATATATTTTCACATAGGGCTTTGGTTGGTTTGGATGTGATCTTTCCCCTTAAGAAATGAAATAATCATTTGAAAATAGATTTTTCATTTACTCAGATTATCTTTGTCTGATATTAAAACTTGTTATAGTGATCTAAAAATATTAAGGGTAACAAAACAAGCCAAACAAGAGGAAATATGTAAGGGGGCAACTATGTCCAGTCCAGTCCAATGTCGGAGGCCACTAAGTCCACCCACCTTACAGAAGCCTAAACACAAACTTTCTTCATAAGGCCATAAACATATGTGCAATAAATATGAGCCTCTCATGATTCATTTTTTCAAATTGTTTTTGAAGAAAAGATCCTTGAAGTGTAGTTGACCCGTGATCAAGAACCTCAGATCGAAAGCAAGATAAGTTTGCAACATGGATGTAACATCCTTATCGACACCTCCGGACTGCTATCTCTGTGTTTTGCTTTGTGCATGTGTGTGTGGCCACGATGGCTGTTTGCAGAAGCTTTATCAGTCAGCAAACACAAAAGGCTATTCAAAAGCCAGAGAGACGCAACAAAGGGACAATTTACAGCAACAAAGACACCTCCGTCCTGGAGGCCATGCTGGGCACAAATTGGAACGAAACCCCTCCCATCAGCCAGCTTTAAACTGCTGGATCACTGTGAAAAATTAGAATCAAAGATGGAGCATTAATTGTTGGCCATTAGTTTTGACAAAAGGTAAAAGTTACATGTCCAACACACTAAAATGTGTTCAAAAGCATTCACAAATAGTTTCCTTTACCTCTTTATGTCAATAGAGGAAAGCAAATTAGCTTTGATTTTATCTCCTCTCTCCCCTTTACTCTGCTATAGTTCTTTACTTTGTACATAACACAGTATCTTCCAGTTATGAATCATTTCTCCATCTCCATCTTTTTCCTATAACCCTTTACTTTGTAGATTACACTCGATCAGAGGTTTGGAAAGTATACCACAGTAAGTCTTCCATTATATGCAGGAAATTCTACACAAAAAGACACAACAAGTTTTTACTTTTAGCAAATTCCCTAAACCCCCTCTGGACAATAGCATAGTGATTATAAATAATTCAGCTGTATACAAGTTGAATTATTTATTGTCAAAAATACTTAATGCAAAACAACTGCTAATTGTTGTTTGGCATAAATACATACATAAATACCTGACCTGCCAGTTCCAATCATGACAGGTTCAGATTTTACAAAGAAATGTGCAGCAGTTTCTTTGATAGAAGTTGTACGTTATTACAAGATTAGCCCTTTTTATTCATCAAAGTGTATGTCCTTAACGTTTATCTGATTTTTCTTCATTTTACTCAAAAAAAGTGCTTCACAGTAAATTCTGTTGATTTATATGTTGACAGACTGAAAATGGTCGGAGTTCTTAGTTTTGATACATTTAGTAAACACAAAGAAAAGGTCAGATCTTTCAATATTTGACCTGCTAATCATCAATCACAGTCGATTAATGAAAAGATTGGCAAATTTGTGTCTCCGGCTGATTGCTAGGTGCATCTCTAGTTTTTCCATACAACGACTTGCAGAAAAAATAACCAAATTCCTGCATATCTTTTGTGTATGTATGGATATTGTGTATGTTTGAATTATATCTACATTATTGTATGATGGTTTCTAAACATGTAAAATTTGGTTTATCAAACTTGGTTATTCTTGATGTTACATGTAGGACTGCTAGGTAGAAACATTTTCACTTATTTTTTATTTTGTTTTTGTTGCATGCATGTCCCCATGCTTCCCATGTATAACAAGTATATTTCTGTCTTTTAATTGTTCATATAACCTTTCCTGAATCAGTTTGGGATAAGTTCTTTGATCAAAAACTACAAAGAGGAACAAAATTAAGGATGCAGATATTTACTTTTTTTTTTTTTAATGTCATTACTTTTGGCACTCCTATTATTCCATACAAAGGAGGCCAACCTTACAATTTGAAAACATTTGCTCCATAAAATGCACCAATCTCACTGCTGATACTGAGAAATGTGTAAGCAAAAACAGATCGCTATTGACGTCCGATTCAATGTAGATGAAAAATATTTGATTATTCCCAAAGTGAAATACATGTCGTCATAACCCATATTATGTAAGTTTCTTTAAAGAGTTGTTGTTGATGATCATGCAAGACTAAAAGAGCCATGTTTACAGATGTGAATATAGCTTTGGGTGTAATTTGCAATCTTAGCTGTTAATTATCAGATTATAGGATACAAATATTCTAGAGATCTACAGAACTCTCTCCAAAAGTATGTTTGACCCACCTCAGCCTAATGACATCTTTGTAACTGGGTGACGTCTAAGCAGAGATTGAATTAAAGGAGGTGGAACACACCCTGTCAATCCAAAAGCAGTCATCAGCACTGATGGATGAATTTTTCAATCAGCTGATCAATGCCATCAGTCCAGCCCTGTAAAATGTACACACAGTCTGAGACAGAGCCTTTAGTCCAAACAGACTAATCAGGCATACAAAAGGAGATGCAGATTACCTGTTGCTATGACGACTGCAGCTGCAGTGTGGCAGAGGCCTAAATAGAGCTGGCTTCAGGAGCATGTTGAAATTTGATATGGTTTGAAAGGCCAGGTGTGTGCTGATAAGAGAGAGTAGCAACATAACTTGATTACAGTGTATGTTGTTGCTTTATTTCAGTATTTCATGGGTATGATTAGAAAATATGCATTAATGTCTGAATGTTCTCCACTTCGAAATTAACTCTTTAAAGACAGTGACTAAAATAGGAGGAACTCTGCTCTGGCTGCATTTTTCATTTTTGATGTATGTTTCTACTTCCGCAACGTAGCTGGGACTCAGAACATTCACCCCCACCCCCTTTTTGCTACCTCCCCTCCACCATCCCACCCGGTTAGGCCGAACCCCCCACTCCCCAACTACCCATCCCCAGCTCATCCTCACCATCAGACACCAGCTGCTGGCAGGCTGCACTCAGTGAACTCCCTCCAGCACTTTACTGGGCCTACATAATCACTGGTGCTCACCACCTACTGCAACCACCACACCTGCCCCCACTCTCACTCACTCCCATCTGGGACCCAATGATTGGGGTGTTCTCTTACAGCTCAAAAGCAGCTTAAGGTGCAAGGAGGAGGAGGAGGGAGAAGATGAAATAAGACATCAGGAGTTAGAAATGAAGGACTGTCACTGATGAGTTGAATGTGTTCACACTGTGAGAAAGTAATCGCGGGAATGGAATAACGATAGAGGAACGATTGATGATGATGCATTGAATTCAAAACCTTATCTCAGTGTTGCAACAACAAGAAATACAATTATGGCAAATTGCAGCATTTTATCAGGAAACAGCTTTTGATTGTAAAAACATGGAATGCAGGGTAGAATGCTGATTGCAGTTTGTGCCAAGATAAGCTATCACTGTTAGTTCAGACCAGATGGTAGACTGATGATGCACATTGCTTTGCTGCACCCATATCTACCCTCCTTATTAGGAACCACACACAGGGATACCACAAGGATATATTCTCAGATTCTGACTTGTGACAATCACTGACTTTCGCTGTTCTGAAACAAACATGATGCCATGTTCACACAACACAGCACTGGACAGGCACAATAAACATAGAACCTTTTTGTTATAACAAGCAGTGTACCTGAGGAGACCAGTGTTGTGGCCAATTTTTATGGCAACACCACTTGCTCCAAGTGAAACAAGTTTTATATGCATGTTAGTTATTAATTAATACAAATATATGACAGAATACTTCATGTTTTAATGAGTTACAACATTTATTTATCTTATTTAAATTTTTGTGTTTTTTATAGTGCACCACTTTCAAATATTGGTCACTCTTTATCCTTTTGATGGACTTGGGACCCCAAGATAATTGAAGTTCACATAGAAAAGGGTTAGAAATATATTAGGAAAACATTTTTAGGTATATTAATACAGTCACAATTTATTTTATTTTTTTTTTTTTTTGCACTTATTTATTTTTGCTGCTTGGATCTGAGCTTGGGATACATTTAAGGAATGTATCCCATATTATGTTTTCTTACATAGCTATTATATCCTGTAACTTAGTACATTTCTCCTCTGTCAAATAAGCTTTTTCTGAGTAGGCTCAATACCTCAAATTCTTAAATGTGCTTTTTGCTTTTCTCTTTACTGTAATATAGAAGCTTGGATAAACTACTCAAAACTGTGTAAACTGCTGAAAAAATTACCTAAACTCAAAGCTACTTAAATTCACTATATATATTAAGAACAAGAGAAAAAAATTGAGGGCAATAATTTCATTAATGTGTCAGGCAACCTGTGTTATTGAATCTAAACCTATGACTTTTATTTCCACCTTTCACAGTCAGATATAGGATTTACAGTCTTATACTTCCATCTGCACAGAAATAGACTTTCCCAGCAGCTATGCAGGTCAGGGGCTGCTGGTGATGGCCATTTACGAGGCAGATCATATGGTGGGGTTGCTTGTCCATCGACGGGGACATGAGATTTGTCTCCCCCCATCAAGGGCTGACATAGAAAACTATATTTAGAAGCCGGTGTCGTAACGTGACGCTGCAGACGTACGCACGATGACTGTGAACTGAATACTGACTGGCAGGAGCTCTAGAAAATGTAGCCTTTTGATGTTTAGGATTATAGTGAGGAATTGAGGTCGAAATTGCATATTAACCAAATCAAGATTCAATGCTAAATTAAATATGAAATGAAATTAGGTTTCAGAATGGTTAATTCTGAATAGAACATTTTCCCCGTATAGTATAACAATATAAGACATGGCAAAACAAACAGTCCAAAGATCTTTACTTCTATAACAAAGCAACAGTCGTCTGTGGAGGGACAAAAGTGCCAAAATCAAATAAATTTTAAAAAATCATTAAACATATATTTATGTGTTTAATAAATACATATTACATATGAAATTCAATAAGATAGATGATAAATTCGTAAAAATGTACTAATTTCCTATGTATTTTTATTTCTCATAGTGGCTCATCCACTATGAGAATTGGGTAACCTGCACAGTAAGTTAAGTGCAGGTAAATCGCACTCAACAGGTGGTGTTAGCCCAATATACTGACTGATGCTTGGATAAAAATGCTATAGTTAAAAAATGAATTAAAACATTATTACTTGAATGTGTGATTAAATGATTGATGGGTCATTTTAGCATAGGCTATGCTACCAAATTTGCCATTTTAGTGTGCCACCCTTACGGTCAGTGCCCCTGCCTGACCCCCCTAAGGAAAAAATTCTAGATAAGCCCATGAGCATGGCACTGGTAAACAGGAACTATGAAACTGTTGTAGTAAAATAAAAAAAATAAGAATCAATAATTTTAGAGCAACCTACATTTTTAATTCGTTTCCATATATTATTATTTTTATTAGTATTATTGTTATTAATAGATTTTGGGGGGGGAAAATCTAATGGCGTCTAAGTAATTCTAATTTCTTAGAAATTCTGACTCACATTTAAAAGTATTTATTAAAACATATATATTTTTTATTTTTATTTGTGGCACTTTTGGCCGTCCACAGTATATACTGTACATAATACAAGCTCATTACTGCGTGCATTGACTGAATACACTTCTACAACGCAGTATTAATAAACAATAAAGTCATATATGACGCCTCGCCCTGCTGTAGGCTACTTCAGGGGGTGTCGTGAGGGTGTGTAGGCCTACTGCACTTTATGAATAATGAAAAAGTGACGTAAACAATGCGGCTCTCTTTGCGGCTTCAGTCTCGAGGCGGGCGCACGGAAGCGTGATGCGGCCGTGACGTGGTTTGAGTCGGGGATCTTTAATCCTCTGCCGCAGCAGCCCAGCAGGTCACCGGAGGAGGGGGGCAGCAAGGTTCGGACGGGAATGGGCCGAGCAGGCTAGGATAAGCGTTACCAGGCCGAAACAGCTCGGTGTTGAGGGTAGATAGTGAGACCGCCGAGAGGAGGAGAAATTACGACGAGAACGAGGCGAGTATTTCTGCCTAGGCCTGACCCCCTCCACCTCCAGCCAATTCACACACATTTCCCTGCTGAAAGGACCGCACACCAATAAACGGGTGGTTAAATATACACATTTTAAACGCTTTTTTTGCCTAAGTAAAACGTCGAATTTAGTGTTAGTAGAATTAGCCGCCGTACGGATACAGCGCCTCGCCCTGCCAGTTTCCTGAGAGTAATTTATTCCTCGGTTTGCCCTTCAGAAGCGTCGCCGCGTCCCCCTCTTTTCCTGTCAGCTACTGCGTATCAGCACAACATGCAGGATGAGCCTGTGGGGGTGACAGCCGCGCAGTTACCCCCATCACCCGAAGAGGAGGACCGCAGCAGCAGCGCGGTCAGCAAGTCTGCAAAGCAAGCCATCCAGACCGAGAGCCAGCTGAGCTCCTTCACCTCGGATTACAGCCACCTAACCCAGAAGATCGCTTTCCCCGAGCATTTCTGCCATACGCAGTCCCTCAGTGACCTTCAGCGCATTCATCAGCAGTTAGAGTTTATCCCGGCAGAGTCCCCCCCGCCCCAGGGACGTTTCAGTCACCTGCAGCCCTTCTCTAGTGCTGCTGACCCCCGCGGCTCTGCCTTGGAGGCGGCTGAAGCCGATGCTGCGACGCCATCGCCTTCCTCTGTAAATCTGAACAAGATCCAAATGGACTCCCCCATCTCCCACCATTTAAATAACGGCAATGGCAGCAGCAGCACCGGCAATATGTTGTCCGGGGGTCTCAGCGCCGCTTTCCCCAACCTGCCCTCCCAGGAGATCCAGAGCGCCAGCGGCGGCCCGTCCTCGCCCTCCCTCCCCGGTTTCGGCACCCCTTGGTCCGTGCAGACCAGCTCCTCGCCCCCACCTGCGGCCAACTCCATCAACCCCATGCACGCGAACGCCATCAGCCAGATGCCCAACACGGACTCCGAGAACAGCTTCTACCCGGGAATCCCTTCCTCCATCAACCCGGCCTTCTTCCAGAGCTTTTCGCCGGTGTCGGCTAATCCGTGCGCCGGGATTAACGTGCAGGGCTTCAGCGGGCCGTTCTCGCCGCAGATGAACGTTCCTCAGCAGCCGCAGAGCCGCAGGTCCCCGGTCAGTCCCCAGATGCATCCCCAGCAGGGCGCCTTCCTGCAGCAGAGGAACAATTACAACCAACACCAGGTGAGCTGCTGGACAGCATCCTCTCTTAACAAGGTGGTGCATTGTGTAACAGTATTTTAACCAGGATTATGTGAAAAATGTACTTTAAAAACCCACTGGGACTACAGTAATTGTATTCAAATTGAGAAGTTGCTGATGTCACCTTGTACAGTAGGTGTTAAAGTATGTGCACAATCTGCTGCTAGGCTCTTTGAGGGATAAATATTGCTTTTCATAATGTATTATGCAAGGGTTAGAGTCTCTACCCTTGAGTAGAGCATAAAGAGGGAGTGGGGAACACTGGAACAAGTGAGCATCGCTGAATCTTCCTGTTGTTCTCTCCTGGAAGCTGGCAGTGGGATGCAGTCACATGGTGCTGGACCATCCCTGTCTTATGGTGCACTTAGTGGGAATACAAAGGCTTGCAGGGTTCTGTGTCCTAAATGGGTGCTTATTTGGGTGAAGTGAAAACATCCAATGTGCTGGTGGCGTGGCACACCCTGAGGAAAGACAGCAGAGGCTCACAAGAACACTCCTGCTCTGCAGCAGGAAGCGTGACGAGCTGGTAGCCTTCAGCTTCAGGTTTCTCATGTGATTTGCACACTGGGTGTGTGCATGGGAGGATGTGTGTGTTGACTGGGTGTGACTGTAAGTGCTCCTGCAGTGTTGTTGTTTCTTCGCCCTTTAACCCTTTTCTGTGGATCGATTGTAAATATATTTGCATGAAAGCAACAAAGGCAATCATATGACTGTTGTCGACACCCCTCACCCCACCCTGATCAAATACTCATCCAAAAACATATCGACAGTAGAGAACAGGCCTGGTAACTAGGAGCGTTCTAGCAAAAAGTCGACTGCTCTCTGTGCAGTGACGTCATTAGGATCTTGACGCTGATAAAGCTTACTTCTGAACTGAGACAAACTGTGATAACGCTCTAATCCTATATCCTTCTTTTCTTATGACGTCCCATCTGTCTTTTTCAGAGATGTACCCATCAGAGATTTGCAGCCGATTATTATTTTTTTTATTCCAATTTTTGTAAATAGTTATTTTGCAAATAACTATTTGTCCCAAAGAGAAATTAAATGTCGTAAGTCACATCATGCAAATATCTTCAAAGAGTTGTGGATGGTGATGCTGTGGGCAGGAAAGATCTCTGGTAGCAGTCAGTCTTGCAACAAACCTGTAGAGGCCTCTGATTAAGGACTTGTATGACGTCATGACATGCTAACAAAAGCAGAAAAGCAAAAGGTAAAACAACCTTTTCAAAAACAGGACAAGGTGTGTCTCTTTCACATGACAGACACTATTAATAAAGTAAAATCCTCCAAGTTATGCTACAGGGCTCTATGAAAAAAACAATAGAAAGAATGTCACAATACCTCTTTTATACAACAGAGTATTAGAGGGTCACTGTAGATAAAAGAAAAATATATAATTGGCCACGGAGGACTAAGGTACCATCCAAAAACGCTGAAATTTTGAGATTTAAAGGCGTAAATTTATAATAATAAAACCAGGATATTCTGTGACATTGTAAAGTCAGAAATTTGTGAGAAAAACAACTCAGACATTTGCAACAAAAAATGCCAGAAGTCCTCTAAGATTGAGGTGGTAAATTTAGAAAATTTGGTTACTTTCCAAAGTGTAAGTGGTAGATCCGGGCTCTTTTCCCACATCAGAATGACATCTTCCAGGTTTAGACTCGATGCAGCCATGCTGCAGCTTTTTCCTCACTGTGTCAGGTGTGAATTCTGAATCCCATTCGAGGCGTTCATGGTGAGTCTGCACCAGGGACATGTCATTCTGATTGAGAAAAAGATCCCGGATGTATCCCCTATACTTACGAAAAATATCCAGATGCACATCTCCTATGTTTACCACTTAAACTTTAGAGAACTTGTGTCACTTTTTGTCGCAAAAATCTTTTTTGTTTGTTTGTTTGTTTGTTTACAAATTTCTGACTTTATAATGTCAGAAAATATCTTAGTTTTAATATTGTAAATTTATGCATTTAATCATGGAATTTTTTTTTTTTTTTTTTTTTTTTTGCAAATTTATGACTTTTCGACATCAGAGAATATCCATGTTTTTTCTTGTAAATATTTGAAATAATACTCCATTTTACACTTTTACTACTTTACAAGATGGAATATATTCCACAATTTTTTTCTTTCTTTTAGCTCATGTTAAATTATAAAGGTGCATCAGATAGCAAGATACTCTTTTTCTCTTCATGATCCATTAAAAATAATCAATAAGAAAGGAAGGAAAAGCTCAGATTTATTGTCAGATGTATTCATTCATTCATTCATTCATGTTATCTATCAAGAAGCCTTAAGCTGCCTTTATGTCCAATAACTTATTAATTATATTAGAGCCAGAGACAACGTCACACTGTGTGTGTGTGTGTGTGTGAGCAAGAGATAGAGCAGTCAGCATTACATGGCTTGACAGTTTTAAAGGATTTCACTATTATCTAAGAAAATACAGCACAAACATCAGTCTGCGTGTGTACTCCCTGTAGAGCGTGCATACGCTGACTTTAACTGTGAGATTTACAAAGCTCTAATGACACGTCAGGATCCATTATGTTACATGACAGACTGGATTCTTCAAAAGGATAAAATAGAGGAACTTTGCAAGAGTACATTCAGCTTCCTATTGTCTGCTGATGTCTCCCTCTCAGCGGGGCAGCCTAAATGAACTGCTGACATCCCTCCATGGGGAATAGCTTTCTTTCCTCTGACTAATTTTTAAACACCTCACTCAAACAGGAAATAGCTCGCTTTGTATCTTTCCTTAGTAACAACTCAAACCATCACAGTGTGTTGTTGTCAGCATGACCTGTGAGCACTTAGGTCATGGTGTTGTTACTGATCGGAAAATGATCCAATTTTTCTATTTCCGCCCACTGATCAGAAGCAGACCAGACTATTTCTTGGTGCGGCTTCTCTGTTTGTTATGCTCTTCTGTTGGCTCTCCTGCTCTGTCCATATGGAGGATGTGAGCACAAAGCAACCAGAATCTGATTAGATCTTATTTTTTTAAGATGAACGACTGGTTAGCACAAACACACACATTTAATCGGTAATTATTATTTTTTAAATAGTTCTCATCCTGAGACACAGGTTAGCTATATTATACCAAACATCTCACATTCTCTCCTGTAACTCTTAAAAAATTGACACAATAACACCACTTTCACGTCTTTTTGACCAATATACATTCTTATTTTTCATCTTGTTGGCTCTTTTCATCAGATCAGGAGGCCCATATACAGAGCCTAATGCCTCTGTGTATGATTTCCACATGAGATTGCCAAAAAGATTCAGAGCACGATGCTTAAGCAGAAGACACAAGGTCCAGGTGGAGAGAGTGTGTAAGTTACAGTGGTGGTGTCGCAGGGCACGGGATACTAAGTATTAGTCTTAAAGCTCTAAATCTTCTTATCTACCCACCCATTACAGAGGCAGATAAAGTTCGGCAGTGGCTGACGAGGGGAAATGAGGGATAGGATTAAATGGAGTATTAAACTTTTCTTACATTGATGCTTATTTGAGGTATATTTACGTATTTGATCTAACCTGTGTGCACCCTCCTCTTGTTGCTCGCACAGCCTATGGTGAAACCATCTCCGTGGGGGAGCCACCAGGGGAATGGCTGGGGTTCTGGGGGAATGTCTTGGGGCCGGGACCACCGCAGAGGAAGCGGCATGGGTGTACCTGGCTCAGTCAGTCATGCCTCGCCCCTGAAGAAGCCCTTCTCCAGCAACGTCATCGCCCCCCCCCAAGTTCCCGCGGTCTGGAGGATCCCTGGGGCCAAAGTCCTGGATGGAGGAGAACATGTTTCGTACAGACAGCAACAGCAACACCATGCTGCCCCTCCAGGTACGCGTTCAGTTGTTCAGATGACTTCAGTGGTAGATTAGCTGAATGTTCAAGTCACAATGTATTAAAACCGAATCGGTTTATGCTCATGTTGTTGGAAAAGGGGCACACATCAATGTGCATATTAACTGAATCATAATGTGGAGTTGGCACTCCACATTATGATTCAGGTAGCCATTGGAGGTGGCTACCTTATCCTGATCTCTTTGCAGATCTCACATTTTGTCACTTTATAACCACTAACTTAAATGTATTTTGCAGGATTGTATGTGATAGACCAGCACACAGGTTCAACTTGTAATTTAATCTCAGTATAAACCCAGGTTTCCTGAAGGCCTCAGAGGTGTTTTAGAGAACATTAGTGAACAAACAGCACCTTGAAGAACAAGGAACACCGCAGACATGTCAAAAAGTAAAAAGCAGGGTGAGGTTTTAGAACAATTTCAGAAAGTTTAAAGATCTCACAGAGCTCTGTTCAATCCATTATCTGAAAATGGAAAGAGTAGGATACAGCTGTTAACCTACCAAGACATGGGTGTCCACCTAAACCGACAGTGGACCATTAATCAGAGAAACAGTCGGGAGGAACATGGTAACTCAAGAGGAGCTTCAGCGATCCACAGCTCAAGTGAAAGATTTTTTTTTTTTTTTGACAACTATCAGTCGTGTTTTCCACAAATCTGGCATTTTGTGGAAGAGTGACTGAGCCACTAATGAAAGAAAGCCACAAGAAGTTTGCAGCTCGCCACAAGTCATGTAAGGACAACAGCAAACATTTTTGTGGAAGAGGATGCTCTGATCAGATGAGGCAAAAACTGAACTTTTGGCCCAAATGAATAACACTGTGTGATGCAGAAAACTAGCACTGCACATCACACTGAACACACCATCTCCACCAAGAAACATGGTGGTAGCAGCACTGTGCTGCAGGCAGGCCTTTCTTCGACTGGGAAAGGGAAGCTGGTTAGCTGACTAGAAGATGAATGGAGTTAAATACAGGCCAATTCTGGAGGAAAGCCGACTAGAGGCTGCAGAAGACTTTAGACTCAGGTGAAGAGGTTCAACTTCCAGCAGTAAAATAACGCTAAACATCTAGCTAGAGCTACTAGAATGATTTAGACTGAAGCATATTCATTTATTAGAATGGTCCAGTCAAAATCCAGACCTAAATGCAATCTGTGACAAGACTTGAAAAATGCTATTCATGTCTGAATGGGCTTCAGTTATTTTGCAGTGAAGTACGGGCACAAATGTCATTGTTTTAATCCATTGACTCATGGGAGCTGAATACAAATAAACACCAAACTTTTTACATTTTTATTTTATTTATTTTTGTTTATTTATTTTGAAAACCATGCATCATTTTCCTTCCACTTCATAGTTATGTGCTACTTTGTGTTGCTCTATGAGACAAAAACCCAATAGAATACACTGAAGTTTGTGATAATAAAATGTGGAAAGGGTCAAGGGGGATGAATATTTGATGAATATTTGTAAAACACTGTAAATGGCTAAATCACCAATTCATATCTTTGTTTTGCCAGTTTCTAAAGATTATGGTGAATTTGTTCTTCTAGTACCTGAAAGTTCTACTTGTAAAGGGATACTCAGCCATTAAAAGTAGATATCAGAGGAAACAATAGCTGAGCTTCCATTCACTAAGAAAAGCTGAATTGATTCTTTAATCAAATTGTAAACCAGTCAGTGTACGTCGTGTCTCCTTTCAGGAACAATAACGGCTTTATTCATCCTAGTTGTGATTTGACTGAAAGCGTTTCAACTCAAATCAAATGAAAGCCTAAAGGAGGTTTAAATAAAAACTGCAGTTGACATCCTTCAAACTGACTTTTTGGAACAGCTGTCATCTTTGTCGATATTTGGCATATCCTGTCATGCCTGGAGAGATGATATTAATCATTTGATTTTACTGTGTTGACTCAGACTGAAATTCACTGATACAACATGTCCTATTAATCATTGCTAAGTCTGGTGCAATTTGCAAAACTTGTCTTATTTAACACCTTGTGTATATTAGGTTTTCGTTGAAACAGACATAAAGCACCCTTTAGCTGTGGGACTGGGTTTAGAGACACACTGATCAGTTTGACTGGCTGGTACCGAATTTAAGTTTTGGTTTTTTTGGGTTCCTAATTTTCAGAATATGGTCAATTCTGTTTTCCTCTACAAGGTACAGCAAGCACACATACAATTTTTTTTGTAAACTTTATTGCTTTGTACAATTAAAGGTAACAAAGAAAGATTTTTTTTTTTTATGCTTTTACAGAATAAAAAAGTGGGAGTTTTCCATTTGAATCAATTTTTATTAATATCTTCCCTGCTGATCACAGAATCAATTAAGAGAAAATTGATCAGTTTCGATCGTGGACTGAACAATTATTCCATCACCACATATTAGTTCTTTTTATCTCAAGTCTTCTCATTCCCCTGTTCTTATTGCATGTCTTTAACAATAAATGAAAAACAGATCTGAAACCCAACTTAGTTAGAGGGTGTGAGACCAGCGATAGCATATCAGTCAGCTGGGAGGAGCTCTACCAGTTTCACCAAAAGTGGATTAAAAGAGAGGTGAGACTGCATTTTAGTTTACAAAACTATCATTTTGCATGTGAAATCCATTTTAGTAAAGGAAAAGCACATATGTTTCACTTCTTTTGTATCACATAAATTGCCTCCTGACTTAAATGAACCAAACCGAAACATCTTATCTAAGCTGTTTTCTCAAATGCACTACAGTGCTAAACTTTACAACTCATCATTACCGAGAGGAAAAGCATTTAGGAACGAACTATGTGAGAACTGGCCTCACTACATATTAAACTTGGCATTTCCATTTGCCTACCGAAGCCAGTATGATGACAGATTTGGCTGATGACTGATTAGGGTAATGTGAAGAAAACCTTAAAGGAAGAAGTATTGTGTGCTCTGCATGCTGTGTTCTTGACAGGGTGTAGTCGTCTGTTCTAGGAGGCAAACTCGGGACAATATCGGGATGTGGCTGTCCAGACATTATCCAGACTTCCTCAAGCTGTCCTTTAGCTTAAGACCTGATGTTTTTCTTATAAAATTCTCCCATGAAGCTATTCGGGCAGATACTGTTGATAGAAAATCTCCCTGATTTTGCAAAAGGCTGTATCTGAACGTCCTGGTATGGAACACTAAACCAAAGGGTCATATTTCTTGTCTCCTAAAGGGCTTATTTAATAATCTATACTAACTGAAGCCTTATCAAACAGTATGGTGTTTCTCGCTGTATTAGTTACATTTTTCCAGTTCATTAACTGTGTTTTATATAGTTTAATTCACAAAGTCAATTGAAACTAATGATATCAGCCAGAATAACGCCGCCACTGAGTTATACGACTGTTGCCATGAGTTTGTATTATTAGTGGTATCAGTGCCAAGAAGAACAACGCTTCCATTCCAGGAAACAGGCCTGACTTCATGGATAAATTTCCATAAACAGTGTCAGTCCCAGAAATTTTTCAGATTCCAAGTCTTTTCCTTCCTTCCTTTCTGTTTAGTGTTTGGCAGTCGCTGACAGACTGTATCTCTGCAGCGTCACCTTTTCACAATCACATGGGAGGCAGACTGAGGACAGTAAGAGAAAATCACCTCTGCTTTCAGTGTCACAGGTCAGAATAATTCCCAGCCAAATTAGTTTGGGCTGAAATTGCCTGTGAGAGCGTTCTCTATTACAAAACAGGGCATTAACTGAATGAACTCTTTTGCTACAAATAATCAGTTCGGTCCAATTTTAAAAAATAAATATTTATCTCCATGTTTGAGCATGATAGGTATCCCTGTTTGCAATTCTGACACTTTAACAGTCTCTTTTGGAGGACCGAACACCACCGAAAACTTTCTAAGGACGTTTTTTGATTCGGGAGTTTCTCCTTGCACTGAACATAAAGTGACATCTTAGCCTGCACCTTTATATTGAATGAGTACAAATTAAATGTATTTCAACCTTGCGTCATGCCGGGTTTATATACAGAACCTTGCAGAAGTATTAATGTCCTTTGAATTCTTTCAGTTTCATGCGACAGACCTACGCAAAGTCGCACTGAATTGCAACATAGAAAGAAAAGGATACCAGGTTTTCACATTTCTTTACAAATAAATATCAACAAAAGCACCAGACACCCCAAATTCAATACCTGAACCCCATTTCACTGCAATTACAACCTCAAGAATTTTATAGTATGTCTCTTCCAGCTTTGCAGATTCCATGACTGAAGTTTTTGCAGAGTCTTCTTTACAAAATAATTGATTCTTTGTTAGATTTGGAGGAGAGTGTCTGCGAACATCAATTTTAAAGTCTTGCAACAGATTCTTCACTGAATTCAGGTTGAACTTTGACCGATCCATTCGAACACACCAACATGCTTTGATCTAAACCATTCCTTTGCAGATGTATGTTTACAGTTGTTGTCTGGTTGGAAGGACAGGCCAGATTTGTTGAAGGCAGAACTAATAGTAGTCCTGTCAGCAGATTGTCTCATCTGAGCTGACATGTTCAAAGCTTTGGATGTTGTTTTTATAACCTGATACTGCTTTAAACTTTAGTTCTTGTCTGTTGTATCCCTTTAATCTTCATGATGCTGTGTCTTTGCTTATGGTGTCTGACCAACCTTCCTTTATTTATGTACAGCTTATGTTGGTCTGTCTCATAAAATCCCAATAAAAGTCCAGGCTGTGCCGTGGTTGTTATGTGACAAAATGGGAAAAATCCCCCAAAAGAATATGCATCCTGGTGCAGGGAAACATAAGACACCTTGTGGTATACATCTCAGTGGAATGTAAACAAAAGTTTCTTATCGTTGACCAGCCCCTCACTGGTTTACTTCCAGGCTCTCGAATTAAATACATATGGAACGAATGTTAATCTGAATCTAAGGTCGCTGCATGTTAAGCCCAACAGCCACATTTCAGAGGCTTTAATACTCACAAGCCAAATCACAAATATGTGTTAGATTTACACATGCATCATGGTGTGTGCTTCATTTAGATCTGGCAAATTAACAAGCATCCCCCCTTACTTTTTCAGGATCGCTCCAGAATGTACGACAGTCTGAACATGCACTCCTTGGAGAGCTCTCTGATTGACATCATGCGAGTGGAGCAGGATCCGATGAAAGGTAAGATGGCCTTTCCCTTTCGGTCTCCGCCTGTGGGGTCAGAGGAAGGTGATTTTGCTCGGGGAATTAGGATGACGCTGTGCAAGGAGCCGACAAGCCTGTTTCTCCCAGAGCTGTGTTGTTTTTTCCACACATGGGCTTATTTACCTCCCTGCTGAGAGCTTAATGCTTGTGCCACCAGCTGCGCGTTCAACTGACCTTAAAGCTCTGATCTGGTGGCTGCTTAACCTGGCTGGCCCATAGATCTGGGTAAGACGCAGAGAACCAGTAGAGGAGGAAGCCTGCAGTTTTTCTTCAGTAAGAATAATAAGAGAAACCTGTTCAACAAATTCAGAATAAGTGCTGAGTTTCTTCTCAAGTATTTGTAATGGTGTGACAGTCAGAAGCACAGTGTGCTGTAGTGTGACACTGGCCTCCTACGCTCAGCTGCTGAACATCAGAGGAACAGTGTCGGATGACTGCACCCCTCGTCCCCTCCTCTGCTGCCGCCGCCTGCCCGTGGCTCATTTACAGCCTTGCAAGCCATATACGCTCTCACTTTACAATATTGATAGAACAGAGGAACATCAGTGGCACAAACAGGGACGTCTGCTTTGGTTACTGATTTGTTTGTGGACAAGCAATAAGCACCATCATTCCTTTCCATTTTATTAGTGACCCACCTGTGCTCTTCTTCCATTAGCAAGTTGGGTTTTTTTGGGTGGTGGGGGGGAGCTCCTGCTTGAACAGATGGACAGGACATGGACCAGTGTGCAGAGCAAAAAAGAAGATGGGAGTGGGCTAATTTTAGATGAGCTCACCCTTCCACACACTGTTTATGACAGCCAAGAGGGGAGATGAGAGGAAGGATGGCTTACAAGGCTCTGACTGGCTATTTACAGCATTACCACATTATTATGGTTAACAGCTTTTAAATATAAGAGCACATATATCAATATTACATTGCAGTAAAATGACTGTCAGTTTTCATTAGCTTGTCAGCCTGAGAAGCTAAGATCGAAACACACTGGAAAAAAAACCCAAAGGGTTTATTTAATTTTTTCAGGTACAAATGAAACATTTCAGATTTTGGTTCCACTTTGTTAAACAAAAATAAAAAAGACAACAAGACACAGCTGAGGAGCCCATGATCTGCTTCACAATGACTGATCTGAAGACTGCAGCCTCTGTGTTGGAGCTTTGGCTGTATTTAGGATAACAAATTCATGCCAAAGTGTCCTGCTTTGTATTCTTGTCATTGTTTGCAAATGCAGTTTATAGGCGTGGAACTGGTCAGTACAGGTCAGATGACTTAAAGAGAAGGTTCAGCAGTCAGATCTTCAAATTCTCAGAATTCACTTGCAAATGTTGCAAATGTTTGTGCAGATGACACAGCTAACTGTTATCTGAAAACAACGACTAGGTTGGTGCAAAACCTGGCATTCAGTTCCTCTCAAAAGTAACCATGAGTCTTAGTGGGATTTTATGTGATAGACCAACATGCAGTACAACATAACTGTGAAGTGGAATGAAAATAATGAATATGGTTTTCTTTTTTTTTTTTTTTTTTTTTTTTTTTTTACAAATGAAAATCTGAAAAATGATGGTGTGTATTTCTATTCAGCCCCCGTCACTCGGCTGCTCTTGAATGAAGTCTAATTAAACCATAGTGGTAGAGACAATCCCCAAAAGACGTTCAGATTTAATTGTGGAGAAAAGGTGACTCTATCAAGTATTAACTCAGAGGGGGAGCTGAATACAAATGCTCACTAGACTTTTCAGGTTTTTGTATTTCTTAGAAAGTTTTAAAACCACGTATCATTTTCCTTCCACCTTGCTATAACATGCTACATTGTGTTGCTCTGTCACGTAAAATTCACTGAAGTACTGTACTGTACTGTAACCTGACAAAATTGGAAATTGTTCAAAAAGTCTGAATACTTTTACAAGGCACTGTTTGCGCCGGAGCTTTGGCTGAACTCAGGTGAAACCAGATAACAATTTAATGCTAAAGCATCTTGCTCTGTATGCTGGTTATTGCATGAAAATGCCATTTACCAGCATGAAGCCAGCTTTAATTCAGACATGATCAATACAGGACAGACTACAAAAGCAAAGGTTCACCTGTTCTGTACTTGAAAAAAACAATGTGATTCGTGTAAAACTAAATTTTCTCTTTCTAACAAGGTTTTTATCATTTTTGTCCCAAATCTGCACCACACAGTAGGCTTCATATGATGTGATCATCTCAACCTGTGGCTGTGTTCTCCCTCTCTGTCTGTTTCTGTATCGGTTCCCATGTACATGCATTAGTTTCATCCTGTCCTCTTCTTCTGCTTTTCCTCATCGATATCTGTGTTTGTATTTCTGTGCTCGTGTCTGTTTGTAACATGACGTGTGTTTCTCATGTCAGGCCGTGTGGGCTGCCCTAACCCCGGGGCCGACGGCCTTCTCATGCTCAATGGTAATTATCTCTAAGCATCATCTCCCCCTGTGTCTCCCGCTCCCCTCGGTGCATCCTGTTACTCTCATTAGACCCACAAGACTCACACTTCATGACCTGCAGTTCTCCTCATGTAGTTATTCAATAAATTTCTATTTTAAAATGCTATAATACTTTTAAGGGCAACATACTCACAATATGTGCCTTAGTCATGCTTAGTAATGATACTCTCATAACATGATCTACATTGCTATGTCCAGTTATGGGGACAGATTGACCCATCAGAACAGTTATCATCCTCACATGGATGCTCATGGATTAAAATGAAGCAGAAGCTAAGTTTAGGTCAAAGAAATCCCCAAATCATTACGAGGATGGGTTTATTTTTAAGTCCTGTCAGCTGTTTCCTGTTTCCAGAGATGCAGCAGTCAGCAAACTATTTCATCCATGTTTTGGAAGTAGTGTTTTGGTTCATGCCTTAAAGGCCACGCATGCTGCTGCACATTAGTATGGAGATGCAAAGGTAAGGATTTTTTCTGGCTGATTTCTGATCGCAAGCCCTTAAGAAGCTTTGACCTTCTGATGCGACTTTTAGCCAGTTCTAATTTTCTCTTTTAAAGCTTTAATATAAAGAGATACAGTTAGACCGAAAACCATTCATAATGCTGGCAGATTTAGATTTAAAGTTATTCTCACTGAAAGAAGAAGTTTGTTTCTGATGGGAAAAGATGCTGGCATCTCCTCTTTTTACATTACATTTTAACCCAAAATTTATGTCGGACATTATTTATGCA
Organism: Anableps anableps; assembly: GCA_014839685.1. Classification (NCBI taxonomy): domain Eukaryota; kingdom Metazoa; phylum Chordata; class Actinopteri; order Cyprinodontiformes; family Anablepidae; genus Anableps; species Anableps anableps. Next base: position 8,729,502 of record CM026070.1, read on the forward strand.
TTACAGCAGTCAAACTTGAGTTTCTGACCAGCTTTTTGCATGTTTCCACTGGTGTTTGGAAGATTTGTCTTTTACGTTAGAAAATCTCATCGCCATCACCCTTAATCTTTAGCTCTCCCAACAGATTCTCTGTTAGATTCAAGTTCGGTGTCTGCATGGGCTCCTCCAAAACATGTTTATGAAATAAACATTAACTATAACTAAATCCACTGTGGTTGATCATTTTGGATTTAACTATAAAGAACAGAATTCAACCTATTTATTTCGAGCTGTCCTGCCAAGAGCAGTCATTAATTATGTACATCAGGAGCAGAAGCAGCATCCCTCTATTTGTGAGAGAGTAATCACTGTAACACAGGCTTTTAGTAATATTTAAAAAATGAAGACAAAATCAGTTCAGACAGAGTTACCAGTTTAAACTGTCTTTGGTGTCATGTGTTAGCAAGTAATATGATTAGTGGGGACAGAGTTACATGACCAACTGTGAGTATTGTCTAGAAAATTAAGATCCTTCACTTAACTCTGAGATTTCTAAAACACTGCCAACATTTCCAAATCCAGCATATTCCTCAGCAGCAGACAGAATGTTTCGCTCTCTGAGTGAACCACTGACATGTCTTAACATGTTGAAATACTGAAAATGGTTAACCTTGAGGCAGGTCACTGGTCAGGGCAGATCAAGCTGAAAAATGTCCAATTCCAGTCATCAGCTGATTTCTTGGGGCATTTCTACTGTTGTATGTTTTTGGCTTAAATACTTTTTTTCTGTTCTTAAATCAGATGCATCTGGAGACTGTTTGCATCCTATACATATTTTAAAAATTGATGCAACATTTGCTTGCTACTTCTTGCACAGTATTGCTGCTTGAAGATGTAACATGACTATTAATTAATTACTCAAGTCAGTTGATTTGTAGCTGGATAAAGATGTGGGATATCTGCAAAATAAAGTCTGAAGTCACAAATACCCTTTGACAAATGTTTGCACAGCTGAATCTTGCCCTCTTGTACTTTTCTACATGCAGCCAGGAGCTATGGGAGACGTCGAGGTAAATACTCCGATGTGTGTGTCTTCTCTTGGTTTATTCTCTCGTGGCATGCTTTCCTGCTTACTGTTAATGGGCTTTCAATCTGGAGTGAGAACTCGCTGTATTTTGGATTTTAGGTTCTAGAACATGTTGGTGTTTTGTTTTTGTTTTTTTGTTTGTGTTTAGGAAAGAATTTCTTTTTGGTTTTTTTTTTTTCTTTTTCTTTTTTGCAATACATCGAAAAAACACAATTATCATTTTAGTATCCAAATATGAATGATAACAATGGTTTCCAGATCTGGTCTAGACTGAAAGGCTCTGGATGTGTCTCTTCTCACCTCAAATTGTAGAGATATTATATTTTTCATTATCAGTACCTTTGTACAGATATGTAATAGGCATGACTGTAAGCCTCTTATGGGAAGATAATCTTGAATCAAAATGCAGCAGTTTTACTGTATCATGGTATTTTAAGACAATGAAACAAAAATAGACAACGTGATGTATTCACTACTTTAAAACTGAAACACTACAATTATTTTGACTGATGCTAAATACTATACTAGTGAATATGCCAATAGTTTCTATTAGTTATAAATATTTGATCTGAAACATTTAGTTATTGTTGTTGAGGTTTTTGTACACAGGAAAGCAGAGCAATCAGTAATCAGTTCAGCTTTTCTAAAAACATGCATTTAAAATAAGAGAAAAATGGTCTTCAGTTAATAAAACCCATACTTTATAGCTTTTGAAATGATGAAATTCAGATTTTTTTAAACTAAAACACCTAGATTTTGTACTTGGTTTAAAGGGTTTATTGCCAGTGTTTCGAAGTTGTGCTGTGAGTTTCTGTCTCTGAAGGTTTATGCCAATAACAGAAACTTTGTTCTTTCCCTGGTTAAGCTGAATAAACTTCTCTGACATACATATCAAAAGATCTAAAATACAGTTAAAATTGTTGGTTTTCTGTTATCAGGAGATGGAGCAATGTGGAGCTAAGTGTCATCAGCATAAGTATTAACATTTAACATTATTGCCGTGTCTCCTGATGAGACCAACAAATTCATAACCATAACATCACAAATAATAATAATATGTTTGGGATACTAACTGGGAACTTTTGAGTGCTTTCGATGTGAGTGACATGTACATGCAATGGTTGGTTGATTAAAAATCGGAATATTTTCGAGGCGTTTCAGATTAGTGGTCAGTCCTTGACAGGTGTTGTACGTTTCAGCACCTTCTGCATTTACCTGCAGTGTCTTGCAAAAGTATTCAGAGCTCTTGAACTTCACCATGTTTTAACGCGTTAGAATCAGCTGTATTCATACTGAGGTTAAATCACAAACAGGTGTGTAAAAGGGGTTAAATTTGTATATTCCCCTTTATATATACACTCTTCTTTGTGTTGGTCTATCATAAAAAAATCTCAATAAAATACATTAAAGTTTCTGGTTGTAACATGACAAAATGGAAAAAGTTTAAGGAGTGTGAATATTTTTTACAAGTCCAAATTAAATTGCATTTAGACTTTAATGACAGGGGCTCACATTTTCTTCCCTTATCAGGGACATGCTCTAACATTGAGTTGTTTAAATTTGTAATGCAACCTTGTGAAGTTTGCGAAAACAATTTTTTGTGTTTTTGTATATTCACAGTTGGTGGATCATTTAGTTTTATTTAGGCTAACAGGCCACAAATACTTCTAGTATAATTAGAATATATCATTAAGATTAAACAGATTATATTTGCCTTCTGCAAAACTGGCAATGAAATGAAAAATGCATGATTTTTCTCTTCTGTTATGATTTTAATTATTTTATTAGGATGGATAATAAATGGAACACTTCGGAGGTCAAATGATTTTGTTCCCAGCTTTTCAGTCCCGCTTTATCTGCCATGCTCCTCCATGTGGACGGCAGATTATTCCGTGTTACAGTCACAGATCTGCCAAAACGAAACTGCACATAATCCTCGCTTTAAGCTGCTGCTTTGTCTCAGCATTGCAGTGCATTGAAAGCAGACAGGTTATTTTATAGAGCGCTTTACACTTAATCTGTCCCTCTTCAAGAGGAGAAATTGTGTTCTCTTAAAGAGGTAGTGCTGCTGGGATTTGGCAGGGGCTGGATACATGTTTATGCAAATGCTTGCTTGTAATTTGCTGCAGCCTCACCTTTCTTTTTGTCTATACCAGGCCGCTCCTCTCTCTTCCCGATCGACGACAATCTCCTTGATGATGGCCACGGCAACCAGGGTGTCCCAGGAGTCCTTGGCTCCCCCAACTGTTACCCCCATCAAAACGGGGAGCGCATCGAGCGCTTCTCTCGTAAGGTTTTCGTGGGGGGCTTGCCTCCTGACATAGATGAAGGTGAGGATGACCAGAAAAGCTCCACTTTTGGTATCTCTGTTCTGTTTCTTTCTCTTTCTACATCTGTCTGTTTTTCTTTTATCATGTTGATTCAGATGAAATCACATCAAGCTTCCGTCGCTTCGGTCACCTGGTGGTCGACTGGCCACACAAAGCTGAGAGCAAATCCTACTTTCCACCTAAAGGTATCTACAAAAGACAAGAGCTGCTGATACTTAACTACCTTTATAGCCATATTTCCTATACGCTTTATAACTGTTGGCATCCCTGGTGAATATATATTAAAATAAAATCATTTTGTATTGCAGTAGTATAGTCTTACACTGGATATGGTAATTTGAGTATCTCTATTTAGTGGTAGAAAATCCCAAATTAAGAACTGATTTAAGAAAATCTGTGGTGTCACAATTATTAGCACCCCCAACATCCTCATCCATCCCTTGCCTATACCCACTTAGCCTTGCCTCCAGCAAGTCTTTTTCAATTTCTGGTAAATAATCCATGACATTGTGTTCCCCCAGGGGGTAAATATGATCACACAGAAACCCATTACCCAAGTCATTAATTCAAAATAGGAAAAATAAGAGATCATGTCATTCAAGTAGGGCTGTCCATTTTTTTTTTTAATTTATCGTTCACTTTCATTTTTAGCTCAAACAACTGAAATCATGATATTTATATTTTACATAATTATTTTTGGTGTATTCTGCTTTGCTTACTTTGCCTCTCAGCTGATGGCCGTTTCTGTCTCATGGAAGCTGAACCTATTTATTTGGAAAATTTAGCTCAATCAAACATGGCGGACAGACGCTTGATGTGCGAGATTTTCTACTCAACGGTTTCAGCACCACATGTCAATACAACAAATCTGCCACCTGAAATTTAAACATGAAGTGATCTATGAGCAGCTTAGACAAAAAGGGGCTGGAGTTTATGGATTTTTTTTTCTACATTTAATAGTCTAGATATGAATAGATAATTGCCAGTTATTTTATGAAGCTCTTCCAGAAAAATGTATGAGGAGAAATGTCATGTTTCAGGGCCATTCATTGTCATTCAAGTGCAATAAATGTGTTGTTTTTCCAAACTCTTTAAATACTCATTTAATCATTGTTGATAAAAATAATCATGATTGTAATATTAGCCATAATGGAGGAGATCTGCATTCAAATACCGTAGAGATCTTCATAAGTCAGGAAATATCTGGTTGAAAACAGTTACTCGCCCCAACATGCCCATATTTACCGTATTAGTATTACAAGTTTAAGAACAGCTGAAAAAGAAGGCTGGACAAGACCCAGGTTTATCTTGTTGCCACACAGTGAGCTAGAAGCTAAGAGAAGGAAAACAAATCTCCAAAGCTCACTGATGGAGAACTGCAGCAAAGCGTGTCATCTTGAAGTCACCAAGTCTCCATTATAATCAGAAGATGCTATCTGGACTCTAACCACCTGCTTAGGAGGCATGTCAGGGAAGAAGTCTTTTCTGTCCACCATAGGCCCTAGCAACTAAAGCTGCATGATACTACAGCTGAATGTTGCGATGACAATATCAATTTGAAGTAACCCACATATTCTGACACTTTTCTTACTTTTTCTTCATCACAGTGTCCCCACCCATCTTTGTGAGCTCTAGCGTCTTACCCACATAAAATATACATCAGTGTTTGTATCGAGGGCCATGAAAGTCTATCCAAAAGGTCAAATACTGCATTGGTTCAGAGAATTTGAATGCACTATGATATATTTCCTTTGAGCAGTCCTTTTTAATTGTGATATGGCACACACTGATATTGCTATGATAATTGCGATTATAAGATTGTAAATACTGAGCTGCTCTAATGCAGCAAAAAGGAAGATATGTGGAAAAGCACATCATGCACACTTAGTTACGGTAAAAGGTCTTTGTTATTGTGGGCCTGTTTTTTTTTCTTGTTGTTTTTCCAGTGGTCCACAAAAACTTGTTAGAGAGCACTTTGAATACTTGGAAATATCAGTGGATCTTAAATCAAATCTAGTGGACTCTACCAGAAAACTGAAAGTACGTCTTCATTGGGTCTTTCAGCAGGATAATGACCCAACACATATGAGCAAATCAACACAGAAGTGGTTCCCCAGACACAGATTGTGCAAAGAGGAGGGGTCAAATATCTCTCTCTGTATGCTCCAGTCTTGTGAAATGTTAAAGGAGAAGATTAACTGCTGTCATATTGGCCATAGTTAGTTGTACAAAGTGATGTTTTTGTACTGAATCCACATTAAGACCCTACATGTGTGTGTGTTTGTCCAAGGATACGCCTTCCTGCTGTTCCAGGAGGAGAGCTCAGTGCAGGCCCTGATTGATGCATGCATGGAGGAGGATGGGAAGCTCTACCTGTGTGTTTCCAGCCCCACCATCAAGGACAAACCAGTGAGTTCAACATACAGCAGCTCTCAGGCAGCAACGAAAAGAGGCATCATGAACATTTTTCATGTCTATCGAAAGATGTGACTTAATTTTACATCATGTTTGACTGTAGGTGCAAATCCGACCATGGAACCTGAGTGACAGTGATTTTGTGATGGATGGATCTCAGCCTCTCGATCCCCGTAAAACCATCTTTGTGGGAGGTGTCCCTCGTCCCCTTAGAGCAAGTAAGTATCCCTAACTTTGTTTAGTAGACAACAACATAATACAACAAATACAACAATGGTGGGACAGCTCATGTTTCATCCTATTAGGCAGCATCTTACCTTTCTGTTATTAATTTGCTTCACCTTTTGTTTAGTTGAGCTGGCCATGATCATGGACCGCCTCTATGGTGGAGTGTGCTACGCAGGAATCGACACAGATCCAGAGCTCAAGTACCCCAAGGGGGCGGGGCGGGTGGCCTTCTCCAATCAGCAGAGTTACATCGCTGCCATCAGTGCAAGATTTGTCCAACTGCAACATGGAGATATTGATAAGCGGGTACAGTTTGCTGCATTAACAGTTCACATAGTGTTCTCTATTCTACTTAGTTTTTTTAAGATGTGATATTCACACAATTTCTGGATGCAAAAATATGTCTCTTGTCTTGTTGAAAATGCAGGTGGAGGTGAAGCCCTACGTCCTGGATGATCAGCTGTGTGATGAGTGCCAGGGCGCTCGCTGCGGGGGGAAATTTGCTCCCTTCTTCTGCGCTAACGTCACCTGTCTTCAGTACTACTGCGAGTTCTGCTGGGCTAACATCCACTCCCGTGCAGGCCGAGAGTTTCACAAGCCCCTGGTGAAAGAGGGCGCCGACCGCCCCCGCCAGATTCACTTCCGCTGGAACTAGGGGGGCTCCACATCCAACGATGACGGTCAGAGTTAAGGGAAACACTTGCTAATGGGAAAAAGAGCCTAGCTCTCCCTCTCCTGCTAACCTAAGCTATCAGTATAATCAAGTGCGCAACACTATACAATATATACTATATATAGCTATATATCTTTTGTAGCAGCCAAACACCGCAAGCCTCAGTTTTTCACCAAATCCCCCCTCACATCTCAGGCTCTGACAACTCTACAACTCTTTTGTGGTACTTTCATCTTTTTCTAAGAGGAGATTTAAAAAAAAAAAGAGATTGATTTTTGTAGCTTTTTTTATTATTATTATTATGATTATTATTATTTTTGTATGTGAGATTTAAAGTAGATACAGGAATGTTTTTTGCATGGGGGCAGCTCGTCTGTCTGTCTGCTGCTAGCAACCACACAGTGCGTTCAGTGCACACTTGTTTCTGGGAAAACCTCGATTCTCTAACGTCGACACGTGCCGCAGGTGATTAACCAAAGGTAGCAAAATGATAGGAAGCTCAAAACTGACACACTGTCTGCCGCGGAAACAAGCGTTACTTTCTAATGCCGCCACGGGCTCTTTTTTTTTTCTTGTTAGAGTTTATTGAAAGAAAAAAAACCCAGAAGAAGATAAGGTTATTTTTTTTGTGCTCATTCTAACCTGTAGAGTGATACCTCAAAACACAAAATCCGGTTTCTGCTAACATTTATACTTAAAAAAAAAAAAAAGCTATTTTAGAAGCTTTGCTGCTATATATAAATATATATGAATAGATATGTTGGTGTTATATTTAAACCCGAATCATGTAAAATGAAATGCAGTATGCACTCAACCACTTATGGCGCCACAGAAAGAGTTAGAGTGCATGCGATCACAACAGGTTTATTGCTGCAGAAGTAGCATGCAGGATAGATGTGAGAAAGATAAATAAACCAAAACAGCTGATCACTGAAATCCTATTTAAAGGCTTAAAAACTGAAATTCTGTACTGGGTAGCATGATCATCAACTGCAGATTCCTAAATGGAAAAAAAAAAAAGTCAGATAAAGTTAGGTAAGAAGAAAAAAAAAAAACGTACATAAACTTGCATGCATTGATGTTTCTCTGTTGTTTGATCTGTTTACATACTATCAATACAAAAAGTGATATTGGTTCTAATGTAGATTTAGTAGATGCCATCTTTTGGTGACATGGTGGCTTGTATAGAAAAAAAAAAGAAATCAAAAGCAGAGTGGTGTTCAGTGGTTTGTGTTGTCCATGTGCTGTGTGAATGTGCTTAGTGTAGGCTGAGGCTCTAGTTTAGTTATCAACAGATTATATAGAAATAAATTCAACAACATGCCTTCACTTTTCCTATCTTTGGACCTCTGAATGGTTCCAAATGATCTGAGACAGCATCTCTCTAACAGAACAGATGCAAACACGAGACAACCGAGTCACATCATGAATCATCCCTCATTGGCCTGCCTACAGTGTTTTGCAAAAGTGTTCATACCCTTGAAATTTTTTCTCTATACAACTACAATTGTTATGTTACAGACCAAGACAAAGTATTGCAGGATTCTGAAATGGAGGAAAATTACACATGGTTTTTAAACTATCTTCTATGTTGTGTATCAGCTTTGCACATCTAGAATGTGACATTTCTTTAGAGAAATAAAGAATCAGGCCAGTCAATTCAAGTGGAGAGTACCTGTGAACATCAATTTCCAAGTCTTCCCACAGAATTTCAATTGGATTTAGGTCTGGACTTTGATTGGGCCATTCTAACACATGAATATGCTCTGGCTGAACTGTCCAGCTGGGAGGTGAACCTCCATCCCAGTCTCAAGTCTTTTGATGTCTCTGACAGGTTGTCTTCCAGGATTGGCCTGTATTCGGCTCCATCCTTTTTCTGATCATCTCTTACTAGCTTCACCACAGCATGATTCTGCCACCACCATGTTTCACAGTGGGAACGGTCTGTTCAGGATGAGGTGTACTGTTACCAGAGCACGTTTTTTCCCATGTTTGCTGTGTCCTTTACACGGCTTTGAGCAAAGTGCAAATGGGAGTCATCCGTAGTTATCATGGGCCTCTTGGCTGCTTCTCAGATTAATGTCGTCCTTATTCAGTCACCCTGCTTTAAACTTCTGCAGAACTTTCTCCCTGAGCTGTCCGGTGTGTTCCTTGGTCTTCATGATGCCGTTTGTTCACTAATTTTCTCTTACAAACCTCTGAGGCCTTCAGAGAGCGGCAGAATTCATACTCAGAGTAAATTACACACAGATGGAATGCGAAGGGATCTTGCTGTACTGGGTTTTAAGGGTCTCAGTTGAAGGAGAGCTGAATAAACATGGATGCCAAACGTTTTAGACTTCAGTTCATTACAAGAAATGCAAACCATGTCTCGTTGTCCTGCTACTCCACAGATATGCACTACTTTGTGTTGGTCTGTCACATGAAATCCCAAAAGGATACGTTGGAGTGTGTGGTTGTAACATGAATAGGAAAAAAGGAGAGGAAGTTAGGGGTGGGGGAGGCAAGGGGGGGTGTGACTATGTTTGCAAGGCTTTGTATATTTTGTAATGTAACAGTCACACCTCCACAGTTTTAAGGAAACTCTGGACGGTGAATCATCTCCTCACTGCGCTTTCACAGCGAGGAAGATGACTAGAAATGAAGCTCTCTTTGTTTGTTTGTTCACTTCTCTGTCAGTTTCCACTTCAACCCTCGAAAGACTTTTTGACAAAACTGTTTAGGGACAATCTCTTCTGTGAGGACAGCCGCCCGGCCGTCCACTCAGTACTGTACACGTGTGTCGGTCCTGTGTCGTTGTGATTTCGGTGTCCCCCCCCTCCCCCTCTGTGTGGTCTTCAGTGTTAGTCAAGTGTGTGCTGTTACAAAACCTTAACGGGATGGAAACTCAAAGCTTATATATTCTTATAGCTGGTTCCTATAATTTAAACTGTTTGTGTCGACGACTACTTCCCCTTCACTGGCTCTTTGAGATGTTTTTTGAGAATATATATTATTATGCACTACTTTTCTATTCACCCCTCTCCCCCCCCAATGATTTCAGTGCAAACGTGGACTCCACTTATTTATTATAACTGTATAGATGATTTATTAAATGTTATTTTTTCACAATTACTTATTTAAGATGTAGCGTGATGCAGTGGTCTTAAGTTATCTATGTTCTCTGTGATTAGAGCCAGAATCCCAGATTTTCTAATATAATTTAGTGGAATTTGAATGTTGAGAGGAGCAGGAGTCAAAAAAAAAGAAAAAAGGTTGCTGACTTCAAAGTGAGAAGCTAAGGAAAGGATCTCAACCCGTCTCCCTCCCTTTAGTTCCCGGTGCATCCGGTGATGTGTGAATATCGTCACCTGTAACACTTGACTCGTACTGTTTTCGTGAGGTTCTATTTTCTATGTTGAACACTGTTCGTTTATTCTGTACGTGTCCTTGTTTTGTTTTTTTGTAAAAGCATATTTATTTCACTATTTTTGTAGAGGAGAAAAAAAATTTTTTGATTTTGATTGTATTTTTCTATTTAAATAGGACTAATATTACAATTTATTTCCCCCTCCCCCACCCAATTATGCCCCAAAGGTTCAGAGGAATCATTTCATTAGTACCGCCATCAGACGTTTTTGATACACAGGTGATTCTTATTTTGATACACAAGGCACATGTTGTTTGAAGGAAGGAAACATGAAGGTTTTCTTTTAATCTGGGAAGACACTTGACATTCTCGCCCCCCTCCCCTCCCCCGTTGCATCGAGGCCCCGGCTGCCTGTCCTCGTAGATGCTCTGAAACTTGAATATAACACATTTTGAAAGGCCGACTAACCTCGACTCTGTGTTGTGATGTGCAATACTGTTTCTAATGTTTGTATAAAAGTAAGAACTACAGTGTAGACCTTTTTAAATGCAGATTTATTTTTTTCATTGCATATTTTGCAGATTTCTGATCCACAGTGTCATTTTTTACCGTCAGAAAAACGAACCCCGTTTTTTCATTGCGAGTATTTTTAAATCCAGATATCTTTGTACTGATGTAAATGATTGTAGTTATTTTGAATAGTGTTTTGCTAACAAAAGGAGAGACTTTTTCATGCGTATTTCTATTTCCTTTCATCTTGTTTTATCCTGCATTTTTATTTTCATTTAATAGTAGCAGATTTTTTTTTTTTTTTTTTTTTTTTTTTTTTTTTTTTTGGAATAATTTGTCATATTTAAATGTTATTGTTTTTGTGGGGTTTTTTGTATTTTTATGTGGAGACACATAATATATTTGAGATGCTAACTGCTGAGATATTTTTTGAGTTTTTGATTATTTTTAAAGCTAAATATTTGTAATTTTATTGGTAAAGTGACTAATTTCTAAATCAAAGTTTGTGTATAGATTCACAAAGCGGTCTATAAGGTGTTTGGATTGCGATTAATACTGAATGGTTCTTTGATATGCAAGATGAATATCATGGTTATTTTTATTTTTGTTGGTTTTGTATTTCAATGGGGTGTTGATTACAATCTTCTTTTCTTTTACTTCCTGAATAAAGACCCATTCTGTTTGGACACAATCTGAACCATTGTCATTTTTCGTTACAGAAGCATTTCTGTTGGGGCCCTACATGTAAATGGGTTTCAAAAAAAAAAGAATTAGAGAAATCTGTTTTTTAGTAATCCAATTTGTTTGTTTTCAGAAGTAAAATAAAGGCTAATAAATCCACACACCATTTCATAGAAACTGTAATAAATGTAGAATATTTGAGATTTTGTTTAATCTCTCCGTACATGACAGTAAATTGTAGTTTTCACACTGGTCTCATTCAAAGGTGGAAACATGAAAAGTGCTTTTCATACACTTTTCACAAATAGAATATTGAAAAATAAAGTTTCGATTTGTATGTTAGATGGTGAACAAGAATGACCAAATTCAGATCTGATTGATAAAGTAGGCTTTTAGGTTAGCATTGAATCCAAAATTCTTCATCACATACTAAATTTAGTGCCTGCCCATTCCTATTAACTGTACATGCAAATAACCATTAAAAATGTGTTTAGGGTGTACCTGACTGATCACTTTTTTTCTTGAGTACTTGTGCCACCCCCAGATGGAATGGTGCCCAGAGCAGGGAGTCAAGTTGCTTCTTTCAAAAAGCAGTTTAGTTAAATCGAGCACAGTTGTTAAATCAAGCCCCTTCCAGTGGAAACTTTTAACAAAAACAGAGTCCTATTTGTCTCCTGGAGATTAAAATAATTCATTCATAACTATATCCTTTTGAATTCTGAGAGTTTTGCTACTGCATTTCGATCAGTTGCTCATTTATTGCAGGCAGCTGCAACAAAATATCCACTGCTGGCCTTTTAACGACAGTGGGAAAGCATGAGCGCATTAAATGAGTACTGTGATTATTGCATGGTCTTTCTGTTCGCTGCATTTTATTGACTTGTTAAAAGGGTCTACACAGAGCACTCAGCTCTGCTAGATAGACAAAAATGTCATCTTGTGGAGTTTGACACTTTAATGTTATGCTGTCGTCTATTTTGTGTTTTAACCTTTTTTTATACAAAACTTTTTGATTATTTTAGTCAACTTTTTTATTTTTATTTATATGTTGACATTGATAAAAATATCTGAAATTTAGTATTTGTGCATTTTAAAATAATTTGTGCAAAGGTGAATAAACTGATGTTGCAATGTTTCAACACCATATGGGTATTTAGAAATTAAAGTGAATAATTAGTGCAGTCTTAGAAGCACATTTTCCATTCCTGTTGATATGGCCTAAACTGTCTTCTGCATCCTTGATCAAATTATGTATCATTTTGTGCAATAATCTAGAATAGGATCACAGATCTACAGCCAACCAGCAGAAAAACTGATTTGGGATCATGTTGCATCTCTGAAACTAAAAAAAAATCAAGTTTGAAGCATATTTTATGTTATTGCAAAACCCTTTCCATGTTTTGCAGTACCAGACCATCCACAGCCCAGGCATTTCTGTCAAAGCAAGCCAGGTTCTCCACCTTCGATGAGACAAATGCTCCAAAAGACTTTTTTTTTTTTTTTTTTTTTCAGATCCGTGAGCTCTTTCTTGGTCTTCAAGTTAGATTTTACACTAACAGAAGGCTCTGTTTAGTTTGTCCACTGTTTCTCAAACAGAATTGTGTTTATCAGCAATAGTTTTCAGACAAAACATTGTTTCGTACAAGATCATTCAGACAATTCATGCTTTTTGTTTATGGTTCGGTTTTCTGTATTCTCTGAACCTCAAGTCACATGCCAGGCCGATGATGTAATCTACAAAATTTTCACAAAGCAATGTGGTTCCTAAATATTTGTCACTATACAATGATCTCCATCCCATGTTTCTCTTTAAAAATCTCAACCCCTCTGAATTCATTTCAGATCTAACTCAGTTCATTCTAATCCAATCATATAGTCAGAATCAGAGTCAGTTCCATATTGTCCAATTCAGTCCAAATTATAATACAAAACAGCCGATGTGTCACAGTGTTAATTAGTGAAAAAAAAGTCATCTGGAAGCCCTGAAGTTGTGAAGTTTCCAACCATCTCTCATCCTGACCAGGCATTTGGCGACAGTGGAAAGGAAGTACTCCTTTTTAACAGGAAGAAACCTCCAGCAGTATTAAGCTCAGAATGAGCTGCAATTTGCCAAGACTAGCTCAAGGTTAAGACGGCACATAAAAATTTTTTTAAAAACACAGTCGCACCAGTCTCGTGATACTTTTAATGGTGATGGGAAACAAAAAGTATATCAAGTTAATGGCACCAAAAATACTGTCAACACATTTCTCCATGAAAGAGGCACAGTTAACACTCTGGGCAAGGAGTTCTTTCTATGGAAAGGAAAACAAAGGAAGGACAACCATTGTTGTCACTTAACTGATTTTTTTATTTTATTTTAGTTTTAATTGTTACAGTCTCAATTTTGGTCACAGTTATTACTGTTAATACTAATGTTAGTCCCTCGTTAAAAACATACCTGGAGTGTTACCTTGATTTGTTTATTGATGTTTGAAGAATCCTTTAACCTCCTGTGGCAGCCATTCAGCTATGCAAAACCTCTGGTCATGAACATATCACTGCCTTCTAGGTGCAGCTCCTCCTCAGAGCTGCAGTTTCTAAGCTTCTGAGCTTCCGCCTCACACTGCTCCCCGTGACTTCCCCACTCAGCTCCTTCAGACGATTAGCAAACATTTGGTGGAACTGTGCATCTGCTGAGCTGATTATATGAGCAACTTCTCAGTGAAACACTATTAAAAACATTGTTAAAGGGTTTATAGAAGAGCACTGTTGTGATGACTTCCTCAAGGTGGAGTTTCAGAAAGAGCGGGAGTTTTTAAAGAGACAGCGATCCAATTTCAAGGCGTTAAATTACAAAGTAAAATTTGTTTTAAGTCATATTTGATATACACAGTATTTTTGTAACAAGTGAAGGTAACATAGTTACTTGACTGTGTTATAAAATGGCACTATGTGCCTGGAAAATACATCATAGTTCCCCTTTAAAATGCAAATGGCAAATGTAATGTTTCTATGTGACAGATAATAAGTTATGGTGCCATCTAGAGGTACAAGTTAGAAATACAAATAACAGTCACAGGTCAACAAGTTACAAACCATTCTTCTCATTTCTTTCACTTTATTCTACAACATTAACCCATCTGAGCTCTACACTGCGACTCTTGCATGATTTATTCCCGCCTTCTTCCATGACACCATGGATATGATTGCACATGCGGTCACTGGGTTTGAAATGATCTGAGCTGTTTGCCTTGGGAAGTTTATGGAACAGAGAGAAGGGAGTGGATCAGGAGGAAGAGGAGGAGGGGAAGTTGGATGCACTGAGACGCTGTCAGCAGCAGAGCGGCAGAGTTCTGTGTCAAACCTGCGAGAGGAAAATGTTCTGCGGAGGCTCGTGTCGTAGAAAAGGTTGGAATCTGAGCACATAAGGGGACAGAGACGCTCCAAAGTGGGAATCCTGATCAGCAGTAAAGATGCACAGCTGTAGGGAGAGGGGTAAGAATATTTAGAGTGCATGTGTGTGCTCTGTCTGTTGACTCTGACAGGACGTGTTTCATTTGGAGAGATGAGCTGCACAGGAACCCTCCGTACATCTGAATAGAAGATGTTGGACTGCATTACAGCTAGTACTGCATGGAAAACATTTCTTTTATTTATTTCTTGTCTGTTTTTGCTTCTTAACTTTTTCCTTCATCTGGAATAGCTGATTAAAAACATCTTAGAGGCCATAAATTGCTCTATCTCTTGAGATAAACATGCATTTCCACCTGCAGAATTTTTCTCTAAAAGGACATAAAAGTGCTTATCCAACAACTATAAATAGGAATGTCATTTAATGTTTTTAAAAAAAAAGTGAACAGCGATTACATAACCCCCAGGAGAGTAGTCACTGATTAGCCCTGATATCAAAAATAATCCACACCAATGACCCAGAGGTACTGTTTAGAACATTCCTGCAGACGGGTTAGAGTGTCATAGGATTATTTGACAGACAACGCAAATGTGTAATGGGAAGGAGAAACAGCTCACTGCGGACTGCGGCGAGAATGATCCTTCTGTGTAGGCCTGACCCGAATGTTCCACTGACCAGAGACAAACAGCAGATGCACCGCTCGCATTCTCACACCCACGTTGGCAAATCTGCCAGGAAAAAGCATGCGCATCCATCATATCTGTAAATCCCCTGTGCCAAACTGTTTAAAGACCTCTCACAGGAAAGTGTTATTTCTCAGCATACATCCATATAGAGTAATAAGTAAGGAATGTGTACCTTGAGAGTTTCCAGGATAAGAGCTACATCGTTGCTTATGGAAAGACATCCCAAGTTGTGTTTCAGTCGTCTTCCATGGGAAATGAGCTTGCAAGGGTCTAATGAAGTGCCATGCTTCATGGTTAGGATCCCCTGACAGAAGTCGTGCTGCACGTTATGTCATAGCTCGAGAATGTTTTGGCAAAAGAACACTTGGAAGAGAGCTGAAGATTTTTGTTTTGACGTCTCTCTCATGTAACTCTGCGGCTGATCGAGAAGTATGCGACTCAGATATTAGCTGTTCTTGATTACAAAATCACATCTGGCCTCATGCTGCGTTCAATAAAAACAAATAGAGCCTGTCATAGGGTTTTTCTGCTGTGTGCCACCATGACAACTCTGAGAGAGGTTTCAATCAGATCTGTCATTTCATCCTTTCCACAATTAACTGCAATCTCAAAACCCTCTTTGAACACTCCCGCATTCTTAAACATACACAGTGCCTTGCAAAAGTATTTCAACTTCACTTTCTCACATGTTGTCACATTACAACCGCAGACTTCAATGTGTCTTGTCAGAATTTAACAGACCAAACCAAAGTAGTGCATAGTTGGGAAGTGGAGGGAAAGGGATGGATAGTTTTCAGATTTCTTTACAAATGAAATTCTGATGCCTGCTTTTGTCTTCGGCCCCTTTCACTCTGAAACCACTAAATAAAACCCAGTGGAGCCTATTCCCTTCAGAAGTCACCTATGTAGTAAATCGAATCAGCCTGTGTGATTTAATCCATCTAGTATATACCTTTCAGCAGGACAGGGACCTTAAACATACAGCCAGAGCGACAATGGAATGGTTTGGTGTAAAGCGCGTTTATGTGTCAAAATGGCCCAGCCAAAGTCCAGATCTTAATCCAATTAAAAATCTGTAGCAAGACTTGACAGCTGATGTTCATAGATGCTCTTCTTCCAATCTAATGGCACTTTAGATACATTTAAAGTCGAATGGGGAATTATTTCATTCTCTAGAGTCTACATGTAAAAATACTGGTAGAAGACACATTCCAAAACACAGTAGTAAATACAGCCAAAGATGCTTCCATATAGTATTGACTAGTGTTAAAATTTTTGTTTTTCAAGACATTTATAAACCATGTATGATGTGCCTTGCAGTTTATAACCAGGCATTGCTTTTCATTGGTCTATCGCCCAAAATACGAATAAATCACCTTCAGGTTTTTTTGTAAAAATGACAAAATCAGAAAAAGTTTAGAGGTATAAATACTTTTGTACATGAACCTGCACATGAAACACTAACTGTCCTCAACTAAACTGTTTGCTTCTGCAGATTTGAAGATGTGGGCATTAATGGGAGCGATCTATCTGTGTCATTGCGTCACTGGGCAGCTGCTTGAGACCAAGCTGAAAGGAGCGCCTCGACTGATCTGCAGCGTCCCTGGGTCACCGGGCCTGCCCGGCAAACCAGGTCCCAGCGGGCCACCAGGAGCAGATGGGAATGTTGGTATTCCAGGAAGAGATGGCAGAGATGGCAGAAAGGGAGAAAAAGGAGAAAAGGGAGATACAGGTATAATATGAACAAATGCATGAACTCTTTATTTTGAACATATAAACTACGAATAAAAACAAGATTAAACACATAATAAAACCATCATATTAAATAAACTCATCAGCCAAGCTTATTAACTGAGGGTCTATATAAACAAACAAAAAAAACCCTCAGCATTAATTGTGTGAAATTGTGTTCCCATGTTTTTTTTTTTTTTAATAAAAAGCATAGACTTTTATTTTCTAACAATCCTTCCCAACAAACCACACTTGTTCTTTTTGTAAATGTCATTAGCTTGACCATTTATTATGCCAACCTTAGCCCATAGAATCTGACATGAAATGGCTTGAATTTTAAACAAAACAACAAAAAAACCCAACCATTTCCCCCGATATTTTGTAAATACCTCGACATGCAAGCACAAACCTTGGAAAAACTCCATCAGGAGGTGAGCAAACCTGCCAGCCGACTTCAGTATTTGATCAACAGCTCTGCTGGTTTGAACTCAGAATGGGAGTTTTTAAAACACAGCTGTTTCATCTTGGCTGAGTTTCTGTTAAATATTACTGCACTGACTGTTTTATTTGCTGATTGAGAGCTAGAGTTATCAGTAGTTGCTAAAACATGTGTTGTAATTTATAGGCATGTAGCAGCAATGCCAAGCCCAGCAACTGCATCCTTGTACTTCTGCACTGAACTGTTTAAAGCGACACTGTGCAGAGTGAAAAACACGCGGTTTGATATGATTTTGTAAGATGTTATGAGTTTAAATAGATTCATTCATGAAGGTTAGACTATTTGCTAATAGATTGCTTGTTATTTAACATGAAGGGCTACCCAAGCAAATTATATCTGATGTTGGAAGAGTTCAAGCCTCAATTTTTCCCAAGATTCTTTTCTTTAAGAATCCTATAAATCACCAAGGCTCCAATTTAGCTGCAAAACATACATCGAAAAAATAAAATACCAATCCGTCAACAATCTGTGAAGTCTATACCACAATAAATATGTCAGCATTATAAAAGAAAAAAAAAGTCACACGTTTATGATTTCTATTATGTGTGAAGACATGAATTCCTGTATAAGCCTCCTGGCCCACTCCGCCTGCTCAAACATAAACTGTTTACTTGCTTTGGGGTATTTACTCTGGATGGAGGTGATTGGGTAGAGGATAGTTTGGAGGAATGCAGCCAAAACTATGCTGTTGCTCAAATATCAAGTTGGCTGCATTCCAGTGGTGACTAATACACGGGGTCGATGTGGAGCTGAAACTGATTCATCTTATGGAAGAACAAATAAATAAGGCATCAGTGCGAAGGTACAGCGCCATGAAAAAGTCTTCATAACCTATGAACCTCTCACATGTTACATTACAACCACCAACTGTCGAAAATTTCATCAAGATTTCATATGATAGATCAACACAAAGTAGTGCATAATTGTACAGTGGAAGAAAACGTACAGTTTTCAATATTTTCACAAGCAGAAATACTCAGAAGCCACATTTTTCTTTTACAGATAAAACTGTCAAATAACTTCATGTGTCATAAATTATGTTGTTTTATCTGCTCGGCAATAACTTAAACGTGCAATATTTTAAGGAAACAAAGTAGAAAAGAACTAAGTACTGTACATCCTAAAAAGGGTCTCAGATGTTTTCCTTAATAAAAGAATGGTGTACAGTTTTCCTAAATTCTACTATTCCTCATTCCAAGGGTCGCAAATGGCCCCTGGGTCACACTTTGGACACCCCTGATGTAGAAGAACACATGTAGCACGCACAATGCTTGGTGGAAGACTAACACACCAGTAAAGTAGAGTGGTGGTAGTATCATGCTGTGGAGATGTGTTTTCTGCAGCAGGGAAAAGCAAGCTGAACAGAGTTGATGGGGGGATGGATTGAGCTAAATACAAGGCCAGAAAACCTGTCAGAGGCTGGGGCTGAGGTTCACCTTCCAGCAGGACAGCAACCCTAAACACACAGCAAGAAACACAAGGTTCAGCTCAAGGCATACCTGTGTGTTACAAAGGCCTAGTCAAAGCCCAAACCAAAATCTAACTGAAAATCTGTTACAGACTTAAAAATTGCTATCTGAGACCTATTTTGCACCTAGGAATAAGCAAAACCCTCAGTCTCTAGATGTGCAAAGCTGGTAGAGACATACTCAGAAAGACTTGGTGGTTCTACAAGGTGTTGAGTCAGAGGGGCTGAATAAAAAATGCTTGCTACATATTTCAGATTGCTGCTTGTAAACATTTTTAATAACCATTTATGTTTTTTTTTTTTTTTTTTTTTTAACTAAATGTGTTTTGTAGTATCCCAGTAGAACACACTGTGGTTGTACAGTCACAAAATGTGGAAAAGTTCAATCAGTCATCAATCAATCAATCAACACCTTTGGCAAAGCACCGTAGTAATACAAAACTGTTTTAATGTTTCTGTTTTAGGGATAAAGGGCAGAGTTGGCCCAACAGGAAAAATTGGAGAGCGAGGTGAACGTGGCCCTGCGGGCAAACGAGGCCCCACGGGAGACAACGGAGATGTGGGGCCTCCTGGCTCTCCAGGCCACGATGGAGATAAAGGGGATAAGGGTGAGCGAGGACCCCGTGGACCTGTGGGAATGTGCAAATGTGGGAGCCTGCTACCCAAATCTGCCTTCTCGGTGGGAATCACCAGCAGCTACCCTGAAGAGAAGACCCCTATCAAGTTTAACAAGGTCCTCTTTAATGAAGGTGGACACTACAACCCCCAGACAGGGAAATTCATCTGTGCTTACCCAGGGGTTTATTATTTCTCCTATGACATTACAGTGGCCAACAAACACCTGGCTATTAGTCTGGTGCAAAATGGTCAGTATCGCATTAAAACTTTTGACGCCAACACAGGAAATCACGATGTGGCGTCTGGGTCCACTGTTATGTTCCTGAACCCCGAAGACGAGGTGTGGATGGAGATCTTCTACAGTGATCAGAACGGTTTATTCACAGACCCCAGCTGGGCTGACAGCCTGTTCTCTGGATTCCTTCTCTACGCAGACACAAACTACTTTGACACACTGGCAGCGGACTACGCATAGAACATAGAACCTGAAGAATAAAGCAGAGCCACAAACTGTTTGTTACTGCTATTATCACTCATTCAGAACACTTTTGGTATGAACACACTATATTTTTATTTACATGTTTGTACTGCTATAGGAATAGAAAAGTATTCATTTAACATTGTGAAGTTTGATGAAGCTGAAGGGATTTGATTCTGGTGAAAAATTAATAAATAATCCAGACAATTTAAGATAGGTTTTGTGAATTTATTTAGAAAAACATTTTAACCTTCAGTTTGGGTATTATTTTTAACTTCACTGAACTAAGATTCTCCTTGAAAATATCCAGTTTTCATGAAGAAGTATTATAACCATTTGTGCACATTTATTTTGCATATTTTCTAAATTGAAGTCCGTTATAGAGATGTAACGCTCCCAAATTAAGATCTCTGCACAATCATAAGCGTGGCCTTTATTTTAACACGTGAAATGCCTCATAGTTGTGACAGTGAACATCCTTTTTAAAGTCAGTATAGTTGCCAAATTTAATAAACTGACTAATCAAACAAAGGCCTGCAAAGTAAGTGTAACATGACTCCTCCAGCGTCGCCATGAGGAATTCATGTGAAAATTAATTTGCCTGCCTGGCCTTATGCAAAAAAGAAATTGCTTACATAATAGTGACCCTCTCTTCTTTATATAATTCTTTTATTCAGCCACACTGGAGGGATTCTCAAGAATGGACTGTTCATGGCACACCAATTCAATCAGATTTAAGTCTGGACTTTGACTATGCCACTCTAAAAACTTTTTGCAGTTGTTTTGTTTGGGGTTTTTTAGCTAGTTAGAGGTGGACTTGCAGGTGGACCTTCGATCATTGTCATGCTTCATAATCCAAGTGCGCTTAAGTTTGAGGTCATGAATTGTCGCCAGTCATTCTCCTTCAGGATTTTATGGGGCAGAATTGATGGTTCCATCAGTTTCAGCAAGTCATCCAGGTCCTGAAACACCAAACTCTAGACCATCACGCTATTACCTCCACTTTTGGTGATGTTCTTTTTTTCCCAGAATGCTTCATTCGTTTTATGTCTGATGTGACAAGACACACACTTTCCAAAATTTAGCTTTTGTATCTGAATATGATAATCAAGAGTCTTGCGAGTGATCAAGACTGTTTTATGCAAATATGAGATGGGCCTTTTTGATCAGCATAGTTTTGGCTTTGAATGCCATTTTCGGTTCTGTGTTGCTATGTGACCTCCTGGATCTGCAGGTCAGTCAGTGTTGGGCAGACTTGGTTCTGGTTCACCACAGGATATTTGACATAATAGAAGAAAATGATAAAAAGCTGTTGTAGAATAGAATTAAGTCAGTGTGTGACATTGTCTCTTTCTTTCTATGTCAGTCTATCAACAAATGGTGGATACAGGTCTACAAGTTTAACTGTAATACATCTTGTGCAAAATATTTTTCAAAAATAGCATTATTTTAGTAAACTAATTTTGAAAAAAATACTTGAAGTATAATAATGCAAGTATACTAAAGCATGGAAAAATTTGATATGCTATACTAGTTTTTCTCTAATGTATGCATACAGCAGACAAAGGAGATACATCTAACAGCTCATCTTTGTAAGTGATCTAGTTGGTACCAATGTTTGGATCAACAATGTTGCCAGGTAACCAACTGTGTACATGATACTCAAAGAACAAGTTAGAGAGGTAGAAAGAGTGGTCACAACAAAACTCCAAGAAGCAATCTTTTTGGGGGGTCTAAACATGTTCATTAAAATAAAATCAATCAGGCAGCAACATCTCTTCAGCAATGCTGCTGCCAGAGTCCTGACCAACACATTAACATGATCCTAACACATGGATCATATTACACCAGTTTTTTTTTTTTTTTATTGTTTTTAAAATATCTATATTGGGGTATTAATATTATTTTTTGTGTGTGTTTGCTACCTTTTTTGTCTTCTGCTTACTGCCTTTTTCTGTTTTTGTAATGTTTTTTCCTCTGGTTTTTTTGTTTTATTTTAAATTTTTCTCTCTTTTAAGGAATTTTTTTGTTTGTTTATTGTCTCTTTTGCTTATCTTGAGATTTTTCTTCCATTTGCAAGCTTTTTATTGTTAAAGGGATTTCATTCAGGTTGCTTCCTGAATAACTTAAGTTCATTAATATCATGATCAGTTATTTTTAATGTTTAAACTGTTTATAGAGGGGGGAAAAAACCCTACATAATTAATCATTTTCTACAATAACAGCCCTCACAATGCAAATATTCACATACCAAAAGCTGATAACAGTGAGATCACCCCTATAAGGTACTTCTGATGTTAACTGATTTATTTTGTTCAGAGTGAGAAAGATTAAACAGTAGCACAGCTTGGCACTGGGAGGGAACACCATTAAAATGACTGTTATAGGAATTTGCATTGTAATGAGTAGAAAATAGATTTATTTTTTTTTAACCTTGCACACTTCAAAATGAAACAAATGACACTATTTCTCTTATATAATGATTGTCATTGTTCAAAAGGGTATGTGTACTTGCATGTGATGACATTTTGTTCAGCTGCAAGTTTTTTCCACCAGTAGTTGATGTTAGGCAGACTGTGGCACTCACACCTGATGCTGATCTGATGGTTAAGCCGCAGAAAACCATGGATTCATGTGGTATAGTAACGTCTCCATTGGCGATACTCACCTCATGTGTCCTCTGAGGTCATAGGTTGATTTCCAGTGGATTAAAGCCTGTTTGCTTTGGGATGGTGAAACACACAACAACAAAACATTTTCCACAGTCACTGAACACCATGTACACGCACAGATGCTGCAGCTGCATATCTGCTCCATTCAAATTTCAAATCTGTAAATCCTAATCCTGGTCAGTTGGGACGGCTTTAATCTGTATCCCACAACATAAATGCTGCAACTAGTTAATATTTCTTAGAACAAGGATTTGATGTGAGCATTATTGTGTATACCTTCTTTAATTATTTCCATTAAGGCTAGTGGATTTTATCAATGTATCTAAATGCAAATTCTGTAAATCACTGTGATACTCAGCATGTGTGGCTGGGTTTGAATGTTCATTGCAAATAAAAACACAGATCTCCTGTTGTTAAATTTAAGGTTATGGCAAATATGGCAATGCAGAGCGGGACATGACTAATAAAAATGCAAAGGATACGCAGCCAGTTAGAAATATTTGCCATCCTTTCATCCTATGAAACTGCACCTTTAGTTCAGGATTCATCCAAAAAGTCCTGCCTCAGTAGCAGGGCTACTTTCGGGGCAGATTTCTACCCACTTTTATCAGATTTGGCTCTGGTTTCAGGAATGGAAACAGAGGGTGGATAAAAGGCTTCCCCAGAAACTGCCCGAGGTCCCTAAAAGGTCCCTGCAAGTCTGTTCCTCCTCGCGCCACGTAGTGGGCGGACTACTTTGGAGCAAAAGTCTTTGATTGGCAGTCATTCCGACCAATAGAAATCCTGCTCTGTGAACTGTTCGGTTGCATCCGCGACGTCTCTCATGATAGGTTGAGAAGTAGTTTACGTCGTTTCCAGGCAGCGTTAACGGAGTCCAAGACATAAGCAGATTATTTTTTTTTTTATCTAAAAGATAACTTTTCTTTTATACACATATCTACACTGTTATAAATGAATGTAACGTTTTCACGAGAAGTTACTGAATGTCGATGGAAATAATGGCTGCGTCAAGGTAAACATTTAACTGCTCGGTTATCAAGTAAATCTGTGAAGTAATTGTTGTTTTTTTTTTAATCGTTTGGCTACTAATAAAATATCATTTTCTGTTTTAAAACGATTTGTTTAGTGACATTCGAGAGAAATTACGAAAGAAACGACGGGCTTTGCAAGATACTTTGGTAAAAAACAAAAATGAGGACGACATTCAGGTAAAGCAATTAAACTTTTGAGATTAAATAAAAACCTAAACATTGTATTAGAGTATTTATTATGTAGTGGATGTATGCATACTTAATTCTGTCAGCCCAATACGAAGCGTCAATTTTAACAAGTCTGAACATGACCCGAAGGAAGGAAAGAGATGTTACAGCACAGAAACATGAGCTGCTAACGCGTTGATAAATCTAACTATACTCGATAGGCTCTGGTTCCATCTGCCAAGTTCAATGTGGACAAGCAACCGACTGCAATGAAGGTTGGTTTGTGTGTTGTAGCTTAGCTTTTAAGGCTGTAGCTGCTCTCCTCTGTGTGCTGCTGGCTCTTCAACACCAATCTCCCTTTATCCTAAGCCTTCCTGCAGCTTTAGTGGCTAATAGCAGCATGAATGTGGGTTCTTTGTTGCTGCCTGTACTAAAACTAAAACTGTGTGGTTATGTTCCACTAGGATACTGAGGGCAGCGATGAGGACCCAGGAGAGACTCTAAGACGCACACTGAGAGCCCAGAGACAGAAGAGAAAGCAAAAGGTGCAGTTGTCTGTGATTTTTATGTTAGCTCAAGTTTACTCCTATTATGTCTAACATCACTGGTGGCTCTTGTGTTGATTAGTTGCTGGAGCAGGTTTTCGTCCAGGAGGCTCATGATGCTGAGGATGTTGAGGAAGTTTCCACCACTCAGCACTACAGTGCAAATGAGGGATCATCTAACAGGGCAAATGATTCAGTGGTTTCTACAAGACCTCCAACTGGTTCTCAGAGAGGTTGTTGTCTACCACTTGAACCTTTTCCTATTTTGTCACATAACAACCATACATTGTTATACATTTTGTTGGTATCTATTGTAATAGACATGAACAAAAAGAAGCATTGAGAAGTACCACACCAACTTTAGTTATAGAGCACTTTAAACACCCACATGACCAAAGTACTGTACTCAGAATAAATGAAACAACAGTCAGAAAATGCAGCAATAAAGCTAATATGACCTAAAAATAAATAAAACAGCCCTGTATTAAAATTATAAATACAATCAGCCCAAATGAAAAATGGAAATGGGTGCAAATCAAATTGAAAATTAAAAAAATAATTTAAAACTCAACATCCCAGATGGTGTCAAAGGAGAAGAACAACAGATGGGTTTAAGAAGGGATTTAAAAGCAGACTGAAAAGTGTCCTGTCTCAAGTCCATGGGAAGATAATTCCAGCCAGTGCAGGGAGGCTAAAAAAGGAAAAAATGTGGTCAAACTTTTGTGTGCCAGATAAAAGACAAAATTTTCATGTGCAACAACAAGCTTAGGAATACAACCAGAGCTACAATGAAATTATATAGATCAGTGGTTTTCAAATTTCTCAGTTTCCCACTCAAAAGAAGGTGTGAACAGGTGACCCAAACTGTCAGTTGAGCATGCTTTTAGTCAAATTAAACAGGGGAACAATGACAACAGAAAATACACACACATCCAAGATGTTGATTTTTAGCCATTTGTAAATATGGTTTTTATTCTCTTTTAAAAATTATAGCATAAAAATGCCCTACCATTACCTAAACCACTGGTTTAGATCAGTTATTGCCCAGTCCAAGTCCAGACCTAAATTCATCTGAAAATCTGACCATCCAGACTGACAAAACTAAGCTACTTTCTGTAGAATGGGAAAAATCTAGATAAATACAAATGCATGCCACAGTTTTCCAAATCTTGAAAAAAAAGGGTTGAAACCCATTTATCCATTTTTCTTAACTTCACAGTTATACATTACTTTGTGTTGGCCTATCACATAAAATTTTTTTAAAAAATGAATTGAAGTTTGAGGTTTTAATGTGACAAAAGGTGAAATAGTTTAAGGAAGATCTATATTTTTGCGAGACATTATATGCAGGGTAATTTTAATTTGAATAATGAATTTACAAACATGGAATACAGCTTGTCTGCAGCTAAACAGTTCTATTGCTTTCTTCGTTTAGAATATCATGTTCTTCTTACTACTGTTTTGTAGGTCTCTCTGTAAGACCTGAGCATTCTTCCAGCTCTCAGCATTTAGACACCTTTGTGACACGGCATCTGCAAGAAAAGCTGAGAGCAGCAAGGGTAAATTAATTTTCTCTTCTTTCTTATGTCATTTTCTACATATGGAAGAAAATTACAACTCATATGGTTGTCAGTCTGTGAGTGACACTGTTAACAAATCCTGTCTGTACAGTCTAAAGGACTGAGCCTTCAGCAGCAGGAAGCTTCAGAGGCTTCTGCAGAGCCAGTCAGTCGACTCCAACGGCTCAAAGACAGAGAGACCATAACAAGATTTGATAGAGAGGTGAGTTTCACCTTGACTGGGCACGTGTAATAAAGTACAGCAGTAGAGGTAATTTTCCAGTGTTTACTAGGCCGATCTAGTCAGTGCAGGAAGACACGACGACCCCTTGGCCCTACACGCCAGAGTCAAGTTCCGAGAGGCTACAAGAAGAGTAAGGTTAATACTGACTTTGAAATTTCTCTTAAGACTAATATTTTTAATCATATACCTTTTTTTTTTCTTTCCAAATCAAGATAGGAAAAGATCTCCCAACTGCTGAGGAAGCATATAATTTCTTTACATTCAACTATGAGCCCGATCAACCAAGTGAGCTAAAAAGGATGAGCAGGAAGAGACAAAAACAGAGAGAAAGAGTTGAGGAGGATACAGATGACGACAGACAAGAGGCCGGTGAGGTGGAAGAGGATGCTGAAGCGGAAGAAAATCAAGATCAAAATGAATACCAGGTAACATACCAGTACCAGCATCACATGAGGAGCAATGTATCCACTTGCAATGACCAGTGGCATGTGGCAAAGTGATTCCGACACCTTAAGCCACACACCACACAGTATTTGCCCAACTTTATGCCCAATTTCCAGTTGGAAAGTCTGCGCCAGTCTGCACTAGTTGTGGTCAGTGAGAGTCTTCACAAAAATCTGTTTGTATGAGATGGGGTGAAGACTGGAGTCTGCGAGCGTGACCGGACCCGACCTCAGTCACAGTCGAACAAACATGTTTGAATTTTTAGAGGCGCATCTGGACAGAGGCAGGTAGTGTGAACTGATAACCGTCCCTAAATGCATTTTACTGACAGCCAATGAAAAACAGAGACTGGGACAAGGCAACAGTTGCAAGGCGACTTTTTTTCTTACTTTTTTTTATAACTGTGTGACATTATGAACATAAATTCAAAACAGCACCACCCAAAAGTGAATATAGCATAGATGAATGTGAGAACATTTAAGAAGTATCAGTGTACTTTGTTACACTGGAAATAAGTGAGTAAATGGCTCTTGTTTTACACCTTGCCTTAGGGTGAAGAAGCTCCTTTGGTTCGAAATGAAGATGATTTATTCGTCATTGACCAGTCACCTCAGGACTTTGTGGAAGTGAGGAAAGCTGAGTACATTGGTCTCAGAAAGCGGCTTCAACGAGACCGAGAACTCCTGTTTACCCCAAGCTTTCGAACCGGTAACGTACATTTTAATAGTAACACCTTCAACTCGCAGGTATTGGTCAAATCTGTTCCTAACTGGAATTGTGCAAAATCTTTACAGTTCCAGCCTCGGTTAAACTGCCTGAAAACATGAAGCCCCGCTTTCTGGAGGATGAGGGCCTCTACGTAGGAGAACGGCCTCATGTATCTTTGACCAATGAAAACATTTTAGAGAATCGCATTTTGAAAATGACAGAGGTATCATCAACTAATCTGCTAAACTGTTCTTTTAAAGAACTGTGTTCAGTTTTAGATTTATGCATGTTTTTTTTCCTTCTTCGAAGGGAAACAAATGGTTTGGAGATGATGGGAAGATTATTGCTCTGCCTGACCCCATAAAGGAATCATCGACAAGGCCCCCCCTGTTCCACATGGAGGAAGACTTGGATCCTGCACTACAAACTGTATACAAGAAGGTCAGACACTCATTCACAGCCCATCAATCAATCAATCAATCAATCAATCAATCAATCTAATATGTCTGAATGCATTTGGACACATGCATGAGCATTACAACATAGAGCTTGGCCCTGGGGAAATCCTTTATGAGAAATCCGCCGCTGGTGATAGCTGTGAGTTGTAAACCAACATGATTAGAAAGCTTACAGACTGTGACATTGATATTAGTGCTTATATATTGTACAAAAAATGTTATAAAACAACTTAAAACTCTAGAATTTGAGTCTGAAATTTTCACAAAACTATTGTGTAGAACCCTAACACACACATCCTTCAGGTAATGAACATATCCAGGACAGTGGATGATGGGTAATGGTGTTTTTTTTGTTGTTGTTTTTTTTTTTGTTTTTTTGTTTTGTTTTTTTTTATCTCCAAGGCTCTGAAGTCCAAGTATGCAAATCTGCTTATTGCTGGTGCTGCAGACCCTGAGGGAGACTACCAGCTTGATGTTGATGTCTCCGGGCTGATCTTCTCCCATCACCCTCTCTTCAGCCGCGAACATGTCCTGGCCTCGCGTCTAGCTCAGCTGTACGATCAGTACCTCAGCAGGCAACATAATAATCTCACAGGACACCTTACTGACAAGGTAAACTCTAGCAGATTAATGTCTGAGTCCAGAAAAGCAATTCTCACTGCAACCTGGTTTTTCTTCTATGTTCCAAGATGCTTTGTTGCAGTATTTATTGAGTCCAGTGGGTTTTTGTTTTTTTGTTTTTTGTTTTTTTTTTTTTTTTTGTGTGTGTGTTTATTCTGCTGTAGTTGAACGGCCTGAGGAACGCTTTGCAGAATATGGTGAAGATCCACGGTGAGCAGGGCTCCTCTGAGGCCTTGCAACAGAGGATTTCTGAGTACAGTCTAGAAGTAAGGTGAGGTCTCTGTTCCAAGTCCATCTCTGTTCAGAAGCAGGTACAACAGCGCTGGCTATATAACTAACTAGTCTTCCTGCTGGATGTTTTCCTATGTGGCCACAATAGGAACACTCGGCAGCTGCGAGACTTGGAGCAAGAGAAAGACAGGACTCTGTTGAGGAGCATCATTAAAGTGTGGAAGGAGATCAAGTCCCTGAGAGATTTTCAGAAGTTTACTAATACACCTTTTAAGCTTTATCTCAGAAGGTAACCACTTAATTCACAGACTTCCTGACTGAAATATCTGAACGTGTTCCTGTGAACCCTGTTAGTTAATCTTAAACTTCCTGTGTGATGCTGCTGCACCTTCAATAATTTTCTCCTTATAACTGCAAACCACATGGATTTTATGTGAAGGACCAACACAAAGTAGAGGCTAACAGTGAAGTGGAAAGAAAATGACACAAGGTTTTCAACATTTTACAAATAAAATTATATAACACAAAATAAAACCCATTGTAACACATTACCTTCAGGATCCACCAGAGCTTGGCTAGATTTTTTTTTTTGTTGTCCATCATTTTGATTGATGCGGTCAAAATGTTTATTTTTACCTGTCAGTTTTCAAAATGATAATAATGACATATTCAATTGCATTTGATTTTCATACGGTTTAATTAATATTCAACAAGCTGAACGGAAAATCCACATCGTGCCATCACACATCAGGGAGATAAATATATATAGCTTTTTTTCTCCAGTGAGAATAACCACTGACTGTGGCCCTAGTAACTACATATAAATAATGATATTAAACAATCGTTCTTAAATTATGAATCATTCACCTGCTGTGACCTGAACGCACAGTCTCATAACTCCTTGCTGGTCCACATGGACATGAATTTTCTCTGTGCTGTATGTATTATAGGCTTATTAAACGTACCACAGAAATCTGATCCGACACGACCATCAAGCAAAAACTTTGGCCCAACCCAGCTGAATTTCGACTCGGGCTATAAATCTAAACTCTAATCCGTGCTCTGTTGCTACACTAGAGACTGGAATTACAATCGCCACTTCAGCCAAAGTTTTGAATGTGCTTCTAAACCAGACGCGCTCCAAAGCGTCCATAACTCTTCAACCCTCTGTCAGCTCCCGGATTGTGATTGAGTTCAGGTCAGAGATGATACTCAGATGAGATTTTTATTTTTTATCATTGATTGATTTAGTTTCCTCTGCGATGTACTCTGTGCATAAACTTGAAAATGTCTACGCGTCTGCACCAAGTGGTCAGGTGTGTGAATTGTAATCTGTCAATCTTCAGATGTTTCCGTCACCGTTTTAAAAAAACTGTGAAATACGGAAAATATTCCGTTAACACAACCCCTGGTGTCCACCTAATAAGAGTCCACCTGTGTGTAATTTAATCTCAATTTCAGTCAAGGAGTTCTATGAAGGCCTCAGAGGGTCTTTAGAGAACAAATGGGATAAGGTTGTGGAAAAGATTAAACCAGAATTGGGTTTTAATTGTACTAAGACCAATAAATAGAGAAGAGCCACAAGGTACATCGTTACCCTGGGAGGGGGGTTGCAGAGATTTGCTCCTCAGGTCGTAGAATCGGTTGACAGTTCAGTTATAAGTAACCTAACCTTTACTGAAGTGTGTAAGAAGTCATACAAATCCCTGTTTACATTTTGTTATTCATGAGATCAAAACTGAACTTCTTGGCTTGAATGCAAAAATTCCAGAGTGGAACTGATGCGTATAACCATGAATACACCAACCCAACTGTGAAACATTGTGGTGGCAGCATCTTACTGTGGGGATGATTTTCATAAGCAGAAACAGGCAACCTGGTCAGAGTTGATGTGAAGATGGATGGAGCTAAATATAGGGCAATCCTGAGAGAAAACCTGAAGGCACATAAATAGTTTTGCAAGGCATTGTACATATGTTCTTCATTTTCTGGCTGAATTTACATAGGTGTTGTACTTCTCTGCTTCTTATTAGAGCTTTGTGTTAATTTGTGTCACGTTTCCATTTTTGTGCATCACTGCTTTAGGGAGAATGTAGATCGGCCTTCAGATGAGCGAGAGTATGAAGGCGAAATCTTGAAAGAAGTTTTGGAACTGGAAGCAGAAAGTGAAGAGGAGTACCAAAAGAAACTAGCAGAGTACAAGAAGCAGCTGGAAAACTGGAAACTCTGGAGGAAGAAGCAGGTGGCTACCAGTCATAGTTCAGCCTTTTCACTTCGTCGGCCTTGTTATGTGATGCTTCACATTCATATTCAAACACTTGTTCTGTTATTCACCATTTGTAGAAAGCCAAAAGGAAAAAGAAAAAGAAAAAAAAGAAAGGCCAGATGCAGGATGACACAGAAGAAGAAGAAGATCAGGATCAGGATGGGAGCGAGTCAGAGGGTACATTTGAGGAAGGCCCTGCGAAGCCAGAGCCTCCAGACAGGCCAGATGTTGAGTCCATGGAGCAGTGGGTGAGAGAAAAAGCCTCCAGAATACGCAGGAAACCAGGAGAGCCTATTCTGATCCCAGAGCTGTCTACATCAGGAAGCATCACAGCCAGTGATCTGTGTCCCAGGTAGGCAACTTCTCGCAGCTAACGAATCCTCATGATGCCAGATGGGATATCGTTCTCCACACTGAGGGCTTTTGCATCATCTTTCAGGGCTGAAATGGCTCGAAGAGAAGATGTTTCGAAGCGTTCTCTTTTCATCAAGATCCTTTACAACGACAAAGAAGTTTCCAGAACAGACAGTCGCTCCCTGAGAGCAGACTTCAGGGTTCACTTTGGTCAAATTTTCAATCTGAAGATACTCAACTGTCCCCAAAGCATTAATCTGCAGGTACAGTAAAGCTATTCTGTCTGTGTTCCTACATATTTCTGTTCAATCACTCACTGTAGTCTTTTTGTTTTAACCGGTTGTGTTTGTGTAATGTGTTTGAGCAGGTGTTTGAGGAGATTGGGTCATCGTGCTCCCTGCTGACTCAGGTGTTTGTTCCAGTACCCGACCCTTCAGTCATTACAGGCAGTGCCCCTATAGAGGAAATCGAGTTCAGCAGCAACCAGCGGATGATGTTTGATCATGAGGGAGTTGGAAGTGGTACATTTTTTTCAGATCACTGTACCTTTGACTGAAAACACCCAGAAAGTACTGACAGTACTGTGCAAAAGTCTTGAGTCAATCCTAATTTCTGTTTTTTTGCTTCAAATTTAAACTTCTCTGTTTGCTTTGTTTAAGATACTCTAGCATGAAAATATTACAAGCAAAAAAAAAAACAAATATGCATAAAACATAATTTGCGAACAAGCAAAAAAATACAACAAAATGTGTTTTTGTGATTGGGTGGCAGTACCAAATTGCCTACATTTTAAGGTTAATAATTCTTTGTTAATGTCGTGAAGTTCTGTGTCAACAACAACCGAAAACAAACAACACAGTAATGATAATCAGATGCAAAAATAGAAAAAAAGTGGATTAAAAAGCTGATAAACTCCAAAATAAAACCTTGGAACTTTCAAAAATTTTAAGAAATTTCTAATATATTGGGAGCAATACAAAAGACATTAGGAATATGAGGAAGGCTTTGCATAAGCCCTGGCACATTCTTGTGTCATTTCATTGACCCACTTTCTTTATATGTGTCCTCAGATGTGCCGCTCTCCTTTGAGTCAGATGGAAGCAACAAACTGACACTGTTGACTTCCGGAAAGCTGTCCTGCTGTGTGTCGTGGGGGATCGGGGATGAAGGCGTCCCACTCGCACCGCCTGTTTCACAGCAACCTGGTGGCATACACGGGTACTCACAGTCACAGAGGGAATGGTTGATTTGCATTGTAAACAAGGTGGTTCTCAACCTGGTGCTCAAGAGCCCTTTCACACAGATGATAAAAAGACGTTTGCTTAGGGAAGGACATCAGAAGGTGCTGTTATTTACCAAAGTATGAGTAGCAAATGTTTCCAGAATAGTTTTAAAATCCTGTTTAATTCTCAATAACATATTGTTGTTTACGGGCACTAAATGTGTGGAAAACTGAGGGAAGGACTACAGGGCCTATAGACCCTCTATGATCAGGGTTTTAAACTGGGCCTGTGGTACTAGTTTAGCTACCAAAGCATCGTCACTCAAACAGACTCTGTATTTAGTGAAGGATAATCCATTTATGATGGAATAAGTCTAAGTGTTCTCGATCTTTTTAAAAGTCTGATTTTGTTGGTTTTGATGTCATTAAAGCTGTGAAATATCCTTTTACCACACAGCCTAATCAAAAACCAGCTTCAGTGTAGTGCTGTTTCAAAATTTGTGAAACATTAAACCCAACTAGGGAAATGTTTTGCATTTAAATGTACATAATGTTATAAAACCCTTTGAGTCAACGAAGACATTTCATTTTGATGCGGAAAACGAGTAGAACCCACTCAGATGTTGAGTTGGGAGGTGTTGGGGTACAAACGAGGTAGCAAGCAAGCACACAGCCTGCACACCCTGCAAACAAAACTAGAAACCCTTTTTTATTCATTCAGTGAAATTACACAATAACGCCTCACACCTTACCCCAGGACAGAAAAGATATATAAGGATGGGAGTTTTTATTACCCAAAAAACTGTTTTGAAACTGTTGCCTGTAAAATTTTGGCCATAGGATCTTTGTAAGATACAAGTGGGAGGGTTTCTGGGAATAAAACTCAGTAAACCACAGCTTTTCCACACAGTCCCACTTGCTGTATTTCCCTTATTTGCTAATGATGAGTCCATAGCCCTTTCCCTATATTAACAGTTGCGTATTTCTGTGTGTTAGTGGGCGAGGCCATCTAGATGCTGTCTCATACATTGGGGCATCCGGACTGTATGACATGAGAAAGATTGGTGAGTGGGCCACACAGTCACGACTGGACCCCAACGATCCCAAGAACACTTCCATCATGCAGCTGCTGAAAGTATGTAACAGAAGACATTGTTTTCTTGATTTTCCCAGGATTAAGTCAAACCCTGAAAAAAAATAGCCGCTGTGTTTTTCTAAGGTGGCGAGCAGCGGCGAGGTGACCGCTCCCGACTACTTTCGACTTGAACATCTGCAGGAGGAGTTCAACTTTGTAACTGACGAGGAGATCGAGAGCTCCAAGAGGTTCCGCCTGCTCAGGCTGAGGAACCAGGAAGCTCCAGAGTTTCGCAATTACAAGTTTGTTCCTCTTCTTGAGAGGGATATCTCTGACAAGGTTTTCCAGGTCAGCCTTCCAAAACTGTACTACATCATAGAATAATGTGGAAAGGATTTACAGAGGATTTGTTGGGTCTAATAACTGTTCTACTGTTTCTTTGTTTTGAATGAGTTTAGGATTATGAAAAACGATTGAAAGACGGGGAGATAGTGGACACCAGAGAACATTTGGATCCTCACAGAGCTTTTGTGGCCAAATACCTTCAGAAGGTGTGTAAACACTTTTTTATATAGAAAGAGCTATTTTTGTTTTGGTGTTGAGTGAACTGTTCTGTAACAGTTTTGTTGCCATTGCCCCACAGATACGGGAAGCAGTCATCAACAGATTTATTCTCGCCAAACATTACTACCAACTGTCCGACCTGGTGATTGAAGAAGAGATCCCAAGCATCGGGTGAATATTAAACCAGACATTTTACCTTTTCCTTTTCAGGGCTCACTCTCTCTTTGTTCTAAGCATGTTCTGTGTATTAGTGAGTGACGATTAATTCAATGCTACCACAAGATTTTATTCCAGCTGTTTATTTCTGTGTTATTTACCTTTTCCTCTTGTTGATAAGAAGAGAACAACTACAAACAGGACCAGCTAACCAGAACAGGTCAGGTACTGAAGCTGGAAATATCCTGGG
The DNA here is from genome assembly GCA_014839685.1 of Anableps anableps. Classification (NCBI taxonomy): domain Eukaryota; kingdom Metazoa; phylum Chordata; class Actinopteri; order Cyprinodontiformes; family Anablepidae; genus Anableps; species Anableps anableps. Next base: position 8,764,196 of record CM026070.1, read on the forward strand.
AAAGGAAAGTGAGCTTATTTATGAGAGTTAACTGAGTTTGTTTAATGACTGGCGCTGACTGGATGTATTGGATCTCAGACCCAGCACTTCATTCTGTCCATTTAGATTCAGCCAAGAGTATGTTTTAGAATTAGTTTGATGATATTAGAAATGTGTGAAACTCTCTTATGAACAGATTTATACATATATGGACAAATGTATTGGTCCTCTTGATAAGTATGTATGAAAAGCCCCAAAATAAATTCATTTTTTGTTGCAGTCGCTCTTAAAAAAATCTAGAAAACCTTCAATTCATGGGGTGAATTAAGAAACAATTATTATTTTTTTTTTTTTTTTTTTTTTTTTAATCAGTGGTGCTATTGTTATGGACACCCTTGATATTCTCTTTAAAATTAATGTAACTGAAACATTTTTCTTTATTTATGTGTTACTCTTTTCCTAGAAACTTCTAACTTGTAATCCCTGACTTTTTGGTTCATAGGGAATAAATACATGATACAGGGGCTACTTTCTTTTAGTTCAATAGGCTAGACTAAGACCATGTTTATCTTGCCAGCACACACAGTGAGTAGGATAGAGAGAGAGGTAATAACATCCCCTTTTATTGGTCAGATGGGACTAAGATGGAGCTTTTCAGCAACAAACGCTCCAGGTGGGTTTGGCATGAAATACAGGCTCAAGATGTGGAAAAGTGCCTCCTGTCCTTTGTTAGGTAGGGTGGAGGATCTGTCACTCTGTGGGTCAGTTTTCTTCCAGTGGCTCAGGAACCTTGCTGGAATGTATCAACACTTTGAAACACCAGGAGGTAATTTAAAAAAAATTAAAACTCAGCAACTGAAACGGGGTCTTTCTGCAGGATGTGGATATAAAAAATATGGGCTAAACAACACAGAAATTGTTTTACCAGCCATGTCAGTCCTCAGATTTTAATTCTTCAGAAAACCTGGAGGGTGAGCTGATGAGAAGAAAACACCGTGGAGCAGAAGACTAATAGTGGGAATAATTGTGCCACCAGTGATTTTGTTCATTTTTGTTAATATTTCTTAACACTGGATTTTTTTCCCCCCACTGACTAAATGTACACCAGTTGTAAAAAGTGTGGGATTATGCTACTGCAAAAAAAGATTACTTTACTCTAGGACTTTTTACACATTTTAAAGGGGCCCCAACAAAATTGCTTTGGTCTGTATAATATGTCTGCAGAATAGTGCATCAGTGAGATGTTTGCTTTTCTTTTCATAACTAACTGAATGTTTAAAATAAATGTGTTTTCTATGTTTTTGCTATTCGTTCGCACTTCACTTTTACAGTGGTGCAGGTTCAGGGTATGTTTGTAATGCTTTTATTTTGCTTTTCTCCTGCCTTGTCTTTGTGTGCTTTTTAGTTGCAAAAGCTGATACCAAAGCTCTAGTACCTATAGACCACTGGCAGTATGCAGTCCTTTATGAACTTTCAGATTTTTTGAAGAATGACATCAATTAAATGGTAGAAAATGTGCAAAAATATAACTGGCACTAAAACATTCACATACATCATCTTATGGCATTTGTGTGTGAGTTCGCTGCCTTCCAATATTTTACTCCCGTGAAAGTTCATAAATCATAACAGTTGTATCATATTACAGCTGCCATAAGAGGTCAACTAAAACTACAACCCTTTTTTAAATCATTTACATCTACAGCAAGATAATGGTTTTAATGTCCTTGCTTAAAATGTCCACAATTAAAATCCAAAATATGTTACATCACAGTCTAGAAAAGCTACGATTTTAAATTAAACCACAATAGAAACTTAAATTTTCACCTCAGAAGTCTCTTACTGTTTTATTGGAGCACTGAGTACTGTTAGTGGCTAACAGTCCCATCCATCCGTTTTTCTTTTACTTCACTTTCCAAAAGATAGTTTAAACTGGTTTTCAGACCTGGTGTCTCTTGCTGCCAACAGGATTCTGGGAATTAACCTGTTCAAGTTGGCTGAATCCAAACGGCCACTGAAACCTCAAAGGAAAGAGAGAAAAAAGGTGACCGCACAGAATCTGTCAGACGGGGACATTAAACTGCTCATTAACATCATCCGGGCCCACAACATCCCAATCCGCAAACCCCAGAGCAAGTGAGTGACAGCTTTCTTTTTTTTTTTTTTTTTTTTTTTTAAAGTGGCAGTATTATGTAAAATCTATTTTTTTTAGCTTTATGTCATGTTATAATGTTATTTCCTAATCAAAAACATCCCTGGAGTGTTGCCTTGATTCTTTCATGCATGTTTGAGAAATCCTTTAATCTCCCATGGCAACCATTCAGCTGTGCAAAACGTCTGGATGTCCCACCTTCGAGACCCAGCTCCTCTTAAGAGCTGCAGTTTCCAAACTTCCAAGCCTCTGCCTCACAGAGGCATCTCACAGAGCTCCCCTCCCCCGCAACTTCCCCACTCAGCTACTTCAGACTAGCCAGCAGCAATTAGCAAACACCTGGTTAAACTGCACATCTGCTGAGATCATTATACGAGCTACGTCTCAGTGCAGTGCTGATAAAAACATTGTTAAAGGGTTAATAGAGGAGTGCTGGTATGATGACTTGCTGAAGGCGGAGGTTCAGAAAGAACAGGAATTTTTAAAGAGACAGAGGCCCAATTTCAAGGCGTTAAATTATAAAGTCAAAGTTCTTTTAAGTCATATTTGATATATATAGCATTTCTGTAACAACTGAAGGTAACATAGTTGCTTAATTGTGCTATAAAATGGCACTATGTGCCTAGAAAAAAAGTAATACTGCCCCTTTAAATAAGAGCAGGTAGAGACTGTTCCGAACTTGTATTTAGATTGTGGAATTTTCATTACCTGACGATGTCCCACTTTTTGCTTGAACTGCCCTCTGATTTTCAGTAAACCGGGACAGTCTTCTCAGAGTGCCATCCAGGGCAGTGACTGGTACCTCAGCCAGGTACACGACACCCTAACCCTACATTACAGCTGGGAACACTGGGACCTATAGCATCTATGTTAAGTATGTACATTTTGTGTAAAACAGGTCCAAGTAAGGCCATTTGTGGAAGTGTCCTTCCAGCGCACGGTGCTCCAAACAACCACAGCTGACGGACCAAATCCGAGCTGGAATGAGGAGCTGCGGCTGCCATTTAGGTAACCAACTGCAGACTTTCAGGCTCGTCTTTCTTGATTTATTGTAAGATCTTATTTTATTAAGATAAAAGTTAGATCTCCAGTACATCCATCCATTTGACCCACCTGGGACAGATTTTACTGGAAAAAGGCCCAACATGATTAGACAGGTCTATAGTGTTATCCATAACTATGGAGCCAATAACAGAACATTTCTGTATTAGAAATTAAATGAAATAGTTTATATATGATATACAGATTTTCTATATAAGACAGTTGTATCTAAAATTTGTAAACTGCCACCAGGATCATCAGCAAAATATATAAGCTATCAGCTTTTTGCAATAAACAAATTAAACACAGTTCAATAAAAAAAAATGTTTAATATGGTCAACACAACTAATATTACAAGTGGTTTCTCCAAAATAAACTCAATATGCCACTTTTAATAACTCCAGCTGTCTCAAAATTATTCAGCCCCTTCATTACAAGCATATTTGGTCCATAGTGAAGCCCACCGTTGCTGCTCTAACCTCCTGGAAATGCTGCATCACAGCCAGACACCAATTCAAACCTTGGTGGACATTCAGATGTTTGGGTCACTGTCATGTTTGAGGGTCCAGTGACGCCTGAGCATCAGCTTCCCCACATACAGCATGACATTTTCTCCCAGGATCCAATCAGTGCAGCCCCAGAGCATCACTGAGTCCCTGCCATGCTTCACTGCATGATGTCCTTTACAGTGTATCCTTCAATCTTCCTGTTCCAGACATACCACTGATTTAAAGGCCTGAAAACTTCAATTTTTTGGTTCATCGCTTCTCAAAATAGAATCCCAAAACCTCTTTTGCTTATTTATAAAGCTCTGGGCAAGTTGGGGTTGACCCTTCTTGTGCATTTGGTCTTGGAGTACGTGGATCCTTTCAGTGTTTAGTATGTGAAACCTCAGTTTCTGCTCCCATCAAGTCTTGCTACCAGTCTTTTGCGGTCAGAGTAGCCTCTGTTTAACTTTAAACATACAAAATTTCCAAATCTATCTCTACGAACATTCAGGGCTTTGCTTTCTTTATTTGTGCAAGGCAATGATTTTTTTTCTCTGATCTTTTTTGGACAATTGTCCTGTTTAAGCCGTAATTCTAACATGCAAGCAGTCGTCACCATCAACATTCCAGGTGTTTGAGATGTTCTTGTTCTTGCAAGTGTCTTGCAATTGTATTCTTACCTCTTTTCACGTTTTGTTACGTTACAGCCACAAGCTTCAGTGTATGTTATAGGAAGGTTCAACTGTATACACTAAAAGGAACCTTTTGTTTATCTTCTGACTTCCTGAGACTTATCTTGGACCGTTAACTTCTCAACCAGTAAATCGGTGTACCTTTTCAAACGTCTTCTCCGCAGTGCTCCAAACGGTGACTACAGCACTGCTAGTTTGCAGTCTGTCAAAGATGAAGTCTTTATCAACATATTTGATGAAGTGCTGTATGAGACTGGACCGGTAAAGATCCCTCTATGATTGTTCTACCACCTAAATCACAATTATATATCCGAAGCAGCTGTTTTGGTTATAATAACTGTAACCCTGCCGCACAGAGCGACAAAGCGAGGGCAACGTCCATTTACACGCAGATAGAGAAGCACTGGTTGGGCTCAGTCAAGATTCCCTTCAGCACCATTTACTCTCAGTCAAAGGTAAGACCTTACTGTGTTGTTTGTATTAGTAGACATTTTCCCAAACGGAAGACTCCAAGCAACGCCTGAGCGACTTTTCTTGCTTTACCTGGCAGATTGACGGAGCATTCAAAGTGAACACGCCAGCCGTGCTGCTGGGATACAGCAGGGAGCATGGCAGTAACAGTATTTATGATCAGTGGCGGAGCACGCAGGGGGGGACGTTCATACGGCTCTTCATCACTGTCGAACCTCAGCTGGTGCCTGGAGAGTCAGTTAGAGAGAAGGTAACCCAGTCTCACCTTTAGGATGGATCCTGTCTGGGTCTTTTAGTTTTTTGGTTTCCATGTCTGAATCACTGCTTTGGCTTCTTTTGATCAATTTAAGACTGACTTGCAAAAGTATTTATAGCTTTTGAACTTTTCATATTTTGTCACATTATAACCCCAGTCAGTCAGCGCAGTTTATCTCATTTTATCTTATAGAAGAAGAGTAGGAGATGAAGTTGCAGGTCTGTAAAGGGTTGAAATGTACATTTAATGTGCATAATAGCCAAGTAGCACATAGTTGTGAAGCAGAAGAAATAGGGAACACGTATTTATTTATTTTTTGTTTTTTTACAAATAGAAAGTGATGCATCCATTTATTTCAGCTGCCTGAGTTAATACTTTGGAAAACCATGTTTCATTCTAAATAGTCTTTTGAGGTATATATCGACGAGCTTTGCACATCGAAAGACCTGTTGTATTGTGGGGTGCACCCTCTTTCCCCTTCCGTGCACCACTGGGTTTGTTTCTTCTCTCCAATTCTGCGACCCAACCAATAAAACCAGCAAAGTATTTACCTTGTGAAATAATGAGAACTGGTTAAGTATAAAATCAAAATTTAATGCCAAAAATGATCAGTGTACAGAGTTTAGTGATTGAACAGATACAGAGAGACATTCACCTTCGGTACTGGGCTCCCCTCAGCCCATCTTAAGGATGAACCGAGAGGAGCAAAGAATGGAGCATGAGCCCTGCTTTTATCTATGCCTCACTCTTAACCCTCGCTATGGGGTGTCATCCTACTGTATCAGTTTATCCTTGACTATGTGTGCATCTTATGTGGTATCAGCAGTTATGGTTATGTAAGTGCAGCAGTGAGCAGTGAGGCAGATAAGGAATTAAGTAGGCCAGATATATTTAATTTGGGCAGCAAAGTGATAATTAGAACAGGCCACACATGCTTACACCCATGACAGACTATTTGCATGGTTTCTTTGCAAAATGACTGAAACTCAATTAGACTGGATGGAGAGCATTTCTTGAAACCAATTCTCAATTGGTTTTAGGCCTGGACTTTGACGGGGCCATTCTAACGTATGCTTTGATCTAAACCAGCTCTGATTGTGTGTTTAGGGTCGTTGTCCTGCTGGAGGGTGAATTTCCTTCGCAGCCTCTGGCAGTTTTTTTGTTTTTTTTCGGGGTTGCCCTATATTTAGCTCCATCCATCTTCCAATCAACTCTAACCAGCTGTAATACCAAGTCTCATCATCAGGATAATGTGGTCAGGTTAGTTTTCCACCATACATACAGTTGGGCATATAAGCCAAAAAGTTCAATTTCCCCCATGTTTGCTGGTTACAGTGTTCTGTGAGCTGTTCAAAGCTTGGGATATTGTTTCACCGAAACCTGCCTTTAACTTTATCCCTGACCTGTCCTGCTGTGCTCTATCATCCTCGTGATGTTGTGCTCGGAGGGGGGAATACCCATCTCAACAAAGGTTGAGTCTTATTTACCTATGAAGTGACTTCTAAAGGCACTCGTTTGCACTTCATTTTTTATTTAGGGGTATCAGGGAAAATTTGGCTAAATAAAAATTGACACTACACTTTTAAAAAAATACTTTTGATATATTTTTTTGAAACTTGCATCCTTTTCTTTCCACTTCACATATATATGCTACTTTGTGTTGGTTAGAATAAAATACAATTAAATTTGTGGTTTTAACAGCACAGTTTGAACAATTTCAGGGGTATAGAAACATTAATCTTTGAATTATATATATTTTTTAATCTCTCCTTTATGTATATTTTAGGATTTTTATTCCTCTTTAATATTGTTTCAGGCTGTTTATTTAGTTCAAAGTAGGTGGCGTCATCACTTCAATAATTTGTCGTCATCTTGTTTTATTTATTGGCTTTTGTTCTGCCTCATGCACTTGATAAAGGAAGTAGAGGTAACATTCTATTGTTTTTTTTACTCTGTTTAAATCAGTCATGTAAACTTGTGTGTCAGATAAAAATGTTTACATAAAAACACTTCACTCAGTGTTAATATGAAGGAACTTTGGTCTCTTAAATGCAGTTCGACAGTCAGGAGGATGAGCGCTTACTGCAGGCTTCAGAGAAGTTTGAGAAGGATGCAGCTCAAGGCCATCCAGACCGACCCTGCATCACCACAGTCACAGATCTCAGTGGGAAGACGGTCTTCATCACCCGCTACATCCGACCTCTCAATCCCCCACAGGAGTTCCTTGATGCATTTCCTAATAATCCTCAGGAAGCCACGGTTGGTGCAATCATGGTGAACACGGAGTGATGCTAGGTTTTATTTTTAGTGGAGCTGCTCGGTTGATACCTCCGCTATGCCCTCACAGACCCTGGTTGCCCGATTTGTCTCCCTGATCCCTTCTTTGCCAGATCAGGTCTCCTTCTGTGGAACCTGTGACTTATGGAGCACATGTGACGTGAGTGAAACCTCTGTAAGATGTGGGATCTGTACGAATGGGGGTATACCCATCTTACACGTGTATTTTCCCTTTGTTCTCAGCAATTCCTGACTCTGCTGGCAGGAGATGAAGAGGAACATGCTGTATTGTTGTGCAACTACTTTCTTTTTTTGGGCAAGAAAGCGTGGCTCATAATTGGCACAGCCATACCAGAAGTAAATGAGCTTTACATGTTAAACCTGAAACTATCATAATTACAGTGCCTCATAAATGAACCATACACCTTGGACCTTTTTACACCGTGTCACCGCCACAAACTTCAGCATATTTTATTGGGCTTTGTTAAATGATCATCTGAAAATGGAAAGTGTAAGACACAGCTGCAAACCTACCAAGATATGGTCATCCATCTAAACTGACAAAGGGAGCATTAATCAGAGAAGAAGCCAAGAGTGCCTCGTTAACTCTGGAGGAGCTGCAGAGATCCACAGCTCTGGTGGGAGAAGCTTTTAGTTCAATTTTGGTTCCACAAAGGATTGAAACAGACCGTTCTTTTTCACAATTATGCACTACTTTATATTGGTCTTTCACATAAAATCAATAAAATACACTGAGGTTTCTAGTTTAAAGTTGATAAAATATAAAAAAGTTTAAAGCGGATGACCACTTCCTGCAAGGCACAAGCACAGAGAGAACTTTTTTTTTTTTAAGTGTTGGGGAGCAGCAGTAACCTTTCAGATATGTGGATTTTTCACAGGGACCCACAGCATATGTTCTGACCCGTGAGCAGAGCGGCTACTTTATCTGGAACCCCAGCAGCGGACAGTTCTACAACAAGGACGACACTTTTTGCCCTCTGCAAACCGTTGGCTGCTTGGTTAATTCTGACAATGTGAGTGAAAAAAAGAGCAGCTATGTGACGTGATACATTCTTCCTGAATATCATTGTCTTCCTCTAATGTTATGAAGAGCTTTTTGGTGTTTGTTGTTTAGGTTTGGTTCAACGTTCAGGAAAATCCCTCACCGTTAAACACAAACTTTGACATCACCAAGGCCAACATATGGAAACCGTTTTTCTCCCGCTCCTTTTCCCACCCCGGGCTGTCTAGTGTACAGGTGAATGTAAAACCTTATATATAAACTTGCATATCTGCATTTTCTCACTAGTTATTTTTCTCTTGTAGCCGGAGGAGTTAGCATACCGCCACACAGACAAAGCAGCTGCAGCTGAGCTTCAAGACAGGCGAGTTACAGGCAACAGCTCTAGGATCTCTGTATACTGATCCAGAGTGTTCATCTATTAACAGAATATATATATATATATATATATATATATATATATATATATATATATATATATATATTTTTTTTTTTTTTTTTTTTTTCCATCTAATTCTGGATAGAATTGAGAAGATACTAAAGGAGAAGATTATGGAGTGGCGCCCACGTCACCCGACTCGCTGGAACCGGTACTGCAACACCACCCTGAAACAGTTTCTGCCCAAACTTGAGCAGAGCCGTGGTCAGGATGTAGCTGAGGGCCACCGTGTTGAGTTGCAAAACCTCCTCGGAGACTACCGGGTAAGTCAGAAAACCAGCTGCTTGTCTGGGTCCTTTCATTACCACCCAGTTCCCATAAAAAGACGATATGTTGTGACTTGCATTTTAAGCTGCTTCCTATTTTTGGAGTCATGTCACTGTTCTCTACAGAAACTGGCAGCAGATGCAGCTTTATTTGGAGAAAGTTCTTTTAAAAATGATCTTGTGTATCCCCGTCTTTACAGATTGCAGGATTCCCCCTCCATCTGCCGTTCTCTGAGATCCAACCAATCGTAGAGGCAGTTCACAGCACTGGGGTTCACAATATTCACTCATCCAACGTGGAGTTTGCACTGGCAGTGTACGTGCATCCTTATCCTAACAACGTGCTGTCTGTGTGGGTGTACCTTGCCTCACTCGTCCGCACATGACACCAAGACTGAACCATCTACTTGTTTCATTTTTTTTTTTTTAAAGAAAATTTCACATTTTTACCTAATTGTGCATATGTCAATATAATAAATGTCTCACTCTAGCCTACCCTTCTTTTAGAAATTGCATAAGAAACTGTGTACAGTGCTTAAGTATTTGTGCCTTGAACTGGAAAAGCAGCAGAAATGCATAGCTATTCTATACCTCCAAAGACCGTACACAGTAGGGAAACACATTTGAACGTAAATATATTTATATACACAAAAAAAGTAGACTGCAGTGACAATTTTATTACCAGTCGACAATTTCAACAGATCTCATGCAAGACCGTAGAACCAGAAAGTAAATCTTTCTGCAGAATGATAAAGCAGTAATGTACACAACAGAGCCCTCCAACGTGGCGGTGATAATTCATGTCATTAACATTTGTTCTTTTTATCCACTGGAGTGCATAAAGAAAAGAAATAAGCAAAAGCCTTTACAGGAGAGCAGAAAGGGCAGAACAGTAAAGATCACAACCAAAATGTTGAAGACCACTTGGCTACATCATGTGCCAGTTCCTATGTCTTTGCTGCCTGGATCCGAAGCAATAATTTTGTCTTCATCTTCTAGATTGATTCAGAAGGTGTCTGATTCTGGAAAATATCTGAACATACTCCCTCAGTAACGTAAACATATTCTGCACCAGCATCAATAGTGAACTGATCAAAGGATGGTGGTTGTTGAAAGTTAAATGACCAAACACTAGAGAACAGTCAGCTTCTATTGACAAAACACCTGACTTATGTAAAAATTGTAATCATTTCTGTCTCACTTTTTACTTTTTCAAAACCAAAGGAACCAAAATGTACTCCTGCATTCAGTTATGCATTTCCTCTTTCTAAATGGTTATCTCCACTAAATAAGTAGGGAAATAGCAGGAGCAAAATTACAGTTTCATCAAGAAACACTTTTTAAGTGACAAAATACAGCAAACGGTATTTCCAGGATAAAGTGCAACAATAGAGAGAGGTGACATTTTAGGGAAGCGTGGGTAGGCGGGGTCACTCTCCAGAGCGACAGCAGGCTCGGAAACCGCACTGCAGGTTCTGGCAACCGCTGGCTGTGTCTGCGTGAGGACCTGCAGAGAATCACACGTCGGTTACTTACTGATAAACAAGTCAGCAAAACTGAGAAGCAAATACGGTGTTTTAAAATATATATATTTACACACTTTGAATTTTTAACATCTCATTGTATAAGAGGAAGGCGTCGGGTTCAAAGTGTCTTAAAGACTAAAATACACCTAAGTGGACTGTGTGGCTCAGAGAAAGGACAGGCTGACACTAGCATAATTCATACTTACCTGACTGCAACAGCTGCTGCACACTGTTCTAGGTCTACTGACAAATCATTTAGTCGTCATAAAACATACTTCAACAGTGACAAAGGTCTTCATCAATGCACCTCCTAGATCACATAAACACGAATGACTTTGCAGGAGGCAAAAATCTGAACGACCTCTGGCATCTTCACTTGTGTTACCGTTAATGTTGTCGCAGTAATAGAAGTGTTCATCATTGAGGGAAGGACAGGCTGACACCAGCTCCTGCAGCCCCACCTCAGTGATGAAGAGGCAGCCAGACAGGTTGAGATGCTCCAGGTGAGGAAGCCCTCCACGCCGAGATAACACCCTGAAACGGAAGGGTGGAATGCAACCTCATTAAAGGGGAAGAATAATGCAGACTTGCAGTTTGGGGCATGTATGGGCAGTTAATCCAGACTTAGCCTAATAGGAGCTGCGCTGTTGCTTACTGGCACTGGACAACAGTGATTGCTAACCTGAAAAGATGTCTAGTAGAAACAAGGCTTCATTAGTATGTCTTTTGATTTCGGACCGATGATTCGGGGTTCCTACACATTCATCTTAGTTTGTTTTTTTGTTTTTTTTTTTTACATTTTAATACAAAATAATTATAAACGTGATTGAAAAGTAGCTGACCCGCTTCTTTAGGTTTCACAAATGACATTGGTGTGGGATTTTCAGACTCTGGATTCGACTCGCTGTTTTTGTGGCATCTGGACTAACTTTGATCAGCTCTGTTTTAAATCTACCAATCTTGGTCATGACATAAGGAATGGAGTCTTTAAAGCAGTTTGTGGACTTTGTTGCCTTCATTTTGTTTGCAAAAATTCACATAAATGCAAGTTCTAGTGCTTTGTCTGGCATTTTAGACCCAGTTTACCAACAGGTCCCGTTCTACCTGAAATTTAAAAATGTCTTAACCCAATGGGTCATAAAAACAGCCATTTTCTGATTTCAAAATGAATGTGCAGTAAGTCAAAAAAAAAAAAAAAAAAAAAAAAAAAAAAAAAAAAAATACAGATTATTAAAACGTTCAATTCAACATGTGATATAGCAGTTTATATATATTAAAAAAAATAAAAAATAAAAAAAATTTTTTTTTTTTTTTTAAATCCCAATGAGATTTTATCCTGGTAAATTAAATAAACAGAATACATATTTTTGTCAGTTTGAAGCAAAGCATGATCGTTACCTTAAGCCCAAGTCAGTGATTTGGTAACATCCAGAGACGCTGAGAAACCTCAGTGACCGTTTTGCCTTTGAGCAGCCAGTCCTGTTCTCAGGCTCCAGACACTGCAGCCCCCCTGATGGAGAGCATTTAGTTCGCAATTCTGCAGTGCTGGTTCTGGTGGTGCCTGACTCACTTTGAGGCCCAGTAAAAGTCCTGAGGGCCTTCTCACTTGAGCAGCATGTGGAATGACCACAAAACATTTCCCCAGATATGGCATACTGCTGATGGAGATAGGACGCGTCTGAGCCAGTCCTGTGCTGCCTCCTCTTCCTCTTGCAGCAGCATGAGCCTCCAACCAGCTGTGTCTCTGCTAAGCTTTCAGAGAAAGGCATCCCGCCACGATGACTCCACTCTGCAGCATCTTCAATATCAGCGAGGTCAGAAGTGTCCAGAACCCAAACTTGAGTTGGGGTGCGGGCAGAGCCCCAGTGAGTAGTCCCATGCTTGAAAATGATGGTCTGCTGCCGCCGCCCAACCGCGTGCAGGTTTCTCTCTTCCATTAGTGTAATGGGTACCGGGCAGCTTTTAAGCAACTTGGCTCGTCGCTCTGAGTGTTTGTCAGAGCCGATGGAGGATATGAGGTCACCCAGACCCACAGACAGTCTCTTCAGGGTGTGATCGGTGATCTTGTCACACCCTGACAAATCCAGGTGCTCCAGAGAGTGACAGGCTCCAAGATAAGACCAGCTGGCAGAGGAAAGACAGGGAACACAGCTGTAAGTATTGAGCTCTCTTTAACCACTGGCCATGTGATCATTTAAAACAAAAACAACCTCACTGATTTGACAGTGTACCATTTTCTTTTTCTATTATTCAGAATGGTTTTGAAATGAGCACTCCGTTTAAGTTTTACCTGTCAAAAGCAAAATCGGTAACATCAGTCTGAGTCAGGTCCAGATGAGCGATGTTGGGGCAGAGGCTGAGAATTTGACGAATCTGCAAATTAAACAAAGCAGGACTTTCAGAAGATCTTTAGTTAGAAACACCATAAAGTTCTAAAATAAAAGTCTTGTGCCACATACCATTTTGCTTGAAACGGTAGAACTATAGGCAAGAATCATGGACTTGACAGAAGGACCCACAGTTGGAAGAAGGTGCTGGATGATCCCATTTAGGAGCCTTTTCTCCCTCTGAGCCGTGCTAATAGCGAGCGAGCCTTCAGTATAACCGGAAACATCTAGGAACGCACAGAAGATGCAGGTGAGAACTCAAACCAAACATTCACAACTCTATGGGTCTGTTCAGTTTCTGGTGGGCCTGAGATCTAAAGGGAGAACTTTGTTTTGACTTCTGTGTTACAACTTTCACTACAAAAAACATTGACAGGCACATAACACCTTTAAGCAGCTTCAACATGAAATGTGTGTTTCTCATACTGTAGATGCAATATCTGTTAAGATATTTTAATATTCCAACAGTGATGAAAACTAGCTGAAGACCAAACCTCACCTGACTCATCAACATCAGCATCCTCATCCCATTCCTGATAGGCGCGACCCTCGTTCTGCCGGCTCTTCACCCAGTCGTCGTCTGGCTCCTGGTCGAGTTCCCCGGGAGGACCACTGTAATAATCACCTGAAGAAAAAGAAAAGACACATTCACCAACTGTTCACCAGAGATGAAACATTTTCCTATTTTTTTTTTTCCCTTAAAGAAAACAGAACTGGCTGTTTAATAATTTCTGTTGCCTCGACAACAGACGTTTACATTTGTTGTTCAAAGCTCTGTTTAGAGAAGCTGACATAATATAATAAATGACTAACAAAAAAACCCATCAGTCAAAGTAATATCTCTCTCCCTCTCATGGATAGCATCTAAAAGCTTAAGATCATTGAATTATTTGTTATTGGATCATCTGAACATGACATTACTCAGTGTTTGTTTGAATGGTGCTGCGTTTTAGTCTGTTTAACTCCAGACTTTGACCAAGATCAATCTGTACCAGCCTTCCATATCCCAACTATAGATAAGTGTCAGTAAGTGGCAATAAAATTGATTTTATATTAAAACTGAATTGCCTTGTGAGGCATAATAATTCATCCTTTTAACAAATATTTCAGAGGCTCACCAAATTCATGACTCTAAATTGAGGAAACCATAAACTTAGGGAGTAAATCTGATTTTCCCTAAAACTAAAGCATACCTCTGGCCCAGCGCACAGGATAAAGGTGCTTCCACAATGAGCCAGTCTTGACCAAGTCTGACCACGTGTTGCACACTTGACTGCAGCGGCACAGATCCATGGGGCCCAAAAAATGGAAAAGCCTCAGCATGATTTCTGCAGGAAGCTGGGAGATGTGGGTTGAAGAACTCTTGCTTTGTTCCAGATCTGGACAAAAAAAAAAAAAAAAAAGACAAAATCCACTGGTAATAGAGTGAGCTTGTAAAGAAATTAAAACATAATTTATTTTTTTTTTACCATAATCTGTCTTCTCGTGATCAGCATATTTAAAAGCCTTTTGCAGCTCCTCAGCCTGGGTCCACAGACTGAAGCCCTTCAGCACCTCGGCAGCACAGTCCAGTTGCTGCTGGTTGCAGTGCTGTGCTATCACCTGCTTCTTAATGTCCTTCAGCTCCTCGTATGTGAAGTACTGCATAAGCATAGGCTGAAACACCTGTAACACATCTCTCGAGTTTAAAAACAGCTTGCAGCAGAGCAATGCACCAAGTTAGGTTCAGGTTAAAATCCCCAAAGTTATGAGAATAATTCAGACATAAATTGTGAAAAGATGTGTATAATAATAAGTAAAAATCTGAGGGTTTTATACCTCCTCTTCCTCCTTCATGTGTGGAAGAAAATCTTGCGTGAAAGCTTCCAGTCTTTCCTTCAGCTGCTGGGCATAGTTAAGCTGCTCATATTCACTCTACGATCGGAAATAAATATTTTTTTAATTAAAGACCATAATACTCTGCATTTTAAATCAGAACTAACAAAAGGCGAGTTGCACTGTTGATATTTTCATGAATATGAAATGTGACTCACTTCATTTTGGGATTTTAACTCAGACAGCAATATTTTTGATACATTGTTGCTATTTTTAGGTTCACCCATAATTTTAACCTCCAGTGACCCAATGTTCCAAATCTTCTTTTAAACAGAGGGAAATTGAACATATTACAAATATTTATAAATATATCAGCGTATTATTGTTTATCTCTAAAGAAAACAAATTATTTTGGAAAGGAAGCAGGATCTGTATCTAATCCAAAATGAGGTTTTTGTTTAAGCAATTGGCAAAGCGGAAGGTCAGATTTACAAAACAACATTCACTCAGAAAGTTTTTTTTTGTTTTGTTTTGTTAAAAATCCTGAGACCAAACTTTTTTTTTTTCTTTAACTGTAGTTATTTAATGTGAAATGCAAGAAAATAGTTTTGACTTTTTGATTACATCAGATGCTAAAATGGTCGAAATATAAACTAAATATAGTGTTTAAAATATAAACAGTACAAGCATTCACAAATTGCAAGTATATGTAAAAAAAAAAATGCAGGTCTGACGTTGTTGTTGGAACTGCAGAGGTTGTGTGGTAAATATAATAGTTAATTTAATGACATGGTGTTAACCCACCATCAGTGAAGCAGTGCAAAAGTACTTTATGGTCTCCCTCTATGGTAACCCTGGTATTTTTCTGTTGAGCCATTGTTAAAAGTATAGCAAGTGCAAATTACGGCCAGGGCATGACATTCAGCTAGTCTGGGTCACATAAAATGCATATTCACCTTAACGCTTTGCAGACCCTTTTCAAACAGGGACAGCATCTCTGACAGTTTGTTGTCAGAGTGCACATTGTAGACAGTGCAGCAACGCTGCTGCAACAGACCGATAATGTACTCGTTTTCAATTTGCTCATGCATCTTAAACTCCTTGAAGGTGGCGCACAGGGACTGAAGAAAGGATCGGAAGTCATTGTTGTTGGAGAAGTTGGTCTTAGACAGCTGTGAAGAAGAGACAATGCAGAGTCAATAAAACTGTTTAGATTTAAGACTAGAAATGGTATTAAGTCACATTCCTGTTGATAGTGTTATATCATGGTGACAGATGCTTTACATAACTTGGAAACAATATATGACATGACAGCTGTGTAGTGTTTTGTAACCACAGTTGTTCAGGTCACCAGTGCATTAGCTAGTGCCCTAAATGAGCTTATCTGACACCTATTGTAGGCTGTGACAAGAAGCGTCACAGCCTACAAATCGCATTATTATATGTAACTCTGCCTGATGAAACACCAAGGCTTGCTTGTCACACTTAGAACATGTTGCATAACAAAACATACAGAACATTAAGGTAACCAGTACGAAGCTGCATCTCAGTTGTATTAAAAGGTACAAACATTTATTATGAGAAACGTAACACAGAGTTTAAAGTAATAGCTGATTAGATGTCTCAAGACTGCTTCGGTTGATATGTTGGACATACAACCGCTGAACACTTCATCTACTCCGTCTCAACACTCACTGCCAAACAAACCAGCTAACACCACCTAGCTAGCGTGCTAGCTGGCGCACACTCCTTTTTGAACCTCAGACCGTTGCTTGTTGTTTTTAAAAACTGACTGGAAACGAGCTACATCTACGTATATTCACCTTTTCGCAGTACAGGCCCACCAGCTGCTTCATTCGCCAGTGCGGGCCAGTAAAAACATCCACTTCGTCCGGAAAGGGAGCCATCTTCACTGGACCTTACTGCGTCATCTGCGATATAATCAAACTACGAGGTGTGCAGCAGAGCTTGCGCGAGCCACCCATGTGACCACAACTTAGTAATGAGGGCGGGTTTTATCTGGTGCGAACCTTCAAGTAATAATAAACATATGGAAGAATAGCAAGTATTCGTTAATTATTTTACAAAACATATCTAATCATTCAAATAAAACTGTTCTCAATGCATTAAATAAAATAAAAAGTATCAACTCTGTGACCTTAACAGGTGGCGCAAAGAGGAATCAGAGGGATTGGGGGACGTTGCAGGGTAGAGGATAAATGCCACCATAATAAATGCACCAATTAAATTGCTATTCCAGCCATCATTTTAAAACAACTGAAAATACATGCACTCAATCAATAAATTAATCAACAAATATAAATGCTTCAGTAATTTATTAAATACAAAACTAAAAGTTGAAAAAAAAATTAAAATGTTTATTCAAATAATATTAAAAGTGTATTCACCAAGAAATATAAACGAATCCAATGACTAGTGATACAATTATATATGATTTTAACATAATGAACTTTATTTTTAGATCTATCTATCTATCTGGGTGTGTCTATATAAGTTCAATTTAATTTGAGCTATAAAAAAAGAAGAAGAAAGCAAATTTCTTCAAATAGATTAACAATTTAGAAAACAAAACAAAAAAATCAGATAACAACACAAACTTTGTAATAGACATAAAATGAGATTTCAAATTTTAAAGATACACAGTTTTTTTTATTTATTTGTTTGTTTTTGTTTATTTTAGTTTGAATCAGAGCCAGTTAAGTTTATTTAGCAGAATTTTATATTGGAGTTAGGGCTTTTATCTACAGTCATCACAGCACCACTTATATTATTTTGTGGGAGGTATTGACATTCCACAAATGCCATGGGTTACTCATTCATGTTTTGATAGCTAGTCAACAATGAAATTGATCATATCTCATCAATGTCAAATCCCTTGTTTATGCACACAATCATGGCCAATAAATCTGATTCTGATTCTATGGCCCTCACATTACTCATTTTACATTGCGTATTTGAAAACAACAGCAGAACATAAATTGTGAAGAAATTATTTAACCAAACTTTTGGTTTAGAATTTCCTCTGTGTATCATAACTAGCATATTTATTAGTTCTTTTCAATCCTAAATAAATACAGACTTTAAATTTAAAGCTTTCATTCTTTTTTTTTTTTTCACTCTGACAGTCAGAAACATTCAGACTAAATTTAAAAAGTAGTCTCTTCTTGATAATGGTAATCACAAATTCCGTTATTCCGTGAATAAAATCTATAGCTTTTGTTGGTTGACCCAATTTTGTTTGCCTTTGGCTGGATTTGAGTTAGATTGTGTGTGTTTACACCTCATTAATGGTAGTGTCATGATTCTTAACTTTAAAAAGCGGAAATCTTTGGTTTATGTTAACCAATACTCAACCTTTTATAAGTTTAACTAATTCCCAGACGCCGTGAAAAGGTTATACTCACCAACCATTGCAGTTAACATGGTGTGCCTTTTGGTTGCTAAGGGAAATGCCTACAGCAACAGAGCCGTTGGTTGGGGTGGGTATAAACTGTGATGGGCAGTTACATTAACCAATCATTGGTCGAGAAGAGACAAGCTGACCAATAAAAATGCAAAAGGATAGGCTGTGGTTAGAGTGAGTGCGAGGACAGTAGCAAGAAGCAGAATTTCTGTGAGAAGCAGCGAAGCGAAGAACTAATGGTAATACACAATTAGCTTTCTGTTAGCATTTACAAACTGCTACTTAACGAGCCTTCAGGTCTTATTACGCAGAGTTTTGAGCGTTTACGGGACAGTCATTGCGTAGAACAGGAACTTGGTTTTCCACATTTTCGTCTAGCTACATTGCCACGGTAACATTAGCCACCTGGCAGCTGTGTGTCGTTTCTCAGCATCTCAACCCATCTAGAATAAATATTTAATGTTTGGCATATTGATCCAACATTGAGGCATCATAACACGAACGTTCGGGATTATGATCAGGGAATAAAATCGACGCTTTGTTTTCAGAACCCTTTTATCAAAATTTTCAGTCTTCCAATACTGTTTATATCGCTTTTCAGATCCACTATGAGGAGGCAGTCTCGTCAGTAGTATGGAAAAGTACGAAAAGGTGAAACAAATCGGGGAAGGGTCATTTGGAAAGGCCATCCTGGTGAAATCCACAGAGGATGGACGTCAGTATGTCATCAAGGAGATTGGCATATCTGGAGTAAGCTCTTATGCATTATTATGTGGCAGTTTGAGCCCATTTTACCCTCTCATCATGATTAGAATAAATTATTCTTTCATTTCTTTCCACAGATGTCAAGTAAAGAGAGGCAGGAATCCCGGAGAGAGGTTGCTGTTCTTGCCAACATGAGTCATCCCAACATTGTGCAGTATAAGGAGTCTTTTGAAGGTATTCACACATTTATGTGTTTCTGTGAAGAATCCTGGAGGCATTTTAATGACCATATTTGTTTTTGTGTTGTTATTTTTCTAGAAGGGGGATGTCTTTACATTGTCATGGACTACTGTGAGGGAGGGGACCTTTTCAAAAAGATCAATTCTCAGAAAGGAGTACTGTTTCCTGAAGAACAAGTAAGCCTCTAACATTTAGCAAGTATATTCTAGCTAATCATTTCTGTGAAGTTAGAACTTTATTATTTTTGTTTGTTTTAACTAGAAATGCACCGATCAGAGATTTTGTGGCCATTTTCTTATCACAAATTTAATGAAGTTCTGACCATTTATGGAAGATTTTGATTCCTCTTTAAGAATTACAAACACCTGGAAATACTTTCTACATAAACTGAATTGTCTTAACAATTCAATGTTTATCATGAATAACATTCTTTTTCACAAAATAGCCCAAACCTACAAACCTCTACATCTTTATTGAAAACTTACAAATATAACTGCTCCAGGTTATGAGACAGTTATATTTATAAAAATAAATCCAACTAAAAATTATTTTAACATTTATCACTTACAAATCAGCTCACAAACTTTTTTTTTTTTTTTTTTTTTTTTTTTTTTTTTTTTTTTTTTTTTTTTTTTTTTTTTTTTTTTTTTTTTTTTTGCATTATATATAATGTTTCCAAGTACATCTAAGAGAAAGAAGCTCCAATTTGCTGCTATGTGGTTAAATTAAATTCTTTCAATCTTTTTGTTGTTACAATACAGGCCCCTTAAGAAGCTTTTCTGTCGAACATTAATTATTTACAATAATAATTTGTGGGCGTTACACAACTCTGCTGTTGAACAGGATTTCACTTCTATTTAATAAGAGAGGCAAAATTATTAGTTCTCAGTTTAAATTTTCATTGGGTGCTTGTATAAGCAATTTAGCATGCTTATTGCAGTTAACATTAGTCTTATACATTAGTATATACATCTCTCTGTTTTTGTTTTTTTTTTCCTTATAGAATTGGTAGACCTTATCCTAACAGAGCTTTCCAATCATCTCATCATTTTCTAAGCCAGGATGTTTTGTAACTGATGAAACTGAACACTTAAAGGATACACCACAGATTTGCTGAAATGCTTTAAGCTTCTTATTATTTACTAAGACTTATCCCACTGTTTAAAAGTTGCAACCTGAAAAAACAGCTGATGTGCTTCCATGGAAAACCTCCTTTCTAGAAGCTTCCGACAGCTTTGTGCTTCCTGTTATGGTGCCAAAAATGAGCCACTTCCTGTCACCCATGTAAAATGTGCATTGTTTATATTGATATTGCCTTTTTTTTTTTTTTTTTTTTTTTTTTTTTGGTCATCTTCCTTCTTTCTCAGATCCTAGATTGGTTTGTGCAGATTTGCCTGGCACTGAAGCACGTACATGGTCGGAAAATTCTCCACAGGGACATTAAATCTCAGGTATTGCCCTTTGCATTGCCAGATCTTAGGAAATCTAGAATTCACAATCATTTATTTCTTTTTTTTGATTAAAAATTCCTCTGCAGAACATATTTTTGACAAAAGAAGGGACAGTTCAGCTTGGAGACTTTGGGATTGCAAGGGTCCTGAACAGGTATGTTTGGCAGATATCTGTAAAGACAAAACTTGGAGCTCTTAGAACAGATAAAGAACCTTGCTCCTCTTTTTTTTTTTTTTTTTTTCAGCACTGTTGATCTGGCAAGAACATGCATAGGAACTCCATATTACTTATCACCAGAGATCTGTGAAAACAAACCATACAACAATAAAAGGTACCTGATCTTCTTTAAAATTAAAAATTTGGGGTTCTATTTGTCATTTTGCTGCATAATCCCTATGTCCCTATCTGATTTGAGCCCTCCAGTATTTGGTGGTTTCTTGAAGCTAGGAAGATGGCATGCCAGCTTATTAAAAGTCTTGTTTACATCCACAGCAGGAAGCAAATATTGATTTCCTGCTCCTTTTTTTTAGGTTTCCATGTCATCTAATCCAATTTTTAGTTGCAGTCAATGAAATCATTTTTAGCAAGCTCTTTCAGTTGGCTTTTATTTCTTTAGAGGGGAAAAAACAGTCATTGTTAACAAGTGATATAATTGCCCAACAAATGAATGCAAACTCATTGGAAAACTTATCCCTGCCTGTCTGTATCCTTGTCATTGTTGTCTCATTTTTCCCTACTTTCCTTCCCTCTGCAGTGATATTTGGGCCCTAGGGTGTGTACTGTATGAAATGTGCACTCTTAAGCATGCAGTAAGTATTTGATGTGTGCTAGCTGTTTACATATTAATGTGCATTTAATGCCTCCTTTGCAACATTGCAGTAGGCATAGGGTGGGGTTTTTTTGTTTTTTTTTTTTTGTTTTTTTTTTTTGTTTGTTTTTTGTTTTTTGTTTTTTTTTTGATAGCCTAGTTGTAATCATCTTATCCATGATAACTGCAGTGGTTTCTAGATGATGAGCATAACTGTTTTTCTTGTAGTTTGAAGCTGGCAACATGAAGAACCTGGTCCTGAAGATAATTAGAGGCTCTTACCCTCCTGTATCTGTTCACTACTCCCAAGATCTGCGCTCTCTCTTGGCGCAGCTTTTTAAACGCAACCCCCGGGAGAGGCCTTCAATCGGCAGTATTCTGGATAAACCTTTTCTTTCCTGTAGGATAGAGAGGTTTCTTACACCACAGGTAGAGTACAGCCATTCCCTTGTTGCCACCATTACTTTCAGTCATCAGAATATGTTGTTCAGAGGAAAATGGCTTGTTTTCTTCTTCTAGATCATCGCTCAGGAATTCCGCCATACTTTTCTTCACAAGCAGCCTAAAATGGGTGTGGCACAGGTGCCATCAGGTGAGGGACCTTCATACAGTGCTATCTGCTGCAGTGACCACCAAGTTTCTCCTGCTGATTTTAGCCAAGTGACACAAAGTACAAAAAAAACATATGAGCCTATTATCCTACTGTTAGATTTCAAAGTAGAGTAGAGATATATAACGAGCTATCACAATATTAAAACACCCAATATTTTATGTCAAATTAAAGTCTGCCTGGCAAAGCACTATCCACCGT
Source organism: Anableps anableps (assembly GCA_014839685.1). Taxonomy (NCBI): domain Eukaryota; kingdom Metazoa; phylum Chordata; class Actinopteri; order Cyprinodontiformes; family Anablepidae; genus Anableps; species Anableps anableps. The sequence continues at coordinate 8,786,443 of CM026070.1, forward strand.
TGTAGATGCTCAGTAGAAAAAGAAGCTGCAGCAGACATTATCCAAACTTGCGTTGGAATAGAGAATTGGTGCTATCAAGCTACGCCAAACTGATGGCTACTGGCCATGCTAAGCTAGTGCTAAACTGATTTACTTCCAAATTTTTCAGGAAGGAGCACAGGGGAAAACCTGCCTTCAAAATAAGAGTCTAGGTTTCAAATGGGTAATCCTTCAGATAAAACTAAAGTTGTGTCCAGTCACTTCAGTGTAAACTCATTGTAATGACTGGTATTTCCCATGAACTTGTTAAATGGGTGCTGCTTTGCATGATTGGTATTTGCATTCGGTGGCATAGCAACACAGTGCATATTCCTTGTTGCACTGTTGATCTTTAACAACTTCAAAGCTTCCTATTGGTCCTAAACTTAACATCTTTAAGTTTTTCTTCCAATGAGCGTCAACTGCACGCAACCACCTGCAGTTCAAAAAAGACTGAAGCTAAGCTAAGTCTCTAAGCTGAATTAAATGATTATACCTATAAAAAGAGATGAAGAGTGCATTTTAATTGGGGAGTCTCAATTTTTCCCTAAAACATTGCCAAAATCTCCTTTCTGTCTGGTCTCCTCAATTCAATGAATTGTTACAATAGTCTGCAGTCTATTCAAGAACTGTCAAGTGTATTGTCAATTTCTAAATTCCTTATTTGTACAATAAGGTTAATTTCAGTGACTGAATAGAGTTGTGCCCTATATCAAATTGCAATATCAGTGTATGCAAAATTGCTTGGATGCAGTATTTGGTATTGCATTTTAAGGGTCATGGAGTGACACTCACATATTATTGGTATTTTTTTCCTGTTGGATGGATGAAACTGCTTTTAATGTGCATATCTAGTTTACATCTTTAGTGGATATACCTGCAGGATAATTTGGCATATGCTTTTACATTGACTTGAATTAAATGTACTGTTACTCCTCTTTTATATATCTTCTCACTTCAGCCCAGAAGATTACAAAACCAGCATGTAAATATGGAGTGCCTTTAGTAGTAAGGAAGGTTGGTGATGGAGCAAAGAAGCCTTCAGAGAGGAAAGCTGCAGTAAAACACAAACCGGTTAGTCTCTGTCCATACTGATTTTGAAGCTGTCTAAATGTTAGTGGGTATTCCCGTGTGTTGAAGTGATCCTGTGTCAGCAAACTCTGAAGCCACATGTTATATGTTGCTCAGGCCCTTCTCCCAGCAGCCCCTCACAGAAGGATCAGTCAAGTGGAAGAAGAAAGGAAAAAGCTTGAGGTACAGCTGAGCGCCCCATTCAACTTGTTTTCTCGGTTAGAGTTCCCCTTCCTTTCCTCCATTCATTCACCCACACACATGGATTACTTCCTGCCAGCATTTTCAGTTTTTCCTCCCTCCCATTACACTTGATCCCTGCCTTCACCTGGTTTTCCACTCCCGGTCTATTCGGAGTGTTCTGCCTGAGTATTTAGCTTTTTCCTAACCAGCTGTTTCCCTCTTCGCCTGCCTGCCCTGTGACAGAGCAGTCCTGCATCTTCCTGCCACAAAGAGAACCTCTTTAAGATGGGGGGGGTTTTGTTTTTTTGGGGGTTTTTTTGAGTTTGTTGTGGTTCTGTCTCTTCTGCAGGATGGCATCAGAAAGAAAAGGATGGAGCTGATAGAGAAAGAAAGGAAACAGAGAGAACAGGTAAACATGTTGTTTAGTCTGTTTTTAAAATCTAAATGTTTGTAGTTTGTCGCTCTGTCATTCTTTGTCCCTCTCAGATGTTCCTGTTGAAAGGCGAGCAAATGAAGAAATACGAGAAGGAAAAGGTGAGCTGTAGAGTGTCTTGCAAATATTTCTTATATCCCTTTTTACATCTTGTGCTTGAACCACAAACTTTAATCTACTTTTATTGGGTTTTTATGTGATAAATTAACAGAAACTAGAGCATAATTGTGAATTGGAAGGAAAAATGAAACACAGTTTTCACGTGTGTGTGTGGGGGGGTTTAAATCTTCAGCATGAACAAAAAAGCCGCTCAGTTTATTGGTAGATGGAGCCAAATAAAAGAAGAAAAATCTTGGCTGGAGGTTTAACCTTCCTGTAGGACAAGGACTTAAACATACGGCTAGAGCTACAATGAATGTTTTAGATCGAATCATGTTTGTTAGAATGGCCTAGTCAAAGTTCACAACCAAGTTTAATTTGCAGTCTGTGATAGAACTTGAAGGTTGATCTTCACTGACACTTTAGATCTAATCTGACTGAACCTGAGCTACGTTGCTAAGAACAAACATATTTCAAGCTCTAAATGTGCAAAGCCAATAGAGACATGCACCAGAAGACTTTAACTGCAGTGAAAGATGGTTCTACAAAGTAGGGATTCTGGTGGGCTGAATAGAAATACACAAGTATTCAGATTTGTATTTGTTAAACACTGGAAGCCATGTATTTCTTTCCTTCCTCTTTACTGTTCTGCACTATTTTCTGTATGATTGCAAACACCCCCCCCATCCGAAAAACTGAAAGCCATTATTAAATAGCGACTCAAACTGAATGAAATTCTGGGTCTGTGGTGTCTTTCAGATTAGTCGAATAAACCAAGCCAGAGAACAAGGCTGGAAACACGTCTTGAGTTCAAGTGGAGGCAGCAGCCCAGAGAGGAAGGTGATTACATTAAAGTAAGATGACCCCTTATGTCTTTCTGTTCTTCAAGTCTGGGTCCTAATCTTTTGTTTTCAGTGTTTTGTGGGTGGTAAAAGGGCTGCGGGGGTCCAAGGTTCTGCTTTGGGCCCATCTCCTGCCCCCATTCCCAGCAAGAGCCCGTATGAACGCTACTACGCTGCTTTGGACCAAATTGCTAAATCCCAACCCAAAGACACCAGCAGGGAGGGATCCTCAGCAGGACCTGTTAGTCCCATTAGGTAAGTTTTATACTCCTACTTTCTTCAAGACAGTTTTTCTTTTATTAAATGTGTCCAGTACATTGCAGAAGTATTAACATCCTTCATACTTTTTCCACATACCTGGAATAAATGGAGTTTTTAAGTACAACTCAGCTAGTCTTATCAAATAAACACATTTTTCACACAGGACCAGGAAGAATCCTCTGAAGTCTTTGAGCCACCAAAGCAGCAGCTCAGAATTGCTTTCAAATCTATAAAATGTGTCGTAAGATATTAGGAATGATTCAAGTTAGAATCATGTTTTCAAATGAAACATCACAATCTTCTAAAATGTAATCAAATCATGTCATAAGAATGATTCCATTGTCTGCGTTTTGGAACTAAGAGGAAAGACGTTTTTCAGAGGCGTACCAGCTGCTGCAGGCCCAGTACTGCCCAACGGACCTCCCCATCGGCTAAATCCCAACGCAATCAAGAGAGAACTTCAAAGGTTGCACCATGTTTCAAAACAAGCCCAGATTAGCCGGTCAGTCCTAATTAAAAGAGCATGTACCATCAGATGGTTTCTGTATTAAAAGGTAGTTTGAATATTTGTTCTGTTTTCAGGCAGCGCGGTCAGATACCAGCCGAAAGAGCCTTTCAGGTCGAGGAGTTCTTACAGCGGAAGAGAGAAGCAATGCTCAACAAAGTGAAGGCTGAAGGACAGCTGGTACGTAATGCAACTTTAAAGGCAGGATTCTAGCTTAGCATAATGAATAACTTAGTGATAATTATTTTATGTTCTGCTACAGGGCTCACTGAGTTTTTGTTTTAAAAACCTAGAGGAAAGAAGCATTAACATACTGATACTGAAGGGAGGATGTGGATAGTTGGATGTGTTTTTGCTGAATGTTTGTTGTTTGTGAAAAAGCCTTCACTGGAAAACCTACAAGTCCATCAGACAGAACTTCTGCACTAATGTTTGTTAAAGAGTCCTGCTGTCCTCCAGTGGTAGAGATGTATTATACAGCTTCAGCAGAAGTACCATAAAAGTGTGTCTTGTGTTTTGCTTTTTGTTTTGGAACAAAACTCAAACTCTAAGAAAACCTATCCAAAAATACTGGAGTATTTGAAAGCTATAAAATTAGAGTTCAGATTTGATTAACTTCCCTCTTGGGTGCTTTGAAAGTCCTGGTGTCATCTGTCAGAGGCTGTTGTCACGCCTTCATTTTTCTATTTTGTATCAATAAATTCAATGGTGCAATGTCAGAGTCGCAACTGAACATTGATCAATGGCACTTTAACTTCAGTCCCAGCTTAAATGTTGTTGTAGTCAGACGTTGAGGCTTATGTGCTTCTAAAATATGGCTGACTTGAATGCTGAACAGGGTACTCGACAAAACCTGACTGCAATCTATGGAAGCCGGGCTGGTTCGGCTCGGTTCAGGCGACCTAAAGTCAACAAAGAGGAGGAGGTAGGACCCCCAGACCTGAATGCCCAACCTGACACTCCACCCTAATCACAGCACGCCTGACTTGTCTGCCCAAAACTCCCTGTGACGCAGCCATAACTCCACCCAGCAGTTCAATATCATGCCCCCTCCTTGTGTGTTTGGTCTTCACCATCCTCCTCTTGTTTGAGCTGTTTGTGTATCCCCAACAATGGCCATTGTTTCATGAACATTTTTTCTTATGATACATGAAGTTGTTCTTCATGGCATGAAGTTTGCAGATTTTGTTTTATTAATTTTGTCTCATATTTATTTGCTGTTCTAATGAGATGCCCACAATGCTGCTAAGCATGTGTGGGTGTTTGTGTTTACGATGACAAGCGCTAATATAAAAACGAGGTGTAGACAGTAAGGGTTTTTTTTTTGTTTTTTTTTTTGTTTTTTTTTTCTCACGGTTCATAAAAGATTTATTTGTTCTCAGGAGTATTTGGCAAGACTCCGGCAGATCCGCTTGCAGAACTTCAATGAGCGTCAACAGATCAAAGCCCGACTGAGAGGGGAGAAGGTACACACCGACACTCTTGGAGTTAAAAGTGGCTACAATGAGACTTGTTGTGGTGGTGTTTTTTGTTCTGATATTTTATTCCCCCACCCACCTGACTATTTGTGTGTTTCAGTATGACAGCGATGGCTCTGATAGCCAGGAGTCAAGTGAGGAGGCAGAGCTCAGAAGGAAAAAGATAGAGGTTTTAAAAGTGAGTCTCCAAGAAGCTGAGAGCCACTCAGGCTTCAGAAAAATCAGATGGAATTTGTTTCATGTTGTTTAACCTTGTATATGTATGCTGCTGGTCAGAGGCATACATTCCAGTAATTCTGGACTTTAAATGATTCATTTGATCCCTTCTTTTGTGGGTTGGCGACGTGAATAGAGAAGGAAAAAAACTTCAGTGTTTTTCAAAAACAAGAACTTGACGCAAGTGTCTGAATTTCTTTTGGATTTTCTCTATCTAAGCAGATTAAAATATACACCCACACACTAATATTTAGGTAAATGACCCTTAGCAAACTGCAGAGATATGATTCTTTTTATAACCATCACCAAGCTTCTGGTATAATTCTGGCCGGTTAATTGGAGGTAGAGTTCATCTGGGCTAAAATCCAGCTTTTAAGCACCGGCTACAAACATTTAACAGGGTTCAGGTCAGGGCCGTTCCAGAACTTTTAACGTTGGCCTGCTTTATCCATTCCAAAATGCATGTGCCTTTTACGAACACACACCTAACTATGTCAGCCTTTCAACTGTTTAGCTGCTAAAGTTCAAGAAGCCAAAAGATGGTTCTTCATTATTCTGCTCATTTTGCAGGATGCAACACCACCACTGGCAGTGAAGCCACCATGCTTGACAGGCACTTGTTAATAGCTATATGTGGTTTCCTTACAGCTTGCTTGCAGGCATTTACTTTGTATAGGTTTTTGAAACTTTAATATTTTGACCTGTGGATTAGAGAGAATGCTTCAGATTCTTTTGTTTAAATTCAGTGAAATTGTAACCTGAATCATCATCACTCCACTCTAAAATATGTTTAAAGCACATTATTAAATTTGAATATGTACACGTCTGTATCTGTATAACTTTTTTTTATAAGGCTCAAGCAAACGCCCGTGTTGCTGTACTGAAGGAGCAGCTTGAGAAAAAGAGGAGGGAAGCATACGAGAGAGAAAAGCGAGCCTGGGAGGACCACGTAGGATTCATGCTTCATTTTACCCAGACATCGAAATCAGATCAACTACAAGCTGGCCTTTTAAGATAAAGTCTAAAATTGGTTATGGGTGTTTTTTGTGTTGTTGAAGCTTGCTGCAGCTCGAGTTGCCAAGTGTGGCAGTGCAGCAGGAGCAGCATCATCTTCCTCTGAAGGTCCTCCTCCACAAGCTTTGCCATCCCAGCCCCAGCCCGACCTCACTTTAGCCCAGCCCACATCCAAACCCTCCTCTCCTCCTATATCCATGACCGCTGCCCTGGAGAACGTCGGAGTGGTCAGTATACAAGCTCATGCTGCCGTAGGGATATCTCTACATGTACATTTTGACTATTTTCATGTAACAATTTACAGATTGCTCCGCTAAAAGAAAACTTGAACGAAACTGGGACAGCAACAGTAATCCAGGTTTGTTAACATGTTAGTCGATATTCTAAATGCATTTTGAGGAGGGAAAAGTTCACGGTCTCTTGTGCAACAGAGTGAGAAGAAGCAGATTCTGCGCAGACTTAACCAGAACCTGAAAGCCCAGAGCCCAGTGGATGAGGTGGAGGAAACTCCTCCGGCACCATCGGAACCAAGTCCTTCTCCCCAACAGGAGCAGTCGGACGCGGAAAAACGGCCCCCTTCAGATGGAGATCGGAAAAAGTGGGAAGTGGCAGAGCTGCCTGTGCTCCCTGTGCCTCAACAAACCTTTGGGGACACTTGTTCTACATCAAGCAGTGAGTTTAGTCATCCAAACAAAAGAAATCAATCCGGTACTGCAAGTCAGACTTTAAACCTGCTGTTTAAGTGGTTTGACATCGATTTCTATTGTTTATTCTTTTGTTAGCCACTTCAGCATCTCTAGAGGAAAGGCCATCTCCTGGTGGAGACCGGAAGAAGTGGGAGGCAGGGGCTCCTCTTGTCCTTACTGTTGCACAGCAAACACTTGAAGAGACATGCATCACAACTATTGGTAAGTGTCAACCCTGAGGGAGGACATAGGAAGTGCACACTTTAGAAAACGGTCTGTTTTATTGTTGTCCTGAATTTTCTGTCAGATCAAACGCTGGGGGAAGTCATACGGATGGGCGAGCTTCAGGAAGACACTCCTGGGAAGGTGTGGGAGGCGAGTCCAGTGTGTAAGGGGCTTCAGGGCGCAGAGCCTCAGCCAGAGATTTCCACAACTTGTAAGGACTTTTCTAGCCTTTGTTTATTTTGTTCCTAACTTGAGCAATTGTCTTAAAGGTTCAGCTACGACTGTACGCTGTATAGATGTCTTGAAATGCGGCGATCAGAGCTGTTATGGTTTCTTTCCAAGCTCCACATTTTTGTAAATCTCTGACCTATTGAAACTGTTTGAGAGAAAGAGAGAGACCACCCTTGGTGCTTTCATTTTCTAATATAAGTGTTGGACTTTCTGGTTTCTGCTGCAGCTGATGGTGGAAAAATGTCCAGAGAACGATTGACCTCTGCTGTGGATGAAAGACTGAGTGATGGAAACCAGGCTACAGATCAGAAAACGTCTGTAGCAAATGCATCGCTGCTGCCCAGTCTTACTGATATTCAGGGTGAATAATTATTATTATTATTATTATTATTATTCAAAACATTTGTATATTTTCAAATCAGCAAAATCTTATTTTGGTTAAATTCCTCTAGATTCAGCCGACCTGGAGTCAGTGATTTTGGAAGAGAGTCCTAAACACTCATCAGATCCACCCTCTAGTGTGCAACAAGCTTGGGAACAGGAAGCCCAAAAGCAAATGTGAGTGCTGACATGCATTGGATTACAAATGTTGCATTTTGCACCTATATATTGGAGATTTAGAAGAAACTTTTAAGCAAATAACAGAAAACCTGTGTACAGATTTCATACAGCTGCAGTGAAAACCTAAAATGTATTTCATATATAACTTTTGTGGGGGGGGTTATAAAACTGTTTTTCTTACAGGCCACATGTGGGTGTTACAAGACCTGCGGGCACCCAGGACATTGGGAAGAGTTCAGAGAAACCAACCGAATCCTCATGTAAGACAACTGCATCCTGAGTCATAGCCATCTATTTTCAATGCGATCGTAATCTTGATTAAATCCAGCCTTACATGGTTTTCACCAGGTGTAGCCCAGCATGATGAGCCGCTGTTTCTGAAGTGCTCACCAGCCCACCGACGTGCCGCTGCCCTCTCTGCAATGTCCGCCCAGTCCTCCATGGATGAATCCTCCTCTTCTCTGGCCTCTCGCTCACGATCCGTCTCACCTTTGCGCACCAAGAACCAGGACGCTCTCCTCATTGGTCTCTCTGCAGGCATGTTTGATGCCAACAACCCAAAGGTGATTAAAGACAGAACATGCATCTTTTTGTGTCTAGAGAGTTTGATTGAAAGCATTAAACAGTTGGGCTCTTAAAGAGATCAGGTGTTTAAGGACATCCACACTTAATGAATCATCTGTATGGCTGTTCTACTTCAAAGGAGGGGAGCTAAAAAGGAGCCAGAGCCATTAATCAAATTGTCTTAACAGCTACTGGGGTTGAGAGAGAAAAAACATTTATCAACCTGTATCTTTCATAACCTTTCTCAGGGACACTACTATCTGTAGAGCCTAGCTTAATGTTTATAAAATACACACCAAGTAAGCTGGCATAGAAACATTTCACAGTACCAAAGCTGCTATTTACTACATGAACGTTCTAATAAATGTGTTTTATCCAGTTTCTTTACGTGTCATTGTGCTCTGTTTGTACTGTTAGATGCTGCGGACGTGTTCCTTACCCGACCTCAGTCGACTGTTCAGCCCTCAGCAGGACTCGACAGTAACTAGCAAGGCCAACGTTTCCCCAGACAAAGACCTGGAAATAGAGGATCTGGAGGAGGCTGTTAAAGATGATGACCAATCAGATGCTGAGGAGTAAGTCATGCTGACTGAATTTAATAATTTATTCCATGCCATGCTAAAGTAGTCATGCCCGTGAACTTTTTCACAATTTGTCTTGTTAGAAACATAAACTTTAATGAATTTTTATCGAGATTTTTTTTTCCTCCTGTGATAAACCAACACAGTGGTACTTAATTGTGAAGTATCAGGCAAATGAATTTTTGAAACTGATCAAAGCTGACAGGAAGATGAATGAAGCTAAATACAGGGCAGTCTTGAAAGAATACAAACTCTACACTTCTCAGATTTTGACTTGTAAAATCTAGTCAGTTTTATTTTCCTGCAACCTCACAATTGTGCACTACTTTGTGCTGGGCTGTCATTTAAAAAAAAAAAAAAAAAAAAAAAAAAAAAACATGATAAAATGCACTGAAGTGAGTGATTTGTAAAATGAGACTGTGAAAGTTCCAGGGATGTGAATACTTTTGAAAATGACAGTTTCCACATGAAATTAAGGCTCTATGCTGCATGTGTTCTGCAAGCAAAATATTTGTATTGTATCCATTCTCAAGATGAAGGATAATTACTGCAGGGTAAGAGCATGCTGCAAGTAATCCTTTGCCCCGTTTCTTAGTGCATATGAAGACGAAGATCTGCGGGACATCAGGGCCTCAATGGAGCGACTGCTGCAGGAGGAAAGCGACAGAAGCCCTCCTGATGTTGGAGCTGGAGATTTTAATGGAAACCCACCTCAGGATGGAGACAATGAGCTGTTCAACAGAATGGCCGCTGAGCTCGATCAGGACAACAATCAGATGGCTGTAGATGATGACGACGATGATGAGGATGAAGAAGAGGATGAGGACGAGGATGAAGACGAGGAATGCTCAAATGGAAGTCCGGGTGATGACGAAGCCAGGGAGTTGCTTTCTAATGGTGTGGGAGAGGAACGCCAACATAACGGCAAGCATCTCAATGAAGAATGGCAGTCAGGTAGGAGGGAGCGTCACATGAAGAGGTCAGACCTGGTCATGTGATCTGCTCATGAAAATTGAGGACATGCCTCTCTTTACCCACTTGGCCTTTTCTACTGCAGTTTGAGAAATCCTCATGTAAACCAAGATTGCTAAGACAAACGATTTATTCTGTCCTAATATAGATGGCAGTGGAGAAGATCAGGGCGTGGAGGCTGACCATCACGACAGCATCTTCAGTCGTCTGGAAGAGCTGCGCTTCAACCTGGAGCAGCAGATGGGTTTTGAGAAGTTCATCGAAGCTTACAATAAGATAAAGGTACCGATTATTCATTAGGTGTCTAAAATCGGCCCATGCACTCTTGTGACCTCACAGTAAACTGCCCCTTTTTTGTTTTGTCCAAGGCTATACATGAAGATGAAGATGAGAATATTGAACTGGGCTCCAATTTGGTGTCAAACATACTGGGAACTGAGCACCAGCATCTGTACCCAAACATCCTTCATCTAGTGATGGCAGATGGTGCCTACCAAGAAGGTTGGCGTTTTTGTTTGTTTATAAGGTTCCTACATAGTTTAGAAAAGTATTTGCCTTTCTCCGTTTCTAAGTCTGGATAAGTATAAAAAAGATGAAAACTGTGTGAAAATGGTTTTTACTCTCCAGACTTCAAATGTTATTCCATTATCTAAAAGGTACAAATTAGAATTGCTGGGAAAATAAGTGTGGTTTACACTGATTTTATATGAAAATACAACCTTTAGTTTTGGTTTGCCACATAACAATTTGTGGTGTTGTCCCATTCTTTGATCATTTTAGTTTTTCAGTTACTAACAGATAAAAGCATATTCTTTCTAGAATCCATAAAGTGCAGTTTCACTGCTTATCTTGGCCTCTAAATCCTTTTTATTACTTAAAACTGAGCTGAAGGTGCATAAACTGGGTTTGGTTTCTATGCCAACAGAGATTTTTTTTTTTTTTTTTTTTTTTTTTTTTTTTTTTTTTGGGGGGGGGGGAACCTTATTACAAACTGACTTGAAGGAAAGGGGGAATGCGAACTTGCCCTTTACCTCACTGCTGAATCAGAAGCGAGCATCAGCACTGTGATTCATGATTTGCAGAGAAAAAAAAAAAACAAACTACAAATCAGCTAATTCAACAAAGCACGTGTTGTGCTTCTATCCCCCTAGAGATACAAGTTGTTGTTGTTCTGTGTGTGTGGGGGGGGTGTTTTTTTTTTTTTCTTCCCTAGATTTTTTTTTTGGGGGGGAATGTGTGGAAATATTGTATGAACATTGTGTTTTTAATCTGACACGTGCAATAACAACCAGTTAATGTTTAGGTTATTTTATTTTTTTTTTGATTCATCACCACTATTTCCCCATGAATATTCAGTGGTTTATACAGGCTACATCTGGATCACTTTTCTTTTATTCTTTCCAGATATGTGTCCAATAACAACAGATTGTAAAATCAAGTCTCTAACATACCAACTTCTTATGTGTCACTGCACCAACTTATCATGGGACTGAGTAGATGAGAAACACACCCTTTGCTCCCTTTGCTATGCCTAATTTGTCATTCTCTGTGCCAGATCTGTTGTCACACTATGGCCACACCAGAAATAGATGTTGGAGGGTGTAGAGGCTTGAAAGGTTTCCCCTCAGGATTCAAATAGTCTTCAGATGTGTTTTCCTAGCAAACATCTCTGTTTGACAACTCTTTGATTTCTATTTTTACTGCATTGAAGGAAAAGATGCACATGTCGGATATTTTCCCTAAGGACTTGTCTCAGGATTGTTGGCAGATGTTTTATCACCTCCATACACAGCAGTGACTATATTTGGAAAGATGTCTGGAGCAGTTTTCAGAGATAGTTCTGTGTTAATGAAGTATAGTCTGTTGCCCTAATTATTTTTCACACTCCGGTTTAGGAGGAGGTTGCTTTAGGTTTGGGATCAGTAACCTAGACATCTTAATCTTGTTTTTATGAAATGAATTTTGTCTAAAGCCATAAAATCAAATTGAACCCTTTTTTAGTTCTATTTTTAGGCTTAAATGTTTTTCCCCAGCTCAATGAACTAAATGTGTACAATATTTTAATAAAACAAAGTGTGATCTCAAAGAAAAATATGTAAATCATTGCATATCTGAAATGTACCAATGCTCTCATGTTTGCCCTGGGTGTTTTTTGGTTAAGAAAAAGGACAAAAAAAGTAATATACTCTTTTCCCTGTTTGTTTGCATTTTCAGATTTTAGAAAAATGTATCTGCATAAACCAAACCAATGAAATTTGTGTCGTTCTACATCATTTTTCCAGGGGCCACACAAAATCCCTCTGAGGGCCAGAAATGGCCCCTGGGTCATACCTGGGATATCCCTGATCTAATCAATTTTCCTTTTGTCTCATTTAGACAACGATGAATAACGTTCAGTCCAGTGGAGCTGCTGGCAGCTGTCTGAAGTCTTCCCACAACACAACAGACAGACGGATCTATGCATGAAGTATGGCTGCCCCTCACGTGTTAGTGACTCACTTGCATGATGTTCTAACTCGAGCACTTGAGACTATATTTCACTCTGATTCTCAGCACCCGACACTCTTTCCTAACCAGTGTTTGTTCAGAAGTATTGTTAAATCTGTTTTGTTCTTATTTTTGGTAACCAAAGTTCATTTCATGATTCTGTAAATATTTATTGCTGCCTGCATCCTCAGATGAATAACACATGTATGTATTGCCACTTTAGTTAATTGCTAAACTATGTCTTTCCCTTTTTTGTTGGTTTTCTTGAACTCTAGAGGCATTTAATGTTAGGGGGCTTAAGATCTGGTTCTCTCAGGTGCTCTCTTTCTGTGCCACACTCAACCACAACTTCAAATTTTATAATTATCCTCGACACAAAGGACTAGAATACACTCAAAAGCCAATTATACCTCCCTTTCTTACAAGAATTTCTACCATATACCAAGTTACAAACTCTTACTTAATTTTCCGTTTTGTTTTTTATTATTTGATTTAATCCATATCAAAACAGTTACCACCAAGGTACTATAGCAGCACTGGCTTGTGAGACTTGTAGGTCTGGTAAGATTAAGCGACTGTCTTGAAGATGTAACTTATGGTGTAGCTATTGCCAGTAATTCATGTTTAAATATTGTATATCTGTTTTTTATTATTTAATAAACTTTTTAATAACCTGAATCTTCCATTTCATTCTGCATCAGACTTGCACATTGACAAGGGTTGCAACTAATGATGTCAGTAAAAGTGATTAAGTGCCCATTGCAGCTTTTTGAAAGGGGTCGTAACAAATTTTAATTTTTCTGTGGTTTTGGAGGTATATCTGTTTCACACTGAGGCCATGTGAATTCTTCGACGTCGCCTCTTCCTATCATTGTGAAGCAGAATTCACCAAGTGTTGGCTTGTTCACCTGCTAATGGGGAACGTGAGCTGGGTTTAGACCGTTGTGAGACAGGTTAGTTTTACTCTACTGATAATGTGTTGTTGCAATAGTAATTGCAACAACAGTTGGTATCAAAAGCCCTGCTCATAGACAGCTTTGTGTCTTTGCTCAAAACCAGACAAATCAGAATAGTTTGTTTCTATGCAATTCATTTTCTTCAGTTAGAACACACCATCAAGCAAAGAACCCCCGCCCCTCCCAGCTGCTACACTGGCTAATCACGCTAGTATGTCTGGCTACTCCATTTGAGAGATCTCTCTCTCTCTCTCTCTCTCTCTCTCTCTCTCTCTCTCTCTCTCTCTCTCTCTCTCTCTCTCTCTCTCTCTCTCTCTCTCTCTCTCTCTCTCTCTCTCTCTCTCTCTCTCTCTCTCTCTCTCTCTCTCTTGTTATTTGTTTAAAATGAACTTCTTTGGAGAATTGACATGCAGCAATATCAACTACATGAAATACTTTATATTGAAGGTCTACTGATGCTCTGTAGCAATTCTTCTCGTAGAAGGGTTTTTTTTTGTTTGTTTTTTTTGGCACAATTTATTAGGCTTTGTTTTTAGGGACATCTAGACTTGGTATGATAAACATGAAAGCTTATTCCACTAGAAATGAAAAGGCAGAACTTATTTAAACTCTAAGAATGTTAGTAGCTATGACTTCACATCATAGCCATATTTGAAGTCTTGAAATTGGCCTCTGTCTCTTTAAGAACCTCCTACCCATTCTAACACTCCCCCGATCAGCACGTCCTCACAGCAGTGCTTCTCCATGCCGTCCATTGATGCTGACAACCGTTGCTGGGAGCCTTAGTTTGTATGATGAGCTCAGCAGAGCCAGTTCCACCAGGTGTTTGCTAATTGCTCCTACTGCTAGTCTGGCGGAGCTGTGTGGGGAGAGGCACGGGGGGTGGGGTGGGAGTGCAGCTGGGGACTGAAGCTCCAAGGAGGAGCTTCGGGGAACTAGGCGGTGCATTGTATAAGCAAGTGTTAAGGAACCCCTGAATGGTTGCCATGGGAGTTTTGAGGGTTCCTCAAACATCCATGAATGACTTAAATCAACACTCCAGCTATGTTTTCATGAGGGAATGATATTACATGATGTAAAGCACAAAAAAGTCAATTTTCACATAATACCCTCCCCCCCCCACCAAAAAAAAAAAAAAAAAAAATTCCAAATTACTGAAACCTTCATCACTGGTTGGTATCTTCAAGCTGACTCTGAATTGTACACAATACTAGAAGAATATAATTTAATAGCATATTGTTCCTCAGTGGGGAAATTTCAGTGTACCAGCAGCAAAGTGAGACGTCACTAACACAAGGGGTAAAATGTGTGTGTGTGTGTGTGTGTGTGTGTGTGTGTGTGGGATCTCTGCATCTTCAGTCTAGCACACAATCCATTCCAGGTATTTGGGTTGGTTTTCGGAGCTTTGGAAGCAAGAGCTCCTACTCCTGTTACAAGCTCTCATTAAGTATATCCGATGCAGGATAGACTTATTTGTTTGATCTATGTCTGATCTTGTTCATGTGTTTGAAGCCTTCTTGTGTTCCTTGCATTATGCATGGGTGGTAGTTTTAGCTTTGAGATTTGCATTTTGATTGTCATGAGGATTATTAAGAAGATGAAGGTATGCAATCATCAGCATAAATATACTGAAATAAAAACAATGCTGTCCTTTGATCAAATCTTTTCTATTCCTTTTATAAATGATCTTCCTAAACATGAAAAAATGCTGTAGATGCATTTAAAAATGTCAGAAATAAAATGTTGAGGAACGATTGTGTCCGATATGAACCGTGGACTTAAATTTTCAAACATTCTAATGTTCTCTTCTGGGTTCTTCAGAATCAGCCAGAATGTGCAGTCTCATTCCATGTGTGCAACTCCAACATCAAATTCATGGTTAATCTTCCCCTCAGCCATATTGATTTCCAGTTTTCTCTAAGGTCTGACCTGCCGATTCCAGCTTCAACTAATTTCCCTAAGGACAATAAAAAAGGAAATAAGAGAAGATGTGCGTTTGTCTCTAACTTTTAATCAAATAAAATGAAAATTAAAAAAGCAATAAAGTGTATGTTGTTGACTGATGCATTTATAGACTGAAAATGGTGGGAGTTCTTTATTTTGATGCATTTAATGAACAGGGGGAAAACAAACTCTTCAGGATTTGATCATCTGATGAGTATATCAAGGATGTGATAATAAACTCTAATTAATGATTATTAATTATTGATGATTAATTGGTGTCTACCCCCTAAAATTTAACATACCACCTTGAGAAGTTAAAGGATTTAGACCCACAAGCAGACCCATTCTGCACAATTTCGTGTTGTCCTATTACATAAAATCCTAATAAAACACACCAAAGTTTGTGATCGCAGCATAAAATATGGAAAAAAACTCAAGCAGTGTGAATTTTTTTTGCAAGATACTGTATTTGTATTACTATTAGACACCATCAAGTACCACAGGATGTTTGCTCTGAGTAATAAATCACCTTTAAAATGAATAGAAATTTGCAGGCAGGACATTTTGATTGATTTTCTTTCTTGCAGAGAGCCTGGACTCTTTGAAGCATTGCTCCAGACCAGTTTGATCCTGTGTCTGTGGTAAATATGGTTGCTTGCAGCTCATCTTTCCTTAATGATAAAAAGCATATCAGCTAAGCGCCATGATGATGGTAACACTGTTGGTTGAAAAACATGCAGTCAGTACCGTAGGATATCACATCAGTATTGGCTGGGATTCCCCTTTATGAACCGTATTAAACAGATCTCATCAGGTCATCACATGTAAAAAAATCAAACATCGCAATTAAAATGAGCCGTGTCTGTAACAGAAACAAAGACACGTTTCAGACTATCACAGACCCTGCTGTTATCTCTGTTTCACAACTGAGTTGTAATAAAATGTAACTTTGTTTGGGATTTTCCTCAACCTGTTTTTTCTGCCTTGGTCCTTTGCCAGTGAAAGAGGCAAATCAGCCCACACAGAAAATCAGACGGCATTATTTAGAGTTCATTTCTGGTCCTAATCTAATTTGAAAGCAAAAAGCCTCAGGCTGAGTGAGTGAGTCTGAAAGCCTTATCAAAGTGAGGATCAGGGGGATGTCAGGGTCCTGATGTAAGGATTGTGTAAAAGCCAAAGATTTTGCTCTTCTTTAATTTGAGACCGAGCGAAATGTCAACTTACGGATATCTGCACTTTGCTCCTAGCAGAAATGTTCTTATTAGTATTCAGTCAGCGTTTATGCCGTCTATCTTGAATATCTATGAAGCGTGCAAAAGAGTGCAATATTTTTGTCAGGATTTATCTTTTAGTGGAAATGAGGGCGTTTGTCCTGTCAGGTCCTTCCGTGCTTCATGAGTGGAAGCACAGCTGTCGCTTCCATCATCGGCAGCTCTGTGTGTGTGTTCCCCATGATCTTTTCTTTACACCCTCAGGTGCAGTTATGACGAAGGATTACTGCCTTTCAGAGGGAACAAGTCATTCCTGTTGCCTTTTTGAATAACATCAAAATAATGTCTGCCGGGGCCTTCTTTCCTATGTGGGGTGGTCAAGCCTTTCCAGAAGGCCTGAAGTCTTTGTGTGGAAGTAGAGGTAGAGGGGTGGAGCGCTGCCACCTCACTGGTAAAAAAAATATGACCCAGGGGCTTTTGCTGGAACCCACTGGGACCACGTGAGACAGAGGAGAGCCGCCCCCAAATAAATCTCCCTCTTTATTGCTCTCTTCCTCCTCTCCTTCATCTCTCCCTCTTGCTCAATATGTGTTGTCCTCTGGACGGGATAAAAATAAATCACATGTTTACTGTCTGGCTCTGTCTCATTGGATCTTCCCTCTCTTTTATAGCAGCTTTTACCTCTGCTGTGAAGGTTACTTGGGAATTAAAGGTCCATTTCAAATTTATATTTCATAATAAATAAAAAGCCATTTTTAAAACGCAATCTCCCTCGTCCTGATGGAGTTTGGTTTACTTTTTATGTGAACCCAAGACAAGTCAATAACTTTCTGCCTCCAGAAGTGATAACGGGCTGCATCTTGTTGTAGAAGAATCTCTGAAGCGTCAGCTTTCAGTGATAAGGTTGCAAAACATCATGTGAAAAGTGGGGAAATGTTTGTATTCCCGCTGAGAATGTGACCACCAGATGTCCCTATTCACTTCTCCAGGATCTACTGAAATGTGTACAAACACTGCAACAACATTTCGTCCATCTGGATGCGTAATTATTTTCACATTAAAGAACACTAGGGTGAATACGAGCATGCTCAGAAAAGGTGGGGATGGGGACATTTCACTCTTTCCTTGAAAATGACACTGCTGTGAGTAAATCCTTGCGTGTTTCTTCTGTCTTTACTTTTCAAACATTACATGTCAGAAGAACAACATATCAATAGTCAAACATGGTAGTGGTAGTGTGATGGTCTGGGACTTCTTTATTTCAGGGGCTGGACAATTTGCTGTAAGTTATGGAACTATGAATTCAGAAAATCCTGAAGTGGAATATCTGGCCATAATTCCTGACCTTAGGCTCAACTGTACTTGAAAGTGAAACGCTTAAAGAAAAAAAAAAGAAAAAAAGAAAGGTTTTGGGAGTGATCTAGTCAAAGTCTGGACTTAAATACAAGATGCTGTAACCTTAAACTGTAACATTCTATTTAAAACTGCTCCGCTGCAGCTAAATTAAAACCCTTCTGCATAGAAGAGTGAGTCAAAATTCCTCCACAACCATGTAAAATCACATTGGCTGTTATCACGAAGGGCTGATTGTTGCTGCTAAGGGTGGCTCAACCAGTTAAGTTCAGGAGGGAATTAGGTTTTATTCCCACAGGAGCAGTTTGGTTTGAATAGCATTTTTTCCCATAGTAAATGAAATCATAATTAGATATCTGCATTTTGTATTTACTTGGATTATCTTTGTTTAATTTGGGGGTAATGTTTTTTGATGATCAGAAGCATTTAAATGAGAGAAAAGAAAACAGAAACTGAAAAAAAAAAATCTGTGAAAATGTGAATACTTTTTAACAGCATTAATATATTGGCTTGGAATTGTATATCCAAGTCACATGGCCTTACTGATGTGACAGCACACAGGGATATGTTGTCTGCGTTAAACACATACTGATCCCCTGAAATCCAGAAGTAGGAGAACTACATGTTCTTCACCTAGATTTTAATGTAAAGGTTATATTATTTGCATGAATAATTTATGAAAACCTGTAGGATTTGATTCTGTTGTCACAATTTACCAGATATTGAGAAATTAAAAAAAAAAAAAAAAAAGAAAGAAAGACACATTGGGGTAACTGTATATTGATCACAGAATTGAAGTCAGATAATAAAAAATGAGAACAAAAACAGAATGAACAGGATCAAAAATCAGATGGGCACATCATATAATCAAAGGTAAACTAATGTAAACATGTAGATGTTTGAATTAAAAATGAAAAACAAGGAATTTTCCATTGTGTCTGGAAAGGGACGTCGCTTTTTGACAGTGTAGTTCACGCCCTTTTTACAACACTACATAGCGCCTTCAGGTGCACCTCGGAATTTGTAGTTTCATCACCGTTTCTTTGTTTTGCATTTCGTGTGAACAAATTTGTGTATTTTGTGGATATTTTTTTGGCCATTTTCGTTATATTAAGTATAGATTTTTTTTTTTTTCATATTGGCTGTGAGTTAACAGTACCCTATAACATTTTTTGTTTTTATGCCAGATGAGTGTCTTTTGGTTGATTATGGCATTGATTATAAGGCATCCATTTTATTGTTCAGTTGCAAGCAAAGAAATCATGCTGCTTTATCTTACCCAAACAACTTCTAAGGAGTAAGCAGCTGGATTTCACTTCTTATTTCTGTTGTTGCCTGGAATAATGGTGATGACTCTGCTGTGCTGCAGATGCATGGCCTTTAGCGAGCCCATGTCTGTCTCTCTGGTGATGATTTTCACTTAAGGTATAAGGCCTGCTTCATCTGTGTTTTTCTTGCTTATGTTTTTCTCTTCATTCACATGTTTTTAATCAAGACTTATGTGGGAATTTTTCTTTTGAAAATCAAAGAACATACATCTTCAATTTAAGAGCAGGATCCCTTGTTTTCACTTTTGGAGATAGCGCAGCTTTTGCTGAAAACTGTCTTTAAAAAAATATATAAAAAAATAAAAATACAGTCTTACTCAATTTTCAATATACTGTGCTCCCCCTGAAAATGTTGTTTCTGTGCTCAGATTTAATGTTTCTTGTGCTAATATCTTCTGTTCCTTTTTAAATCCTGATTGGGATTTTCTTTTTGTTCCTCTTTTCTTTTGATGTTTCTCTAGAGAGATTCATAAGCAGAGAAGAGAGCTGAGAGCAAAGGTTTCAGCCATGAGCGGAGGACGTTTGAGTGCAAAAAGCAGGATACAGAAAAAAGGAGATTATTGTGCAAGAGCCATGGGGCTGCAGTAACAGTTGTGTGGGAGTACAGCATATTGGTAGCAAGACTTAGTGTGAGACCTGAGTTTTGTGAGAGAAAAGTTAAGAAACTTAATCTGAAATTAAAAGTGTATGCTGTCTGATTTAGGAAGGGTTAGGCTTAGTAAATAAAGAGAATCTAGAAAAATACAATTGCAAGTTATCAAAATATCTCTGTGCCGTGTTTTCATCCTTTTGTGATGTCACTTGGAGGGATGTGGAATTTTGTTTTAGGAGAGTAGCCTACATTTTATGTTGACAAAGTAGTAATTTCACACAAAATAGCATAACAAATAGGAAAAACAATGACACAATGTTTTATAGGTGGCAAACTACATGTAAAGTGAGTCTGACTGATGTCAAAGAACAGTTTGACTTTTAGCTTTAATCTGTGTTCAACTAGTTCTCCAATTTCCTATGCGTCCTTGAAGCGCTCCTCCTGCGCCCTCCCCCTCTCCTTTCCTCTCCTGTCCTCTCCTCCTGCTGCTCCAGCAGCAACACTCCAGCCGAGCCACACAAGTACTAGCATGGCGCTCTGTGCGGCTGGAGTTCCGTTGTCTTCTCCGTGTTTCTCTCTCGTTTGGTTTTACTTCAGTATCTGACAGAGGTTTGTTTATTCCTCCCACTGTGCTCCTGTGACTGAAGCCCGGGCTGTTTAAACGACTGTATTTGTCAGCGTAACACTCTCTGCTAAGTGGGTAAAATATTCGGGGCTCGGCTGCTAACTTAACGTTAGCAAGAAGGTAGAAACTGGGAAAAACAGAACAAACCGAGGAGGAGTCCTGCTCTGGAAAAGGTCCGCCGCATTTACTTTTTCAAGTGTTTTAAAGTGTTTTATGTAATTTGACTTTAGTCTCGTAAGTTGTTAAAACTGTTATGTCAAAGTGCGAATTGGCAGAAAAACCAATGAAAATATAATGTATTTAAAACGTGGCAATATTAACGTCAGATGTCATATATGCCAGTATCCCCTTTAATTTATCCGTTTTACTCGTGTATTTAAGTATCTTTTAAAACTTGACAGTTTTTACTCGTAGGGTTGTAAAAACCAAAAGTGTTGCATAATATTGGTGTTCTTCGCGATTATTGCGAGAATATTTATGTACCAGTTTGAGAGATTATTATTATTCCGGCTGAAATAGTCTTATTGTTAGATAAGTGAGTTATTTGCGATGTCTTAAATCATTTACCAGACGGAGTGTGTTGATCGTATGTTTGATAGTCTGGTGTTTGTCCTCCTGAAAGATAAATCACAGTGTTTCACTCCTGCGCTCCTATTCATTATGAAAGCCCTGCACTGTTCGCGGGTTGTAGTAGGGTTTGTACAAAATCTAGAAGTCTGAAATCTGATTTTTTTTTTTTGTTTTTAAGTATTTTCCAGCTTTAGAGATAAGCATGACAAATGTATTTCCAGTCTGTATTCCCTGTGTTGTTGGCCAAATATGTTATCCATCCTTTCATCCATCCAAAGAACTGTTGGAAATTAATTTCTGGAATAATATTGACTCTAGACACAACACGGTATCTTAACTCTGTTAAAAAGCCCCAGACAACAAACAAATATCAGGGGTAATTGTTCCTTGTAAACTCTTAACAGGTATATTATCAAGTTTGATCAAATAGTGACAGGACAACAAAGCAATAATGTATGATTTTGCAGTAGTTAAACTATCACCCACTCAGACTGTAAAAGTTGCCTGTTTGTGTTTATTTATTTTTCTTTGTGCCTGACATGGTTCCACTTCTTAGCTGATGACGCAACACAGGGCTCCATCCATATGTCCTGTCTGTTATATAGATGCTATGACCTATTTCTGTATGCACAGCTGAATTATCTGCATCCTTTGACCTTTTTTTTTTTTTTTTTTTTTTTTTTTTCCTTTTTTTTCTTCACAGCTGATGCAAATGCCATGGCAATAGCCGAGGCATGGCAGTGACATGACAGTCCCTCATCTGCTTCTGAACAAAGACCTCATCAGCATCATGTTCTTCTGAAGTGAAGGCGCAACTCACAGACTATGGATGAGTCCATTTTACTGGATTTGCTTGAGTGCCCCGTATGTCTGGAGCGCCTGGACGCCTCTGCGAAGGTCCTTCCCTGTCAGCACACCTTCTGCCGTCGATGCCTCCAGGGCATTCTGGGCTCGCGCGGGGAGCTGCGCTGCCCGGAGTGCCGGACGTTAGTGGAGTGCGCTGTGGATGAACTCCCAAGCAACATCCTCCTCGTGCGCCTTTTGGATGGCATCAAGCAGAGGCCTCGAATTTCTGCCTCCGTCGGAGCGGTCTGCACAAACGGCACGTCTGGAGCCGTGGCCCGAGCACATGGAAGCGGGACGAGGGACCAGTGCGCTCCGGGAGTGCAGCCCCAGCGCGCTCAGGCAAAGAGCACTGCTGTCCGAGTAAGTATGCTGCTTGACTGAACACGCATTAGGGAGCTTGTCCTTCCAATTGTTGAAGCCAAATTGAGACAAAACAGGGAAATCTGTGTGGATTAACAGCAGCATGTCGAGTCTCTAATCTTTGGTCCGGATTATTGGTTATCGTGGGGATCTTTACGCCAGCCAGTTGACTGGCAGCCCATCACCACCACAGCCGGAGATTTAGAGCAGTCAATAGTTTAGCCACTAATATTTCCACTTACTGTGTTGGTGGTACACAGACTTTTCATGGATTTAGTCATTAGCTTCCTTTCCTTCCTGTGTAGCTACTGACAGTGTCTACTTCATTCATTTGAAATCTATGCATCATTGTACAGATTTTAGGAAAGTGGCTACATAACAGTTTTATCTGCCAAATTTGAATTTCCGAGTATATTTAGGTAAATGTGAAGCAACCTGTGTTACTAAAGATAAAACTAGAGATGCACAGAGCAATTGCCTCTTATCTTGCATTGGTCAATTTTCAGTTTGTTCGCTCTTGATTGTGGCCGGACAGTTGATAACTCAAAAAGTCCTATATTTTTCAGTCAGTAAATGCACAATACTCAGGAGCTTTCAGGTTGTGTTGACAATAACAGTCTTTGGTGTGGCAGTTTTGAACGAGTGAGAAAGACTCAAAATTAGCTGTTTTATGTATTGGTGAAATGTTTAACATAAAGTCAGAAGAAGCTCAGAGATGTAAGAAGCTATTTAACATATTTTCAGCAACAGATGTTTTCAGTTCGTTGAGGCAGCGAGAGAGCGAGACTTGTAGCAGATAACGGAAAGGCTAAATGGAGAACAATGAAGCTCTGCTTTATCCTTTTAACCTTTCAGTCTGTCTGTTGAACTTGCTAATGTTGGAAATATTTGCAACCTTTTGGAGATCATAGAGTTATGGTAAGGATGTAGATTGTCTAGGGAATGCATAATGAAACTGTTTTTGTAATGCTACCTGCACCACACATGCCAATTGCTAATACAAGATGCTAAATTAGTTTGTAATCATTTTTGCTTTTATTTTGAAATGGTAAAGCCCTGTTTTACATTGACTTGCTCTCTTACACACACACACACACACACACACACACACACACACACACACACACACACAGTGTGACATCGCCTCAGCTCCCAATATAAACAATCGTCTAAAATAGATATCAGCAGATCAGAGCTTTATAAAAACACGAAATTGAAAGTTTATATCAGTACCATGGAAAAGTTCAACAGTTCAAAGATAATCTTGTTAGGAAGTGCTATTTCATCTCAGTTGTCCATACTGTTTCATATGAAACACGATCATCTAACCTTAAAGCCCTTTCTTTTAAAATGTTCACAAATTAATTTGACTCAATATCAGATTTCTTAAGATTTTTGGCTGTAATTATTCTCAGATACCTCCTGATGTGTGGAGGAAAATGTATCTGTGGGCCCCTCTTTGAGCTGCGCTGGTCCCCATGAAGGGAGGATTGGGTAGATGAAAAGATGTCAAGGTCCTGTGTAGAATCACAGGAATGTCAGTGCGCTGATAATGTATCTGCCTAGCCATGCAGGTATGAAGATCAGAGAACCTGCTGTAAATTGCTACTGGGGGACCTGCCTCATTTGCCAAAGTATCACTTCAGAGGATTTGTTCTCTTTTCAAAGCTGTTTGTGCCTTTTGGAATCCCCCCCTACAGATACTAAGATGGCTGATTGTTGGAAATAAAGCAGGCATCATTTGAAACTTTCCAATTATTTCCCTTGAACTCTTCTCTGCTGCTTTGTGTTGGTCTGTCATATAAAATCCAAATGAAATACATTAAAGTTTGATGCTGTAATAAAAGTGAAAAGGTTCGATTAACATACAGCATCCGTACACATACTCACACCTCTGTGTGTGTACATCGAGGGTACAAGACTCACTCATTCATGTATTGTACAGGTGTGTGGGTTTTTTTTGGGAAGAGATTAGCTATTTTCCGTGCGTTATTTAATGTTTGCGTCGTCTGTGGTGCCATTGACTGTCTCCAGAGTCTGTTCTGCTGTCTAAATGCATTCTGTTGATGACAAAGAATCATGAAAAGATGTGGACGTGCAGGTGTAACATTTTTGGGAACATAAAAGATGGAGATCAAAGCTCTTACAGATCGTCCAGTCTGATCTCTGGCCAGCGCTCCATGGGGATTGAACGCTTCATTGCTCCCGGGTGACACCCTCAGTCCCATTTCTTTCTTGTTCGTCATCTGTCCCTTTTGGGGGGGTTGGAGGTTTTGGGGAGGGGAGGGGGTCTTTTAAAGCTTGAGGCTGCTCCTCTGGTACTGTTCCTCTGTTAAAGCAGGGCTCCACCTCCGATTCTTATGTGGCCAAATAATGGCTGGGAGGGCAGAACGGTGGGGACTGGCTGACAGATGCACAACAGGGTTTTGTTCCGGGCTCCCTCTGATCCCTCTGACTGGCCGACACGCGTAGAATGGCCGAGAGTGAGTTTATGTGTGTGGAAGGCCACCAGTAACAGGGACTGATGAGTGTTAAGTGAAAGCATCGGGACCAAAAGGGACAAATGTTCAGAGAGTAGCCTCTCCCAGTCGGCTCTCTTCATCTCCAGGGCTGCAGCTTGTGTTTGACACAGCACCGTGGCATTTGTTTCATGAGAGCAATCAAAAGGCTCCTCTTTACTGTAGCAGAGCGGCTGCGTGTGACTCACCTCCAGCGGAGCTCCATTATGGGGATGTTTTGTCTTCCTCTGGCCCGTGTTGACTCATAAAACACAGGATTTTGTTGGCAAAGATTGGAAGATTACTTGGTGGTATTTCTGCGTAAGAGTGAGGGAGGCCTTTTGAGCTGTGGGGGAGTCAAAAGGTCGGAGTTCGCGAGTCACGGTTGACAGGGGTCACTGGCAACTGGGGAAATGGGAAGGGAATTTGAGATCCAAGTGGATGTCTTCAGTTTCATTGCGGTTCCCCAGAGAGTTGAACTCATAATCCTTTGCACCAAAATAGCATTTCTGTTTTTTTTGTTGTTTTTTTTTTGTTGTTTTTTTGGTTTTTTTATAAATCGTTTGTGTTCATTTTTAATGATGCTCCCAGTCAGCCACAGTTTGGAGTTTGAAGTTTGAAGTTTAGGTTCAGAACTGAAGATTTCAGAGCAGTTGTTTTCTGCCTGTCAGTCCGTGCTTAGTTGATGAGTAATGAGACGCTGTTTCCTCCTGAGGGTATATTCAGGTCATTGTCTCTCTTCAGTTTTACTCTTTCTAGGGTGGTACAATGATTTAAAAAAAACACGTTGCCGGGATGTTATTGGTGAGTATTACAATAAATATATTGGTTATAATTAAATACACATTTTCCTCTCATTTTTTTTCCCCCCATCGTTCCAATGTCCACACCAGTCTAAGTGAGTTTTAGCAGCTCAGCTACTAACGTTTACATGAGGTGTGGGCATCAAGGGCAGTAAAAGTCTGTCTGACTGGCTGAATGTATTGTCATCATGGTAGGCATGAGCTATATGGACTTAAGATTTTATTGCCAGATTTTGTCATATTTGTTTTGAAAAGGTGACTAACTGTATGTCCC
Organism: Anableps anableps; assembly: GCA_014839685.1. NCBI lineage: Eukaryota > Metazoa > Chordata > Actinopteri > Cyprinodontiformes > Anablepidae > Anableps > Anableps anableps. Next base: position 8,812,230 of record CM026070.1, read on the forward strand.
AAAAACACAAATATTGCTGTTAAAAATAACACTTTGCCTTTATTAAATCAATCAGATGTAACTACTACACCAGTTACATTAAGTAGTGCAATTGTACCGCAAAACAGCACACTACAGTTCAGTTTCCTCATATTTTCATATGTATTTATTTATGCATTTTAAAAAAAAAAAAAAACAAACATTAGAAAAATAGTAAAGGTTAACAATCCCAACTACACAGTTTTGTTTTTGTTTTTTTGAGGGGGAGGCTCTTTAGATATCTCAGCCCACCAACTATCGTGTCCAGGCATTGATTTGTGATTCATATCTACAGTACTGCAGCTCTACCTCTTGCTATTTAAAGACTTCTTCCTGGCATTTCTCTAAATCCAGTGCTGTAATTTGGTGTAACTTCCTACTGATTAAAGGAAGTTCTGTTGTTTTGTAAGACACTACAGATGTTTTTGGTCCTCTGGTTATTTTTGGATGAACATCATAGCAGGTTCTCTCCGCGTTTATATCCTGAGAGAGAGGAAAAAATGTTTTTGCATGCCTCCCTGTGTGAAGTGCTCACAATAAAATTCCTGTGCACCTCCTGCGTCTGAGGTCGATGAGTAATGCTCGCTCTCTTTGATTACATCATATTGTTGTTGAAGTCTTAACTTCTGCCCGGTCGCCTGACCTCAGCCTGCATACAGAACCCCGTCATTACACCCTCACACTGGCCGCACGCTGGCAAACATACTTACTGCTTTTCCACTGGGAATGTTTTTTAGAGCACTTCATTCTGTTTATTCCCACTCTCTCAGCGCGCTCCCGCTTTTCTGTCTTTGCCTCTCTATTTCCCACAGAAGTTTACAAAGCTAGGCATGGGCTAATATTCAATTTTTAGTGGTGAAATTCCATGGAGTAAAAATATCAAGAAAAATGTAAAACAACAATGTATGCCAACATCCAGTTGGTTTTATTTCACACAGAAAAGCATCCCTTAATTTATTCTGGTGGTAAGAAATTTCACATATTGATTACTGTCAGGTTATTGAGAATCTCATTGATAACATTTATTGACTAGCTATAATATTTGGCACCAGAAATATTTTTAAATGGATTCATTTTCTTTGTTTTAAGTTAAAATTGGTGCTTTCTTTCAGCCAGCTGTTAGGCAGTGTGCAGCAACACATGGGGGAGGGATCAGGACTAATTTCTATATGCTTCATACAGCTGGAGACAACTCTGATCACTTTTTGTTTCATCTCGTTGTGAAAAAATTTCAAGCATGGAAAGTATTATCGGTTTTAAAGCCGTAACTGCCACTGACATGAACTCTGTTTTTGCTGTAAATTTCTGCCATCTTTCCTCACCATCTAAATTTAGGCTGGAGCTTGTTAAGGGTCTAATCAGGATTAGAGTTTATTAGATACAGAGTCAGCACTACTCCCTGTTCTCCTCTTACGCCTTACTTTTCATTTAGAGGAAACAAACACTCGCTGTGTAGTGAAGCAACCCGAGTGTCTCCATCTCTGCTTACTTTTCTGCATTTTCACATACTTATCTAAAACACAAAGATCATTTTTAAGGTGTTTTGAGCCTTCCAAGTTGGAAATGGGACAAAATTTGTTCTGCAAAATTTCAGTGTAAACTAAGGGTTGTCGATATAATCATATTAGATCATGAAGGGATAACATTTGTGCCATCTTGCCTGTATGCAAGGCTCAGTAGTTTCCTTCTTGTGGAAAACTCAGACTATTGTAGGATTTCTTAATTTTGGGATGTGGGAATTTGGGTTTTCTTGAACAATAATTGGTTATTAACCTTTTATGCTGATGTTCACTGTCAGAGAGGTTTACTAAAGGAGTTACTGCATCTGATTCTGATCTGTGTCATGTGACCTGCTCAGCCTGACTCTTGGTCAGTCCGCTGATCAAACACTACTCATTAAGAGCTGTGAAGCTGAAGTAAAGCACTTAGCTTATGAAGCTGGAGAGCATCTCTTTCTCAAGGTTTTGCTTTGGATCAATGAGTTCTATCAAAACAAAGAGGACGCAAGCTGTCGTTAACCTAGGATCTCCTCAAGATCCTCCCATCTTGCAGAGATCCTCAGTGGAAGTGAGATTTACTAAAGTTTTTTTTTTCTGCTCCTATGTGCTGAATCTTTTAAAAATAAATGAAAAAGTTACATTTTTAGCTGATTTGTTGTTTAATCTTAAGATTGTAAAGATTGTATAGATTTTACCCAGTTTTTTTTTTTTTTTTTACAAAAATAACTTTATTTTCTCTCATAATGTAAAACAAATGCTGCTGTATTTTTGTTTTTTTGCAAAAATATAACACATTTTTTAAGACCATAAAAATACTTTTATTTATGGTCTTTTATTCTTTTGCTTCATGATTTGATACCTTTTTGTGGAAAAAAAAAAAAAGTTTACTTTGTAAGGAACTTTGTAAGGAAATTAAAAAAGAACTACAGAAAAATATAAATATAAATGTATGCATAGATATGAAATAAAAAAAATAAATACTTGAATCCTTGAAACCACAGTTTTTGAGTGTACCTTAATAGTCTGAGTATACTTTTAGTCCTAAGTGTTGAATATCAACTACTAAATCACAACAATGGATAAAACTTGGGAAATATTTTCAGAAAAATACTGGATTTTGTTTGAAAGAAAATTGGTATACATGTTTACCACATCACACATCCTTGATGTATACAATCTGTCAGTTTATTTTTAATTATATTTTCCAGGTTCCCAGTTGACTGAACTGAAATAAAAACATGTACATGAATAGAGTTCCAGTCTGTCGTCCTGCTGGTGTCATGGGAAAACATGGTGGCATAATAACAATTAAAGCTTTTACATGCGTCACCATTTGGGCACGTCTTGGAACAGATACAGTGAACAGGAACGGGGTTACTTCTAGCCTGGGAGACAACGCTTCCTCCAAGTACAGGATATGTTCATCAAATCTCCAAGGAGAGAAGTTCAAAAAGCCCAGTCGTGATTAATGGGCCGTCATAGTCGCCTCTTTGTTGGGTTTCACTGCTCCTCTGATGAGGGTTCTGTGCCTGTCTTTGTGTTTTCAGGCTCTTAAGATTTTCCAGGCCAGACATATGGAGGAAAACACTTTTGTTCTGTGTCTGTTTTTTTTCCCCAGACAGAGGGGGATGTTTTGTGTTAGTGTCTTGGAGGAATGCCGTGAACAGTTGCAGGTCACTGTTTTTTTTTCCAAACAGCGGGCCTGTCTGGTCTCGTCCTGCCCGCCAGCTAACACTCACCTTCCCTTCTAGCAGACACTGGGTGTGTACGTTCTTAGATGTTTAATCTACGTCTCTGACCACAGGTTAGGTCTTTGATTTTGGTTTGTCAAGTAAATGAATTAGGGTCTTGCAAGTTTTGTTTATAGTAATCCAAGCTGTGATGTTCCGCTGCACCTGAAAGCCTCCGGGCCGACTTGGCTGCAGCATTTGTATCCTGTTTTAAGGTCCTGCTGTATAAAGTGCTGGCCACCTGGCTGTCTTTTTATGGAACGTCGGCCTCACTCTGTATCAATAAACTTGTGATGTCTGAAGTTTACTTATTTGTTTATTTTTGAGTGGTTTTAGCTCTACTCTCTAGGTGGTCCCCAAACCAAAATGCCACATTTGCTGACAGCCCCCACCCCCGCTTGCTGTCTCCATTCATGTCACATCTCTCAGCATGGAGCGGTAAAAGAAACATCCATGACCTTCTTATCCACAGCCCCGTCACACCTGTGTGGGCTGATAAAGCCTTTCTTTGGAACCAGTGCAGTGTGTATGTGTGGTCCACTGCATTGTTTAATCTGTTGGCACCAAAATGTTTTACAAATGTTTGTTCGTTGGTTTATTGGTAAAGTGTTTTGTGAGCTGTTTTCCAGCATGTGTCACGTGGTGCCCCTCACTCATTATTCCCGAGGTAGCTTTTACACCACTCTGGACTTAACTGAGTAGTTTGACCTCTCACCCCTTGCTGTGATTGGTTAGGCTGAACTGGTCATCCATGGACCGTTTGACTGCTGGCATCTTAAGTGTTCCATTTCTGATCCCTAAGGCATAATCATGTTTTGCTGTGAGTTTCATTTTCAGTTGTTTGACCTCTGACCCTGAAGCTATTACTGCCTCTTGATGCATCTTTACCCTCTGGCTCACCTTGGTGTTTGATCCTTACCTCCCTTTCAGAGATGATAAATTGATTAATTTTGTTCAGAATTTGTACCCAGTGACTGCAGACTTGAGAGCAACTGTGAGTTGCTATCCTGGTATGCTCTATGAAGAGACCTGCTTTCTTTTAAGGCCATCCATCGAAATAATCTGCAGTTGTTCCATGTTGTGTCAGTGACAACCCACTGGCTGTTTAGTCCAATTGACTTTCTGTTTTCAGTGGTTAGGAATTGGTGGAGTAAAGTTCTCAGATTTTTGACCTCCTGTTGTCTTTTTTTTGTTGTTTTTGTTTTGCTTTTTTTAGTTTTGACCTGCTGATGAAAATTTTAGCAGCTTCCAGTTTCTATTTGAGTACATTTTAATTCACAGCATTGAAAAAAAAAAATCTACATGCCAGGGCGAATATACTCGATGTATCTTGAGTTTTTCAATGTATCGCAACCATTGAGTATAAATTGTTATTCAAATAATACGTTTTCTGCATCTAATTCACTATGTGTTCACCGAGTATTGTTTATCTGACACGCTACGAATGCATCACTAATCCCTCCCCCCTCTTCCCAACCTGAAAATGCTCTGCCCCGACACGCTAAGCGGCACATGGGTATTTAGACTTCAAGACTGGAAAAAGTATGGCAACAGCAGGAGTTCATCATATTCAGGTGAGCGAGTGAATGAGACGGTAACTGAACTCCTTCTGCATCAGACGCGCTCCACAGCCTCCATAACTCTTCAACACGCTCAGCTCCCAGATAGCGAGATGCATTTAGTTCAGAGTCCAGGTCAGAGTTGATACTCAAATGAGATTTTTTAAAAATATTATTGGTTGATTGATTTAGTTACCTCCACGATGTAGACTGCATAAAGTTGGAATGTCTGCACATCTGCACCAATCTAGCACAAAGGACCACTGGTTATTTAAATGGTTTTCAGATGCACTAATACCTGTGATAAAACTGTTCTTGCACAGGGGTTTTGCAGACATGGCCTGAACTTGGCAATATATATTGTGTATCGTGATATAGCAAAAAAATATCGGGATATTAGATTTTCCTCATATCGCCCAGCCCTTCTACTTGCTGGAGTATTGGTATTAGAAGCAAAGGCAGTATTATACTTTTTGTTAAATAGTAGAGTTGACATTTTTAATGGTCTTTAGCATCTTATTTTAGCAATTAGCACAGCTAGCAAAGCTAAGCATTGTCCATCTGTATTCCTTACACAATGTACACATTTCCAAACTGCCGCCAACATTTCCAAATCTAGCTGTTTCTGTGATTGAAAAACGTAGAAAGCTTAATAAAATAAAAACAGGTCAACTTTACTGCGCTTCATTCAGCCCTCCTGTTATGAAGTGAAGTCCGCTTTAATTCAAAGAAATGTCTCCAAGGTGGGCACAGGATGATACAGGCAGCTCCTTTTCGTTCCCAAAAATCGGGTACAAAACAGCAGCAACTACAGAAGTATGAAATGATGAAGAAACTAAGAAGCAGCCTGAATGAAAACAGATATTCCTCCATAAAAAATATGGTTTTCTTTTAAACAGCTTCTTACATCTTTTGTGCTTCCTTTGACTGTTTTGTTTTAAGTGGGTTAGAGGAAGTAGCAACTTCTGCACTGAAGAGTGTTGTGAATACATTTAATCACAGTTTTGTAATTAATGTTTTTGATGATTTACAAATGGGTTATAGGAAAACTGATATAGGTTAGTCTTCTCCTAAGTTTAGATTGTTTTTTTTTTTTTTTTTACTCAGTTTTAATTTTTATCACTCAGGAAATCTATATTTCAAGCTACCAGAAGCCCTGGTTCTCTGTTACCTTCTCACATGTGGGGTCTTTCATGCTGACAACCCGTGATTAATTATTAATGGGAACTTGAAAAAGACCAGGATGGTTTTTGTCATTGTACTCACGTCTTGGCACAAGCACTGACCAGAGGTTTACATATACATATCGGTATACATATTTTCATCATAACTTTGGCAGCATATCCAGCTTTACCCTGCTTGGTTTCTCACATATGAACACACCTTGTCCTCCATAACGCTGGCCTCACTTAAGGAGGGTTATGTTTGTTTAAATGACTCAGACTGACTTTATGTCCATGAGAACCCATTAAACTGTGTACACCCACAAAAAAAAAAAAAAAAAAAAAAAAATCAAGTGGGGAGTTGCAACATATTCAGACAACAGCTTAAAATGCCAGTAAGACTTTCAGCCTGTATTTCTCCGCTTCATGGTAGAACACTGTATGATTCATGTTGGTCATGTTATATTCTGTTTCAGAAAAATTTGATAGATTTAGGCAGTTTTCCCCTTTTTCTTTTTTTCTCTTTTGAGTTAACCGATCCCAGTTCTTTTGGATTGTGCAGCATAGATTTGAAAATGTAGGGTTTTATTGCAGTTTATTACTTTGCTGAAATCTGTTTTGATCTTTTACTCTCTGTATGTGCAGGGCTGAACTATGACTGAATTGTGGAGGTGCAGAGTCTAAGCCCATGGACAATAGATTTAAGTTTTATTTTATGCAGCGTAAGTAGTAGGCATGCACGATAAGAACATTTGGACCGATATCTTTGCTGTTATGGCTGATAACCGATATTTTAAACTGTCTTTGACATCTTAAATTAGGAATTAGCATGGCTAGCTTAATGTAAACAACAATCTCTATGTATATCCGAGTAGCCTTCCTGGTATCTTCTGAAAGTCCTGTTCTTTCTTTCAACCTGAATGAACTACAGACATGTCTCGTGATGTCATAGAAAATATAATTTCCTTTTAATTGACACATTACATCTGTTTTCTCCCAACCCCATTTTTAAACTTCTTAATGATGCTAGAAATTGCTAACATGGTGTCTTCTTGACTCTGTAACAACTTCCTCAGTGAGGGATGTAGGGCATTGTTACTGCGGCCTGGATTGCACAGTGGTTTTGGTGGTTCACTGATGGGAAAAAGTGGATCTTACTGCTTTGTCATCCACCAAAATATATTTTCAATAAATGAATTAAATAAATTAATTTAAATAAATTAAAGAAGAAATATTTTCATGACAGAATGAGTATGTTTACTCCAGAAGTACTGCTAGCATGCCAGCCAGTAGCACTTTGAGCACGGCTGTTCAGATGCTGCAGCGTTTGCTCAGTTCTCATCTCAACATTTAAAATTTAATATATTGGTTCACCCATAAAGCTAAGTGATGAAACCAGGCCTTTGGAAGTTGGCATAAATCCCTCAATTCTTACTGCAGCAAAAACTGGCCAGTCCCATTCACCACCTTTTCTCTCCTGAAGCAAACATTTGGAAGGAGAAGGTCATTTTGTCCTTCTGGAATGATTGAGGGCTGCTTTACATGGTACCTCGCATGTTCAGTCTCTACAGTAGAGAAATGGGTGAAACTTGCAGTTACATGTTACATCTGCACTGAGTCAAGAGTGAAATGGACAAACAGTTTCTTGAGAGAGTGTAAAATAATGCTGCCTCTTGAGTCAGTGAAAGATGCAGTGTTTGTCTCTTGGAGCTCTGCCAGGACCGAGTCGATTTCCTGCTCTCGTTTGTTTACTTTAGAAGTGTCTTAAGAACTGCAAATACAATCAAATGTTCTGCCGATGATCTGCCTGTAAGAACCACAGTTAATACAAAATTTCTTCCAAGCTAGTTGTCCACTTCATCAGTTTTTCCCTTAATTTACAGCTTGTGTAAATCAGCGTCAGCCAAGCAGAGCAGGTGGCTCAGCCTGAATGACTGAGAGGGACAAAAGCGTACAGACACTGCGAGCTTTCACAAGCACAGTGGAGAGTAATGTGAGGAAATGCTTAGTATTCAGCTCATATTGACTAGTACTCAATACACAGATACTGTGACATTTGTGAACTAATCCCTCCGTAGCTTGGATACAAGTTAGCTTCCTATGTGAGACTCCTTTCACAGTACTAATCCTGGTTATTACTAAGGGTCTTTATGAGTTTACTGTCTCATTACTGATTGAATCATTTCATATATATATAATGTAGAGATTATTGCTTCATGGCACAGTGGGGCTTCTCTGAGCGGCGTCCAGACTGCAGCGCACCGTCAGGCATCCCAAAAGGCTTTGTGTTGTCATCTGTCCTGCTAGAATCAGAAATAACCTGGTACCGGCTCAAAGACCAAGATGGCGTGTCTCATTATCTGGAACTTTTTAGACAAGATTGAAGACACATGGTGACCTAAACAGAAAAGGTGTGATTTGGAAGGACATATCTAATAAGTTGTGATTAAAAGCATTAAAAGTGAGATGGTTTTATTATAGTCTTTCTTTACAATTAAGTTACTGTGGTATCATTGAGTACAGTTTGGCAGGGAATTAGAGTACTTTTCTCAACAACTAATTTGCTCATTACTATACTTGTTCATCTTGTGCGCTCTCCTCAGTGCTCTTCTCTCCTGCTTTTGGCTCCATTGCTATGGTGAATGTAGTGCATGCTATGTCCTATGTGAAAACAGGCTAAACAGACCAACCCTCCTCTAATATGTTCTCTTTCCTGTTATTCATGGATGAACAGCCACCATACTCTCGTAGAAAATAGCTTTTTTTTTTTTAGAAGAGACTGGCAACTTTGTGCTTCCTCCAACTTCATCACCTCAGTAATACCGAGATGGCTTCTTCACTGAGGAACTACTTCCACACTGAAGAGTGTTGAAGAACCCAGCCTGGTAGCACTTATTTATGGTGTGCTCACTCATCAAAGGAGATCACATTTTTAGTTTCCTTTTTAGATCAGAGTCGGTCAAGCGTTAAATCATTCAGTGCCAGTCTCCAGCCGATTTCTCAGCGCGTCTCTACTTTATAATTCACATCTCTCTGTTCTTTCTAGTCAAGGTCTTTTTGCCTGTACCAAATTAGTCAGGGCTTCTGACCAATTGTGTTTGCCTCTCTGCAGTTTGAAAGGTTCAGAAACTCAAGCCTGACTTCCTCTCTCTGCCTCATGTTCTTTTCAGCCTTTGATCTCCAACTGTTTCTCTGCTCATGTCTTTCTGGCTTTCCATGTTTTGCCTCCTCACACGCTCCGTCTGCTGTGAAATGTGAGCGGGTTCCTGTGAGACAAACTAGTGAGCCCAGTGTATGAACTGGCACCGAGTTAAAGGGTTCTGTTCTTTTGGATTTCAAGTCAGACCAGCAGACTGGGTGATTTCGAGGCCACCCAGAACCTGCTTTTACCCCCTGATCGGAAGGCCAGCCAGGTACAGAAAGCAGGCCCTTAAACAGAAGGTTATGCAAAAATGTGCCAGTTCATGTGTAAGTGGTTTTGTCTAATTGCATTTTCACAGTAGAACCCACACTCATGGCCAAACACACTAGAGCTTCATGAAAACCACATGCGTGACACCTCTACAATGTGTGCACATGCTCTCTCATAAATCCTTTCCTCTTCCTCTTAAAATGCTTTCCCTCTGTAGCTAACAAAGTGCTGTAAAACGTCTTGATTGTATGTCCATGTGTTGAATGTTTTCATAAAACCTCATCACCATCAGTTCATGGAGCTCCTGGTTTTTTAGTCCCCTGTTGGGACCTCCTATTCTTGTCTAAGCATCCAGATTTACATGCACCCCCGGGGGGGACAGCTGAAGAGTCAAGAACCAGCAGTAAACAGCAGATTGCTGGGGTCATAGCGTGGGTACTCTGAAGATGTGCTTTATAGCTTGCATTTAGAGAAGTAGACGGCTTTCTTTTCCTCCCATTAAATAAGTATCAGGCTAACTGACAGATGCCTTTGCTGATCGAGCAACATGGATGAACATGAGAGTTTCCAAGACTTTTGAAAGCTTCCTGTTCCTTCTCACATGCGATCCAAGCCTCCATCTGGTGTCCAGACTGCTGTGAGTGTTTTCATGCCTGTAGACTAATGTGTGGGACCTCATTTGGTATGTAGCGAGGGGAAACAAACAAGCATCGTGAGTTTTGTCACACAGAATTTAGTTAGTTTAGTTGGCCCTGAATGTTTTATTGCTTCCTCAACATCTTGAATGTAAATAAAGTCAACATTCCCACAACATTTTGACACCCTATCACTTGAATAAAGGCAATTTTCCCACTTTTCCATTCCAGACGTTTAAACATTTTTGTTGCAGCTGATCCAGGAGCTTGATGTACAAATGCTGCTGTTGCTTGCTGAGCTGTGTTTGTCTCTCTGTTTAATCTCTTCTGCTCTCCGCCTGTCTAAAGCCAAATTAGGCAATCATTCACAAAAAGTTTCAGTTTCTCTCTTTATCCTTCGACCCTAAGATTTCATTTTATGTTTCACAGTTTTCAGTCTCTGCAGTCTTGCATTCTGATTTTTGACACAAAAGAGACTTTTAGTTGATCTAAATGTTACCACACTGCACAAATTTATCTGAAAAACAAGGTATTTTTCCTGATACGACCCAGTAACGTCACCCTTACGATTCCATACTTGGACACAAACGAGATTTTCAAGAGTCTCCTTTGTAAGATTCACTTCACTGTCAAGAGACCCAAAAATAGGGGAAAATAGCTCCTGCGTGGAGTTTCCATAGAAACCTGAGGGTGGAAGTTTTTCTATTGTCTCATACTGAGGAGTAGACAGCAGCTGTAGATGATGAAGCAGCGTCATTACGTTCTACCCTGTCGAGGACTCATCCAGCACTTTATATTAGTATGGGAAAGTTCCCTATGCCCTACTTTTGTCAACTTTCTTTTGAGACAATATCTTTTTCTTTTTTTTTTTAACTCTGATATTTTTGGGCACACTATATATACAGCCATCTTAATTCAGATTGAACTAGAGTGAACACAAAGAGATGTCCTATTAGGAAACAGCACTGAAATAGCAATTTATTGTTGCATGTTATAAAACATGTCAAAAAACAATGAACATTACAGTAGGGGGAATGCTGAACCTTTCCAGTTGTCCCATTAAAACCACAAACATGACTAGTTTATTGGGGTTTTTGTCTGTAATAATTGTGAAGTGGAATAAAAATGATACATAGTTTCATCATTTTCTACAAACAGAATCTGAAAAGTGTGGCTTACACATGTTTTCAGCCTCTTTAAAGGCTGCCACATACTCGGGTGTACTGTGCGCATCCTGTGAGCTGCCCGGACTCCGCGTGCACTGTCCACTGAAGCCTGGAATTTCATGGTCAAATGTAACGAATTCCCACATTTCTCATGACAAGTTCTTTCATTTCCCACGATTTCAGCTATGGTGTCAACGAACGGAAGAAGAGATACAGCCTTTTAGCTTAAAAAAAAACAAAACAAAAACACAGTTGTTGTGCCCTGGTGATAGCTGGCTGCAAGACTCCGCGCTGAGCAACCAGTTGCAAGGACGCACAGCGTGATTACCATTCTCTGTGCTGCACTGATAGATGTCAGCTCGGTGTTGCGTACAGAGCACAGAGTATGCGTACGCAGTCGTAAAAATTGACCTTTGTGCGGACGTCTTCATTGAGTACATACGGACCTCCGCAGAGTGAAATACGTCCGAGTATGTGGGAGCCTTAAGTCAATACATTGTAAAATCAGCTTTCACTGTAATTACAGATACAAATCTTCTAGAGTGGTTCTCAATCAGCTAGGCACTGAAACGTTTGCCCGTTCTTCTTTGCTAAATAGCTTGGACTCAGTTGGATGTGTTGGAGAATATCTGTAAACAGCACTTTTGAAACAAGTTCTGCACATATTCTGCACTGGAAGTGCACTGGATTTTGTGTTAGACTTTGACTAGGCCATTGTAACACATGCATATGTTTAACCTATAACATTCCATTGTAGCCCTTTCTGTATATTTAGGGTCTTTATCCTGAGGTAAGCTCATCCTCCACCCCAGCCTCAAGTCTTAAGCATCCTTTAACAGGTCATCTTCAAGAATTGCCCTGTATTTAGCTTCATCCATCATCCTATCAACTCTTACCTGCTTCCCCTCAGCATGATACTGCCATCACCTTGCTTTATTGTAGGCATGGTGTGTATACAATGATTAGCAGTGTTGGGTTTTCTACCAAACATAACATTTTACATTTAGGCAAAAAAGTTCCGTTTTGGTCTCATCTGACCAGATTATTTTCCTCCTCATGGTTTTTGTGTCAAAAACAATTTTCCACCCCTTTTAAATGCATTTCTAATGTAATGTGACTAATATGAGGATGACTAATACTTGTCCAAACTACGTTTGTCACAATACTAAGATTTCAAACTCTAAACTGAATCAAAGGAAAATACTCAATATAATTTTCAATACTGTGGTGACCTTGTATGAAGCTGTAGGGTTCTTTTTAATCATGATAAAAAAGACAGTATAGTATCACTGTCTTAATTAAGGCAAAACCAGTAAGACCCATAAATGGTAAGCAATTCCAGCACCTGTTTAGAAAAATGCGAGTGATTTAAAAATGTAGCTTTTCTGTATAGCAATAGACAATTTAACTCCTGGAAGTGTTAATATCCTTTATGGAAGTGTATACCTTGGATTATGTTATGCATTCAATTAGAAACCTTTTCACAGCTTCAATGCTTGGGATACTGGTCCATAACCTAATGCTGCTTTAAACGTCTCCATCCGTTATCCTTGACTGGTTTTCTGTGTACCTCGTTTGTTTCCTGATGTTCTCTGACAAACCTCTGAGGCCTTCGCAGAACAGCTGGATTCATTCTGACATTAAATGACACAGCTGTACGCTATTTACTTATTAGGTTACTTCTAAAAGCATCCAGTTGTGTTGAATTTTATATAAGGATGCCAATGTAAAGGCTCCTGGATAATAATACACATCAAACTTTTCAGATTTAGATTTTTAGGAGTAGAAACGCTGTAATTTTTCATGCCCTTCACTGTTGGTGATAGCCTATCACATCAAATACGTCACCATAACATGGCGACGTGAAAGTTCGAAGTGGATGGATTCCTTTGCTCGGGACTGCTGATATTGTCATGTCAAATGTTATGATTTCATCTAAAATCGCTGCTGCTGGTTGTTGCTCTCATGAGTTTGGCAGCAGTGCTGCGGATTGCCCCTCTTTATCTGTTCCTCTATTATAAACGAACAGTCAAAGTGCAGTGAAGTAGTGGGGAAAAGCCAGGCCTGCAGTGGTCAATAAAAATGCCATTAGGAGTCAATTAAACTAATCCATCTGTAATGGAATCAAGCTGAACTTTGTTGTGATTTTTTTTTTTTTTTTTTTTTTTTTTTTTTTTTTTCCCTCCCCTTCACTCCCATAATGTGTCAGTTCTTGCACTCAGTGCAGCACTGATGACAGCACCCACAACAATCTGCTGCCTGGTTGTAAAAAGGCAGCTTGCCCTCCGTCTCCCTTGTCAAATGTCTAACAAGCCTTGGTTTGCTTGTAGGAACACAGCAGCCAGACGAACCCCACCACTACGCACACCGTTTTGGCAGTAGTACCCCGGCTCATTCTCAGACCCCTGCTGAGATTCTGGATGTGCCCATATGGGAGTGGAGTCATGTCTGACACTTGCTTGTAGGGGGTAAAGGTTCCAGTCTGCTGTGGTTGCACACTGCTCCTGAACTGCTGATGGAGCAAAAGTTACTGCATCCCAGCTGTAAAGATATGTTGTTGTGCAAGTGAAATGTATTTACATTGCTAACTTTGTGTGGAGCACGTAGTTGTATATAGTTTTTGATCACAAGGAAGGCATTTTTTTTTAAATATGTCTGTAAATAGCAAAGTGTGTAAAATCAAGCTGTTTGCGGAGACTGATTGTAGTCCTGTATGTCTGCTTTTTGTTTTTAATGCCTGTTTACTCACTCCTTGTGCTGTAGAGCAACACACAAGGGTAATTCACTTATAGCCCAGCGCTGTGGAAGAGAACATTATAACAGTAAAATCCCTTTAGCACACAGGTCTAACTGCATTAGCTGCAAAACACCAGCTGATGTCCACAGACTGGAACGGGTTTCTTTTTTTCCTTCATCTTTAAGCTTCTCCCTTTTGCTCACTTACTAGCGTACATAAATGAACTGTTAGATTCAAGGAAGAGGAGTAAAGTTTTGAAAACGGATTCTCTTTCATCATATATTCTGTAATGTTTCTTTAATTAGCTAATATGTTTTACGAAGCAAAAAAGTTGAAAGAAAGTTCTGTTTCATGTCACAGAAGTAGAGCTGCACAGAGGTTTGATCCGGATTTCCAATCCTCTGACGGATTTTTAGCCATTTATGATTATTCTTCAAAAACTAAAGTTAAAAAAAACAGGATTCAAAATATTCAAGCCTTTATCCAATGATTGGTCATTAAAAATGTTAGGAGAAAAAGCATGCAAAATAAGCTTTTCCATTGCAAAGGAAAAAAGAAAGTGTTGTAGATTTGGTATTGTAGGCTGGCTTTACCACCCTGTATTAGCAATTAGCACAGCGAGCATTACCTAAACATCCCATTATGTATGTATCCCCTGAGGAACATAGACCCTTCGAGATTTACAAATAGCTGCCAGAATCTCTAAATCAAGTATTTTCCATGACAGACAGGTTGAAAGCTCAAAATAATAAAACGGTGACCCGGTAACCTTTAGTTATGATGAGTTCACTAATCAGAAAAAAGTGACTGTTGAGATTCCAACCAGCTGCTCCAAGGCTGAAAGCTGAAAATCGTCTGATTCTGGTCTGCAACCATCAGTGCACTACTACTTTATTATTATTATTATTTTTTTTTTCCCAAACATTTTTCAAATCATCTCTGTTTTACCAGGTCCTATTTTCTATCCAACGTTACAATGCACACGCATGGTTGAGAAAGCTCAATTGACATGATAACAGTGATGTTTTTTGTTCTGCTGTGTACTAGTGTGGCCTGTGAATTGGTTTAATGTATTAGTTTTAAAGAAACATAAGCCTCTTGTGGCCTGTACATTGCCTTTTTGTTTTCTTAGGCCAAAGTGGGTTATTGCTGTTGTGGGTAATGATGTGTTATAAATCTTTAAAGAGGTTGTAAGTCACTTGAAGTTGGCTGTGCACTCTTAAGTGGCAACAGTCTTATGCCTAGACCTTACAGTGGCATATGATCCTATAATTACTATCGTAGTTTCTTTGCTGATTTTTAAACCATTGGTGAAGATGAAGAAATAAAAAATAATCTGCTTGGTGCTGAATTGTTCTGTAGTTGCTCTGTTTTATTAGAGCATAAAATCGAGGGAGATTCATCACAAGATGCGCTCTATTCGAGCCTTGTCCTGTCTCTGGAGAGGGTCTAATAGCAATAAAAGCATGAGCTATCTGAATATACTGGTGTGTTTATGTAATGTGTGTGTTTGGGATGTTTTTAGGACATTCCTGTGATATTGGCTCACTTTTGTGTGTTTTTTTTTTTGTTTTTTTTTCTGCTGAAGCTCAGCCTCCTCTCTTCTGCATCTGCACACCTCTCTATGCAGCCTCATTCTAGAAACAACAACACTGTCTCTGTGGATGCACACCGGATATTAGTTAACCCCCTGAGCTATCTTCCAGCCCCAGTTTTAGCCCATCTTTCCCCCCTCAGTAACTTGTTCATCCAGAGCCCCCTACAGACAGTCTCCTGATATATATATTTTTTTTCTTCCTCCTTACTGCATCGAGCCAAGCGAAACATGGAAATTTAGCTCCGTTGACAACACCTCTTTTATGACTCCAGACAGCAAGACCTAAAATCAGCTTAGAAATGGGCAGTAAAGGGCTGAGAATAACACAAAGTGCCAATAAATCTGTTGAGTGCAAAGCATGATTAAGGAAAAAATAAAAACACAATGTAATTATGAATATTTTTTAACCAAATTAGCAAATTAAAACTGTTATGTTTGTCAGTAAATTATTTATTGGCTGCAGTTACTTTACAGTGTACAAAAATAAATTGCACAATCCAGCTGACTTTGGACACAGGCTTTATTACGCCTTGGTGTACAAAAAAGTGATTACAGATGTCGCTGTTTCACAACAAGCATTTCATATTTACCATGTAATTGGATTGTGCTTATTTTGCTTAACTTGAACCTGTTCTGTCATTTGAAACAAAAATGTCAAAGGTTTCACTTTCCAAAGCCTTGTTTTACCTCTGAAAAAGCAAAGAGGCCCAGCTCTAATGCAGTGTCCAGGGGGCTGCAGTACCCCTCATCTCCGTGTTTTCTCCACAGGCTGTACCAGCAGAGCCAGAGTGTGATTGGCTCTGTGCTTCAGACTGTGTGATTCTCTGCAGCAGGGTAATGTCACCCTGGTTCACCATCACAGCTCATTCTGTACTTTTACTCTCCTCTGAGCCTTTAAACGGTTCATTAGTCTTTAACAAGACTGCAGAGCCTACTCCAAACTCTGCTTTAACCCCTCCGTGTCAGGCTCAGTCTCGGACTTTCAGTACGTACTTCGGTTCTCTTTCTGTTCTCCGTGCACAGCGGTAATTTTGCAATTTTAGTTTCAGAGTTCAGATCAAATCGACTGAAGGTGTTTGAGATTCTGATCACTGCAATCTGTGTCCAAAAGCAGCGGGATCAGTAGTGTGGGGGTTGTTTTGGACCGAAGCCTTTCTCATGGACCCTCTCACTGAATAGAGAACATTGATGCTTCACTATCCTGCTACTCCCTCACTAGTGTTTCCTCTTTCCCTGGGTTGTCATTCCTTGAATGAGCCTTTCAGGACTCCAGGCTTGCAGGCAGGGATACAAAACCTTCCTCTGCTTATTAAAAGGCACCAGGCCCTGGGTACTTTAAGGCCCCTAGTCAGAAGTTACAGAATCAGCCAAACTCATACTGTAGCAGAGATGCACTGATTAGTTCCTCCAGCCTTTAGAAGGTCTTGTGTGTCCATGTGCTTGCTGCCTGTGTTTCACACATTTAATTGTGTAGATAATGTTAATATTATTAATATGTAAATGAATCAAATTTAAATCAGACAAACTCATAAATCATTTGTAACCTTTTAACTCAAGCCTATTTTTGTTTATTTCCCATTCAGATGTGTTTTATGTGACTAATGACTCAGGCTTTTTATTTGTAAATACATGAACAATAACAGCTTTGTTTTATTTGTACGGATCAATATTTTTTGTCAAACTTGACTTGGAATGTTGCACATATTTTGTTCTATTAAATCGTTTACATTTTATTTTGTAACAAATGTGAAAGCTTATTGAAGAGAAATAAACAAATAAAAAGAAAACACTTCTTTTTTTATATTAAAAAAAATTTATAATTTAGTATAACTGCTATTTTTTGTAAGAATTATTCAGTAGAATAAAGAAGAAAATAGTCATTCGCGACCAGGATTTAGTGGCCGTTTTCAAGCCTCTAGTTGTTTTAAAGCTTTGAGCTACTGATACGGATTTTAGTCGATGCAGATTTCTCTTTAAGATCCATAATATAAGAAGATATAAAAACAGCATTGAAAATGTTTTATAGACCCTGATGTCATGTGAGTGAGCGTTAGCTGGAAAACAGGGTTTTACTAATACCTGAAAAAAGCTGATTTTTCAGTTTGTTACCGATCCAGGTCAGTCAAGCTAAAAATTGTCCAGTTCTGTTCCTTTCTCAGTGAATCTCCTTCTTTTGTGGTTTGTTTTATAAAAATGATGTTGTTGCTGTGCTTTTTGGGGCCTGTTTTCTTAGTGATAGACTTGTTACTAATTCACTCTCCCGTTTCAGGGAATGCCACAGCTTCCTTGTGCCAAGGCGTTGTACAATTATGATGGCAAGGAACCGGGAGACCTCAAATTCAGCAAGGGGGATGTCATCATCCTGCGCCGGCAAGTGGACGAGAACTGGTACCATGGGGAGATGGGTGGAGTTCATGGCTTTTTCCCCACTAACTTTGTCCAGGTCATCAAGCCTCTGCCGCAGCCACCGCCTCAGTGCAAAGCTCTCTACGACTTTGAGCTGAAAGACAAAGAGGCCGACAAGGACTGCCTGCCCTTCTCTAAGGTGAGACGCTGCAGACGTTCAGCAACCTCTCCCCTGCCACATAGCCAGCACAGTAAAACAAAAATACCTCTCATTACAGTGACGCTTCTGTCTTGTAAGCCTTCATTTTCTGGAGTTATGTGTGTGTTAGAATGTCAGGCTTTTGAAATGAAACACCCACAGCAATGGTTTGGATTTGAAGTCGGGGCTCTTGATGAGCAGCTGTAATTAGGCTGGAGAGGATGAACGCCATATAGAACGAGGCATCGCTTAACTACAGTAATTAAGCTGCTTTGTTTGTCCAGCTGTTAGGTCATAAGTTGATTGTTTTGGATTCTCTCATCAATTTCTATGCCATATGAGCAACGCCAGTAACAAGTTCAGCAAGTGTCTCATCTGACAGGCTGTTTTTAGTCTCAGGGTATGATCTGTTTCACAAACCCAAAACTGTTCTCCTCCGTATTATTTCTGCTCTAAAGTTTATTCCCTAAGGTTGAGCAACGCTCTGAGTTAGATACTAACCCTAATTTACATTTTTCCTCTCTGTTGTGTTATCCTAGGATGATATCCTGACCGTGATCCGCCGAGTTGATGAAAACTGGGCCGAGGGAATGCTGGGAGATAAAATTGGAATTTTCCCCATCTCCTACGTGGAGGTGAGAGAGTAACTTGATTCTTGTGATGAAACACTGCCTCACATCACAGTAAAATGTCAGGGATTAGGATACTTCTTGGGTCATTTGATCATGGTCTATTTTTTTTGTGCTTTTATAGTAATTTCTTTAAATCCACTAAAGTGGACTCGCCAGCAGCGATCTTGTCTGTGTAAGCAGGAGAAATAAATACAAGCAGAATATGTTTAAAGTCATTTTAACCTGGGAGTATTTTACAAGGCAGTCCATCCCACTCTGGTTTAAAGATACGACCAACTGTCTTTATGGTGGTCTGAGGACAGTTTTCATTTTATACAACATCGTTCATATTGTGAAGGATAGAAATGGGAATGTTTCATACTGTGTATTTTTGAACAATGAAAGTTTAGCGTAAAGAAGGAATATTTAGGTCATTGTGTTTTCCTCGCCCCAGGGCCTTTTGTTTTCATCTGAAGTTGATGTAGAGGAGAGCTGCAGTACAGTGAAGGGAGCTCATCTGGTATTTTTGTCTTGGATGTCTGCCTTAATGTCCTGACATTTCAGTCATTAACCCACACAGACTTTCCACTGGATTGCAGTGAAACGCTTAATTTTAAGTAAAAAGAGCTGCTTGGGGCGAGAGAGGATGGCAAGTTAAAGCACCCTGTGATTAACTGAAACTGCTGCTTTGATTTTTACCTTCATCAGTCACTCATACGTTACGTTGCCTAAAGAGTCTCAGAACCTGCAGTTTTACAGCTGGCTGAGACCAACAAGCTTCCTCAAAATGAAGTTGTTCCTGCTTGGAAGCAGAAGCAGCACCAGCTCAATCATTGATATTTTGGAAGCTGTAGGGCCCTAACATTTGGTTATTAAAGATCCACAGAAAATGACTTTCTGCAGATTTACAGTTTTTGTGGAGCTTTGACCTGCCAACTACGAATTTACTTCAAGAGCTAAAATATAGGAAGATTTGGGCCAGATATAGGTCAGTCAGCTGCACAGCAGAGTCAGATTTCATAACCACTTTGCTCTGTTAATGATTTTCTCTTTGTTGCCCCCTCCCTCTCTTACTCTCCCATAGTTCAACTCTGCAGCACGCCAGCTTATAGAGTTGGACAAGCCATCTGATTCCAGTGGAGAGTCCATTGAAGGGGCCTCGCTGGGACCCCAGAGCAATGGTGCCCAGCGGCCAGGAGAGAAGAAGAACACTAAGAAACGACATTCCTTCACTTCTCTTACCATGTCCCACAAACCCATGCTCGCTCCTCCCCCCCAGCGCCACTCCATGGAGATTAGCGGGCCGGTCCTCATCAGCTCCAGCAACCCCACCGCAGCTGCCCGGATTGGAGAGATCAGCGGGGGGCTTTCCTGCAGCGCACCTTCACAGGTATGATTGTCAGCTGTGAGATGCATAGAGGAGGGGTTTTTTTTTTCTGGAAGTTGCACTTCGTTTTTGTGTAGAAACAGATTGCCCGTGTCTAAGGCTTGTTAGCCTGGGCGGTGAGTTCTCAGCCTCTTGCAAGTTATCCAAATAAGGAAGCACGTCTTACTTCAGTCTGCTCAGGCAGGGTGTCGGCACCTATGTGTTGGTGCTGCTGGTAGCTTTTAGGACTGCCATGACTAGTTAATCTCGTTGGCTCGTTCATTTTTTACATTTGTTTTTCATTATTTAAGCTTTTAGACAAAATATCTACTTTGCTCTCCACTGCTGTTTAACGCAGAGCCTTTAGTCTGTTGGCATCCCGTGGGTGTGGTGTATATGGCAGCCAGTTTTGGCGCCAACCACTAATGAGCTCTGTCTAAGCCAGTTCTCAACCAGTCGGCGTTTGGGATCCACCAACACCCTTTAATGACAAGCTGAAACCCAAGTCCAGTTGATTACTTTTTCAGTCACTTGTTCAAGCGTTTATCATATGGCTGACATAACAATCAGAGCAATCTGTAACAGCCATTTTTAACAGACTCTGTTGCTGTTTTCATGCAAAATATATGAAGCAAATAAAGTGCAACTACTGAGAAGTACTCCAGTAATCAACTCATATAATCAGTTTCTTCAGTTTTTATCTTCAAACTGAAAAACATTTAAGAGTAATTAAATGTAGGTGATGATAAATGGACACTTTTGATCCTCTGTGGGATTTTTTTGGTTTGCCACATAATAATGCATGTGGTGTCTGATGCTACTGATGAGCTGACATAAATTAAGATCATAAGTTTTGTTTATGTATGTTTTATAAAGGTATTTTTATCATGCTGTAGTTGGTCATTAATAACTATAATTTGTACTTTAATGTGTCTACCATTTGTATGGTGTTGCTGTTAATGCCACATTTATCTGGTAAAAAATAAAACGTTTTGATTAAAGGAGGAAAATAGTTTGTTTTAATAGCAAGTTTATAAAAAAATTTTTGCTTTGGTTTATCGGCTTGACATTTTTTTATTGGACTTTATTTCTTGTTGGAATTTTTTACGAATTTACTAAATTTACTAATAAAACTAATTGGATTATTAACTATATTCATCCCTCCATTCCTGGACTTTAGTTATTGTCACAATCCATCTCCTAGACAACATAACGTTTTGGGGTTCGTCTGGGATTTAACCCTGGGACCTCTCGCAGGAATGGATCTTTTAATGCAAAACTGCAATGAACAGAGGTTCTTATAACTATTTTAATCCCCTCCTCTGGCTAAGACCGATTATCTGAACCAGTTCAGTAAACTCCAACAATATGGTCATTAAATATGATCCAGCACGCAGTCATTTATGCAAGAGTCCTGCTTTAACTCTTCTTGTATCCCAACCTTTTTTTTTTTTTTTTTTTTTTTTTTTTTGTTTTGTTTTTTTTTCAAAGCACTTAAAGTCATCCATGTGTGACTTGACTCATCCACAAAAATGACTCCAGCTTAGCCCTCAAGGTTTCCACACCAATCTTGACACGAGAACAGCTCACAGCTGCTCTGTGGTTTCTACTTGCTGGAAGTTGAGTCTTGATTCGTGCTTGAAGGTCAGAAAAACAGACATGCAGATAAACAAAACAATTACTTTGTTTTAGCTTTAAACTGCAAAAGCGACTGAGAATAAAAGGCTTGAGAGTTTTTTTTGTGAATAAGCCGCCTTTTAATAAAGGGGTTTGCGGCATGAATTTATCATTTGTTTTTCCAGACCGAATCTCACTGGTGTTGTCACTGCTTTGAGTAAGTCCTCTTCTCTTAAAGCATTATTTATGTTCAACAATGACTGGCATTAAAAAATAACATGGGTTTGGTTTGTGAATAATATAAAACACAGACAACTCCCCTCTTGCTCCACTATTGTCCTATTTCCATCATCTTTGAGTTTTCAGCCAACTCATTTTTTTCTTACTGTCTGTGTTTTTATGTACTTTTTCTCTGGAACATTTTCCCTTTGAGGCATTTAAACTTTCTGCAAATCTCTGCACCAGCACCTCCTGTTAACCTCTGCTGTTAAACCTATACCTGCAGTGCACTGGTTTTCAAATGATCCTTAAAATAACAAATCAGAGCTGGTCAAAGTAGTAATCAGCAGTACAAATCTCAAAGATAATCATAAATTCGCATTGGTCTGGAAAAGCATGATTGGAGCATTTCTAAATTTGTATGTAAGAGGCTGCAGCCATAAAGCCCTTCAGAGAATCTGATTGCAGCTGTAAAGCGGGCTTCCCCACTGACAACAAAACTGATTTTTAAACAGATGAGTGTTTAGAAAAAATCACAACACCAAGGTTGTTCTGCCTCTGCATGCCCAGTTTCTTTCCCTTCACATGCACTTGTCTTCTTTCCATCAAAATCCCAGACAAAAAAAATAACAAAGCTAAGCCCAAGATGGCCAGAAGTCTGGGTAGTCTGGATGAAAATTAGCGGTCTGCAGTGATGACAAGAAGCTTTCCGTCTTCAAAATGCCTTCATTTAATGAGCTTCCCTGCTCCAAAGCGCTTGTGAGCACACTGTTGCGTTTGGTCCTCCTGCTCACTGAGAGGCTCACCTTTAGGAGGCGGATCTGTCTGAATCAGCCATCCGTGGAGAGTCACCGAGCTACAGGGAGATATTGTGTGTCCCAACAGTGTTGCCTTGTTACCAGGACACCACAATGACTCGGGTGGATGACTGACTGGGAAAGCCCCCCTGCTAATAACATGCCCAATGAAATGCCCTTGTGTGTGATCATCTGACTCTTTTTGACCAATCAGACCATGTGGCCAGCATTGTGGTCATGGCTTGGATACAAAGCCACATGTGTTCGTTCTGTGTTGCTCAGTGGGTCATTTACACAGTGTGACAAGAGAGAGCCTTTTTTTTTTTTTTTTTTTTTTTTTTTTTCTTTTAATGAAATCCTGGCACACACCGTAATTCTTCAAGTAATGAGACATTGTTACTGGTCAGTGTGTAATTGTATTGTATGTCGAATTAATTAGATAATTGGTTACAATAATGTGTTCACTGGAGGGTATTCTGTTTCCTATTGGATGAGAGGCGTGTGTATTAAATCAGCATTTCTCTTTGGCCGACAGGTACATATTTGCACAACAGGACTAATCGTGACCCCACCCCCTAGCAGTCCAGTTACTACAGCAACAGTCTTCACATTTCCTTCAGAGACGAGCTACACATCCATCGCTTTGGTAGGTCGAATCCTCTGTCAGGTTAGCACGGACAAACTATTAAAACTAACGCCTTTATTGTTAAACACATAAGTTGAACAGATTCCCACTTTGGCAGTTTTACAATGGTGTTTCACATTTTGTCACAAGTTTCAAAGTATTCTATTGGGATTTTATTTAACAGACCAAGAGATAAATAATTCTCTATGATTCTAGATTTATTTACAAATAAAAGGCTACGGTTAATAAAAGGCTAAGGCTAATGATGTCCCAAAATAAAATCCAGTGCATCCAATTGCCCTCAGAAATCATTGCAGTAGTAAATGGCGATGAACTGTTTCTAATTGATTTCAGTATAAATCCAGCTGTCCTTTAAAGGTCTCGGAGCATGACACAAATACCAGCCTACCAAGACAAGGTTGTCAAACTGACAGGACGCGGAGATTATAAATTAGAGAAGCAGCCAAGAGGCCCGTGATAACCTTGGGAGACCTTTGCAGAAGAGCGCCATGAGAAAAACCCTGATTTCAAACCTCCAGAAGAAGATGCTTGACAGCACCCCATACACACAATCAACACCACGAAACTTGCCGGTGGCAGTATTATGCTGTGGGAATGCTTTTCTTGTGCAAAACCATTAAGGTTGGCCAAAGTTTATGTTAAGATGGATGAAGCAAAATACAGGGGAATTCCTGGAAGAAAACCTGAGTGCAAAGGAGTGGAGACTAAGGTGGAGGTTCACCTTTCAGTTGAACAACCTTAAAAATTCAGCCAGAGTTATAATAGATCAGTCCTAATCAAAACATATTCATGTGTCAGATAGGCCTAGTCAAAAGTCAGGCCAAAATCAAATTAAGAATCAGCTGTTCAGCAGCTCATACACTGCATCTAATCTGGCGGATCTTGAGGTGATTTAAAAGGAGGAATGGGCGGAGATGTCAGTCTGTAGATGTGCAGAGCTGATAGAGAAACACCACTACAGACTTACAGCTGCAATTGTATTTACTCAGGGGGGTGAATATGAATCCACACCACACTTCTCAAAATTTTGGTTAAAAAAGTGTTGAATACCATGTAAGTTTTTCATTTCTTCCACTTCACAATTATACTTTTTGTTGGTCTGTCACATAAAATCCCAATAAAACAGTTCGTGGTTGGAATGAAACAAAAAGTCAAAGGTTAATGGATATGAATAGTTTACAAGGCTTTGTAGATGTTTGTGCATGTAAAAATGTCCATAAAAATGTTTTATAAAAACCTCTCTGCTAAAGTTTTTTTGATAGTTCACAAAGTCTAAGTTTCATTAAAATTTCCTGCAGCCCGCTGAAAACAGCACGCACACTTCCTGTCTTTCTGTGCGTACGCTCTGGTATGTGGAGTTATTGAATGAGCAGGAATGTGTACACAAAAGGTTGAGCTCTCCGTGTCACTTGGGAAACCTACGTGATGTTTTTGTACACAGGATTTCTCTAGCCTGCAGGCAACCTAATTATCTCAGCTCAGGCATCGGCAGCGAACCATAGAACAGATTGACGCTGGCGTGTACACGTAGGCTTGCACACACACTGCAGGGCTGTCTGAGTGCCACTCTCCTCCCCCAGCATGTCATGGAAGCTATTACTCTGCTGCTCACTGCTGCCAGTGTTGAACATAGGGAACTTCTGAGTAGAAGAGCATCATTTCTGATCACTTATTTGGGGCTTTCAGCATTTGTAAAGAGATTTTTCTTTAATTCAGTTTGGGGGATTTCATGTTTTACTTGCTGTTAGAAGTCTTTTTTAGCACTCGCTGCGATATTTCTCTTTTTTTCTGTCAAAGAGCTTCAAAAACAAGTGAGTCAAAATGAATCCACTTGTGGTTGGTTCTGGTGCTTGCTCTAAAGTGTGCTCATAGACGTGTTTTTCATTTCATATGGTCCCAATTAAACACTGCAGTGGATTTAGGATCTAGCCATGTGGTCTCCTAGCAGCAAGAAAACAAGCAGAATAGGAGATTCTCCGTTCCAAGCGAAAGTCGGGGATAAGAGTGCATGTCTGCCAGACTATGCTCCCTGAGTGTGGGCAAACCCGAGGGAATAACCCAAATGACCGATCATCTTTCATTCTCCTTCTCTTATTGTTGCTAATAATCAAACTGGTTTCCCTGCTTGTGTAACTTTATTATTGAGGTTCATCTTACTTCTTGCTTTTGTGTTTGTGTGTCATAATGAGAGGAGATCAGTAATCAATTGTTGTGAAATTGTAATTGAACACTGATCCTGTCTAACCACTAACATGGTTCTTCTGTTCTCTCTCACAGGATGCTCTGCCGCCGCCGCCACCTCCTCCTCCTCAGTCCCCAGTTAGCGGAGCGGCATATTCCCTCGCTGCTGGACAGAGACCCTCCCCCAGTATAAGCGACCAAAGTGGGAGACAAAGACCTACAGTGTAAGTCTTAAAAAACACTCCCACACAGAATTTAAGGTCTCCATAAACATGCTCCAAATTGTCACAACTGGTTTGTGCTGCCATGGTTCAGACTCTGAATGTACATTCCTGGTTGGTGGAGGGGAAGTGTTTGCACGTCTTTGACCACCCTCCTCTCAGCTGTCAGTGTGGGCCAGCAGACTGAGCTTATGGGCTGGTGAAAAGGTCAAAACTTGTCGCTGAAGGTTTCCAGAGTCCCTTAGGGAGATCCTTTCTCTCACCTCTGACTTCTGACCCCCTCACCTTTACCCTCATTACTCTCCCAAGTCAACCCACACACCTGATGAGTATTTGCCCCTCTCATGCCGGCTCTCCTGTGGTGGTGATGCATACATGTCGGTGGACAGGCATGCATGTTTCTGCCTTCAGGCATGCATGTCTCTTCAAAAGTATTTGTACACCTTTACATTTACAAATACATTTTAGTGCATTTTATTGGGATTTTGTCTAATAGACCAGCACAAAACACGCATTTTATATTTTTATTTGTTAAAAAAAATTAGGGCTGCAACTAACAGTTACTTTAGTTAGCGATTAATCTATTGATTATTCTGACGATTAATCGGATAAAAAAAATTGGCACAATCTGAAGACTTTTTATTAGCCTTTTTTATACTATATTAAAAATACATTAAAAGATGTAAGTAAATAAATCAATTCATTTTGTAAATAAGAAAATAAATATTTTATTGCCTAAAATGCAACAACATAGCATTCCTTTAGTGAACGCTTGATGATTTGTAGCAAAAAATGCATCTGCAACGACAAAAATACTTTTAACACTACTTCTAAGATCAGCCCTTTCTTCTTGACTTATCAATACAGTTTAGAGCTGATCTGTTGATTATTTTTTGGATTAACCGATTAATAATTGGATACCAAAAGGTGCTTAATAGGAGTTTTTTTGTTTTGTTTTGTTTTGTTTTTTTTTTACAAAATTACAAAAATCTATTTTTTTACAAAATTTGAAACAGGTGAAGCTAAAACTATGTGAGGAGTTTAGGGTAGAACATATTTACAAAGTTTATTTTTTTATTTTTATTTTTTTTTATCTTAAATGCAAAATGTATATATATATATTTGTACACTTTTGGCTTAATTACTGCTCTGAGTATGTTGTTTCAGCAATTGGCCTTTTTTTAAATGTATACACCAGTAAACAATTAATGATTGCTAAATTACTTGTCAATTATTTCAATAATCAATTATTCATGAATAATCAAATTAATCATTTTAGCCCTTAAAAAAAATAAATACATATAGCCATGTTTCCTTTATCTTTCGCTTCTTTCCACATTTATGCATTGCTTTGTGTCAGTGTATCTTACAAAAATCTAATAGAACACATTAAAGGTTTTCCAAGTTGTGCATACTTTGCAAAGCTCTGCCCTGACCGCCGTTACAGCTCTGGTCTTGTGCTGCTGTAAAGGGACGACCCGCAGATTGTTTATCCTTTTCGTGCGGACTCTCCTCTGGGTCAGAGAGCGAAGTCTCTGCTGAAGAGGCTCAGCCGAGGTGCAGACAGCTGTCCAGCTGGGCTGTCAGGGAATCAAACACACACAAACTTGCTTTTATTTCTGAAGGGTGGCGGATATCATCAGCGTTGTTTCAAAGCTGTGTTATCTGTTTGTTGTTTGATCCAGCTATGTGGCCATGTTCCCATATACCCCCCGTAAAGAAGATGAGCTGGAGCTGAGGAAAGGAGAGATGTTTTTGGTGCTGGAACGCTGTCAGGACGGCTGGTTCAAGGGCACCTCGATGCACACTGGAAAGATCGGAGTCTTCCCTGGAAACTACATGAGCCCCGTCAGCAGGTTAGTCATTGAGTGCATAGCATGCTGACAGCGAACCAGATATATGCACAGTCTCTGCACAGTCATTCCTTAATATTTCTTCCTATTTTATTTACAGATTAATTCTTTGTTTTTTTTAACTATATTGATAAAGCTGCACTTCACTGTTTGATTTAAGTATATAAAAACAGCCGTGGAAGTTACTGAACCGTAGACCCATCTCATGTTAAAAAATTTCCATAAAAATGAACAGTTGAGTGGTTTGCAAATTCCTCTTTGGAAATGTGTAACTAGTTTATTTCCTTGAGTTTAACATGTAAAACCTGTGATCTGCTTTGTGTAAAAATCCACCTCAGTTAGGTTGTGATTACAAATCGTGTTTTTTAGAGCTTGAAAATTGCCTATTTAGAAGTAGGTATGAGGTACAATTTATTTGTTTATGTAATAATCTCCCTGTTTTCACAATTTGCTTACATTCTCTCCTCTCAGGACAGTGTCTGGAAGCACCCAACCCAAAGTACCCATGAGTCTGTGCACTCAGGCTGGCAGAGGAGTCACCATCGTCAGTCCTTCCTCTGCTCCCCTCGGGGCTGTTGTTCCAGGGCCTGATTTCAACAAACCCCTCCCTGCGTGCTCCACAGCTGTGTCTGCCTGCTCCCAACCTTCAGCTGTAACATCAGCTCAGACAGCTACAGGCCAGCAGCCAAAAGTTCCCCTGCACGTCAGCTCGCAGATGACTGTAAATCAGGCTCGCAATGCTGTCAGAACAGGTAAGCTGCACAAATGTTGCTTGAAGGCGTGACAGAAAATTCCCATCTTATACCGTTTCTGTGGTCTTTGCAGCTGCTTGTCACAGTCAGGACAGACCCACGGCAGCAGTGACACCCATCCAGTCTGTTACTTACCTCCCACACGCTGCCATTTGCCCCCAGTCCTCCACTAATCCCCCTCAAGGCTGCAGCCGGGTGGGGGTGGCGATGGGGTGCGCTGCTGCTTCTCTGACCCCGCCCAACGTCAGCGCCGCGTCTCTGGACGGTGACACTCTGAGACCTGTTCCCATTGGGAACAACGTTGCCCTCAATCCCTCATCTAACACAGCTCTCGCCTGCAGACTGGACAAGGATGTCAAGGTAGGACATTTCTAAACAGCAAAGATTTTGAGAGCAAAAACATTCGAGGATTTTCCTATTGCTAGCCAGACGAGGGCTGGGATGACGTTTTCACTTAACGATCACGTAAAAATATCAGTATTCATGGTGTTTACACAAAAATTTTTGAAAAAAAAAATTATAACGTGATCTATTTGCTCATGTCTAAAACAGAATATCAAGATTCTCCCCAACTGCTGCCAACACATTGATAATATTTTGTAGTAGAA
The DNA here is from genome assembly GCA_014839685.1 of Anableps anableps. Taxonomy (NCBI): domain Eukaryota; kingdom Metazoa; phylum Chordata; class Actinopteri; order Cyprinodontiformes; family Anablepidae; genus Anableps; species Anableps anableps. The sequence goes on from CM026070.1 coordinate 8,841,162, forward strand.
AATCACTATTCTAGGTTTTATCCAGTTTCATCTTGAACATAAACCATATTTCCAGACAGTTTTAAAACTTATAGGCATTATGGCCTCAATGGTGGCCATATTTCTACCTCTACTTATTAAAAATTAGAGCGTTTTAGTGTTGGAGGGTATCTGTTACCGCTGCTTGCCTATCAGCTCTCCTTCCATGGAGGGAACCCAGCTAACAGTGCCAGGGTTCACCAATCAGGAGGGTGTCTGTACTCAAGGCAGTGTCCGCAGACGGTCAGTGGAAGAGTAATAAGAGGCGTTTGGACACCAGCGCAGTTCAAACTCCACATCAGTTATCTGGAGTTATTAGCAACCCTATTAACACTGAAACACTTCAGTCAGATTTTGACTGTGCAGGACGTTCTGTTAAGAACAGGCTTCTCTCCAGGAGGAGGTGCCCTGACGAGCAAGTAAAAGCTCCGCCCATTGGTGGTAGCTCGGTAACGAACCCAGTTTGGCAAAGCTGTGATGGACCTTGTTGCTACCAGAGCCGATGCTCATTGGCCCTTCTTCATGGTGGACCAGACTGCTCCTCCAGGAACTGCTGCTCCAGCACATCCATGGCCCAGAATGCTTTTGGTTTGCATCATCACCAGTGGAAATGATCGCAGCAGTGCTGGACGGGGTTTTTCCATGTTTCAAGAGGCACCAAAACAGCCAGCAAAGGGCAGTGCAGTAGACAGAGGTAATCAACCTGCTGGCAGCTGTGTCCTCTACCTCAGCCTCATCCAGAGCTATGGAAGCTGCTTCCTGTTGAAAGGTCCAGTCTTTTACTAAAGGGGTCTTCCCCCAGCTCCTGTAGAAATGTTAACATTTCTACAGGAGCTGATGGATGGGAGTCCCTTCCACAATTAAAGGTTTTTTGGCAGCCCAGCACCTTCTGGAGGGGGGGGGGGGGCTCAAGCCCTCACTGCAGAAGAAAACTCGGTTACCTGCATACTCTCTCTCCTTAGCCATCTAGCATGGCGTTCATGACAGATGGCTCATTATTCCATCAGACTACACCTCCATGAAGCTCGAGGTCTGTAGTTTTTATCGTCTCCCCTTAGTTTCTGAGGAGCAGAGGGGGTTGAGTTTCCTGTGTCCTGTGGGCGCTCTGCATGTCTAAGTTGATCATACTCAGAGGTTGCGGCTGTCTGATCAGCTGTTTGCGAGCTTTGCCAACACCCCCAGGCACAGAGCCTTGTCAAGACAGAGACTGTCTTACTGGATTGTAGAGGCCTACTCCCTAGCTTATGTAGCATCAGTCTCCCACTGCCTCAGGCTGTGAGAGCTAAGTCTAACAGGAGTGTGGCAGCCTCATGGGCATCATTCAAAGGGGACTTATGCGATGCTGCTTGTTGATCCCCTCTCCACACTTTTGTCAGGTTTTATCATTTGGACACAGCGCCCAGGCTCAGTGAAGAGCGCCTGTCAAAAGGAGGAATACCAGTGTTGTTTGCCTAAAGGCGTGATTACAGATGTATTCTGCCAGGACACCCAAGGGTATGATATCTCATACAGCAGGTGTACCTCGTTCCTCTCCTCCAGGGAAGCGTAGTTTTATCCATGACATTATGTTTTATGACAGACTAAGGTTGAAGGCTTGAAAGGAGAAAAAGCCCAGCTTCATTATAATATCTTATAGCGCCGTCCCGTTTTCTGCTGAAGTAGGATGAGATGCACCAAGGTTGATTGGAACTGAACATTTTTTTTGTCAGGTATGAAATGACCAAATTGACAAATGTACGAAATGACGAAGGAGTGAAATGATCATCGGCTGCGGAGGACCAGCTGAATGAATGAATTTGCCTGAATGAATTTGTTTTAGATAGACTAACTCTGAGTGTTCTTCACTCAGTAACAACTTCTGCACCACAGAGTGGTTTGGTTAGTGTGACCTGGAGGCACTTGTACTCACTGATCACGGCTATTGCTGGCAGAGGATCCAACATTTTCTCAACAGTTTTGTTTTTGTAGATAAATCGAGTCTCTTGAAAGATATAAGAACATGTTGTTGTTTTTTATGCAAATGTTTTTAATATCTGTTTATTTCTACCATCTAATTATTGCTGTTTTTTGCAGAGAGAAAAGAAAAGTCTTCTAAAGCTGTTGTCCTCCAACAAGAAGAAGTCTCGTCCTTCGCCCCCCTCCTCTCCTACCCTTGAAGCAGAGCAGGCTGCAGCTGGAGAGGTGCTGCACGGCGCGGTGGGTCCCGACACCTCCCCTCCCTCAAGCTCAGGCAGCTGCCTCGAGCCTGAACCTGCTGGTGTTGCTTCTGCTTCGTCATCCTCCTCCTCCTCCTCCTCAATCCCAGAGTCGTCCCATCGGAGGAGCAGTCCTCTCGACGGATGCGCTCCCATCGCTCCTCCTCCTCGGCAGCCCTGCTCCTCTCTTTTATCACAGCAACATGACGCACGTCCCATCATATGTGAGAGGTACTGATGTGAAAACTGCAGTTTCATCGTATTGTTCTGCTTGTCCTGACTTTCTGTCCCACGTACAGAAGGTGTAACAATATATGAGGACAGATCAGTTGTCTTTGAAGCTGCGTGTTGGAGTCTCTGACTGTGCCTCTGGCTGTCCTCCCCAGGTACAGGGTGGTGGTATCATATCCCCCGCAGAGTGAGGCCGAGCTGGAACTGAAGGAGGGAGACATTGTGTTTGTTCACAGGAAGAGGGAGGACGGCTGGTTCAAAGGCACGCTGCAGAGGAACGGCAGGACCGGCCTGTTCCCCGGCAGCTTTGTAGACAGCATCTAGTGGAGACGCTCTGGCTCATCACAGTGAGTTAAGCTCACCGTCGTTATGAGCCAGCGCGAATGCTGCTAGCAGGCCATTGAGACAGAACCATCGCGCCAACACTTGAAGTTAAAATCACTCGGACCTTGGGAGAAAAATACATTTTGTTAATAAAAGCACAGTGGACAGAGTTGGGAAAAGAACACACTGCTCATAATCCTTTCAGTTTTTTTCTTGGTTATTTATATATATGTAACAACTCAGCTGTAAAATGGGTGCCTTGTACTGTTCCTCACTTTATCGTACATAAGGACACAACAATATTTGGTCCTGAAACAACCCATATGAACTATTCATCTGATTGTTTCGCATTTTAACTTATTTCATGTTGACTTTTTATGAAGCTACACATTAAGAGATTAAAGGGATAGTTCTGGAGTTGTAAAGTGGGGTTCTTTTGAAAAGTTGTACGTAGTAAACATCTTACCTGCAGTGATTAACTCCTTTTAAGTGTTTTCAGGCAGGATAACTGCAGATTAGTTGGTCCTGGAGGCTGAAGCCAACTGCTGGTCTGAGAGGGTCCAAAACCAAAGTAGATTTAAAACGACTCCAGTGTCAAAACAACAAAGCAGCTTTTACGAACACCTTTTATTTTTTATAAGGACCTTTAAACTGTTGTCCCATTGAAATCAGCTGATGATCTCCACAGAAGCCGAGGACTATTGTATATAAACGATAAGAAATGGAAGTGGGAGGTGGTGCACCATAGTAGTGTTACTGTGGGAGAGGCGTACTGAGAAGGTAACAAGTGAAGTAATTCTGCTTTTATTTAGAAATAAGAGCAGAAATAAATAAGTGTAAAAAGCAAATATGGTATAGCTGTAAGTGAACACTATTTTACCGGGCTTTTCTTAACGCTACAGGATTTTTCTATAAAGTAGTCACTGACGTGGCAACCGACCTACAGCCTCAGTTTCCTGTGTAATAATCATCATCTTCTGTGTAAATAACCAACCAAAGAGGGGTATTTTAAAGTGTTTTTGACTGGTCTTGGGCGAGCCGTTAGCTTCAGTCTCCGTGATCACTTAATGTGGATTTATACTAAAAGAAGATCCCAACAGAGTTAGCTTGTCAATCAGAGTTTCTTAGAGTTGTGAAAATGCAGAAATGGTTTCTTTCATGTTCCAGTTCTGGATAAGTTTAGAACAAAGACAATGTTCAAAGACTAAAAATCTAGAAACAGCAACTCTGTTTATTACGACTCCGCTTGAAAAATCCTGAACTATCCCTTTAAGTAGTGCACATGCCTTATGTCATCTTTGACCCTGTTAGTTGTGCTTCTTCTGTTCGACTGCTGATACAGGTGTTCTCATTGTTTCAAGCTATCAGCAGGGAGGAGATGGAACTGACCGGAACAAATGAGGATGCTGCACAGTAAGAAAAACGAAACCTCCCGTGCTCCCAAAGGCATGACCTAAACAAGAGGAGTGGAAGTGAGATCTGCTGTATTGCACATGTGAATCCTCAAAGCTCAAATTTGTGAATGCTGCACATGACTAAATATTTCTGTGCCATTGGGCAGATTTTTTTTTTTTTTTTTGGTCTTTTCCTGAGATGTGGAGGAGGTTGCTGTTTGAGGCTTTTACCTTCAAAGATCAAATATTTGCATGTCATTAGTAAAGCCGCCTCCTGGAGACAGGGGTAATAGATGGGAGGTGAGGCTGTTAATGTCTTAAATATACACTCCAGATGAACTTTTTGCAGTCAAAGGTTTTGATTTGTACATTTTTTTCTAATATATTCACTGACCAGAGTAGCTGCTCTCCTGACCCCTTGACAGTAGCCGAACCCAGACAGAGCTCTGCATCACTAGAGCGACATTACATTTCAGAAACAAAGCAGATCGTGTTTTTGTATATTTATCTGTACGCCTGCTGCTGGGAGAGCTTATGACTGACCTGACGCAGTAACCCTTCAGTGGGATCTCTGTTTTTAAACACTAATAACTCATTCCTAATGTGACTTGTGGCAATAAAACACACTGCTGACCGAAGCACAGACTGTTTGCCTAAAGTAGCACATTGTATCACTCCACAGGAAGAGGCGTGTCATGTGATTCTGTAGAATCTCAGATTTTTATTGAAATCAATCCCTTTGAGCCCTTTATTTAATTTTTTTCATTTTTTTTTCTTCTTAAATGTTATACAGACTTGAATTCCTTTAATATGTTGTGATTTGAGGGGGTTGTGTCATATTTGTGGTTTGTTAAGCATAAAATGAAATGAATTAGCTGGGTTAAACTGACTACTGTGCTGCAGCACGAGGAAACATTTCTCCAATCCTTCAGTATTTCTCTAAAATCACTATGAAATACTGCAATCCTTCATGTCAACACCTCATGTCGTCGTAGACTGACCGGCACGGTTAATGTAATTTGACCTTTTCATGTTGTCTTCATCTGAAGCCTGTTTAGATTGAAATGTTGACTTGTGCCAAATTTGGCTTTTAGAATCGGGACCCAGAGTTTCAAGCACATGTTTTCGATGTTTTTGTCTTATTTTGCCTTTGGTTGTGCATTGAAGGGGACCACTGTGTGACTGACTGCTGGAATATATAATAATTTGTTTGAAATGTTGAACGATGGTACGCGTCACTGTCTGGGCCTTTTTTTTTTTTTTTTTTTCCCCTCTTTTTTTGTCCTTTTTAAATAGAATGAATCTGATGTCTTGGCAGTCACACCAGTCTCAGACTATTTGCTCAAACTTTTCCTCTCAAGCGTCCTCATTTCACTTGTTAGCCTTTCATATTACCCAAAAGGCACAAATGCACAAACTTCTACTGACATATGCACTGTCGCAGCTTTGCTAATTTTACCAACACTTGTGTTTTCTCATGCATTTGCTGCACAGTTTCGAAACATGAAGTGCTTCTTGAAATAACTTCAAGTCTGTTCATTTATTTCTGAGCATCAGCAAACAACGTTTGCTTCATCCAGTTTAACATGTTGTCCATATGCCAAGGTGACTTACTTGATCTTTTTTTTTTTTTTTTTTTTTTTTTTTTTTTTTTTTTTTTTTTTTGGTCTCTTAATTAGTCTGTTTTATGCCTAAAACTAGTAAAACTGAAATCTAATTATTTGGCACATCATGTCTGTTATGTGAAAATAAAAATATCCTGACGCATTTGAGGGAATCACATATTTTGTAAAACGAAAAAAAATCTATAACAATAAAATCAAACTGTTTCCATATTTTGAGGTCTTGCCTTTTTCATGGTACTGCGGCGGTGTTTTCCCTGTGATGTGTTGGCTGGAGAGCAGAACAGTCATGTTAGGAGTACAAACATACAGCAGAGCAGCACCTTCTCCACTTATTGGTGCCCCTGGTAAAGATGAAAAATAAAGACTTCTCTTTTAGTCCATTTTTTTGTTGTTGTTTGTTTTTTGTTTTTTCTTTTTTTTTGGTTTTTGGTCTGGGGAACTGAGATGACCATTGATAAAGGTTGATTTTGTGTGAACCATGTCTAGGTTATTTGCCATATTCATGTTTTTTTTTGAGTCATCATCCTGCTAAAACCCAATAAATGACCCATTTTCAGTTTGTAACAGACCACCAGATTATTTAATCCCCAGGGCCTTTTGGAAGAGAAACTGGCCCACAGCATCACAGATCCTCCAATATACGTAATGGTGAGTATGGAGTACTTTTCCTCACATCCATCCCTTGTTTGACACCAGATCCACTTGGAGTTTTTGCTGCCAAAAAGCTCAATCTTAAGGCCAAAAAGGCCACATTAAAGGAGCATTTCATACTTGGTAGTAGGCAAGTTAAGCAGAATACCAGTTTTCTTGCAGATTTCATGTTTCAGTTTATTTACATAATTCCAATTCTCATCAGATGTCATTTTAAGAGTTTACAAAACAAATTGATCTGTTTTATCGTGATGCAGAAACACAGCTCAATCCTATCATTTAGACAGGTTTAAATTTGGTGACATTCCAATTCCATGCTAGTTATAATACAATAATAAAGTTTATACCAACTGTAAAAAAAAAAAAAAAAAAAAAAAATCTAAGGAAGCCCAGCAGATTGGCAGATTGATGACTTTGCAGCAGTCCCAGAAATTAGATCTATGAAGCTACTTGAACTAACTTGAAGGCCATGTTTTCTTGTTTTCCCCATTTTAAGGAGTGGCTTTGGTAAATGGGCCAGTGCTTGATCAGTTTCTCAAAGAAACAGGAAGTCATGGATTAATGAAAATTCCCTCGACACCCTGATTCACTTGAAATAATAAATGATAAAACTTAGGGGAAAATGTCTTTAATCCATTTTTGTTTTTCAAAGAGATTGTTCTGGGTACCAAAAACTGTGGCACACATGAGTTTGAAAAAAAAAAAAAAAGTCTAGGAATTTTTTTTTTTCCCCCATCAAGTAAATATACTCAAACTTAACTTTGTATTTTTCTAAAATTTTCAGTTAGAGATAATGCTTCTGCAATGAATTTATTTTAAAGCTGTCTGCACATCTTAACCAGTGGTGTCAATAAGTATGGAGGAAGCTGTATTTTGAGTCTGATATGTGATATATTTGTGATATATCTGATATATGTGTCTTTATAACTTCTGCTCTGCTCTGTATTCATGCACACGTATTAACAGCAGTGGTTTTTCCTTCGAGATTACAGTTGGAACGACTTTCGGTACATGTGGTCGTTGTTTCCACGAAGAGCCTCTCAGACAGAGGTGAGCCTCCCCCGGTGTGCTCAGCTGGGAAACACTGACAGGAGCTGACATGCACCCACAGAGGTCATCCTGTTGCACTCAGTCCCCTGCACTGGTTGGGTTACCATGGAAATAAGTTATTCTGATATAAGAGCACAAGACTGCTTGGTAGCAGAAACAAGAACAAATGCATGTATTTGACATAGATTCTAACTTAAGCATATATATTTGCATTATTTTCTATTCCATTTAGTTTGGTGCATGTATGCAGGGTTGGGATGCGCTTAAAAATAGAAGTCATGGTACAGAATGTGGTTCAAATATAGCTGTGAGGACTGAATGTCATTCAGGAGCTCACCATCAGGTAGTTCTTGTTCAGATTTTGTTTGCACGCTTTGTGAAGGACGCACAGAAGGCACATTTTCTCTCAGGACTGCAATGTCTTCTGGAAAAGACTTTCAGAAAATCAATGAAAACTTTTTTTTCCTAGGAGTGTTTGTGCATCAGAAAAGTACACAGCTCTGCTGGCAAGGATCATTGGATCACAAAGGTGTGACAGAGGGGAACAATGTGTTCAGGAAGTGATCTGAATACAAATCCAATCTGCCTCTGCAAGCTCGACTACGGTCAGGAAGACTGTGTTAAGGAGTTAGTACATTTAAAGCTCATGCTGCTTGTTGATTTCTGCTGCAGTGAAGATATGATTCACAGGACTCAGGGCTAGAGGTGTACTGAATGTGAATGTTATTTGACCTCAGAAAAGAAATCCTGCAGAGAAGCAGTGTGATGTCCAGGAGTGGTCAAGGCCACCCATTCCTGTCATTACTCATTTTTCTGCAACAGCCGCAGTGTTATGTTTCTTTTCTTTTTTTTTTTTTTTTTTCCCTATGATGAGCATTTATTATTGCTCCCCATGGAAGGTTTGAAATATTGTCTTACTCTTCATTGCTAAATATCTTAAGCGTAGTAAGATTGTGTAGAGTGTCTGTGCACATTGATTTACAAATCTTGCCACAGCTTCTCAATAGTATTTTGTTCTGGACTTTATGTATTAAAATGGCCTAGTTAATGTACATGAGGATCGAAATCATTCCACTGCAGCTCTGGCTGTATGTTTGGGGTTGTTGACCTGCTGGAAAGTGAACGTCCAGCCTCGTCTCAAGTCTTCTGCCGCCTTCAACAGGTTTGCTTCCAGGATTCCCCTGAATTTACATCCTTCCATCTTCCCATTAACTCTAACCAGCTGTCCTGTCCCGGTGGAGGAAAAAAAAAATCTCCCCATCTTGATGCTGCCGCCACTGTTTCACAGAGGGAATGGTGTGTTCAGAGTGATAAGCGGTGTTCATTTTCTGCAAATAGCTCTTCTTGTTTACAGATTCTCCCACCTGAGCTGTTGATCTTTGCATAATTCGCACAAGTTACTATAGGCCTCTGAGGTGCTTTTCTGATTAATGCCCCCCTTGCCCCTCCTGTCTGTTGTAGGTTTGGCAATACTTTTGTTTAAAAAAAATTGTAAAATAAAAATCCTTCATTTTTTACAGCTGAAAACTATGTCTTTTGTGTTAGTCTATCACATAAAATACAAATAAAATACTTTCAAGCTTATGATTGTAATGTGTCGAATATAAGAAACTCAGTGGGTATGAATAATTTTGTCGTTTACTGTATGTATGGTGTATCACAGTGTAGTAACTTGTAAAGGAAGGTGGTTTGCCCGTACATATGTATCTGACGTTACATTTTAGAGATGACTATTAAACAAAAACTGTTGTGAAATCATGACGAGTCCTCCTCTAAAGTTTAACCTCCACCTTTTAAAACCTTCCTAGAAAATTATGATTCAAGTAAAAACATTCTGGTTGTAGGACTCTTCGAAAATTTCACTTGAAACAAACTTGTGAAAGAAATAAATCATCACACCACTTGTCAACCGGTGTCTGTTTCAGTGGGTCTACAGCGCCCTCTGCTGGCTGGTGCTCAGCAACGCATGAACAGGCTCGGAAACATGGCGGCGCCTGTGTATTCAGAATCACCCTAAAGTCTAGCTTTATTCAGCCAGTGCAGGTAACCGAGGTTTGACAGAACAAAATAAGCTAAGAAGCAGCTGTACGTGTGAAGTGTTATACAGGTAATGTGTGTAGGTTAGAAATGATAGCTGTTATAAACAATGAGCCGAAAATATTTGAATCCCAGGCTACTTTGCTGAACCTCACAGTTTCCCCCTCCGACGGTGGGACTGTATCCACTCCTCCAGGGCCATGTCCAGGTTGGCGGTGGTCTGCGGAGGCTCCAGGGGGATTGGGGGGGCTGTGACCCGCCTGCTGGCAGAAAGGGGCTGCAGGGTAGCTGTGGTCTCCAGGAACCAGGAGACAGCCAAGGCTGCTGTGGCTGCCCTACACGGAGGTGCTGTACTTCATGACTGTATCAGGATCAACACTGGGTTTTATTTGCGAAGACGGCAAACGGGCAGTGGCGGTTCCTGCATGAACGTTGACTCTCTCTCTCTCTCTCTCTCTCTCTCTACACACACACACACACATATCTTTGTATTTATCTGAAGTGGGTGGACGGGTAAATTTTATTTTAAAAAGCAACTGTGATCAATTTAGACCGATTTAATCCAAGTTTGGCCAGACTACATTTTACACCTCTTGTGCTTTTCTCAGTCTAACTTGGTCAAAATGTGCAGAAAGCATAGATCTTTTTGTGTTCACTTTTACAAATAGAATAACGGTTTTGAAGCCTTTTTTTCCCCCTGAGAATCAGGTATCCATGGTGTAAAGCAACATTTTCACTGCTGACTCTTTGTGCTACCCTTCGCTGTACTGTCCCCCTTTATACTTACTGGACTAAAGAGTTTAAAGAGAAAAGTATAAGTCTGCCCGTTGATCTGGTTGAGCTAAGAACAGATTGTAACAGTGTATTGGCACGTTCACCTACAGAAATGTGTGTGTGCTCCTCAGCTGACCACAAGGCCTTCAGCTGTGACGTCTCGAAGGAGCAACAGGTGCAGGAAACCTTTGAAGCAATCCAGAAGACCTGTGGAAACATCTCTTACCTTGTGAACGCTGCTGGCATCAACAGGTGGGCAGCAGAGTAGAAATCTTACCGAAATCTCAGCTGCATATGTAGAAGTTTTAATGTATTTTACACATGTATTTGACAATTGATGTCGAATGCCTTCAGAAAAATACATTTTTATTGTAGCAGCAGACTCACACTAAATTTTATTTTTAAACAAAAATCCAACTTTTAAGTTTAGTACTTTCATTTTCGGGGACAAAAATTCCTGCGAAACAAATATAATTGAAGTATTTTTAAATTTATACTTCTCTGAAGTTATTTGAAGTGATTGGAAACTTTTAGTTATTAATGTAGTACTTTCAGTTTCCCTGAGGTATAAATACAGGACGACACAAAGCTCCATTTTCTTTGCTATTCTTCAAAATACAAAGGACAAGCGAACATAATTTAGGTAAGTGGTAGGGGGGGTGTATGTGTTGAAATATGACATATCTACTGCCCTAAACTAGCCCATATCTAAAGGCAGAGCAGTGGTTAAAGTTTAAAACTGCTGGAACCATGACACAGACAGGATGAGGACCCAGGTTTATATTGTCACTAGGGATGCACTGATATGAACATTTGTGCTGATATTATTATTGCTGTTATGGCCAATAAAAGATATTAGATGCACTCTATAAATATATACACTGCTCACAAAATTAAAGGGAACACTAAAATAACATAATTAATTAAATAATAATAAGGCTCAGTAGTGTGTGTGGTCTCCACTTGCCAGCGTAACCAATCAACAACGCCTGGGAATGCTCCTGATAAGACGGCAGATGTTCTCCTGAGGGATCTCTTCCCAGACCTAGATAAGAGCATTAGTTAGCTCCTGAACAGTCTGTGGTGCGATGTGGCGTTGGTGGATTGACTGAAACATTATATTCCAGATGTGCTCAATTGGATTCAGGTCTGGGGAACGGTCAGGCCAGTCTATAACTTCAATGCCCTCATCATGCAGGAACTGCTGACACACTTCAGCCATATGAGGCCTAGCATTGTCATGCATAGGAAGGAACCCAGGGCCCACTGCGCCAGCATATGGTCTCACAATGGGTCTGAGGATCTCATCCCGGTACCTTATGGCAGTCAGGACACCTCTGGCTTGCACATAGAGGGCTGTGCAGCCATCCAAAGAAATGCCTCCCCACACCATGACTGACCCACCACTAAACCGGTCATGTTGGAGGATGTTGCAGGCAGCGTAACATTCTCATGGTGTCTCCAGTGTCTGTCACATCTGACACATGTGCTTAAGGATGAACCTGCTTTCATCCGTGAAGACCACAGGGTGCCAATGGCAAATCTGCCAATTTTGGTGTTCCCTAGCAAACACCAGTCGTCCTGCATGGTGTTGGGCTATAAGCACAGGCCCTATATGTGGACGTTGGGCCCTCATACCACCCTCAAGGAGTCTGTTTCTGACAGTCTGAGTAGAAACATGCACATTAGTGGCCTGCTGGAGGTCATTTTGTAGGGCCCTGGCAGTGGACCTCCTGCTCCTCCTTGCACAAAGGATGAGGTAGCAGTCCTGCTGCTGGGTTGTAGCCCTCCTACGGCCCCCTCCATGTCTCCTGGTGTACTGGCTTATCTATTCCATGCTCTGGACACTGTGGTGAGAGAGACAGCAAATCTTCTTGCCACCGCTTGCATTGATGTTCCATCTTGGATTAGCTGCACTACTTGAGTAACTTCAGTGGGCTGTAAAAAACGCCTCATGATGCCTCTAAGTATGACAGCACTGACAAAATGAAAAAGTGACTAAAAGTTCAAGCAGAAAGGACGAGAACAGAGAAATGATCTGTGGTCACCACCTGCAGAATCATTCTTTTATAGGGGTTGTCTTGCTAATTGCCTCTCATTTCCCCCTGTTGTATGTTGCATTTGCACAGCAGCAGGTGAAATTGATTCACAATAAGTGTTACTACCTAACTGGTGAACTTGATTCCACAAAGGTGTGACTGATTTGGAGTTACATTGTTTTGTTTAGGTGTTCCCTTTATTTTTTTGAGCAGTGTGTATTTCCCTACCCTTTTGGCACCGTGAAAAAATGACCATACTGCTGACATTTCTTCTCTGCTTCAGTTAAACGCCCCACAATCCTGAGCTGTGTCACTGTCACATGACCAAACAAAAACCACACGACCAACCTCCTCCCCTCCCGAAACACACAAACAGCAACAAGATGGAAATAATCAATATTATTAATATCTGGCTAGTTTTACCTAGCAGATCAATACTAATATTTTAAAACTGGCCTACATCAACCAAACCCGATGTTAATGCAGGTATGTGGTGTATCTCTCATTGTCACAATGCACAATGAGAAGGATGGTAATGGAGGTAAAAACCAAGTCTCTATAGCTTTACCGGGACTTAAACTGGAACTTTGTAATGCAGTGAAGTGACACTAATGTTAAGCTTTTTGGCTACAAACACTCCAAGTCGGCTTTGGGTGAAACAAGGGAGGGGCATGTGGAAAATGCGCTGATGCCGCCGCCCTCTGGTAAGCGTGGTGGAGGAACATTGATGTTGTGGGTCTGTTTCCCTTTCAGATGCCCTGGTAGCCTGGTAGAAAATGCTGGTTGTACAAAGTATGAAAATATATGGGTTTTTTTTTCAGTGTTAGATTAAGGTACACCAAAGCAGACTCATTTATTTCAAAGATTATTTTTTTTTAAAGAAAGGCTGCAAGTAACTGTGTGGAGTGCTGTATGAATATTGATTCTTCTGTCATCAGGGATGCTCTGCTACTGAGGATGAAGCCTGAAGAAATGGTGGCTGTGCTCCACACCAACCTGCTGGGCTCCATGCTGACCTGCAGGGCGGCGCTACGCAGCATGCTGCGGACCCAGGGAGCAGCCATTGTTAATATTGGTGCTGTCAGCTTGTATGTTAGTTGCATGTTAGCAGCAAAGGCACCAGATGGCAGCAGTGTCACTGTTTACCTTTCATACATTCAATTTATAGAATAGCAGTAAATAGGATTTTTTTATGTTCAATATTATATCATAAATTATTTTATAAAGAGTTCAGTCATTTCCAAGAAAATCACAGAGTTTAATCTCTAAAATGTCTTTTATTACCTGTTTTGTTGTTGTTTTTTTTAAAGGAACACATGTTAAAAGATCATTGAGTTAACTTGTGTCAGATTTGAATCAAATTTGAGGAACAAACAGCTGTTTGCAAACATTCCTATCATACCTGGTTGTCTTAATAGAGCCGTGTGTGCAGGCTCGGTGGTGGGCGTGAAGGGAAACTCTGGCCAGTGCGCGTACAGTGCCAGTAAAGCTGGGTTAGAAGGCTTCACTCGCTCGCTTGCCAGAGAAGTGGCTTCACGCAACATCAGAGTTAACCTGTTGGCTCCAGGTACGGCGCTCTCACACACACCCTGGATACGTCACCGCCTTTCATTTTCTGGTTTCCGTCAACTCTTTCCTCTCTCCTTAGGTTTCATCCGCACTGACATGACGGCAGGGCTGAGGGAGGAGGCTGGAGCTCGCGCCATCCCTCTGGGGAGATTCGGCACACCGGAGGAAGTAGCCCAGGCCGTCCTCTTCCTGTTGGACTCTCCCTACGTTACAGGACAGGTGCTGGTGGTAGACGGGGGAGTGCAGCTGGCCATGTAGGAAGCGGCATCATTGTCCAGAAGGAAAGAAAGCCTTTCAGTACTGAATGTCTTTAAGTGAGGATGCTTATGATGAGAGACGGCTTTACGCCAGTATGGATGGAGAAGCATCGTGGAGATGCGGCTAAGATGTAATCCCACATCTGCCTTCAGAGAGCTGTCCTGCTGAGTCACTGAGTGCAGTCACATTGTGTGTGTGTGACAGCGTGTTATGACTAACACCGCTGACTCCAAAGTGTCTGGCCCCGTCCAGACCTCTGTGCCCCGGGGTCCTAAATTCAATCACCAGATTTAACGCTGTGGCTCATTTTCCATGACTGTCAAACGCTCAACGCTGATTCCAGCGCTTTTGTTTTGTTTCCCCCCTCCCCCCTTCCCTCACACAGCCAGCACATGTTACCCCCGTCACCCCCCAACACAATCGCCCTCCTGATCCGACCTCTGGTGGAGGCTGTCCAGGAACGAGGCCCTCTGGGCTGCAGCTGGAGGAAATTAGAGGTGGGGGGGGGGTTGTATTTTTAGATTGGGGAAAGTTTTCTGTGTTTGGTTACAGCTTCGGACCTGTGCAGGGGGGTTGGGAGGATGTGATTGGAGGTGACAGTCATGTCCATTAATGACATCTGAAAAGTTGCTAAGTTCGTCTCTACCATTAAAAGAATTGTTAAAAAGTACAAAAATGAATGAGCAACTTCAGTTGTCTTTGCTCTCCTGCTCTCTTAGCAATGTTTACAGGCATTGCAAAAAGTACAACCCTTGAACATTTTCCTATTTGATCCTGTTCAAAACGATTGCTGTGTAAACATCTGGACCACTTTATCTGCCATTTGCTTTGTCCCTCGGTCTTCATCATTCTTATGTCTATCACTTAAGATCCTTATAAAATACATCTGTAATAGGAGAAAGTTCAAGACTGTGAATACTTTTGCAAGCCTCTGGCCAAACATTGTAAAGGATTGCCAGTTTATAAAAACATTTCACTTTCTTCAGATCTGAAATTTTATTACAGTTCATGAGCTAAAATAAAATCAGGAGAACATTCCATGTACAGGCACTGGTTGGCATAGAAACGTGCCAGCACTTTAATGTCAGCTGATACAACAGAGATGTCTAAATAGAGACAAAATGATAGATATAAATATATTTTAATTTCCTTTTTTATTATTTTGAGTGTTTATTACCCCTGAATACTGCAAGAAGTTGTGTTTTATACATCCATGTAAAAGCTGCTTGGCACTATACAGGTGTCTGAAAAGAACATGCAAAGAAAATGTGTTTAATTGAAGTGATTTAAGGCAGTATGTACTGTATGTTTATAAAACTTCATTTATTTTGAAGATGAAGATATAATTTAAGATAGGATGGTTGGGAAGGTAAATAGAATAAAATAGTGTGATCTGTGCTGCATAGGAGAGCTACACTGAAACCTTAACATCACCCTTTCATGAGTGAGAACATTACATTACACGCTTCTAGGAAAGATAAACCTCCAAAGTAGAAGAAAATGAACTAAATGAACCATCTTTAAAGCATCGCTCACTCTCATCCCACTGTACACCTGCTCTTCCACTTCACTCCTGCTCACCTTCACCTCGAACCTTCGTCAAACCAGACCTCCTTCCTTCAGCTACAACCGAACTTTCCCTTTAAATCCTGACCACTGAACACTCTGATCCAGTACTGCAGACATCAAACCTGTGCTACATGCGCCCTCTGATCTCCTTCAGTGGAGCTTCAATGAAATGTGTTCCTGGTGGTGGTGGTGGGGGGGGGGTTGCTACCTACAGTTTAGTCTGTTACAGCTGGCACCACTTCAGCATGCATAGTGAATCTGTGTTGCATGGTTTTATATCTTTACAGAATTAAGAGGCACTTTAACTCTCTTTTCTCATTATAAGCACTTCAATCACGTTCCGGTCGCCTTGATAATCTCTCTACTGTCAAGGGTTTATAAAAAGGAAACCACAGCTGCACCCTCCCCCTCTGCAGTTCAGTTGTGGTGGACAAGAGTTCAGTCTGCCCCCTGCCTCTCTGTGTTTATGTTTCAGGAGTGTGGGGGGGAAGGGGAATCGAGGGCAGCCTTCAAGGGGGGGTTGGAGTCAAAAATCTCTGTGTATCTGCGTCCCCGTTACAGGTCGTCACTTTCCACCAGGCCTCCGGGTGGCAGCGGGCTGGAGTCGGGAAAGAAGGCCGCCTTCACGTCCAGCCCTCTCTCCGTCAGCGCGGCGTAGCGGCTGGCTGAGGGACGCACCTTCTTGGGCTTCGGGAGGTTCGGCTGCTGCCACTGAGCTGAGGGGAAAACCGAGAGTTAAATGCCGAGGAGGCAAAGGCAGAAAGGAAGAAAACGTACGAGTCAGTAAGCAGGTTGAACCTACTGTGAACGTCGAGGCGTGCGGTGCTGGAAACGATGCCGGCGTCGTTCTTGGCAGACACAGTGTACCAACCAGCATCTTCCTTCAGAGCTGGCTGGATTATCATACACAGGTAGCCACAGTTGTCCTGGTGCATGCTGGGAAGGAGCATCAATCAAATTTACTCAAGCTCATTATAACCACAGACATTTGATTGATTGGGATTTAGTGGGATGGAGTAGTGCATAGCTGTTAAGTGGAGATAAAATGATAACATTTTCAAAATTTACTAAAATCTTAACTGTTTCACATATTTGTATTCAGACCCTTTTTATTCTGATAAGCAATAATAAAATCCAGAGCAACACATTTCCTTCAGTCACCGAAGTAGTAAATAGAAGTCCACATGTGGCAAGAAGAAAGCCATGTTTGAAAGAAAGTGATGAGAAGTCCTGCTTGTAGGGGACAGAGGAAACATCTGGAAGAAGTACACACCACATGGTTGGTGGTGGCAGCATCATGCTGTGGGGAAATTTTCTTTAGTACAGACAAGGTAGCTGGCAAAGTGAAAGGAGGAAGGAAACTTGTTGGAGGCAGCCAGAGCGGTGAGACTGAGGTGGACGTTCATCTTCCAGCAGGACAATGACCAAAAGAAAACAGAGCCAGATCCACTGTGCAATGGTTTACAACACAGCATGTTTGTATGCTAGAATGGCCCAGTCAAAGTCCAGACCTTAATCTATTTAAAAAGACTTGCTAAGACTTGGAAATTGCCATTCACAGATGCTCTCCATCAAATCTGACTTAGCTTTGTTTTGCAGAGAAAGTGCAGCTGGTAGAGACTTGCAGCTGGAATTGCAGTAAAAGGTGGTTCTGCAGAGAACTGATTCAGGGGGGCTGGATACAAACGCATGGCACACTTTTCAGATTTTGATGTTGAAAACTCGAGCATTTTTCTTTTGCCTCATGTCGGTCCATCATATGAAATCCCACTAAAACAATACTTGGTGGCTGTAATGTTGATGAATACTTTTTTAAAAAGCAAGAATAACAGACATGTACCTGATTCTGTCTGTGTTGTGAGTGAAGGACTCGTTCTCCCTCTTCCAGAAGATCTGTGGGTGAGGAACGCCTGTGACACGGCACTCGAGTCGCACGGGGTGACCCTCCGCAACACTCGTGTTCTGCAGCTTCTCCACGAATGAAGGTGCCTTGTGCATCTCTTTAGCTGTTGGGAGAGAGGGTGTTACCGAGGCCCCCCGTAGGAGTAAATTACGCCTGCAAACATCGTCGGCGTGCAAACCCTTTGATTTACCTGCAACGATGAGCTCCAGGTTAAAGGAGTTCTGGCCGGCCCTGTTGCTGGCGATGCATGTGTAGATGCCCGCGTCGCGGTTCGTCACGGGCTCGATGACCAGAGAGTGCACCCCGTTCTCCCTCACCAGCATCTTGTGGGAAGAGTCGGGACGGATGGTGTGTCCGTTCAGCTGCCAGATGAGGTCAGGGGTGGGCAGGCCGCTCACCTGCAGGTGGAAGACAGCATAGAAACCATAAGTCATCAGCTGCAGTGAATGTGTGAAAAGAATTTCAAAGTGTGCATTCTATGCTTGTTTTTCTTGGAGAATCGAAAACATAATTGCATATGTTCACCGGGGCCCTGTGTCTGTGTTTACTGGGAGTATGAAAACAGCAGTATTTGGTTTATCTCTGTGTTGTGTTTATCTGAAGGAGCCCAGTCACCCGCATACGTTGTCATGGGAACAAACTGCACAAAGGAATAAAACTGGGTGAGAAACCCAACACCTGCCCTGCTGCACCCTTTCCCAGCTGGAACATGTACCGTACCCATGTGTGTTTATTGAAATTCCAGTTCAGCAGCGTTCGTAGAAATCACAAAGGGATGTAGACTAAGATGTGATAAGTAGTTCTGGAAGCACTTTAAGATGGGTCCAGAAGTCCGTCTGCTTTTCCACACAAATCCTAAATAAATCTTCGCTATAAATACAGACCAAGAAGAAATGGAGACAGTTTTTTTTTACAGACATAAAAAGACAGTTTTTTTTATAGTGAGTTAATTGTGGGTCGGTTTTATTTTATTACATGAACCAGCTTTAGGTAGTTTCTAAATGCTGGAAAGTGAGGTGCAGACAGGATGAGGAGAGAAAATAATTGCACCCAGTGCTTAAAGACCTGTACCTTTGTATTGTCTCTGTTCACAGTGAGACATTCGTAAGAAAGCAAAGATCTTTCTGCCAGTTTTCTTTTATTTCCTACAGAATCTGGCGTCAAGGAAGAAGGGGAAATGTTTCTTTGGCAGCGCTGACATGGAGCCTCCCTCGGAGCAATCCAGACATCGAATTAAAGGGTGGATCTGAAAAAGCTTTCTGTATTACTATGATTAACATATTCCTGTTGGTTTGGAGTTCTTGTTTTTCTCCCCAGTCATTCTCTGTTATTTTAGAGGATCCTACTCACTTCTTTGTATTATAGAAGGCAGCGCTGTGGGATCCTTAACTTCATGCAGAAACGGGTTAAAGAAATGATCCCAGTCTCTTTACTGTTTTTCTATACATTACCAGATAACATCAAATTCTAAAATAAAAATCACAGATTCAAACCTTAGTGTATTTATGCTGTATTTGGCAAAGAATCAGTTTTATCTATCATATTAAATTGTAACTGTGCAGCTCAGAATAGAGCAGCATGGTAGTGTGAGGGTTATCTCTGTTGCTTGCAAGCAAGAGTGTCTCAGGTTTGGACCTGGTGCTAAAAAATAACTAATCCATTGACCAGCAGAACTTCCAACTCCCAACTGCTGTGACCTTCCTTCCTCTCCTTTATCATCAGCACTCACTCATGCTGATGCAGCTAGAACCAGGGGTGTGTTCTTACCTTGCAGTCCATCCGGCAAAGGCGGCCCTCTTGGACAATGAGGTCACCAGGCGCCTGCAGGAAGTGGGGGCGGAAGTGACGCTCTTGAATGTTATCGTTCTCGTCACCGCTGTCTCTAGATCTGGACCGGGGCCTGACAAAGGGACAGTTAAATGTGTGAAATTATTTTTAGGTTCTTTTGGGTTTGAACGGCATGATTTTTTTCTGGAGAAGTTTGAACTCAACAGCACTGCAAATTGAAACTGAGCACAGCTTTATCTGGTTTTAATAAATGGTGCTTTACTATGGAGTAAACATCAGACTAAGTTATTTTATGCAAAAAAAAAAAAAAAAAGTCAAGGACAATAGCTTGCTGCCTGTTTTCTATTTGTGCATTTCTTTGTATGGCTGGAGTTCAGGAGTCATGTACAGTTATCTGCCTGTTCCTACCCTGCAGAGCCTGCTGCAGGCAAGGACAGACACCAACCTTAATTGAAGAATGAAGGTTTTACTTGAATTACAAACTTACATACTGTCCTACTCTTGCTCAAAACTCTGAAAATCTTGCTTGCTTACAAATATGTGCTCCTTGTGAAAAGTATGTTTTTGTGCTCCATTTAATTGGCTCCTGTGCCAATATCCTCTGCTTCTGTTTGAGTACTGTGACCCGCTCATGAATTTGATTGAATCTGTGCTTTCTTTGCTAAACGATTTTCTTTGCTCTATCTTGGAACAAGCGGGTTACTTCAAAATTTACACAAGAAAAACAGGATTGAAAAAGAGAATATATTTGTACTAGAAGGATGCTCACTGCAGAAATATAGTGTGAAGGGGGAGCAAACCATTTTTTTGAGCAAGCAACACCTTTTATAGTATGAGAGTTGTTTTGTGGAAGAGCAGCATAACAGCTGAGTTTGAAAATAAAGAAACTTGCTCTTAAATTGAAAATGTTTGACTTGTGAAAGAAAAATTCCCCCATAACAGAACACTTATTTTACGCTTTGTGTACTCTCTTCCTCCTGTTAGATTTGACATCAACCCTCTTTCTGTTTGTGATCTCTGGACCCACAGGTGTTTCTCTGAATCCTTCTTGCAACAACAGTGACCTCACCATCCCACCTGTACCTCAACCAGGGCTGTATATAAAAAAGAAAAACAATAAGAGTGTCAGAAACTGATTATTATCTCGATTTCTCTCCTCACTCAAAACAACGTGGAGCTCTTATCTAATCAGGGTGTGTTCATGGTGATAACAGCTCACAGGTGGTTTTTATGTCGAGAGACTCTGTGATCATCTTTTACTATCTGGGCTTGCATGAGTACACACCGTGTATACAAGGTCAGAACAAACATGTGTTCTCTCTCATTAACACTCAGCTTTTCTTCTTTCAATGAACAGTTAAACAAAGAACAGAGTGTGATTTCAACTCATGGCAAACACTTATGTAAATATGACTCTCCTGGAACCTTGTAGAAATGTGAGGGGCTCCAGAGGTCGTGCAGATGGGTGGGGTGGGGGGGGTGTCGTCTGAGCTTGTGCCAGCCAGAAGCTGGATGTACGTATTGTTACTTTTAAAAGTAGTGGTTTTGTGTGGCCTTTTGCGTATTGAAACCCCAATTTTACCTTTCCATACCTACGTGTTCCCATTTTAGTCCTTTCTACTTCCATTTCTTACCCCTAAACATACCACTTCGTACTCATGCATCTGTTTATTTCTCCCTGTAGGTATTTTGAAGGAATTATGGAGACAAATAAGATTTGTAAATTTTCTCAATTATGTATAATTGTACACTTGTGTCATTTTCCCAAATTTTTATATCATTCCCTATTTCTATCGATTGTGGTTCTGATCCTTGGTTGGGTGCACTTAGCTTATAAAATATGACAGATAAGATACGTGATTAAACCTAAGTGAATCAAAGCAACTTCCTGTTAGGAGAATTATGGAACAGAGGGAATTGCTAATTTTACCCCTTTTAGTAGATCAAATCTGACCTGACGCTACCAGGCAACCTGGCCCACACCAAACATGCCCGGACAAAACAAAACATAAAAAACAAAACAAAACAAAGAAAAATCGGGCTGGATGTCCTGTCAGACAGTGAACCCTCACCTGCGCATGTGTCCAGGAGCCATTCTTGGGCTGCGGCCGCGTTGGTTCACTGCCTGGACCATCATCCTGCCAGTGCAGCTCACCCTGCCCTGCAATGGGAGGACAACAAGGGCAGAGAGGCGGTGTGTAAACTGGTGACTGGCAGTCAGACAAAGAGGAGGAAATTAGATGTGTCTGATAAAGCTGGAAAACGCTGTGCTACAGCCTGTCGAACATGAACTTTTCATCCTTCTCAGGGTGTTAGTGAGTTCCTGCTTCATTCAACACCTTTTTCCTGTTCTGGCTGAAGGGCATTATCTGCAGCCTCCCAGATACATGTCTGTGTGTGGGGTTTTTTTGTTTTTTTTGACTTACGTCTGGGTTTGCTGCCAGGATGGTGTAATTTCCGTCATCATCCAGTGAGGCTGCTGCCGTGTGCAGGGAGCAGGTACCATCCGGATCCCGGCTGATCCTGTAGTGTTCGCTCCTCTTGGAGATCTGCTTGCCATCTTTAAACCAGTACACCTGAGGTAGAAAAGAACATTTAAATGACCAGGAACTGACACTCAGACACTCAAATCTTATTTTTATGCTGTGATTTTCTACAGTCTTTTGTCTCCATGAGAAAGCTGGTCATCACCATCTTTTAAATGTACTGCCAGGCTTTTGGATGTTCAAGCAACTGTCCTGTGCCTTAGTACAACAGATTGCATATCTGCTCCTTTCATCACCAACTTCAGAAATAATTCAGGATTTGCATAGACAATAGGTGCTTCTCAGTAAGTTAGAATCTTATCAAAACCTAACCTCAGTAATTCAGAAAGCTGTTGTGTATACATTCATTACACGCAATGTGTTTCAATTTGAGGCTTGCAGCTCAGCTGGTCAGAAAATTAGAATATCAGAAGACAAAAAATAATTTTCAAGATAGAAGTGTTATCACCGACACAATCACATGGAAGACTGCTGACTGAAACACTGACAGTCGTTGACACCCTTGAAAAGGAGGGTAAGCCACAAAAACATCATTGCTGAAGAAGCTGGCTGCGTACAGAATGCTGTTTCCCAGTCTGTTAGTGAAAAGCTGTGTGGAAGGAAAAAGTATGGTAGAAAAAGGTGCACAAACTACAGGAATAACCACACCCTTGAGAGGATTGTGAAGCAAAACACATTCAACTTGTAGTTCTGATACCATAAAAATATTTTAATCAGTGATGGGCACCTTTGGCTTGGGGTCTCCGTGGACCTTGCAGGAGAACGTGACCGGCATTCCCTCAAACACCTTGTAGTGTTTAAGCTTCTGGTCGAAGGAAGGCGCCACTCCCTGGCCAGCGGAGTCTTCATCATGCTGAACGTCATCGTCTGACTCCTCCACAGGAGAACGCTCCAGACGATATTCAATCTCGCTGATGAGGCGCTGCTCAAAGCTGGACACTTTGTACTCCTAAACACAAGAGACACAGACGGAGTCAGAAGAAATCTAAACCAGAGAGAGAGAGAGAACCTGAAAAACATGCATGGACCTAGCACCAAGGTTCATAAACCTGTCTTCATCATCACCTAAACGAGCACGTTCCCCCCAATTTCTTAGTCCTTTTCCCCCAGATGAGCCACTCCTCCTTTACAACCCTCTCCATCAATCCCTCATCACTCTGCGGAGCAGTGAGGAACATCTGCAGAGCAGCTCAGTGTGATGACACATCCCATGGATAATGACAGGCCTTGGGCGCAGCTGCAGAGCCCGCATTAATCCTCCAGAGCCAACCCCGTGCACATATGTGATCACACCGAGTCAAGGTCGTTTTCTGAAGATTGGACTATACAGTGGTCCGTTCACTGTTTAAAGCAGAACATTTAAACACTCAGAGTAGAATATGTGAAACAACATGCTTCACTGTGAAATGTGTCGATTTTGCTCCATAACAACAAAAGTACATCATATCACTTGGACTTTTTAACATTCTATCACAATCACAAACTTCAATGTAGTTTATTGGGATTTTATGTGATAAACCAACATAAAACGGTGCATAATTATGAGTTAAAAGGAAAAAAGGTTTTTGACTAAACTCTTCAAGATGTCGTGTGTATTTAAGTTCAGCTCCCTAGTTCGGTTGCAAAAAGCTTGGATGCAGAGCCTCTCAACACAAATTTTCAAGTCTTGTCAAATGGATTTAGGTCTGGACTTTGACTGGGCCATTCTAATGTATGAATAGGCTTTGATCTGAACCATTTCACTGTAGCACTGACTGTATTGCTTAAGGTACTTGTCCTCCAGGAAGGTGAACCTCCATCCCATTCTTAAGTCTCGTGCAGCCTCTAACAGGTTGTCTTCTAGAAATGCAGATTCCTCAACCTGCAGCTCCTCCAGAGTCACCATGGGCCTCTCAGTGGCCTCTCTAATACTCGTCCTGCTCAGACTGCCAGTAAGGTGGGCGGCCATGTTTTGTCTTTCCATTTTCGACCAGTGAGGACATTGAGGCTTGGGATATTGTTTTAAATTCTAACCCTGCTTTAATCTTCTCCACAACTTCGTCCCTGACCTGTATGCAGTGTTCCTTAGTTTTCATGATGCTGTTTGTTCACTAATGTTCTCTGTTAAACTGCTGATACCCTTTGCAGAAGTGCTGGTTTTATAAAGAGATGAGATGCGCAGATGGACCCGATTTACTAATTAGGTGACTTCTGAAAACGATTTGCTTGTGCTGGATTTCATTTTGAGGTATCAGAGAGGGTTGAAAACAGATGCACAACTTTGTGTTGAGCTGTCACACAAAATCCCAGCAAAACACACTGAAGTGTGTGGTTGTAAAGTGACAAAATATGAACAAGTGTAAGGGGTATTAATATTTCAGTGAGGAACTGAAGTCCTTTTGCGCTTACTTCACTTCTTGCTTGCAGAAACCAGAAATCGTGTCTCGTTTTCTAACTTTATTCTCAGTACTTTTAAAAACACATCAGTGTGATTTTAATTTGCAGATCTAAAAACGGTGTGGATTTTAAAAAAATGGTCTGTGTCAATAAGGAGAAGTTTAAAATAACCTTTTGAGGAAATGTTTCTTTATCAGCTGACTTGTCTTCCTGTTGGGAGAAAAAACATGTTTTGGTTCAGTGTGTTCGGTTCGGAACATCACACAGTGAGGGGAAACAAGTGATTGTGGGTGTGATCTAGCAGAACGCATTGGTACTCATTCATTTGTGATCAGATCTCTAACCGCTTCAGTTGTTCTCCATGCAATGAGGCACAAAGAAATGGAAAAGTGCATCATTTTTGTCTGATGTGTGTCATGGTGATGTTTACAAGTGATCAGCATCCCGTAAACCCTCTGTTTACTGCTGAATGCCGGTAGGAACTCCACATATGACTGTATTTAGTGGTTGTACTTTTGCATTGTTTCAAATATAGCCTTTTCTTGGTTGACATAATTGGAAAAGGACAGATCATCTTTGGAATACACAACCAACTCCGGGAAGTGTTGCTATTTTTGTTCACTTCAACAGATCTGCTTGTTGGCTCAGAGTAAGACAAACAGCCATATTAGCTTTAGCTGGATGTTACTCTGGAACATGTTTGCAGCAACAGTGGTTTGAATAAACAGAGCTTTTTATGGAGGGCCCTGCAGGACCTCCACAGTGTTTACTCCATGCTTTTATAATGTGCTCTTCAGTGGTGTTTACAGTGGCTCAGGGTGGGGCTGAAGGATAGCCAGTGATTAGGAGATAGAAATGGCATCAGTGGACATCAGAAAAGGGTTTGTATCATACAGTGTACATGCAACAGAGTGAGAAAAACACTCTGGTGGGGATGTGTTGGTGAAACATTTCCATGCCTGTGTGATGTTTCCCTCCTGGGCCCAGATGCATAAAC
The DNA here is from genome assembly GCA_014839685.1 of Anableps anableps. Lineage (NCBI taxonomy): Eukaryota > Metazoa > Chordata > Actinopteri > Cyprinodontiformes > Anablepidae > Anableps > Anableps anableps. Next base: position 8,866,506 of record CM026070.1, read on the forward strand.
AATAAGTACACGCAACAGAAACATTCACAGCGCCTGCCTGATGTTTATAATATTTCCTTTTTGATTTGATATGTATAACTGCAACCATGTGTTTCAAAAACATATTTAGAGTTTGTTGATTTTCAGATATATTACTGACTGAAAGATTTTTATAAACAAACATTGAAAGCTTGTTTGATTCTCATGGTGAATCAAGATGAGGGGTGATTATTTTTTTTCTCTGATGTTTGTGTCATCCCTGCAGCACCTTGAAAAAAATATTCCAAACCCCTCAAACTTTACGCATTGATGGTTGGCTTTTACAAATAAAATCTGAAAAGTGTGGCATGCAACTGAATTCAGCTCCCCTGAGACAACACTGCACCTTTCATGTGGAGGTTCGATAGATGGAGCAGTTCTTTGTGAGATGTTTAAATTAAAGGCGGCTGGATACGAATGGACACTGTACTTTTGGTTTCCGATAACATGAAATCGCAGTTAAATACATTAAAGTTTGTGGTTGTAATGTGATGAAATGGAAAAAGGTTCAAGGGTATTTATATAGTAAGGCACAGTATTTTAGTTGACTAAGAATTGCTAAAAATTATACATTTATCCATCTGTGATGAGTGTGAATAATAATCATAATTTCTGCATCTGGCTCCAAGAGTGCTCGTCCCCATGTGAAGGGTCCCCATACCTGAGTGACTGGCTGCTCCTCTGTGTCCTGTGTGTTTAGGACTGTAGCAGCGTTGTCGGCCCCCAGGAGCCTACGAGCCATCTTCTCCTCATAGGTTAACCTCTGCAATCAGGGATTAATGAGGTCAGCGTGGGTTAGTGGGGTCAACTGCACAAAACACACTTTTACACACCGTCAGGTCACAGTTGCATTTAGGCCTGGTGTTAAAATGTTTTGCATTTATTTAAAGGTGAATCCAACTGAAGCTTGATGAGTATGCTTTCATAGAGCTGCCTTTTTTAATTTGCATTTTTCTTAAAACTTGTTAATCCATGTTAAAAACTGATCAAGCTCATTCTTTGATCACACATTGGCATCACTGACAGGAACACACACACACACACACACACACACACACACACACACACACACACACACAGATAAAAACACACCTGTTGACCATTGCTTATACGCTCCTCTTTAAAACGAAGCTTTCTCTCCAAATCCTGGATGACGGCATCCTTGGAGCCCTGGATGTCGGAGTCAGAGACGATGCGAGGCGTCTTGGTGACTGAGGACTTCCTTGGGAACACTTTGCTGAAAGAAAGAGACAAAAAAGTGACTCATCATCATTAAAGTTGTGTTTCCTGCATGCACAGATGCAAATAATCTCAACTCTTTTTCCTTCTGCTGCATTGTTACCATAACACTCTCTCTAGCCCTTATCTGGACATGTCCAGCTATTGCATTCCACTCTGTAGCTTCTTATCTCTCAACGAATGCAGCAGGAATGCCAGGGTGAGCGGGGGAGTGGAGGAGTGAGTGAGGGGCTGATGAGAAATAACTGGCAGAAAGATGAAGGTGGAATGTCTGTGATTGAGGAAAAGAAATAACTTTCCCCTCTCATTAGGAAAGAGGAACCTTTAGATTTTTATCAGCCAAAGCCAAAATGAAAATGTCAAATCAGTCGGGTGCGGGATTTCAACAGAAAAACACCAACTTGATGGATTTTATGCACATAGTCACACAAGGTGGCCCTGCAGAGGATAGTGAGGGGTTGTTGGGTTATTCCTATCCTCTGTCCAAAATTTATTTCAGGAACAGGTCTCTGAACACCATTAGAGACTCCTCACACACCTAATCTCTTAAAACTCCTGCCATCTTGCAGATGGTACCAGAACATCAAAAACAAAACCACCAGACCTGCACAGTTTTCTGCCTTTGCTTGTTAAAATGTTACTACTGTTAATATTCTGAAATATATAGTAATAAGTTTTCAAATGGCTATGGATCTATGGGAAGCACTGTCTCATTTTCCTGCACGTTATTTAGTATCCAGTGAAAAGAAATGTTAATTTATTTCGATTTGGTATACGGCAACGTCATGAGCTTTCTTAAATTAAGAGATTTTTCATTGTGTCCTGTCCTGGAAGCTTGGACAAACTGTAGGTACTGTAGGTCTGGTTGCTGTGTAAGGGCTAATTAGCTCTGCAAAAGGGTCATAATATTTTAAATATATAAAAAATTGTTTGCCAATTACAGCAGCAAAACAAAATAAATTCAAACAAATCCTGAATGAGCTTGTGAAAATAGATGTCTGGTTTAAGTGTAACAATGTTTCATTCACTATCAGCAAAACAAAGCTCATTACAGTCTCTTCCAACAAAAAAAACTGGCCATGAAGAAAAAAAAGAATGTTGAGAAACATATTTTATCAGATGTGTTTATTTAGTTTGTCCCTGTTCTTTCATTTATTTGTGTTATTGTGAAAAAACAGCTGGGGGAACATCTTTAAACAGAACCTGTGTCACAACATGAGGTAGACTAAAAGATGAATAAACCCTGGCATGATCTGGTGAATTCAAGAGTAGATTTGTTTGACTTGGACTCACCTTTCACTTTCAAGTCAGAGGGTTTATTTTCTTGCCATTACATCTTTGGTAAACTTTACCTTCACTCTCGCTGCTTTATCCGTTTTTTTTTTTTAAAAAAACATGTCGTATAAAAATGCAAACGTGTCATTTCCCATCCGTCCAACCCTCCTCCCTGCTGCCTGCGCGTTTATGTTCAACCAAGCTATGTTATGGATTCATGCTGTGAAGAAAGGGCTTGAATGTCTCACTTGACACAACGCATAACTCTGAACAGAGAACGCATAACATGCTGAAGGACACTTACACAGTGCTGTTGCCTTTGGGAAGGCCAAGGCTGTTGACTGTAGGGCTGCCAGGTGTGGAAGGTGTGGAGGGCAACACCGAGGACAGAAAGCTGGAGGCAGGAGATGGAGGCACTGAGGAGAACGGTGACGACATATCTGAGCTGGCTGGAGACATGGGGACAGGAGGAGGGGGAGGAGGGGGAGGAGGGGGGAAATCCTGGGCGGGGCCGGATGGGGAGGACAGGTTGCTGGGGCTGAAGAAAGGTGGAGGAGGAGGCGGGAAGGAAGGAGAGGTTGGAGACTCAATGCTGCCAGCCTTAGTGAAGGGAGGCAGGGTGACCCTGGTTAAGGGCTTGTGAGAGGTGGGTGGAGACAGGGGGGAGGACAGGCTGGACCCAGAGGAACCAGAGGAGTGGGCGATGTAGCCCGCCCCGCCCGGGCTTTGAGCAGCAATGAACTGCTTGGGCCGGGCATAATTGAAGGTACTGGCCTGCATGGCTGTGCTGCTCTCCAGCTCCTGGAAGGAGGGAGGAGGGGGGAGAGGTGGAGAGGGTGGAGCAGGTGGAGGTGCTTCCTGAAGTAGTTGCAAGGGTGGAGGTGGGACTTCCTGGATGTGCTCCTGCTGCTGTTGCCAGATGGCTGCCTCCTGCTGCTCCAACAGAATCTGGTCTTGCAGCTGCTTCAGCTGGGCCGCGTTCCTGAGAGGAAGAATCATGATCAGAAGACAGTCAGTCAAGCTTCCTTTAATCCTCACCGTTTTACAGCAGGTGGAGGGGGGGCTGTAACACTAAAAAAAGTTACAAAACCAAACATCTGTTTTATGTTTCTCCACGACATCAGCAAGTTTCTATCAGCTACAGTCAATGAAAACACAACTGGCAGAGGTTAACCTTTAAAAACAGAGCTTTCTGATGTTTTCCTGACAGTTGTTAACTAGACTGAACTGTTCTTCCTCTGTTCTGTCGGGCCCAAGGTTTGGTCAAACAACAGGAATATGGACAGTTTCTAGAGAGGAAACAACTGCATGAGCAGCAGCGACTGATAGTTTATCAGCTTCTAGGCTTTAACAAAGAGCCAGACTGTTGACAGCACTTTAAATGTGTTACAGGAGTAAGACTGCTGCTTGACTGTGGCATATAGCCTGAAAACCCGATAATGAAAGTGCTGCAGAGGCTGTTTTCCTTTCTGTGAAATGAAGTTAGGAATTGTTCCTTCTGCTGGAATGTTTAGCTGATTGAAAAAAAACATAGCTGTAATGTGTGCGAGTCATTCAGCCAGAGACGGGTCCTGATGATGAAATACTGGGGTTTTTTCAGAGTTGTGGTTACCCAGTTTTGCGCCCACCTTGACAACAGTCGTGAAAGTCATCGTGGAGAAGGGAGGTTGGAATTTCTGGGATGTCATCTGCTCCACATTTCTAGCCTCCAAGAAACACCAACTTTACATGAACCAGTAAAGTTTCAAAGAGACCAAGTGTTGTTAAGTTATTTTGATCCCTTTCATTTCAGTGTGGTATATAGCTTTTTTGTATATATAAAGTCCATAAACTTAAAAACACAACAAATGAAGGATTCCTCTGATCCTGCTGTGGTTAACATGCCTTATATACATAGTGTCTTGCAAAAGTATTCATAGTCCTTGAAATTTTTCATATGTTGTCACATTACAAGAGCAAACTTCCTTGTATTTTACATGGATTTTGTGTGATAGACTAACACAAGTGCATGCAATTGTAAATTCAAAGGAAAATATACATGTTTCTCAATATTATTTACCCATTTTTCAGCTATAAGTTTTTTTTTAAATCAAAGAGCATACATTATCAATTTGAGAGCAGGACTTCTTTTTTCCCACCATCAGATATTTTATAGCTCTCCCACAAAACTTTTTTGCTCCTGTCTGAATTCTGCTTCTCTTGCTAAAATTTCCTCAGTTAACGTGTAAAAACCTTTGCTCTCAACTCCGTTCTGACAGATTTCTCTGGAGTTAACCCTTTTTGCTAAGAGAGGAAAGAAAATCTGTGAGCTGAGAAAACAGACTTGAGAGCACAGGCTTCATTCAATTCAAAAACCAACTTGCAGGATTCAAAGATGAGCAGAAGCTATCAGCACAGATAAGAATTTTGGAGGTGGAACAGAGCAGATACATATGCAGGCCAGATTTCTGTGTGTTTTGAGCAAGAGTAGAATATTAGCTTGGTAGAAAGCAGCCCATTGTTCTATGCTTTGCTTTGTACAGAGGGTCTGGAACTTCTGCTATTGAAAAATGATTGCTTGCTGGAGTTGTGGACTCTGTTAAAGTTTTAAACATTGGATCTGATTCTACCCAGTTGCCAATGTTTGGCTGTGTACTGTGCCAGTTCGGTGCCAGTTGTGTGCGTTGTAAACAACCCCGTGGGGAGTAGGGCCACAATATCTTTGCCAACAATAAAATGTCTTAAACTCTTGCTTCGACTTTATTTGCTCAGTATCTGGAAGCGAGGCCAACACGGACTGAATGGCTTTGTTCATTTCCTCCGCCAAACTACAACCCTTTATAGGCAGACTACAATTCTAAAACAGTGCAGAAAATCAACGTCATCGTTCACAACTCCTTCTGTTTGTCGATTGGCCCGGGTGAAATAGAGCTCAATGATAGAAATCCCAGATGGAGCACTGAAGGGAGATGAGAATCAAGCAGAACTGCATAGGAAGGCAATAGCCAGGCTAGAACAACATTTAAGAATGAAAATAAGAAATCCTCATCTGTAACTGAAAATACATGCTATTATTTTTTTAAGAAGATAATTTCTCAATTCCAATTTTACACATCTGCAAACTGAAAATCTGTGAAGAACGTCTTTGAAACATAGCCCAAGCTCTGTCAGATTGGATGGAGAGTGTCACCTTTTTTTAGTTTTATTACACATGCTCAATTGGGTTTAGGTCTGGACTTTAATTAGGCCATTCTAACACATGAATGCACTTTAGGCTAAACTACCCCATTGCAGCTCTGGATGTATGTAGTTGTTCTGTTAGAAGATGGGATGTTTTGTCTATTACATGAAATGCCAATAAAATACATAGAAGTTTCTGCTTCTAAGATGATATGTGAAAAAGTTCATGAGGCGTGAATATTTTTGCAAGGTACTGTGGTTTAGGGTTTTCTTTCTTAGCTATTTACATTCTCATATGTTTTACTTGTATTATTATGTGTATAATTTGAGCTGCTGTCGGCTAATAGAGATGGCTCCATCTTTTGAAGAACAGGCCTTAAAAATACAGGAGGATTTTAGAAAACTGGTGATACCAGAGACACCAGCAGCACACAGTATGATAATAATAACATTAGTCTGAACCATAAAGCATATAAATCCTCTCCAACAGGCTCCCGGAATTACATTCCAAACTTGTAAATGAGGGCAATATGGGCTCCTTTAAGACTTCACAAACTATAGAAACCACAAGTGCAGTTCTCCACAAGGATCAGGAAAAAGACGTTGGTCTCTTGGAAAGCATGAGAAGTTCTAAATCTTAAAGAATGTTCAGCAGTGTGTGCTGCGTATGAGAATGGTAAATTCCTCACTGTTCAGAATATACTGTATATCCCAGCGGTGCATGTTGTCTGGAGTCCACCAAGTTCACGTGCCCAAATCTTTTCCAGATGTCGGATAATCAGTGGAGTGTTTCAACTATTTTTTTGTATCTGTGACAGTGCAGCCCCCCCTCCCTTCCCTCTCTCTTTAGGACCTGCTGCCAACAGCAGCATGACTGATTAGTCTCTCCAAGCCATTTTGGTTTTTCAATTTGGTTATATGCTTCCTTCAAGAGTGGACTTCACAGGCCCAAATAAATACCCATTAATCCACAAGCATCCATTCCGATCATTCCAGCTCATCCCCACCTGGTGCTCTCCTTACAGTCCTCACTGACCGCAAAAAGCAACACAATCAGTTCAACATGTCTGCCTCTTTGTATACATTTTCCTTTACATTCCCAAAGCTCTCCTCCTCAGGCCTCCAAAGAAAGAGTTCTTTTACAGGAATAGTTTGGCAGCTGGCGAAGCTCGCGGCGCTCCGCAGCAGTTTCATTCCTTTTTTGGCTTTGTTCTCGATGCGTCAGGCAGAAGCGGCCGGCCCGTCTGCACCAGCAGAAAGGAAACACTTCATATCCTCACAGCCTCATTTCTTACTACTTTACTGGCTCAGCATGAAAAAACTTCAAAGGCCTTTTCTGCATTTTTCCGTTTTTGTTTTTTTATGTGCTTGTGATACAGTTCTTGTTGGAGATATTAAAAAAAAATGAAACAGGATGTAGAGTTGCAAGAAGAGATCGATGAATGGTGAGTTCAGGTAGGTCTTGGAAGTTACAAAGCAAACTCAAGGTGCAAATACATTGGTTTATACGTGTGTCACCAAAATCACAAGCTAAGAGATCTCTAACCTATGACATAGCATGTCATTTCAACTTTTCATTCTGGCTGCAAGAGAGTGAGAGAGAGCATCACTTTCAGCATGCTGTAGTAGCCATGTTGATTGCACAAGATGCAAAAGCCAGTTTTAATTTTTTCCCCCCTGTTAAATCAACTTCTAATGTATACAGTTAATCAGTATTTTTTTTATTGCTGTTCTGAAATCTCGCTGTGTTACAGCTGGTAAACCTATATCTGCAGCTCAAAGTTCAACAAAAAGTCAGGGATTGGAATTTGGTCACAAAATTAGGATAAGAGAATCTCTACTTAAAGGGAACCATTTATTTTTTTTGGTTTTTCAAGAACTTTGTAACTATCATGCATTTTCACAAAGTTTCAATGCACATTCAAAAAATCTGTGATGACTTGGTAGCTCTCATGCTCCAAAACTACTTGGTGTGAGAAGATTACAATTATAGCCAAATTAAAGTTGCCTCTGAATCTGGTTTAAACATTCACTTCATATTTAAAATGATCAGCCTGGTCTTATTTCCAGCTGCGTAAATATTTTTGTGCCCCGCTTGAGGATTTGGATCAACCAAGCTACCAACCAGAGAGCATTCAGAATCAGAACAACTTTCAGCTTCTACTTCCAGAAATCTTTGACCACAAAGCCCAACAGAATCGCTCCATCATGCCTTGTTTTTTTATCCACCTGAGCTGTGCTGCTGATCCACCGTTCTTCCTTATACCCTGACCGACACCTTTCTGGAAAGATTTCTCACAAAAGTCTTCAGAATCAGAGCAGATTTCCATCTTTGCCTCCTATTCTTTGTCCATATGTTAGAGCGGGGTCTAATTAGTAGGGAAGTTTTCCTGTGTCGCCACGCCAACAGCCCTGTGTTTTGCTGTTCTGGTTTGGGCCAACTGGCCCACAAAGCCATGTGCTTGAGAGAGAAAGCACTTCAGTTCGTCTGTGTGCTGCTCCGACTGTAAGTTGCAATTAATCTTCTGTCTCACAATGCCTCAATGAAGGAGGTCTTTTTGTGTCTGATCCCGTCTGTACATTCTCAATTCAAATTCAGAAGAAGAAAGAAGAGGCAAAGAGAGATCTGGTCTGGAAGAACTTTGTCCCTCACATTTCTGAAAGCATAATAAACACAGCCTGTAGCGGCCTGACAGTAACATAACTGAGGGAGTGTTTGACAGCCCTGTGATGTTTCAGTCTCACTGAGAAGTGCCAGATGCAGCAGCATATTGCTTTAATAAATGAAGACTCTGGCATTGTAAAAGGCCATGTTTGCTCTTTTGTTGCCTTCTTGAGCTCCCTGAACTCTAACAGCCCACATCGCACTGGACACTCCTAGTTTCAGTACCAAAGCAAGCAAGCAAAGAGCCAGCGAAGGCTTTTATCTGCCGTCCATCTCACCAGCTCTGCAGCTGGTTGTAAATGATGGAGCCGCTTTATTATCCTCACCAGCTGAAGACAGGAAGCAAGCAGGAAGTTGTTGAGTGTATGTCGGCAGTAATGAGGGGTTTCCTTCTGTAAACAACAACGTGAAGAGAGCCGAGTCGATGTCTGTTCTCCTCTAAAGTCTGTGGGTCTTCATAAGCAGAAAAGGGGAGATCAGAGTCCTGCCTTCAGCTTATAAAGGCAGTGTGTGTTTGCATTACACATCTGAATATTTGTTTCTTCAAACACCTCCGTGGCTAGGTAACAGCAGGACTGTGCTATTCATAAATGATTTATGGTGGAAAGTGAAACCGCATTTCAGGATGACAGAAACACAAGGTGGGAATCATGTACATTTAAAACCACAAACTTTACTGCATTTAATTCAGATTTTATATGATAGATAAATACAAAGCAGAGCATAATTGCGAAGTGATACACTGAAAGTATACTGTGAATTTGTATTAAACCCTTTTTACCCTGATACCCCTTAAATAAAATCCATCTGCAAGTTGGCTTGGCTGTCAATTGCTCTGGGTTTTATTTACAGGTATCAGAGTCAACCATATAAAATCCCAATACAAATACACTGGAAGTCTTTGGTTGCAATGTGAAATAGCTTAAGGGGTATGAATACTTTTAAGCCACAAACAGCAACTGTGTAAAATTAAATCACCTCATCGATAAAGATTAAACATAAACTCATTGTGTTTAAATGCTACCCAGGATAAGTATTACATCATCACGGCAGTGTGTCTGCATGAACTCGCCTGAAGCACATCAGCAGTAAACTCACGTTAATCTGTCACAGTGAATGAGCTCATACATGAATGACTGTCAGGCTTGCAAACCATTAGTAAGACTGTCTGATTGGTTAAAGTCTCTGCTGATGACGTCCGACCTTCCTCTGTCACCTGGTTCTGTAGAAATGTGTTACATCAGCAGCTTTAAGAGGTATACTGAACAGAATGACATATTTTATGACACACTTATTGCCAAACTGTAGTTTATTTCCAATGAATTTAGGATTGGTAGTAACAAATAAAAGTGAGCATGTTCAGTCCAAGAGACAAAGTATTTCTTGACCCTTGAACTTTTTCACATGTCACGTTACAATCCCAAACTTTGAGGTACCTTAATGGTATTTTACCTGACTGCCCAACTCAAAGTGGTGCATAACGGTGATGTGAAATTTAAGCTATACATCGGTTTTAACTTTTTATTTTACAAATCTGCAAAGTGTGGCACGCCTTTGTATTCCACTAATAAAATCCATTGCAACCAGTTGGATTCAGAAATCAATCTGATTTCTGGATCCATCATCAGGCAAGAAGAAAGACCTCACTGAAATTAAATCACAAGAGATCAAAATCAAACTTTATGGCCTGCATACAAAATGCTGTGTGGCAAAAAACTAACCACCCTGAATGCACCATCCCCAAGAAGAAACAACGGTGGTGGCAACATCATGCTGTGGGGATGCTTTTCTTCAGCAGAAACAAGGAAGCTAGTCATAGTTGTGGGGAAGATAGATGGAGCTAAATGCAGAACAGTCATTAAGGGAAACCTGTTATGGGCTGTGAAAGACTTGAGATTTCACCTCTGCTTCCCATTTATACAGTACTTTGTGTTGGTCTGTCACATAAAACCCAATAAAATACATTGAAGCCTCCATCTACAGTCCATTAGTCACTACATTCACATCTGCTGATTTGTCTTACTCCAGCTTTTCTTCTCCTAAAGTGCTCAACTTGCTTTTAACCCCACTCTTTCCTGGGTACCACCATCAATTCTTGCCTCCTCCTCCCCTTCCCCATGTCTATAATTACATACACACCACATAAAATAGAAGCAGACTGTTTTCTCACCCTCTTACCCCCCTCCAATCTTTAAAGCGTAGCACAGAGCGCTTTTCTTATTCCAGCCACACTAACAACTCATGCTTGCGCCGGTCACACACTTTCTCCCTTTCCTACTTTCTTTCTTTCTTCTTCTCATCTTACACCATTACCTCCCCCTCCCAAACTTCTTATCTTGACTTGTACTTCATATCCAGGTGTAAATGATGAAGACTGCTTCATCTTCATCCATTCACCTATTCCTGTTCTCCCCAATGCCTCTGTTCAAGTGAGTTTTGTTTCCTCTGTAGCAGGAATGCTGAAGACATTCTTTTTTGGATTGGAGTGGGAAAGACATTGCCATCAAATGGGATTAACAGCAGGAGTGGAAGGAGGGGAGGAGGAGATGCAGAAAGTGAAGAAATCAGCCAGCAAACGAGTTACAGCGAAGTAAGCCACAAGTTCTCTCACTTTGGAGAGTCTATTGTGTTAACTAATCCATCCGACTCCGCTGAGGAGCTCTGCAAACAAATGAACCCTGCCACATAAACACAGTCTGAGTTTGTTACAGACACCAGTCTGGAGAGAAAACTCGTTTCTGGTGAAGTCATTGACAGTGATGCTTCTCCTTCTCCTCACTTCAGTCTGAACGGGCTCCCTTTTTCTGAGCCTCACCTAAATGAATATCAAACTCAGCCTCTGTGTGCTTCCAAAAACACCAAACAGCCACTCTGAAAGCATATGATTTCAGCACAAGCTGAAAACGCAGAGGAAAGTTAAAAGAAGCCCATAATCTATCATTTTGTAACTTGGATTTCTAAGAAATAAAAACCATAAATAATAATAAAGACAACAAACAAAAGGAAATAACATTTTTGAAAAGTTTTCTCTACTTAAATTTAAAACTTTAAAAAGTTTTAGAAAAGTCTGTCCAATGCTGTCAGAATAAACTCCCAGTTTACAAGAGAATAATAATAATAATAATAATAATAATAATAATAATAATAATAATAATAATAATAATAATAAAAAGTCTACCTTCAGTGTGGTGATCTTCAGTGTGAATAAACCGCTGCAGAGCAACAAACTGTGTCTCAGTGTTTGTTGCTCTGCCAGGTACAGAGCAGCATATATAGCTGTGGGCAGCCAGACAGTGACACAGGCCACCTCCCTCCCAGCCTGCCTTTCTCTCTCTCTTTCTTTCTGCATGAGTCAGTCAGCCTGTGAGCTCCTCCCCTTCACAGCAAGAGCCCACACTCTACCAGAGAGCAGCTGCTTACAAAAACGTCAGCATGTATTACAGCAACCAAAAAACTTTTTTTTTTTTTTTTTTTTTTTGTTTAAGTTTGGGATGTTTTTGAACTGCAGATAAATTAGTAGATCCATAAGAAAGACTCAAAATTACATGTTGATGAAAACAACTTGACTGAAAGGACAACTGTGGAAAGAAATTCAGAGACAAAACAAGATATTAAAGGGGTAGTTTTGGATTTTTGAGCTGAGGTTTTGTTTAAAAATTTACTAGCAGTAAATAGCTGATCCACAAAAAATGTTTTATCAGGTGAAGGTGTTTTCATTTAGTATGAATCCCTACAAACTGGTCCTGGATGCTGAAGCTAACAGCTAATCCAAGGGGGACCGAGACACAAGTAGATTTCTTCTGCTTTCTTCCAGGTTCCTGCTGTATTTAGTTCCCTCCATCTTCCCATCCACTCTGACTAGTTTCATTGTCCCTGTTAATCAAAGGCATCTCTACAGCATGATGCTGCCTCTTTCTTTCACAATGGGGATAGTGTTTTCAGGTCAATGTGCAGTGTTATAATAGCAGTGTAATAATGAAACAACAGCATTCACCCAAAACCACTGGTTAGGTTTTCTCATTGTCGCATTTCTTGTTTTTTACACAAACTTACTTGTCAGACAGGAACTAAAAACTTTTTACATATTGTGTCTCAGGAAGATTATTAGTGGCACACTGCCTCCAACATTTGCTTCCTTTGTAAATATTCTTTTTCTTTTGTATAAATTACCATCCAATGCAATGATGGTTTTTAAAAAGTTTATATACTAAGATTCACATAAATCAAAGGACCTTTTTGGAGATTGATATCTTAAGACGGCTTTAGATTTGACCACTATCAGGCCAGCTGTTAGTTTCAGCCTCCAGGATCAAGTCATCTGGGTTTGTACCGAATGAAGAGGCCTAAGAGATGTATCTACTGTGGTTAACGTTTTAAGAAAACCTCACTTCAAAGATTCTGGACTAGCCCTTTAAATTACCAACAAGCTTTGGTTTGATGGTACATTGATTTAGTTCTCCGTTATCAACCACTCATATGTTAATGGGGTATATGACGATATTATCTACATGTCAAGCATACGGAGAACAATAGCTTTATGCAATATGTGTTGTTTTAGGGTGTGGGAATAACATAAGAGACCAACTCTCTGTTTGTCTAACAGCGTGTGTGAGCACTCCCATCCTGACCACATAGTTCTGGTTTATATTCACACAAGTATTTCCACAAGTATTTTTCAAAAGAAGGATTTTCTTCCTCATTTTTGAGGCATGAAGCAAAGCTCTTATTATTAGGAATTTCTCATTTCTATTCTGGTGTGTTATGGCTCTATTTTTAGAGTGTGTGCGTTCCAGGCTGGCTGATGAATCACGCCGGGCCAGTGGAAGGTAGGAGACCTGGGATCCGCTCCAGTGGGATGTTTTATGTGCCCAGTCTAGTTACTGGCAGGAGGTCAGACAGCCACTTGGGGAGGTCTCGTTCAACTACATTGCGAGTCATACCTCGTGGGCTGATTCACAGACTCTGTGGGACGATTCAGAGCAAATCCCGTCTGAGTTTGTTCTCGGTGACAGCCGTGTCATGAGAGTGGAGTGTGTTCCCATTACTAAACCCTCTAATTGAGATCCACAAGTAGGAGTTGTGTGGTCAACCAACTGAGAGTGTCTATAGGGAGATAAGCCACATTTACCACTTAGAGCTACAGCCTGATCACAGGCTGATTGATCTCATAAGGAAAAAATGTTATCCTTGGTCTGTGTGTATACAGTGCCATTCAAAAGTATTCACACCCTGGGGACTTTTTCATGTTACAGCCGCAAGCTTCAATGAATATTATTGGGAGGTTTGTGTGATTGGACCATAACAAAATAGTTCATAATGGTGCAATGCAAGGAAAACTACACATGTTTTTAACATATTACAAATAAAAATATAAAAAGCGCACCATGCATTTATATTCAACCCCAGAGTCACTATTTAGTGGAACCGCCTTTTGCTGCAGTTATTTTAGCCCATAGGTTTATGCAAAAATAGCTTTAGCTCAGTCAGATTGGATGAAGAGTATCTATGAATATTGGTTTTAATGTTTAGCCACAGATTCATAATTAAGTGTATGTTTCTATCATGTCATCTAAGCCTTTTCATTGTAGCGCTAGCTGTATGTTTAAAGTTGTCGTCCTGTTCCAAGATGAAACTCCAGCGCAAAATCATTTGCAGCCTTTACCGAATTGCCCTGCATGTAGCTTCACCAATCTGTGTCCCGAATGAAAAAGCTGGTCTTCATGATGCTGTCTGTTCTCTAATGACCTCTAAAGAATCTCTTAGACCTTAACAGAACAGCCGGATTTAAAATGAGATTAAATCACAAGCAGGTGGACTCTGTTCAAAAATTAGTTGGCTTATGAAGACAGCTGGTTACACTGGGTTTTATTCAGGGGTATCAGAGTAAAGGCAGCTGAGAAGAAAATACACATCACACTTTTTAGATTTTTTTGCAAAAGATTTTGAAAGCCATGCATTCTTTTTCTTCCACTTCTAAATGATACTCTACTCTGTTTTGGTCTGTCACATAAAATCCTAACAAAAATCTTGTTGAAATTTTGTTGCTCAGTTAGACAAAATGGATGAATGTTTTTGCAAGGCACTGTATGTGGATGGATGTAAGGCCATGTATGTGTTTTACATACCACACAGCTTTCTGTTGGGGGGAGAGGGGGTGGGGGACTCTGAGGTAGGTTAGTGTTTCCATACTGTCAACTCCCAAGTATACACCCAGCGCTCGTCCTTTCATCACTCTCTCTTCTCCAGCTCTGCCTTCTCTCTTCCAGCTCGTCGGCTGTGCTCACGCTGAAGGTCAGCTCCCACAGCTCTCTTCCTTATTTGGAAAATTTCTCCATTCCACTCGGGTCATTCTCGGCTCCCTGACCAATCCAGCGGTTTGTTGGTCTGCTGTCTCAGCCAATCCTGTGTCTCCCATGTCCTTTTATAGACTGCCCCTCTCTCTAACTGCGGAGGTCCATGTGAAATTATCTTCGTCCCTGCTTCCCTCGAGCCTCCTGTGACTTCTTTTCACTTTTTATTCTATTTTACAGACCTCACTCCCAACAAAATGAGAGCCAGCTTTGTGTCTGCCTTTTTCCATGCACTGCTAATCAAAACCAAGCATGTGGCCTTCTGAGGTGTTCAACAGGCTACGGATTGAGGCAGTTTCTAATTAGACGTATGATGGCGACAAACCCATTTCTAAAGCCTGCCGTCTCGGTTATATGGGTTTCCTTAACATGCATGTTTCCTGCTTTCTGCAAAACCGCAAGCAACACCTCGACAGGAAAGTGACTGTTAATACTTCATTAGAGTTTTCATGACTTACACCTCGTAAACACAAATAAACTGCTGAGAGGAAGCTCTGAGTCACAGCACAGATATGCGACAAATCCTGGCAACCGAAGCTTTTCGCTCAGCAGTGAAACAAAGAATATTCACCAGATCGAGCTCTGAGATTCATCAGAATGACCTCCACTACTCTAAGAAAAAAAGATGTAGGAGGGAAACTGAGATTAGCTAATCGCCTGCTGTAACTCCACACTATGAGGCAACTTGTGTGTGTTTGTGTGTGAAAGAGAAGTAGTGAGTTTGCTATTCCCCAAACAGCAGCCTCCATGGGGTTAAAGAGGTCTGGAAACTACTGCAGAAATCAGTTAAGCTCAGAGGTATGGTTGTAATGTCAGCGGACCGGGATTGAAAGCTATGAGGTCAAGATGCAGGCAGCAGGGGCCACATTAAATTTGATTAGGACATTCTTGGCCTTCATCATAACTGTGTTTATGCATTCACCTCTTCTTCATCTGCACATGCTGTATTGTGACCACATCATTTGTTAGCTTAAGAAAACAAACTATTCTCGGCCAAAAGGTTATCTCTAGTTTCTAAACCTTCAGCTTCTTCCAGTCCAGGAGCGCAGACAAACATAAAGTCATACGGGTCTCAACATCTGATTTTAAATGAAGTAAACCTCCAGCTCAGTCTGAAAGGCTTTTCGGCCTTGGAGAGGTTTTTGTCTAAGATCCACCTGTATTTAGCTCCATCCATCTTAGACTTAAAACTTTCCTTTTTGATAAAGCTTATAGTTAGAGCATCTTAGGTCATCCTGAGCCATGCTGTAGTCATGCTGCTACAGGCTTAGGCTGCTGGAGGACAACATGACTCCCTTTCCTTGCTCCTCTACATTCCCCTCCTACATTTTGCATCATTTGCTGTTATTTCAACCGTTCATTTTACGTTCTCCTTCTATAGATGGCACACTTGGCCCTATCTTAGTGTTTTAACCGTGTCTCTCTCCAAGACAACGGTACTGACTGAATGTTTGTTGTGACTGACTGTGTGCTCTCTTTCATCCTATAGCCTTTAAAACCGGCTCAGAGCTCATCTGTTAAGATATGTTTCTCACTTGACACCACTAAAGGAGCTACTGCTGCCATTAACTTCTTACTTTCCTCTTACATAGAAAGTACTCCTAACTGAGTGCTTCTGTTTCTTTATATGTGTATGCTCCGTTTTCTCAAACGCCTGGTTGATTGCGGCAGATGGCCGTTCATACTGAGCCAGGTCCTGCTGGAGATTAAAGAGAAATTTTTCCTCTCTAGTCTTGCCACATGCATGCTCAGTATTAGGGATCGTTGTAAAGTTAACGACAACACAAGTGACTGTCTTCTGTTGCTACATGCTCATCCAGGAGGAGTGAATGCTACAAATTGATGACTTGATGCATTTTGCTGGGTTTCCTTTGATAGAAAACTTTTCAAACAAACTTGATGCACTGTTTGATATATCGGATCAATAGGAAGGTATGTATGATTGAATTGAAATTACTTTTTGTAAAGTCCCTTGAAATGATGTGTTGTGAATTTCCGCTATATAAATACATTAATACATGTAGCATCCATTACATTTTCTGAACTCTTAGTGAACTTCACAGTGCTTTCATTTGCAAAAACAAAATGCTACTTGTATGACTCTTTGGTTCCTTTCAAGCAGCTGGGCTTCCTTGAACTCTCTTAGAGTGGCTCTATAGGTGCTTTGCTGAGGTTGCAATGTTTTGCTGAAATGTGATTGTGATTTTACAGAGGCACAGAGGATATATATTGGGGGGAAAAAAGTAAAGCTTCCTCTCCAAGGCTGCTCTTTAAATATCATTTCTAAATTATTTATAATCAGGTTCAGGGGCTGCTAATTGTGTATATTCCCCTGTTCAAGTTAACATTTTCCCCCTCGTGTCTGGCTTCATGTGAGCCACCCAAGCTCTGTAGATTACAATCAGTCATTACCTCAGTATCCATGCAGCCGAACCAGCATGAAGAAAAAGCCTGAATGACTGCCGGAACACCAGGATGAGTGTAGTAAAAAAAAAAAAAAAAAAAAAAGGCTAAATTGAGGTTCTGTTAAGTGCTAAAGAGTGCCTGTTTTTCATCATGCAGACTAAAAGAGAACACACTGCGGTGCAGCGTCAAAAACAAACCCACAGTTACGCCGTTAGTGAGACTTCAGCGCGTACATAAAAAGCACTTTGTGGAATGAAATCCGTGCAAGAGAATCATTTCAACTGCCAGTGTTGATTCTTGCTCTGATGAAAGAGAGATTAAGCAGAAGACTGGATAATTGTTGCCTCTGCTGCTTGTGCTCACAGAAACGCCCACCCAGACATTAGACCGTACCAACCTATAATATAATGCTCTGCTCCTATTATCACAGGCAACATTTTGGTGGTTACGCCTTTATCATTTCACTGTAGTTGTATGCCTCCTAATTTGTCAAATGTTTTTTAACTCAGAACATGAAGTCTTTACATGTTTCTATTCTATCCTTTAACATAGCAGCACCACATGTATACTCCACCAGATAATACTAAGATCAACTTCTGTGGACAAGATATTGTTGTCACCTGCACAAAGCCACTAAAACAAAGCAAATTACAGAATGTCACAAAATAATGGCTGCATTTATAATTTAGTACAAAGTTCATTAAGAAAAAAAATTACACATTCTCTCCAGTTTAACTATAAATTAATCTTAAATCAATGTCTTTGTTGTTTTTTATTTACGTTGATTGGTTTTAATAGGGAGAATATCCATAAAACAAGCTTTTATCAACATTAGATCAAACCACTTGAGCAACAAATTATTTTTGTTGCCACTAAAATACAGAGATTTTTTTAAAAATATCTGTACTCAACTTCATTGTCTAAATAAGGCACCCTACATTAAACAGAGCTTGACATCAGCTTCATTAGACAAGGAAACATTTAATGGCATCAGAAAGTGTAAAAATTGGTTATGGTCAAATCAGTTTACATTTTATATATTTTTTCAAAGAAATAAACTCCGTGGGCTCTAAATGAAACATAAAATGAACAATCCACACTGTTGCCAAGCATTAATCCAAAAGCCAGACTCCTTAATTGTAGGGAGTTATAGAAGAGCGCTTCACGAAGTGTTTTTGTTGCTATGAAGACAAATTTGTATTTGATGTGATAGGCCAACACAAAGTGGGGCATAGTTGTGAAGTGGATGAAAAATTTGAAAAGTATTTAATTTAGGGGTCTCAGAGTAAAGAAAGCTGAATACAAATCAATGCCACACTTTTCAGACTTATTTTTTTTTAATGTGGAAACCATGTACCTTCCACAGTTATGCACAACTTTGTGTTGGTATATTTTCTAAAATCCCACTATAATACATTAATGCTTGTGGTGGTAACTTAACATGTGAAACAGCTTTGGTGTGAATACTTCTGCAAACCACTGTAGTTACTGACCTGGCTGCATCTGACTTGAGCTCAACAATGTATTGAAAACTCTGAAAGTAGAAAAGGAGCAACAACAGCAGTCCCAACTTTTGCTTGCATTAGGACCTTATTGAAACAACTGGGACATCCTCATGATTGATCAAGTTTTACAGTCACCAACTTTTTTTGTTTGACAAACACATCTATAACAACAGCAATGACAGAAGAAATAATGAAATATTTTTTGTTCCTACTGTAAACAATAAAATCAAATAATAACCTTATTATCTTAATTAGGATCATTGCAAATGATCAATATCGGGATTGTAATGGCAGCAATACATTGTTGCATCAGAATGTTAAAAACTGCAGTGAAATTTTGCACGAGAACGCATCAAAACAGGAGTCGTAATCATCATCAGTGTTGATTCCTCATCCTTAAACACAGAAACATGTGTTCACATGTGAATTGGAATGACAAGCTCCAGGTGGTATCTGCCTGTCATAATATGACTATGATTTGTAAGGTGAGTGCAGGTAAACACTGAACAAAATAAAACTGAGCTGTATTCTTACATCATAAAACACAATTCATCTTGTCTAACAGGGTCATAAATCTTCCAAGTGCATTCTCCTTGCTCACGTCTTTGCCACACAATGCTCTAAAGCTGTTTCATTCAGTAGCAATGTTCCTATGTTTTCCAGCAAAGCTCACACAATTAAACTGGCCTCTAACAACAAGATAACTTCTGGTTCGATGACAAAACACACAAGCTCCAAGCAGTAGGTTAGGTTAAGAAAACATTTTTTTCCTTTGTGTGCTTAAACCCTGCAGCAGTCTCTGAGAAGAAAACACTGTCTCTATAGAAGTGTCGCTTATTCATTTTATCCTGTAATCAGAAGTCTGCGAATTTGTGAATCAAGGTGTTATTTTTGGACTAAAGCACACACCTTAAAATATTACTGTTGGCTATGCTTAGAAACACTGAAATGATCTGGGGAAAGAAAAGAAAGTCACCCAGTCAATGAGACACTCCTGCATATGTCTTGACTAACATGTGGTAAAGACATTAGTTTCTCTCCAGACCTTAGTTAGTTAGTTAGATAAGAACCTTAGTTCTTATCCAAGCAGAGAATCTGAGTCTCTCCCTTGGAAGTTTGAGTTCAGCTTTCCCTCGATTCCTGTACTGATGTCTGGCATCTGCCTTCCTTCAGTCCACAAAAATCAGCAGGTCTGTTTTCATTAACCAGGTCTCCTGCAGTACATCCCTTCCTCTCAAGCTGCATAAGCTTCCTCCATAATCCTCAGCATTACTGAAGCCAAAAAAAAAAAAAAAAAAAAAGCACAGGCTGTTATTACTGCAAATTAAAGCTGTTAAAAGCTGAGAAGCCATTGTACAGTCAATCAATTGACTATCACTTAATGAGCCGAGTTGTTTGTAAGCAAAAGCTTTACAAAAAAAAGAAAAGAAAAAAGCTGTTCAGAAAGATCAGCCTTTAGATTAAAATAAAAGCTGTCAAAAAGTATTCACACCCCTACAGATTTTTCAGTTTTTGCTTTTTCCACCTCAATATGTTTTGGATCAAACTAATTTTAATGTCAGCGAAAGATAACCTGAGTAAATATAAAATGCAGTTTACAAATGGTGCAGGAAAAAACCTATCCAACCCAACCTAGGCCTGTGTGAAAAACAAATTTCTGTTAATTCCTAGTTTCAGCTTTCGCAGCAACAACTGGCATCAAGCTTTTGTAATAACTGGTATTGTGTCTAAAACTGTTATTTCATCCAACCTGAACGGTTTTCTGACTTCAACTGCCTGTTTAAGACCATGCCTACGCATCTCAGTTGGATTTATGTCCAAGTTTTGAGTAAGCCACTCCAGAACATTCTTGCTGTTTTGAGCCATTCAGAGGTGGATTTGTTGGTGATTAAAGAACAAAATAAAATAAATGAAATCAATATCTGGTCTCTCCAAACATTCCTCTTACATGTTTACCCACAGTAAATGGCTGCAGCAGTGGCTTGTTTTTTTCCCACAGTGTCTAAGCCAAATGAACAACAGATTGTATATCAGTGTTTTAACTTCCCTTACAATTTCTCTGAGTGGTGTGGCTGACTTTGTCCTCAGACTATTAATTTGACAACTAAATTAACTCCATCATGCAGGTAAACCAACACAAGCACAATACAAAGTGATTATGTAAAAAAAAAGCAGGGCTTAGCTCCCTCCATTCACTGGTGCTACGTTTTACACAATACAATGTACAGTCATATTCAGTACATCAGAGATGCTTTTCAATGAGCGTTGTTTGTCGGATTAAAAGTACCTTTTGAAAATAACCTTTAAGCATGCTACTAC
The DNA here is from genome assembly GCA_014839685.1 of Anableps anableps. Lineage (NCBI taxonomy): Eukaryota > Metazoa > Chordata > Actinopteri > Cyprinodontiformes > Anablepidae > Anableps > Anableps anableps. The sequence goes on from CM026070.1 coordinate 8,887,442, forward strand.
ACATGCTTTTCATCAAGCCCACATTTTTGTGTTAAAAAAATGGTCTGATGTAATATTCTATAATAGTATATTTATGATAATCTTTAATGTCATGTTTTTGTAGCTATACACAGAAAATCATCATATTTAACAGAAAAGGTCTTAAAAACAGCCTGTGTGTAATTAATCTATATAAAGTATTTCACTTAGAGAATTACTGAAATTAATTAAATTTTTTTTTTTTTTTTTTTTTTTTTAATCTAATTTATTAAACTGATCTATCAGCTGTTCTGGTGATTTAGACATTTGAGGTACAGGAAATGCTGTTACACATTAGTCCACTGGTCTTTCTGAAAATTGGTGAATTTTTAAAAAAAAATTATAATCTTGTCACAGACAATCAATAACTACTGTGGTGAATTACAGACAGGCCGGCCTTGCCACAGAACGCTTTTAAATCCCTGTGTGGTGTGCTGGTCTATTGGGTTGTGTGCTGCTGTCAAACACCACATTTATCCCAACTTCCTCTCCCTCACTAGACAAATTTCTTTATAAATATTTCTATATAAATCTCGCCCTTATGAACTCAAAGTGGATTGGGAGACTCAAAACTGCGTTTGCCATTGTGTTATGCATCACTGCCCAAGTATGGTGTTCTTCATATAAGGTCATCAAGCTTCACCAATATTAACCCAAATTCTGATGTCTTGTACTTGTGTTGTTTCACACCTTTTTACACATTTTATTTCTAACATAGAAAAGAATATAAATATCATCAGTTTCAAGCCTGAACAGATCTGAAAAGAAAAATATTGTAAAAACAACAATACATGCCTATAAGATGTGTGCATTGCTTACTCAAATAATGACATGGTGCTTATACTGAGTGCTTCTCAGTCAGCATATAGCTGACTGAGAAGAAGCTTGTAGATAACGTGCCACACAACAAGCAGGATCTGATGAAACTGATATGCTTCAAAGCTTTAAATTGCCTGCAGTCAGCCTCTGTTCATAAGGCTGTTTGAGTGCAATGTGGCATAAACATGACCTTTGGTTAATGGCACTGCTGCTGTTTTTGTTAAGTAATGAAATGATGTAATGGGGCAGAAGATGGGGGGGCTATGCTAATTTCTTCACAGTTGGAAGCTGACTGTTTTAGTACCTTACGTGTGTTATCGAAAAAAAGAACAAGTATTTAACTCCATAAGAAAAAACTAAACATCCTGACCTTATAATCTGTGAAAAAAATAAACAGATAAGACATTTCTTGTGCAGGGTTTGTCACGTAACTAAGTCAGATGCTCTGCCTTGTCCAAAGTATGCAGCCAACAAAGTAATTCATAATATAACTCTGGTGAATTATTAATCCTACATTTAATGGGGTGATTGTAAATGTAGCTTTACACAGAAGGTCATTTATTTAATCTCTAACTTTCTCAGCTGTAACCTTAAAGTATCCTGAATCTGCACAAAAGGCCACTAAAGATTTCCCCATCCATAAAAATCTCAGCTAAATAAAGTTTTATTGAAATTTAATTGCTTCTAAAGAAATTCCATTGTGCTTTTACTAATGTATTCTCCATAACTTGTCAAGCACAGACAAATACAAATGTAGCCCCGCTTTTAAAACTTTGCTTAAAGCGCCACAGTCACAACAAAATAATTACCTGGAGTTTCCAGTCTTTTCCTTAATATTGTCAGCTTTGGAAGCACAGAGCTATCAAGTCATAACTTTTTCAGTGCATGTATACACCCATAAGCAGCAATCCAGAGCACATGCAGGGACAACAGCTGTGAGAGCTGAGATTTATTCCAAGGTAATCAATAGCAGCAGCTGGGCTGTGGTTCAAATGGATGACTTGGGTACAAATTGACTTTGTAGTAATTAGAATAAATCCTCCAAGTGGTGAAATACTAACAGCTAGTCAGTGGTACCTGATTTTACTCATTTACAACAACTGACACTAAAAATGTTGATTTCCATGGAATACAACGCTATATTAATGAACAATAATCGTTGACACTTTTGCAAGAGACCATTTGCACCAATTGCTGCCATTTTCTCAGCCAAACAATGTCCATATTCCTATGCAAAGCAATGCTGGTTGTATGGATACACTTGATCAGTTTATTGTCAGTCTGCACAAAGACTGCTAAGAGGGGAATTAACTTTGGATTTCCCAACAGGCTGTCATTTGCACATCAACATCAAATATATTACTATGAATTTCCAGGTATCATTATTCTCAAGTCATTTCAACGGACTCAAGATCAAGTGATCAAGCAGGCTGACACAACTGAAAGCCTCATTCAAAATATCATCACTGAACTTTACCTGAGCTGATCCAGACTTAATAAATTTGATAACGCTCTCACTTGGTGCTGGTTCTGTCTCGCTTGGTCACCCCATCAGTTGCTAATGGCCCATCTTTGCACTGACTCAGCACTAGAGCACACAGGAGTCACCCAATCGTGATGTCTTCAAGCACGGAGGAGTTTAGGACATGTTTGTTTGTGATACAGCATCATTACCAAGGCAGAGAAAGTATCAGTCTTTCAAATCTTTTTTTTTTTTTTTTTTTTTTTTTTTTTTTTTAACATTTTCAGGGACAGAATATCCTAAAAAAGCCTAGATAGGACTATCACTGACTGGAAGCAGTGTCTAAATTAAGGTTGCATTAAGAAAATAACGTATCCATTCAGTTCAGTACTTTAAAAGTTATACAAGCTGAAAAAGATCTATACTATACGGGAGAATTATTTGACATATATTGCAATGCCTCTATATGCTACAACTGCTAAAAGCATGACATGGAATCTGTTTAATACAAGTAGGAGAGCTAATATTGATAGAGCTGAATTTAAAAAAGAATCTGAACTATTCTTTTAAAGCTGTAATATTTCATCTTCCAGAGGTGACCATCTGTATGGAACTGAACAATGTTCATCAGCTTGTTAGAATATCACAGAAAGTACTAAAATGAAACTCAAAAGTGTCTCACTTGCCAACAGGTCAAAACATATTCTGCAATGTCTGAAAAAATCCCACAATAGCTACTTTAACAAATAATTTCAAACTACTCAGAGCAGAAGAACCAATCTGCAAATATTCAAACATGTATCAGCGAGGCATGTAGCGAGCCTGAGGGATTAAAAGGCTAACCACATAATGGTTTAATCCGAATGTGGAGTTAGGTTGCACATCAGGCCCCTCTTCCTCATGTCATTCCCTTGGTCTTTATTTTTCCTCAACTTTCTACTTTATTATTTCAATTAAAAAGCAAAGGTGTGGTAGCATGGTTTAAACAAGGCCTGATTACAACAGAAATATCACTGAAACTAAAACCATTCACTGCTCAGCTCTTATAAAATTACAGTGACACCCTACCTCAGCCCTATAGAATAAAAACTCAGGAATAAAAACACAATAGCTGTATCCTGGGGCAGGCATGCAGAGCGAGGTCACAGGGATACAATGGGAGCCATCCAGATAAAGCCACAGAGATCTGTTACAGACACAGACAGGCAGCAGCTGGCAGACTCCACCTGGCACACATGATGCCACACTGACACCAGCATAAAAGTAATGCTTTTCTTCTCCAAAGGTCTGGGATTTCCCCCTTTAACCCTTTTCACAAAGCAGAGAGACAACACCATCATTTCCACCTCAGACAGTCCTCCCAGCCAGTATCTCAGCCCTGCTAACCAACCCTCCCCTGGTATGGAGACATATGAGGAATAACAAGTACTCACAGTTTTGGTTTTGGCTTGGTAGGGATCGGAGGGCCATCTTTCCCAGGGGATGGAGACACCTTGCCCTGGGTCGGTGGAGAATCTGGTACAATGTGGGCTTGACTTGAGGGTGTGACATGGATGTCTGTTGCTGGTTCTGACAGTGGCAGAGGAGGAGGAGGGGGTGGGAGTGGGGTCTCTTTAGGTAAACTTGGAGGTGAGGGTGGATGTGGAGATTGACCATTTTGTAGAGGTTCCTGCCCTCTCTCCTTGTCCCCATCTTCTACCTCTGAACTAATTTGCACTGGTGGCAGAACTGACACACTGGGCCAGATCTCCAGCTCTTTGACATGGAAAGAATCTAAGCCAGACTGAGGCAGCGTCTTAGGTGGCAACTCCAAGAGGCTGATCTCGGTGGGTGGTGGTGAAGGAGGAGGAGGAGGGGGAAAGGAGGCTGCATCCTCAAATCCTGAGCTATCGCCAGACATGCCATTACTTGATGAGTCCTCAGCTGCTGGACGAAACAAACAGTGGAAAGTGGATTTTTTTTTTTCTTACTTTGATATTTAGTTTTCTCTGGACCAGCACATACCTCACTGAGTGGAAATTGAACACAAACACACTGTGTCACAGCTGGTCTGATCTGAGGCAACAGCTGGGTCCAGTCAGGCTGATGCAATTCCTGTTTATACAGCCTTTCCTTTACGCTGTGTGGTGAATCCTGCACTGTACTAACAGCTCTGTCTGTGATAATATACACAAAAATAGTTGTGTCTAGCCTAACTCTCCTTTTTCTATACAGACTTAACATAATACACAAAGCAGGAGATGATCACAAAGATACATCATGACAATATGAATAAACCCAACCAACTAGATTAGCAGGAAACAACTACTGTGGACTGCTGGGTTTTAGTGTTATGACCATGCCAAAACTTCCTAAAAATGACTTGGATGACTGAATTTTACCTTAAATGTTTAATCTTCAGTTAAAACCTTAGATTGTCTGTTATTGTCCCTGTTCCTAAAATCAAAGATCCCCAATCCTTGAATGACTTCCGGCCTATTGCGCTCACATCGCTAGTGATGAAAGTTTTTGAAAAGATTATCAAGCAGCTTCTTTTAGCCAAGACCATTAGTCATACTGACCCATTTCAGTTTGCCTATAGGCCTGGCAGGGGCGTGGAGGATGCAACGGCACACTTTTAAATTTGATTTTAAAACACTTAGAAGGTGCACAAACCTTTGTGAGACTTCCTTTTATTGACTTCTACTTTTAACTGCATCCAGCCCCATCTTTTAGCTGAGAAGTTAAAGTATCTTCTTAATATTGATGTTGGTCTCATATGTTGGCTTACAGACTTCCTAACTGTTCGGTCTCAGAGAGTGAAAGTAAATAGGGTACTTTCTGATGTTCTCTTCTTCTCTACTGGTTCTCCCCAGGGCTGTGTCTTGTCACTTCTCTTATTTATTATGTATGCAAATGATTGTCACAGTCAGCACCCTCAGAGACATATTTTAAAGTTTGTTGATGATACAGTTATTGTATCTCTTCTTAGTAGTGATGACCCTGATCATGGGGCAGTGATCAGGGAGTTCAGCGACTGATGTGAGACCTCCTTTCTACAGATTAATGTCTCAAAAACTAAAGAGCTGGCCATAGACTTCTGGAGGAGCTGTACTAGTCTACAACCTGTGGTAATTTCTGACAAAAAAGTTGAAATTACTAATAATTACAAGTACCTGGGGACAGTGATTGATGATAGGCTGATCTTTGAACTCCATGTGGACTCTGTATGCAAAAAGGCTCATCAGAGGATGTTTTTTTTATCATAAGTCAAGGATTTAATGTTGATTCTACACTTATGTGTATGTTTTATTCTTGTTTTATTGAGTCTGTTCTTACTTTTAACATTGTCTGTTGGTTTGGCGTTTTAACTGTTAGAGGCAGGAATACTTCTGAATATTATTAAATTATGTCCAAAGACTGCAAGAATTAATTTGAGGGACATTACTCACCTGCACAAGATCAGCTCTATCTTATAGCAAAACAGATATTAGAGCAACAGGATCACCCTCTAGATTCAAAAAAATCATTTGTCCCTGCAGTTTTAAAGTTACTTAATGATTTTAAATGAACAAATATGTCTTTCTGTCTCATGTATGCATGGTAGGGGGTTATCTCAGCCTGATTTTTGTTTTGCTTGTTAGTTTGTTGGTTTGTTTTCCCACTGTGCTGCACAACAATTGCCCCCTGGGGATAATAAAGATGATTAAATTGAACTGAAAAAAACCCCCTTACATTAAGATAAAGTAACTTTAATACAATTTAATTATCTCAACTAAAAATGTAAGAAGGAATCTCCACACCCATTCTGGAAGCTGAAAGATATTCTAGATAAACTCGAGCTCTAAAAATCAACAATGCAGTTTTCTTCCCTTGATCTGGTTATCTGCTCTGTAAGCACCATGTAGTCAGGCTGTTACACTTACATCTGTACCCATGTACATTTCACCACCTTTAATTCTTTTTTTTATGACCATCATGTGAATTTAATTTAAAGCTGAAATACTAGCAGGGGAATTGTCTTTTAATCATGTGAGTTACGGTTTTGTACAATAATATTCTGCTTATATAAAAATCTTTAAAGTGGCTAAATTACAAAATACATTCTGGGTGCGTTTCTGTTTGTATTTAAACATTATCAACAACTTTGTATCTGTCGACAATAGCTAAACGTTTGCATGAGAGCTGCTTTATGGGTCATATCGAACTGTTGAGTGCAATATGCAAATATAAAATACAGCATGTGATTATGTTGTTAATATGATGACTGACGACTCATTGCTGAAAGCTTTTTCCCATAAGAAAAATAACCAAATCTGAACTAGTTCATGCAAGTTCAGATCTGAATTTTAGTTTATTTACCGTTTATTTAGGACCTTAAAATTGAGATTTTTTTTAAGTTTCCATATAGAACAAATAACCCCTAAAAATAAGGAATTTGAAGGGGTTTTTTTTGTTCATTTTGTAGGATTAGAAATGCAAAAATGTTTACCAAAGGATGGCAGCGTATTATGTGTCTGTGCTCTATATGGTTTGGCCACTGGGAAACTTTGTAGGTTAAGAAAGTTGTGGCTTAAACAAGTAAGGTAGGGGTGTTGTCTCGAGGGCCGGTGTAATGCAACTTTTGGATGTGTCCCAAGTCCAACACACCTGAATCAAATGATTTAATCATCTCCTCATGTACTCAAGTTCCACAGAGTCCTGCAAATTACCTAATTATGTTATGCAGGTGTGTTGAAACAAAGACATGTTGCAGGACTCTGGAGGACTGGAGTTTGTATAACCTTTATATGAAAAACTATCAATTTATGTTCTTCAAATGTATTTTCAAACTGGAAGAAAGATGGCATTTGTGTTGGCTAATTCATGAGTGGAATTTAGTTTATCTTGCTAGCCAGAAGAGCTCCTGTGGGATTACTTAAGTTCTATATTCTTTGTATTTTACAGTTTCTGTTAATTTCAGTAGGTTCAGTTAAAGATTTTTCTAACATTTGTGATGGAAATTAATGAAAAAAAATATAATATCCTCTCATACTCACAAAACAACTTCCATTTAACTTAGAAGCTTAACCAAATGATGTAGCCTATTCGGTTACGCTGTTCTTTTAAAATTCCACCAAAATTAACCCATAATCTATTGAAATCAGTTATGGAAGTTTGGAAAGATTTATTCCAAGGACATTACAGAGTCTTAAACCAGAAAATGGGTCTGAAGTCAGAGGAAAGGGGTCTAACTTTTTAAGATTTTTTTTTTCTCAATTTAATTTCTGTTTGCTTTACCTTGCAAATTGATTTAATTTTGTACAATTCCAGTGTGGTTTAAATCAATAATAAAAAGAGAAACCACATCTTATGGTACGGTTTTGGGCTTTTAAGGTATCACTGCCAAGGTTTTACCCTGTAAAATTTAACCATCTCCTTTCAGTGTGTGCTAGACACACCTGGATTCACAGTAAGCTGGGCCGTGCTGCTGACAGAGCCGAAAGTGTTAGACGCCTTGCAGCAGAAGAGACCGCCATCCTCTGGAAAAGCCTCAGCAATTACCAAGGTGCAGATCTCCTCTGAAATACAGTAAATCATCACCATCATAAATACATTAGTTTGTAATGAGATCATCTATCAGAGAATTCCAACAAGAAAACAAGTGACACACAGAAGACAAGGGAGATGACTTTCTTACTTTCTCATGTAGACTGATGAGTCACTATTCAGACAAAGGAGTATGTAGAAGACAAGATAACAGACAGACACACAGATGTTTGGGGATGTCTCTCTTACTCACAGCCTGAGTTAAACATGGAGTCAGTCACATAGGTCGTTGATATGGGACTTAACATTTTTATTAGCTGGGACTCCCTCTGACTGCAGTGATCTGATGTCATGGCAAAATTTAGATTCAGTCCTCAGACAAAGCTTCCAGTCCATTATTTATCTAACCTTCATATGTGTGTAGGAACATGAACGTTTTATAGCTGACATTTATGCAAGGACCTGAGGCAACATACCTGGCTCAGCTGCAGACCGAGGCTCTAATACATTCAGTAAGCACAGGAGAGGAGGGGAAAAAAATATCAGTCAGCACGGATCTGAAAGTTACTGAGCTTCATGAAGCTTGTGAATATCTCACTTTTCTGCAGAATCCTGAAATCAGGTGAGTCCAGAATCTCATTCCCCTGCCGGTACCACTGGACCTGGAGGGGAGGGCTTCCACGGACCCTGCACTCCAGAACCACCACCTGGCCCTCTGATGCCTGGACATCCTGGAGAAGCTACAAGCGAGGAGGGGTTGATGGGCCAGAGTTGAAGATTGAGAAAGGAGAGACAATAAGCTGATGAGTGAAGGATGAAGAGCACAGCTGAAGAGACTGACAAAAAATGAAAAATTTAAATCTGTTTTAGAGGAGAAACATGACAAAGAGGGAGGATGAGGGTTACATGCTCATAAAAATCTTTAAAAAAAAAAAAAAAGAAGAAAGAAATTGAAGCCACTCAAAACCAAAAACCACCCACTATTATATAACTCCCCTCCTGTCGGACATTACAGTGCATCTAAAAGTTTTTGAGAACCCTCCACATTTTTCTCATTATGTCTTTTGCTTCTTCCAAAAAGAATATTCTCACCACACATTTTCCAAAATGACAAAGCAAAAACAGGTGTTTGGAAGGTTTTGTTGATCTGTTATATAAATATAGATATTCAGAGGCTTTTCTTAAGGCTTGATTAAATCTGCAAGTCTTTTTGGGAATGAACCTGTATGCTTGGCATGAATTTTGGAATCTTTTGTTTCCCATTCTTCCTGAAGGGAACAGTCAAGACTAAACAGATTAGGAAAGTCTTTTTATGTCTCTCCAGAGATGCTTCATGGTTCAGCAGCTTTCTTTTAAAAGCTTTTAAAAGTTTTCAGTTGACTAAATGTTAGGTTGACGTGCAAAGCCAGCAATGCATATTTGGTAGTCTGTCCCTGTCTGCAGTGAACAAGGTACAGAAGAAAGTCTTAACATATTCTGAGTTTACAGTGTGAAGGGAATCATTAATAGCCACAGACAACTATTTGATTCTAGTTAGAAATTCCTAACACTGTGAATGTCTCTCACCATGTTCACAAAGTTGTTACAAGGTTCACATCATGCTCAGATCCCCATCTCCTCTTAAAGAATCAGGAAATTCACTTGGATTTAGTCTAGACTTGGGAGATTTGATCATTTCCACATCAAAGTAAGGCTTTATATAACTTCTTGGACATGTTTTTTAATCAAGTCAAACTGATTCGAGGTCCATTTTAGCCATGACAGATTTCCAAGGAATCATTGTCTTGTTGAAATATAAACTGCCCAGGCCCATAATCCAGGGGAACTTTGAAAAATGTTTTTGCTGATTGTCTTTGTGATTTCCTTTGATTTATAAAGATAGAATTGTTTTTTTAAAAAGCATTTTTTCAGAAGTATGTTACAAAGTGCTTTTCTGATTATACAGAAAATAAAATCAGATGCTAACAGAGCAGTCAATAAATTTGAATGAGATCATAAAAATTAGCTTCAGGAAAAGTTTGTAAAGCAGAAACTTCAACATCATAAGGCTGGTTTCTGAGGGCCAAAGCTCAGGAGACAAAAAAAGGCTTTGCAAAAGTATTCAAACCCCCTAAACTCATTCACCAGCACTGGCTGTATGTTTTGGGGGGGCGGGGGTTGTACTGCTAGAAGGTGAATCTCCCACCCTTCTTTTAATATTCTGCAGCTTCTAACAGGTTTTTTTTTGTAAGTCAATCAATTCTGACACAGTCCTCATCTCTGTTGAAAATCAGCATGATGCTGATCCACCACCATGTTTCAGCAGTGGGGATGGAGGACTCAGTGATATGCAGTGTTAGTTTTCCACCACTACATAAAAATGCATGCTACACTTTTCAGACTTTTATTAGATAAATAAAATCCCCAAACATAGTTTGTGAAATTAGTGTGACAAAATGTGACTGAGAAAAAGGGGTAGAGGTGCCAGTACGGGTACTCTCAATCTTGTCGCCTGCAATGTCGGATGAGTGCCTGAACTGTGACATCCATCACCATGAAACACCCACTCTCAGTGGACTTAAATGTACCTGGGAACTTCTCATTCTGTTTTCAGCATGGACACATCTAAAAGAAGGTTCATAGGAGAAATATGCCTCATGGGTCAGTGGGAACTGGTGCTGACCAAAGGGAATGTCATGATTAAAGTCTGGCAGCGGTTTTAAAGGAGTTGGATGTGGGGGTGAAGGAAAAACAAATGTCCTTTACTAATGAAGTGGGAAATGATTTAGGATCTGACAAGCTGAATGAAAGTGAAGGGGACCTGACCCTTGTGGGCTTGGCAGGGCTGTTTGAAGCTTTGCCTCAGCCTGTCTCAGTTCAACTATCATAAGACCCACAGCCTGAGGGGGGAGGAGGGGAAGCTGGGGGAGAGTTGGAGAGTCTGAACCAGAAAAGGAGGAACTCTCATAAAAGTCTATGTTTTATTGGACCCCCACTGGTGGAAGCCACAGCACTAAAGGCAGTTATTATGGGATGTCTGAGGACATTTATGTCTGCTTCTGTGGGTGTATCTGTGCTTGTATTGCCTGGATGATGTACCATATATAAGCATGGAGGAGTCCTTTCATGGATAACATTATACTGTAGTCAGACAGTTTAATTTAAAGCTGCAGTATGTAACTTTTATAAATTATATTTTTCTACATATTTGTTGAAACTGTCACTATGTTGTGACAGAATGGTATGAGACAGATAATCTGAAAAAATTGAGCTCCTCTGCCTTCCCCCAGTGCTCCCAGTGCTATCTAGAAACAGTTAATCAGAGCCAGGAAGAGGGTCTTTGCGCTGTCCATCACCGGCTGTGCGGCGCTGCTCACCTCACCCCTTTGCTCTCTGCTGCGCTGCAGCTCGCAGAGACAGTTGTGAATACTCAGGCTGGTTAGCATGACCACCGATGACGACGGATGAACGGTTTTCCTGCAATGGTGAGTTGTTTCTCCACCAATAGCACATATAGCAGCAACTAAATGAAGTTGACTGGCAACACTAAGTCCTTCCTCCTGGCTCTGATTGGTTGTTTTAGGTCGGGAGTGGTGCAAAGTTACATACTGCAGCTTTAAGAGAAATCTTAAAATTATTGCAAATTAAACAACAGTGTTTCTAACGTTGTAGCAACCTTCCATCACCGATCTGTTATCATCTTCAGGATGAATTAAAATGTCAGCTGACACTGTTCAGGCTATATGGAAGCAAAATCCTCCATTAACATGTAAAACATCTCAACCAAATAATTGAATTAAGAAATGATTTTAAATAATCAATACAGAGTCAAGTATCCGTGACCCTTGTACTTTTTCACATCGTCACATTACAACAGAAAACTTCAATGCAATTTATTTGATGAACCATCAGAAAGTAGAACATAATTGTAAAATAAAAGGAAAATAATACAAGTTTTTCTGAATGTTTTAGAAAAGAAAACTTTATACAACTAGTGTGTGCACTTGTATTCAGCTGACTTTACTCTGGTAGCCAAATCCTGTGCAACTAATTGTCTTCAGTGTCATTTTGTATGTAGGACTTAAATGCAGATGGGCAGAATAAATGCAAAAAAAGTTGTTTGATAACAAAAAATCCAAAATCGCAAAATGTAAAGTAATGTTGAAGAAATAGAAAACAAAGTCCATGGAGAAAGCAACAGAATGAACCAGTGGAGGGATAATGAACATGGTCATCAGTAGAACCAGAGCAAGTGCAAGTGGGAGATTAATAAGCTGACAGAGTAAATGAGTGAAAAAACCTGAGATCAAAGACACCAGGGAATCTGAATGAATAAGTGGCTGAATAGAAACTAAACACACAGATCATAAAATCTCAGACAACAAAACAATAACAAAAGGGACCATAATTCAATTTAAGAATGGCTAAAATACGACAAAAGGAGAAAGAAACTCAGCACAAATAGAGACAAAAAAAACTGGAAGTAATGGTAATAGAGCAGAAAGGACCAGACTTACTAGAATAAAACAGGAACTAAGAACTACAATAAGAAACTAAGAACAGCAAGATTACAGAATAAAAATCAAAATATCCAGACATCGCCTTCATTCTAAACTGACCAAGGAGCGTGCAAGGAGAGAATAACTCATAGAGGCAGCCAAAATTCAGATTGCAGCTCTGGAGGAGCTTCAGAGATCCACAGCTCAGGTTAGTTCAGGCCACAAATCTGGCCTTTATGTCAGGGTGACAAGAAGAAAGCGAAAGGTACCATTTTTTATTTGCTTTAAGCCTGAGTTATTTTGGAAAGAAGAACAGAGATTTTTTTTTCCAGATGTACAAAACCTGTTCATATACATCTAAAGTTGCACAACTCCAGTTGCAGCAAAGGTTATGGACTAAGGTGGACTTAATACAAATGCATACCACACTTTTCAGGTTTTCATTTAAAAAAAAAAAAACCCAAAAAACATGTTCCTTTTCTCTTCACTTTGTTTTAAGTACTTCGTGTTGGTCTACCACACAAATCCCCATAAATACAGTAAAGTTTGTGGTTGAAGCACAGTGTGAAAAACTGAATGAAGTGCATTGTATGCAAGACAACTGGCAGCACGCTTACTTTCCATGTATTCAAACTTACCTTTGTGAACAGTGGAGGGCCTGACGACTCACCACCATGGAGTGCAGACACTGGGCTCTGCATCTAGAAGATAAGACACATATATGAAAGAGAGGGGAAGATATTTTTTATATCTTCGAAAGGTTTACGAGCACGGCTGGCTTAACTGTCCTGTATGCTGTAGGGACCTACCCGCTGTGGGGGCTGAGACATTGACTGGACCAGAGATGAGCGATGAGGAAGCACCTCCAGGGTTTTGGGTGACGATGAGCGTATTGTTAAGGACATCGAAGTAGTCTTTTTCTGTGCTCTGTAAGAGGGAAAAGGAAGGAATACTTGAAGGAAAAGTAAACAGAAATCAACCAAGAATCCCTAAAATGCAGGCAGATAAAATGTTTGGAGTAATCCAGTTCTGCTCTGCTGGACTGGAAAAAATACATTTTTATCAAGATGCATTATTTGGTTAAACAAAGGTCCTATGAAGCAGCTTGAGCCTGAAGTAATGGAAGAAACATACATGTAGGAAGTGAAACACACTCGAGAGGTTAAAGTTTGGAGGTAAGTGTTAGAGGCAGTCATGACACGGTAATTCTTTTTCATATTAACCCTGTGGACCTTTTATTATATGGAATGTGTCCCATGTTCTGGGTCAGGCTTAAGGCTCTTTAAAAGGCCTGGCTAAAGAGAAGCAGACAGCAGACTACTCGCTGCTGTAGGGCTCAGTTAACCCTTTCTGGGGTTGTCTGTTCACCAGGTCGTAGGGTCACAAGAGGCAATGCACAAACCCACGTACTGAGGCATGGCTCCTGATCTTGACTTTGATGCTGTTCCTTCTCCCTCAGAGTCCGATGATGAAGCCCCTGTAAGTGGATGGAAACAAAAGCAGAGGCCAGTTTTGTAACATTATATAGAACCTTTAAATAACCTGCTGTAGCCAAGTCTCCATAACAATCATTAAACACCATTTAAATGATTTGGACACTATGGCAGACAAAAAAAGAAGCATTTTTCTGTCCTCCCATCACAAACATAAACATTAAAAATTTCCTTATTTATTCTGGAACCATGTGCTTTGATCAACTGAGGCTAAGAATCCTTTTCTCAGCAACAAACACTTCCTGTACGTCATATAAACAAGGCATGAACATGGGAAAAAGCACCTCATGCCCAGCCTTAGGTATGGTGGATGATCTATCAAGCTGTTTCACTCATAGAAATACCAAGATATTATAAACAGAGGCTTAGGCCATGTAGATGGTTGCCAAGGATGCCAGCTGCTGGAAGAGATGTGGTCTCAGATCATGAAGCTATTATCATACTGATTGAGAACAAGAAATTATCTTTATGCCAACCAACATATGCCTGGTTATTGCAGGCAAACAAGATTATGTTACAGAACAATTCAATAATTATTCTATCAGCTTGGTATGTGAAAACTTCCACCTGCAGATGTTAATATTTATATGAAAGCAACAGCTTGAATGCCTGACCTTCAATGTAAACCTCAGCTGAGGTATTATCTGCTCCGAGACTGTTGGAAGCCACGCAGGTGTAACGTCCCGTGTCGTCCTCGAAGGCTTCAGTGATCACCAGAGTGTGAAGATCTCCTTCCCTCCAGATTTGAATGTCAGGGGAGTTCTGCAGCTCGCGGCCTTCACAGAACCACCTGCAGGGAGGGGAACACTTGAATGTCTAAATATTACATTAACCAGCAAGCTTTTGGTATTTATGACTGACTTATTTCATTAATTAAAAAAAAAACTGCAGTGGGTGGGTGATAAGGATTTTTGTAAATCTAGATAAATTCTTTTTCAGACTTTAGGGAACAGGATTGTAGCTCTGTTTTCAGTTCAAACCTTGTAAAATGTGTAAATCAATTTTTAAACAGTTCAACCAAACTGGTTCCTACTTTTCTAATCCAAATGTGATGGAGGTCTGCTAATCAACTTCATGTGAATACCTACTCAGCCACAAACACCTGCTGGGCATGTCTGAGTTTCCATATCTGCCAAAACATCAGGCACCCCCGAGGCACTGACAAACCACTCTGTTACGGGAAGCAGGAACACCCTTTCCCCTCTTTCCAATCAGAGTCCTGTGTGTCTGGGCAGGCGCCCAGCCCTGAACAACTATCCCTGGGGAGCCAAGCAGCATGCTTTGTTTCTTCTTGGACTTGAGGTGGATAAAAGAGAGTCTATAACTCCAGCAGCTTCATATGTCTCATCTCTTTTCACAGGGTTAGGATTAAAGCAGAACCCCCCCAGTCCCTCCAGACAATGCCACCACATCAAGTCACGACACGACACTAAAAGCATTGGAACGCCACTAAATGAGAAGTGATATAAATTCTCTTTCACCTCTCGACCTCCGAATCGTCAGAGGGAGGTGCAGGAATTCCCAAAACGCCAGACGAACAGCTGTTTTGCACACCCAGAGCCATGACCTGAAGACATTCCTGCTGTCTCAGAGAGCTGCATAACAATTTCCAACAACCCGCAGCACGGCCGTAACTTCACATTTTACATCCTGATGTGTCAGTCGGACAGCCCGCTGACTCCTCTTCCAGAAAGCAATCAATCAGTTCAAGCATCCAGACAATAGTTCAGAGTTGTGAATTTATGACTGAGCTGACTGATGTGGCTGTGTGTGCGGAAACTGTGACACAGAAAGTGAATCAAAGAGCATGAGTCAGGAAAAGTTAGACATAAAAAATGGTGATTAGTGAGACAGATCAGACCAAGTGACAGGTGAAGGTAGAGTGCCTTACAAAAGCATTCACAGCTACTGAACTTTTTCACGTCACATACCAACACAAACTTCAGTGTATTTTATCAGGTTTTAATCCGATTAATCAACACACAGTAGTGTATAAATGTGAAGTGGAAGAAAACGGTTAAAAGATTTTTAATATTTTTTACAAGTTAAAAAGAAGTGTGGTGTTCAATTGTATCCCTCTAAAATCCTACCCCAAAATTCCTCCTGCTCAGCAATGGAGCTAATTTGCAAAACAATATTTTTACCTGTTCATTTTTGCAAAATAGCTCAAATTCAGTCAGATTGGATGGACAGCATCTTTAAACAGAGATTTTAAAGTCTTACTACAGATTCTCAATTGGATTCTAGTCTTTCCTTTGACTAGGCCATTCTAACACAGGATTATGCTTCAGTCTAAACATTGTAGCTCTGGCTATATATGTTTAGGGTTAGGGTAAACTTTCACCTCAGCCTTAAGCCCTTTGTAGCCTCTAACAGATTTTATTTTTCACAATGTTTAGCTTCATCCATCCTCTCTTCAACCATGTCCAGCATGCTGGCTTCCTGCTGAAGGAAAACATGTTGCTGCCACCACCATATTTCACATTAAGGGTGTTGTGCTTGTGTGTTCAGAGTGATGTGCAAAATTGGTTTTCTTTCACACATAAGATTTTGCTTGTGGCCATTTCATCCTTCTCTGATCAGTGCACTTTCCTCTGCATGTCTGCTGTGTCTCCTGCACGGCTTGTGACAAATGGCAAACAGGACTCCTCATGGCTTTCTTTCAGGAATGACTGCCAAAATGACTTTACCTTAAAGGCTACATTTATTAAGAGCACTGTTTGGTGCACAGGTAGCTGCGGTCATGTGTCACTTATCATATTATAATGTGTCCTGAATTAGAGAGTGCACAGTGATATGAAAACAATGTGTAACATGACACTACAAGATGATTCACTCCAAATTCTACTTCCTAATTAAGACCAGCCCCGGGCTGACAGTGAAATAGTTTTTTTCCTCTACCAAACAATATCCCTGTGTGGTTTTTAAATCCATTTTCCAGGATTATAACCATCTGGGGAAAAGTGAAAACAATGTGGTTGCGTGACTCTTGTATCTGCTGGGGCTTAGCTCCTAAAAGCCAGGTTGTTTAGGTTAATTAAACATTTCTACAAGTCTGCAAGTTGCTTAGTGATATTAAGAAATTGTCAACTGTGGTAATTGCAACAAATGTTGAGTGTGATGTAGTGCATTTATTACAAATCCTTTAAAATTGTGTTTTTAAAGTTGTATCAAAACAAGCAGGGTTTGATGCGTCATTCAAACCCATAAGTAAAGTCTGACAGAGTTACTGGGGATAAGAGGAGAGGTAGGTGGTTCCTCAGACTGGTATGAGTCTTTGCTCTGAATCAGCCCAGACATGAAAAAATACAGTGCCTCGCAGAAGTTTTTGTCACATTAGACCAGCAAAATTCATTCATGTATTTTAAACTGCAAAGTAATGTTTAATTGTGACTGGAAAGGAAAGTGGCACATGGTAAAAATGTTCACAAAAAAAGATCAGTAAAGTTAAACTGTAAAAAAAAAAACCCTATTGCCTTTATATGTGACCTATTTAGTAAAATAGTCAACCTGAAGACCTTGGATGTTTGCCAGAGAACGTTGATGAACAAAAAGAATAAAGAAGACCAAGGAACACAGCAGACAGATTAAAGAGAAAGTTGTGGAGGGCTTATTATTCAGAGAAAAGGCCCATTTTAACTACCAAATCTTTATTGAAGTTTGGCAAGTAAAAAAGCCACTGTTGAAATAAAGTCATATAAAGCACCTCCAAAAGTCATATAGGCGACACAGCAAACATGGAGGAATGTTCTCTGATTATGTGAGTCCAAAATTGAACTTTTTGGCTTTTAGCTTTTGGCGGAAGAAATTAGCACTTTACATTGCCCCTAACACACCATTCCCACTGTTAAGTACAGTTTTGGGGATACTTTTCATTAAAAGGGACAATGAAGCTGGTCAGAGTTGATGACAAGACAGATGGAGCTAAATACAGCCCAGTCCTGGAAGAAAACCTGTTAGAGGCTACAAAGAATGTGACACTGAGAGGGAGGCAATGACCCTAAAGACACAACCTGAGATACAAGGTAAGGGTTTAGATCAAAGTAATCTCATAGGTTAACAAGGACCAGGTCCAAACAGAGAACTCTAAGTGCAGGGTTTCTGTAGCTAAGTTTAAAAACTGCTGTTCACATACACTCCCTCTAATCTATGTGAGTTTAAGCTATTTTGCAAATAGGAGTGGGGAAGAACTTTAGTCTCTAAAAGTGCAAAACATGTAGAGACATACTCAAAATGACTTTAAGCTTGCAGCCAAACATTTTTGACTATGTGTTGATTTGGGCGGGCTGAATGCAAATGCATGTCTCAGTAGTTTTCACTGTGGCACTGAGAGACTCTGTGCACTGAAAACTGCAATGTACATTAGAAAAGTGAATGAAAATTTAAAACTGTTGTTGCTCTCAAAGCTAGAAGGGCTCTCATCAGCTCCTCTTATTGACAATAAACTGGGAAGCTCAAACTACTTTCAACAAAAACAGTAAAAACCCTTATTAATAAACCTTAATGACATGCAATTATGCATAATTACTGTGTAAACTCATTTAGAGCCATTTGGTAATGTTTATTTAATCCCTTCTCTATTTCTCTGGAATGTGCTGAACATGATAATAGGCCTAAACAACATGTTGTGCTTTCGCCAGTGAAGGAACCAAGACTTTCTCGAGTCAGATGCAGAGCAGAAGGCACAAAAAGGAATTTGACCATCATTAGACTTTTCAGGGGAAGCAGGGTGTGGTTGAAACCACTCTATCAATGCCTTGAGAAAACGTGCTGAAAGTACACATTTCTTGGCAGAGTGTAGTTTTACCACCCACTTCCTCTCAACACAATGCTGTTATAAAACACAACTATTCAGAGCATGCATACAAATTAGCTCAAAGTCTTTATGAGTAACACCTCACCTCTTGATTCATCCCACCCAAAGGCAGGCAGCCAATAAGGTGATTAAACATCCCACCATCAGCATCAAACTGCCTCCCACTGTGCTCTCTGAACAATAACCTCATGTTGGAAAGTAATTTACACAGCTCAGTTAGGCCTTCCAAGGCTGGATGAAGCCTGAGATAGAACTGTGTGCTCTCCAACTGAAGAGAGGATCTGACAGGCCAAACCAAACCCTGTTGCCCTGGCCTCAACAGTGAGTGCTGAGGGCCGCTCTCTCCTCATCTGACCCTGTTGTTATTTGCTGCCGTTGATGGAAAATTTTATGAAGGAAAGCTCAGTTTCACCACAAAGCCAAGCAGGAGGAGGCCAGAACAGAGGAGAAGGGAAAAGGGAAGAGGGAGGAGGTTTTAGTCAATATGACAACCATGACATTGACAAGGGAGCGACCAACTTGAGAACAACACCCCCACTAGATAGTCATCACTTAACAAGAAGTCATCTTCTTGAGACAAATTTATCTTGTGTTCTCAGTTGGGCCCTCAGAAGAGAGTTTAATGTCTGTGGACCACAGAACCGGACCATGGTTGAAATGAACAACAGGAGCGGCATCAAGTCTGTCTTTATCCATAATTACAAACTACAGAGAGAGATCAAGTGAAACTGGCCAAACCTTATAGCAGGCTGGGTTGGTTTTACTATCTCCTAATTCATGTAAACAGCGAAGGGAAAGCATATTGGGTTTCTTCCTTCCATAGATGCAGTCTGAGTTTATTCAAACAAATGCAGCTTTAAAGCCTCCCAAATAAAAAAAAGTTCAGCTATTTAAACAGTGATGATTTTTTAGCAGTTTCCAATAAGATGGTATGCAGATCATCCCGATGGTATATGTCCTCCTTAAAGCAGGGTATGGTAAGATCCGTCTTGATATTCACACTTGCAGCATAGCCGTTGGAGTTTCTGTCCTGGTTTATTCAGTCTGATTGATTTCAATAAATCTTTACAGGAAGTCTGAGCACCACCAACAGCTCTTGTGATCCCTCATTTTTCTTTAAGAATTTTTTAAGACACTTTTTAAATCACAGGTACAAGTTCAAATCCTGGCCTGGGGTCTTTCTGTATGGAGTTTGAATATTCTCTCAGTACATGGCTGGGCTCTCTCCGGGTACTCTGGCTTCCTCTCACTGTCCAAAAACATGATGTTAGGTTACTTGGTCACTAAATTGCCCCCAGTTGTTTGCCCTGGGCTTCCATACGATAAACTGGTGACCTGTCCAGCTTGGACCATGCCTTTCAATCATTGATGAAATGCTTGTTTAACTCATGTTTGTGGCTGCATGTTGTTTAAATCTGCTTAACCCTTAAAGCAGACTATAATCTTTAAGCAAATGTTAGTCTCTAGATTATAGTTCAATTGCCTACTTGCATAGTTTAAACCCAGAGAAAAAGGTTATTCTCAAAATGTGAATATCGTACCCAAATCAAAAAAAAAAAAAAAAGAAAAAAGAAAAGAATTAAACAACAATGTTTTGTTTCTTAATTATGGAGTAAATGGAACAAAGCCTTATGAAACAAAGCCCAAGTCAGCACTTCAACCTTATTCATTTGAATGCTGTCATTTGAACTGAGAAGGAAACATTAACATGCCTAATTCACTGAGCTCAGTTTAAAATATTCTCTTTAGAGCCTTAGAAATTAAAAATAGAAATGACTTGGTTAAAGGTTATCTTAAAAAACACAGCACAGATTGTGTGATGATGGAGCCCGGTCAATGATGGGTCAAAGCTGACTGCGATGATTTAGACAATAGACAGCTGCTGATGACAGTTGAATCTCTGACCGGAAGCATCCAGAATATACAACGCAGTTAGGAATCTCAGCTCAGCCCATCAGAACCTACTGTCCACAGAACCATTACAATAGAACAAACCTCAGAGTTAGAAAATCAACATTGTCAGATATATGAAATGTGTCTGCTTCACTCAAATAATTAGGAATACATTCCTTACTCAGCTGAATACTATCTAGATAAATAAGTGTGAGATGGAATGAATTGTGGCCGAGTTATGTGTGTGTGTGTGTGTGTGTGTGTGTGTGTGTGTGTGTGCATGAAATACAAAGACTAAAATAGTGCCAGATAAGTGCAACAGCTGAGCTAAAGTTGGATACACCTCAGCAGTCAAGTGGGATGCCCCTTCCACACAAAGTCATACAAATGTGCAGAAATGTATGTGAGCGCAACTCAGCGTCAGGAAAATCAAGTGACTCTCTCACCTGTTTTTTTAATAATTAAAAAACAGGTAGCAACAATTATTTTCCTAAGGATTAATTTTGAAAATATTAGCAAAAAGGCATTAGGTCTTCAGATTTAGTAACATTATACTTAATTATGGAGGTTTATTCTACAACATCAGATAACTGAAGTTCCATCTGGATTTTTACCCTTACATCTTTAACCCTAAAGGTTGTCCAAATTGAAACTCACCTCTGCCGTTCTGTTTCTTACTTCCCAGTCATGTAAACCAAAATCAGCAAAAACTCTCCTGGTACCGGTATGTACACAGAGCCTCGTCTCCTGACAGCATGACCCACACTGAGCCACTCAGTGTTAGACATATACACACATTTCTCAGACTGAAAAGAGGGCTGAGAGGGAGGGAGCAGCTTAGAGCTGCCAAATTCCACACAAAACAGAAGAGTGGAAAAAAATACATTTAAGACTCATTAAAGAGACAAAAAATGTTTCATGACTGCCCACACTGAATTCATTCATATAATTCCAGTGGTTTCTTGAAATATCTGTAAGCTTCTCTCTAGCAACACAGAAAAATCTGGCTCATGCATTTCAAACTATCTACAACTTTAAACCCATCAAAGCTAGGAGCAGGTAAACGTCCGCTAACTTCATACGTTTTGCGGCCAACAAACCTTTAAATAACTTTTCTGGTCGTGCATTCTGGAATTCCTTTCCAAAACAAACAGAACAAAAAAAATCTTGCTTTTCAGCTGCGAGAGAAGTCCTGGCTACAGTCTGCTGACCATCAAAGGCGCCACAGCAGGACTTGGCTGGAGCCAGTCAACACTGTCACGATGGAAACCTCTGGGGCTCTAATCTCCAACTGCAGGAAGAAGGCTTTTAAGTTAATAAAAGATGACAGTGGTTCAGTTTGCACAATGGTGTGACCAAAGAGGGGAAAACATGAAATACACTTACCCAAGCCTAATCATTTCCTCGTGCCAGAACTAGAAGTAAGCAACTGGAAAGCCTAATTTAGCCTGTACAAAAATAGCATAAGTTAGAGTCTAAATACACCACTTTGTGTTGGCAGCACCTGGCAGGAACAACACAGATGGCTGTGGCTACTCTGAGAGGTGTGCATACGTCATTTCTTTCACACAAAATAAGACAGTGGTGATTAAATTTAAAAATCAGCCCAGTCAACAGGCAAAAATTGTCCATTTGTGGTTTGGTCAGAGTCAGAGAGCTTCTGGCTGATGCAGAGTGAGCGGGTGTGGTGTGCTTCAGTCTCTGCAGGAGCTCCTCACCACTTGGGCTTTACTGCATGCAGAACTCAGGATATTTTGGTCACCAACAGCCCTCCGTTGGGATGTGGCAGGTGGGATTCTTTGTGGTGTCTTTACTTAGAGGGTCAACTCTCTTCGTGTCTGTGCCACTTGGTGACATGAAGATCGACAAGGATAACAACAGACATCTAACAACATCCAACCCCTGTGGCAAACTGACTGTGTCATCGGGCGAAAGCTCGCTCCCATTTGTTCTGAGAGCAACACCAGAAACACAACAACTCCTCCATGTAACTATTAAACTTTGGACAGGTTATTACAGAGCATGCATGCTCTTATTAATCACTGAATGACTCAAAGTAGCAATCTCACACGCAGCACTTTGTTTTTGGACTCCACCTAATATAAGAAGGTACAGCTTGAAATAATGTTGAAGCAACATGCACTCACTCCTTGTCCTGACAAGAACTTTTCACAGTCATGTTTTCCTGATTAACAAAGGCAGAGTCTCCAACACTTTCGGTATCTTTCTCACATTTAGACTCTGGCCATTTCAGTCAAGTACTTTCCTGAAGGCATTCCTGTGTTTCTTTAGCATTGTGGTTAGTTGCTTTTATCTAATTAGAATATGAACTTTTTCTCTCAGACTTCCCAAGAACTTCAGAAAAGGGGTTTTTGTCCATCGCAATGCTTAATTTTCAGACCATACCTTTTCCCCTACATCCCAGCTAATATCCCAGTGAATATTACAGAAAATGTTCCACCACAGATTTTCATCATGGGGATGGCCTATTTAGAGTGAACTGCAGTATTAGCTCTGCATGCCACTCAAAAGGTTCAGTCTTGGTCTTATCTGACCAGAGCTCTTTCTTATACATGTTTGCTGTGTCCCCTATATGACAGCAAACTGGACATCTTTAACTTTTCAACAATATCATTCTTGTTGCCACTCTGCTGTAATTCTCCTACTGACAGATTCTCCCACCTGAGCTGTGGATCTCCGTAGCTCCACCAGAGCTACAAGTTGCATCTTGGCTGCTTCTCTGATTAATACTCCCATTGCCCAGTCTATCAATTAATAAATCAATCAGCCTTTATTTATAGAGGACATTTTATACATTGTGAAGGCGACCCAAAGCCCTTTACAGATGATAAAAAAGATGCAAAAACAATGAGAAAACTGGGGGAAAAAACTGGGTAAAACAAGGTTTAAGGTGGAACAGAAGTGAGTTACAAGTTAACAGAGGAAATGCTGGTTTGAAGGAGGAAATGGAAATTGTATTAATAATAACAATCATCAACCATTAGGTTGATAGCAATGTCTTTGCAAGTTTGCAGTTGAACCAAACACTTTCATCACAGGAAACTTGAACTAATTGAGCTTACCTCTAATGGCAATTAGTTGGACTGGATGTTATTTACAGGAGTAAAGAAGTCCATACAAATGCATGCCAGACTTTTCAGACTTATTTGTAAAAAATTTGATCAATCACATACAATCCAAATACATCACATCCACATTTGTAATACAAAAAATGTGGCAAAGTTCAAGGAGTATGAATATTTTTGCAAATAACTGCAGGAAAATAAATTCCAAGTCTTGGTGCAAACATGCAAATAAAATCAGAATCCAACCAATTCTTGACCATGTTGTGTTTAAAAAGGTCCCGTAAGGGTCAGCTGACATCACTGAAAATGGGTGCATGCTGTCATCTTGTGTTCCTGCTCCAAGGAGACCAACTGACGCTTACAAAAACACAGGCTATGTCCTCTCATGATCTCACACTGCAAGGACCATATATCCTCCCAATTGTCAAATAAATCCAGCTTGAAAACCAACAAAAGTAACATCTAGAAGAACCCAAAATTAAACATATCAGCCATAAGCAATAAATGAGACCGCATATTTAAACAGCAGCATGAAGTTCAGACTAAAATGAAGTGGAATGCTGACGAGATCAGATTTTCACTATTATTATGTTTGTGGGTCTTAATTTTTCCTTTTCTAACATTTTGTAAAACCAAATCCCTTGAGTAGTCATACAAAAGCAAGCTTTTATGTAAAGTGTGTGCTCACAACTAGAGATTTGCTTCAACAAATGCACCTCATTTTTTCTAAAGTATTTCATAACCACTACCATCAATCTCTCTGTCAAAGAATAATTTTAGCTGAGGATAAACCACACAGCAGCCTGTGTCAGGTCTAATTTTAGGTATGTATCACCACTTTCTGGGAAGATCAATTAGATTCAGTTAATGCAATAGCTGTCTTTCACTCTGCAAATGTTTGGGCCCATGTAGAGTAAGGGTCTGAGTCACTCACTGTATGGCCACATCTTTCAAGAAACGCATAAACGCATAAAAGAGAGCTGCCCACAATTTTTCCATAAACATCCAAACACACACAAAAAATACAAAACATTTATAAATAGAGCAGCTGGACCACCTGTTTTTATAAGGTGTGTACATGTCATCTAAATATCATGAAGTTTATAATCATTCATTTATGTTCTGAACTGGGCTGTGTTGGTCAATGTTGATCTAAGCAGGACTTTTCAAATGTTGCTTTGGAGAAATGTGGAAAAATGAGAAAGAAACTGCAGTAAATTTCCTGCCTACTTGAGAAGATAAATGCCAAAGCTGCAACAGGCTGACGCTGCTGTAGTCAGGGTTTGAACTCTGCAACCTCTTCTGCTGAATTTATAGAGACCCATCCGAGTTCTGATCCCACACACAAGATCCTGACATGAAACGTCTTCCTTTTTCTGCCTGTATGAAACCCAATCCTGCAGACCCCCCACTGAAACTGTCATTCCCTGTGATATCCGGGGCTTCAACACTAAACAGTAGGGATGTTTCATCCAGTCAAAGACAAAAGGAGAAGGAGTGGAGATGCTCATCTTGAGTTTCCATGCTGGACAGTTTAACATTCGCACAGCTGTTATCCTGTCACATGCACATGGGAAGGAAGGCTTTGGCTTGTTTTTATGAGTCCCAACTGACCTCTCATCTGCTCATAAAAGAAGTATCCTTGTGCAGCCTCGAATTTTAGAGTAACACAACGTTGTGCACAACACACTCTCAGAGCCTCATGCTCCAACATAAGTTTGCCAGTGTTTCAGACAGGCGCAAAAGATCTCTAAAATTCCTCCCCTTCAGCTTTGTCAAAGATACATAATTGAACCAGGCTCTACTTCAAACGGAGATTTTTGGCAGCTGCACAGGAATCCACCATCCAGGAAAAATACCAGCCTTAAAATATCCCATCAAAAGCCATATTACTGTAAGCTGGGTCTAACGGCAGTCCCTCGTCAAGCGTGATGAACAGCAGAAAGTCATTTAACAGGTGAACCAAAGAAGGCAGCCCAGAACTCACTGTTCACAGTCCAGCTGTGGAGCAGACTCTGAACCACAAAACAAACCACAAGAGATGGAAAGCAGGAAACTCAAGTCCAGCTGTTAGCAAGAGGCAGATCTATGACAGGCGATAGTAGGGGTGATGTCTGTAGGACAACACAAATTCAGAAACCATAAAGACACAACAAATCAAATTGGTCTCTTCAAGGTCACATGGAGGACTGGGACAACATGTGGGGAGAGGCAGACCAGAGTGGTGGTCTTAGTTATTATGAAAGGACTAGAAAGTGTGTTCCATCTGTCGGGGGAATCACACTTCTCAGACTCCCTGTTAAAGCTTACTGTTGTGTTGGAAAGGAGCCTCTGACAGATTCTCAAACCTCGGGATCAGGAGGAACAGTGTGGTTTTCTTTCTGATACTGGAACAGTGGACCAGATCTTGACCCTCAAACAGCTGCTGAGGGCATTTTTGGGAGTTTGCTTGTTCAACTCATTTGGGTGTGCTTATATTTGGAGCAACATTATAACTGTGACTCTCAAGATCTCTTGTCAAGTTCACTTGGGTGGCCATCTGTTCCTTCCAAAAGAAGGTGGTGTGTCCACATTCCCAGCTTACAGTGGAACTTGTTCCTGGTATAAAGTTGGAATCTGACTGGGCTGCCCCTTTTCCCTATCCTGTTTGCTGTGTTTACAGACAGAACCTCAAGGTATTGTTGTGATCAGGAGGGTTTCTGATTTGGGAACATCAGGGTCTCATATGGCTTTTTGCAGATGGTGTGATTCTGTTGCCATCTTCAGACTATGAACTACACCATGGTTCAAAGCCAAGTTTGAAGCACGTGGAACGAGAGTCAGCACCTCTGTGGCCATTCAACATGGCTGTCTTCATTTTCTCAAGAGTTACCATGGGCTTCTTGGCTGCTTCTTCTGAATCAAGCTCTCTTTGCTCAGCCTGTAAGATTACATGGATGGCCATGTATTGACTTGACTGCAATCATGCAATACGTTTTTCAACTTCAGACTATTAACTGAATAGTCAGTGAGATGATCAAAGCTTGGGATATATTTTATAATCTAACACCTTTAAACTTTTCTGCAGTGTTCCTTGTTCTTCGTTATGCTGTCAGTTCTCTAACAAACCTCTGAGGCCTTCACAGAACAGCTGCATTTATACTCAGAATAAATTACACACAGGTAGATTATTTCTGTAAACAATTGGTTGTGTTACTGCATAGAAGATTTTAGTACAGATTTTTATGTAGCATCAGCTGATCATCCTCCCCTTGAATTTGTCATGGCTAATCCTCCTCTTGCTATGCCTGCTGCTCCTTTTATCCATCACAGACATTCTTCATTAAACCTGGTATTCCATGTTTTCAGTAATCACTGATCTGCTCCTTACAAAACTCATTTCCTTCAGTTCTTTGTTTTAAATCTGTCTTATTTCTGGTGGGTTGTTTAGTTCAGTAGGTACACCCTGGTCTTGCAATGGCTGGCAGTTTATAAGAGGGAGGCTAGTTGCATTTTCTCTAAAGTTTGGCACTTGAGTTAGCCTTTTGGAGGGGGAAGTATAAAGTCATATCCATTCTCACTGTTTCACAAGACCCATCCTCTGAGCACTGAACATGATTGCATCATGTTGCTGACACTGAGCCCAGAATCATTTTAAGTGGTGGAAATGGTCTTTGTACAAAGATGAGATTACTAGGGAGTATTTAACTTATGGACAAGGAGTTATACATTGTTTCTTTTTCACTTGTCTTTGAAAACTGTCTTCTTTCCGGTAGGTTTCTTTAGTTCAGCAGGTACACTCTGGTCCTGCAGTGTTTCCCAGTTTAGAAGACCAAGGCAAGGAGCTGATGGACACAACCTCTCTCACATTTCTATGGAGTTAACAAGACCAAAGTGAACCTAAATAACTGGATTGTGTGAGTTTTGCTACCATTTATCATAGGCTGTCAAGGTCAGGACCCTCCTAGTCACCAAGGCTGCAAGGTGAGCAGAAAATGTCTCACCTCGCCGGATGAAACTTCACACTCTGTCTCCAGGCCAGCAGGAAAGCTGGAGTCACCACTGAGGCTTAACAGAGCAGCATTATTCATCATATGGCCATTTAACGAACCAGTGACAAATGTGTCCTACATGTGTCTGTCTGAGTGTTTTACTGCTGATATTTAAGTGAAGTGCAGGCACATGGGCTGCAGTGCAGGTAGAGGTGTGTGCATGGTTGGCTCACTGGTAATTTGGGTTATATTAGAGCTGCTTTGTCTATTTAAGGCAAACCCATATAAGCTCTGTGGGGAAACAGTTCAAATGTACTCTCACCTTAGACACATGCTGTCAGCAGAGTTCAGGTATCAGCATGGTGAGAGCTCAGTAATACGTCAAACTGACTAGATCCCACCACACTGCTAAATCTCAATTCTGTATTGCTTGTTGGATAGCACCTTTTCAAATGCTGTCGTGTTTAAGAAATAAAGCTTGCTACAGGTATAGAAACCTTTTGTATTGTAGCTTTAAATCTGGAGGTCAAGGTCATTCTCAATTCTAGTTATTTGGGGATTAATTAGGAAATGACTTCATGCCTGCAACACTTTTAAAGAAGGAAGCAATATAAAAAATAAAAAAAAACATTCTTTTGCCTTTCCATTTCTCCTGCAGAGATCAAATGAGTCCACTAGGGAGCCTTAAAAATTATGACCCTGCAAAAACGGGCCAAACAGTGAGCATTACAGTCTGATTACATCATGAGATCTCACCTGCCATGACTTCATACAAACTCTTTTTCACAAAATGTAGGAGGAAGGGCTACTGTAATGGTATGCTGGTTAAAATGCCATAATAAGCTCGCATTTCAAATTTGTCTTTTTTTTGTGCATAGAAAGACAGCAATGAAAACTATGAGTTATACACTATTTAGGCACATCAGCATCTAAAATTCTTCACAGTTATTTCACAGGATAAACTAAGACAGCTGATTTTACAACCACAACCAACTGAACCAAACGACAGCTGTTTCAAACTCCAGTGACCAATGCCATCCCTGGTCCACCATCTGAACCAAATGGCTGAATGACCTTCTCAGCATGCAGCAAGAATCTCAAACTCCAGTCCTCAAGGGCCAGTGTCCTGCAGTCTTTAGATGTATTCCTGATGCAACAGACCTGAGTTACCTCTTCAGAAAGCAGTCAAGTTCTCCAGAGTCATGCAAATAACCTAATTATTTGAGTCAGGTGTATTGAAGCAGAGATCTAAAAGTTGCAGGTTTCCCCTTAAGGACTGGAGTTTGACATCCCTGGCTTTGGGCATTCATAAAGTCAAGGGTCTGTAAAGGGTTAGTTAATAAAAACTTTCTGCAAGAACCCAGCAGCAACAACTGTGGAGTGAAATGCTAACACTAGGTGCTGGAATATCTGTTGTGAAAGAGTTAAGTTTTTGTTTCATAATGTGCTAAATGTTAGTCCTTTTCAAACCACCACATACGTGCATTAACACAGTCAAGGATAGAATATTGTTTCACTAAAATAGTACATAAAAGCAACAGGGAGGTCCATATTTAGGTTGCTAATGAATAGAAAGATCAGACCCCACTGGGTGCAAAATTTACATTAGGGAGTAGAATCAAATTCTGGCTTGATGACCTCAAACTACATGTTGGAGCAACATAATTGCCCCAACATTAGTTCTGAAATGTAGGAACTTGTCTATCTAATATTGTTACTGAACCACTGCTTCATGGGTAGAATTTATTTTAAAACTGCAAATTTTTATCTACAAAACTGCTTATTTCATGTAAGGACGTTTTACATCTAGAAAAATATGTGAAGGCTTTTCTGTTTAAATTAACAGATGATGAGTTACTCAGACATAAATAAGAAAGGAAACGCTACAATAATCTAATGACAACCTCATGAACAATGCTTTTAACTTGTATTTAAACACAGCATGTGCTTAGGGATCTGTGAGGAACTAAGGGTGTGACTAAAGAAAAGAAAGGATGCTGCTAATGGGAATGAATGGGATTTTGTAATTTGTGAGTTTATGAAGTTTATGATTGGATTGCATTGGTATAATTTGAATTGATTTTATCATATATTTTATGCAATTAATTATGAATAGTTTGCTTTGTAAAGTGCCTGGTGAGGACATTTTTGGTGAGTTGGCATTATGTAAATAAACTGAGTTGAAATAAATAATTAGTTTTTACATGTGAATTACAATTTACATTTGTAAATTCCAAAAATCTGCACTTATTTGTGACTGTTATTAGACATATCTTCTTCCCATATTCCCTCATTACTTTAATATGTCTATGCTCTCAAAACTCTTATCCATTGTCAGTTTTCATGTGTCCAAAACGTGTTTTGAATGATGGAAAACAGGTGATATGTGATAATGCTGGTAAATAGCGATATGACTAGTGATTAATTTAAAAACATATGTTTACAATAACAATATTAATGTCTTTCTACAAACCTAAAGGCCAGATAGTGAGTTGTCTATTCAAGAACTGGAAATATTCAGTTAATTGTTTTTTCCATCTTAACAATGTGGTTTTTCAGAAAAAGTTATTGTAGTTTCTGAATGACTTTACCAGAACATCTTAAGAACCACTTAAAACATTTTCTGCTGCTTTAAACAAAAATCATCATCAAATATGTTACTAGCATAAGAAAGTGCATGAATGATACTCATAATTTGCTAAAAGTTATCAGAGGCCAAGAAATTCTTTGCAGTACTGATATCATTATAACAATAAACTTGCAATATGTCCTGCAGCGCTGTTCTGCAGCTGAAAGCCAGTTTCGTCTAAACTTCTTCCATGGCACTGCATTGAAATTAGACTAATGATTAAAGAACCAGCTAAAACTGACTTTTTTGATGTAAGAAAAAAATAGTCCTGTTTGCGAAAACAGAGATGCATGATCCCATCTCCACATGCATGACACTCCAGTATATAACTGGAACTAAATGGTATATTCAGTCTTATGTTGGGGTTGGAAACATTGCTGTGCATGGATGTCTAGGCAGAATGTTTGAGCAGCCACTAAAGCATCCAAATGTTTCCATTGTGGTTTTGGTGTATTTGTCTGAGACTTAGAAGCCAAGGCTGCTCCCACCCTTAATTGCCCATCATCCTTAAATGTTCAACATCTCAAGCTTTGAATTGCCTTGTTTGCGCAGGAGTAATGATATGGAAGAGAGCGTCACATGAAATTCCAGGAATTAGCATGCTGGTGATTTTCTCCATTTGATTTGCAGTGACTTGAAATAGAAAGACATGTTTGATGCTTTACACAGTGGGACCTCACACCAACAATGATGTTTGGACATGCTCTCTTTAGCTGCTCAGACATACACTGGGGTCTTGCACTGACTCAACACATTCTCTGATTTCTGATCCTGTAATCCTAACCCAAATCCAGCCCCTAAAAACAAGAGAGTATGAACTCAGAGTAAAGAAATGCGTAATTTCCCACTGGGATGTAGCTTGCATACATCCCAGTATGAAAAATGCATCCCTTAAAAACAGAGCACTACATTATGCATTGTGTGTGAGGGGAATGAGGGCATGCTGAAGAATACCAGGCGCTCAGCACCATGATACTCTCTGGCTGAGACAGCTTGTGGTTGACCACGGAAGGTCACGCCTAGCTCCCATCCACCAGGAATGCCTTCTCACTGCCTGTGCAAAATGCTGGCATCAGATCAGAAACAGCTCATTAAGAGTCTGTGGAAGTGAGGAGGTGCGTCACCTGCTCATTCTGGCAACTGCATCAAAGGTGCTCCCGATGGGAAAGGAGCTCGTGAGAAGTTTGAAAAATCTGATCTAAAAGTGCAAATACCATAGACACAGACGCAAATAACAGCATGGAGTCTTGGGAAAGACAACCAATATGTGTCCACTTTAAGTTTGGTGATCTTCACTAACTATTTTTCATTTATTTTCTTGGGCATTTATCATACATGACTGAAATTGCATCAGTAATGTGTTGACTGCGCAGCCTTCCCCTTAGGTCACACTGATATCTTTTCCTTTCATAAGTTGCACCCAGAAGGTGAATTATGCTGAACCGTAAACAATTTGCTGCCATCTAGTGCCCAAACACTGAGGATCATACACTAAGTGGCAACTCAGCAAAAGAAAAAGGACAAAACAATCCAGCAGCACAACTTGTTAAAACAATCTCAGTGCAGTTCTGATCTTTCTTATAATGTGGAAAAACAATACTTTGCAGGACACATGTGTGGTGGAAACAGTTAACAGTGCTGTGAAAAAATAATTACCCAATAAAATGTTTTTTCTGTTTATACTTTTCTAAAACAACCTGGCCCTGTGTAAAAATACAGTTGTCTTCCCTTTATTAAATCATGATTTAATTGTACTTAACCACATTTTTTTGGTTCAGTTTTATTAGCCACATCAAGACCTGATTCCTGCCAGACCTGTAGAACCAAGAAATGTATGACAGCATGAAGTAGACTAAAAGCTCTCAAAAGCAGCAAATCATTGCCCTATTCACAAGAACAATTGAAAAACTTTGACATCTATAAGTTAAGAAAGGATTAGAAATCGATTTCTAAGGTTTTTTGACACCAGCAAAATATAGTTAGAACCTTTATCCACAGATGGAGAAAACATAGAACAATGTTGAACCTTCCAAGGAGTGGCCAGGCTGCCAAAATGGCTCCAAGAACTCATCAGCGGATCACATCAAACTGAGAACAACACCTAAAGGCAAACCACACTAACCACGGTTAATTTAAAAAGATTCAAATATCAGAAGGAGCCTGACCAAATCCATGGAAGCTGTCTAATACAAAAACCACTGCTGACCAAAAAGAACACAGAGACCCGTCTAACATTACTCCAAAAAGATCCTGACGATCCCTAGGGCCTATGGAGAAAATATTATCTGGTCTGACGCGATAAAGGAGGAACTTATTGGCATGGATGTGTCCCGGTACATCTGGCATAAAACTTAAACCTAATTTCAGAAAAAGAACTTAAGACCAATTCTGGGGCTGCTTTGCTGCCTCTTGTCATAATTGATCCAGACAGCCTACCAGACAGTTCTAAAGAAGACCACTCCAACATAAGATTTTCCCCTAAATTCAAGCACACTTAAGGTATATAGCTGGACAATGAACAAGTACACCTCTGAATGACTTGAAAATAAGAGAGCCCACTCAAACTATAGACTTAAATCCAGCTGACATGCCTTGGCATGACATGAAACAAGTAGTTCATGCTAAAAGCCCTCTTGGGTGTTTGAATTAAAACAACTCTGCAAAGAGGAGTGGGCTAAAATTCCTCCACAGCAATGTAAAAAACATATTGTCTGTTATACTGATGTCTATACTGATGTCAGGGTGGCACAACCAGTTTTTGGTTTTTGGGTTAAGGCAGCAATTCTGTTTTTCTACAGGATCAGGCTGGTTTGGATAGCTTTTTTCCCCCTTAATAAATGAAATCATTGTTTGAAAACTGCAGTCTATATTTACTCAGGTTATCTTTTTCTGATATAAAGATTTATTTGGTGATCTAAAACATTTAAGTGTGACAAAAAAAAGCAACCCCCCCACAAAAAAAAAAAAAAAAACCCAAAAAACTTTTCAGTCTTTTAAATCTTGAGTACTTTTCCCTCTTCAGTTCTCTGCTATCCATTCTCTGTGTTATACAGCATAACGTAGGTGCTGCTGCAGCGACTCTGCTCTCCTGTTTCTCTGCGGTCAAACATGCTTCATATTTCCCAAGAAGGTGTGGGGAGATGTGGAGCCTGGACTGAAAACGCCATGTCATTGGATTGCACACATTCCTGTGCTTGGCTCCTACTCCCTTGAAGCCTATTTATACAGCCAAAGAAGAGGCCCCTCACAGTGAAAAAGGGGAGATACACATCCTGAGCCGTAAGCTGTGTATTTTTTGATTTACACAAATGAAACATAACACACTGTATATACCAAACATATGTCAACTATATGGATACAAAGGAAATGTATAGTCTGAAAATCAGCCAAAAAAGGCAAAACCCAATTAATTATATAGACTGAAGGTTTAATTTGTTCAGGTATGTCTCTCTAGTAAACAATGAGCACAAAGCCTGAGCTGTAAGATCTAGAAAAGAACCAGAGCTGAGTATTTTTAGTTTCCTGATGAAGCACTACAAATAACAAGGGTCAAACTCTTCTTAACTATTTATTCACTTGCATACATTGCTTTGCAAAGTAACATGCCTTTTTTCACATCTTGTCACCTTATA
This sequence comes from Anableps anableps, assembly GCA_014839685.1. Taxonomy (NCBI): domain Eukaryota; kingdom Metazoa; phylum Chordata; class Actinopteri; order Cyprinodontiformes; family Anablepidae; genus Anableps; species Anableps anableps. The sequence goes on from CM026070.1 coordinate 8,921,247, forward strand.
ACCACCAGCTTTAATCCATTTTATTGGGGTTTGATGTAATAGATCAACATGAAAAATTATAAATGATATCTACTTTTCAGATAGTTTTGCTAAGAAAAATTGGAAAATTGTGGCAACAATCGGCATCCAGTTTTAAGTCATAAGGAGCTTTAGACAGGTTTTCTTCGAGGATTGCCCTATATTTAGCTTCTTTAATCTTCCCATCAGCTATGATCATCTTCTCTGTCCCTGCTGAAGAAAGTGTCCCACAGATGAGGCTGCCACCACTATGTTTTACTGTGGGTGTTGTGTGCCTCCACTGGGTGTTGTGCAGTCTTAATTTTCCATCACATTTAACAGTATAAAACAGAAAGTTGCATTTTGGTTTCATCTGACCAGATGAAATGTCCTTTCTCCACATGTTGTTTAATGATGAGATCAGCTGAATACATGTGCATGCCAAAATTTAAAACTTTTATGGGTAAAAAAAAAAAAAAGTATTAATTGAAAACCATGTATCCTTGTCCTTCCATTTAATGTATCAGAGATGGTCAAGAAGCTGAGTACAGAGAGCTGGTGGACCGCTTTGTGGCATGGTATGGAAAAAAATCATCTCATCTTGAATGTGAACAAAACAAAGGAGATGATTGTAGATTTCAGGAGAAACAGGGTCAGATCAAACCTTATTTCCATCATGGGAGAAGAAGTGCAGGTGGTTGAGGAATATAAATACCTCGGTGTTCATATATAGCAACAGACTTGACTGGAGACTCAACAGTGAAGCCGTCTACAAGAAAGGACAGAGCAGACTGTACTTCTTGAGGAAGCTAAGATCCTTCAAGGTTTGTAGCAAGATGTTGCAGGTCTTCTATAGGTCTTTTGTTGAGAGTGTCATCTCCTCTGCCATCATCTGTTGGGACAGCAGCATCAGAGCCAGGGACCTAAAAAGGCTCAACAATCTGATAAAGAAGGCTGGTTCTGTTCTGGGGACGACTGTGGAACCTCTGGAGTTTATGATGCAAAGAAGGATTTTGCATAAAATCAAGAAAATTATTGTGGACAACCCTGACCATCCTCTTCATTAGACTGTCAATAGAAAACAGAGTGTCTTCAGTCAGAGGCTTTTTCAAATTTGCTGTAATACAGACCACTACAGGAGATCCTTCCAGCCCATCGCCATCAGCATCTACCACAACTCTTTGAAGAATCTTGCATAATTTGAGCAACACCGACATTTGGGATCAATAAGGTATTTTTGACTTGAACTGAATTTTTATTAATAATTGTGCACTACTCTGTGTCGGCCTATGATATAGAAACAGATTAAAATATGTCAAAGTTTGTGGTTGTAATGTGACAAAATGTTCAGGGGGTTTGAAGGCTCTATAAATGAAGCATCACTCTGGTACAAGCAGGACTGGATAAATGTGCCAACACTGTGTGGAAGTTCCCCAAACTTAAGACCAGGTGCTCAACTTGTCAACACAGGGGTAACTTTCACCATCTGGCTGCCTCCCACATCACTTACTTTATCTGCAACAGTCAGCAAGCGAGGTTGGATCTGGTTCTGGTCAACATCACCAGCACTAAGGCATGGAGGATGATTCATATAGTGAAGCTCAATGCAGTTTTTGGTTCATTTTCATTTGGTATTATAACATCAAACAGGTTTCCCTAAACTAATCAGGTGAGAATTAATATTGTATTAACTTACTCAATTTCCATAATAAATGGAAATTATTGTCATTCAAAGATCCCATATTCTGTAAAGATAAAAACACCCTTCAAAATAAATCTATAATTTTTTAAGTTGTTCTAACCTTTATCCAACAGACACAAATACACAGCAAGAATTTTTTTTGTGTTTCATTCACCAAACTTCACTTTACTTCAAAAATTAAACCAATGAGAAGAGGCTTGTTGTTGTAAATTCTGCCTCAAGCTTTATTAGGATTAGATTTGTCAATTGCTGGGAGAATTGAGATTTTCACTGTTGCCTTTGGTTGTCAGTGTCTGATTATATTCATTATAGAACATCAAACATTTCAAAAACACTCTCTTTATGAAAAGCATCTGTTGCCACGTGTGCAACAATGTCTGCATAACACTGGGCACTTTCTTGCTTAAATAAACACAAAGCTCACAGGAAAAGAAGCTACTAATACAACTGGAAAACTTTATGTCATGTTTAAATTATCTTTTACTAGTACTTCCTAACACTGTAAAGTTACAATCTTAGTAAGTTTAATGTGAGGGAGGAAAAAAACTGTGAAATACAGCTAACGGCAAAGTTATCCACACTGCCTGGCAGGTTTTGGTTCATGGTTTACCAGCATGTTTTTCCAATCTGCATTGGGAGTAAGTTAAGTATTTTTGAAACAGCCCAGCCAGAGTCCAGATTTAAACTGGATCAAGAATCTGTGAAGGGAGCTCAAGATTAAGGTGATGGCCAGTAGGTCTTCCAACCTCAAAGACTTGGAGCTTGGCATGGCCTCTGCTGGTATTTGCTCCTGTACTCAAAGCTCACCAGCTCATCAGGCAAACAGTATGAAGGATCTGGCAGGAAGGTGCTCTCGCTGCCAGTTGCTCAGCAAGATGTTTGTGATTCCTGTGTTTGCTCTACCTGGAGAAGATTTCTGGCTCAACTGCTAAACAGACAGATTATTAATAATCATCAGCATACCTTCCTTTCAGAGCTTCCTCTCCTGAATCATTTTTTGAGGTACAGATTCCTTCTCTTTTGGTCATTTGCTCTTCTCACACCTTCAGACACCACAGAGCCTTCACAGGTCAACAGCACCTAATTCCACCAGCCAGCGCACCAGAATCTGCGATTTCAGGAACGTCTGTGCTTTTTCCAGGCATCAATCGCCAAATTCTCCAGTAAGCAATGGAAACCTTTCACATCATCATGATTCAGCTTGATAATATCTCACTAATTCATGCTCTCTTTTTTATAGAATTCCAACGGTATAAAGACCTCCATTCTTCCTAAGCATTATTTTTCTTCACTTTACAATAAAACCAGTTAACCTTTATCTGCTCTCTCAGTGTGTTTCTGCATGTGAGCTAAAAAATCCAAACATGACACACATGACCTGTAAAAAGCTGGTCAGTAATTATAAGAAGGGTTTAAATGTTGTTAAATGCTGTTGTAGAAATACAGATCCAAACATGACAGACCCACAGTGTTAAAAAGGAACAGGATTTTTAAAATGGTGTAAGGTGTTGGTCAGTTACCTCCACCAAATTGAAATCCTTTAAAAAATTTGGGATATGTTAGATTCACACCTCTCTTTTTGTTAGAGAAATTAGTGCAATTATTCAGGTATCATCACAGTTTTCAATGAAGGACTACAAAAAATGAATTGTTTACAGAGTTTTGCAAAAAAATGTCCATATCCATTGTACTTTTACACATTTTGTCACATTTCAAACACAATGTATTTTATTGGGATTTTATGTGATATACCAACAGCAAGTAGTGCAAAATTATGAGGTAGAACAATTTGGTTTATTGTCCAGGTTTGTGTGCACAAACAAGAAAATAAACTTCAGTTTCATACACTCTCAGCATACATGCATTCAGATATAAATGTATATTTAAATCGAGGAAACTGATTCAAGGATTTTTTTTTTTTTTACTTTTTACAATTATCTTAAAATATGTGGTGCATTTGTATTTAGCTTTCTTTAGTCTGATACAAAAGCTACGTATCGCAGAAAACTAACTCAGCACATCGTTATTATGGTGAACAATGGTGGTCTTAAAGTGAAATCCATTAAAGTTTGCGGTTGTGAGATGAAATAATAAAAAAAACCCTCAACATTTATGAACACTATTGTAAAGCACTGCAGTTCTGATTGGCCTATAATGCCACTGATACAGACACCTTTTTTTCACAGTCTTCAGAGATTCTTTTGATATTTCACTGACAAAAGTGTGGTTAGTCTCTCATCTTCATTACCCACAATCGGACAACTGTTTCGTCCCAGAAGCAGCTGAACCATGGAGTCATCTGACCACAGAACAAGTGTTCACTGTTTTTTTGTCCGTCTGATGTCAGCTTGGTCCAGAGAACTCAGCAACATTCCAGCACAGTTAATAAATGGCGTGTCAGGTTACATTTTTGGATGCACTGATTGAGTGTGCTGAGTGACAATAGTTTTACAAGATGTTTTTAACTGTATGTATCTATATTAATCCCCGCAACATGACTTGGCTTGGTGTTTATGCACATCTAACAGTTGATTTCAGCCTTGGCCTTCATGCATCATTGGCACCCTGGATGAGTTCCTTCTTTTGGGCCCCATATGCCCTTTACCAGCACCCCATACACAAGTAAACACTGGCCTTAATGAAGCCTGTTCTACATAAAACATTATTTTTTTTTTTATATTCTAACTTTGATTGTCATCCAGTTCAGTTTTTATCAGCATAATTTCTAAAAGTGTTTACATGGTCCTTATTGTTCATCACATATGCAATCAAAAACCTGTTCAGAGAGCAATTGACAGATGACTGTTTTCTTTCCCCACAGCAGTCATGCCACCCTCCAGGACAAGACGCCCTGGACGAGGAGCAGCATCACCCATATCAAAAACTGCCACTGGCCCGTAGTTGTTGAATCTTTTCACAATTGTATGTACTGTAGAGAAATAGTAAAGTTATGTGTTATTTTGACCTGGGACATACATTTTATAACTGACTGACAATTTAAGGAGTTTGGTATAAAAATAGTGAGCTATGACTTATCCTTGTTTGGGAGGCTAAGCCAGACTGTGTTATATTTATTCCTGACACCCTCATCAGTCAAAAAAAAGTATATGAAGATTTAAGAATTTAACAGAGCAAAGTTTCACTAATGAACATTTTAATGCTCAGGTTACATTTATTTAATAATTTCCTATATCAATTTTATCATGTCCAGGATCACATTCGGACTGGGGTGGAGGTCTGAAATTTTTCCCAGTGACAGTGTATCTGTCCCACCCGAGGACAACAGTGGACATACAACCATACCTACACTGACTTGCTGTTATGATTAATGGAGGATCACCAGTCATTCTGACATAATTGTATCTGAATTTGAGAGGAAGCCAGGATACCCAGAGACAATTCACACATGAACAACGAAACTTTATCCTTGTCAAACCTCTCCACTACTTGGACGATGTTCAAGAGACATGATAGGGTATTATCAATCAGCTATATTGGTTCAGTTGAAGACTATATGGCACTGCATGGATAAAAACAAGAGTTTTGTGTACATGACCAGATTTTGTAGGAGGGAAAATTAACATATGGTAGGACCATTCATCAGGACTTCACAGCATCAACAAGTGCATGAAAAACACCCAAAAATCCAAAGCCATTAAAAACAGCTGTTTGACTTAATCCAGTTCTCCTGGAGGTGAAGGCAGTTTTAATTTATGATCAATTTTCAGTCATTATTGGTTAAAGAGTTAAAGATTTGTATTGGTGATGTAAAGAGAAACCAATCTATGGTGAAGTAATAATACAATTTTTCTTTGGGAAAAATCTAATTTAAAAAAAAACTACACTATAGTCAAGCGCTTTAGCCATTAAAACCCAGCTGCTGTGTTAAATCAAAGGAATCATGAAGCAGCCTACCTGACGAGTGGCAGTGGGTTTCCTTGAACTCTACATTCCAGACGAATCGGGCTGCCTTCAGCCACTTCCTGACTCTTCAGCTTTTGGAGGAACTGAGGTGGGGACAGAGGTTCAGATGTTGTTGAAGCTCCAGTATGTAGGTGCCTCTCAGAACCCCCCTCTCCTGTCTCTGGCTGGTTATTCTGTACATCCTCGTGTTGGCCTGCATGGAGAGAGGAAGTAGAGACTGAGCCTTGAGGGACGGTCCGCTGGCTTCTTGGAGACAGATAGCCACTGTCAGGAGAGGAGGATTCTTCTTCCACCTGCTGAGCAGAACCTTTGAAAATGGATGACAGTTCCTCGATGAAAGTGGCAGCTCGGCTGCAGAACTCTGTAACTGAAGCCGCTCGATCGTTCAACTCGAGGCCTTCATGAACCAGCCTGGGTTTGTCTTGCTTATACACAGGCTGGATGGGCTTGTGCCGTACAACCTTTTCAGCTGAAGATGGAGTCTCACTGGAGACCTGTACAGGTTTGCAGACGGAAGCATTCTGGTCGGAGGAAACTAAATCAGGGGAAGGAGCTTTGGTCTGGTGGTGCAGGTTTGGGCTTGAGTTGAGGTTTTCAGTAGTTTGAGAGGGGACAAGAAGGGAAGGGACAGATTGGAGAGCCTGCTCCAGTTGTTTAAGACTAGAGGGGTCTTGATCTTCACATTTATCTGTCTCACTGAAGGCCTCCCGGGCCAGGTCCAGGCTAAGATTAATCTCCTCTGCGCTCAAGAAGGCAGTTAAATCTGCAAAGTCCCCATGTCCAGAATCCAGCTCTGTTGATGAGTCAAGGTAGAGTTCTCCATCAGAGAAGGCCTCAGAAAACACACCTGCATCACCCTCTGAAGTCCCACCTGCTGCTGGATCCTTGAGCAGCACTGAAATGGGGAGTGGTTGATTCCAACTCCCGTCCTGCATCCTGAAATACCAACAAATCTCATTAATCACCCCGTTTTGGTTTTTTGTTTGTTTGTTTGTTTGTTTATGGTGCAGACAGTACAGGATACACTGTAAATGAGATATTAAACTGCAAAAAGGCAATGACAGCAAGTCCAGTTTAAAATAAAGACTTTATAATACAGTAGTGTATCATTTGCTCAGACAGCCATAGATGACAGGATGACTCAGGGCACTGCTGTCTGGACACAGCTGGTAGGTATTAGCGAAGGTCTTTAATGAGGTTCTGGTCCACGTCACTGACATTTCTTTGTTGCCTTGTGTCTACTATAACATACAGTCATCACACAACATAATAGTTAATCACATCACTTAATACAGGACCCCCAGAATTATCGGCACCTTTGGTAAGGAAGTATTTAAAAGCCTTAAAATAAATGGTTGTTGTGCAGACTTGGTGACCCTTGATGCAGTTCTTTGACTTTCATCTTGAGAGATGTTTTTACCTCACTTGCCAACATTAACTTGTTTTGTGATTACAGCCTTGTTTGTCACAGTTCCAGTTTTTTTTTTTTTAAATTATTGCTCTGACTGTCAATGTGTTCAAATTTTTAGGTGAGAAGCCATTTTCTGTGATTTACTTGAAAGGCATGTTCTCTCATCTTACCCATTTTGAAGAGAGAAATGGGCCTTTAAGTAACATCACATTTATACCCAAGAAAAACAGGAAATCATGGATTTCTAATTAACAGTCTCTGTACTCATAAACTTATGTAAAGTATAAATTACACAACTGCTTCAGGCATAGTGCTGTGAAAGAGTATTTGTCCTCTTAAATATTTTGTTTGTTTTTGTTTTTTTCTATTTTTATTTTTTGGGGGGCTTTCTTTTAAACCATTTAAAAAAAAATAATTTTCACATATTAAAGGGGAAAAAACTACCCAAACTAACCTGACTGTGTGGAAAGTTGTCTGTAACAACTTGTGCATTCAAGGGTTTTTGATAATGAAGAGCCTGTTTAAGGTCATGTCACAGTATTTCCTATGTAAAAGTAGAATTGCTTCCCTTGTTAAATTATGAAGTAATAGTAAATAACCATATAGTGTATAATCAAGAAATCACCTATAGAACCTGTTTGACAACATGAAGTAGTCTAACAGCTCTCAAAAAGCCATAATTCAAAGAACTTCTACAACAGATACATTTTATTAACATGAATTATGAATTGTTTTATGTTTTCTCTATTATCCACATAAGGAGAAAACATGAAACAATCTTCCCAGGAGTGGTTGGGTTACTGCAACTATCAGCGACTCATCAAGCAGTTTACAAAGAATCAAGAACAAAATACAAAGCATTTCAGATTTCACTTGCCTTTGTTAAGGTTAGTGTTCATGAGAGCCCATGGAAAAGGTCCATCTCACATTTGCCTAAAAACATCTTGTTAATCCTCAAGATTTTTGGAAAAGTATTCTGTGGACTGATGAGACAAAAGTGGAACTTTTTTGTTACATTTGGTGTAAAACTAACATATCATTCCAGAAAAAAAAAACATTATTTGTCAAACATGGAGGTGGTAGTGTGATGATCTGGGGCTGCTTTGCTTCTTCAGGACCTTGACGATAACTGATGGAGCAATGAAATCTGCTCTCTACCAGAAAATCCCAAAGGAGAATCTCCAGACATCGATGCATGACCTTAAGCCCAAGCACACTTGATCCGGACAATGAACCAAAGCATACCAGCATGCCCAATGAAAATGAAGGTTGGAGTAGTCTAGTCAAAGTCTGGATTTAAAGATGTATTTATTACAAATGAATAAATGTATTTATTTACTACAAAGGAAAAGGCTTTGATCCTAATAATCACAAAGTTGAATAACATAAACTTCAAGCAAATGTTTTGTTTTATTAATCATATTGCATATATTTCTTTTTTATGTAGTTTACTTTTGATTTACTTTTGAATGAGCCAAACATGCATTTGATCTGAATGCCTTGGATAAATATTACTAAATCTAGATGAATGTAAATTTGTCATGTAATTGAAATACATTAATCCTACAAACAAAGTACACAAAGCGCATAGCTCAGACACCCTGGTCTAAACAAAACAGTTTAGCATTGGTGTAAAATGTTATTTCATAAACAAGAGATAGGAAAAGAAAAAACAATGATTTTTTTGAAATATAATCCAAACACGGATGTGGACCTAGTTACATGTTACACTTGATGCATCCTTAAACTTTGGTAAAGACATACCAAGCATTGTTATTTAAAATTAAAATAGAACAGATTTATTATGCTCTTTGAGCTGATCACCTCTGAGTCTGAGTGTGTGAATAATATGCTGTGAAACCTTTGGACTTGATACGCGGATGATGTGACGCTCAGAGCCTCATGGCGTCCTGAAGACCAGCTGTTGTTATTTATAATCCCCTGGGCTATGTTTCACAGCAGCACCGCAGCCCCTTCACCCAGAGTGGGAGGGGCTAAACACTCATAAACACTCATACAGGTATCAGTGGAGACACTTTCACAAACAAGCATTGACAATCACTTTGGCGCGAGAACACAAATGTAGATGATTTCCACAGAATCAACTGCTGTCTAAAGGAACGACAACTGCAGAGCTCTGATTAAATATGGATGTGGCAAATCTATGACAAAGATCCTGAATGACATAATCTGCATCTTTTCTATTTAATTTTGTATGTACTAATGTGTTTTGTATATACTAATGTGTAAGCATATAGATACTGTATATGCTTACACATTATAATCTGATCATTTGTTATACTGAAGGCAAAGCTATTCTTCAAAATAAGAAGAAGTTATAACCTTGGAATAACCTGACAGAGAAGACAATCTCACGTAGCTGATGTATAGAAAACAGCTATGTTTGAAACACCATTACTACATAATCAAATTATTTTGGCTGTGTGATAAACAACTAAGAAACCAGCCAATAAAATATGATTCATTTAAAAAGCCAAATTTACCTTCAAGTGTCCCTGTTTGGCTGAATGTTCTTCCCTGGTTCTCTGGGTCCAGGTTTGTCTTGTTTATGTAGGAACGAAACAAAAAGAAGCTTCTCTTCGCTATCCCTCGCCTTATTGGTCAGACAGACAGCAGGATCTCTCAGGTTCAGGGTCCAATTGCATACTGCCTGTGCGGCTTGCTGCTGGCCCATCTGTGCTGGTCCCTAACTGCTCACTGAGTGGGGCTATATTTGGCCCCTGGCTCATGTTACACAGCCAGACTGCTGGCAGGAGAAATGAGTATTGAGGTGGTCCTGAGGAACAGAAGGTGGAGGTGACATTTTCTGTACTTATCTGGTATTTGTTACTTAAACACAGTGGGCACAGACAGTTGTAATGTTAGTACATCACACATATATTATGCTGTTATAAGCAAGTAAAACTGGGAGCAGTGTAACATATGACTATGCTTTGTCTTCTTTGTACAGTACACCTGAAATGACAGCAGTGTTGCTACTATTTCCAGCTGACTTGACCACATGACCCAGACCACTCAACTGTTTTTTCCCAAGAATCTTTACGGTCTCGTGGTGAGTTTAGGGTTCAGTCAAATTTTGTGCAAAATTTTAACAGGAGGAAGATCTAAGCATCGTTAGTTGCTTAGTATTTTCAGTTGTCTAAACATCCAGTAAATGCATTTTTCAGATTTCTTTACAATATGTTACAAAAAGATATCTTGGACCTATGATTAAACAGTCTGTTAGATAGTCAGACTGTTGGGGATCATGCAGCCTCACTTGGTCTATTTCTAGTCCACTATCACATTTTGTGCTCCATGAGCTATTCTGGTTCTTCTTCAATCTACTGATTACAGCTAAGTACAGGTGATAAGTCCGGAAGGAATTTTTACTGTCATCACACACGCCTGCTGTCCACCAACTAGTGAGCAACCTGGAATTGTCTGTGCGTCAACCTACAGCCATCAGCCCAGTATAAGGTGTCAAGTATAAATAACTCTATTATTCAGTAGTAACTTCTTAATATAATACACAGACATGGTTCTGTTTTCTGATTTGTGTAGATAAGAACAGAAGTGGAACATTTCCATCATTCCTTTATACCATGACTGCACACTGCAATATCCTACATTGTTATGCAAAATATTTATACCTCTAAAACATTTTTGCATTTGTATCATAGAGTAACACAAAGTAGTACATAAATGTTAAGTGGGGGGGATTATACATGCTTGATCTGTTCTGGGAAGCCCTCAGTGATTTCTTAGTGAACATTAGTGAACAAACAGCATCATGAAGACCAAGAAAAAAAAAACAGACAGGTCAAGAGGCAAGAGGAAGCTTGTGGTGAAGTTTAAAGCTGGGATAGGTTAAAGCACAACATCTTAAGCTTTAAAGATCTTACATAGTACTGTTTGTCATCAAAAAATATAAAGAGTATGGCACAACTACAAACCTGCAAAGACATGGCTATCTGCCTTAACTGACAGGCCTGGCAAGGACAACATTAATCAGAGAGGCAGCTAAGAGGCCCATGGTAACTCTGGAGGAGCTGCAGAGATCCACAGCTCAGGTGGGATATATGAGAGAGAGAATCCGTTGACATGACAGCTTTTAGTTGTGTACTCCATAAATCTGGCCTTTATGGAAGAATGGCAATGAAAAAAAAGCCACTGATGAAAGAAACCCCTAAGGAGTCCCATTTTCAGTTTGAAACAAGCCACATTACTGGATGAAAATAAAAAAAATAAAATAAATAAATAAAAAAAAAAAAAATATATATATATATATATATATATATATATATATATATATATATATATATATATATATATATATATATATATATATATATATATATATATATATTAGTAAAAAGTTCACAGTTATACATAATTTTACATAAAACAATGTGTGAAAAGTTCAAGGAACACGAATACTTTTGCCAGGCTCTTCATGTCCTCAGTTCACTATTTACGAATTGAGTTCTCGCTGTTGAGAAGGTTTGTCTCTTCGCGCCTCCCGTTGCTCTACTTTGATTGGTGGAAGTGAAAGTATGGCGGTGTCTATGCAGCTGTAAAATAGTAGAAAGAAAACCTAAAGTAAGACTGTTTCGACGCTCTTTAGAGGTTATTACTTCTAATTTACAGTTAACTTTCGGCAGTTTTAGGAACCGGGACGGTGACAGAACAATAATGACCTTCTTTCTGCTTTAGCTTCTCGAGGCTGCTAATCAACCTGCTAACAACAGGATTTCATCAGTGGAGCAGCTCCGCAGAGGTGAGTGAAGCAGCAACCCAGCGTTTAGAAAACTCTTCATAACGAAATTAGGGGGCCTGTGGTCCTGTTCGTCGTTCCTAGTCAATCAGCAGTTAACGTGGTCTCTTGTAAAAAATAAATAAATAAATAAAATAAAAAAATACGGCTGCTTGCAACCGTAAACCTTTTCCCAAACCGGTTCCTTTTATGGTCTGAAATTATTTTACTTCATCCCAATTTCTTCTTTAAATTGATTATTTTGGATTCTCATCTCATGTGGATCAAGTGCACAAGAAGTTATTTTTGTCAGCTTCCTCAACAACTCTACAAAATTATTGAACACCTGCGATACCTACGAAGTCTGGAAAAATATTTGATTTCGATGTTAACTGGATGATTCTAGAAAAAGAAAACAACATTGGAAAACGTTTGTATTTTCCCAAATTTGTTCCCCGTAACATGGTCTACATGAGAAACTGAGGTGTAGCATCCATTCAGTGCATCTATTCACCCATCCATCTATTTTATTCCATCATCTATCCACCCCCTTCCAGTCACTTCTCAGTTTGTTCCCATCCATGTATCCCTCCCTCGGTTTCCTTCTATCATCCATATATTGAATTGTTTCCATCCACCTGTCCTTTTTCAATCTTTATCCATCCATCCATCCCATTCTGTACTTCTTACCTTCTTACAAGTACCATATTTAAAGCCTTATTTCTACTAGATTCAGTTTGAATATTTGTATTTATACGTTATGTGGACCTAAAGTTGAATGCAACGTAATTGGTATATCGTAAGAGAACAAAGGTTAAGTATATATAGCTAGAGCTGTTTGGGCATGAGAAAAGCTATAGGACTAAATCATCATTGGATAGTGAAATTAAAATCCTGTTCATACTTCTCCACCTTGTCCAGCCAACAGCATGCCTGCTTTCCGGCAAGTGGGAGAGAAGCAACTTCCCAACCCTGTTCTGTGTATGTCATGGTCTCCGAAAAGGGATCTGATTGCTTTGGCTAATACAACAGGAGAGGTGGGTTTAAATGCATAAACTGTTGAGTATATGACTTTTAGTTTGCAGTATTTTATGTTTTGTAAATCTAATAACTTTCCATAGCTCCTGCTTCATCGCTTGGCCAGTTTCCAGCGGGTTTGGAGTTTGCCACCCAGTGAATATACTGGGAAAGAGATCACTGCACTCGCCTGGAGACCTGATGGCAAAAGTAAATGATAGCTTTGAATATATGGTTTTGAGTTGCGTGTTTGATGGAATCGTGTAAACATTACATTTTTTCGCTTTAAACCCCAGTTTTGGCCTTCAGTTTTGGAGACACCAAGCAGGTGGTCCTCTGTGATGTAGAGAAAACAGAGATCCTTCACATGTTTCCAGTGCAGAGTTCTGTAACCTGCATGAACTGGATGGAGGTGGTGGAGGAGAACAGGTATGCCCCAGGTTCAGGATGCAAACCAGAATGTGTGTAATCTGGATAAAAATTTGCAAATGATTTTTGCTTTGTTTCAGCGCCCTCAGCTCCTTTTATAATTCTGAGGATGAATCCAAACTTTTTCTTCCTGAATTACCAACACTCCCCAAGAGGTAAAAGCATTGAGTGTCTATCCCATCGCAAGACTGCAAGTTTATTTTGAATTAAGTAACATGATCCAAACTTTTCCTTCCTAGCTACAACACCACTTCAAAGATCTTCAGGTGAGAGATAATTTAAATGATAAAGTTTCTCATTTGATGTTTGAGTGCTAGCTGAATGTGCTTATCCGTCTTTGTCACAGTGAGGAAAAGTCTGACGAGATCCTCAACCTCCTTGGAGAAGTTCGGTAAGGGATCCTTATTGGAAATGAAACAGTGGGAAGATTTAATTTGATTTTTCATAGTTATTTAGTTGTCAATTCAATTTATAATTCTTTTTTGTTACCAAACAGGCTGAACATCCTTGTGCTTGGAGGAGATGCTGGATGTGTGGAGCTTTATGCATATGGGATGTACAAAATTGCCACTCTTGGCGAGGTAAAGCCTTAAAAAAAAAAAAAAGGTTCCTTATCCTGCACAGTGGCCAGAGGCTAGTACAAATGGGCCTCTACATCATATCATATATCATATATCATATCATATCACATATATTTAATTACCCCAGAAAGTCATAAAATACAAATTAAAACTTCCTAGACACTCTAGACATTATTTCCTACTGTAGGAGGACTTTTACCTCACTGAATGAATGTGCTTCCTTAGATTTTCAGGGTTCCTGCAGGGTCTTAAAATTCCAGACCTTAATTATGTCTAGATCTTAAACTACATTTAGTCATGTTTTAAATTTGAATGTCTGATCATTCGTTTGCATGGTCATGCAAATTCCCTTCATCTTTTTGTTAAATGAATGAATTATTTTTGTTAAATGAATGAATTATTTCATTCATTTAACACATACAATAAATAAATAACAAATAATAAATAATTTAAGTTAATTTTGGCTGAAGAATGCAGGTTTTATTGCAGTTGGTCGCACTGTTACCTTACAGCAAGAAGGTCCTGAGTTTGAATCCCAGTCTGGGCTCTTAGTTCATGTTTACATGTCCTCCCTGTGCATGCATGCATTCTCTCCGGGTACTCCGGCTTCCTCCATAGTCCAAAAACATAACTATTAGGTTAATCGGCCTCTCTAAATTGCCCTTTGTGCATGGTTGTTTGTCCTGTGTGTTACCCTGTGATGGACTGGTGACCTTGTCCAGAGAGGATCCAGCCTCTCACCCAATGACTGCTGGGGATTGGCACCAGCCCCCCCTGGAACCCTGCAAGGACAAGCTGGTATAGACATTGGATGGACTGCAGGTGTTACTTTATGCTGTGATGAAACCACAAGGCCCTTTCCTTCAAGCCCTCAAAAGTAGTTTGCTGCTGAAAACTGGCATCTCGCAGTTTGCTTAGGGAATCACAATATTCTTATGTTATCTAGTTAAACATATTAGTTGTAAATAAAATAGGATAACATACCTAAATTATTGTACTGTAACTCATGAGGGTCTTCAAAAGTCTTAGATTGAGCTCCCAGCAGCTTGTTGAAACTGTGGATTTATGCTTCTGATAAAAGAAGATAAAAGATTAATTTATTTTGCAGTTTTTTTTATGCATCTTTACGAGAAGTACCAATAGTTGTGGCTGGCCTATTAAAATAGAGATGCAAATTATATCACTCAAAATGTCTAAGAAGTTTTAATTGCTTTATCATATTTCTAATGCAAACATAAGACTTATAATAAAAATGCTGTGATTTTTATTTGTTTCTTATATAAGATAGAGCAACAGAAGATCTAAAAACATTTTTTTTCAATGAACATCATCAAGAGTTATTTAACTGAGTGAATTTGACTGGTTTATCTTCTGCAGGTGTCAGGAACGTGCCGCAGTCTGAGTCTGTCCAGTGATCTCAAGTCCCTGTCGCTCATCACAGAAGTCCAATCCGCTGACAGCATCTCAGAGATCTGCTACGTTCAGGTGAGCTGGGTCACATTACTTCATCTCCCAGTTCCGGATCTTCTTTCTGCTCTGACCTGGATTTTTTTTGTTTAAATGAATCTTCTGCCTGTCATCATTGTCGTCTGACAGCTGGACACAGGTTTGTTGTCAGACTGTCTTCCTGAGGTCACCAGGATGGCCCGCAAGTTCACCCACATCTCTACCCTGCTGCAGTACCTGCACCTCTCACTCACCTGTATGTGTGAAGCCTGGGAGGAAATCCTGATGCAGATGGATCTTCGTCTCACTAAGTTTGTTCAGGTTTGTTGTCAAATGCTGTTTTCTTCTGATAAAAATTTGCCAGCATGGTTAAAGATTGCAATGCTTCCCTCAGAAAAAGACTCAGTGAGCCCACTTGGACTACATTGGTTAAATCCAAGTTTGTTTGTTTTTTTTGGTTTGTTTGTTTTGTTTTTTCCATTGTCTTTGTAGGAAAAGAACACAAGCACCCAGGTTCAAGATGAGTTTTTGGACCTCCTGCTGTGGGGACAGTCTAGGTGGGTTAGTCTTGTTTTTTCACACATTCTTGTGTTGTAATATCTAGAGTGTCCTGTAGATGGTAGCAACACATCTTGAACTGGTTAAACTGCTTTTCCTAGAAGATTTATTTAAATGTGAGTTTTGTTCAAATGTTCATCAGTGGTCATTTTCTCCTCACTTGTTTCCTGTTTTCAGCCCTGAGTTACAGGCTCTCCTCATGAACCAACTGACTGTCAAGGTAAAATAAGAAAAACTTTTACTTCTAGATGAATTTAGATCCAATCCAGAAGTACGAGGAGGTGGATTTAAAGCTCGGATTTGCTTTGTGTCATTCTGTCTCAGGGCTTGAAAAAACTTGGTCAGTCCATTGAGTCTTCTTACTCCAGCATCCAGAAGCTGGTGATCAGCCACCTGCAGAGGTATTTTGTCTCTTTGATGCACCTGGCAATTTTTGATTTCTTCCTATTGAATGTTTTTTGTGTCCTTTGCAGTGGCTCTGAGGCTCTGTTGTATCAGCTGAGTGAGGTGAGAGGAATGTCCCAGTGGAAGCAAAAGTTTGAGCGCCTCGGCTTGGATTCGGATGCTATTGATGGTACCACACAACACATGCACAATGTTTACATTCTATCTCTTTACTTGTTCATTTTGGCTCCTTCCTCATTTCGGACTTTGGAGTTGTAGTCCTTTCATATCTGACCTTTTTGAAGAAAAATGGAGCCGTCTGCCACAGAATGTGTCATTTCCTACCTGCTACAGGGGTATTTCATGTCCACTTTGACATCCAAAAATTTTAAGTCATTTTCTGTAATCTATTTATAGTTTGCTGTAAAGACATGGGGTTTGCCAGCAGGGGGTTCCTTACAGTGATTCTGATTTAGTAAAATGTCACAATATGTCAGTTCACAAGCGTAAACTAATCCACACAATACAGTGGCTCAGAAGGGTCAACAGAATCCAAAAGCTGCAATGCAACAATCAGTTATTCTGATTTAGTAAAGCATCACAATGTGTCATATTTCAGAAGAGTTAACTGATCCATACAGTACGGTGCCTCAGAAGGGTCAACTAAATGCAAAACCCACAATTTAAAGATAAAAAGATATAACAGGTACAACAACAAAAAGCCACAATAGAAGTAATACTGAAACTGAAGTTATAATAAACTTCCTAGCATAACTTCCATTTTAGCATAATTTCCGTTGTGGCTTTTCGTTGCCTTGTTGTGAATATTTTCTTAACCCTCCTGGGCCACCGTAGTACAGGGATCAGGACCAAAACAAATAAAAATAAGGGGTTGTACAATGTTTTTACAAAATAATAAACAGTCAAATTAAATTCAGTTAGATTTGAATATTATTCTGTTTACCTTCATAACTCACAAAAATATTTAACTACAAAAAGAAATAAGTTGATATGAAGAGGTTTAAGTGCATGGGTACAAAGCGCTTTGTTTATAGGTATGAAAAGGTAACATGAAAGCATGATTTGGCAGAGGGTCAAATTGACCCCGGGCTGCTGTTGGTAAGTGTGTTTGTTTTGTCTATGCAGATGCGATCACGGCTGTTGGCTCTTTCTCTCTCAAAGCTAACGAACTTCTGCAGTAAGTCTGTACATCATCTCAGTTTGTGACATTTTATTGCTTTTACTTGTTACAACTTTGATCTTTTTTCAGGGTGATTGACAAGAGCATGAAAAACTTCAAAGCCTTTTTCCGATGGCTGTATGTAGGTAAGAAGGAAGAATTTTTTTTTTCTTTTATTTCCTCCATCCTTTTTTGCTCTTATTAAAGTTAATATTCTCCATAAAGTGTGAAACAGCCAGTTTCTGGCTTGTGAGATCCTGTCTATTAAGTTTAATTTACAACTCATATGTAAAGCCTTAAAATTTGATTTTCTACAGCAATGCTAAGAATGTGTGACGAACATGTACCACCAGAGCTAAACAAGGTGAGTTTTATCACAGCTTTCTGATTTTTGATCCTCGTATTATAATTTATCAGTCGTATCAAACTGTTTTAATTCCTCAGATGACTCAGAAGGACATTGCCTTTGTTGCTGATTTCTTGTCGGAGCATTTTAGCGAGGTGAGATGAGCAAATGTATCACATTCACATTTAAGAAATGTATTAACATGTTTTGGATTGTGGCTCATTGCTTTGTGGTTTTTCAGAATGAGGAACTCTTTGATCGCAAGGGGAAGTACTTCAATGTGGAGCGGGTTGGCCAGGTAAGCTGTGTCTTTAAGACAGCTTTAATTATTTTGGAAAAAATATGACTCATTTTTGTATCTTATGTGGACATTTTACAGTACCTGAAAGATGAAGATGAGGACCTCGTTTCACCACCCAACACAAAGGGAAACCAGTGGCTGAAGTTCCTACAGGAGAGCACACATCTGAAAGGTAAATGGAGATCCTGAGTTTAGACAACTCATGTGGATGATATAGGAAATCATACAATAACTGCTTTTATATTTCATTGGGTTTGTTAGAGAGCCCTTTGCTGTTTCCATCATATCCCCAAAAATCTTTGCACTTTGTCAAGAGGATGATGGAGAGTGTGATTGAGCACTGCCTACAGAAACCTGCGGTGAGTTTTTGGTGTGCTACTGGTGCATCTCAATGATACAAGAAGAATACAAGAATATTGTTGAAAGTTCATTTATTTTACTAAATTCAAAAAATGAAACCTGCTTATTTTAGATTCACCACACTTGGAGTCATGTGTCTCAACTATTAATTTCTACTAATTTTAATTATTCTGGCTTGGCGCTAATGAAAGCCCAAAATTCAGTATCTCAGAAAATTAGAATATGACAGCCATCATCATCTATAAATATTATAAATATCTGGTCAAAATCAGATATTTATATCCACTGTACAAAAAGTCAAACAACCTTTTTTCTTAAAGCTTAGCATTAAATCAAACTAAATGTTTCTTTTTTTAGATGTTACTAAAACAAGAAACTACAATTGTTTCTATTCTACAAGTACTGAGAAAATGTCTGAGAGCCTCGTTCTTTGAAGAAAGTAACACAAAATGGATAAATCCCATTATTTTGGCATTAAGCAAATAGAAATAATTCTGGTAATTCTTGCTGTTCTAAATAGAGAAACAGTCTGTTTAAATGTCACAGTGAGGGGAAAAAATTTTACTTGTCCTATTTTACAGTGTATGTCTACATCTGGCTTCAACTGTATGTATAACATGAATTTCACTTTTTGAATTGAATTACCAACATAAATTACCTTTCTAATGATATTGTGCTTTACATAGATGCACCTGAATTATTTCTCCTCCATCAGTACAGTTAGTCATTGGGTTAAAATGTCAGACTTATTTCTGTGAATCTGTTTACAGGAGGTCATTGGAAAATCTGTGAAACAGGCTGTCTTTTTGCCTTTGTATGCTGTGCCAGACAAGTAAAGTCTTTTTAATGTAATATATATTTCAGATATAAGATACTTAAATTTCCATAAGATGTTATTGTGACTCCATCTTGGTTTCATCTTGTTTTTTCTAGCTCTGAAAGGATTCCACGGCTCTTTGAACTTCCATCTCTGTACGTAAAACTGAAACCTCATGGAGTTTTGTACTTAGATCAGAAAGAATGTGTTTTATATTGAGCATATCTTTTGTGGACCCTCAGGTGGAATGACAAAAAAGGCAAAATGCATTGTGTTGTGTTCTGCATGCCAGAGATTTCACCAAGCAAGCTGTACTTGTTAAGGAAAGGAACCGACCCAAACAGGTGCATTTTCTGCCAATAAGGAATTTCTTTGTCACTTCTTTTTCTGTACTTCATACAGTTCTAACCAAATTAATTTTGTCCCTATAGACATGTTCCAAATAGCTTAATGTCAATTGACCTTAGCCATTATCTGGATAGTACAGATGACAATGGTGTTGCAGCGCAGTGAGTTTATCTTGATCTTTTTATTGACACTAAGCACCTCAAAAGAAATATATCACTTGTAATGTAATTTACAGTTGCGTTGTATTTTTCTTTGTTTGTTTTGAGGTCTCATTACGTCTACAGCTGCCTAGATGCTCGTTTCTATGACGATGAAATGCTAACGGTGGTCCTGCAAGGATCAGAGGATCAGAGCAGCAGGCGCATCCTGGCTCAGGTTTCACTTGCCTCCAGCTTAAGCTGCGACAGTGAATTCCACTGGGAGCCCAGTGTGAGGTGTGTGTGTTACAGTGCCTTGTAAAAGTATTCATACCCCTGAAACACTGTTTTTAAACTAGATTTTATGTGATGGAACAACACAAAGTAGCACATAATTGTGAACTAGAAGTAAATGGATACAAGGTTACAGCTTTTTTATTTTCAAATAAAAATCTGAAAAGTGTGGCATACATTGTATTCAGCCCCCTTGAGTGAATGCTTTGAAGATGTACCTATTGGTGCAATTATAGCTGTAAGTATTTTTTTTTTTTTTTTTTTTTTTATGTCTCTTCCAGCTTTGCACATTTAGAGGCTGAAATTTGTGCAAATACTTCTAAAAATATCTCCAACCCAGTCAGAATGATTAGAGAGTATCTATAAAGATCAATTTTCAAGTCTTCACAGAGACCTTCACAGAACAGCTGGATTTACACTGAAATTAAAATACACTCAGGCTGACTCGGTTTACTGATCAGGTGACTTCTTAAGGAAATTGGTTGCACTGCATTTTATTTAGAAGAGTAGAGTAAGAATAGATGAAAACCACCAAATTATTATTTGTAAAATAAATTCCAAACTGTTACTTTCTCTCCATCTGACGATTATGAGTTACTTTGTCCTAATCCATCACATAAGATGCCAATAAACTACTTAAGTTTGTGTTTGTACCATAAAACCAAGTTTCATGTTTGTCATCACCATTTAGAATATGGTACAAAAAAATACAATAAAACACTTTTGCCGTTGCTCTCTCTCAGCCTGTGAAATGAAAATAAACAAATTGATAACGACATATAAAATCTGTGACAAATGAAAACATAACATGGAGACAGTGTATGCCCTCTGTATTGTCAGGTTGGACCAGCAGTGCAGCACCATTCCTTGCCAGGGTTTGGTGTTAGGGAATCAGTGGCGTGAACTGGAAAACATGAAGGCCCAGTTTGTAGCTGTCAATGGAATCCGCAAAGTGGCCTGTGTGGTAAGTTTCAGAGTTATAGTCCTTAATTACCAGGTCACCTTTAAATCTCAGTAGGTATTTTCTGGTTAAATAAAATAATAATTGATAAATCATTTGCAGTTTACACTGATCAGCAATGAGACTGACAGTGGAAACTGATCTCTGCAAAATTCTCCTGACAAATGTGATCAAAATTTAACAAATTGTATGAGAGCTGTGGTAGTGATTAACCGACATTTTTCTCACTCCTCGTTTCTCATCATTATAATTTCCCCACATTCTCTGATCTTAAGCAGTTGCATCAACTGATATATTTATCAAGTTTGTGTATCAATGGCAGTAAAAGGCCAACCAACTGGCCAATATACAGTATTATTTTACAAGCAGAGCATTAAAGGATCAAATGAAATATAACCTACCAAAAAAATTGCATCCAAGCTGGCCATTGCAATCGCGGTATTGCACATATTGGCATTGAGATGATGCTGCAATTCAATATATTGTGCAGATCCAATATCGTCCAGAAGACATCCAAGGATCTCTTAACCTCATAATCCACAGGTTTGATCAGTTGTCTATGTTATGGCTCATGTCTGTATTTATAGTGTATAAAGATTTGTTTTAAAATGCACTGCAGTATTAATTAGTTTTGGTGGTGAAAAAGGTGTAATAGATGGTCTTTGTCAGTGAATTTCTCTGCTAGTATAAGCAATCTTCCAGATGCAGTTATTAAACCTTTACTTTTCTTTTCACTTGGCAGCTGAGTGCCAATTTAAGGCACATCCGTGTTTTTGAGATGGATGTAGAAGATGAGGATGACGAGGGAGCTGACTCCCAGAACGCCAGCGCTGACCAGGATGGACTTGAAACTACAATCTCCAGCCAGGGGCCGGTGGAGGAGAGTTTGGAGTCAGAAGGAGAATCCAGAGAGCAGGAAGGAGATATGTTTCAAAAGTCAGAGGAACTTTTACAGTCGCAGGAAGCCTTGTAACTCGTGTGACACTCAAGCTATAAAAGCTCTTAAGGATTGGGCTTCTTTTTTGTAAACATTTTTCATATTTAAAAATAAAACATCTCTGGATTTCTTTTTGTAATTTGCACCTCAAAATGATCATGTCTTTAATAATAAAATCTGGTAATTCCAGATTTAGCCAGCCCTCTTCACTAACGACTGCATGGATTTTCCTGAGATCCATGCTGCATTCTGACATATGACAAGTGTTTTGCTGCAGCTTTGCAGAATTCAAGCAAACACCTTTCAAGGAAGAACTTGATTTAAAATTATAAACAATAAAGAGGAAAAAAATAAAAGTACTCAAAACAATGCTAGGTTTTAAACCAAGAACAGCTTGTTTTAAGGTCAGGCCACAGCATCTCAATCAGTTTAAATCCAACCAGACTTTGACTAGACCATTCCAACCCCTTAATTAGTTGTTTCCCCACTGGTGTTTTTTGTGCCATTCTGAGGTGAACTTGTTGGTGTGCTTTGGTTTGTTTTCCTGTTGCATAAGCCAAGTGTGTCTGAGCTTGAGGTCATGAACTGATGGTCAAACAGGTTTCTTCAGGATTTCCTGGTATAAAGAAGAATTCACTGCCCACAGCAAGTCACCCAGACCCTGAACAAGCAAAGCATTCCCAAATCATTGTTCTTTTTCCAAAGTGCTTGTAGTTTTTTGGCGGATGTAACTGGACAAGCACCCTCTTACGAGTTTCACCCTTGTCTTGTTAGTCATGAGAATATTTTCATTTTCCCAAAAGTCTTTGTGATTTTTTTTTTTTTTTTTTTTTGGCAAATGGAGAACAGGCCTTTGTGTTTGTGTGGTTTTTGCCTTGGACATCTCCCAAGGGATTCCATTTTGCTCAAGTCTTCTTCTTACTGCTGACACTGACCTTAGCTAAGACAGGTGAGACCTGTAGCAGTTTAGATGTTTTTCTGGATTCTTTTGTGACTTTCTGGATGTGTTGTCTGTGTTTTTGGAATAATTTTGGTAGGCTGAAGATAATCAGCCTCACTGTAGTTCACCCAGATTCCAAATCCTTAGAAATGGCTTTTTAATAGTTTTCAGACATATGTTAATGACTTTGTTTCTCATCTATTCTTGAATTTCTTTAGAGTATGAGGTTCTGCTTTTCAACATCCGTTAGCCTACTTCATGTTGTTAGAGGTTCTTTTTTAATATTTTATTTATTCCTTTCTCTACAGGTCTGGCAGTAAGTAGGACTGGGTCTTGCAAATGAAATTAACCTCAGCCTTCCGACAAATAAGGTTAATTACAGTTAATTTGATATTTAGCAAGAGAAAGATAACTTTCTTTTGTTTTATTTTATGAAGCTTTCTCCCCTTACTAAATAGGCCTACATTCTTAAATAGTAAACTGCTTTTAGTTAACTCGTTATCTTTGTCGGGTGCCTAGTGTGATGTCACTAGAGGCACGTGCATTTGTTTATGTAGCTCTGGTTGTCTTGCTCAGTTTTAGCTAACTTTCGGAATTTGTTGAACTAAGTGGTTATTAGCAACAATATTTCAATCTTGAGCGTACTGACGCGTGTACTGTGGTTTACAAGACATTTACCCTATTAATGGCTGTGATATTTACGGCACCCTCCCGAACTACTTGTTTATACGTGCACGAGCAAATAGGTGTTGGTTACGTGCTCGCTCTCGATGTCGAGCGCGATGACGTACGTTATCCGCCGCCTGTTGGTCTTTCACAGTTGGTGACGAGTATTATGAAAATGGCCTCGACCCTGCCCGTAAACGCGAATATCCAGAGAAGATGACGACGCTGAGCTCGCTAAGTCAGTTAAACACCAAAGTGTCTTCTTTGAACACGTAGGTATTAGTTAAGAAAACGAAAAGAAACGGACTGTCGACAAAAGAACCGTCAAGAAAACACTCCGGACCGCAGTATATTTTCGACAGGCTGAGGAATCACCATGGAGGACATCAACTCTAACATCAACGCGGACTTGGAGGTGCGGAAGCTCCAGGACTTGGTGAAAAAACTCGAGCAGCAGAACGAGCAGCTCCGGAGCAGGTCCACGATGTTGTCTTCGTCCGGAGCCATGTCAGCGCACCACAGACCACTGAGCGCCGGTTACGACTCGTCCTCACTGTCAGTAGGGATGGCAGCCGGTCTGGCCGGCTTCCCCGGGGTGGGGTTCGGCGGTTCAGGCGGCTACGGTGGGCCGGTGGAGAACAACCGATGTTTGAGACCCAGGCTGTCCTACGACGGCATCAGCTTCAAGAGGGCGTTTGAGTGCGAGGGGGCATCTGCTGCCACCTCTCTGTCTAGTATGAACTCCCTTTACCCAGACAACGCTGGGGGGTTGGCGGCTGACGGGGAAACCTCAATTCTAGATGAAGTGGACATCTTAGATCTTGAAGACATGGACTGTCTAAACGAAGACGAGGACAGCTGGTGAGTGATGGGTTTGTGTTGGGAAGAAACTTGCCTGTGTCTTCAGGGCTGGCTGACAGCTTTAATGTCTTCAACACAGCTGCTCTACACATTAGCTGCCACATAGACGCCTGGCTAAACAACCCCCCCAGTAAACTGTCTGAAGTATGAAGTCATCCCCAGAAGGAGCTGCATTGTGGGTCACCAGAGGGTATTGTTTGGCACACATATGGGCGATGCCAAGCCACCTCTTTCCCCTCTTGATCTAACTAGTTTGGCTTCAACCATTGAAAAACTTCCTGCTTTAGAAACACATTAGTGAAATTTAAAGGCCCAGACTAACATTTCTCATGGGTTTGGACTGCAGCTTTAAAGTGACAGATTGTTTAGCTTGTCCTGGGAGTGGTGGAAGGAGATCAGTGTGTACAGTGAAAACCAACTTGTTTTCATGCCCAGCAGTCATGTGGGAGAGGTAGTCATGGTTATAGTCCTCCTTTGAATTCTCTTAGCACAGCAGTTGGCTCAGAGCTACAAATGCTCTGCAGCTCCAACTGAGACATCGCTGGGAAATCATTTCATCATGCTGGAGTGAAAGCCACAACGCCTTCATAAAGCTAACCCCGAGCACTGCATTTACAGGGATCATAAACAACTACATTATGGTAAAAGCAGGTCATATCCGAGGGTCATGCAGACAGGGATTAGTATTTTGCAACATGTACTGTTGATCAGAACTAATCCAACAGCCTTCATCTCTACCAAGTATCTTAATGCCTTCCACCTTTATATTGTTTGGAAAGATTAACCTAGTGTAGAACATTTCTGTTTATATAGTGAAATGAGACATATACCAGAAGACATGGGCTGTTCAATGGTAACAAGGTATACCAGGGTTAAAAAAGTAGGAAAAAAAACACTAAACCATAAAAAAGTACAGTTAAATACTATTATTATCGTAGTAGTTTTAATTAGAAGCCACAAAATAGTCAGTGTTTTCTTTGGCTGCATGCAACATAAAGTGTCACAGCACCATCTCCGTCTTCCGTGTTGCTGCACATTGCCGGTCAGCTGGCTGAACCAAACCATACTTATACCTTCCTTATAAGGAAGACTGCTGTTTGGATGGTGGACAAATGACAGGGTGTCTACCAGAGCAGATAGCTGGCTAATAACGCCTGCTTATAATCACTGTTGCTTTATAATACTGAAAATGGCAGAAGGGTATAATATTCTACGCAATAAACACTTTAAAGCCACTACTAAAAATAGCAGGTGATTATTTCTCTGTATATTTTTGCTAAGTCTCTCTAGGCCTATTAAATAAAAAATAACATTTTTTATTTAAATGTTATAGAGAACTGTAATAACACTAACCTTCTTAAATATGACAGTTTTATATATATATATATATATATATATATATATATATATATATATATATATATAGTTACAGCAGTATGACCAATGGTTGATTTTTTTTTTAATTTTTTATTTTTTTTTTTTTTTTTTTTTTTTTTTTTTTTTTTTTTTTTTTGTGCTGTTTGCATTTAGATCAGGTTACACATTTTTATTTTACAAAACAAAATGGTATAATTGATGTAATTCTAAACAAAATATACTTTCTGCTGCTAAATATTACATGTTGCAAAGTACAGTTATAAAAATGTTTTTTCATAACCTTTTTTTATATTTATTGTGATTCATGAAAGCAAAAATATAGAATAAACACCTGCTAAATTTAGGATTAGTTTTTAACTGCCTTTGTGTAGAATATATCTTTTTGCAGTTCTGCTCTGTATGGAACAACACCATTATAACAAGCTGATATTAACTGGTAATTAGTCGGGCTATCTACTGAGGTCGTCAGTAGTTGGACATGTCAGGGATTCTGTGTGGGACTCGCCAACTGTGTATTTAAACATCTTAATAGGAATGATCTGTGTCGCGCCTTCAGTTTCCACATCAGGACTCTGTTTTTCACGACTGGGAATATTTACAAACTGCCAAATTTGTCTTGCATATCAATAAGGGATGAGCCTTCTTTAAGCAATCTGAATAGCAGTGTGCAGAAACAGCCTTGGAAAACTCAGGCATCTTATTATGATGGAAATCTTTTAGCGCTTTTGAATCTATGGCGCTTTACAACCAGGAAACCAACCCATACCTAGTTGGCCATGAGGACCTTGGTGAGGGAAGTGAGTTCAAAGGGAGTAGTTATTTTGTTAGGTCGTAGTTACAAATGTAGGTGAACATAATGATGGGCCTTCCTTAAGAGATGCTTGTTTATGCTCATTTAATTGGCTTCTACTATTTAGAAGATCCCTAATAGACATCCTCAGTGCTCAGCTTTGTCCAGTGTAATATGTGTTCTACTCAGTGATTTATCATCTTGTTGTAAATGCACTGCACGGTCTTGCAAACCTCCTTTTCAGTCTAATTATTTCAGCTCCCTGATGTCCAGGTTAAAAGAGCAAACTCGTCATTTGTGTGGTTTGCAGCAGTGTGCCTAGATATCAGGCTACTTCCAAACACTGCTCACTCATGCTCAGCAGAGCCAGTCTCGTTTGGTGCAGCCTGTTTAGTCTGCCGTTTCCATCAGCTTGATATCTCGGATTACCATGTAGTGCCTAGATCTCACCAGCTCCTGTCACAGACTCCCGTAATCCCATAAATTAGCATCAGAGTGGATTTAAAACTCCCTGCTGCTGCAGTGCTCTCCCCATCAATGGATTTTTACTACACTTGTTTCATCTCAAGATGCAGGTTTACTAAGCATCATGCTCCACTTGAACAGCCTCCATTGTGTTTACAAACAGTGCAAATACGCAGTCTCAATTCTACACTGGTATTTCCCACCATTAGCTTCACTTTCCCTGCAGTGTCTTTGCTTTCATCATGCAGGCTTCCTCTGTGGCTGCAACAGTGCTGACAGCTGCTGACTCAGATTCCTTCTCATTTCTTATCTTAACCATAAACACGTTTGTTTTACTTTTAGAATGGACCAGCTGAGTCGTGGATTGTCCTGAAAAACTTTTAAACCTATTTTAAACTTTGGTGACCCCATGCTTATAAACACACTGATCACTAAGCCAAATGTCTTTGTTATTGCTAAAGCTATTTTTAATCTGTTCTTTCTCATTGTTCCTTCTAATTTCCTGCTAGTGTTGGATATTGCAGTAAAACCAGTATATATGAGGTGTGAAGACATGACCTAACCTAACATATCTCTGCTTCATTTAAAGGAGGAAGGTGAAATTGATTAGCATTGGAATGTGTCAGTTAGGCTTTAACTGAACTTGTTTACTGTCTGTAGAGCGCACTGAATAAATGTGCTGTCTTGAATCGATAACAGCAGATGTATATGTTAATTTGTCTCTATTTTATAATCTCAGGTTATATGAATCAAAACTGAACAGCCCGCTGCAAAAAACTTTGAGTCCTATAGTGTGGTGTCGACAAACTTTAGACAACCCCAGTCCTGAGATGGAATCGGCCAAGCGCTCGCTCATCCACCGGCTGGACCTCACCCTGTCAGGTAAACTGAAGCACGTGATCTTTATCCCTTTATTTAAGTAGTAGCAGAAGTTTAAAAAATAGTTATCTCCAATTGCAATAAAGTGAAGTTAATTTTTTTTTAACATGACAGAATTTAAAAGAAGGCACTGTATCTTGTTCTTAATGGCACAGTCACTCTGAAGAGAGTAAAATATCCCATTGCTTTATCTGGATTTAAACACACCGCTGCTGCTTTATGCCAGTGTAATATCTGCTGTTGACTTTTGGACTCCCACTAATTATAGTTGTTCTGTGAGGTGGAGGACTGGCTTCAGATCCTCAATGCTAAACTAAGAGACGGGTCATTTCCATTTTGACAGTGGCATGCTCATGTGACTGATAGATCATGTTGGGCTGAGGGTTGTTCAGTGGCGTAGATGGGATTCTCTGCTTTGTTGTCCCGGATTCTTAAATAAAAAGCGGGATGCATAATTTCCTCCAGATCCAGGAATACTGGTGTTTGCTTACTGGATCATTTTCCTCAGGTTATTGAATGTGCTTAGAGATGTTTGTGCTATGTCATTGGACTGTCTTGATTTAGCGAAGGGGCTGTAGGGTTATTCTGCCTGTTGGAGGTGATATCACTGTATATTTAAAAGGATGTCATCTTACATTGACCTGAAATCCCACCACCACCACCACTTCGAGTCATGTGATTCGTCCGCTGTGTGGAAAGTAAAAGTTTTATTTCATTTAGTCTCTGTCTTAAACTAATCTCAGCTCTACTAAATTCTGTGAAAACTTGGACTGGAATCAGAAGACACACCCATGTTACTCCCAAGTAATTTCCATTACACCCGGTTTCTAACAGGAGCATGGAAATCTTGTTGCCATGGTGTTGGTTTAGTTTGTGTTTGCACAGACTTTAAAGAATAGCATATTGTTGCTTCTGTGGAGACACATTGACAATGCAGTCATTTTAACTTGCACATTGCTTCCAGTAAATCGCCATGCTTTTTGTATGCACACACCCGGCTAAAATCAGAACCTCAGATGACATGTCTCAGTTACATAACTTCTAGAGGAAACGCCTGAGAGATAGCTCCCTGAGTTAGCAGCACGACTTCTCTCATGTCAGACAACCCTGATAATCAATGGAGCAGTTTTCCAGCTAGACTCGAACAGTTGAACACGGTTCCTTCCTGCTTTGACAGCTGTCTCCCGCAGCAGACATGTCAGCTGGAGTCACCTGCCATGTTTTCTGAACAGAAACTTTGAGACTTTCAAATCTGTTCAAGCAGTCCGTCTCACACTTAACTGCCAGTTTTATCCCTCTTCTCCTTTCTGGTCTTTATCTCCTTGTTTACACAAGCTTCTCTGTTTGTTCTTCTCTCGTGATTTGCCCACAGCTCTCTGCAGCTGTTTTAGCTCGTTCTTTGTATTGTGTGGACTTCAGCGCTCAGCTTTGTGTTCTTTTTTCCTTCTTAAACATTTAATCCTGGTTGGTTTTAAGCAGCCGGTTGTCTGCTGGGTTATTTGGGATTTTCCGTCGTTAAGAGATTGTTCTTCAGCTTTTATTTGGTTATTTAAAGTAGCATCAATCATGGTGGGTGGGATCAGCACTTCTTTTAATTTTCTTTCAGGACATGGGAGTTTTAGGGCATACTATTTTTGCTAGTCCCAGAGCTGCAGTTCCCTTTGATTGGCCTGTGTCTTTGTGGAATGACAGTGTGCTGCTGTGATCGGGCATATTATGCAACGGCCACATAATCCTTAAAACGCAGTCAGACCCTACCTGGATCCAAACGAACACCTAAATACGCACTACGTTGTGTTGGTCTGTCACATAAAATAATAAAATACAATGACATTTATGGTTGTAATGTGAGATAGATTGCTGGGTATGAATGCTGTTGCGAGATAGAGAGTAGAGTCACTATTATCTTCTCTCAACTGTGTCTTATAGTCAAATAAATTCTCACCAGACGAAGCAGAATTTTTGTTATGGGAAAAATACAGCATTGATTTGTTGATTTCACTCAGCGTTACAGACCTACATGTTGATGTGGTGTTGACATTCCTCAGCAGCTGATCCATGCAGATGTTAGCTTGGTGGACATGCTGGTATTTCCTGAATAATGCAGGAGGAACAGAGTGCAGAGCTTGAGGGTGGAGAAAGAGGGAAAGTGAAAGAGGCTGGGTGGATGGAGAAGGAAGTCGGTCTTAAGAGCTGCTTTACAGTCTCCACAGAGCAACGTAAACAAACCCAGTCAGGAGGAAAAAGAAACTCTGGAATCGGAAAATGAGCACTGTGAGAGACAACGGCCATCCAAACCACCAGAGGTTTCCCAGTAACCAGCTGCCAGATTCAGATTGAGCTCATTGGAGTCTGAACTGGACCCTTCTGACTGCTGGTTTGCAGGCTGTCAGAGAATCGCATTGTTCTGTCTGCATATGGATTGAATGGCATGCATTGTTTAGGAGCGATGCAGGAACTCTATCAGGCCCACACTCAGCATATGGTGCTAGACACTCAACCAGACTTGCAGCACAGTGCAGAGCTTTCATTGAGTGGCTGGCTCTGATTCGGCTCACACACTGCTGACATTTGTAGCTGAACACTGAGTCCCAACACACTGCGTCAGATCAGGGCGAAACACTGTGACACCGAACGGAAGTGGCAAAAACATTTCAATTAATGTTTATATTTAACTTTGCATTTTCTTTACGCATTAGGCATTTATTCATTCAGTCGTGGTTTGTTTTTGTTGTTTTAGCCAACAAGCGCAGGAGCCTGTATGGAAGCCCTTATCTCCAGCAGAGCTATGGAAGCCCATATAGCACAAATGCAGCCAACAGCCCCTACAGCAGTGGCTTCAACTCCCCCTCCTCAACGCCCTGCAGAGTGCCCATTGTCCGACAGCAGCTGATGCCCAGTAACTCTGGTATGGAGCTCTTGTTATCTCACTGTCTGTTGCGCTGTATTTCTGTAATAGGAGACAGAAATGTTCACCAATGATTTCCTGTCCAGTACACCAGAGAAATGCAGCGGCAGAGAGGAATCCTCCAGCGATTAGTCCACAGTCATCAGTGGACAGCGAGTTGAGCACATCAGAGATGGATGAGGACTCAGTGGGTTCCTCTACTACCTACAAACTTAATGACGTCACCGATGTCCAGATAATGGCACGGATGCAGGAAGAGAGTATGTGCCTGCATCTGTTTTACCTCCGACTACGGTCTGCTTCTCTGCCTCCCAAACTGTTTCTGTTACACTGTTGCTGTCTGCTGACAGGTTTGAGACAAGAGTACGCTGCCACGGCGTCCAGGCGGAGCTCAGGTTCATCCTGCCACTCACTGCGGCGCAGCACCTTCAGCGACCAGGAGTTAGACGCGCACAGCCTGGAGGATGAGGAGGAGGCGGTGCACATGTCCTTCGCCCTGCCCTCCAACCGTTTCAGCCCCTCCCCTCGCCACTCTCCTCGTGTCTCCCCAAGGAACTCTCCCCGCTCGCGTTCCCCCGCTCGCTCCATCGACTACAGCCACAGCCGGGGCTCGCCGCAGCCCATCATCAGCCGCCTGCAGCAGCCCCGCCACTCACTGCAGGGCCACGGCCATGACCTGCAGACCAACGTGGTTAAGAACGAAGGTAAACGCAACAAGCATGGAAGGAGCAAGATCTCAAAGGGTTCTGCAGCAGGAATAATAAGTCTTTAATTTATCAGTGGTTTTAGGGCTGGGCGATATGGCCTAAAAATGACATCACCGATTTTTTTTTTTTTTTTTTTTTTTTTTTTTTTTTTTTTTTTTTTTTTTTTTTTCCCCACAACCAGATTCAATTCCCGATTTTAACTGATTTTTATTTATTTATTTTTTTTCTCACTTTCTTTTCTAAAAAAGAAATGAAAAATGACAGAAAATATTTTCAAAAAGCGGCTTTTATTTCACTAATCTTTTCTGTGAGTTGTATAATGACGTATCAGGGCCAGGCTATGAGAATTTTTGTTTAATTCAGAGAATACAGTCATAATATTAGAAGAATAAAGACGCAATTTTACCTGAAGAATGTCTTAAAATTGCGAGAAAAAAGTTGTTTTAATGAGAACAAAGCTTGGATAATTGATTTTGTTATTTTACATGTTTGAGTTATCATAAAACTACTTTATTCTTCTGATATTACGACTTTATTCTGGTAATATTAAGACTTTATTCTTGTATTATTTCGACTTTGTCATATGACTTTATTCTCGTAATACTACAACTGCATTCCTCGAACATTATGACATTATTTTCATACAAAAAATTGTTAGCCTGGCCCGAATACCCTGTCATAGACTTGAAATGAATTCAAAGTCTAAATAAATAGAAGCTGTAAAAAATGCTTGTCAAGCAAGATGGCGGCCCTGGGTGTGCTGACATCACTCAGAACTATGGAAACCCAAGGAGTGCATTGGTGGGAAAGAAAACAATCCTTATTTTCCAAAAATTAAATCTTCAAAAACCAAAAGTTCAATTAATCGATAAAATAAGTACTAAATTGTTTTCTCATAAAAAAATCTGCATAGGACCTGTTGACATGAAATTAATTCCATATGACGGTAACAATTCAAGTGATCGACACAAAGAAACGTATGTGGATTGCTTTGGGGGTGAATTTCATGTCAGCAGCTCCTTGAGAATATTATTTACCCCGAGAAATGTGCCAGTACTTATATTCTCTGCTGCGTGCCGTGCTGTTCTGTTTGAGCTCATTCGCCCTTGTCCTACTGCAGAAAAGCTTCGCCGAAGTCTTCCCAACCTCACACGCTCGGCTGCGGTGACGGCTCAGTCACCAGAACCTGTCAAGAACAGCCGCAGCTGTGAGTCCAACCTCCAAGTGCCAAACGGTGGCTCTCCCCGACACCAGAGCCAGTCTGCAAGTGAGTATTATCCCTGACAGCCTCCCGACTGATTTGATTTGACTCAAACAAACAAATCTTGTTTATGTTGCGGCAGCCTTCAGATTAAATATTGTAACCACTCTGCTGACATTATTCAAGCATTTGTTTTGTTCTCCAGCTCAGTAACATGACAGGCTTTGTAATCTCCTGTTAGTCATTGTGTGAGTGGGATTTGTGTTGCTCTCTCTGGCTGCACTTACACTATGGGGACTCTGCTGCTTTGTAGTGACATGGCTTTGTTGTTGTTATTGATGGTGGGGGGGGGGTCCTCTTTGATCTTTGATCAATCTTTGCTGTTACAGCTTTTATTTATCTTCTCCTCTTGTCTAACTTTGACATGAATGGAATGCTCTCAACCTGCAGAGTAAAAGCATGGCACCAGCAGCTATTTGGAGGACCTTTAACACTAACATATTTCCCCTCAGATTTCAGTCTGATAGTTTTGTTCTTTCAGGGTAATATCCCTTCTCTGTAAGTAACAACTATCCATTTAACATAATCCTGTAAAGAGAGGGAAAGGTAATGGTGTTTTTTTTAATCCAGGATCAGTAGTCCTGCTCTGTTCCACGAGGTGGATAGGGGCAGGATCATAGGTCAGGTTTCAGCTGCTTAGGTGTGCTGATTGCTTTTATCCTGACTCTGAGATGGCTGTCTGTGGGACAGGGAACAGTGGTCTTCATACATTAGATTAGATTCTGTTTTCTCCTGGGCTGCAGAAGATCTTCATTGCATATATAACCGTGGTACATGTTGGTCATCTCTTTATTTCTACCTGAGCTTTGGTTGCACCAGGAATGTGGGCCAACCTAACCACTGCCTTCCTGTCTTCTCTTCACTGTAAAGCATGGGTCTTTTCTCCTATCTGGACTATTTCCTTGGTAGTTTGCTGCTCCACCTCCTAAAAGCAGCAGCCTCAAACTGTTTGTGTGGAGCCCCCTGGTGGTTCCAAACTGGACTTTCCAGGCTTTCTTTATTCTCTGGTGAAGCAGTGATTCTCAGACAGAGTTGAAGTCAGACTTCCATGTTGACATGTCCGTGTTTTCCAGCTGCTGCTCAGCTCCAGAGATACTCCGGTACTTCTCGTTCATCCCCGAAACCCAAACAGCTCCTCCAAAAGCCAACTGCCCTGCGAGGTAACAGCCTGCTCCTGAACCAGCTGGAGGCTGTGCAACCGATCTTACACACAGACGTGCACAATTTATGACACACTGAAAGCATGGACTAGTGATGGGTGTAAACAATGAGCTTGCTATATTTATGGGGCTGAAAAGGATGTGAGAGAAGTGCATTAAGGCACTTGATCTCAGCTTGTTGTCTCTGAGGCTGTAAGGTAAATGCATTTTAGATGCTGTTTGTGCAGCTCTCTTTGTGAACATGATGGAGCAGACTGGTTGTTTATATTACCATTTGAGGACAGAGGGGATTTGCTTGACGACAATGTTCAGCTGATTATTTTATTATAACAGAGAGGACCTGTCAACAGTATTTTATATTAGCAATCAGCACAGTTAGCATTAATAACTGTATACATTAGTCTCAGTGGGTATTTCTAAACAAGCTTATTCCATGGGAGACCAAATTTGAAGTTTAAGAAGAATAAAACAGCAACTTTGTTGTACTCAGTTCAGCCTTACTGTTACCTGTTGAAAATTCTGCTCTCTCTTAGAGCCTGAATGAACCGCAGACATTTAGGGAATTTCAAGTTTCCCATCCATAATCGGATAACCACATTGTGTTTAAATATAATCCAAAAGCTCATTGACCAGTTCTAGCTGGTAGAAATGGTTGAAATATTGCTATTCTGTGATTGGTGGATTCTATAAGTCTACCTAGAAAACAATCTGACAAACAGACCCAGCCCACACCCAAGGCCCCCTCATTCCTGTGTTGAATTAAGGCCTGTCTCTGTTGTCTTTGTCCAGTCCCACTCTCCTGTTGCTTTGGAGAAGAAGGTGATTTCAGTGAGTATTCACTGATGGCTCTCATCTTTAAGTATACTGTGACTGTGTTTGCGCTCCCTGGTTGTATTGATGTTGTGCTTTTGGATTGTCTTTGTTTTTGCTCTGTTTGTGAATCGCCTCATTCTGTCAACACATGAAGAATCATAGTGAGCAGCTGTGTCCGATAAGATCGGTTTCATTTATTCATGCTTGAGTGATCATTTTGTAGTTCCAACCAATAAGACTTCATTTGTAGTAGTGGGATGTTTTTAAATATCTACATGCTCTTTCATGCTGTTACTCTGACATCATATTTATGCCAGTTTCACACCATTGCACTATTGATCATTGTGTCATTGCTAAAGCAGATGAATAAATGCAGAAGTTTAAGAACTTCTCACATAACTCAGTTACACCTGACTTTCTTCCTCATTTGCCTGTCTACAGTCCCCTCTCCCAGTAAACTCAGAACTCCAGCCACACCATCACCGCTGGCTTTGAGACAGCCTGTAAAGGCCACATCCACCCCTAATTCTGCCACCTCCACCCCCACCCGCTCGCTGGCTCCTCCCCGCAGTGGCCTTCCTCGACCGAGTGCTTCTGCAGGAGGAGGCATCCCTCTGCCTCGTAGCAAGCTGGCTCAACCGGTCCGCAGGTATGGCTTATCTTCATGACTTTCTCCTACACTTCTATACATGTGCATCTCCATTGTTTAGATATCATCAGATTTATATCAGTAATTCAAAAGTGATGCCCATATATTCCAACAAGTTATTTGACCCTGGTAGCTTCTCATTTCCTAAACATCCATGTCAGAAAACACCTTAAACTACTGAAATTATTTCTTTTTAATGACATTCTAATCCATATGCTTTAACCTGTAGCTTATAGTTTTGGATATATTGTATAATTGTAACTGTAGACATGATGTGCTGTTATCAAAATGTTATTTTTTCTGTTGTCCTTGTTTAGATCTCTTCCTGCTCCTAGAACTTATGGCAGCACAGGTGACAACTGGAGAGAAGGTTGTTACTGAGCCGAACCAGCAGGGGGCTCTCTGGTCACACTATCAACAGAAGGAAGGCAACAATACAACTTGGCACTTTATGTACCTAGATAAGAATTTCCTTAAAGAGACAGACAAACATGTATAAATCAGAGTTTTAAAAAGAAGAGGAAAGATTCCACAATGTGTCAGAAAGGGCATCCCATCATTGTTCTCTGGGGGGACTGGCTCAGGGAGGGGAGGGGGATGTGTTCAGGCATATAGTGCAGACTACACAGAAAATGCCAAAGAAACCAGGCCGCCTTCAGCTGTGCCAGCGGAGGACACATTGCCTGCAGTCATGTCTACATGCCCAGCCTCCCTCTCTCCTCCTCTGTTCTCTTGTCACCTCCCTCAGGTTGAAATGTTTCCACACATTTCTGTTATGCTATGTTCAGCAGATGTTGGTGAGTTATCTCTATGATGATGCTGTGCAGGTGAACTGTCCCGTGATGTTAAGAGAATTGTTTCATGTCTTGCAACAGTGAAAGCACCTCTTGTGTGGGTAGAACTCTTTAATCGTTCCTCTTATAAAGACAAAAAATTCTGCCAGAATGTATGCACAAGTTTGTTTTACAAATTATTTATTCAAATTATTTAAGAAGCATATGTTCAAACATCCATATCAGTATTTTGAATAAAATTTTCTGTTTTAAAATTGTTCATGGTGAACCTCGGCTGCAAGCTAACTCTCCAAAGCCTCGTTTTTGTTTGAAGTGTTGGATCAGTTTTGGTGGAGAACCAAGAAATGAGGGCCACCTCGGCCAAAGCCTCAGTTCTGACTCCCCCTACAGGACATTTCTCAGAGTGCTCGGTTAAAGGACAGCTTATCAATAAACTGAAGTTGTATTGGTTTTCAGAATCAGGCTCCTTTTTTTGTTGCTATGGAGAAGCTATCACTGTCACCCATTCAGCCAAAACAACCTTAATGTTTCCCAGTGATCTGTATGTGTCGTTCAAAAGGAGGAAAAAACAGCAAAAATGAAAGGAATTGAAAAGGATTTGAGTAAGAGAACAGTTTGAAAAGTTTTGATAGGCTTTCACCCGATGTGCTACATGAATCAAGAAAGGCATCCCAGTGTTCGGAAAGGTGTTTGGGTCATTGCTTTGGTGGGTGTCTTCAACCAGTGCCTATAATTTAAAAGTTCACTTGAGTTTCTTCGTATGTTTATGATTTGTGCCAAGATCTTTCTTTGCCAATGATGTTTTCAGCTTTTCATCTATGCCTGGCTAATATGCTTGCCTGTTTGTTTTTGTAACTAAATCAACACACTTATAATTGCTTTAAAATGTTCCTTTTGCCTTTTGTATTTATATAAAAAAAAATACTGGTTCTGTAAATGAAACTATTTATTAAAGAGATGGGTGCCTCTGTCAAAGCTCAGATTTGGTGGGAAGCCAGGACGAATGTTGCAAAAAGACATAACACACACTTTGTGTGAACCATTTTTTGTTAATGAATCTTTTTTATAGCCACAACCATGACATTTGGTTTTCCTGTGTAAAATCACATTTCAAATAAAACTTAAAAAGTTTCTCCTTTCTTCTGTAGCCTGTGACTTGTTTTTTTTTTTCCCCCATCCAAAACAAAAGTTGAGTTTAATTTGGTTGAATATAAATAAATAAAATATAATTTAATAATTGACTTCAATTACTTGAAAAAAGAATTATTACCCAAAGTGTACAGTGAATGTTATCTATTCATCTATCTATCTATAGTTCCAGCCGCTCCTTGATAGAAAATCGTTATGTATTTAACACAAACGGTATTACGTACCTGAAGTCACTTCCTGGTTACCAGGAACAGTCTGATGTTTCTGCAGAACGAAGTGGAGATTGAATCACCGAGTGGTCCGAATCGTCCCATCCCACATTGGACCTCAAGGACATGACGTCAGGACTCATATCCTCTTGAAGAGTGATGCAGTGATCCGCTACAGACTCTGCTTCTGATGACACATAAAACAGACGATTCGCATGGGTGCTGCTGAATGTGATGATTTACTGGGTGAAGCGAACTCTCACAGGAGAAGCTCACCATAAGACATTAATATTGCTCCGGGTGTCTGACCTGTAAGACAGATCAAGAGAAGTTCGGCACTCACGTGCTGGTTTAAGAAAGTAATGGACTTTAATAGCTGGCTAAAATAGATTGGAGAAATTTAAGATCGATTCCTGGGAAGGAAATGAACTAGTACATTTGTCTTACTCCCTGTAAGGTGAAGAACGATGAGTGAGGTTGTCTTTTGATATGAATCTTTTTCATTATTAGAACCAGCAACATAGAAACATATTTTTTCCATATTTGAGTTGTACAAAACTTAAACACACACAAGTGTTTGTTTTTGTTTTTTTTTTTTCCTACTATCAAATATATAGTAGCAATGAAAACACAGCTGGGCAGTGAGATATAGCTTTCCACAGCAGGATTTCCCGAATACAAAGTTTTTAAAATGCACACTGGGAAACAAAGCTAATTCTGTTCTGTATGTATTCAGGCAAATGACGTCACAAGAGGCACAATAATTGATCTGATCAGCTCGCATTTGTAAACACTAGGCTGACTATTGACAGGCTTCCAGATGAAGATGACGTCTTAAAAGACTGCTGCAAGTCTTCGATGATCAAATCTGGCTGTTGGGATCTGGCCCGGGCCGCTTCCACGCGTTTCATTGTTAGAAAATTGATGTGAAATCCACGCAGTTTCCTCATATAAGACTTCAACTTATAGGAGGAATATGGTTAAAAACCGGCAAACTGAGAACAAGAAAATGGACAAGATTTTATCGGGATTAAATTAGGAGCAAAAACAGCAAAGCGAACAGAAAAAAAGATGATGGCGAGTTGTTTTACATGTGTAGATTGGTTTGATTTGACTTGATGAAAAAGACTTTATCAGATTTAACTCCAGACACTCACAATCAATCAGTCAATCTACGGTCAAACCATGCGCACTTCTTGCTCCATAAACTTCAAGAGGGTCCTGCGTCATTCGCATAATAACCCCCCCCCCCACAAGAAAATGGGCAGAGGGACATTTCCCCCTCTTTTTTGTGGACGCGTGAACCAACATAAATCTGGCTGTTATTGTTTCAACCTCTGTAGCTGAAGTTTCTAAAGACTCCTGTCCTGTTGGATCCATCGGTGGCACCAGGCTGACTGGGACTTGCAGACCATCGGTACCGTCACATCCCCTCGGACTCCGGATCAGCTTCTTATCAGTGACCGCGCGCCGCCAGGGGAATCATTTTGCGCGCGGACATCAGCAGGCGCACAACGCGACGGTGGAGACACTTCATCCTCCTGTTGCGCCATGGAGAACTCCAGCGCACAGGCAGCTGCCACCACGGACTTTATCGCCTATACTTCGAAGCAAGCTGTGGATTCCCGGGAACAGAGCGTGGTAGGTGGATTTTTAGTGGCCAGTCGTGCCATGTTCCTCGAAAGCAGCGCACTCAGGACTGATGCTGGAGTTGCATTTATGACCGCTCCCCAGACGGAACCTCCTCACCTGGTGCCTGCTTTCTGGGACTCCCCCCTCAGCCACGGCATCAATGTGTTCGTCGGACTGGTCCTTTGCTTCACCATGCTGGGCCTGGGCTGCACCGTGGAGGTGAGCCAGCTCGGGGAACATATCCGCAGACCCATCGGGGTGTTGCTGGCTCTGGTGTGTCAGTTTGTCATCATGCCCCTGGTGGCTTTTCTTCTGGCTTTAGCCTTCTCTCTGGATGATGTAGCAGCGATGGCGGTTCTCCTCTGTGGCTGCTGTCCTGGTGGGAACTTATCAAACATCATGTCTCTGCTGGTGCACGGAGAGATGAACCTCAGGTAGATCTTATGTTCCACCCAAATATGAGAAAGAGTTCACAGCGCGCATCAGAGCGCGCAGCTTTCTTACATTTACGCACAAAACAAGAGAATAAATAAAGTTAAGCAGTGAATCTGAAGATGATCTAAAGTCATTTTTGCATGTCTGTAATGTAAAGTGAAGCTACAAACCCCCCCCCCCTTCTATAACTGCGCTTCTGTCCTCTGCTCTCCCCAGCATCATCATGACCATATCCTCCACCCTACTGGCGCTGGTCCTGATGCCCCTCTGTCTCTGGATCTACAGTCGGGCCTGGATCAACACGCCTGTGGTCAACCTGCTGCCCTTCGGGGCCATCATCCTGACCCTGTGCAGTACTCTCATCCCAATTGGTTTGGGTGTTATGCTGAGATACCGTCACACACGTGTGGCCGATATTGTTTTAAAGGTAATGTCTGGTCCAGTTATTGAAGTTTTTAATTATATTTGGCTTTGTCATATGAAATAACAGAGGCGCTTTTCTGAGGGTTTATGGAGACTAACTTTGCGCAAAGACGCACTGCGCAAATTTTCAGCGCTCGTCATTAGAGGTTGGGTTGGGAGGAATGAGGGGACAGTGACATCAGACACACTGAGTCAGGGAGAGCTCCTCCCTGTCGTGACGGATAAAAGGATAGAATAAAAACAATGATCTCAGCACTTTTCAGATTTTAATTTTTTTCATAAACACTTTGCAAAAAAAAAAAAGAAGTATAATTTCCCTACTACTTCCCACTAATGCACTATTTTATGTTGGTCTATCACATAAAATCCCAATGAAATATAAAATGAAATGACTTCTGACTTACATAGCGCTTTTCAGGACCCTCAAAGACGCTTTACAATAAAATCAGTCATAGACTTAATATTATGGCTGTATGGAACGAACAAAATGTGAAAAATTACTTTTTACTGAATACTTTTGCAAAAAAAAAAAAAAAAAAAAAAAAAAAAAAAAAAAAAAAAAAAAAAAAAACCTGATTCCATTTTCCACTTGGAAGTCATTCTGATCCAGTGATCCTCTGTCTTCAGGCGTCCCTTTGGTCTCTGCTGGTCACCCTGGTGATGCTGTTCATCCTGACAGGAGTAATGCTGGGGCCGGAGCTTCTCTCCACCATCCCTCCCTCCGTCTACGTGGTGGCCGTCCTCATGCCTCTGTGCGGGTACGCCGCAGGCTACGGCCTGGCTGTGCTGTTCGACCTGCCCCCTAACAGCCGCAGATCCGTATCCCTGGAGACGGGGTGTCAGAACGTGCAGCTGTGCACTGCCATCCTGAAGCTGGCCTTCCCTCCTCAGCTGATGGGTGGGATGTACATGTTCCCTCTGCTGTACGCGCTCTTCCAGGCAGCCGAGGCTGGCATTTTCATCCTGGCCTACAAGCTTTACAGGAAGGAGGTTCTGCATAAATCAGATCCCACGATGGACAGTGATGACACAGACATAACGTATCAAAGGTTCCGTGATGAGGATTTTGAGCCGTCTTACGGTGCTATAACAGTGAGTGACCCAAACACAATCATGCTAGAGCCCTGTCCTCCTGATCCCACTCCTGTTTAATAGTGGAGGAATCACATTTCCTTGCTGCTGCTGTGGGAGACCAGAACATTTTCATTGCTGTCATTCATTAAAAAACAAAAAACAAAAAAAAAAAAAACAACAACAAAAAAAACCAAA
Source organism: Anableps anableps (assembly GCA_014839685.1). NCBI lineage: Eukaryota > Metazoa > Chordata > Actinopteri > Cyprinodontiformes > Anablepidae > Anableps > Anableps anableps. Next base: position 8,962,520 of record CM026070.1, read on the forward strand.
CAAAAACAAACAGATAGATAAGGCAGATGAATGTTTAACATTGATGTGGGGTGCTTTATGTCATAAGCTTAATTCATTCAAGTTAATCACTGTTGCCTTTTAATGAAACAACACTGCTGTTACCTGTGAAGTAAAAATAATTAGGAAAAGATGATTTTAAAAACATATCAAAACGATCTACGTGCAACGCCTGTGCAAAGCTATATCTGTACATTACTGTATAAAACAATTAAAGATCTATATGTAGTCTACTTGTTAGTCACGTTTCCTGTTTTATATTTGAGCTGAACCCTTACACCTGAACCCAATCAGGCCTGATGGAGGGCTCCTGCTGTCCAATCTATTTAAATAGTTACAATACGCAGGCTGGCCTGGTTGAGCAAAGAAAAAAAAATGGCAACATATGGTGAAGAGCCAGTCGATAGATACTTCTATTCATCTTACAACCCTTACATGGGCAGGTACACCCGACCCAGAGAGTCGGGGTGGAAATATAAAGGTTACTTCTCCCACTATGGAGATACATCTGACGCGTTCAACAACCACCAGCGCGCCCAGCTGAAATCCATCTTGTCCCAAATCAACCCCAAACTCACCCCGAGGCTCAGGAAGGCCAACACCAAGGATGTGGCGGTGCAGGTCAACCCAAAGAAAGACGCCTCGGTGCAGTGCTCCATCGGTCCGAGAACCCTGCAGGCCATGAAACGGGACTTTCAGCGCAGGAAGAGACAGGAGCCCGCCACGCCCAGCAGCCCGAAGGCAACAGGTGGCGTTCGTTATCCCCGAACCCTGGCCGTGTACTCTCCTATAGCTTACCGGAGCGTCACGTCATTCTTAGTGGACGACAATAACAACAACAAAGATGCTTCGTCTGAGACAATGACCGCAGAGCCCCACGGCGACCCGCGAGAGGCCACCGAGGGGGAGGAGGAAGGTAAAGTTGGTGAAGATGAGAAGACGGCAAAGTCTCCGGAACAAAACCAGAAGCTGAAACCCCAGGTGACGGCTGAGCTCGTGCCGCCAGTCCCAGAGGAATCAAAGGGCAAGGCCCGCGTGCGCTTTCAGGTAAGTCGAGGCGCGCGCGGTGGCGTTTGTGAAGCTCTGAAGAGAAACTGAAATAAGCCATTTATGCTACTCCTAGCCCCATTATAAGTCTTTAATACGTAAAGTTTTTTTTTTTTTTTTTTTTTGGATGGCTAACATAGCAATTTATGACCTGTACTGTTGCCGCCATTTAATTTAAAACTTCAAAGCAGCAAGAAAATGACAACTGATCAATACATCCACCCTCTAAAAAATGTTAGAAATTTGAACTGTCTTTTAAAAGGTCCTTGATGGCTAAAAACTGAACTTCTTGGCAAACTTCTGAAGGCCTCGAAAACTGATCCAACTTCCGATTGGCTAAGAAATTTGAGGGTTTTAACTTTATTGGTTAAGAAATTTTATATTATGTACAGATCAGTTGAGTGTGTCGATAATGAGTCGTATTTGCCTTTGTCCCATTAGTTCCTGGAACAGAAGTATGGATATTATCACTGCAGAGAATGCAATCTGAGATGGGAAAGTGCTTACGTGTGGTGCGTTCAGGGCACCAACAAGGTAAGCTCACCAGAAATCAGTGATTGGAAATTAAACTGAAAGTTGACTGTAAATGCAGCCATAATGCAGTTTGTGTTCAAATAGTTGTGGCTACACTCTAAAACAGAATTCTGAACCCCCCCCCCCCCACTCTCCTAGGTTTACTTCAAACAGTTCTGTAGGAAATGCCAGATGGGCTTCAACCCATACCGTGTGGAAGACATAACATGCCATGTAAGTTACTTGCCTGCTTCTTAACTGAAGTCTTTTTGCAACTCATGCACATGCCTCTCTTGTTCTCCAGACTTGCAACAAGGCCCGCTGCTCCTGTGCCCTGACACAGCGGCATGTTGATCCCAAGCGACCCCACAGACAGGACTTATGTGGCAGATGCAAAGGCAAGCGGCTCTCGTGTGACAGCACATTCAGCTTCAAATACATCATCTGAATCTCAGTTCGACTGAAACCTCAAAACACATCTGCACACGCTCTGCTGGCAGTCTATGGCTCAAATGGCCTCTTGAATGCAAAGCACAAATTTTGATGTTTCAAAACTTTATTTTTTTTTTTTTTTCATGTCTGTGTTGACTCTGTAAGCATGTCATGTCTTGCAATAAAATAAATAGCTACCTTGCATTCTGGATTTTAAGTATTTTATTTTTGCATTAAATGGTCTATCATTGGTCAGCAGCAGGTTGGGCATGTGCTCCAGGAAGATAACTAAATGATTAGAGAAATGTTCTGTAGGAATGAATATTTATCCAGAGAAGGATGTTATGTGGAGGAAAATGCAAGAGGAGCTACATTAAAACATCTAAAATCAAAATGTTCTCAAATGTACCAGATGAGGAATGAGTTGAACTGGTAGTGAAAACATTAGTCCCATGTTCCAGGGGAATATGGAAGGATGAACACTTGATCAAATGTAAATCCAAAGCACAGCCTGGGAAGGAATGCATAGTGATGCAGCTTGGCTCTTGGATGGTTCCTGCAGGAAACTGAAGCCAAATCTGACCACCCAAGCACAATGAAAGATGGCTGCTCCCAAAATGAGTCTGGAAATTTCCTGTTCAGAATAACAGCTTTGACTCAAGCCCGCTCTGGGCTTATGTTAGCTTTATACATACATCCCATTCTGGATGAACAGTGCATTACACAAAATTACAGGGGGAAAATACTAGTTTCACACTATACATTTTCTAAAATATATACAGAGTACAATAAGTTATGCTTTCATTATAAGCTGTAGCGAGTCTGCACTTGTGTGCAATTAAATGCATTTGTGTATGAGCATCTCCCAATATCACACAGTCAAGAGTCTAAAGGCATCTACTTATTTGGTTAAAGAGTGAGTTTTGCGTGAAGACCTGCTGAAGGGAACTCATCTCTCAGAGCAATCAAACATATATTTCTCTTTATACACTCCCTGAAGGCAGGGGTTTTCCCCACAGGATCACGTTAAATATCCTAACATTTACAACCTAAGATGTTAGCTCTAATAAAAAATACATTTCTCAAAAAAATATTCTTGCAGTGCTTCTGTCTTTCAAGCATGCATTTGAAAACTTTTTATAAACAAGATTCTTCTGAGTTTTGCTTATGAGTCTTGATGGTGTGTCCTTAACATGGACTGTCGTACACGCTTCAACACCGACTCCTAGACCAGAACCCGAGGAGCCCACAGCTCGGTGCGTTGGGCTCCTCCTGGTCAGATCAGGCAAAAAAAGAAAAAGGTAAAATTAAAATTGAAGTTATTATCCCACTGTGTCCTCCCAGTCTTCACCAGACACACCATCACATGACTTATTGCAACTGAATTTTGCAAGTTGGCTTAGTCTGAAAAAGCTATGGAGCTTTAAGCATTCATACAGTTAATGTTAATGCATGAAGAGTCACAGTTATTCCCACACATCCTTTAGCCCTTTGTATGTGGAGTCTCTCTTGTCCTCTGGCCCCCTCTCTACAGTGGACGTGAGGCATGTGTAAAACAGGGGGCTGATTTCAGTCCGGTCCGGTCCGGCTTAAAGTCCGGTGCTGAATGTGGTCGTGTGAAGTTGGCATGCCTGGGCCTGACTCAGCGCCTCACGGATCTGCAGGTTGAGCTCCATGAGGCGGGTGCTCGCCTGAGACAGGTCCCTGCTGGGCCCCACCACCGCCAAGCAGCCTGTCTGGCCCAGCGTTTGGTGACGGAAGTAGATGTGCAGGAGGGTCTGAACTGCGTTATCCTTCTCGTTCCCGAAGATGTCATTAGGCCACAAAGACCTAATCATAAAAGAGAGAGAGGATTGCTTGCTTAAACATCAGTCATCATAAAGAATTTATTTTAAGCTTCTTCAAAACACCGAGCACATGGTTTCATATTTACTAAGTACATTCACACAAGCAACTTGTTTTGTACTGCTTAAGATGTAAGTGAAAACACTTAAGATCAAACAGAAAAACATTAGCCAAGTACAAAATGATTTAACCAGTGGCAAAAAAAAAAAAAAAAAAAAAAAAAAAAAAAAAATCTCATCTAAGACTGAATTATTGGACTGCAATAATATGAATAAGTGATGAACAACATTTCACTATAGATTAAGCCTCATTTCTGACTCTGGGGAAAGAACATCAGATATTCTGGGGGGAAAAAAAAAAATACTTTGGGCAAAAAACTGACCAAAGACTATCAATACATCAGAAAAATACAGGCAAAGTGGCCTAATTTCATACTAGAATACAGCTGTTAGTTGGTTACTGTCAAATCAATCAATCAATCAATAATGCAATTTGTGTTTGAATGTCTGCAGGGGTCCTTTATTTAACATTTTGTCAGGTTAGAACCACAAGCTCTAATGTAGTTTATTGGGATATTGTGTGACAGACCCTCAAAAGGTAGTTTATAATTTTTAAAACTGAAAAGAATGTAAAGTAGTATTTTATTTTTTTAATAAATATACACAAATCTAAAAAAAAAAAAAAAAAAAAAAAAAAAAGGTGGCATGCATTTCTAGTTATCCTCCTTTCCTCTGCTATCTCTACACAACATCATAATCTGTGGCAAGACAACATAAAAATGCTTTTTCCATTCAATCTGACCGAGCTTGATTTTTACCCATTCTTTAAAAATTCTGTCTCTGGTGGTAGAGACACACCTCAAAAACATGCAGCTGCAATTTCAGCAAAAAGTGGTTCTACAAAGTATAAACTTGGGTGTGGTTACAAAAGAATGCTACACTGTTCTGATTTTTATTCATAAACAGAAATATTAATCCTGTACCGTTTTCCTTCCGATGTACAACAATGCACTACTTTGTTTTGGTTGATCACATAAAATCCCAGTGACTTACAGTTAAGTTTTCGGTTGTGACGTGACAAAATGTGACACAAATTGCAGTATGAATACTCTTTAAGCACTGCTTAAAGAGTATTTTCTGGGGTATCATAATACCCCAGAAAAATGGGGGTAAAGAATATGCTAAATATGTAGTCTTAACTGATAAACTTTAGTGAGCAAAGTATTTAATTTCTGTCGGTGATGCTTGTGTTTATCTTACCTAAAGATTTTGACCTGTGTAAGAGCAGAGCTGAAGTCTCTGGCTCTCAGCGTTTCAATCAGTGACTGGATTGCCGTCTCGGTATTGGTCTGGGCATTGTCTGACATGCACACATCCTCCTGGTTATCATTTCCTGTTTCTGCCTCGATCAGGCAGCTCTCCAGGATAGTGAGTTCCTCAGACATGTTGGTCACCTTGGAAACAGACAGAAAAAAAACATCACTTATCATTAAAATCAAAGCGCTAAATAATGCATGCAGACATGTGCAACATAAAGCTAGGAGGTCAGCTAAATAAACCTGAAGTACATATTAACTGGATTACACGGCTCTCATCAATCTGTAATGGCAGTGATCTAATTACACCAAGTACCATAATCTGATTAGGATTTGATTGTAATTTAGGTGAGGTAGGGATCAACTGTGATGCAGATGTGGTGAGAATTATTTATACAACCTGAGCTCAAACTGCACTGCACATCTTACAAGAAGTGGATTTCAGTTCATTACTACATGGTGTAAAGTGTTGCTATGGAGAAAGATAAAACCAAGTAAGGATCTATGGAAAAACAGAACTGCATTTTGTTTGAGTTTCTCTAACAAAGTAAGCTAAAGCCTGCAGGAAAGATCATGCTGGCTGACATTTGGATAATATGAAGTAATCAAATTTATTTTAAATTGTTTTGCAAAACAACAACAAAGAAATATTAAAACCATCTGATTCTGGTAGATATTCCTGTTTATAAATTGTTGACTGAACTTTTTTCTCTCTCTTATTTTTATTTTTTTTACATTTAAGCACCTCAAAGTAGCATTATTTACACAAAAATAACATAACTGCCAAAAGGGGTTATAAAAAGTAAAACACAAAAGTAAAAACCATAAGTTTGAGTGTTTGAAGATTAGTCCAATCTCATTTTTATTTCTATTACAAGTTGTATCTTGTTGGCAAGTGCAAAATTAAACCTCTGATGTTCTTATGCTTTTCCCTTTAAAACTAACTGCACATTCTTATAAGTAGTTATACCTTTTAGCCAACCCCAAGGAAAGAGCAGCTAATAAAGTCGAGTGCTTTGATTAATATGTTTTTTTAACCTAGCTTCTAACTGAAGCACTTCAGTTTATCCCATTCTGAAGCTGGACATTCAGATTGCGTGTCGGTTGTTGAACGCCCAGAGATGTTCGACAGTATTCTGCCTTTATAAAAACAAACGTGAACAAAAAAAATTGCCCACATGATCAACAGTTCATAACTTCATATGCAGCAGGCTGGTAACTGGCTTCACCTTGAATGTGGCTTGCTGCCCCACTCACTTCTACCCAGTGACTTTCAGGCAGCATCTCTTGGAAAGATCTACTGTTACAGTCAGAATCAAAGAAACAAAACTGATGAGATCGGTGGTCCTTTCCGGACATATTTTTTTGATCTTTAATTAAAAGATGTGCCTTCCCTACTTTAATTTAACTTTGTTACATAGTTCTTTCTTATTTTAACCCTATGGCCATCCCATTCAACAAAAAGTGACTTGTTCTATTATGTTTCTGCAAAGTGAAATGATGCTTGTGTCTGGTTATCACCTTGCCTCAGACACAGGATCACTGCGTGACATCCAGCTCAGTGTTAAGTACCAACCAGAAGAAAATGTTTGCTTTCTCTCAAATGTAAATAGGAAATTATTTAATATATTTCTGGTAAAATATGTATTGAACATGTCAACATTTTTCCTCTATAAATATAATTTAAATATTTTTATTGACACCAGATGTCAGCAACCAGCCAAGTAATCCAGACACACAATGAAATCTTAACAAGTTAGTCCACAAACGAGGTTATGTGTAATGAACACTACAGAAAATGTATAATTTTGGCACAATTTAGCAATCACCCATCACACGCTCACCTCTGCCTCTCTCTTCATGGTGTCCACTCTGCTGATCAGCTTACAGTAGGCCTGGAACAGCAGAAGCAGCTGAAAGTGCAACTTGTAGAGCCTCCGACACAACTCCAGCTCCTGCAGAGACAGAGCCGTAAGAAGAACGTTTCAGCACAATCTGCACTGATGTTACTCTGATTGTCACATTATTAAATCAATTGGCAACCTGGGTTAGATATGTGGGAGAAAATTAAAATGGTTAACATGGAGTAGTGCACTAGTATCATTCAGTTTGGGCCACAGAGGAAGAAGTGAGGAAGCTACTATTATGATCATTGATGAAATCGGTTTGTGCCACATGGTATGGTCCTGACTATGAGACATAGCATGGCAGACAGGATGATTGATCCAACTACGATCTCAACCTGAGAAGCATTGATGAAAAAAAGCAGGGTTTGAAACAGATACAGGAACTGAAAAAATGTACATGCAAAATGAAATGAATCAAAATGATAGTTTAAGCTTTCTTTGACAAGAAACCTGAAATCACCTACATAACACTGAAGGCAAGACAGCTTCCATTTGGATAAAATAGCAACGGACAGCACAAGCAAACAGCAAGACAGATCTGACTGTCAACAGAAAACAAACATTACAACTCCAAACAGAGCAGCAGAATGTTTTGATTGGATGGATATGGGGTTGAACTGGGTTACATGACAAATCAAAGCAGAAAAAGATTCAGATACAAAGGTGGGTGGGAACAGAGCGATGAAATGGTCAGTGTTTTGTCCAGGTGGCATCGTTATTGAAGTCTATAATAAGAGAACCACTTACTGCTAGATTTTCCATTTGCTAAGCAAGAAGGTGAGCAGGTCACACACACATCCACACACAGATACACACACAAACAACAACAAACAAAACAGAAGGAGAGAAAGACCAAGAATTAGTGAGATTTAAATATGACAGCTGCGACATGGTGACCTGCAGGCCAAGGAGCAGTGCTTGGTCATCTTCCCTGTACTCGGCTCAGGGAAGGCCGGAAACATGTGAGCTGACTTTAACAGAAACTGAACCTTTATCTATCAAAGCCAAATACCAGCATGTGTAGAGAGTAAGAGAAAAGACATGTTACAGAAGTGGCTAAACAGAGAGGAAGGAGTAGTGAAAGACCAGTTTAACTAAAACTGTAAATAAGTTTTAATGAAATGTGAGCACGTTGTCCACACAGCTTTGCAGGGACCAGTGCCTTGCAAAGATATTCACACCCCTTTACTCTTTTCAGATTTTGTCTCAATGCAACACCCAACTTCAGTGCATTTTGTTTGAATGTCAGGATAATTACAAATAGTTTTTTTTTTTTTTTTTATTTTGCCTTTCTTATTAAAATCTGAAAAAATGTGGGCTACATTTGTATTCACCCCCCTTTTTTCAGACACCTCTAAATAAAATACAATGCACCTAACTGCCTTCCAAAATGATCTCATTAGTAAACAGTGTGTTTAATTTAATCTTAGTAGAAATGCAGCTGTTCTGTGAAGGCCTCAGAGGTTTGTTAGAGAACATTAGTGAATAAACAGCATCGCTAAGACCAAGGAACACAGCAGACAGGTCAGGGAGAAAGTTGTTTATATCTATATCCAAGCTTTGAACATCTAACACAGCATTGTTCTGCCAAAACTGACAGCTCAGGTGAGGAGAGCATGAGGCCCAAGTTATTCTGGATAAGCTACAGAAACCCACAGATCAGGATTGAGAGACTTTTGACAGGACAAATATTACAAACAACAAATCTGGCCTTTATGAAACAGTGGCAAGAGAAAGGCCATAAGAAGCAACATTTGTAGTTCTTCACGAGACATGTAGGGACACAGGGAACACATGGAAGGAAGAGCTCTGGTCAGATGAGACCCAAGTTTAACTTTTTAGCCTGCATGTAACAAGCTTTGAGTGGTGGGAAGCCAACACTCTACATCATCCTGGACATGCCATCCCCATAGTGAAACATGGTGGTGGCAGCGTTATACTGTGTGGATGTTAGAATGTTTTTGTTTTTTTGTTTTTTTTTTCCCAGCAGAGACATCCCGGAAGAAAACCCGTCAAAAACTGTAAAACACCAGAGACTGGGACAGAGGTTCCCCTTCCAGAAAGACAATGAGGCAAAAAATCCAACCAGAGCAACAACGGAATGATTTCAATCAAAGAGCAATCGTGTTAGAATGGCCCAGTCAAAGTCCAGACCTATATCCAACTGAAAGTCTGTGGCAATATCTTAAAACTGATGTTCACAGATGATCTCCATCCAACCTGACAAAATCTAAGCTTTGCAAAGAAGAAATTTGAAAATTTTTACTCTCCCAGATGCATAAAGCTTGTAGAGACGTACCGCAAAAGACACGCAACTGCAGCAAAACGTGGTTCTACAAAGTAATGACAAAAAATGCCACACTTATAAGATGGAACGAAAACATGGAGGAACATCTATTACTTCCCTTCTACTTCACAGCTACGCACTACTTTGAGTTGGTCTCTCACATAAAGTCCCAATAAAATCCAATGAAGTTTATGGTTGCAACATAGCAAAATCTGCAGCCGTTCAGGAGGTATGAAAACTTCAGCAAGGCTCTGCCCATTTGGAGCCGTCAGAAATCTATGGATCCAAGCAAACTACCAAACAAGCGAGCGTTCGTTCCTACCTGTGCGTGAGTGTTTGGTTGCTGGCTGCTATCTTTGTCCCCAAACGTTTTCCTGCAGTTTTCCAGCCACTACAGGGTTGAGAGGACACAGACATGAGAGAAAACAAAACACATGAAGAAGAAAATAAAAAGAGCTTAAAAGAAGGAGAGGGAAAGCTTTGTAGAAAAAGGGCATTATGAGTGCTTTTGTTCCGCCTACAAATATGCATTCACATTAGTGTGTGTACAGTACAGGTTGGTTAAAGCAAAAGATTTAATAAGAACGTTGTACTTAGTGAATTAAAGATAGTCTGTTCCTGAGCAGTGGATGGTATCTGGCCCTCCAGGGAACATTGCTGTCTTATTCGATTAGTGCTCTGCATCCCAGAAGCCTCTGCAATCTCATTTCTGTTTTATCCCCTCCCCCTTCTTCGCTTCTCCCACCCCTCACAGCTTTTTCCTGTCTGGCCTTCTAACTGATTTAGGAGAGCTCGAAGTTATTTTTATCTCTCAGAGCAGGATGATGCAGACAGTAACAGCAGCAGCACATACTTGTACCCACCACTGATTTGTCCCCATATGAGAGGCTGGACTTATCCTTTCCTGCATCAGCTATATGTCTTTGTATTCTCCTAGCTGCCCGTGGTGTGATCACAGAGATATAGAAGAATTTTAATATGCTTTTGAAGCTCATCCCTCTTGAGCTGAGATTATGATGCAGTTTATTTGTCTCGCTCGCTCTCTTGGTTTCTCCCTCACACACACCCACCCTGATACAGCAGCTGAAAGAGCAGCTATGAGGCAGTCTTCAAAGAGAATGGGGAAGCATTGCTGGTGGATTATAAATGCAGCGAACGACACAGGAACTTACGAGCTCTGCTGCTTCTCTCTTGGCATTGTATGTGTCCAGATGCTCCTGCAGCTCCAGCACACTGAACTTCAGAGTCTCCAAAAGTCCACAAGACACCAGCTGAAACATAAGCAACACACAAACTCAACAGATAAATACATAGGAACAAGAAAGCAATGATTATTATTATTATTTTTATTTTTTTTTTTTTCAAACAAAAGCAGATAGTCATCAGGATCAGACTCACGGTCTCTGCATCCAGGAGCACCGTGGGGCACTGCGAGTGAGACGTCATGACCTCAAGCGAGCTGAGGAACTGATTGCCCATTCGCTGGAGCCTCTCTCCCAAAAAGCGGACAGATGAATGTGTAATAGAACCAAACTTCCTCTGGATATTCTATTCAATAAGAATCAGGAGGAAAAACTATTAGAGCTTTTATAAACATGCAGATTAAAAAAAAAAAAACCCAAAACAAACGTCGATGCATTTACCTCAAATAGTCGAGAGAACACATGGAATGTGTAAACAGCAGAGGAGCCGTCCGTGTCTGACAACATCTGGTTGACATGGCAACGCCAAGCGTCTTCCTCATTGTCATAGGCAACGGGCTGGAATGCTGCCAGGATGGCTGAGAGGAAGGGCGAAGGGGGCGGAGAGGCCTGGATCTCTGGGAAGCCATCTGCGTCACCTTCATCTTGACTGAAACACATACAGGAGCCAATGAGCTACGGTCCGACATGCTCTACGCTCCTTCACTGAAGGGCAAATGTAAACACGCACACGCGCGCTTGTTGTCACGGCAAGTAAACAACCTCACTGCTGTTTTTCTCAGAGAAGCATGCCAAACCACACTGTAAGCTCGAATCTACAGCAGGATTCACATAACAACACTAGACATTAGCATTTTAGCATCATGCAAATGTCTACCCCCCCCTACACATACATGCATATAGGTACTCACAGGCCTGATGGACCAAAGAGCCTGAAGAAGCAGACAGAATACAGATATCTGAAGCCTGCACTGCCGAGTGCGGCAACGGACACGGTCTCTGTCCTCATCCTCACCCCCAACTAACGCTTCTCATCTCCCCCCCGACTCTCTCCCCTTGTCTGCAGCCTGACTGTGCTGCAACTGCTAACGGCACAAGCGCAAAGCACTCTCATCCCACACAGGACTGCAGAGTGCTCTATACAAGCTAAGCATCTACACACTCTGACTCATACACACACACACTTCGGTGCTCAATCCCAGCTCCCAGTTGCACACTAGTGGAATGTAGCTGAAGCTGGTTTTATCTTCCTCCCTCCAACTCATAAATCCACATTGCACATTTAACTGGACAGTGTTTGGCAGCTTTTAATCATCTACTCCAAGCTGCTCACATGCTCATGTTTTCTACAAAGACCTACCTCAGCAATGTAAAATAGCTGCACTTATTTAATATACTAGTAAGAGGTGAAGTTAGCAACTTTTTGTTCAACCTAGCTCTTATTGCTTCAGCGTGGTTTCCATCTCTTTAGAAGTGTCCTTCAGCCAAAATTGGCCCACCTTCATAAGTAAAATGGAAAGGAGCCAGCGTACACCAGGCTGCCTCTATATTTTCAGGAAGTACAGCCAAAAAGATCTTTTCCACTGCAGTATGTTAAGTCTTTAACATACAGAAGTTCTGCAACTTGTTTTTTGTTGACAGATTATACTAGCAAGTGTTTTTTCATTTTGCATGTACAATTTCTCAGTTGATGCCACAAACTGAAAAAAACCTCATCTCTAGCCAATCAGAGAACACACTGCAGTATAATAGCTAACACTCTTAAGTGTGGATGTGGTTACTGAAAACAGACGACACAAGCTACTTTAAAGGAAATTTTCTATGACATGTCTGCAGATCACTCAGGCTTCACTTAGAGATTAGCTTCAGTAACCCTCCAGTTTAATTACAGTCTAAAACCAACACAGGGCTTCTTTACTGCAGAAACACTTACTGCTGTTGAAATATTTTGAATAACCTTATGGTAGCAGTATACGCAAAAATGCCAGTTTAAAACATAACCAATGAAAATAAGAATCTATATCAATGGTGTTCAAACCTTTTTAACACGGGGGCCAAAGCTGTCAAGTTAAAATACTTAAAAGTAGCATTTTTAATTATTACATATGGGGAAAAAAAACCCAAAATATTATTTGTCTTCAGAAGAAAAGGGATCTGTAAATCACTGTAGATCCAAAACATAAAAAGGATCTTGCATCTTTTCCCTGTTTAAAATGACAAAAAAATAAAAAGGAAAGCAAGACCCACAAATTTGGGAGTCGATAGTTTTCTATCAGCAACAACAATGTTTACTCCTTGTTCAAAAACACTTGCTTAATAAAAAAATTATTATTTTATGTTGTACTGTACTTTGCAGGAAATACACACAAAGACAGCCAATCGCTAATATGCGACGCTAAAATATGAACTCATGAATATTGTTGTCTTTATTTGAAAATATTAGCAACGTTTTCCAGCAACTGCTCCCAAACACATGATGTGACTTCCCCTCTATTCCTGATATAAGCAGAAAGAGCAAGACAAATTTTATATTCATTTTTTCACAGTTTTATGCAGCACTATTAGCCTTTACTCATAACAATCAGAGAGGAAACTGGAATAGAGAATGAGCGAAAACATGCAGCAAAGGATCAATCCAAAAACTCAAATCTCCTTATTCAAAATATTATTTACCTCGACATGCCAGAGAAGTCTGCCTCTTCTTCCTCACAGCGCTCGTCCAGCTCCTTTAGGGCCTTCGTCACATCCTCCTCCCACAAAGAGCCACAGGTGCTGTCTGGATCCAGATCAGGCTTAGGATCCGGTGTCGAGGGTATGCACAGAGGCAGTACGGTCTGGGAATCCTCCTCACAAAAGGACCCTGGTGGTGTGTCGATGGCCGGCGGAGGAGGGGGGGCCGGATCCAGTTCCTCATGAGGGTCCTGAGTCTCCTGGGTGTCCTGAGAGTACTGGGGATCCTGCGGGTCGGGGAGGTCGCACAGCTCTGGTGCATCAGATGGCAGCGGGGGAACGCTGCAAAACCCAGTGTCCTCGCTCACACTGCTGCTCAGCTCGTCTGCTGCAGTCATGCTTACAGCGTCCTGCGACACAAAACGAGATGGAGGCACTCAGGTGCAGCTTAACAAGCAAGTTTACTTACTGTGTCATGGCGAAGTAGTCAAAACAAGTACCACATGGCCAACCCCATCCCCTCCCCCTCTAGAAACACACAAATGGCAAGAAGATGGAAATAAACATCAGTTATTAATATCAGCCCAGTTTCATAGATACCAATGTTAATCCAGATATATGGTGTTTAAAATCTCTTGGTATCTGAATGAGTTCATGATCTTGTGCAAGCTCACAAGGCTCCCAGGACCTTTAGAAAAGGAAAAAGCTCACACAGGGATCAGCCACCAGCTCAACAGTGGGCATCATCAACTTTTCCTTTACTTTCCATGCGTTTGATGCCAGACCCACCTGAAGCGTGCTGAAGGGCTCAATTTCATTCTCATCTGACCATCTCATCTGACATGGCTGCAATTAAAATCCCAGTTGAGTTCAGAAAACTTCATATTTACGATTGCGATGGTAGGTAAATAAAAATTACGATTTCTGGAATCATTCTCAAATAACTGGTTGGGATATAGGTGGAGCCTAAAGGTCATTATGGAGACTTGATGAATAGGGCGCAACTCTTTGCTGGAGTTCTTTAAAGAAAGCAGTATAGGGAGACTTCTGACACTGATTTTATACACAGTGCTGATGTCAGCACAGCACCACACCTTCTCCTGTTCTATTATTTTTTGAAAGTTAACACAGCTGATAAACAGCTGTGTAGTTTATCCCATCTCTTCTTGTGATTTGTGAATGGCCACAGGCAGCTCAGGGGAGGCTAAAGTTTGCAGGATTAACATGGAAATGTATTGTGAAAGGGGCTTGTGAGTGGCTTTTTTTTTTTTTTTTTTTTTTTTTTTTTTGTTTTTTTTTTTTGTCCAGTCTTGTTTGTCAGAGTACCATCTGTTTAATACATTCTAACAGCTGTTCAACCTGTGCATATGGAGACATTGAGGTGAGTAGCTATTTTATTGTAGCCATTTCTTCATTGATTAAGATCAAGACACATCCATTTTCCTTGAATAGCATGTTCTCTTGTCTTTCCCATTTTTAATAGTGGCTAAGAGAACTAGGGCTGTCTCGCATTCTATTTTTACCCCCCAAAAATCATGGATTACCAAATAACGGTTCCCAGACACTAAGATGAACCAAAATGAATTAGGAATGCCTTTGGGTGCATTGATTTTACAGGAACTGTTAAGGGTGCCAATCAGTGTTACATCCCAAAATATGTCTAAAAAATATATATTACATTTGCAACAAAAGATTTTTTTCTTCTACTGGGTAAATGTGCTCAAATTAAGGTATTTTTCCATCTGATACTAAACTGCTGGAGTAGAATGTTATTTTATTTTAAGGCTTTTCACACATCTTTAGCCGGACTGCTAGTAAGTGTGGAGAGTGCTGTATCAATCCATCACTGAAATTCTGCAAATACGACACTTACGTGCAAATTAACATTCGCATCAAGGTGGAACAGCAGCAAATGAATCAGACCCATCAGTGGTAATACTACATCTGTATAACAACTGGATTTATTAACATTCGCATCAAGGTGGAACAGCAGCAAATGAATCAGACCCATCAGTGGTAATACTACATCTGTATAACAACTGGATTTATGCCCTCCCCCATTGACCTGCACATACATAATGCACAGAACTGGACAATTAATAAATAGCCACATGTCACACATCCAGTGAGTTATAACCAAGTCTTACTGTAAATACATGACCAAGTCTTACTGTAAATATATGCAAGACCAAGATCCAGAGGTTGGACCAAGTCATTGTATTGTAAATTACAAGTTTGAAGTCTTTCCACCCAAGTTCCAAGTCCAGGGATGAAAGTCTGAAGTCAAATCCAAAGTCAAGGGATGCCAGTCTTGAGAAGAGTTAAAGTCCTCAACTTTTAATTTCAGGTCTTAACCAAGTCATTTGACCAAATATGAAACTTGATCAAAGTAATAATATTTTCAAGATTTTTAAATTATTTTAAAAAGTGTGTTTTTGTTTACCAGAACAACCAGCAAGAAGAACTGAACTTCAAAATCGTCTGAAAAGCAGTGCTGATTCTGCTGTTTACAGTAAATATTAACCCAAACATAAAAAAACAATTTCCATCTTAACTAACTGCAACAGTACAAACCTGTTGTTATTATATGAGTAACAGATCAATAAAATAACTTAAAATTGTCCATATAACTGCATAAAACTGTATTTTGCAATCAAGTTGATTTAATAAGACATGATTTAGTTACTGCTATCTGCCAGTTTGGATGCACCAACTTTTGGGGTTCAGGCTCAAATCACAGGGACTTCTCATGCACATAATGGATCCTAGGACTTCCCAGGCTCCAATGATTAAAATAATAAGAATAAAACAACTTAGTTGCTAAGCTAACATTAAGCATAAATGAGTTTCTTTATTGGTGGTTAAAATATATATAGTTTTGACCATAATAGTGCCATTAAACCTAACTATAACATGGAAGCATTGCAAGAATTGCATCTGTGACAATAATTAAACCTATATAATAAAGACAAAGAAGACATTTTCTGTGGATGACCATGTGGTTCTGTGGGTGATATAAAGGGGAGGAGGGGACATTAAAACTTTAATTATTTGCTTCGTTTTGTTTGATCTTTTTTAATAAAAAAAAAAAAAAAAAAAAAAAAAAAAAAGACACTTCTATTATGACTTCAGGGAAGATATCAAGGTTATCCTGTGCCTTAAAACGTTTTGCGGCAAGTCCAACACAATGATCACACATTTATGGCAGCTCTGGCATCCCGTAAATAATGTCGATACAGCTGCTGGGAACAGTTTTGTCACTTTCCCCAGGATTGCAATTAAGAATCTGTCAGACACTTGCCTCCATGTGGATTTAAAATCCTACTGAAATTGCCTCAACATTATGGTGCAGTTATGCTGCATAGTAGTATTCTCATTGCTTGGGTAGGCTCAGCTTTTTGTTTTTCTTCTTTTTCCAACTTTGCTTCGAAAACCTGATGAGGAAGACAGGACCTCTCTACCACCGTTGGTGTCTTTGCAGTCATTGCAGGATGCAGAAGAACAGCATAGTAGATGCAGACTGCTTGCTGTAGCAACAAGGAGGAGGAAACACTGGCAAGGGGCACGCAGCACACTGGATTGTGCGCCTGGCAGAGCTCAACAGTTTTCCTTTGTAGCACATTTTCTTTTTGGTTTAAGAAATCAAGTCTTTTCAAGTCAAGGGGTTCAAGTCTGAGTGAAGTCATAAGTCACTGGTGTGAAAGCCCAAGTTGAGTCCAAAGTCTTTTATGAAATCATCAACTGAGTCTAAATTCATTAAATTTGAGACTCGAATCAACTGTACATCGCATGACTCGAGTAAAGATCTATGCTGCTCAGATACGAAGGAGGGAGATGTTGAGGAAGGGTTCTGATCAAGAGAGCTTTGACTCTTCTGTCTGCACTCTTCTTGCTTTATTTAAAAGTCTGATGCATTAAGGGAACTGGATGTGGCAGGGAGCCAGTACGTCACAGAGACAGCAGCTATATTATGGAAGGCTTTTAGCAGTGCTCATGGTCGTCCAGGAAGGAATGAGTAAGAGTATTGATGGTTTTATCAGGGTTCATTATACTAAGAGCTGGGGGTGAAACGGGTGGGGAGCGGGGAGGGGGACCTTGGGATGATATTGAGATCCTTTGCAAAAAGGAGCTCCTTAGGATCTACATTCAGTTAAGCCTGAAGGGTAGAAACACTTGAACATAAACTGAGACATGCTCTACTTTAGCCCCTCATGCACTAAATATCACTTCACTAAGGATGTTTTTTGTGCTTTCCATCATGTTAAGGCATGAAGAATATAATTATGTTCATTTTTTTGTACTTTGTTAAAAACATGTATTTTTCAAAGAATTTTTCACATGCCCACTGTGGTGGACAACATTATGGCTACGGAATATAAATGTCAATTTATCATTATCAAAAATTTCACTGAGTGCAATATGCATATCGCAAAGAACTTTGTGGACTGCAATAAATGTTAGCTAATTATTTAGGTACCATATATTCATGCTCTCTATGCCTGTAATCTAATAAGTAGCACTTTTTGTTTAATGCAGCATTACAAGTTTTAGAAGGTAAAGAGATGGTTGTAATTTCCTTACAATATAAAAAAAAATGTAAAAACAGCTGTTCAACTACAATGGTCATGTGTTCTTCAAATTTCTATTATTGTTCAGTTAAATGATTTGAGTGATTTGTTGACTCATTTATTTTCACGCTCCTGTCCCATCTATCCCTTATTCAGTTCTTTATCTTCATCCTTCAGTCACTACTGGCCCCTTTATTTTAAAAACCATTCCCATGAAAAGAACAAAGATACTATTCATGGCACTAAACAAAAAGAAAATAAGTGAATGAATTTAATGATACACAACCTTAAATATAGCAAACCCCAACTTTCTCACCATTTTCTTTCTAATTTAATATCCTTAGATTCAGAATCACTGCAGTTAGCATATTTTGGTTCTTCTTTTCCTTAGAGGCAGGTACATAAATGATCAGCAGCTTCATACCATAACGATTTAGATTAACTTCACTAACCCTCTGTTTTCGGTAACAAAAACAAATTTTGATCAAAAGATCAAGGCAAATCCTTGCCTGCGATGGACTGGCACCTGTCCGGGGTTGTACCCTCCATCAACATGTATATTAGAAAATATGATTGAATGCTTATTGTTTTTCATTCAACAGTAAAATTGTACTACTAAATGAAATTGGTGTATGTAAGTGGCCTAATAGATAATGGTTGTGTTTTATTTCTAGCGCAGGATTAATGTTTGTGGGCTTTTGAGTGACAGCAGAGACTGAGGAATTTTAAAATACTGCACTTTTATCACACTACAAAATACTGTGCTAAAATTGGCTATCATTTTTGGTAATTAAGGTTACCAATATATACATTTTAACCTTTAGTCTCTCATTGTATAGAAGCTAAGAAGAGGTAGTTGCCGAGTGCTTGAAATGTTTCTTATTCTGAGAATTTCTTTGTACTGGTTGGCCAGTAGGTGGCAGTGTATGGGGTGACAACTTAAGAACTTAATGAAGTTCACACATACAAGAAAACCACTGTGCATGAAAGGATAGATAAGATAAGACAATTCTGTGTTAATGTACTCAAAGTAAAAGATTTCCAAAACTGATGAGGTGAACCAGATCATCATAACATACATTCACTGTTAGTGGTTAAAGTCAGTAGCAGTTAGCAGGATAAGACAAGCTATGGCATGTTAAAAAGTAACAAATAGAAGAGCTTTAATTGGCTAGAGCACCTCTGATTGAATTTCAACTTAGTGCACTTTTAAATTCAACAAACCACTTAAAAAGGACTTATACTCACACATGCTTCTGATGAAGAGAATGGACCTCGTGTCGTTTTCACAAGTTTTTAAATGGAGGATTTAGTTGGAATGGTTATTTGGGTTGAGCAGTAACAGCTGGCCTGAGGTGAGTGTTTGCTTTCATCTCTTCCCAAATCACATAGTAAAGCACCAGAGCTAAAGAACCAGCCTTCAGCGCCCACACCCAGAGCAAAGCAACCAAGAAAAGGGGCCCGAGAGGGGAATTAAGCAGCTAAAAATGTCTGAACCCGACAGCAGTCACAGAACCAACCCCATCCAAAAACTCCCTAAATATTTTCTTTTTTTTCACTAAATAACCATCAAGACAAGAAGTAGAGCAGAAGGCAGACAGAAGCTGAGAAGGAAAGCAATGCAAGCTAAAAAGCACCCGAGCACCACAGTTTATTGGTTCTCCCGATCGATCGCACCTCAGGCAGCTGGCTGCTGGTGCTGTCTGAGTGGGCCATCTCCAAACTGGGGCTATCCAGTCGGGGGAGGGAGGGGAGGGAGGGCAGAGAGGGCAGGACAGTGGCCTCTTCGGTCATGGCACTGCTGGATGATTCCTGAGACTGCTGCAAAGAGTCCACGTGGTTGGATGCAGTGTCATCTGTTGCGGAGTCGCTGTTCAGCTGGACAACAGAGACAAGACAACTGGTTCAACTTTCTGCAACACAGCATGGATTATGTTGTATATCAACACATAGGAATACGGTTAAATCATGGCTGAACTACATTATCTGACCTGACCTGTAATTACTTGATCATGCTCGAAAAAAGGTTGATTTTTATGCAAATATTTTAGATTGTGTGTAATTGAATAAAACAGGATCTCTTCTTTCCTGAGATTAGTAGACTTGGAAAAAAACATAACAGCAAACCTTCACAATGTATTAAACAAATAACATGAACCTGACTATAAACATTAAGCAACAGAAGTTTAGTCATTTTAGTCTTGAATTCTTCGACCCTGCATCTTAAAATCGATTCAAGCTAATCCTACAAATACGATCATGCTATTAGCAATTTGACTTTATTGACTGGCTTCATGCTACAAGTACAATCCCTTACAAAAGCAACGACAGCCCTTCTGTCATGTTACAACAAAACCAAAATATTTTTACTGGAATTTTAAGTGACACACCAACACAAAGTAGTGCCTAATTGTGGCAAGTGAGTTTACTCAGCCTCCCCGAGTCAATACTTGAAGTAAAATCACCTCCTCTGTGATAACAGCTGCCTCGGCTCCTAGAGCACACGTCTTATCAGCTTTACACATATACAGCCTAATTTTTACCTATTCTCCTGTAAAATGGCTCTCTTCTTACCAATGTTCCATGAAGGTCATTTCCAGAGTGCACAACAAATATTTGTCCTGATGACAGACTGTCCCACCTGAGCTTTAGACCTCTATACAGCTCCTCCAGAGTTTCTACTTGGCTGCTCCTGTGATTATTGCTCTTCTTGCCTGGGCTGTCAGTTTAGGTGGACGGCCATACCGTGGCAGATTTGGAATGGGTGTATCATGGTCACAATATTTTGAGATATTTTTTGTGATAAAATAATAAAGTATATTTCTAGCTGTTCACAAACACCAACACTGATCCTAAAAAAATTAAACGCATCCATTTTAAACAGGTTATTTTGGTCCACCAGTCAGACAGAAGTGCAGTTGTTCCACTAAACAGCACAAAGTAAAGGCTATTATTTATATTGTGAAATATATTCATATTTATTGATGCTCTTATGAAAACAACAGTGGAGGAAAGTGACAACTCCCACCATACTGTTAGTCTTTAAGGTTTATAAATTTGAGATTTTCTTGTGATACATTTTTCCCCTACAATGAAACAATTCAGAATTCCGCACAACTTTTTGTTGGTCTGTCAATTAAATTCTAATGACAAAACGTGAATAAAGTTCAAGGCGTGTGAATACTTATGCAAGGTACTGTAAATGCTGCATGCTCTTGAGCATAAAACTGGATGACTTAAGTTTCTTTAGGAGTCACATGTTTAAAAAAAAAAAAAAAAAAAAAAAAAAAAAAAAAAAAAAAAACAAAGGGCAAAAGCTCATTCTCTCACCATGCATTATCAAGAGGAGCAGAGGAGCAGAGAAAGAGTAAGCCCCTTCCAGAATGAGCTCAAGCATTTATATTATTTTTAAGGGGAATTTAAGCTTGCAAGGCAAAATAAAGAGAAGTTAGAAACAAGCAGAGGAATTGTTAGAAGATGGCAAAAGGACCATGCAGGTTTGGAAAAACTAGAATTTTATACTTTAATAGATTGTACAAAAATATTAATTCACTGTACTTACCAATCATACATTTCTATACTATACATTCTTATTGACTTTACATTTAAACACACAATTTCATTTTGAGCCAGAGGTGAAAGAACTGGGCTGAGATTTAAAGGAGGCAACTACCACCACCAGCGAAGAAGCAGGCAGCAGGTCCAGCTTAGTATGCGCGCGCACACACACACACGCACACCATGCCAGCGGGCTGTGTGAGGGGCCACGGTAGATTGGGTGGGTGTGTGGACCCTGATTGGAGTAAGACTTACAAGGCTGGAGCGGGTGAGAATCTGGCTAGCGCTCAGTACCTCCTCCTCCGATGATTCATCCGTGTCCTCGTGGTTGGTGAGGTTGAGGCTTGGCGTGCTGCCAGTGTACTGGCACTCCTGCAAAGACGGCGTGTCCCCTTTGTCCATGCTCTCCAGGGAGCGACGACGCACCCCCCAGTTGAAGTTGTCCATGCTCTCCCCCTGCAGGACATCCAAGCAGTGAGATGGAGTGCGCAAAGGGAACATTTGGGACAGAAATAATAATAATAATAATTTAAAAAAGACACAAAACAGACATTTCACCATTTAATGTTCTAAAAAACGAAAAAGTAAATCTCAAAAACAAAAAGCAACTGAAACCAAAACATCAAAATGTCACATGCGTGAGTGGGTGATGCGGTTTTTCTCCACATTTTGGGAAGAAGCATCATGCTAAGTTCTAAAGCTAAAAGTGTCCACAATCACAAGGGAAAATCTTCAGATCAAAATGTCCAACAGCACTTAATTGGATGGCAACACAGGGGAACAGCAGGATGGAAATTAATGAACTTTTGTGCCCAGAGACATACCTGTAACTCCTTGTAGCAAGAGGAAAAAGAATATGTATGTTAGCAGAATTAAGACTGTTAGAAAACAGTTTTGTTCATTTGTCACGGCTAATTAAAGTGTGACAAGAAGAGAGTGACGGCAGGGCTGATAACTGAAATAAAAGATATAATGTGTAACTGTAGAATGGTACTTTCCACCCACTTTTAGCTTCTGATTAAACAATAATCAGATGCTTTCACTGTACACTCACCTCAGCATCTTCCAACTCCACATCCAAGAAGTCGAAGTCTTTGAAGACACCAAACTGCTGCTCGCTGCCCGTGTCTTCTCCCTGAACCTCCTCCTCCCTGACCACCTCCTCCACTGTGGGAATGAGACTGGTCTGCTGGTCTGCAGAGTCCAGATCCTCATTAGATGAGAAAACCACCTGCAAGGAAAAAAGGTTTTTGTTGTCAGATGGTCAAATACAAATGCCCTGCATCAATCGCTGCACCCTTAAAAACACATTTAAAAGCTCATTTCACCAAAATCACCAAGCAGGAAGTTACAGCAGCAGGGTTTGTAACAGTACAAATACAGAGACCTTGTGTGAGGCCATAGAGTAGGAGAGGAGTCTTACAGATGGATTTTTGGGAATGCCAGACTCTGGACCACATAGAGACAGGACATTCATCAGCCTCTCTCTGGTTCTTCTCTGTAATAGAAACACATGAAAAGATTAGCAAACAATAAACTTGATATGCTCTCTATGACTTCATCCTGGTCACAAAAATCTCAGAGTTAAGGTTGATCTCTTCCAGGGAATACGAACTACGACTGTTTAAAGCATTTAATGCTACCCGAGCTAACAGTGAATACAGGGTGTAGGAGGCCCCATGAAAAGGTCAGTTCATTAATCATCTTGTCTTTGTGTTAAAAGAACAATAAACCCTGTTTTAGAGCAATTGTGCTCTCACATATGTAGTGTGACGTCACCTCTACAGCAAATATAAATAATCAATGACTGCTCATAGAAGAATGGCTATATGCCGTTTATTATCATTCAGAAATCATAATCTAAATATGGTATCAGCAGGTTGGAGCTTCATAAATACCAGAGATTGGAAATCGGTCACAAAATTCTAACCGGTGCATCTCTTTTTGGTTTTCACCATTCAGTTTGTGAAAATACTCTCCAGCTATCTGGTAATTCATGAATTATTAGGAATAAATCCATAGACATTAATGTAACTCAAAGCTACATAATAATGCTTTTTTTTTTTTTTTTTTTTTTTTTATAGATTACATTAACTAACCATTGTGTGAGGCAGCAATGTGTATCCTCTTAAAGAAGCTACCTGAGACAGCTGAGGCCTCTTCCAGCTCACTTGCACCAGACCATTCGAGTTGGAGCCAGATGACGTTGAGGAGGTGCTCCTTGTCACAGCAATCACCTGCGCCTTTCCATTTCGTCCTGCAGCAGTACGCTGATCGCCATATTTATGGCCTATAATTGGTGTCTAGAGAGCCATAAAACAAGTTAGGCCAAACACGCTTTTGCCACAAAATACTAAAAATATGGGGGCTTAGAGGTTACTTAACAACAGCAACTCTGACCTCTGAGATGTCAAAGTGGAAGTCCAGGGTCTTTCCAGGCAGCTCCTTTGAAGAGTTATTGAATATGCGGGTGAAGGCAATTTCTGGTGATCCACAGGATTCTGAACTGTAAGAACGCTGCACGTCGTCTGGTACGACCAGACTGGCTGATCGAGACACAACCATCTTCAGGATGTTTTGGGCTTCTTTCCAGTGCGGGCTCTGGAACAAAAGCAGACGGCGTTGTCATTATACAGTGAGGAAAAAAAAAAAAAAAACCTGTAAAAGCAATTATGCATGAAAGAACATATTTTTCTTCTCAAGAGCAAAACATTACCTACCGCTGCAACAGAAAAACTATATGACATCATCTGTATACTGTGTGACCAACCAGAAACCATTTAAGGAGGCTGGTGTGAAGGCATGCTAAACTACCCACAAGCCTTCTGGAAATACAGACCCATATTAAATCATTTTCAGAACTTGTTTCAGACACTAATGGCAGTACAGCTGTCAGATGCACAGATGATATGGAGCCATATAGTTCCCCTGAGAGGGTTGGTAAAAAGCTCCCATAAAAACGCTTTATGCACTGTAACCCTGAAAGATGAGGTGTTTCTTAGTTAATTGCTCTACTATTTATAGATCAGTCCAGTTTACTTCCTCACAAAACACTGTGCATTTGAAACACAACACTGTTTAAGAAATTAAACTCCAGTCCTGTCCAAAAAAATAAATAAATAAATAAATGTAAAAGATGGGTTATCTTTAAACCAATGACAGAGATACTCAGAAAAATCTACTGGTGACCAGAATTAACAGATTTTCAGCTTGATTGGCATGTATGAAAAACCTAGTTTCATCTTTTGACCAGTCGATACTCCATACCCTAAACCCTAACAGGTCTTGCTGACAACTTGTGTGGATGCTGTTACTGAGAGAAGAAGCCTATAAGTTAGCCCTCCTTAGTATTAGTGAGTTTTTAAAAATGAAGTCAGAGGAAGCAAAAAGATGGAGGTAGCTTCTTTATTCTAGAAAGGGCACGTCGAGACATCAGATTGCAACTCAGGACAAGAATTTCAGGAGATAACAGGAAGGCTAAATTTGTTACTAGAAAGTTGCCTTTTTACTCTTTGGAGCTTTCAATCTCTGTCTGTTATGGGGTGTGCTAGATCTAGACAATCTGGTAACCTTCTGGAAATCTCAAAATTAAGGAAAGAATCAACACTCAGACTGAGGTTTTAGTAATGAAAGCCATGAATACTGGAGGAATCATTTCATTCAAGACAGTTTGAAATGTCAACTTTGCAATCACTTTCGGTGTGTTTTTTTGTTTTGTTTTTAAATAGTAAAGCCCCTTTTAGAGCGACTGCTTTCACACACATGGTGTAATCTTGCTTCTCCTCATTGTAAAAATGAATTACGGATGCTCATGACAGAAAGCCAGAAAGCAATATTTGAAGTGCTTAAAGAGAAATTGGAATCGGGTAACAACAGAATCAGAAAGTGGAATATTTACAAAAACTCAAAATGAAAAATTCAGATTGGTCCATCTCTACTCATAGTAGCATAGCTTCCTATTAACAGGAAAAAAGCTATCTGTTGAAAACACTTGCAAGTTTTCCAGAAGTATTGAGAGCTCACCTGAACATATTTGCCAATGATCTTCATGATGTCAAGGTTGAACTGTTTGACAGGAGCTGCTGATAGATCAATATGACTCAGAAGGCTGTAGATGATCTGCAGCAAGGACTGCTGCATGCTGGGCAGGCCCTTCTCCAACAGCTGGGATGAAAACATTAATTGTTATTATTTATGTCAACTATCTATGACTAAGACAAAAAAGTCTGATGTTCATCTCTCATACCTCTGCCAAGTAGGTGACCAGGTTCAAGGTTCTTTCTGCAAAGGCATCGTGGACATAACGACAGACCACGTTGATCCAGTTGGTGCAGTCGCGGGAATAGCTGTGAGTGCTGTACAAGCTCATCATGTGGGCCAGGTTGGAGAGAGTGGCCGACTTCTCTTCCGCGCATACCTTGGCGATCTTATCAGCCGTCTCCTTACAGAAAGGAGTCGGGCTGTCAAAGTGCTGAATGAGGTGTGGCAGCAGGCACAGGATATTCAAAGGAAAACCTGTAATCAAAGAGGAAAACGATTAGCGAAAGATCACATACACCACTTTACAAATGTATTCAGAGCCCTTGAAATTTTAACAGTTTGTCACAGTACAGCCAAAAACTTTGATGTATTTTATCTGGAATTTAAGTCATGTGTGGCAAACTCAAGGCCTGTGGCCAAATCTGGCCCGAAATAATCATTTATGTGGCCCTCTAGACTAGAGGGCCACAAAAACCTTCAAGCTAACAGTTTTGTGCTTAAAAATTATTTTATCAATCAAATCAGTTTTGATTTGTATAGTGCCAAATTACATCAATGTGAAAAAACTCATCAAATTCAGAACAAGTTTGTTATTCATATTTTCACACGTTTATTAATGGGCAGTTTTAGCAACAAATTCTGCCACAACCGGCCCTTTTGCGGACATTCATTATCTTGATGTGGCCCAAAATGAAAATGGGTTTGACAGCCCTGATTTCAGTTATAGACCAACAAAAAGCAGTGCACACAGGTGAAGAGGATAGACTTGCAAGGCACTGTCATTAGAGGATTGCTGTCAAAATAAGTGACAACAATAGTACATCAAAGAGAGACAGAGTTTCCTTATTTATTGTGTCACCATTTAGATAGAGATTAAGAATAAACCACTTAGTTTTACCTGCTACTTGTGAAGGATCGACCAGTGTGTGCCTGGAGACACTGATGAGCTTGCTGAGCAGATGGATGGTGAGTTCTTGTGTGGAAGCTGAGGTGAAGCCTTTAAGGAAGAGCTGCAGCAGCCCTGGGAAGTTGTACCACTTGAGTTTACCTTGGACGTTCTCCAGACGTTCTCTGCTGTCCGCCCGCTCCAGGGGCAGCTGGCCCAGCAGCTTGTTAAGCAGCCGCAGCGCCAGCAGGTACTCAAACTCGTAGTCTGACTCGAGCAAAGAGGCTGCGATCCAGAAGACGGTAGCCATCAGATTGGAGGGGTCCACTGGTGGGATAGCCTCCCCTCCTGGACTTCCACCCCCGCCCAGTGACGTCAAGCTCTTTGTGCGCAGCAGGTTAGAGGGGTTACCGCTGAGTCGGTCTGCTACGTCCAGAGTGTTGCTTCGACGTCTGTCGGCTTTTCGTTCACCAATGAGGCTGGCACGAAGTGAGTTGCTTCGAGTATGGACGTAATACAACAGGCCTCCGCTGTCGAGATTGAGCTGGCCCGTACTTTTCCGGTTGGCGGCTAACTTTGCTCCCAACGACTGGTCACGGGCGGAGCTTCTATAGGGAGAACAATATAGACTTTTAACAGATTTTGTCCCCCATGTCTAATTATACAGCTGAAAGTAGGAAAGTGCCCCAACAACAAAGTAAGAAGGGAACTGGTGAGAGGACTTACTGTGCTAAGGCAGAGAGGAGATCATAGTTTTTGATAGAGTCTGCTAATGTGTCGATGCTTGACTCTAATGTCAGGAGGAGCTCAATGACAAAACCCTGGAAGAATATAAATATATATTGGATCAGTTCAGATAGAACAGAATAAAACAGAACAGAATAGAAATATTCTTTACTGTCCCACAATGGGGAAATTTCTGTGCAACAGCAAAGTGGAAGTGACAGGAAAAACACTCGCACAAAGAATATATATATATATATATATATATATATATATATACACACACACATAAATAAAAAGACAGAATAAAGAATTAAAAATACTGTACAGTCAACGCAAAATTTCAACATGAACAGAGTGCAGTTATAAAAAATTCTCTAGTCCAGAGGAATATGCAACTGATTTGGTTTAAAATGCACAAGATATCTGTGTTTCTTTGAGCATTAAAATCCAAACTATTTACAGTTAATGACAATAGAAAAACGGTAAAGTTGTACAAATACTAGCATGGATATAACCACTTGATTTTGTTGGGAGCAATGATGGTTATAGAATCTAACAGCTGCTAAAAGATCAGATAAGGGATAGCTTGATATTTCTCAACAGCCCTTTTTAATCATGGATTTAATTTGTACAGAGCAGCAGTACGATGTAATGTTTTCATATCCTGACCTGGGCCTCCTCTCCTGGGTCTCCTACAGTCTCAACCAGTCGAGACAGAATGTCAGACAGCGTGGCCGGAGTCAGAGGCTGTTTGAGCGCCCTGAAAATCTGGAATGAGCGACCAGCATAGTGTCGAGAAGAGCAAGACAGAGCCGTTCTCAGAGCTACTTCACTCAGCATAGAGTCCAGCTGGAAACCTGAAAAGACACGTATACGCAGATAAATCCAACAACAACAACAAAAAAATGATCATAAATGATAGAAGAGAAGCTGTGGATGTCCATTCAGACCTGTCTGGGACTGTTTGAAGACCGTCACGACGTGTCTGACAAAAACACTTAGCTGGTCGGCGCTCTTAATGTTGGAGTTCTTGGGCGAGACGTCTTCGTGATTCCAGAGCGGACCTCGCTTTCTACACGATGGGAGTGGACAAAGATCATGAAGCGCAAAGTAGTTACTTTTACTTTATATGTTGCTACCACACCAGAAAAAAAAACAAAGCCCATGAACCCAGATCAAACCAAAGTCAAACCCATGCAGAACTAAAATACCCGCTCCTTTTAGACACCACTGGAAGCATGAAAGCATAATTATTGTAAAAATCAGTAAGACAGTGGGTTTGCTATAACTACTGACTCAAACTGAGCTGCATAAATCATGTGAAAATAAAATAAAAATAAAATAAAAGCTACTTTAGAGAACAAATACAGATGCTATATTTTCTGAACGAGAGGATCTTCCTCACCTTGATGTAATGAACTCAATGAGGCCTTTGGCCTTGTCATCCTGTTCAGCATTAATATCTGCCTCAATGAGAAGGGTTGGGGAGAGGTGGGACAAAGTGCTACTCCCTGCCCCAAGACTTATGCTGGAGGATGTGGAGCTCGTGCTGAGGCCGGAGTCTGTCATAGGTGATGGTTGAAAATCAGGCAAAATCTCTTGCATTCCTGTGGAAACATTCAACAAGAACACACTCAGCTGATGTCAGGTTACAGCTTTGCAACAAAAGCAGATTATGATACTTTTTTACATTTGCATGTTACTAAAACTTTTGTATGGGAAAGGCCTTTGCTGCCACCCAGTGGCTAAGTTTGGCACAATAAACGTTTTAGTTAAATGTTGGTCCCAATGCTGGTTAAAAATCTGTTTCCATCCCTCTCATTTAACAGTGACTCTAATATCTACTTCCCATTGGGTCTGAGGTTGACAGCCAAACTGACCTGTAAGACTGAACTCTGGAGTTGCTGGTTTCACTGTCAGCACCCTCGGGTCATTGTAGTCTCTGTTCCGCAAAAGCACCATAGCCACAGACTGACTATTTGCAGACTGGACAACGAGCAGGTGAAGCAGCAGCCGTTTGCAGTGCTCATAGACCTCTGGGTGCTGGTGATCAAAGCCTGGAGGACAACAACAGGACAATGAAATGAGACAATGAAACATGTATGCAAGGAGATACGACACATGAAACATCTAAGAAAGTTACCTATAAACACAGCATGTAACAAAAGGTGCAGGTATGCACTCCACTCTACTTTGATCCCATGGTCCACAATGAGGTCCGTCAGTAGGATGACTGCGATGTTGCATCTGATAAACAGAGAACACTTGTGAGCTTTAACGAGCACTGAATTTCTGAGGCAAAACACGGTATTTCAGGGCACCTGTGGAGCGGCACAGTGGGGGTGTTTGTCTCTGGCAAATAATCCACTAAAGGAGCCCAGCAGCCTCCTGTTGGGGGGAAGGGCAGAGGCTCTGGCTGGTTGTGATCCATTACTTTCAGGCGCCAATTTGCATAAAGTGGCATGGAGTCACCTGGAGTGGGGAGAAACATTAGTAAACATGGTCTTAGATGATGTTGAAATTTCACCATGCTGAGCGGGGATGTGGGAATATTTTCTGCTTACTCTTCTCATCTTCATAGGAGCCACCAGAGCTGCTGCTGTACCGAGATTCCAGGCGGTGGTGCTGGCGGTTCAGGTTGCTGTTCAGACCAGAGTAAATATCCAGGTGCGTGTAACTGTGGAAGAGGACATGCTTTCTTCACAAAGGCAGCCAGCACTGAGATCCCCCATCCTCCAAAAAACGTTGCACGTCGTTTCATCAGATCTTAGTACTTTAGGCTGCTTTCAGCACAAACTGAATATTTTTTCTGAATTTATGCCTCCTTAAAGGGATAGCTTAGAATTTTTGAAGAGAAATTGTGTTAAAAAGTTATTCATCTGCAGTAAATAACTATCATCACCTCTCCATTTAGTATAACTCCAGATTGGTTGGTCCTGAATGTTGAAGCTGACGGCTAGTTTGAGAGAGGACAAGGCCAAAGTGGACTTCTACCTTCAGGGGAATGCACATTTGGAGTAGAGAGGGGCATCTTGTGCAACACCTCTGCAACTTTCAGAGGTGTCCCTGGTCTAAGACACCTGAATCAACCGTTTCCTCATTGTCCAGTCAAGTTCTACAGAGTCCTGCTAATGACCAAATAATTCGGTTCAGGGAGTTTAAACAGAGATGCAGCTAAACACATGTTCTGTTCTCACTATGTGTTGCACACAGCAAGATCATTGGTGGTGCAGTCTCCTACCTCCAGTTTCTGTATTCATAATCATTGACTTCTCTGTAGGTAACCATCTAATGTAAAAATTACTTCACCTTAAAGCTTCATAAAATACTCCTTAAATACACTGCTATAATGTTTTTGAGTCAGGAGTTGTTTTTAGGACAGCAGAGGTCAGCTTTGGTCTTGGTCCCACTCAGACTAGTCGTTAACTTTAGTCTAAAGGACCAACTAATCTGGTCTTAAAATAAAAAAAGAAGTAAAAAAAAATTACCCAACACAAGATACAAAACCCATAATAGCTTTTAATAGAAACTTTGTGCAGATGTTGATACCTGTCTTCCATGTTTGGGTCTTTGTTCTTGCTGTCGTGATGACCCTCGCTTCCTGGCACCATGGTATTGCTGCTGGAGGTTGTTCCTGATGGAGAAGGCAAAAAAAAAAAAAAATTACTGTCTGGCATTGGAAGCACAGCATTTAGTTTTTGGAACTAGAGAATCGACCAGTGATTCAAATTGGCCAATTTTTACAGAAAAAGAAAATTTCCCTATTAATGTAGCCTCAAAACTAAGAAGTCCATTGTAAGTCTATTAGCTAGTAAAGTTACATACTTAGAAAAAAATTGATCAAATCCAGAATCAGTATTTGCCCTAAAGGTCTGATCATCTCCAATGTGAACCACGGCCTGAGTAGAGAACTAGTGCGTTCCTATTGGTCTTTCACCTGAGGTCACTGAGGGGATCTTGTAACTGGAGGTGATGCGGTAATAAGGGGGGTTGTCCATGTGAGTCACAGCTGAGCTGACAGGCTCAGTCAGCTGAAGTTCCCACATCAACTCCTCCAGCAGCTGCATAGTTTTATCTCTGCCCAAGTAAACCACTACCCGTTTCACCTGAGGACACAGGAAACGTGAGAAATAAACGGCACTCGTCTCCTACAGTTCCTGAAAGAAAAGTGTTGTAACTTACGTAGGGCAAGAGGCTGGGGTCACTGTTGACCCCTGATATACTGATGAGGAAGTGCAGAATGATTCTGAGGTTCTTTGGCCAACTGTCTGCTAACGTCGTCCACACGTTCTCAATTTCTGACCAAGCAAACTCATCTCCATACTGCAAAAGAAAAAAAAAAAAAAAAAAAAAGCATTAATTAGGGTTATCGGCATGTCTGAACCATAGCAGGAAAAAAAACATCAGTCCAGTAGCCGTCTCACCTTAGCGGTCATAAACATGAGGTTGTTTAGCACCATGGTTGTTGCACGAGGGGATCCCCACCCCTCTCCACGGAGCCAGCGGCGACTGTTGACCATCATAATCTCTTGGTCTTGGCCATCCTCCTCTTCCTCACCGCTGCTGCAGTCTTCCGGTCGCCTTATGGTCGGTTTGAATTCAACCAGCTCCACATTATTCATCCAAGGTAGGAGGTAGTGCAACATGACCTGACGGCCACCAGGATGTGCTGTTTGGATACGCTGGCTGACTTCTGCATTTTGGACAGTTACATGGAAGAAAAATATAACCAAAAACAACAGAAATATAACGTCACATCAGTTTTGCAGTGCATTTGCACACTCACAGAAAACCATCCAGCAGTACTTTGTTAAGTAGCTGACCTGAGAAAATAGGCAGAGTGAGCTCTGGATATGTTCTCGCAAGCTCCTCAGAAAGCTGGTAATAAGACACGGAGTACAGGTGTGGAAGCGGTGAGGGAGGAGTCAAGATGCCATCTGTTCGCTGGATCTCCAGTTTGTGTGCATAACGGAAAAGCTTTGGCTCCAGGATCTGTTTCACACATGCAGCAATGGGAACATCTCAAAAATTGAAGGGAAAATCTCAACAGAAGCATTAAATACACACAAACCAGACTGACCTGTAACAGCTGCATGGCCACCTCATAGATTTCCCTGGAAGAATCAGCTGCTTTGAACAGAATCAGGTTCAGCAGCACCACAGTATCAAACTGATAATCCCTACAGGGAAAAAAAACAAGTTGTTTGATGGACAAACAGCTAAGTTAAAAAATAAATTGAAGTTCACCCTGCTAATGTGTAGTACCTGTTATGAAAGACGTTGGCGATGGCCTTAAAACACCCCGCAGCTACGCGCCGTGAGCCGGTGTAACATCGGTCCACAGCCCAAAACATGAGGTTACTCTGGTCTGGATTCAGCTCCAGCAGCAACATCACAGCCTCGCAACCCAGCTGGTGGACCTATAGGTGACCACAACCCAAATATTTAAACTGTGAGACCACATCTTCAGGTACAAAAGTGAGGTTTTAAATATTCACCAAACTTTGAGTTGTAAACACAGATCAGAGAGGGGGAGGAGGAGGAACACTACACTGTGGCACCAACAGTTATGGTCAGAGGTTTACATACATGCATTATTAACATGAATGTCATGATTTCGAGGCTGCATTTGAAAATATATTTTGTGGTGGGATGATTACACAACAAGCAATTTCAGCAAAGTTAAAAAACAAGAACCTGAAGCACAACATTGAATCTCTTGTATATTTTCTCTAATCCACTTATGGTCAAAGGTATACATACAGCCTCATACATATGCCTACAACCTCACTAATATTTAATTTAAAGTCTCTCAAGTTGCAGATTAACCAGACACTTTTTGTTGTCGTTTTTTATATAGTTGCAGTTCAGTATTTGATCCCACTTCATATCAGAACTGGTAAATATCATTTAAACTGGTTGGTTACTTGGATTAAAAACTGGCTTCTAAGCATAGTCCAAAATTTTTAAATAGGATTGAGATCAGGACCATTCTAGACGCAGAATGCTAGAATGCTTTATCCATTACAAAAGCAGTTTTAATGTGTGTTTGGGTTCACCGTTCTGTTGGAACACTGACCTATGCCCAAGTTTCAATCAGTTTGTAGTGGAGGAGTGAAAAATTTAAAGCTAATCCTGTCTCTACATTCTTCCACACTTTGTGCAATGCATCAGAACCACTGGCAGCAAAACAGTCCCACAGGATAATGTTTCCACCACCATGCTTGACAGCTGGTCTAGTGTTTTCAGGGTGACTCCTCCTAACATTCTTCATGTCATCGTGGCCAGTCAGTCAGTTATTAGTCTCATCTATTCATAAAAAGGCATTCTGCCTTCTACAAAAAAAAAAAAACAAGTCTGAGTGTAGCAGAACATTTCCGTCATGGTTGGAGTCATTTCTACGGCAGCATCCTCTCCGTCCAGATTGATGCTAATCTGGCTTCCAACAGCCTCCAGTTTATGGTAGGCTTGACTTTTGGTGGTTCATGGAGGTTACTGAACATCCTGACCCATTTCGTTTCGCTAGAGGGTGACAGTTTTGGTCAGATGAGTAAAACTGTGTGTTCCAATAAGACAACAATGTCAAACACACATGATACCTGGGTTTGGAATCTTAACACAATTAAAAGTCATGTTTAAAAGCTGTATTTGAGCCACATAACCATCCATTTTACCAGTTCTGCCAAATAAAAATGGTCAAAATAAAAATGGTCACAGTTATAATATAAGCTTCTAAATGGCTACAAAATCCATGTGGTCAAGGGACGTTTAACCAAATATGAGTGGGGAGGTATGCCTTAATTTGAGTGAGAATGTGTGGGATAGAGAAAATCCACAATAAATGCCAACTTGTGCACCCAATTCTCATCTTTGAACTCCATGGAAGCACAACAGTTGGGAAAAAAAATAACTAAAAGCATAAAATGTATGACCATCATGTCAATGAATAATCCATGTAAACTTTTCATTGTATAAAGAGCATCCTATTATTTGCTGAATTATAACATATTCTTGAAATTAAATTGTAAAGCAAAATCAGTGGTCAGTTTAGATACTGTCTGCTCAGCTCATTACAACTTCAAAGGAAAATCAACAGCAACATTTTGCTCACCTTCTTGTCCTGTGAATCCAGAATGTTGTCCAGCCACTTGTAGAGGTAGCCATCAGACGACAGACCAACATTGTCAGCTACGGGTCCGCAACACAACACAGCAGACATGGCCTAAACAATAAAACAGGAATTAGCTCCCAGAGTGGATGGCACAAAAGCCTAGGGCCAACATTTGCATCACTACATGCTTACCTTCAATGCGCAGTACTGATGGCGATTGATCTGCATATTTCTGTCACTATAGCGATCCAGAGGAGTGAACATGATGCTGAAGGGTCCAGCCCAGTGACTAAACAGCATGAAAAGACTGTGTCGCAGTGACTGCTGAGGGAAGATGGTCCTCCTCTGGTTTACTGAACACAAGTAAAAATGTTGAATAGAATGAAATTTGTACCATTTAGATTCCACTGGGCAATCAGCTGAATAAGAGTTTAGCTTAAACCATACCTGGAACATTCTGAATGATATTGGCCACAAGTGCGCTGAAGTGAGAGCGAATATCCTTCAGCGTGTCAGAGTCCTTGTCATTTTCTGCCTCCAGCAGCTGCCTGGTGAGATCCACGTACTCAAGCAGCGTGCTGTTCAGAGAGTGGCTCTCTCCATCCAAACCTCCACTGGATCTGAAACCAGAAAAGATCCTGAAGTTCATGTAGTGACGTTATGAAAGGACATATTGAAAAGCCGGTATTGTTCTGTAAGTCTCAATGCCTTGGGTTACATACACATGGCTGATGACACCAGCATCAGCGAGTAACTCAAATATCCGGACCAGCTGGACCCTGAGGATGTCCCGACGCCTGCGTCGCTTCATGTTCTACGATTGAAACAGTTCCATTAGATTCAAGTCTCACTTAAAAAAAAAAAAAAAAAAAAAAGTATGACTGAACACTTTTAAAGTTATCAATGAGCCACACTTACTTCTGGTCTTCTTTCCAGAGCTTCTTTTATGATTGGGTTTAGCTCCTCTATTAGTTCTCTGAAGGACGGAAGACATACATGTAAATAATAGTTAAAAAACATGCATAAACTATACAGATATCAGCGTTCCTACACATTTTTTATGTTTTTAAGGGCAATTTTGTTTACAGAGACATCATAATCCATTTTATTTATGGTTTCGGTTATGTTTGGTTTTTATTTCAGTTTTATTCATTGTTTTTGGTTGTCTTGTTTTATTTTGGATATTTAAAATATTTTTAAAAATTACTAAATAAATGCAAAATATGGTAAAAATAGTATATATATATATATATATATATATATATATATATATATATATATATATATATATAAAATGAAAAAAAGTGATGATAAATTAAAACAATTCTAAACAAATACAAAAAAAGAGGAAAAAATAAATAATGAAATAAAGACTAATAAAACAATAAGATTGGAACTAAAATGGAAAATTAAATAATAGTGATAATGTTAAGTGTTCTTCACAAAATTAAAGTTTATTGGTCTTTGAGAGGGTGAACATTATCAATGTATTGTTTGAAAATGGTCTCAAAACAACAATATTATTGTTTACAACAATAATTTCTGGGACAGTTTATCGTCCAGCAAAATTTGTTATTGTGACAGGCCTACATGCTGATATCAACATTATTTTTACCTGAAGGCAACAGGGTTGGTCCTGCCAAGCCCCAAAACCAAAGACTCTGTGATGTCCATGCTCTCAGAGCGCATCATTGGAACAATGTGTTTAAACAGGGAGGAGGGGGACGGAGTCCCGACAATCTACGAACACAGAGACAGTCCCTTTGGTCACACTGCTGCTACTACCCAAGTCAATGTTTCAGCAAGCATTCTGAACCTCACATGTGTTTGACAACTGCTCAGTTTGTGCGTATTCTTCTGACCTTTGAATCGTAACTGTAGCCACTGTCCGGCGTAGACGCCAGCGTCTCAGGCGGGGAGCAGCGGACGGAGCCAGAGGTGGAGGAGGAGGAGGAACACATGGAGGAGGAAGAAGAGGCGGAGCTGCAGCAAAGAATCAGGTAGTTTCTCCAAAGGCCAACGTAGGAATCGCTGCTGTTCAGACTGTTCACCTTTTTGGCATTGATGGGGCTGCTGAAGGTGGACGAACAGAAAATGTTGGGTTGAGAACAGATTAGTCTGCAGTCAAGAATGGGAGATGCTACTCTCCCATTTTCACTTATCATGTCCCATCTACAACAACTGCATTATGCAGTCTTCATGGTTAGCTTCATCCAAGCTTTGAAATGAATGTGGAACAACATAAGCAGTAACAGGGTACAAAACGTACTTTATGTCAACCTGTGGAGACAGCAGCTGAAGGCGGGTGTAGGCAAACATCCAGGCATAGTTGAGGGCAGTGGGGCAATGTTTGGGCAGGTTTTCCTGCCGCAGATAGCTGGAGAAGCTGATGACCCAGGGGTCCTGGCCCTGCGTAACATGGGCAAACACCCAGATGTGTGAGGGGCTCACCACATCAAACTGGTGACTGATGGGAGAGGAACTCCACTCTGCTAGTGTTTGAAGCTCAATCCCACTGGGGCAATACAACAAGTTAGTCTGCAGGGAAGCACAGAAGAAGATCAACAGAGTTTCACAAGATGTTTTGTTTGTGCTGAAGTAAGAAAACCTTCATACCTGGTCAGCTCCAGTTAGATGAATGAAGCTCTCCAGCACAGAAGCACTTAATCTGTCCATTACGTCAATAGCCAGTTCCTCATCTCCCTAAAGAGATTATGACACAACAAATGCTTATGATGTTTACTTAAATTTAGGAACTCCTCTGCAGGTATATAGCTATTCAATTTTCCATTCATAATAATATGGAACGCACAGTCCCTTATAAAAGTATTAATGCCCCTGAAACTTTTTCACATTTAGTCTTTTTTATGTGACAGACCAACACAAAGTAGTACATAATTATGAAATGGAAGGAAAATCAAAAATGGTTTTCAAAATTTTTTACAAAGAAAAACCTGAAAAGGATGCTGTGCATTTGTATTCAACACCTTTTACTCTGATATCCCTGAATAAAACCCAGTGCAGCTAACTGCCTTTAGCAGTCACCTGGTAAGTAAATAAAACAGAGTCCATCTGTGTGTAATCTAATCGTAGTATAAACACAGCTGTTCTTTGAGGGGATCTCTGATCAATTTTGACTAATTTCATGGTCTCTGTTTAACAGCCTGATGCTGCCACCACCATGTATCACAGTGGAGGTAGTATGTCTAAGGTGATGGGCAGTTCTTGTTTTCCTCTACGTATTTTGCAAGTCAGCTAAAAAAAAAAAAAAAAAAAAAAAAAAAAAAAAAAAAAAAAAAAAAAAAAAAATCAATTTGGTTTCATCTGATCTGAGCGCCTTCTTCCACATGTTCTGGAATGTCCCAGAACATGTGTATTAGAAATGGCTCTCTTCCACACTTGCAAAATCACAATTGCAAAGGTCTCCTTTGAAGCAATATTTGGTAAGATATTGTCTCAAGTTTCAGGTATTTATTCTTACTGCCTTCAAAGTTCACACTTGATGTAGATCTGCAGTGGCTGTGATGTTCAGACTCAGGGAAAGCGGTGGGGACAGTTTCATCATTATTAGTAAAACATTTTGGGGAAAAAAAAAAAAAATCACTTTCCTTCCCATTCACAAATATGTACTACTTTGGTCTATCAAATAAAATCCTAGTTTAACACACTCAATTTGTTACTGTGATGTGACTTTTTTGTGGTATTAATACTTTTGTAGGGTACTTTGAGTCTGAAATTGTTACCTTGCCAATGCTCAGTGCTGTGTGCAGAGCACGGACCTCCTTCAAGACGTTAACAGCTAGTTTGCGTGTGGCTGGGCGGCAGCTACAGAGCACAACCAACGCTAAACCCTCCACAACATGAAGCACAGCTAATGGCGGGGTGCGCTCCAAGGACAGAGAACGGCTGCTAGTTGAGCTCTTTAAAAAAAATTAATAAATAAATTTAAATCATAATAATGTCAGTAAAACACCCTTTACTGAATGTTTCCAGAATGCTGCGTGAAACTGTGGTTAAAGAAATCTAAAGGACCAACCTGTGTATCATGGGTCTTATTGCTGCTCTGCACGGCTTGCTTCCACTGGATGATGAGCTGCAGAAGCATCTTGACTGCGTTGTCCAACAGTGTGGGGTGGACATCCGTTACCTCTCTGACTATGAAGTACACAAACCCTGAGAGGACATCCTCCCGCCACTCAGGGAAATCCACCATGAGGGCCTGAAGAGTCGTAAAGGCAAGACCACGCAGCTCCTCGTCCATGTGGATAGTCAATCTAGAGGAGTAGAACAGACAACAAGGTTTGTACAGCTGTTAGATCTGCCACCAAAGCTCCTAGATGGTATGAGATGAAGGTTATTGAGGGTGAAGTACTTGGCTAGGAGCTCTATTAGCTCTTGTCTGCTCATGCCATCTGGTATCAGTCTTGGGATGGCAGCCACGCATGTCCGGAACAGATCAATCTTTGGTTTTCTCTCTCCCCTGCAGCACAGTTCATAAAAAGCTAAGTCATACACAGCAGCAAGAGCAGGAAACAGTACGCATCAGTGTTGTGTTTACGCACGTAATCATATCCTCAGGCTCTTTGTTAGACATCTGAACACTTGTCATGCTCATGGAACGTCCTACTTCCTTGTCCAGGTGACGCAGGATGTTATCCAAAGCCTTTCTTACTTGTGGATAGTACATTGACATGCCTGGGAAATACCGAGCAAACTTAGAACAAGATATATATATTTGTGCACCACCCCGATAAGCAAATGTAGTTGTCCAAATAGCAAACCTACCGATCACTTTTGCTTCCTCATCAGTAAGAGTGGTGTTAAGGAAGATCTTTTTGACACGCAGGGTGTTCCCAGAAGGCATGATGATCCCAGTAGTAGGCATGGGAGGCTCCCCATCTTTCTGCTGCAGGCTGTCAGCAATCACCAAGAAGGCTCGCAAACCAATATTCATCCTCTGGTGGGGCAGAAAACGGTGTAAGAACAGAAACCGGCTCTAACAATGCCATGTTTAACTCTCAGCTATTCTTTACCTCTGGATTGATGGTAAAGGTTTTGTGAGACTTGCCCACACACAGCAGGTCATAGATAATCTCCTTCATAGCAAAGTCCAGTCTTTCCTGGAGTAACCAACAAAACAAAACAGTTAAACCCACTCACACGTATGTGGTGTGTATGCTATTCTTTCTCCCACTTTGTGCTCCAGTCTGACCTGGGCTATGAACTGGATGATCTTGACAAAGATGTTGAGGGGCGTGTCTCTGGGCACCACACTGCGGGAACCTTTGGGGAAAAGTGCTGACACGATGCTGAGCAGTCGGCTGAGGAGTAAAAACAGTGTAATAAGCACATTATGGTACTGAATGACACCAGCTATAGTGCCTTGGAGAAATGATCGTACACCTTTGTAGAACTTTTTAAAAATATTTTCTCACCTTATAACCTCAAAATTAATGTATTTTAGAGGAGTTTTAAGCAATATAGAAACAAAGTAGTGTATGATTGTAAAGGGGAAAGAAAATGTTAAAAGAGTTACAAAAAGATCTGGAAAGTATGGAGTGCAATAGGATCTAGCCTTCTTTACTCTGTCGCTTGCGGTTTGCATTTGTTAAGCAATGTATTTAGATAAGGAAGTGTGTTTAATAGGAATGAGTTGTGCAGAAATCGGGTTAGGCCATCTAAATGGTAAAAGCTACATGGTACAGCTGGTTATGCAACTGACCTCTGTGTGACAGTGTTACTCTCACACTTGATTCTGATAATGTAGACCCACAGCAGCCTGTAGAGCGACTCCAGTGCCACACGGGACATTTTGGGATCTTTATTCTGTAGATGAAAGAAAAACAAACAAACAAACAAAAAAAATTCTCTCAGCAAGCAATTTAGTGTTGACAACTTCATTACTCACCTGCGAGACCAGAGAGGCAATGAAAAATGTATGTTGCAGAAATATACAGTCAATTCTAAAACACAGTAACACAACATGCACCCATTTGAAGGTATATTAAATTTTACATGAATGATGCCACACAATTGCATATTTTAGGTCAAAATTTAATTCTTTCCAATCAACAAAGCACTTCATAACTCACAACTTAATCAACAAAGGTATTATGTAACTGATTCTTCTAAAAGACTGATCTGTTACCACATTAACACATATGCAGAAGTGTTACAGATGTTTACACAACAGCAAAGGAACCATCAGGTGTAAATTCCCTGCAGTGAGATGTGCCACTGTAAAGGAGCACAAAGTAAAAAAAAAAAAAAAAAAAAAAAAAAAACATCAAACAATAATAGTGTACATTTGACACTTTGAGTGGTATGATTCAATATAATGAAAACGAGATAATAGGATTTACCTTAGAGAGTTAGAGTTGTGGGGATTCAAGCTAAACTCAAATACTTAGAAATATTTCATATAGCATTAAACTTTAATTATTTTGTAGGAGTATCAACAAAATATTATTTGGATAACTCACATCTGTGTATTCTTTGAGGCTCCATTAAGCACGCAGCTGCTAACCATTAAATCAGCAGGTCTGCCAAAAAACATAGAATGTTTCCTGGTTTTAAAGACAAAGTAATCCCCACTAAATTGGCTTTACTCCTAAAGTCTTCAGTTTTTAATGGACCTAAAAGGATCATATGTAATGTGCAACAGAATACAGAGAAACAGATACTAGCCATTTAGCAAGTTTAAAAATGATTTCTGTTTGCTCTGATTATGGCCACAACCCAAATAAAAGTTGGTCTCTACATACAAAAAAGTTATTCGACTCATGACCTGCTTAGATTTCTTTCTATGGCTTTCCAGCCATACAGCAAGACAGAGATTTAAAGGGGGGCAGCAAAAGAAAATGTGGATTAGCAGTGCTCGCCAACAACTGATGGAGTCATCCAGGACATGTTGCTGTGGGATATCGTCTCTGCTGCCCAGAAATTGTTAGCATGTCATGAAAGTCATTAGACTGTCATACAGCAAAAGTCTTCAGTCCAAGGCTTCTTCAGATTCATTGGAAGACTGGCTGCTACTGGAGATCCTTCCTCCCCACAGCATCACCATCCACAACAACTCTTTGAAGATACTTGGATGATACAAGTTCAAACATTTATTTTATCCTTTGGGATAAATAAAATAGTTCTGAATTGAATTGAATTTGAAAACCAAACTTAAAACACTTACAGCATCTCTCTTTACTTCTTTAAACAGACAAATTATAGCTCCTAAACAAACTTTTTTTGGCACTCTAAAAAACAACCCCAGGATATTCTGTCTTTTCTCCCTACAAGATCGTTTCAAAATAAGTAACAGCTGTCTCCAAATAAACATTTGAAATAATATACTGTATTAGCTGTCCATACAAATTAGCATAACTAACTATAAACAGCACTCTCTTTGTGTATTCCTTGTAGAGTAAATCAACCTGTTGCAGTCTTTTGGAAAACTAACAGTTAAGCTTACATTTCCTAACCCAGAATGTTCTTTGACAGAAAGAAATGGACTCTTTAAAATAATGAAACACCACGACTCTCTGAGAAAAGTTTCTTTTGCATAAGCTTTTGTGCTTCAACTAGCTTCATTGGTAAACATCTTCCTGATACTGAAAACAGCTGAGTCTTCTTAATGCAATAACAGCCTGCACGCTGAAGAGTGTTTGTGTCACAGTGTCCTGGTGTGCTTCGACAAACTGACCAAATAGAAGACAAAGACTTTAAAGCATAAAATTGTCCAATTCATCCCACCAATCATCTCAGTACAGCTCTAACATTTTTAATAAAATTCTTTATACTGATCATGTTTTTAATCACAGCAATGTAATGAGATATTATTAATGGTGGACTTTCTAAATCATGCTTGTTTTTCTACTCAAGTAAAACATTTTTGTCATTTTTCCCCAACAATTCATCTATAATAAAACCAATGAGCACTTTTTTTCTCACCATCTGGCAATAATCAGCAGCGCTGCATGAAAACAAACCAGTTTAAACACAGATCAACCTCTCAAGTTCCAAGTAGTTAATTTGTTGAACTCCTCTGTTGATGCTGAACTTCATTATAATTTCACAACAGCAAAACTCAACCCTTCAGCCAAGCAAGGAGCACTTTACCATCTACCTAACATCCTGATTTAGGCTGTTACAGGAAGAGGGGAGCACCAGGCTACACACCGACACTGGACGACTCACCTGCAGTGTCTCAATCTGCTTTCTGATGCTGTTGTTAGACGGCATCTGGAGCGAGTCAACGTGAGAAAAACATAAAATGACAGGAAACAAAGAATGTGGGGTTTGGGGAGGTACACATGCAAGTTATTAACAAAAACAGAAGAAATATGACAAGAAAAGCACAAACTAGCTTAACTTTTGTCAAAATGACAAAAGGTAAAATTAAAAT
Source organism: Anableps anableps (assembly GCA_014839685.1). Taxonomy (NCBI): domain Eukaryota; kingdom Metazoa; phylum Chordata; class Actinopteri; order Cyprinodontiformes; family Anablepidae; genus Anableps; species Anableps anableps. The sequence continues at coordinate 9,005,263 of CM026070.1, forward strand.
AAAAAAAGCCATGATGAACTGCTCAACATGCCCCTTGTAAATCAAGTTGCATGTTAGCATTATGCATGTGACAGCCCATTTAGGTTAAATAAAATGCATTTCAGTGTAGAGAGCATATATTAGTGTGCAAATGCAGAGAAAACTAAGGTGTGTGCTGCAGTTTAGAAATCAGACAAGGAGACAAAGAAAGCACACAGGCGCAGCTTCAATAGAAAGACGATGACATGAAACTAAAATTTATTACAGTCGTGCCTGCCCCTTCAAGCACAAATACATACAGCCACACCCGATTTAGTGTTTGATTCAAACCCATCAAACATGCTTGAAGTGTCCTACTTTAACCCTGTGGGCACCATGCTTTAGGGATAAAAAAAGGTGATCATTGGTAGTAAATCTTTTCAACCCAAAAACATTAGGTTTTAAATGAGTCAGTATATTTCATGTACTTATATTTGTATTACATTTGATATGGAATAGCTGTTAATGTCTCAGGCACAGCAAGTCATTTTGGCCATTGACCACTGTCAGGAGCACCCACAGAATTAAAATCACTGGATGGAGAAGAATCACTAAAATCATCACAACACTCTCAGGCAACTCCATAGACCTACTGCAAACAATTGAGACACTGATTTTAAATGATAGCATATACTGCCCAAATTCACTGGAAATTATCATCACGATGAATGAACGACAACTGCACTTCGACGCCCCATAAGCTCAAACGGTATTCACAAGAGGTAATCAGTGTTTAGAGGAGGAGAGGCTCATTGAGTCTGTCAGTCAGTCAGAGATCTGGTCAATCAGTCTGCCGGGTTTAACGGTCAGGAACAAGAGGAAGATAGGTTTGATCCGTTTGTAATTGGTTTACAAAGAGTCAATAAGAGACCTGAAGTAAAACAGCACTTGAGATGATCACATGCATGCTGTGGCATGTTAGCCTTTGCAAACCTTTAAGACTGAGTTTTCAACAGCACCTAATTGTTTATGACGTTTGCATTTTGCTCATTGCAATTCATATTTAAAAAGGGAGTGTTATGTTTTTATGAAATCAAGTGCTATTCTATTCGGATCTGCTTTATTGATAATTAAAGGGAAAGCACATTATGATTTGTAGACAAAAACACAGAGCACACCACTCAAAATCATAACAACTTGCTGAATGTTGCTACATATTTACTAACTATTAACAGTCTGCATTAACAGCTCCCCACAGGATGGAGCATGTATATCATTTGCTTGGAGACCATGCAAAATAAACTGAGTATATGAGTGTGAATTAGAGTCTAGTAGTTTTATTGTACCTTCAAATACTAAAAATGCTCAGCTAGTGTTCTTACAAACCAGTGTATTTGTTATCAAGTGTAGTAGTGTCTATAGTGTCTCTTAAAATGGTTTAACCTGAAGAACAGTTATTGGCCTTTCAGAAATGAATTTGATGTCAGTTCTGTGGTTGGGAGTACCTTCAGGTGTGACAGGCAGTTCTGTAGAAAGATGTGCCAGTTGTTAAGGAAGAACTGCTTCTGACTCACACACAGCAAGCATGTTACCAGGGGATATAGTGCCTGGGGAGGAAAAAAAAAAAACAGTATCAACATTAGATAATGACTTGTTTATTAGGTTTGAAATATCTCAACGGGCATGTTGAGCTCTTATTATTACCAAAGAGTGCTTCTTTCTGGAACTAAGGTCAAACGTCGTCTGGTAAAGCATCTCCACAAACGTTTTTAGGCACGGCACGTTGACTTCATTTTTCACCGCCTGAGAATGAGTGAAACATTTAGCTTAACTGAAGACGACAAAAGAAAAAAACAAAACAAAAAACAAACAAACAAACAAACATTTATCTTTCATGTAAACAGAACAGCATTGTGCGTGTTACTTACAGCTGCGACAGGAATGAGGATTTCAACAAAAAGACCAGCAAGAGCGTGCTTTACGTCTTTATCCTTAACTTCAAGGAAATACTGGGCACACTCCTTAAAAAAAAAAAAAAAAAAAAAAAAAAAGTGTAAGGAATTACATAGAAGACATGTACAAACACAGCCAATTTGGTCATAGACAAAATATTGTCTGATGACTGGCATCAGCTGATTTTATACTTGAAAGAGAGAGAGGGGGAAAAAAACAAAAATAAAGAGTGCTTTTAGTAATCAGTAAATGCACCACATACAGCACGACCAGGTTGTGCTAACAACAACAACACTTCTAAGAGAGAAATTTGTTACTGAGTGAACACTCAGACTTTGCTAAGGTGTTTAAAAATGAGGCTCCTCTAAAGGAAACAGTATTTTGTATGGAGGCTGATCAGCTCTTCTGTCAGAAAATGAGACTTTAGCAAACAGGAGGATAACATATTTCAGTAAAGTTGCTCTGTATTATCCTAACGAGTCCAGGTCTTTCAATCATGGAACAGAAATGTTAGCAACCCTATGGAAATCTCACAGGGGGTAAGGGTCTCCTAAATACACAGCAAAGCACACTTTGTTTACTATAAAAACATTATATCGCTAAGATAAACATGTTGCATTTTCAATTCATTCTGTATATAGAAAAAGTTATTTTGTTGTCATTTATAATTCTTACAGAGAAATCGACTAAAACTGATATCAGCAGGTCCGAGCTTCTTACAATCAGTGATTGCAAACGGGCTATCATATGTCTGACTGGTGCATCTCTAGCCAAACATGACAAAAATATAGTCTGTAACTAAGATTTGAATATTACTGGTCACTTTAATTTGGTTATTTGGGATGAGGGGCTTGATTCTACAGTCTATTTTGAATAGGCTAAAGATACAAGAATAACATAGCTCATAAACACATCATAAAGTTCAGACGGAGACAAAGAATGTATTTTTTATAACTTTAAGGAAAACTTTCTCAGCAGCCTTTTATCACCCCTTTTGTTCTTGAAGACACTGAAATACTGTTATCTGTGTAATATTGGCTCGTGAGGAAGTACAAGTACACATACAAAGGATATAGGGAGGAAATACCTAAAACCTTATAGGAAGGCAACATGATATGTGAAAATATATAGCTCAACAGACTGTATTTAGAATATTTTGACTGTAGCCTTAAGTAGCCATGGCTGTAGAGAGCTGATGACTTTGTAAAAATGAAAAAAAAAAGAACAGATGGAAACAAGCACGAAAACTAATCTATGGTGTAATTTATTCACCACTACTTGAGGCAAATAGGTATAAATCTAAAATATTACCTGCATGAACTGAAAAGAAGCCTCAAAATCCTCCACAGGATACATTTTGACCCGAAAGAACTTCATGCCCATGATGAGACTGATAATGCTCTGCAAAACGTATGGACTCTGCTCTTTTTGCCGCAGCTCCTTCAGTTCTGTGATGAATTTTTTCCTCACCGCCTGAAACCTGAACAAACATAGACAAAGACATTCATCTATGCTCACAATTCAATACTTCCACCATAAAAAGGTGTTAGTAAGAGAGGTGGGATAAAAAAAAAACAAAAAAAACAGATTATAAATCAAAAAAAGCAATATGTGGCTTGGCATATGCTTAAAGGTATACTACAGCATACTCACTTCGACTGTGTAAGAACTCCTATGACCTCAGCATACAAGTCTGCAATGATGTGCACATTCCCAGTGTTGGGGCCACTGTATCTGTAAAAGATTAAAAGGTATATAGTCAAATCTTCAAATCGAAGGGAAATAATGATAATTAACCTGTCAGCCTGGAATTATGGCTACTTACCCCTCTTTGTGTTTAAAGTGCTTGAACGCCAGGTTTAGAACTTCATGTACTAAAACATCCGGCACTGGATGAAGAGGAATCTGTGGCGTAAACATGGCATCGTTAGTCTCATTAGGAGCATCGATAGTCCGTTTTCTTTCTCCTTTCAGCCCTTCATTATCCCCCCTGCATTAGCAAAGCCAAGGACAACACAGCTCGGGTCTCCAAGGACCGGCATTCTCCTCAGAATGGAGCTTTGATTTGAACAATCTACTTTAGAAACACTCTCAGCTGGAAGTTGGTATGTTGCCAGCCGCTGCATTTATTATCTCTGTTCTCAGGCAGGAAAAGTCATCGTGGCAACATTAGCTAATTTCTGAGCTACAAAGCATAAACACACCCAGTAAAAATTAAATATCTTAGCTTACAAATCACTGTATGTCAGATCAGTAAAGTAGTGGTAAATTGGTCAAACAGCCACAGTAAGAAATTAGAACCAGCATTTTCTAAAACAGAATGAATATAGTGAGACATTTCTGAATGGTCTGAGCAAACCATGATCTGAAACTATGTAATGACAAATGCAATAAAACTTAGAACAGACAACTAACCCACAATAAGAAATACTAACTACTATACACACACACAAAAAAAATAAACAATTGAGAAATTTTGTAGACACTAAAAAAAATAAAATAAATTAAAAAAAAAATTTTAAAGGACATTTGATACTCTGTCAGAACTAGAATGGACCCCCACTTTTACGAGGTTCAGTATTCGCAGATTTTTTTTCTGGAAGATGACTCTAAATTACTGGCGGACAATTTGCCTATTTGCAATTTTTTTTTCGTACAACATATCTAAAATGTTCTACAAAAAGATTCAGCTTGGGAAGTTGAGATACCCAGATGCAACATTACTTGACAAACTATTGGCTGGTGTTTGCAAAGCAATCAATTCAGGAGCACCATTGATTTTTCTTAGCGCTGACTGACTATACCCCCAAAAGCAATGAAAAGGAAGACCATAAATGTTACCTTCTGCAGTGCCAAGACGGTTTCCACTGTGTGTATTAATGCATTTAAGTATATTTGGTGTTTGAACTTTTAAAACAGGCAGTTATAAGTGGATTTCAGTTATTCATGGCTGGTTGTGATCCCCAAGCGTAATCAAATTTACTAGACACTTTGATAAGATACACTAATGCATATTTTGTAATTGCAGCACAACTAGAAAATAGTTTATAAACAGTGGATAATATTTTACTGAAGCAGTAAAACTGGATCACTCACCTGTTTTAGAACCTCCACTGAAACTAAACAAAAAATAAAATCTATGGCTAAGTCCCGTCGTTCGAGAAGGTAATCTTTATCCCGGTGTTGCTCATCCCTGCAAAGCAGCAAAAAAGAATTCATTGTATTCAAAGTAGCTTTAGGTAGACAACCAATTTGTTCAAGGTGAAAAATGAGAAGAGCAAGGACCAAAAACAACCCCAAACAAGGATCAGCTCACCCTTTTGATTTTGTACTAGATCGAGGCCGGTACTCATAAGACTCATCTTCAGTGCCACTCTGCCGCCGGTACCAGTCGAATAGTGTGCGCAGGAGGGAGGGTAAACAGTGTTCTGCTATTGAGCTCATAGAGCTTATTAACTAAAAAAAAAATAAAATAAAATAAAAATAAAAAAAAAAACCAGGGTGAAACTTCAGAAGATTTTTGTAACCAGGTAAATATGCAAACTCTGTCTAAAAACATAGTTGAACAACAGCGTTCATGGAGTTCTACAAAAGTTAAATACAGAACAGAACCATCCGAGCCAGTGCTGATGAAAATATCAACCCATAATTAAAGATGACATGACCACAGCACGCAACCAAAGTAGATGCTTTTTACATTGATTGCAGAACATCACATAATCACTGATCAAATCATTGAATAATGAAAGCTCGTACCCTTCCTTTTAATGAACAAGTATGCCAAATCTACCTACAAATATGCCTCAAAAAGCATCAAGTTTGCTGAATGTTTATAAAGGAAACAACAAATACTTTCATGGAGAAGTACAAAAGAAGAGGGAAAAACAGTTGGTGCATCTGTCAAGATTAGCTGTAGGACTTTGCAAAAGTATTCAGCCCTTAATTTTTTTTCAGTTTGTTACATTACAGCCACAACTTTTAATTTATTTTCTCAGGCTTTTATATGATAAACCTGGTCTGGTCAGATGAGACCAAAAATACAGTGTCTAACCCACATACAAAATTCTACACATGGCAGAAAACAAACACCCTGAACACACCATCCCCACAGTGAAACATGGTGGTGGCAGCATCATGCTGAGGGGTTTCTTACTTTAGGTGGTAGAGCTAAACACAGGGCAACAGTGGAAAACAGCACGTGAGAAGCTACAAAGGAGGTTCACCTTCTAGGAGGACAATGACTCCCCTGAGATACAATGGAATGCTTTAGATCAAAGTCCTGAATAAGAACAACTATGTCGAAGTCCAGACTTTAATTTCTTTCACAATCTGTGGTGAAACTTCTAAATTGCTATTTATTAATGAATACAGAGGGGCAAAAAAGTATTTCATCAGCCATTGATTGTGAAAGTTCTCCTACTTAGAAAGATGAGAGAGGTCTGTAATTCTCATCATAGGTACACTTCAACTCTGAGAGGCAAAATGAGAGAAAAAAAAAAAAAAAAAAATCCAGGAAATCACATTGTAGGATTTTTAAAGAATTTATTTGTAAATTATGGTGAAAAATAAGTATTTGGTCACCCACAAACAAGCAAGATTCCTGGCTCTCACAGACCTGTAACAACTTCTTTAAGAAGCTCTTCTGTCCTCACCTCGTTACCAGTATTAATGGTACCTGTTTGTTGTCCTCGTTATCTGTCAAAAAAACACCTGTCCACAGCCTCAAACAGTCAGACTCCAAACTCAACCACAGCCAAGACCAAAGAGCTGGCAAAGGACACCAGGAAGAAAACTGTAGACCTGCACCAGGCAGGGAAGAGTGAATCTACAATAGGCAAGCAGGTTGGTGTGAATAAATCAACTGTGTGAGCAATTGGAAGAAAATGGAAACTATCCAAGACCATTGATAATCTCCCTCGATCTGGGGCCCCATGCAAGATCTCATCCCTTGGGGTCAAAGAGATCATGAGAACAATGAGCAAAAATCCCAGAGCTACACAGAAGGACCTGATGAGTGACCTGCAGAGAACTGGGACCAAAGTAACAAAGGCTATCATCAGCAACAATCCTGAAGAAGAATGCTCCCAAGAACACCATACCTACTGTGAAGCATGGAGGTGGAAACATCATGCTCTGGGGCTGTTTTTCTGCAAAGGGGACAGGACGACTGATCTGTTAAGGGAAGAATGAACGGGGCCGTGTATCGTGAGATTTTAAGCCAAAACCTCCTTCCATCAGTGAGAGCATTGAAGATGGAACGTGGCTGGGTTTTCCAGCATGACGATGATCCCAAACACACCGCTCAGGCAATGAAGGAGTGGTTCTGTAAAAAGCATTTCAAGGTCCTGGAGTGGCCCAGCCAGTCTCCAGACCTCAACCCCATAGAAAACTTGTGGGGGAAGTGTAAAGCCTGTGTTGCCCAGCGACAGCCCCAAAACATCACTTCTCTGGAGGAGAACTGCATGGAGGAATGGGCCAAAATGGCAGCTACAGTGTGAGCAAACCTGGTGAAGACGTACAGGAAACGTTTGACCTCTGTCATTGCCAACAAAGGCTATGTTACAAAGTATGAACTTTTGCTATTGACTAAATACTTATTTTCCACCATAATTTAAAAACAAATTCTTTAAAAATCCTACAATGTGATTTCCTGGATTTTTTTTTTTTTTTTTTTCTTCTTCTCATTTTGCCTCTCAGAGTTGAAGTGTACCTATGATGAGAACTACAGATCTCTCTCGTCTTTCTAAGTAGCAGAACTTGTACAACGACTGACTAAATACTTTTTTTTTGCCCCACAGTAAGAATGGGCAAAATTTCCAGTCCCTACATGTGATGGAGAGATATCCGAAAAGACACAGCTCTACAAACTACCAACTCTTGGAGTCTGAATAAAAATCCACACTGATGTTTTCTGACTTTTCTTGCTAAATATTTTAAAAACCTATGTTCAATTTTCCTTCCAGTTCAAAATTATACTCTACTGTGTGTCGGTCTGTGACATTAAATCCCACTGAACACATTTATGTTTATGGCTGTAACATGACAAAATGTTAAAAAAAAAAAAAAAAAAAAAAGTGTGAATACTGTTGGTAGACACCAAAAAAAACATTTCAGCCAATAAATAATACTTGAGGTAAGGTGGTCAGTGCGCTTTACGTGTTTAGCTATATTTCTGTGAGTTTAAGGGCTGGTACAGTGCAGTGAGGATGGCGCCTGATGGATGATCAGCAGAAGAGTTATGCAATTCCTCCCTCTGCCCTTATGGCGCTGGCCAAATACACTCCAGCACCCGATGCAGATTTACTGCTGAGGATGACACAGCGATTCTACGCACTCACTTTTGGCTCTATATGCCCGTTTTCTCTCTCTCACTCACAATGGGGACAGCTGGATCTATACCATATCCTCGCTGGCTTTGTGTTTTGCTGAACAAAACATTTAGCAGCGGGCTGGCCCATTGTACAGAGATCTGCAGCAGCTGCAGATGAGGCACAGACATCCCATTGAGAGGGGGATTGATTGGAGACTCAAATACTGCATACACATACAGAGGTGAGGGAGTACCGTAGTTGCTGGTGAGGGGCAATGAGAGTGTCACATGTATACATCTATATGAGATGTCAGTTGTTTATGAGGGTTATTATGGGATCAACATCGACTGGAGAAGCTTTGTTCAGAGAGTGCAGGCTTTTTAAGACGTTTCTTTCTCTGATCTGACTTAAGGATTGACAAAAATTACCAGGGGAGGATGTTGGAATGCCAAAAAAAAGAAAAAGTAGCAGCAAGTTGGAGGATTAATTAAGAAAACTTTTACTGTCTGCAAGTGGACATAACAACTGGAGGTCTGGAGCATCACATAGTTCCTTTAAAATAGTCCTGTGTTAAATGTTCTGAGTGTTGTAACACAAGTCATGGCCTGACCTGATCAAATTGTGCATCTTCCCCCCTCTGGAGAGATCGGGACAGGGGTTTCTCCTGTTAGAAACACAGAGCAAAATAAGCTTGTTACTCATTTATACCAGCAAACCTTCAGTCATGCCGTTTTTTTTTTTCTTCATGCCAAAGAAAAACACGAGCCTCTACCGTAACATCTTTCAGTTGTTTTCGAACTGACTAAAATAATTATTTAGAGACAGAAAAGAGTGCATCTTTTTGTAATGTAATGCATCAGATACTTCTTAACTTTCGTTTGCTTTCTTACTGAACTTCATCTCTCATGTCTTTGTGAACTCACCAGCGGCTCGGCCATCACCATCTCGATCTTCTTCTCGGCAAGCACGGCAAACTCAGCAAACAGGCTCTTGATGACAAACTCCCCGGGCTTGAGCTCGGGGTCGATGGTGATGCTCGACATGGTGGCGATGCTGTGTTTCTCCCACGTGAGGGGAGTCACCGAGGAGGGGGCACGGCGTCTAATCACGCTGCTGCTGACTGGTGTAGAAGCTGCAGGGAAGCCAGAGGAGGTCAAAGGTTAGCGAATGATGCGGCTGGGCGTCGAAGCGGCAGGTTCCGATGAAGAACACCACTCTTGGAAAGGTATAGAAAGTTGTCTGAAAGTTTTCAAGGACACAGCTGTAAGTACACACTAATCATCAGCTCCTGATCAAAAACTGCCAGTTTAACTTTGAGCTGCTCTGACTGCTGATGTGTAGGTCAAATATTCACATTTCTGATCTTTTCTCAATTCCACTGTGTATTAAATGAGTCAAAAGCTCTTTTTGATCTGGAGACACATCAACAAACATGTTCCTAAAATGTGTTATTCTGAGTTTAATAAAGATTAGTTCAAGTTTAGAGAGACATGCACTTTGAATAAGGTTGTGATATGTTAACTTTTAGATGGATTCTAAAATTCTACGATTAAGGAACATGCAGGATTTTTTTTCTTCTATGGTCAATTTTTATTTTGTTAATATAAAAAAAAAAAAAAATAAGTCTGTGCAAATGGTTTTGTGTTATAGTCCTTAAAAAGAGGATCAGATTCATTACTGTCCAGAAAACATCTGTCTGGTACATCTCTAGGTGTTGCTAAAAGAAGCAAAATAGCAAAACTGAATAAAGGAGACATTGTTATGCCAGGAATAAGAAAAAAAAAAAAAGGTCCATGTAAAGAGAATTTCTGAACAGCAAACAACCAAAATATCAGAAAAACAACCACCATAATAATTCCAATTAAATCCACTTCATAACTTACAGTCATATACTCTGTTATAACAAAAAGCTTAAAGCTATTTCTGAAGTTCTGGAGGAAATCTAAAAAGAAAAAGAAAAAAAAGGAAACACTGTAGGTAGCAAACTGTCCTAATTTGTCATGTTATTCAGATTTTACATTTCATAACATCCTTCTGTTTGCTGAGTAAATTCGGACCTACAGCCACTAGAACGTTAGTCAATTCACCACAAATAAAGGCAGATTTATTAGAAATAACAAATATATTTACTGTATTTATGACTGGTGGGATTTAAATACATTACAGCTACCACTACAAAAAAAAAAAAAAAAAAAAAAAAAAAAAAAAAAAATAAAAAAAATTTCTAAATACTACTGACTAAAACACGGCTCCGCACATGCCTTAAACATCTACTGTACCGAAAGACAAAATCCTCATATTTATGACTCATAAAAGTTGGAAGTATCTCTCTGACTCAGAAATGCTACAAAGTAATTATTTTCCAATATAAAAAAATACTTTAAAATCGTTTAGAGAGCCTAAAGGTACTCTACGGGGGGTGGAGGAGGAAATAAAATTGTTTAGCTGAAAGTTTTATTTTAGCTTGAGAAACTGTTTCGGAGCTTAGGTCATCTTACTTCCGCTGAATGACATAATTACTGAAAAAAGATGATGTTGGTTCCTGAGCTCTTCTTTGCATTACTTCATTACTTCTGCTTTAAGACGTCTGCTTTTTTTCTGTAGCATTTCCTGTTTTTATGACGACTTCTTTCTCAACTTACCCTTTATTTGTTGACACAAAAAATGCTCCAATGCAAAATGACTGCATTTTCTTAAGTACTCAACAACTAGCTCAGGTTTCTTTTAGGCACAGCAACAGCATGCGTCAATGATTTCAATGTAGTTTAAATGGTGACCTGGTTGATTTTTTCTTTTTATTCTTCCCTGAAAAGATCAATTAGCCAATCAGATTTCAGTGATGTGAACCAGTTCAAACTGTCACATCTTGGAGGTATAACAGTATAACACTCTGTTGAGATCATTTTGTTCTCAACAGAACTTTCTCTCTCTCTCTTTTTTTTTTTTTTTTTTTTTAAAACAAAAAGGGTCCTGCTTTAACATATATTCTTCCAAGCCTTAAATTATATTATCTTGGTAAGAAATACCTAAAATATGTATAAATACAAAGCTAAGTGGAAAGGACAAGAGGACATTAACACTTGATGTTCTGAAAAAAAAAGAAAAGAAATGCGCCCAGGGCAGCACTTTGATTAGCTTCCTGAAACAAATCTATGTAGGGTCACAACATTTGCATGTGGTTCACATTATGTGCTCTTCCTATTCAAATATCAGATGGAAATCCTAGGAGTTTTACTTTGGGTGCTTAGAGCTGTCTGAGAACCCTTTACCAATGTACCAATCTTTCCATAAGAAATCTTTTTTGTCATCCAAAAAGAGAATAAATTATACACCACAAGTGGGCGGTTCAGGTCCTTGATGGCATTAGATCTGCATGGTTCTGAAGTTTTGCCTTGTTAACAATCCTATTTTAAAAAGATTGTGGCATTAGCAGATCCATTCCCAACTTGGTGACAAGCAAAGAAGATTATGTAACTTTTTGGATCCAGTATCACTGAGTCAAAAACATCAACAATTTGCAGAAGGCCAGCCCATGAGGACAAGAGCAAAGCACCTCTGTCATACACAACTCAAAATAACATTACTCTTTGTTGGAATATATACACATTAAAGTCCATCTAGTTTCACTGAATAAGTAGTTTAATCAATGTTGCTTGTGAGGCTTTTTATTATAAACCCACATATGAGGCATTCTGGTCATATATTAGATTGATTGGTAATGAAACTGACTGGGGAAGGGAGTCACGTTTGGACTGGGACAATTGAAAAGCCTCAGCAACACTTCACTCTATCAAGTAAATGTTTCCTGTTGAGCACAGATGGCATCCTGGACTCATTTCTTCAATCCTTTGTCTTCTCATTTACCCCAACAGACCATCCCTCATCTTTGAGCTGAGGGTGGGCTGCATACCTGTGCAGTACCAGCTACCTCTGATTATGATTTGTTTAGGTTCCCCTATAAACTGATTTTCTCCTGCCCGCTCTTGTTTGCACACGCCACCTTAGCTTGTTTGATTATTTTATGCTTATAGTCAAATAGTTCTGCTTAATGATGATTTTTGATTTAAAATGCTTTGGATGCTGTGTTTGGTAAATAGTAGTTTTTCAAACACTTGGACCAAGAGATGAACCAAGAAATAACATGGCGATAGGAACTGGGCCAATTCAGCTCCATTGTGCTGAAACAACAGTCTTCAATTTCATTGACGAGGTTTTTAATAATAAAGTCAGACAGAGGAAGTCCAGAGATTTAAGAAGCCATTTAAAATACAAGACTGAAAGGTTATCGATGTTATTTATGGTTATTTATTTTCTTATCATCACTCATAATCCCCCCATTAGTTTTTTTCTCTTATGTGTTTGAGCCATGACTAAACACATCAACTGCTCTCAGTACAGAGTCAGACAGCAACATTTCCTTCTATTCAACAGGCACATTGTGGTGCTCTTGAGAATTTATGTTTGAATACGGTACAACTTCCACTCTGGTTCTCAATGGTCCAACTCCTGCCAAGTGGACAACCAATAGTAAAGTGACCCTTTGCCTCTTTCCCTCCCAGGAAAGGCCTTTTTCTGTTTCTTCCTGGTTGCCACAGAAACACTTCTGCATGCTAAACTGTTCAAGCAACCCTAAAGCGGTGAAGTGCAGGAAGATATTTATTTGCCAAACAAATAAATAAATAAATAAAATTAATATCAACATTTCCAAAATCTGCATACTGCAAGCATATTTGCTTACAATATGAAGTTTGGCCATTTACAAGTAGATAATTGATTCTTAAAGTGAATCTACTTAAAAACTTCAAGAGGAGTTTAAGGCTTTAAAGAGTCAATTTTAGCTATCAAACCGTAATGAGGTGGGATTTCACACAGGTTTCTTACAAATTCCCCATTTCAAAAGTTTCATATGTTTCCAGACTAAACCTTTTGGACCTTTTTTTTATGTTAGTGTGTAATCACATTAGTCACAAAAATATTCACCAAATTAGTTTTTCGTGAAGAAACAACTTCACCCCCTCCAACAAATCATGAGACAGTACAGTCTGGAAGCTGGCTTTCAGTTCTGCAGTATGGTAAAAGGCTGTTTCACTCCTTTCGAAATCTGGACAAACTTAGATCAGTAAAATGTCCTAATAGAGGAGGGGTGCTGAAAAACAGATCCTTTACAGTTTGTAATCAGCAATACCCTGATTTTACATTTGGTATTTAAATCAAACACAGGTAAAAACGAAAAAAAAAAAAAAAAAAAAAAAAAAACAACTCAGGTTTAGAACACCAAAGTAACAAAAAGGCAAAGAGGCTAATGAGGAAACTATCGCATCTTTTGATCATCAAGTCTACTTGTAGAAACAAGTTGAAAAGCCATACCTTTAACTGCTCTGATCTACTTCTGATATGCTGAACAATGTGCTTTGTGAGTTTACATGAAGTGTTATCAAAAATGTTATGAGAAAGCACAAACTAGAGAGAGGGTGGCTAATCACGTTGCAGCATGTGGTTTTTACAGTAACATAGCATTTTTGTCACGTTAGTAACAGCTATAGAAGCACAGCTCCCAATATTGTTTCATCAGACAAACTCCTTGTACTTTGGGCTTTACTTAATCAAGGACTGCATACATTGGTTGAAAAGCCAAGACAACTGCAGAATCATCAGAGGATCAACACAAGTATTTTATTACTCAGTGCATGCTGTGAAACTTTGTGATACAAGTGCTCCAGAAATTATTTTTCGTATGTTAGATCAAATAAAGATAAATAAAGTCGGTCCAAAATTATCCTATTTTGATTTTAACTTTAAAGCGAACATCGTCTAAAAAAATTATTTAGGGAAAAAAAAAATGGGAATGTTAGACCTAAAAACACAATGTATTTCACACAATCACTAAATTTTAAACTAACCTAAAACACAACTTAACACCATCTACTCTCAAAACCTTGATGCTCAGATTTTCAGCTTAATCAAAAATGCAATTCTTTTCCAATCAGTGAACGCACCATACCTAAGCAGTACCAGGTCAAACTAGTAATGGCATTCTTCAGTCTGGACGCTGTTACTGAGAGAGGATGACCAAAAGCTGTCTTTAGTATCAGTATGGTGCTTAAAACAAAGTCATAGGACACTCATCTCCTCTGTGCAGCTGAAAAGATTTTTGCTTTTACTTTTTTACCTTTGGACAGTTGTTATGATGTGCAATCATGCCAACAAGGTATTGTTTTTACAACTGGGAGCAGCTGATTGGCATCTCAAAAGCTCAACTAATACCTGAACTACAACCCCAAATCTCAGAGGAGATGAAAACGAGGCTTCATGGATGCAGACTAAAGAGCAGTGCGAGGAGGAGGAGGAAGAGCCAACAACCACTTCACTAATTATAATGGGCAAGGATCATATCCAACATCTCTGCCCGGCTTTCTAACCATACAGCCAGACAGATTTAAAGAGGAGCAGCAAAAGCAAATGAGGTGGATTAGCAGTGCTTGCAAATAGCTGATGGTGTCATCCAGGACATGTTGCTGTGAAATATCGTTTATGCGGCCTGGAAATTGAGCTATTATGTCATGACAGCCATGACACTGTCATAGAGCCACAGCCTTCAATTCCAAGACTGACTACTACTGGAAATCCTTCCTGCCCACAGCATCACCATCCACACTGACTCTTTGAAGACACTTGAAATGATATAAGTTACAACAGCATTTAATTTCCCTTTGGGATAAACAAGGTATTTTTGATTTGAACTGAACTGAAAATAAGTAGGTCAAAGCTTTAAAAGTACCACAAAAAACATCAGTGCATAAAGACCTTGACTTCTGCAACCTATCTGATATTATTTACCCAGGTGTCTCAACTACAATTATTGTAATTCCCTAATATCCTTGAAATATTTTCTCATTTAAATGTTCAGATTAAAACATAACAAGCAATAATAGCTTCAGAGTAAATGAAAAGTATGAGGTGGTGGGGTTGGGATGGTAGCAAGTGTCAGTTGTGTTGTCATTATGGTGTCTAGCAGCACAGAGAGCCTTTCAAGCATTTCCCTCTTTGTTTACTGTGCTCACTAACAGCCCAATGATGTCATATAGCCTGCTCTTGATATCCAATCAGTGGGGTGTTCCATACCCCCTCCATCCTTTCTTTTCTCTCCCACCACAGGCTAACTGGATTGTTGATTGCTTCACATCAGTGAGCAACCCAACACTGTACTTTTCCAGTCAACAGCAAAAAGAGGAAAAACAAACTTTTTTTGGGCCTGGTGCCTGTAGTCCCCCTCAACCACTCTTTGTTTCTCCCTGGGACATGCCAGTCATTTGTGGCATGCCAAGCTAAGAATCCCCCTGCTAAATCCGACCAACAGAGGACAAATATTTGGAAATAAGAACAAAAGCTGCTGATACAAATCACAAGGTTTTAGATCAAGACCAAAACTACATTTCCAATTTCGCTTTTCTCAATGCAAAAAAGTAAAAATGACCAGCAGATTTTAAAAATAAAACATGCAAAGACAAGAGTTTTGTGGACAATTTTTGTTTTTGGTCAATATGGATTTTAGTTGATTCTCGTTTCTCATTAAGAACTATAATTAAAAACATGTACTTTATTTATTTAAATGTATTCACATTAAGGTTAGGCAACTGGATGAATTTATCGACCATCAATGATACAAAAAAAATCCAAACGTCTCTCAATATATTGCCCATCATCATTTGTTGGACTGATGAATATCGGCTGGGAAAATGTTGCATATCACACAACCTTAATTCATATTAAGTCCAGAGGCAAAATAACAAGGAGTGCGAGAGAGTGGAGTCTATGTAAAACACTGGTTTTAGCAGTACTGCCCTTAGCAATAGTAACTATAAACAGCAGTAATTGTGCGCATCTAAGTACCATCCATTGAGGCTTTCTATCACTGTAATAGATCTGTCGACACTTGTTTAATGCAGCATAAAAAAAGTTTTAGAAAGCAAAGAGATGGTTAGATGGACAACTCATGAAGTTCGTTTAATGAAGTTGCTTTATTGCCAAGACAGCATACATCAACTGGAACCAGCTTTTTCATTAAAATCTTGTAGTTGAGGTGAAAATAATGAATTTTATTTATTTTCCAGTAGGTGGATAAACTGATGCTGGGTCTGTTTGATATAAACCCAAAGCAAAAAGACACAAAAACTTTTAAATTATTTGTTCTTTAATCGCAAGTCATGTCGTATTATTGTAACACTCATCAGTATTACTGCATGTTTTCCTAATATCATGCAGCTCTAATCCCCATAGAGAATATAGACTCTTAACTTAGCTCTGACATATCCAAAAGGGCTGCACAAAATCAGGAAAATATGTAACTGCGAAATTACTGCTAAGAATGTTCATTAGGATTAACCCCTGTTTTCTGGGTCATTTCTGCTTTAGCCTCTTAGCGACTAAAGATATACAAAGGGTGTGGGTATTACGGGCAGCAAGAGACCGTTCAACTGGCCAAATATCAATAAGTAGAGCATGAAGGACTGACGCTTGAAATATAATATACTTTCAAATAATGTGTCCAAGTAGTTATTTGTGGTTGTGATACTAACCACACCAATATTGCAATGACAATTACAATTCAAGATATCATGCAGCTCTATTGCCAACTTTCCAAATCCAGCATGTTTCATAACAGACAGAGGTTAAAAACTGAAAGGGATGAAACAGAGCAACCTTGCTGTCAGACATTAAGCCTTCCTGTTATCTGCTGAAAATTTCACTCTCTTTAAACAGTGTCCTGTATAAACAACCGACATGATTCGATAAAAAATTGGTTTCCTTTTAAAAAACTCTTACATCTTTTGGGCTCATTATTTTTAATTTAAAAAAAAAAAAATCAATAATACAATTGAAACAGCTAACTTTGAGCCTTCTTCCTGCAGTAATCGCTTTCAAACTGAAGAATGTTGTTAGCGTGCAAGGTTAGCAGTTAGGTATGGTGAGTTTACTGATCAGAACACGATCAGATTTTTTTAAGTTTCTGACCAGTGTAGCTGAAAACGAATCAATTTCAGTTGCCAGCCAATTTTTCAGTGCATCTCTAATTAAACATGCAAATACCAGAGTGCTTCAAGAATTCAAAATTTTCGACCACTAGATAAAATTGCCTTATAATATCTTGTAGCTGGATCTGTAGATGTCATCAGGGTTGCATTATACACTTTAAATTTACCATGAATCATACACGGCTGTAAAAGAGAACTAAAGAATTTGTTTTACCAAGTTATTTTTTGTCTCATCTATCCTAAACTCATCATCCATATACAACAGTTTATGAGAGGGTAATCCAAAGAGAGACTTAGCTTGATGATCCAAAGGTTACATAAAGTATTTTCATAATATCTGAACCTGCAAATAAGTACATTTTATTTACTAAGCAGTTTCACAGAGAAAAGATTCACCTAGGGCTGCAGACAAAATAAAAACATAAAAATCCCCTTATGAATGCAAGAGCTCACAAGCTGCTGCTAAATGCTCTGTATCAAAATGCTTATCACATTCTGATGCATGAGGTCTACCAACCAGTCTCTGCAAGAGTTCCCTGGAAAATTAGCTCCACATATGGTTACACAACTATTACAGCAGTGACTCCACCTTGTCACAGTTGAAACAAGCCCTCCCAAACGCCTGCTCAATTCCCCTGGCAGGACAACAAGAAACAACAGCCCAAACACACACGCATATACACACACACACACACACACACACACACACACACATACAAACTGTTGGAATGTAGGGCCAAGAGTGCATCCAATTTTTTAGAGACAAAAGAATTACTGCCAATGTTTATATGGTGTGACTGTGCCAATTCTGCAATTATGTAGCAACATGCACAGTGCCTGGCAAGTTATTACTGGTTTGCTCTGCACTTTCAATTCTCTAAAATAAAGGATATCTTAAAAAGTTTACAGTAAATCCAGTTTATTTCCAGAGGCTGTCATTACATCAGTCTAAAACAACAGAGTGCACCTAAGGTCTGCTGCCTCATAAATCAGAAATCTATTTGACAATAAATGCCCAAAGTTTAAACACAGTTCAAAACTAACAGAAGGAATAAAAGTGTTGTCCAGTGCTATTGTATGAAGTTAAGAGCAGGGAATACAATTCACTTGTACTGTCAACATTCTGTTACAAACCAAGCCTGCAATGAATTACTTTTATTATTTTTCTGAACTATTTACTACCTTCAGGGAGAAAATGTCTCCTGGAAAGCTTACCACACTGCTTCAAGTTGTCAGAGTTACAAATCTAACAAGTTCAAGCAATAGCTACAATGTGTTTGTGTGAAAAGTGAGCCTCACTAAATGGGTCTACCAGAAATAAAAGATGATGCACTCAACAGAAAGTTTCTTAATGGTACTTATAAATTAAATATCCTTATCAGGGTTGTGGAGTTCGGACCTCCCCATACTAGTAAAGTAGGAGGGGAGACACAGAGGTTAGCTACTACACCTACCCTTATTAAACATTAATTAATTAGACATTTATTTGGTCACTCCTTAAATCTGAAGACAATGTAGGAGAGTCCATGCTTCCTCTTTTTTTTCCTGAAGCTTTTCCTAAAACATGTTTGTGGGTTTGTTTTTTTTTTTTTAATTTAACAAAGACTGTCCTGAAAGACATTTTTTCCCCCATTTTTAAAAAGGGGAAGACTCTTGTTGTCCTTCAGCTTCATTTACCTCAGAGAGCAACAGCTGAACTGTGAGCTGCACATGTGAACTCATGTTGTCAGAGTTATTTTAAGGGTGTACATCAATGTGACAGTCAACTGTCAGACGTCAGACGCTGATGTCTTTCTTGCTCATCTCAGCTGTTTTTGGCGCTAAATAAATCAATGGTAATTCAAAACACATGAAAAAACATGAAGCTGTATTTTTGTGTAAGAAATTACCCTGATAGACTGTTTTCTGCACTGCTTTAATTCTCATCTTTCTGCGCAGGCGCAGGTTATAACTTGGAGCTGGGAGGTTTAGTTTGCCTTTGTGTTCAAGTGCCACTTTCTTTTCAGAGGCTGGCAGCATGAGGAGACACAGCAGGTAGGCCTGTTACGACCAATAGCTCTTCAGGTCGCGTTTTGCACACAAAGGCCATTACAATAGAATTATGGAAAAAGATTTATGGAAAATAATTAATTGTGATACTATTGCTGTAAATTGTGGAAACAAACTGATTATAATTAACCCTCATTTCTTAGAGGCTTTTTATTCTTTATTATTACCTAATGTCCCCACCATCCTCCAGAAACGTTCGCATCACAGCCACTGAATAAACACACCTGGTGTGGACATTAAGGTAAGTTTGTATAGCCTGAACCAAGTATTGCATCCAAGCAGTTCTTTGCCATTTTAATATTTCCCAAACTGATGATTAAAATTCAATATTTTAAGAAAACATTTTTCTTCATTTTAAACAATTTGAATTTTAACCTTCAGGTATTTTACATATAATCTTCAAGATTATTTCACAGAGATGCTCTGTGTTATAAAGCGAGCAATTGTTATTCTTTGCTGGTAAAAAACCTACAGCATGCAGGATGTGTGGAGTACGTCTTACGTAATGCTTAACAGTACCTCATTCATTGCCATTTTATTCTGTGATTTCCACAATAATATTACACAACTGTGACATGCTCTCTAAGGAGACACTGAGTCCTCTTTAAATTCTTGAGGATTCAAATATTTGGGATCAGATCGTGGTCCACTCATATCAAGGTAATTTTATTACATGATCAATATACCAGAATATAAAATCTGACCGAAAATCTAATGTTGGCTATTTGTCTGATTTTGTTTTGGCACCCCCAGCAAAGTATGCAAGATAGTTTTGCAAAGCTAATTTTAAACAATGCATAGCTAGAAAAATTGTAATATAGGCTGTGGATAATAATTTTGATGATCTAAAGCACTGAGTTTTTAATCGAAGGATTTTTGACCCTTTACAGTGATGTTCATGGAGACTGTGCTGGCTGCTGCAGCTCTATGTCCGTTTGTATAGTTTGACCTCATGTATCCACTATGCTGAAATAAACAAACTTTTTAATATTAGAATTTACTGAATGTGACTGTATATTACAAACTAAATTAATAACAAGTTACATCACAAAAGAAAGTAAACATGCTAGCAAAAAGCAATTTAGCAATCTTATCTCCATGAAAACATCGTCAGCAGGAGCAAAATATAAGCTGCAAGTGTCAAGTCTGAAATACCCTTAAAAACCTTAAATATCTTTAAAAACAAATGTTTGTTTTCAGTGTTGTCCTGTCAAAAGATTATAATGTCTATCTTAATAAAGCTAACATGTTTTAGAGCTGCATAATAAGGCTAAACTGCAAAAACTCTGGGTTTATTGAAATATTTCTGTTGTCAAGAAAAACAGAGGTCAGAGTGCAGCATCCGGAACACCACAGGGGAGCAAATGTAATACTGATGCAATGTCATGTTACAACACTGCATTTTAATACTACCATAGCCTGGCAATATACATAGCTCTGATTTTATTCACTTTAATAAAGCCTAAGATTTGGATGCAATATTAAGCAAAAACCTTATCTTATATCAGTTGGATCAGTATTGGGGATTCAAAAAAATCCTGATTATGACATCCCTGGTATTTTCAATTAGGTTTCAGAGGCAAAGAGAAAACATTTCATGTTGTGTTCAAGCATGCTTGGGAAAAAAGCTATTTAAAAAAAAAAAAAAAAAAAAAAATCAGATTTATTGTTTGCCACAGATTTGAAGTGATGGAATACCGATATATATATATATATATATATATATATATATATATATATATATATATATATATATATATATATATATATATATATATATAAAAACCACCTTTAATATTAATAATAATAATGTGTTATTTACATATCAGTTTTTATACTAAGCCTGTTTTCAAGATTTCATGTTCCCCATTGGTTTTAATTTTTATTTGATACCTTAAAGAGCCATGTTCTTTAAGGTATCAAATAACAAAAAGCTAAATTAAGTCTGTTGTGTAAAGTCTTTTACAGAGAAATCATATGTTTAAAACTGATGTATACCTGGATGTTTAGTCCAATTTATGTTAGAAATCCCAGGATTTAATTCAGACAATGGACAGCGCTTTACTATAAATGTCTTTCAATGACACTGAAGAGGAAGTGGTTTTTGATTCCTAATGTATTACAGAATGCATATAAAGCTAATAATAGGAGGAAGCTAAAAGACAGATCAATAACAGGGAAACATTAGCTGCCCCCAAGGAAAGGAAGATGAGATTTGTAGAATTGGGAGGATGGGGAACTGAAATTTGTTGAGTGCTGTTCAGGAAGACTAAATCTTGATTTAAACATAAGACAAGAAGTTTCAAAAGATGTAAGAGTAAGATATATGGTAGCCAACATCTTCAAAGGAACAATTGCAGGTCTAATTGTATCACCAATCAGTGTATGCTCTTCAGAAGAAAGATTATCTTTGGGACAACCAGGAGCCTCAGCAAGGATAATAAGGGGGGGGGACTTCTATTGCTACCACCTGCATAGACCTAAAGCAAGCCTAACTAAACTGGGACTAAACACTATCACTCATCTTGGCAACTTTTTTTATATGCACATGAGATATGAAAGCTCCAATCATGACTTGTATGCAAGCATGTACAAAGCTGCTGAGGGTTGCTGGCTGTGTATGGTAGATGGGTCTAGACAGATTTAGTGCAGTATGTAAACATGTATGCTTGCTTGGCAGGGTACTCACAGCTGCTACTCCAGGACTTGAGGAGAGATTTGATGCTGATCTCAAAGAAGACTGAATCCTGCAGGCTCAGCATGGTGGCTCGCAAAAGTTAAGGCTCATAAGGCACGGTGCTCACAGGGTTCCAGGTGTTCTCGTTTTACGCCATCCCACAAAAATCAGAGCATTTTACTCTGCTCAAATATTCACCTGCCACACGCCGTTAAATTCTAGCAACTCCAGTTCCTTTTGCCCAAATGTTGCTTAACACTACCATCCACAGGAAAAATTAAAACAAAACATCCTAAAAAAAAACCCCACAAAATTTAAAATGTGACAAGTTTTCCGTAAACAGGCAGAACTATTTCATAAGCATAGTTAGAAAAGTATCCCAACCCAGCTCCTGCTGCCCAGTTGCCAGTCCACAGAGTCCCTCATCCCCATCTCAGCACAGAACAATCCAGAAACGCTAAAGGACAAAAAGTGCAGAGGAACTTTTGCTCATCATACAAGAAGAAATCGCAGCAACATAAAGTGTTAGTATTCAGTAATATTCCATCTCCTTCTGTCTTCCTGTGTGTTATGTGTGTGCCAGTTGTAGCCTGCTAACCCTCCTCCTTCCCCCCCCTAATCTCTCTCTCCCTTGCTATTCGTTCATGACCAGCCCCTCCTCCCTCGAGCAAGCTCTTGTTCTCTTACTGCTCTTTTCTGTCAGGCACACAGAGAGAGAGGGGAGAGAGAGAGCTCAATTCAACAGCAAACGCTGGGAGGCGGGAGTGCAATGTGGGGGCAGGTGATGTCATCAAAATGCTGCGAGTGTTTCCTGGCTGTGGATCAGCGATGCATACGCTTGTCAGAGCTACAACTGTGCTGCCTCCCCACTGGCCTATCAAAGCAACACTTCCTGTAAGCTCCACAGCAGCACTGATGCATCATTCCTCACTGCAGTGGGAGGGAAAGCGTTGCATGTGAGGATAAGAAAGGGAGTGTATTTACTGCACATAGGTGTGCACACGCAGATATATGTGTTACAACTCATTAGGATTGCCTGAAAATATTGAATTATGCATACATTACTATAAACTGTCATATAACATTTGATTTTAAAATAAAGTACACTAATCAATCGTTGCACACAAAGAGAATAAGTAGTTCCAAACTCTCACTGCTTAATGTGAAAGCTGCCAAACAGAAACATATAAAGGACCTGAATACATTCTGCATTCAAGAGAAATCACAATATTCAGTTTCTGTTAATGGAAAAGGTACAACCACACTTACAGGATTATCTGATGTTATAATCTGGTGTTGCTGCCGGTTAGTTCTACCCATGCAGAGACCTAAAAACAGATCCACATGACATCCAGCCATTTGTAGTCAAGGGCACGATTAAGTTTGTTAACAAAACATTCTGAGGGGAAAAAGCAGTGGGAAAGTTACAAAAACACAAATGCTCTTTGTCTTCTTCAACTTTCGTCGTTATTTTCTCTCTCCCCCACAGTCTCTCCCTCCGTCACATGTCCACCACTATACAAGTTATGCAAAATGAGCCCAAGCTCATTGCTAACAAACACAACACAAACAGATGCTTTGTCATGCCCCAGCTGGTGCAGGTCTGATGCAGCCCTCCGCTGTGAAACGCTGCCTTGTGATACACAGCACAGATGCTTTGGAATTCAAGCAGCCTTCAACTTGGGGTTCTCTACGCAATTTGCTATTACTTTTCAGAGAGCTAAAATCAACAGACTGATGTCACTTGCAACTCTGGCCATTTGCTACCAAGAAAATTTCCCACAATGCTAAAATTGTACTTAAAAGGAACCAAATATAAAATCATGTCATTATAGCCCTTTCACACTTCCCTTATATCTTATTATGGTGCAGCCTTATCGTGGTTAAACACGCCCATCTCCATATTTAGACATCAATCCACAAGTGATAAATCCTAAATAAGAAAATAAACAGCCAACAGTTGTTTAACACTTTTCATTTAATAAGGTAATAAAACTACCATAGAAAACACATTGGTCATGTTTAAGATGTGGTCTCTGGGTTAGCTAAAGTACCACTTCCATAAATCCAATGAGAATCACTGGCTTCTGTAATTGTTCCCTCATGTGAATTCTAAACCTCTGGTATCGCTACATTATGATTTTACATCATAACAACAACCAGCAGAAGCAAAGAAAGAGGAAGAAAGGCTTTGGATTGGAGAGCTTTAAGCTGTAATGATGGGATATTTTCACATTTGAACACTTATGTATGAAGATAAATACAGTACATATGGAA
This sequence comes from Anableps anableps, assembly GCA_014839685.1. Taxonomy (NCBI): domain Eukaryota; kingdom Metazoa; phylum Chordata; class Actinopteri; order Cyprinodontiformes; family Anablepidae; genus Anableps; species Anableps anableps. The sequence continues at coordinate 9,029,520 of CM026070.1, forward strand.
AGTTTCCGTGCGCTTCACGATTAACATTTCTTATGTTTTAGCCTTAGACCAAAATGGATTAAATTATTTTTTTCCCCCATCAAAACTCTACATACTATCCCCCATAATGACAACGGTGAAAAAAAATAAATAAAACAATTTTTTCCAAAATAAGAAAAGAAATCACGTCCATAAGTATTCACAGCCTTTGCCGTGAAGCTCAACATCCGTGAACAGGCACATCCAGTTTCCACTGATCATCACACAGCTTAACTAGATTCCACCGGTAAATGTAGCTGATTAGACAGGATTTGGAATGGAAGGAATTAGTTGTAGACCTTTGAAACAGGTACAAATCTGAGGAAGCATACAGAAAAAAATCCTGCTGCTTAAAGGTCCCAGTGAGCACAGCGGCCTCCATCATCTGTAAATGGAAGAAGTTTGGAACCACCAGGGAGGAGAGCATTAGTTAGGGTGGTGACCAAGAATCTGATGGTCACACTGTCAGAGCGCCACTGCCGTTTTGTGGAGAGAGAAGAACCTTCCAGAAGGACAAACCATCTCTCCAGCAATCCACACATCAAGGCTGTATGGTAGAGTGGCCCGACAAAAAGCACTCGTTAGTGAAAGGATCATGGCAGCCCACTAATGCCTTGTTTCCACCCAGCGGTATAGCACAAGTCTGTACACTATGTTATGGTCCAGCATATTCAGTTTCCCCTGCCAGTTGGATTCTCACTGGGTCAGCTGAATTCTCTCATCTCGAGACAAAAACTGAACCCTATGCCACGACACCAGCCGTCATGTTTGGAGAAAACCAGCAAATCTGACAATCTCTGGCTGATTTGAAAATCCAATCTTCTTAACTGAACTCAAAATATCTAAGCACTACTGGGTGGCGTAAGAACAACACTCGAGTGTGTGGATCCTGCTCGTTACTCGGTAGAGAAAATGCAGTTAGCCATTTTCAGTATCAGTGAGGTGTTCAAAATGTCGTCTGTGAGCAACAAAAGCTCTAAGAAGCAAATTAAATGCAGGTACGTCAGCTGTTCATGCAGGCTACTATTGAGAGAGTGAACAGAAATTCCAATTTTAACAAGCAGGTTAAACAAAGTGAAGCAAAGATGCTCCTTTTGAGCTTTCAGGCTCTATTGTCACAGAAAAATGCCAGATTTGAAAATCTTGGGAAGAGTCAAGGTTGGGGGTCAACATGTTCATGAGAATACATTAGCAAAACTTATTGTTGTAATTGTTGTGTCTAATGTAAGATGTTAAAGCCAGTTTGAAATGTAAACTCAATGGATATCGTTCTAAAATATAAAATCCCTGTTTTATGGAAAAAAATATTTTGCTATGCAAATTAGAAATGGTAAAACTTTGATAATAGGTGCATTTATTTATTTACGTAAATATACAAAATCAATCCATCATTTCTGTGTATTTAATTTTTTTTACAAGCATTTTGACACAGTTCTAATGCAAAGACGAGCCCCTGTTTAAGACACGGAGGTACTTGAAGCTGTTACAGCGTTACCGTTTGTTAGACTGGAGCACTGCCCACCGCTTCATACCTACATGCCAACTCAGCTCTTTGTCAGTCTTCCTTGGAAGCAATGAGGTATAACATCTGCTGGTTTTAACTCCCAATATTGTCATTATATCATGACATAAATCACATTGAGCCTGCATGAACATGTTTCAGGCCCAGCTTGAAACTGTTTAGTAAAAGAATTTTCTGATGCAGCCAATTCAATAGGTTCTTGAATTGTGAAATATATTCACCTTCACATTTATGCCGTTTATAACAAACATCTTGTCAATAGAATTCCATCAGATGGTTGTGCAGTGCATGCTTCTATTTGAAAATGATGAGCACTGGAAAGAGCTACTGGGATGTAGTTACTATATTAAAATGACAAAAAAAAGAAAAAGAAGAAAAAAAAAAAAAAAAAAAAAAAAAAAAAAACATTCAAACAAGCACAAGAAGTTCAGAGCTTTAAAGGTTCATCATCTTGTCTGTTTAAGGGAAATGAATTCCCCGAACAATTTCAATTCATAATTGGACATTGGCTCAACCTGACCTTACCTGCTGCTATACTGAAATACTGGCTGGGTAAAACTAACATCGTCTCCTCAAATGCAACTCCTTCAAATAGTATTTAAAAAACTCAAGGGATGGATTATGTGTGTTAAAACAGCTCAAGTCCTCCTGTAGTAAAGATTCACACAACCAAAAGTCTGCGGCATACCTAAAACAAAACATTTTTCACAGAATTACTTTAGGGGGAGGAACACAGATTTAGAGGAAGCCAAGACAAATAATGTTTAACAATAAAACCTGAACTCTTGTTATGATTATCAGCAAGCCAGCCAACATACAACATACAGGTATTGTTTTCTGTAAACCAGATTTGTTGTTTAAGGAATGCAGAGCTTACATCATTTTCCCGGGAACATTAAAGCTGAGAACCAGAACCTTACAGCTAGGACAACTGACGCAAGTTGAGGATTTCAAATAAACATTAGAACTGACTTCCTGGAAAGACGAGCTCACTGATCAAATAATCTCAACTAAATGCATAACCAAGGCCGGTTACAGCATCTCTAATCACAAAGTGGGAGAAGTGACTGGCAGTTAGCTATCCTGCCTGCAGTGAGCAGAGAGGAGCTTCTCCTCCCAGGAGCCCACAGGGTGGAGGATGCATTTCCTGTCCAGGTCTTTTCTGAAGGGCAGCAGTTGGAGCAATAATCGATAAAAGCTGTAATTCAATCCCTGCCCTCCTCAGTGATGCCTGAGCTGCAAAGGACACAACATTAACATCCATAACAGCCATCTAAGTATGCAGCACAACTCCATAACAGACAAGGCTCCTTGCTTCCACATGCTACTCAGACCAAAAACACACATTCCCTACTTTAATGCCACATTTTTATCATTACATGCAGAGAATTGTAGAATTAGGACACAAAACAGGAAAAAAAAAAAAGTCAAAGACAGCACTTGCTTCAATTATTTGTCTTCAAAGATCCTACTGTGGTTTAGGCTTTCGGAGTTTTTGTAGAAATGCACCGAGGATTCAGAACCCCTAATTAGTCAGCTTGGCCTGCACAGACAAAAAAGCCTCAAACTTTATCCAATCAGTGAAGCTTCTGATCATTCAGTATCAATGAGGTGTTTAAAAGTTAAAGCCAAAGCAAACAGAGAGATGTAAAAAGCTATTTGAAATCAGGAAAATGTTGGAAAAGGAAACTAGCAAGACACTTTCAGCAGATAACAGGAAGCCTAAACGTATTATACAAAAGTAAATCTTTTCATTTGAGCTTTCAAACCTCTATCTGTCATGGAAAATGATGTTAGCAGTCTTTTAGAAATCCCACAGTTAAGGTAAAGAGTTGCACTCGCTAATGGGTACACACCGATCAACGACACTCCTTAGTGTGAGCGCTGTTATTGTAAAGGTGAGAGAGACTCCGCTAATTTCAGCATCATGAGTTGTATAAAAATGGTGAGAGGAATTACAGCGGTGTAAGAAGATATTTAAAGAAAATATTTCATACTGAGGTACATCTGCTTTTTATGAGGAAAATAGACATCAGATGACAGGAAGCTCTACTGCACAGTTTTAAAGAGTCAAATTCTGTCAGGCATGGAACAGACTCGACTATCACATGTTGGTAGTTTTTTTTTAAATCTCACAAATAAGGTAAGAGTCTACTAGTGCTACAGGAAATACCAACGTCTTCCTTTAGTAATGTTAACCATGCCTACAGGTGTAGTTACAGTAAATAAATAACTTCCCAATGTAGCACATAACAAATCAGAGCTTTTTCTCTCAAATAAAATGTTGAACACAGGTCTTCATATTTAAGGGATGTTGCAGAACTGTACTGAGTTATGATGCACATTAAAATATAATCTGTGTTGTAAAAGGGTAAATGTGATTTCCTATAATTCATTCGAGGTTCTGTCTTGAGAAACCTCTGTCTATAACACCTGGAAGACTTTACTTGCACATTTTCAGTGATAAAAAGAGACAGATTTGACTTCCAGCTGTTTTTAAGAATTCATCATTTTATTTTATTTTGCAGCAAGAAGGTCCTGGGTTCTAATCCATGTTCTCCCTGTGCATGCGTGGGTTCTCTCCGGGTACTCCGGCTTCCTCCCACAGTCCAAAAACATGACATGGTTAGTCTAAATTCTCTTAAGGTGTGAGTGTGTGTGTGCACGTCAGTTCTGTCTGACTGGCGACCTGTCCAGGGTGTACCCTGCCTCTCGCCCAATGACCGCTGGAGATAGGCACCAGCCCCTCTCGAGACCCTGCAAGGATACGCGTGATGGATAATGGATAGATGTTTTACTTTAACATCACCTTTTTATTGTTAAGACCAATTAATCCAAAAAGCACAAAAACAAAGCTTTATTTATAGTTATTAAAGGGAAATCGAAATTGGCTAAAATTTTCTATTTGCACATCAGTCCTTTGCAAGTTTGGTGAAAGTGCCCACAAATTAGATGGTTATAATATAACTTCCAACATTTATCTTCCCAACTGTGATACAAGGTGGAAAATCTCCCCAGAGCTACTTCATCAACAGTTTTTTTCCATACAACTGACTAATAATTACTTAAGAACCTTGATGAATAAGTTTGTCCAGTCTGTCTGGATACACGCCCTGTTGACAATTCACAGTGAACTCACATTACAGCAGCACAACCCAATAGAAGCGCTTTCATGTTCAGTCATATGCTCAAAACACTCCCTAAACTCCAACGGGTAAATCTAATACACCCATCAGCCAAATAATGTCCTGATCAAAGCACCTTGATCAGCAATACTCATCACAAAAATGTCCCTTTCATTTGGAAATAGGTGTGCCTTTGGGATGTAGGAGGGTTTTCTTTTTACAAGGTCCTTGAATGTATTAATTCCGTGCATAAGACAGAAAAAGGTACTGCCATGACGGTGTTATGTTTATGTCAACAGTGGGCAAATTATCTTCCCTGAATCTAATAAGTAAACAGGTTTCTGGTGTTCTCATTTGTTTGTCAATGCTGGGCCCTTTTAACAAACTTTCCAGTCCTCCAATAGGAGCCCACTCCTGAGTTTAAGAAGTAGGATTACATACTAGGGTGGGGTAACTTTACTGCAAAGGAAATGTTGCCATATATTCTGTATTCCAATATCTAGAAATCTGTTTAGTGACCAAAACTCTAAATGCTTATGAGGTGAAATGACGGCGAAGCAGGGATGGACTCAATGATCAACTGTTTAAAGGTAGAAATCAGCAGATGATTCAGCAGGAGAGACTCTAAGGACAAAATATCAGCCTCTAAAGGCTAACAACAGGCTAATAACAGTATCTAGCGTTATGTGGTGGTACAGAATCAGACTTGTCTCAAAACAACACATGTGCGGCACTTTGCAGCAGTACTGATATAAAGCAAAGCATAACACGGCATCAGCTTGAAGTGGGAGCACTGTTGCCAACTTAGCAACATTGTCGCAATATTTAGAGACTTTTCAGACCCCTCTAGCGACTTTTTCTTTCAAAAAAGTGACTGGCAACAAATCTAGCAACTTTCTCTGGTGGCAAAATGCGAAAGCGCCGATAGTGCTGAAGTTACAGCGAGAGCTGCTGTGAGCCCCTCCCACCGCCGAAGCACTTGCAGGTGGTCAGTCTGACTGACAGCAGGCTCGTCGTGCAGCAGCCCGCAGTAGAGCAGAGACCCGCTCTATTCCGCTTCCACATTACAATGGACACATGCGCAGAGCTGCTGGTGGTCACACTCTGGATTATGGTAAATATAGTTAATCATGTTGCATAATGTTTGATTTTTTTTTTTTTTTTACCAAAACTGTCACAACAAAATAAATACCTGCATTTATTCACACAGCCTCAATGTTTGGTTAAGGTAGATAAAATTAAAAATAAGGGACACCCTGTACCTGTTTCTACCCTCTAGTCAATCCTATAAATGTAGTTTTTGAAGTATCGGATCGGGACTCAGTACTGGAAGACACTCAAAATCAAAGGACTCAGATTTGGACTCAGGGGCAAAAAAAACCTAACTGGGACAACCCCAATAATGATAATTCCTAACTAATGCAGACATAGCACTGCATCCTTTACTGCTCAACACACCATGCAACACTGCATGATTAAAAGAATTTATTCTTTTGTTATCATGTTTTCATATAAGTACTAAGCAAAGTCTAGTCCAGTAGCTAATCACACACTCATCATGGTTATATTATTCAGGCCAACAACCCTGGACATTTTTTAAAAAGCCCAGCTAAGCCTGTTTCTGTGGGTTGCTTTGGATACCCTACTAGTCTCATTGTTTATAAGCCAACAGGTAAAGTAAGTTTAACCGAGGATGGGCTGAGTCATACTTTAGCCATGAGCAAACAGGCTAAAGCACGACAGGTAGCATGCTCTGACAGGTAAGCACCGCAACACAGAAAGTAACAGTAAAATAAGGAGATGCATCAGCCCACTGCTCATCCACACTCACCGTCCTTCACACAAGATGTGCACACATCTAGACCTTTAGCTACTGTATCCTCTTACACAGCGTAGAGCATCTGCAGAGGTTTAGCACCATCAGCGCAACTCACTTGTTACCATGCTAACTCTAAGATGTTTGTAAGATGTTCAAATGATATGCCTAATGTTAGGCATTCATTCATTTGTAAAATGAATGTGGAAATTTACTAATGTATTTTTAATTTAAAAAAGGATTGATATAATTTTTTTAAAGACTCCTAACAGTTAAATAATGTGGAAGCCCATCAGTGGCATCTACAGTGGAGCTGGTCAGGTTCTTTAAATAACAAGGAAATGAGCTTCAACATTTTCTTTAGTATCTAACTTAGCAAATAAATCACTAAATCTGGCTTCATGCAAAGAAAGGGGAGAAAACTGCTCATAGCTCCTTACAGCAATTTAAAAAGCCATCCATAATCATTTTATCTGTTTTTACTAACTATAATTCAGCACATTTCAGCCTAACATGAGACACAGATCCACAACTGGTGGCTTTTCTAGTCAACTACTTTAAACAAAGAATATTTCATATTATAATCAATAAAGTCAATGTAAATATTTTAACATATAATTCATCTGATCTTTATTTAAGCTCCAATCAAATTTCTCAAAAACACAGATCAAAGATGTTATTTCTTGAACAAAGATGAAGTCAAAATGGAAAAGTTTGTAAAAAAAACAAAAAACAAAAACACAACAACAAATTTTGATAGAGAAAATATAAATCCTGCAATTTGAAGTGGTTGTGTTATCTGTTTAAAATGATTCTGTTACTATCCTAGAGTGCTTTACAAAGGTTTCAAATATTTTTTCACATGTTGTCACATTACAACTTTATTTACTAATTAGGTGACTTCAGAAGGTATAAAATAAAATATGAACACTGCTGCACAAATCAGAAAAGGAGAAACTGGGCCATCATGACTCGTCTAAATTTAGCAGAAACCTTGTGAAAATTTAACTGTAATCTCGAAACATGTATATTAGTGCAATCTTTTTTTCGCTTGATGAGGATCAGAAGATGACCGGACTAAAGCAGACACAGTTCATTCTCCTCCTCACATAGCCTCACTTTGGGGGGAATAAAAAGGTAATACTTCAGTAATGCATTTTCTCCGTGGAGTAAAAGTGGAGCCTCCTTCACCAGAGCTTTGTAAACTCCCCTGCAGCACACTTTGAAAGGGTTTATTTTAATCAGGAGACGCACCAAGACATCGGCTGCTGACCGTAACTGGCTAAGTTTCTGAATTTAAAAAAACTCAAAAATTCGATTTTCTTTTAATCAGAGAACAAACCCTACCAATGAGCTCCTTGGTAACAGTAATAACAGTCCTTCCATCGCATCACATTACCTTTGCTATTAGTATAAATAAATACCTGCAACAGCAGAAAGGTTGGAACAAACTATTTTGAATCTTGTTCTTGGATTTTTTTAATACAATAGTTCTTAAAGCAAAAAAGAAAAAACAGTATCAATGTGTGAAAGGTTTACAAAAAACCGGAGATGGACTCGGCTACAGAATTCATATCAGTGCATCTCTAACTTAATCCACGCTGCAGGACTCCAGATTCCGTGTTTACGTGATTAAACGTAACACTGGACATGAGTATGGTATGTAAACAGTCTGCTAAACAGTGACTGCTTTAAGGCTGTTTATAAAAAAAAAAAAAAAAAAAAAAAAAAAAAAAAAAAAAAGGGCATGAAGGTGTTAGAACAGGAACCACAAAACCAAACTCTGATTACCTATAAATGAAGATTAGGAGTTATAAAGATTATTACACGAAGCAAGCCAGAGCACTCTAGCAGAGGTTATTAATGTCAGTATCATCATTATTTTTACAGATAAGTGCTGCGTCAGTATATCTTTAAAGTACCTTTGAGCCGAGATTGATTACTGTTGGCATGTCTGGAGGAGCTCGGTCTTGCATGTTCTTTTATGTCTGGGACTACTGGATTCTCTTCAATGGTCTGTCCCATGGCAAGCAGACCCAGTCTTTTCATGCGGAGGAGCCGTGGACCCGGCTCCCTGGGTGAGCTTCCCCCATGATCAACAGGTGACTCCCCTGAGATGACGGCCGGAACCAGGCTCTTTAGAAACTCCATTGTCAACAAGACTTTTCTGCTCTTTTACTCTGGAGAGAAGTCCAGAAGCCTGTGCAGTGCCATGCGGCAACACAAGCAAGTCGCCTGGCAGATCTGCTCCATTTAGAGAAGCGGGTGAAGTGGTAGAAGGTGTGTCAAGCTGTTACCTGCGTGCTCTGGAGTCACTTTTACAGAGTATAAGAGCATGTACCTGTGGCTGTAAATGGGAGCCTTCCCGCACTGCAACGTTACCTGTCTGCTCAGACTGCGAAGAGAAAGTAAAGATACATGGCTGTTTCCACAGGTGGTGATGTAACTCTGGGTAGGCTGGGCTATGTCTGAGTGCCAGGCCCTATCTGAGGTGGGGCTATAACATGTTTTACAGCAGATAACACAACTAGGGCTACCAGCCAATCATAACAGAGACGACATCAGCCCCACCCTGCTGTCTTGTGTTGCCAACAAGTAAAAGAGCCCAAGAATGGAAGTGGGAGATTGACAGACAGCATAAGAAGCAGGAAACTTTTATACAGCTGGCTTTCCTCGCCTGCCTGCATTTGCTGATTGCCCTTATCAAAGACAAAATACTGTCACACGTTACCAATTGTACATAAACAAAACAAGCCTTTTTGTTTTCTTCCTACAACACAGAAATATTGCTGGCACCACCTCCATCACCTCTTGCCTTGCTTTCACTTCTGCTTGACAGTGCTGAGCTTTTATGAACAGAAACAGAACGGCAAAGTGATGGTGTCCGTGAAACGGGCCGATGACAGACTGCTGCGCTCTGCTTGGCTGAACAGCTTGTAGCTGCAGCAAATTCAAACCCTTGCAAGTATCCCTTCCTGCAGACTAAGAGGAGCTACACTGTGCTGACTCTCATAAAAAGCTCACTGCCTAAAGAAATAATCAATTTGCCGCTCACCGGTACCAAATCCCGGAATTAATAAGCCATCTGAGCGCAAACAGCGAGTCGTCAGAAGCTACAGAAAACTGCGACAATCCATAAAGTGAGATTAGATGATTATGGCACGTGTCTGTATGAAACTGGTAAATCATTTTAGAAGCATTCTCTGCTGTGCCACTGTTAACCACTTATAACCACTGTGCAAAAAAACCCAAAAACTAATAACCTAATTTTTTTGGCTCAAATTTCTTTAGACATTTTTGAACTATTGTCTCAGCAATAGCTCAAAAATCTCACTCTCTCAAACCCACATATAAAAACAGATATACTGTACGCATTAGAAGCCATTAGGTTAGAAAGGCAACAAAAGATAACAACGGGACATCAAAGGATGTAAATAATAGATGAAAGTACTCTGTGTCGAGACGGCGTGCGACTCAGTGATTCTTCCACTGCATTTTAAATGCATGTGATAGACAGTGGTTTTCGATCAGCACCCAGCAGTAGACTTTAAGTTTCCATTTGCTTATTTGAACAGACTATGGCATCATTGTTGCGATCATTTCTGACAAGAAATAGTTGGTCCCAGGTTCCTTCCCTCCAACAGAAATATTTCAAACTATGTAAATGCCCAAAAGACTTGCATGTAAATGAATTCCAGAATAACACCCGACTTCTTCTCTGCCACACAAGGCTTCAGGCTCCTGTTGCTGATACAGAATCTCATGGTGACATACAGAAAGATGTTGCATTAAATATGAGCATAAAGGTAAAATAAGGACAGCAGCTACATATCAAGCAAAGCATCTTTTGTTGTTTCTTCCTTCCTGCATTGGTCTAATAGCACAGCAATATATACATCCTATATTTGACACATGTATGTTTTGTGTACCATAAGCAGGTGCAAAAAGTACAAACAGTTGGTTACAGCTGGTAGAGGTAGCTTTAGCCCCTGTACAGAAGCTTTGTGTTGCTGCAGCAACATTGGAGAACAGCGGATTTACCCAACAGAGTTGTGCAATGAAGAGTGCAGATGCACCAAAAATCAGTTGGTGTTAGGAGTCAGATCATTTTTAACTCAACAGGCCCTCATCTGTTTTCTGATCAGTAAACGTACTGCAGTTTGAGCACCGACAGATCGTCGTGGCAACACTCTTTGGTCCGAATGAAAAAAATTAGCTAATTTTGGTATCAGTGAGATGTTCAAAAGTGAAGTCATGACTGTAAGAAGCTGTTGAGATGTTTTAATATACAATATCTATAAAATACCTTGAATAAATAACGACCACTCGTGGCAGGAAGGCTAGAATAAAGTAGAATGAATGCTCTCCTTACATCTTTTTAGCTCTTCCTCAAATTTGGAAAATCCAGAGTTTCAGTGGATTACTTATTTTTACACAAAGTTGCATCAGAAAAATGAATAGCATACATTGTGAGGTACATTAAAAGCCAAAATCCTAAATAAAAAAAGTCTTTAACACACTGTTGATGAGTTGAAAGAGACGTTAAGTGTTAATGACAGAGATATTTGTAAAAATACTGCAAAACTAAGGAGTGAGAACACATTTGTAGATGATGAGGCAGCACATCTAAGTAAGAATCACTAAATAAATCAAAGACAGAAAGGAGCTCCAGAGGCAAAGATAGTCATCACTTAGTTTGAGCACCACAATGGTCAGTGGAGGGAGCCACAATGGGCTGAGGCCAGGTCTGTGCAGTGCTGTGTTGTTAGAACAATAACCCTGTACAGGAGGCCCACATCGCAATCAGCCCAGGAATGTGGAAGAGGAAGCTCTGGGAACAATGCACAGCGTTCCTAAGCTGTTCTGGGTCCCCACCCGTTTCTGTCTTATTCTGCTTTCAAACTGGAGAAAACAGGAAAACTCGTGGGCTAAAAGCCCAGGGGAAAGGGTCTGCTCTGTAGTCAGCTGAAGGGACTGTGGAACATACAGTCAGCATTTAAATCTACTACAGTCACTCTGATCGGTCTGGGCAAGCATTAATCTGAACTGTAACTCCACCTCCAGCTGTGAGGAAACGGTCTCTGGTTCATGTGAGGAGAGCTGAACTTACAAACAATATTGCACTGCCCTCTACTGGCGCAACCAAACACCACACTATAAAGTTATATCAGCCACTGTGCAACAACATGAGAATATTGTCTATTGTGTAAACATAGGAATGCCACCCAAATTTTACCACTAAATATATTTTTCATACAATTAAAAATCAAAATTAAAGATTTCTTTACTTTTTGGGAAAACTTCCAAAAGTCTAAAGAAACAATAAAAGGAAACTCTCAATAAATAGAACCACTTGTTTTTTTTTTTTTTAAATAGTGTCCACAGAAACTATTTTGTTTTTGCAAATGCAAACTACTCAGAGCTTATCAACATGCATTCACCTGTTTTCTACTATTTTTGAGTCATTTGAACCACATCTTTCCACACAGAGAGATAGATTTGTCAATAACGTCTCACAAAGGACAATAATATCCTGGTTTGTTCACAGTTTGTGTTAAAAAAAATTATTATCTAAATGAGGAACATGTCAAATCAACCCAACTCTACTTCCTAAAAATAAGCATCATTGTTGTTTTGGGTTTTTTTGTTTTTGTTTTGTTTTTTTTTGTGCTTGTGACTTGCAGTTGTCTTCATCTGCTGAGTTCGGCGCCACCCATTGAACGTGAGCATTGTTGTCAGCGATGAAGCACAGAGCCAGAGCAGTCACAACAATTTGGGTGAGTAACCACTACACACTGTGATATTTGGTTCTCTCAGGCTTTACAATCAGGCTTATGAATTTGCCTTTACTATATGTTACAGCTATGTCCCCCTTTTAAGTTTTCAGGTCACATCTTAAATTGAAAGCTTGAAGTTTCTTGATCTGCAAACAGAAACAAAATGCACTGAATGAAATGGGATGAATCTGATCCATCCAGGGTCTGCCCTGTCCTGAATGACACTCGTGAAGCAATCTACAAAAAGCCTGGTTGTCACTGCTGAGGAATGTCAGAATGTGACCTAACCAGACCCTAAAAAATGAGTCTCATTTTGTGCGTCAGCTACTCATAAGATGATTCCTATTTGCTGAAAAAACAGCACAGCATGTACAAAAACTGTTTTAAAAACATTTAAAGCAACAACACTACAGTGCAACTCCAAAGAGGAAACAAGGAACACAAAGTATCAGGGTAGAAAATTACTATGCCATCAAAATATACAACAAAAAAAACAAATGAGCAGAAACAAAAGTCAGTATTTGAGACCAGACTGTGAGAAAACATATGAAGGAAATGGGATTTATGTAGAGAAAAGCCACACTAGAGCTGCCATTACCACCTAAACAAAAGAACACGAGGCTAAGTAGGAACAGCTAACATCTTTGGCCATACTTTGTGGTGATTTGCTTTCTTGAAGGTTCCAGTGGACCAAAGAGAAGCAATGGGATTCAGTGATTAATCATGAATCTGCACTGGCCATGGAGATTATGCTTAAACTTCAGTTTTCTGCCATCCCATTGTAAGTTATAAAGATGAATGCCTGAACAGAATGAGCCCATTTCCACAGTCACTGATGATATGGTAAAGGAGCAGGGCAGATGGCAGTATTCATCGCTACAGGAAGTTCGATGTGGACATTCAATCCAAAGCAGGTTTGCCGATAATGAAGTCATTTCTCAGGATAGTCTAGGCCAGCACACAGTCTAAATCTCCTTCTAACTTCAAATTCACGCTGGAAATTACAACTGCCCCACATTAGGAAAACATGCAAATGTGATTTCATCACTGAATATCGCAACGCCAACTGCACAGTCTGACCAAAAACAGGAAAGGTTTAATGTCAGACAGAGAGAAACATGGTTGCATCTTTTTATAAAGTGTATGTAAATAACTGCTTTCTACAGTATATAAAAAAATTGATTTTGCAATGGTGTGACAAATGCATTACCTAATCCAGTCTCTCTGTGCGATACCCTTAAATCTTTGCAGAAATATTAGAGCAAATGTCAGAGCAAACTGAGGTCTGACAGTAAGATGGATATTTAAAAGAATGCAAATAGAAAAGAAAAAATATCAGCCTGAAAGGAGTAAAAATTCTTCTTGTTTTGCAAACAAATAAAAAACACTGAAATGTCCATTCCTTTCCCACAGTACTTTGGGAACAGCTGCTTCAAAACAACAGCCCACAGAAGACCACCCTTGTTAACCCCTGCGACATACCTTAAGGCCATAGAGCAGGGGCTTCACTGGAAAGACGCAAAAACCCCACCACCTCACTGCACAGGAATCTGAAATAAAAAAAGCAGAAGCTGTACGTCGAACAAAGCCAACAGCTAACATGACATCAGAAACGCAAACATGCCCTGTCATTCAACCTCTCAACACAAAACTGGTTGCTTTAGAACATCTAAGAAGCATTAATGTTAGCACACTCTGAAACCACAAGAGTTCATCAGTCAACCGCATAGCGTATGGTAACCCACATGGTTACAGTTTTTAGGTTTAATAACATCTTAATAAGACACCTGGTTGAACTTTACGGGTGCATTGGCCAGTTTTGGTCAGAGCAAAGAGTTGTCAGCTGACTGTCTGCTTCAGCCTGGTTTGCTCTCTATTGCGACAGGATTAAGCCCTCCTGCTGGGGAGAGTAATAATCTGAAGATTACCATTACATCCAAGAGCCAGTTACATAAGCATTCAGGATAACCACACTATTCTTCCCTTTTATCATATTAATGGCTAAAAGACTCCTTTTATAGTCAAGTCATCTTCTATGTAGACGAGCATTCACCGCCAGGGTCTGCCTCAGAGCATCATGCTTATTAGGTTAAAAGGGACAATCCAATTAGACAGAAATAAACACATAAAAAAAGAGAATGTAACAGAACACTAGAAGCTTCAAACTTATCAAACCACATGCAAAGGAAGGAAGAACAAGCCCTTAGTCAGAGCAGCCAGACAGAGAAGTTGGGGTGTGAGAACTTCCACACTACACTAACTGTGTGAATGGATGGTGTCAACAGGTCAGCAAAGGTAGATGACAAATCACATTTTAACTTGAACCTTAAGCCCTGGTCTCAGCATACAAGTCACACATCCCATTCACCACAAATATAGTCTTAAAACAAAGACATTCTTAGCAACCCTAACTTGCTTCTCATGGTGAAAAACCTGTGAATAACACATCTCACTTCCTGTTCCAACTCAGCGACTCCAAAACCAAAAGAAAAAAAAAAAATTAACCGCAGAAAAAGGGCAAGCCAACCCTGCTTACATCCTGAACGCTGTAGCAATAACTTAGCTACTGCTCTATATCGAAGCATGTTTTAATTCTGGCAACAATGAAACTTCTCTCAAGAAAAAAAAAAACAAAAAAACATGGTGGTAACAATAATGTAACAAACAGTAAATAAAAATCAAATATGGCCTGTTTTAGGAGAAAAGCAACAAGGCAAGAAAAACTGATCCAATCAATGGTTAACTTAACTTCATCTATTTTATTACTACCCGTAGCTTTCTAAATGAAAAAGGCACTGACTGGCCATCCAGGAAACAGGACATGGTTCTAACCTCTAAAATGAGGTTATATTTACCTAACTTGCTCTATTCTCTCAGTTTCATTTAGCCCCACATATTCTTTCAACAACCAACACCTGAAATTTGCATCTCTATTAAATATTTTTTTATAAAATAAGCCCAGATGACTGTCAGAATTAGGGAATGAATGGCCTGCTGCAACAAAAACCTCTTAGGCTAAAACATCCCTGAATTCTTTCGATTAGAGACGTAAAGGAGTCTACACTTTAAGCATGTTTCAGATCGTCCTAATTTCCTTCCAACTGACATATAAAACCAGAGGATTCGTGTCATTGACGCACTGGTAACATGTCAAAAACACTAAACTAAGCTCAGGCTATCTTGAGGACAAAAACAGGGTGTTTTCTTTGGCAGAAGCAGACCCAAACATCAATTACGCTCCAACCCCTCTTTCCAAAAGCCACGGATAATCTTGCTCAGCAGGGCTCAATTATAGGTTATTTCTAGCTAGACTCAGTCCTCATTGTGCACTACATTATCCCAAGTCTTTCAATGCAATAAAGGACAAGAATGCCTAACCTTAACTGGCTGATGTTAAAAGCTAATTTAAGCTATCGCAAGAAGAGACCTTTGCAAGATACATCTCCTTGAAAAAGTATTCATACAGGTTGAACTTTTTCACAAACTTCGATGTATGTTATTGGGATTGATGTGATGGACTAAGGCAGTGCATTGTGAGGAGGAATATGTCTTAAAGTAAAAAAGTGTGAAATAGATGATGTGTATTCCTAATGAGCCCTGTTTACTCTGACACCACTAAATGAAATCCAGTGCAGCCAACTGCCTTTAAGTCACCAAAAATAAAGTTCACCCATCTGTGAAAATTCATCTCAGCATAAATCCAGCAGTTCTTTAAGACAGGCCAGTCAAGGAGAACATTCATCAGAAGCTGCAGGGAGGCCCGTTTGAACTTTGGAGAAGCTGCAAAGATCCGCACCTCAAACGGAAGAATCTGGTAAGAGGACAAATAATAGTTGTGTTGTTTCCATGGAGACTGACTCTAGCAACAGGAAGTAGCAGGTCAAAGTGATTAGATTGACAGCGTAAATAGCATCCCACCTTCTCCAGGGCAAAATAGTGAGTCTGACACAGGAAATGATGTAAATTTGGATGAAATACGACATGACCCTTCAGACTGAGATTGTTTGAAAAAGATCAGGGCTGTATCAGATTTAGGACCACAAATAAAAGTAGCCTGGGTCTGATTTTGGGAAAAAAAAATGGATATGTTTTATAAAGACTGTCATTTAAAAATAATTATATATGGGTCACATATGGTCAAAGAACTGAACTCAGCTTATCGGTGCACCTGACCATACCATCTCAATGGAGAAACATGTTGGCTACAACATCACATACTTCTCTTCAGTTGGGACATACAAGCTGGTGAGAGCTGATGGGAAAAGGAATGGAGCTGTTTATAAATTACAGAAATTCTGGAAAAAAAAAACAAACAAAAAAAAACCCTGCTTGAGGTACATATTCATATTGTTACAATGGTTCAGTCAAAGTCTGGACAAAAATTTAAAGTCTGTGGACAGAATTGAAAACTGTCAATTACTGCAGCTCTCCATCCAATCTGATTTGAGCTGGAACTACTCTGAAAGGAAGAATGTGGAAAAAAGTTAGTCTCTTGATGTGGAAGACGGTAGAGACACACCTCAAAAGGCCTGTAGCTGCAACTACAGGAAAAGGTAGTTCCACAGAGTATTTACTCTGGTAGGCATAACGTAACTAACATGGCATTGTTTTCAAATTTTCATTTACACAAAAATCTGAACACCATCAGATACTTTGACACTAGTGGTTGTGATATAAAGTGTGAGGGATATTAATTATTATCAACATCATGGAAACATCGTTTTTTCACCTCAAGATTTGAGTATTAAGCCTTTGTTGATGCAAGTGACTTTCGACAAACAAGTGAATGTTAAGCACCAGAGAAAAACAATGTGCGTTTACTCCAACGCTTAGTGCGGGACATTGGTCCCTCAAAGTTTGGGCCTTGCATACAGTTCTTAGGCAAACAGTGAGGTTTTTAGGCCTGTGTGTGCAGTTCCTCAAAATGCTATTTGTTCAGGTGTCCAATAATATCTACATGACCAAATGCAAACACACAGATCTAAACGACTCCAACTGTTCAGTCCAGGTTTAGATTAGATCCAGCTTTGTAATCATAGCAAATAATTTACCCTGGGCACTTCAAGAGAGGTGCTGAAGAGGTTACATCAGGATGTTGTGTATTAATATTGAAGTAGTTGGAGCAAAAACAAAAGAAAATTACCCAAAAAGGGATTTTTTAAAAACAATATAGGTGCTATTTTTTTTTTTTTTTTAACACATCAATTGATACATAAAATGTAAAGAGACTGAGTGAATCATTTGTAGTCATTGCTGAAATGCTGAGTTAACAGTTAATCCTTGCAGGGGGGCAGCTTAGTGAGAGGCCACTGTGGGGGTGTTTTACAGGGCTTGGTTTTTCCATCCCCATACTCTTCAATGCCATTAATGCCTTACCAGATTAAAACAAACATACTAATTCACTGGAATTGTGCCCTAGATAATCACAGATAGATGGGTCGCAGCAATCTCCCTCAAGATGGTGCATGTAAGAGAGAATAAAGTACACATCTGTACTGCCATCAAAGGCTTATCTGTTTTTTTTTTGTTTTTTTTTGGTGTGTTGGGGGGTGTTCAGTAAAGCCTTGTAGGTCAGTGTTGGCACTACACTGCAAAACCTTGTCTAGAAAATGTTGATATTAAGTAATAGCAAACTCATAACGTACCAAGAAGCTACAGCACTTTATCCCTTTAATGTTTTCATATATTCTACTGTTACAGTTCCAAACGTCATGTATTTTAGTTGGATTGTTTTTTGTAACACTCCAACATAAAGTGGTACTATGAAGTAGAGGGAGAACTGCATGTGATTTTTTTGGTGTGACTTGCAAATAATATTCAGTAATGGTGAGTCAATACTTTTTGTTCATTATTTTGGCTGCAGTTAGAGCTGTGAGTCTTTTGGGCTATGCCAACAGTTTTGCACATCTAGAGACTTAAGTTTTGTCCCATTCTTCTTTGCAAAATAGCGCAATGTAAATCTGATTGGACGGGAAAGGGTCTGCGAGCAATTTTCAAGTCTTGTCACAATTTATCAATTGGATTTACATTTGGACTTTGACGGGGCCATTCAAACATGTGAATATGCTTTAATTTAAATCATTACATTGTAGCTCTGACAGTATGTTTAGTGGCATTGGCCTCCTGGATGATGAACCTCCACCCCAGTCTAAAGTCTTCTGCAGCATCTAACAGATTTTGTTCCTGTATTTAGCTCCATTCCTCTTTCCATCCACTTCTTCAACACTACCCATTTTCAGAAGACAGGTTAATCTGCTCTGAGAGATGTTCAGAGCTTGGGACATTGTTTTATAACCTGACCCTAACCCTGCCTTAAAAGTTGCCGCAATTCAATCCATGACCTATCTGCTTTGTTACTTGGTCTCTGTGATGCTGCTTGTTCGCTAATGTTCTCCAACAACCCTCTGAATATTTAAGAAAAAATGTCTACAAATATGAATCTCTTTCTATACACTACTTTGTGCTAGTCTGTCACATAACAATCCAAATGAATCAAACTGAATTTTGGGCTCCTAACAGGACAAAATGTGAAAAAAAGATAGAAAGGGGAAAGATAGAAAGCTTGTACTTGAATATGTACTCTACATGTTTGTCATCAAACTTCAATATAACAAAGTTGCAATAACTGAGAGCATCATTCATACTAATATAACCGTGGGAGTACACACAAGCCGGTATTTTATCTGTCACGGCGCCTTCCTCTTAAATAGCTGCCCTTCTTCCCCCCTCAGCCACACAGCAGACTGACCAGATTCCTTTCTGGCTGTATCCAGGGGACGCTGAACAAATGCTTTTTATCCGAGTAATGTCAGATGCAGGGCTGAAAGTTCGCCTACTGTTATGCTATTGCATAAGCGTCACCGTGCTCAGACATGTTACCATCGCTTGCCTTTAAACGTACTGTTATTAGTAAAAAGTGACCTTACACTAACAAAATATTTGTTGTTGGCGGTGGTTATATACACCCCAGTTTTATTGAAGCTTTTAAAAGATTCATGCAGCACCCCAGAAAAACAGTGGATTAAATCCGGTTGGTTATTTTGACTGCTGCGGGTAAACTTCCTTAGCAGGTTGGGTCATAATTTTTGCCCCATTACAAAAGAGACACACTAACTAAGACCATACACAACCAGAACCTAACCTTTCTTTAAAAGGGGGTTTACAGTAGGCTTTAGTTAGCAGCTAGCCTAGCATTCTCACTGTACTGAGGAAACTGCTAGTATTGAGCAAGGAGCTAACTAGCACCAGCAACTTGCCTTAGCTCAACCAGCCAGTTGTAAAGGCTAAAATAACGTTACCCAAGCCGACAACATGCAAAATATTAGGGGCTAATCTAGCTGCCAGGCAACGAGACAATCAATGACAAGACGTACGTGAGCGGTGTTTACCATTTAACTTGCAAAGAGGGAAGGCGATTAACTCTAACACAAGCAGAACAGTCAAACTCCTTCTTTAGCATGCTATGGCAGCCTATTTTGAAATGCTAACGTTAATCTCAACAAAGTTAGTAACTTAAGTCAACGCCAGCTGCATTTGGCAGAATACACATTTTTTCTTAATTTCAGCTGTACTTGTAATGTTGACGTTACTTACAACTTTTGCTTCTTCTTCCTTTTAGTTGAGCTAGGTCGCTAGCTTGCAGACGTTCTTTTCATTTGCCGAGCGAGCTTGAACGTCCTGGCCCTCCTCCATTGGAAGGATTTGCGTAGTGGTGTGATTTTTTTCTCTCTTTTTTTCGCAGTCTGTTTGTGAGTCGGTAGAAATCCTCTGTCAGAGCCAACTGCAAGCCTTTTGGCTCCTCCTTCTTGATTATGATTGGCTGTAAAAAAAAAATACGCCTACAAGTAGGACAGTTTTTGATTGGATAAATTACTTTCCAACGTTAAGATGATTACTTGTTGATTGGATAATGTCTTTTGGAGGACGGCATAGGTAGAAATATACGTTTGTTTTGTTTTCCAGCGTACACCGATATTACTATGATGGGCGGGGAACTCAAAGGAACTACAATTAAGATGTCTCAGAATTAGATATAAAAATTCTGATAAGTGGCTTAAGTTTCTTTTCTGTTTGATGCACATTTAGTGTGGGACACTAAAGGGGCTACGCATAGAACCCTGATTTTAATAAGAGTGTAAATTCCTTTTTTTCAAGCTTTTCAGGCAGTAAAATGAATATTTATTGGATATCTAAAAATGTGAACCTAATTGAATACATTTTACATGTTTTGTATTTATACTTTAAATTAAAAATAAACTTTACAAACACCTGTTGAGATTTGTGGTTGCAATGTGACAACATCAACATCAAAACAACTCAAGGCTTATGAATACTTCAGCATTCATTTTTAATGGAAATAAATACAACTCCTTACAAGTCTTTTTTTAAAGTCATTAACAGACCTGAAAGTAGTCACTTGCCTTTAATTTAAATAGACCATATTTGGTATTCTGTTTTAGAAATATCAAGTTACCTTTAAGAAGATATGCTGGTATAATTTAGGTAAAATTTGTTGGCAAAACTAAGGGTGCATTAATTTTTATGTAATTAAATACATTTAAGTAATCATTAGTTACATAACTGTAATTTTTACTCCTTTGCCTTCTAATCTGACTGGATCATGGTCATATTTTTGTGAGCTGGATAGTAACATGTGGTGTTTTTGTTACATCAGTATGAAGCACAGTTTTTGATATTTAATAATTATCACTGTGTAACTACTATCAAGTGTTAATAACCACAACGCAGAAACAGAAGGAAGGATGTAAATGGTTTAGAACCTCCCATTAGATTTTTCTGCTGCATTTATCTCTCTGTAATATATTTGATTTCCTGCTATAGTTTGTAATCCATTAGTTAATTGGTCAGTGATCAAAATCAGCCAGTTTTCCTTTGATTGGAAAATCACATCATAACCAAAAGCCAGGACATCCTTTTTTAAGGCTGTTGTCATGTATAGGAGGCTGAGGGGAAGGGCCTTGAATAAGTGATAGATATTTATAAGTGGTACACATTTTTTTTCCTAATTAAAAAAAAAAAAAAAAAAAAAAAAGAGACCAAGAAAAACTACTAAAATAAATTTTGCAACTTATTAAAGTATGTATATGCAATATGTATGATGAATTAATATTAATTACAAAAAATATTTCCAATATACGTCTGCTTGGGTGTGGGGGGCAGAGAGGTAGCCTGCAAATTTGTAAGGGAGGGTGTTGTCCCCTCTGGCTCTTCCTTGGTGGCATCACTGATGTGTCTCCTGTCCATCTGACAGATGTTTGATGACAGGTGATAAGAAACCATCCCAACCACATATAAGGTACTTAAAGAAAAGAATCACACCTTGTGCTCTCCAACAGAGCCAAGAAAGTCATAAGTGTGTAATGTTGCAATAGGAGAATAATCAGACACCACAAAATGACACATTTTTCCTCAGTGTACATGGATAAAAGAGGCAAAGTTTTCATCATTTGCGAAGCAGAAAGTCTGCAATCTGAGTAGTACGGTTCTCCTCATAGGTTACCTACTCAGATTATATCATAGGAAGTTTTCAGTTTGTTTGGATGTTGATAATTAAACCACATAACGCCACAAAAGAGACTTTGCACTCTTGTTTACAAGGTGGCATTTACTCAGATAAAACAAAGAAAACATTTGCATTTCTACTATATGACCAAAGGTCTTCTTGCGCCCTCTAGTGGATTTTTTTGGAGGAAAAAAAAAAACAACAAAAAAACAAAACAGTGAAAGGACACAAGAAAACTCCCATGGAGTACATTTACATTTGATATACAGAAATGCTATAACAGGTAAATACACACAGCTTCTTCCTTCCTTGGTGATGCTGGGGCTGAAAAATTAAAAAAGCACAACATGGAAGGTGAATTCACATCAGGATTGCTTGTATACAAAGGAAAATTAATTTGGTAAAGTTGCTGAAAATGATTTTTAACTCTGTTTTTTACAGCACTGTTGAGCTTTATGTACCTTTGACTTTAGGCTTGTTCTGCAGGTGGACCTTGAGGTTTTTTCTTGCATTCTTCACACTCATGATGGCAGTGTCTGTTGAGATAAGAAAACTGTAAATGACGTACGTGATGGTGGTGTTTTTTGTTTTTGTTTTTTTTTTACATAGGTTTTATGTTACTTATTTGCATGTTTACTAATGATTTGGTGCCCTTCTGTATTGTGCAGGTGGTTGATGGAATAGATGACCCAAACATCTGTCACTAAACTAAAGGACAATTTCATTGTTTTTTTAGATTTTAGTTTTTAGATTCTTTGATTATCTTTAGTTCAAAACTGGACTGGTCAAACCTGATCTGGATTGCTCAACACTGAATTGAGATTCTTTAAATTACAGTTTGAGATTTCTGAACTCGTTATTCTGGTTGTGAAAACAGAAACAGAAGAATTTTGATGCTTTTTTTGGTATCAGGATAAACTTAGATGTAGACATGTATAACAATTGTGACAAATAATCATTCAGTAAAATATTTCCATTCTAACAACAGTGAGATGATAAATTGTAAATACTGAAGAGCCATTGCTTTGCCCACCTGCGTCCTGGACCAGAGGGGCCTCTTCTGGACCAGGGCCCTGATCCCGGGCCTTCTTTAATACCGAGCTCCTGGAACTTGCTTCGACAAGTTCCAACATACGAAGCTTTTCCCACTGCAAACCCGAGGAGCCCCGCAACTAAAACGGAAAGATTTAAAACTTAGTTATTATTATTATTTCACAAAATCCCCCATTTAGAGAGAAAATGGAACATACCTGCTAGTTTTGGAAAAGGGCCAAATCTTGCTGATGATTTCCAAACACCTGCATGGGGATAAAAACGTTCACTTAAATGAAATACAGTAAAGAAATAAATTGTTCGTGGTGTTTTTGAGAATTAATAGAGGAGTTGGGACTGATTGTGTTTACCATTGTAGATGAGACCACCAGTGACAGCCATGCTACCCACAGACAGCGGAAGAGCTGAAAAGGGAAATTAGGTAAATGATGGTAAGATACTGATCAAATTAATACAATTGCAGATATATGATGGAGATGCATCGATCAGTTGACCAGAGATCGGAATCAGCCAATTACTCCCTTGACTGACTCTGACTGGTGATCAGCAGGTTCCTTTTCATGCACCAAAACTAAAAACTCCCCCTTTTTTTTAATCAATAAATGCATCAAACAGCATTATTTGGGTTTAGTTTGATATAAATCAGATGAAGGTTTGGTAGAATTACTTTGGCACGTATGGATATAATCTTGTAATCCCTTAATTTTCTAATGGATTCAAAGCTATCTAAACGCATGCAGCACATTGTTCTCAGGAAAGACCTGATTAGTGCATCTCTAATACTTGTGAATAAATAATTGAGCAAAGCATAAATAAAGTTACACTCTCTGCTCAAACCACTCTTAATTAATAAAAGCAGTAAGAGGCCAGACTGTTCATGATATATATTGTTTAGATGCTTCTCAAAGACAGTTTGGAGACTTTTTTTTCTTTTTGTCATAAATCAGTCGCTTTTTGCCTGCTTCCAAACTTTGATCCTTGGAGTGGTAATGAGACTCTTTCTGATTACTTGGAGGGCAAAGGGACAAATAGAGGAAACGCTGATAGTTGTCGGTTCATGTTTACATAAGTTCACGGTGAGAGAAAAGGAGAAGCAGCTGCATGGCTGATGGTGACTGGAGGGACAGAGAGCAGGGATAAAGATTAAAAAGTGTCGCCAGATAAAACAAATAGTTTTCTGGGTTTTTTGGACTCTTAATTAGCCAACATTGGACAGAATATTTCTTCGTCCACTGTCTCAGCAACTTCAGTCTAGCTATAGTCTTTTGCTACATGGCGTATATCTACATCAGCTCGCTTTCATTTAGCAGTTACTTTGACAAATCCTTTGTTTGTTTTGTCATTCTTGTAGGACCAGATCTGCTATTTTTTTTTTTGTATAATCTGTTTGATCTACACCTTCATGGACACTTTGAACACTCCCACCCAAGGGCCGCCCAGCAGTAGCCTGAAACAAAGACTAGGCACATTTAATCCAATTTAAAAATGAATCTGCTCACATATGGAAACCCCTTTTTTTTTTTTTTTTTTTTTTTTTTGGATCCTCGTTCTGGTTTCCACAATGAGGAATGTAAATAAACACACATTTCAATGAATAGGGCAATGACTGATGAGTTGTACTCCACTGTCTTTACACATGAAAGAACACGTTGAAGTGTTTTCCAGTGAGACATTTTAACAATTTTAAAGTTGCAAGCATTTCAAAATTGTTCAGAAATATACTGGTGTCTGCTTAATATCTAAAGGAGATTACCTCTGTACCAGAAGCTTTCCTCTTGGCACTCTTTCCAAACCTTCCTCACATCTTCCCGATGGACATGAGCGTCACTCAGAGGACACTGTAAAGACACACACAGGACAGGTTAGGTATCATATCTGCCGCACGGTTACACATGATGGCCCCAATTAATCAGACTCGTTTTTTTATTGTCTCTTACCTTCCAGCTCTGTTTGGCTGGAGCTGAATCAGGAGCAGCAGCAGCTGTTTCCTCTGAACTTTCAGAACTCATGATGGAGGAGGTTTCAGTCGTTCTACCACGAGCTGTGCAACAGAACCTTTTCCCTGCCGTCCTTCCGCTTTCAGATAAACCAGGAGAAAAGGCTCCTCCCTGGACTAATTTTTTAAACCCCACCCCTCCTTAAAAACACTGGCAACACACTGCTCATCTTTAGGTAATTCAGTATAACATAAATAATTTACTGCATAAAACATTTTAATCAGGAAAAAAAAATACAGATACAGTACTTTTATGTATGAGTTCTCATTTGTTATATGACACTAAAGATACTCAATAAAGCCTGCCGGGTAGGTTTTAATCACCTGCACTTACAATAAACATTTTGCCCACCTGTGTAAATAATCAGAACACATATACAAAAGCTTTCACTCTTTTTACTTTGTAGTAATGACTTAAAAATATATATATAATTAACCAGACTATTGAATATATCATAGCCTAGACAAAGGAGAAGTAATTATGGTTCCTTAAAATTTGAGGGCTGAACCTTGGCTCCAATCTCAGGTTGTGTGCAGCCTCTAATAGATTTTCTTCCAGGATTGTCCCGTATTTAGCACCATCCATATGCAATCGGCTGTGATCAGCTCTTTTGTTCCCTCTAAGAAAAAAGCTTTCCAAAGTATGATGTTGCCACCAACATGTTTTACCTTGGTATAGTGTTCAGGGTGACATGCAAAGGTTTCCAACACACTAAGCATTATGTGACTTCAGTTTTTTCTTAAGATTGTTTGCCTTGTCCCCCTGGTGTTATCTGAATGCAGTGGATTTTATTGGCTATTGATTAATAAAACATTTTTAAACCATGTATCCTTATCCCTCCACTTCACATGTATGTGCTACTTTGTGTGGGTCTTTACATATTTTTACAATATGAAAAAAATTAAGGGGTATAACTAGTTTTCCAAAGTACTATAGCATTACATAGACTTGCAACAGGATTACACAAGCTATATGTTGGCGTTCTGACCAATGAAATCTCTGTAGTCAATATGACCTTACACCTAGAGTACTAATTACTTATTCAGCAAGCCGCACCTTTATTAGAACTTGGCCTTTAGTCTTATTTCCGTTTTTTGAAACTGCAGTATCTATACAGACTGTCAGACTGACAGATAAACTCATTAGGGACTTTTGATTTACAATCATCACTTTATCATGAATACTTAACCTAGATTTTTGTCTAAACTAATGAGAATAAATCATAAAACAGAAATGCTTACTATCACTGGTATCACTGCTTCAGAAAGCCTTAAGCTCACTCACTTTTTTAACATAATGAACTTTGAGTGGGCCAGTAGGGGAGCTATTTGATGTAAAATGAAAACAGCAACTTTCAAATGCAGGATTCTTAAATGCATTAATATGAGATGTACTTAAGGACCTACAAATCTCTACTTGATTAATTTTATATTTTTCATTTTTGTTATTACGAAACCGTAGTATGTGAAATGTATCATTTCTTCTTGAGCATATAATAAAAAGTGCAAACTTTCCAACAAAGACTCTCAGATATGAAGAACTGGACAGCACCAGGCCCAGACATGATTCATGACTACTGGCTCAAGACGTTGACTTCTCTCCATAAGCACCTAGCGGCACAAATTAACCAACTGCTGAAAGATGGCTGACTGAGAGCTGAACAATCCTGTTAATGAAAGAACCCTGGAAGGGAATAATGTCATCCAACTACCAACCAGAAACCTCTCCACAATATGGAAGCTGCTGTCAGGCATCAAAGCGGCTAAAATAAGCAAGTACATGGATCAATTCATGACAGAGGCACAGAAAGGCATTGCTAAAAACACCAGAGGAGCAAGACACCAGCTACTGGTTGATATAACAGTTGTACAAAACTGCAAAGCCAGACAAACAAACCTGTGCACTTCCTGGATTGATTACAAGAAAGTCTATAACTCAATGCCACACACATGGATCCTGGAATGTCTGAAGCTGTACAAGGTCAACAACACTCTGAGAGCCTTCGTTGCAAACTCCATGAGGCTGAGCAAAACCACCCTTGAGGCCAATTTCAAGCCAACTGCGCAAGTCTCCAACAAATGTGGAATATACTAAGAGGATGTTCTATCCCTACTGCTGTTCTGAATAGGCCTGAACCCCTTTAGCCAAATAATCAACAAGACTGGCTATGGATACCAACGAAGAAATGGGGCCACCATCTGTCACCTCCTCTACATGGATGACATCAAGCTGTATGCTAGGAGTGAGCAAGACACTGACTCACTGATCCACACCACCAGGATCTACAGCAGGGACATCAAAATGTCAGTCTGGCTAGAGAAATGTGGCCAGAAGGTGACAAAGAGAGGGAAGGTAATCCACACAGAGGGTATTTCACTCAAATGGCCACAAAGAGCCCACAAGGAAAGCAGCAACAGCCAAATGCCTGCAACGAGTCATGCAATTTCTGAGACGTCATCTCAATGGCAAGAACAAGGTAAACAGCTATGCCTTGGCAGTAATCCGATAACCTACTGGGGTAATAAGTTGGCCAAAGGAGGAAATCAGACCGTTGCTGTAAAAACCTGAAAGCTGCTTACCATACATGGTGGATTCCACCCCAAATCCACGGGCTATACACAAAGTCTAAAGTTGGAGGCAGAGGTCTAGTGAGCATCAGAGGCACTATCCAAGATGAAACATCAAAACTCCAAGAATATTTCAGAAAGATAGCCCCAGAGAGATGAAGCACTCAGTGAATACCTCAGTCAGACAATGAAAACTGGAAAAGAAAGAGATGAAGGAACCATCATGGGAGGAAAAGCCCCTGCATGGGATGTAACACTCACAGATGGCCAAAGTGGGTGGAACGACCAAATCCTACCAATGGCTACTGAAGGCCAGACTCAAGCCACACCAGGCAAGATCTCAAAGAAGCTCCATAAACAAGCCAGCATCTCACAGTAGGGTGTAAGATATTAGCAGGAAAGCAATATATGGAACGCCATAACCAAGTGGCTGGTATGTACAGAATCACCTCACCAAGAAACACAACAGGAGTGATATATATATATATATATATATATATATATATATATATATATATATATATATATACATACATACATATATACAGCATATCACTCATGTTCTCTCCTAATTGCATTGGCTCCCTGCAATCTTGGATCCTTAAATCAGATATTACTTCCCACTCCCAGAGCGAAACTGGAGACAAAAAGAGGAAGGGCTTTTAGGGTCAGGGCTCCCAGTTTGTGGAGTGGTCTTCCATTAAATATTAGACAGGTCTCTTATTTGTCTTCTTTTAAATCATTGGTTAAAACTTGCTTTTATAATACGGCCTTTAATATTTGAATTTCTCTTATAATTTTATTATTTCATTTTGTCTTCCATATTTATGTATTTTACTTGATGTGGTATACATTTGTGTTTCTTGTATCATTTATGATGTTTCAATTTATTATTTTTTTATGTAAAGCCCTTTGTGACTCTTGTTTAAAAAATGTACTACACAAATAACGTATTATTAGTATTAGTGTAGTGTAGTAATGACAGATTTTTATTTTATTTTTTTTTTAAAGTTGAGAAAAACAAAAGGCCTGTTTAATAAAAGATATCAGGTGTAGGTCGGTATTGTAGCTTGTCTGTAAAGCAGATGGCTGCAGGCAAGCTACCTGAGCAGATAGCCTGACCAGTTAAAGCTGCAGTATGTAACTTTTCCAAAAATATGTTCTTTGCATATTTGTTAAAACATGTCGAAACAGTAAGGTATGAGACGAATAATCTGTGAAAAGATCGAGCTCCTCCTTCTCCTCCCTGAGCTACTATTGCCGTCTAAAGAAATGCATCGCTACCAACCTAGAACAACCAATCAGAACCAAGAAGAAGGTATTAGTTCGATCAATCACCCTCGTGTACGCGCTGCTAAATGTGCTAATGGTGGAGAAACAATTTACCGTTCAAGGAAAGCCGTTTATAATCCATCAAAGGTCGCCATGCTAACTAGCCTAAGCATTACTGGCAGGCTATGTTGTGGTGAACCAGCTGTAGCATAACAGAGAGCAAGGGGGAGATTGTGAGTGGTGCGAACATGAGGGTGATTGACAGCGCCATGACCCTCCTCCTGGCTCTGATTGGCTGTTTCTGACTGAGTGGCGTATTTCTGCAGTTAATACTGGGAGCACTGGAAGAAGGCAGAAGAGCTCGGTATTTTTTCCACAGATTATCTATATTATATTATACTGTCGCGACATAATGATTTTTAGATATGTGTAAAAAAAAAAAACATTTTTTTCATAAAAGTTACATACTGCAGCTTTAACCAGCTAATAACTTGTAAACTTCTGTTAGTTTAAGAAGAGAGAAAAGGTTAAAAAAAAGGATCCTATACTGTGCAATAATTGCTCATAAAGCTTCTATTCAATTTTACTAGTGTTTATTTTAGAAGTTTGCTTTATTTTGTGTATCAAAGTGGAAATTATAGTTGAAATAAAACGTTGGCAACAGATGAATAATTGTGGCAACTTCGTTTTAGATACACATTTAATTTCTTTTTTATTTGTGCACATTCCAACACTGCCATCTATAGGTAATTCATAATAACAGTTTTAACAAGAAATAAAATGCAGTCAGACAATCATGAATAATTTGAATATGAGAGAATATAAACCAGCTGGTTTCATATGATACTCAAGATGTACTGTCTGTGATGAAGTGGACTAAGTTTTACAGTAAAAGCAAACATTATTAAGGACACCACCACCTTTTTTTCCCATCGCCCTGCTGTTGATACTGAGCAAACCCATTCCATGCTTAGCTAGTAAAGGCAATTAATAATCGAACAACCAATCAAATTTCATCGTGGGTTGGTTTTTAGGTTTGCACGAGGACAGTTTGTTGATTGACATGCTCAAAGTGCGGCCCGTTCGTCGACCTGCGACCAATCAATTTTGTTTAAGGGAGGACTCTAAGTCTATTTTTTGTAAAGTATCATTTACAGCAACCAATCTCTAGTAAGCATTGGGGGGGCGGAGGTGGGGCCTGCAAAACCGACTTTCAGTCACTGGGTGTGCACCATTTGTCAACCGGCGAGGTAAGCGGCGATATTTCTACACCATTTGAAAGAAATCATAAATCAGGGCCTATCCCAGATACCCTCTTCAGATACACTTGTCAAAGCACCAGAAACCCACTTAAAGCACGTGATAAGCAAACATAGATGATGATCAAATACAAGTTGTCAGAAGTGCTAATAAATAGTCTACACCTGCAACTCTCACTGTTTTACATGAATGGCAGCCATGTTGGGATTATTCAGTGACCTCTGACTTTCCATGTTGGAATGTCGCCTTTTGGGTTTCATCTGTAATTTCAGCTGGGAACCTTGAAAAGCCGACTTCCAAGTAAAAGTGCTGCTGTTTGGGTGCTTTAGAAGTCAGAGCAGGGAAAATCTGACTTCTGATTACAAAGACAACACATTGTCTAAGCAGCCCAGAGTTGCTCAATATCCAACATGGCTGCCTTGTATGTAACATATAACAAACCAATAACAAAATTTCAGATAAAAACAATTTATTTGCAGTTCGGATGGGTCGTATCTCCTGTCAGCAAGCTGTTTGAATGCATGGAATAACAAATAAATACATTGTGATATATTGCTAGAGTTACCACCACGATTAGCAATGCCCATTGTTTCTGACTTGCAACTGGAACCATGTTTATCTAGGACGTGAGATGTAATCAACAAATCTGAGCTCCAACTTTTGAGAAACATCAAACCCAGTATTGCTTTAAGAGGATAACTCCTCCCACACACTCCCGTCCGGGTAATGCACCGGCTGACCATAAAGGGAACGCACCCACCGTCTGCGGGCGTCCCTTACGCTAACAAGGCCCGCCTATTGGCCGGTCTACGGACTTCCCACAGACAGTTGTATGTTTCATAAAAATGCACTCTGATGCGGCAAGTAAGTAGAAACGTTTCAGAGGCTTTTTGGCATTAAACCGCGGTGTTTATCGGCAACAGAGTCGTGTGTCAGAGAGAAGGAAGCGGACGTGCTGTGTTTCTACATCCGCTTTTGACCCGTGGCTCCGTGGGGTTTGATGAATCCCGTGTTATTTGCTGCTCTCTTTGTATTTGGCAGCACTGTCTGGGGCGACAACAAAGGACGGACGGCTACTGTAATTTCACTTGTTTTGAGCCTGCAGAAGGTTAAATAAGACACTCCATGATCATCTGCAGTTGGTTTTTCGTGTTGTGCATTCAGTGCTCGGTCAAATTCCACCGACGTTGTTTGAGTTCAGTTTGTGTTCGATGGTTATCGGTGAGTTGTGGTGTTTTTATTCGTCATTCCTGAATTCCTCCGGGCTCGTTTCGGCTCAGACTTGACACCGACGTAATGTCAGCGTTAATCGGCCGATTTTCTGGCCAGCTGCGGACTGTTGGAGAGAATGAAAATTGTGACGCAGTTGTCTAAAACATCTTTGGTTCCCTGCTGCAGCGCCGCTGTCGCTTCTTGCGTCACCTGCATCAGCTGCTGCGAAACGTCTGCGCAGTTCTTTCCTGCCAGTAGCCATATAGCAATACATTTTTTAATCAATGTAAAGCGTATTCAGTCAGTCAGGGAGAAAATGTTGGGGGGTAGATGGGGTCTGAGAGAAGTGGTTGTTTCCGAAAGGCTTGGGAGTTGTAGTTCCGTATCCCAAGCGGATTTGAAAGCCTTAATGGCATCCGCCAATAGGAAGAACTACAACACCCAGACGCCCAAACCCTCTGGATACTTTGTAAACTCTGCAAGTTGCTTGCCTGAACTGCTGTTTTAGATATGCAGCTAGCTCTCGTCTTCGGCTCTACGTGTTGGGTATTTTATCCAAAATTTGACCTCTTGAAGTAAATCAGTACTTGATGACAGCTGTAAATCAGAAATCGGCTATAATTATTTTGTGACAAGGTAGCTGAAATGGCCGAATACGTTCGAGTTGAGAGCGAGACCTCGTCTGCAGTTTCTAGGACATAAAGGCTTGATTTGGAGACCAAACGCATGATGTTGACTACTTACTAAGAATAGTCCTATAGTACGATTATTGTCCCAACGTGTTTATGCTATGATGGTGTCACCCAACTTATACCCCTTCATAACGAACATTAGGTTGTAGTAGAATATATATGTTTTACATTTAAAAGTCATTTATTTCTCTTTTGGGACTAGATTTTCAGCTGAATTCCCATCTGACTACACTAGCCAGTATCCACAAGATCCATCACACCCTACACAGGCTGGTAAATATTTGCTGTCATTTTATTTGAATCCCCATGTTACTGAACTTATCAGTCATGCTTACACATCTTTATTTTTGTTAGAATCTGACTGAAGACGTTGGACAGGACAGCCACCCATCAGGTAACCCATGTGAGACCCTGACAGCATAATCTGAAACACCGTGACCTATTTTCAGTTTGCTTGCAAAGACCATCGCATTTCTGTTGAAAATGTTTTCAGTGTTCATGGTGTCATCTACTCTGTCAAGGTTGGTTTTGAAAGAGAATTCGACCCACAGCATTACAGATTCTCCACCGCACTCTACAGTGGGCAAGAGAGGCTTTATCACGCATCCACCCTGGAGTGTGTTTGTGCAAAATATGCTAGGCCTCAAACACTTTTAAACTCAGGTGGACCCTAATGGTTGCAAGAAATAAAGCAACACCTTTTAAGCTTCTAAGCATAAGTAACTCACTCGCTCACACAAAGGGGTCATAACTTTAGCTAAACAACTGCAGCTCAGGTGCCCCTGTTTTCTAACACCTTGCATGACTTTAGCGGAGCAAGCTCCAGAGTCTGCATGTCGTCAGGCCCATCAGTACGGAAATGGCCAGTCTCAGTCCCATCCCACCAAAGCACCCAGTTCCAGTTGAAGTTCATGTTTATGATGGTAGGAGAGTCAAAAGCTTTTTCCTGGCATGCCCCCTGAACAACTGGTTGGCAATCTAGATTGGTTGCAACCTGAGCGTGGTGGTAAGATTGATATACTGTAGGTAATCCTCAAGCCTGGCGGCCAAGGAAAGTGGATTGTTGAAGGCACCATTGAGGAGGCTGTCAGTGATTTCTGTTGAAACAATGCCGTCCTAACGTGAGATTTTTCTCCACTGGTTAAGTGTTTTCAGATTGAAGTTTACATTATTCAACTGATTATCAGTCTGATGTGATACTATTCTCTTACCTTTCCAGCTTGCTGCTCTAGAGCCATGCCTCCGAGAAAAAAGAGGAGACCTTCAGCTGGAGACGACCTGTCGGCCAAGAAAAGTCGTCAAGACAGGTGGGAGATTCCTATTTTGAAGATTTAGTAGGAGGCTTTTTTTTTTTTTTTTTTTTTTTTTTTTTTTTTTTTTTTTTTTGTGTTTCTTCTTTTTTCTTCACAGTGTGTTGCAAAAGTATTCATACCCCTTGAACTTTTCAACAGTTTGCCACATTACAACCAGAAGCCTCAATGTGTTTTATTGGAATTTTATTATAGACCAACACACAGTAGTGGAGAATTGGGAGGTAGGAGAAAATGAAGCATAGTTTTTAGATAATATCTAACAAAAATCTGTTTAGTGTTAGTTTTCCTCCACATTAGAGCTGCACAATATATCGTATTGCAATGGTCACAGCAATATGAGTGTTTGCAATATCACAATCGCAAGGGACTGCTTGGATGTGATATTTGATACTATATCTGGCCAGTTGATGCTTGCACCAAGAGCATTTCCTTGGTGGCTGAGATGCTAGAGATCATGGAGAGTACTGAGGGAGGGGTTGTGTAGTGGGAAAGAAAGTCCTTGAAAATGATGCTTAACCATAATTGATATCATTATGTAATAGCGTTGCAATTAAATATTATCTTGACAATCATGCAGCTGCACTCCACACATACTGTTTTGTATGTTGGCCAGAAATGTCAATTTCGGTCTCCTCTGAACTGATTACATTCTGGCACGTCTCCCCTGCTTGGCATGTGACAAACTGTAAATGGCGCTTTTTACTGCTTTCTTAACATTATCACTTTCATAGAGAGAAGCTTTTTGGAGTGCATTACTAGTAGCTGAGTCCAGACTGTTTCAACTGGTGCTGTTCCTCCTCCTCCAAACTTACTATGGCCATCCTTGCTTCTTTGATTATATTTGCTCTAGTTGCTCAGTTGGTCTATTGCATAAATTCCAAATAAAATGTGTTGAAATTTGTCTTTTTAGTGTTACAAAATGTGGAAAATAGTGTTGCTAAGAACCAGATTTTTCTGGTTTATGAAGTACATGTGGGCATAAAGATGCTGCTTTACCAATAGGGAATTTTTTTTTTTTTTTTTTTTTTTTTTTTTTTTTTTTTTTTTTTTTTAAAGCCTATCCTAAACTGCATCATCACTTTCACATACTGTACTGTGTGTGTAGTATTGCTGCTTTGCTCCTGACTGTCTCCTAAACTGCAGCATTTTTAGAAAACATGAGACATCACAGATCCGGGAGGAGGAGACGTTTTCCAGTAAAAGATGTTTGGAGTGGTTCTATGAGTATGCAGGTAAGTAGCCACAGCACGCTGTTGGTTTAGTTGTCTTCATTCATCCATCAGTGCTGTGTTCATAGCTCTGTGAGCTGAACTGACCCTGTACGTTTATCCAAACTAGGTTGTGATGACGTCGTGGGTCCAGAGGGCATAGAGAAGTTCTGCGAGGACATAGGAGTGGAGCCAGAGAATGTAAGCAGACTTTTATTTATTTATTTTTTCCTATTGTTGCTTGGTTAAGTCTTCTTCTTTTCAGTTTGGCTCTCGGTTTGGACAAAGTGTTCCCCTCAGTATGAAAAACTCACACACACTCAATGTTTTAAAAAGTTAAAATCAAGCTCTATGCTTCTTCTGAACCACTACGCTCTTCTCGACATGATCTCTGGTTCTGCTATTCGCCATTCTCCAACCTGAACTCATTTGAGGCTCTCCCAGATAATCCCCTAAAACTCATAACCTGGACTGTCGGTTTCTGTTCAGCTGGTCATTGAGGTCCAGTAACAGCCTGCCTAGGAATCGCTCCTGTTTAACAATTTATGCGACCGTCATTTTACATTTATTCCCAGGTGGTG
Organism: Anableps anableps; assembly: GCA_014839685.1. Taxonomy (NCBI): domain Eukaryota; kingdom Metazoa; phylum Chordata; class Actinopteri; order Cyprinodontiformes; family Anablepidae; genus Anableps; species Anableps anableps. The sequence continues at coordinate 9,064,456 of CM026070.1, forward strand.
ATGCTGGTTCTCGCTTGGAAGCTGGATGCTCAGAGTATGGGGTATTTCACTCTTCAGGAGTGGCTAAGAGGCATGGGGTCCCTGCAGTAAGCCAGCCACAATCGTTTCATCTGTTTTATTCAATTCTGTCTTATTCTTAGTTGAGCTGTTTAAGTACTGAACATCTCTGAGGCTCTTCTGCTGTTTTTCAGGTGCGATTCCACTGAAAGATTGAGGAATTCACTCGACTACCTGAGATCTGTCCTGAACGACAGCACCAGTTTTAAGCTCATCTACAGATACGCCTTTGATTTTGCCCGGGTAAGTCAAGAAAGTCATTTCTAGAAGCACGCTCACACAGGTGGCATTTCGTTTTAATTCATTTCAACCGGTCAGAAAAGCTCCATGTGAGAAGTAGTTACACAACACTGCCATTTTTTTGAAAGCTCTAATTTTTTTTACTAATTGATGTTTGTTTTTGAGAAGCTAAAACTCATCCTCCAGTTTGACTTTTCTCTCTGAGATTTTCATTTACCAGCATGAATATATTATTACAATAACACATGGCAAGAATGGGGTAAAGTTGCAGCGTCCAGAGGTGCAGCCTGATTGAGACGTAACCACACAGACTCTGTGCTGTGACTGCAACCAAAGTTGCATTTACTAAATACTGACTTGAAGGGGGTGAATATTTATGCAATAGCTTATTTTATGTTTCATATATTTGTCATTATTTTGTAGAAATCAGTTTTCACTCTGAGATTAACAGGTTTTCTTTTTTGTCAAAAAAAGTAAATTTTGTTGATCATGATTGAGTTGTAAAACATCCAAGGGGGTGAATGCCTTTTATAGGCACTGTACCCCTAAGTGAAATCCAGTCCAGCCAAATCCCTTGAAGTCTCTTAATTAGTAATTAGATTCTATCACTGTGTAATTTAGTCTCAGCATAAATCCAGCTGTTCTTTGAAGACCTCAGAGGTACTTTTGAGGTTACAGTGGAGCCCTGTTATTCACCGGGGATTAGGGAATACAACCATCCATGAATAACTAAACAGCCAATCTGTGCCCAAGCAAAATGCATATGGCTCATGGGTTGGCTGCTTTTCCAACGCCAGCCAATAGCATGTCACATAGCATTGCGCCAAGATTCTTTAATTTCCCAAGCTGCATTTTCTTCTGATTTTTTTTTTTTTTTTTTTTTTTAGGAAAAATCTGCATCTAGGCAGATTTTCCACAACTAATTTTGTGTTTGGTTCAACAGAAAAATCTAATATGAATAGGCATGTGTCCTCTGTATCTGTTAAAACATTTCAGTAAGAGAAAATCCTTGTCATTTTTAAGTTCTCAATTACTGCAGCTTTGATTTGATGTATCACATTAAAAAAAAAAATTATTTTATGGATATGACCTTGTCATTTTGCCAGAATTTGTTTTTTTTTTTTTTTTTTTTTTTTTTTTTTTTTTTTTTTTTTTTCATGCATGTTTTTGGTGTTTTGATTGAACAGGAAAAGGATCAGAGGAGTTTGGACTTGAACACGGCAAAGTGTATGCTGGGGCTTCTTCTGGGGAAAACATGGCCTCTGTTTCCTGTGTTTAATCAGTTTTTAGAGGTGAGCAAATCACTAATGTTGCATATGTAGTCCCACAGAGAATCATATTAATCTGAGGCACTTGTTTTTTGTTCCTTAGCAATCCAAGTACAAAGTCATCAACAAAGACCAGTGGTGCAATGTTTTAGAGTTCAGCAGGACAATCAACCTGGACCTTAGTAACTATGATGAAGACGGTGCCTGTAAGTCAACACCTGACGGGACGTAAAGGTATCACACTAATTTGCTATGGTAGTAATGGTTCTATGTCTCTTCCTTTCATCAGGGCCTGTTTTGCTGGATGAGTTTGTGGAATGGTACAAGGAAAGACAGATGTCATAGCTGCAGATGGAAAAATGGAACGAAAAAAAGTTACAACTGTGACCACAACAACTTTGAGTATCAACAACCAATAAGCAAAACACAACAAAATCGGTAAAGCAGTGACAGTTAGTGCCTCCTGGTAAAAGAAGGGGGTTCAAGCTGTGGGTGGGCGGGGGTTCGCTGCCCCCAACTCCCAGGATGGAAGAGAGCCTTTCTTGTAAAGTTATGCTCCCTATGGAAGTTGTTTTGTGGGTAGATTTCCCCCCCCCGCCCAGTGGCGTTGCTCTGTCACTGTGACGTCTCATATTGCTGTCTTTGTTGGGATAATATGGTATCATATACTGACGGTGGAAACAAAATGGTATTGTGTGGGAGCACCACTCAACCACCTCCACTCGTCTTCAGCGCAGAGAAACCAACAGAAGTGACCATTCATGCATTGCATTCGAGTCTTAAACAGGATCACTTGGAACCTAGGCACACTCAAGTATTAAAGACCCGTGCAATGAACTTAAACTCGAGCTCCTCGGGACAGATGGCACTAACTACTGTTTGTGGGTTTGTTTAGTTTCGTAGTTCTCCTAAAAGCACACTGTGTCAAAGGGTTGACTGCAGGTTTCTGATGCCTGTACCGTTTACTATCAATAAAAGCCAGTTCTTTCTTTCCCTCCCTCCCTTTTTTTTTTTTTTTTTTTTTTTTTTTTTTTTTTTTTTTTTTTTTTTTTTGTCCCTCCCTCCGTTTTTATTAATGATAACTTTCTGCTAGCCCCATGCAAAGACTTCAGACCTCATAACACCAAACAAATCAGCATTGCTGCTTACTAACTCTTACTACAGTGCAACCAGTGCTCTACTCTGCATTTATTGGTCTAAAGACCAATTTATGTATCTACGCTTTGTAGATAAGAGTATTACTGTGCCTCAAACATGGAAGTCGCATTGTGTGTCCCGCACAGATACCAACAAACCCAAACATTTATACATGTGACCCTACGGTGCCTTTCAAAAGTATTCGAACCCCTTGAATTTTTTTTCGGAGTTTGTAACAATACAAACACAAACTTCAACATATTTTAATTTAATTTGATGGACCAACACAGAGTAGTGCTTTGTTCTGAAGTGGAAGGAAAATAATACATGGCTTTAAAAATGATTAAGTAAGAAAAAAATCTGAAAAGTGGACCATGCATTTGTATTTAACCCCCCTGAATTAGTCCTGTGTAGCACGTGCAAGTGTTTTTGGTTAAGTCTACCAGTTTTGCACATATGGAGACTGAAACTGTTATCCATTATTCATGGCAAATTGGACCCATTGGATGGAGAGTGCCTGTGAATGTCAATTCTCATGTCACAAATTTAGTGAGGTTTAGATTCAGACTTTCACTGGGCCATTTTTACATCCCAGTATGCTTTGATCAAAACCATGCCATCGGAGCACTGGCTTTATGTTTAGTGTTGCCGTGCTGGTGGAAGGTGAACCTCATGTTTGTTGCAGTCTCCAACAGATTTTCTTCCAGGATCACCTCGTGGTTTGCTATTTTTGCAGTTACCCTATCAGCTCTGACCTGTATCACAGAACTGCAGAAGAGCTTTACCACAGCATGGTGCTGCCACAGTGGGGATGATGAAGTGGGCGAAATGCAGTGTCAGTTTTCCATAACAGGGTTTTCCATGCTGGCCAGAAAGTTCAATTTTGGTCTTGTCTGACCGGAGTACCTTCTTTTATACGTTTACTTTGTATGTTGTGGTAAATGCCACTTCTTATGGCTTCTTTAAAAATTTAAAATCTTTCCTTTGGCCTCTCCTACTGTACGTAACAGTCAGATTTGTGTTGGCTGAATTTATCATTTAATAAATGAAGTCATTGGTCTTTTTATTTTCAAACAATTTTAAGTGCAGTGTAGATTATTTGAACATAGCATGTGCCATAGATTTAAATGTAGGGATTTTTTTTTTTTTTAATGAGCTACATTAGAAATAATGTAGCATAAGTTCGACCACTAGAAAACAGCAAAGCACTTCCAGTCTGGTCATTTAATATGCAGTAGTGGTATGCATACACCACCTTAACTGTCTGAGAGAGATTTGTGACCGTAGTGTTTAAACATCTTCACAACATTCTCCTTGAAACCATCTGCTGTGTTCCTTGGTCTTCATGAGGCTGTTTTCTCTCTAATGTTCTTTAGCAAACCTCTTAGGTCTTTACAGAACAGCTGGATTTGTAGTGAGATTAAATTTCTCTGTTGGATCATAGCCACCAGTTATTTGACTGCATTTCCTTCATTGCTTCCAGAGTAAATAGGACCTAATACAAACACAACCCACAACTCTGAAATTTGGATTTGTAAAACTTTTTTTTTTTTTTTTTTTTTTTAAATCTAATTTTCCTTTCACTTCAGTACTAGGTTCTTTGTGTTGCTTTGTCACATAAATCCCCCCCACCCCCGTCCCCAAGATGCACTGATGTTTGTGTTTGTAACATCACAAAATGTGGGGGAAAAAAATTGGAGTGTTTAACACTTTTTGCAAGACACCGTACATTCAGGACATGCAGGCAGTGACACAAGTAGTCAGGTAATCTTTCAGGATGAATTCAGACTGTTTAGGCTGTGTTACATAGTGCCAGATGGTGTCCATTTTGTCTCGGTATTTGGCATTTGTTTGTCTTCCTCAGTCCACTGATAGTTTCTGGTCTCCTTTTTACAAGTAGCATTCCTCCCAACACTGACAGTGTTACTATAGCTGCAGTGGAACACCTGAGACCCTCTGAGGACACAGCGTCCTTTAGGCTAGTAAGGTAGGTTTGCTGAAAGTGTTTCTTTGTACCACCCGTAGGGCGTAAACGAAAAATGTGGACACTGACCGTTTGAAAGTGTGTGATGATGCTATGCTGTTCTGTTTGCCTAATGTAATGTTCTTGTAACACATGTATAAAATCTTTTTTGTCTTTGACTGTGATGTGATGCTGCACCGTCAGAAGATTTACTATTTGCATGCATGCTCCGACAGAGCCATTTGTGAATGGATGAGATTTTTTGAAAACATTTTTCAAACATGCTTTGTTTTGTACAGTTATTTGTGCATGTGTTTTGTGCTTACTTTGATAAACACAGTCATGTTAGTTTATTTTTCCTATGAAAAAAAAACAAAAAACAATTGTGTCCACTACGACCTGGAACACACCTGTAACCTCATGGTGGATCAGGAGTTCCCTCCTGCATTTATCCCATTCCACGCATCATGTATAGTGAAATAACAAGCCAGCTGAAACTGGTATGAACAATTTATTTTAATTTTTAAGTACACATAATATTTGTTTGATATCTTCTGCAGTTGTTATCATGATACATATTAAAATTATTACATCATACACAAGCTTCCACTGGGAATTTTCACCCTTAGCAAAAACTGGATTAACTGTTTCATTGCTTAACAAATACTGTGTAGATATAAATTTTTTTTTTTTTTTTTTTTTTTTTTTTTTTTTTTTTAGTATTCTCCAATGAAAATGCAGGAGGATGAACAGCCTTGTCCCAACTGTAAATATGTATGTAAACAATGAGTGTCTATATGTTTGTTTTCACTATAACCAATGTCTATACACATAAATAAAAAGGTTTATTAACTTACTGGCTTTTATTGGATTCTCTGACTATATAGCATGTTAGAAAATTGACTGACATTTTTCACAAATGCTCAGGCTCTATTATAACATTAGGAAATTGTTTTAATCTAGATAGAAGTACGAATGATCTGTGGGCCTTAAGGCTTCTTGAAGTGAACTTGAGGATTTGAAGGTATTTTGGTAAATTATTTAAAAGTGACTTCCAAAAAAATGTTTGGCACTTTAAAGATAATTGAGGGAGCGCCTAAAATTGCTAGTCACAAATATTAACATTTCATTTCAAAGCTTATAACATTGTAATAATTTACACTTAAAAATATACATGCGAACAAAAAAAATCCCAATTGGCCGCCAGTTTTTCTGATTCCAGAACAGCTCATATTCTTTACTTTTTCTACAAACAAGATCTTTTCTTTACCTAGGAGATCTCCACCTAAGTCACTGTCAGTCATCTGGCTGAGGTGTTGCTGGATCAGGAAGCGAAGCCTCCGTCAATGAGTCCCCAATGCTATGTCTCTTGTAGCGGGGAACACCGTACAACAGCAATAAATCAATGTCTTTTTTTGTCTCACTGGCAGAAGGAGAATATATTTGAGACTGTTGAGAAGAGACTTTGTCTTTTTCAGACTGGCTGTGACTGAAAATGCTGCCATCTTGCACATCAGATAGGAGATCTGTATCTTTTTCCCACTCCCAGGTTCTCCTCTCTTGTGACATGACTTTTAGGGCACTGAGGCCTTTTCTCTCTCTCTTTACCCCTAATGCAGCCATCAGAGTCTCAGTTGTCTTTTGGGATGAGTTTCCAAGCACATGCAGAATATCAGTGGAGGGAGGGGATGTAGCTTCAGGACCAAGTGATGAATATTTGTGTATTTGTGTTGCATCTGATTTCTTACTAAGTTGCAATGCGTTAATGGCAGTTGTACCACTGGCAGAGTCATTTGAGGGAGAAGTTAGCTCTGCGAATGAAGCTTGCTGCAGAGATGTGGACATTACATCCACACCTCCTGGTTTGGAGCTTGAAAGGTCAGGCAAATGATGACCAACACCAGCCCATTTTATTTCCCCCAACAGGTCTCCATCAGTCTTGGCTCTGGATTGTCTCAGTCTCCTCTTTATGATGTCATCAAAGCTCATACTTTTAGTGGTCTTTGACGCAAGAGACATGTCCTTGTCATTTGACCCATCTTTTGAAAGATTAGATATATAGTCTACAGTTTGATGCCTGCCACTTGGAGTGAAAGAACTATTTGGCAGTGATAAGGATTTGAAAATAGAACGTTTATAAGTGACAAGTGATTCATCTGTTGGTCCTACAATAGTTGATGCTTGTGTGTTTTGCACTGCATTGTGTTTTGTCAGGTTTTCATTTTGACTGAAGAAAGGTGGAGTATGACTTGGTTCTTGAGATGGTGCCTTGATATTGAGACGCCTTTTGATGCGTGGAACACCACGACTCAGGTCAGTAACACTATGGTCTTTTGTCTCATCCTCACTGTCACTACCAGAAGAAGAATTAGAGTTCTGCTTTGATGGACTAGATGAATCACTGTGATTTTTATTTATTCTCTGTTTAACTATATCTGGGAAGGTAAACTTTTCATCTGGACCCTTCGGAGTTGGAGAAACATTTACTTGAAAATTTTCCAGCCCTGGAGACGAGCCTCTGTGTGTTGTTTCTTGGATCCCAACAACCCTTCTCTTTAGTCTTTGTCTTCTCCCAGAACCACTTTCACTGCTAGAGGAGAAAGGGGAGTCTGGTGGGGGTGGGGACTTCAGATCAGATTCTGTGGCACGGGATGTGATTTCAAGACGCTTTCGGAAGCGGGAGACACCAAGATTCATTGTGGCCCATCTTGACCGAAGCTCTGGGTCTACCTCAAGTGTTGTTCTGCTTGTGTCATTTGTTGGCATGTCCTCCAGGTCACCTGAAATAACAGCATACTTTTCTAATTTGATGCTGTGGTCTGTCTTTGGACTGTAAGGAATGTTTATCCCAGGGATTATTTGTGACTTTATGAACTTCTTCTCTGAGGCTGTTGATGTAACGGATTGATCTTTTCTGATTTTATTTTTGTGGTCTCTGTTCTCATCCTCACTTTCACTACTGGATGACTGTGATTCAGATTTTTTAAAGCCCAAAGATTTGCTGGTAAGACCCAGCTGTAGCAATGCTGAAGGAGCTTTATTATCTACCTGCCTGGTTAAGGGTGGATTGACTCCTTCAAGTTTTCTGTCTCTGTCAACTTTCTGGAAAGGATCTATAGTTATGCCAGCATTCTCATTACTGTTCAAGGATGATTCATGAGGAATAGAAGTTTTGATGTCAAGACGTCTTTGAATACTTGGCCTTTGCCCAAGATCAAGGATAGGCCACTGATTTGATTCTGAGTGAGAACTTAATGTTTGAGTTACATCAACTGCATGCCTTGAGATCAGCAGTTCCTCTTGCTTTTGTGTTTTCACATGGCCTCTTGTTTCATCCTCACTGCTAGAAGATGAATCAGAACTTGGAGATGGTGCCTTGATATCCGGAGGAGTCTTGATGTCTGTTGTTTTTCCAAGAACAGATGAAGACCAACGATTTTCTGATTTTTTCTTTCCTGATATCTTGGTTGGAAGCCTTGACATCAGCAATTCCTCTTGCTTTTGTTTCATCGGATGCCCTCTTGTTTCATTCTCACTGTCACTGCCAGAAGATGAATTCGAGCTTAGAGATGGTGCTTTGATATCTAGACGTCTTTTGGTGCGAGGAAGATCTTGAATGTTGATAGAGGGCCACCCTCCATCCGGATCATAACTTTTTCTGGATGTGTCTTGAAAAGAGAGATGTCCAAAATCTAATTTCTCTGCCTTCCTGTTTTGTGTTTCACTCTCACTGTCACTACTAGAAGATGAATTTGAGTCTGCTGTTGGTGCTTTGATATCCAGACGCCTTTTAAATTGTCTTATTCTCCAAAGATCAAGGGAAGGCCATTGGTTGCCTTGCTTTTGACTTCCTGTTTGGCTTGTTTGAACTGGATGCTTTGATATTAGTAAATCCTCTTGCTTCTTTTGTGTCATATGACCTTTTCTTTCATTGTCACTGTCACTACTAGAAGATGAATCTGAATCTGTTGATGGTGCTTTGATACTTGGAGGTTTCTTGATTTGGCTTGTTTTACCCAGGTCCAGTGAAGGCCAACGATTTGCTGGTTTGGGATGCACTGTTGGAGAAACTTTACTAGGAAGCCTTGACATCAGCAATTCCTCTTGCTTTTGTTTCATCACATGGCTTCTTGTTTCATCCTCACTGTCACTACTAGACGATGAGTCTAAATCTGCTGTGGGTGCTTTGATATCCAGACGCCTTTTAATTCGTGTTATTCTCCCAAAATCAAGGGTAGGCCACTGGTTTGCTGGCTTTTGGGTCACTGTTGTTACATTAGTTGGAGATTTTGAGATATGTAACTCCTCTTGCTTCTTTTGTGTCATATGACCTTTTCTTTCATTGTCACTGTCACTACTAGAAGATGACTCTGAATCTGTTGATGGTGCTTTGATACTTGGAGGTTTCTTGATTTGGCTTGTTTTACCCAGGTCCAATGAAGGCCAACGATTTGCTGGTTTGGGATGCACTGTTGGAGAAACTTTACTAGGAAGCCTTGACATCAGCAATTCCTCTTGCTTTTGTTTCATCACATGGCTTCTTGTTTCATCCTCACTGTCACTACTCGACGATGAGTCTAAATCTGCTGTGGGTGCTTTGATATCCAGACGCCTTTTAATTCGTGTTATTCTCCCAAAATCAAGGGTAGGCCACTGGTTTGCTGGCTTTTGGGTCACTGTTGTTACATTAGTTGGAGATTTTGAGATATGTAACTCCTCTTGCTTCTTTTGTGTCATATGACCTTTTCTTTCATTGTCACTGTCACTACTAGAAGATGACTCTGAATCTGTTGATGGTGCTTTGATACTTGGAGGTTTCTTGATTTGGCTTGTTTTACCCAGGTCCAATGAAGGCCAACGATTTGCTGGTTTGGGATGCACTGTTGGAGAAACTTTACTAGGAAGCCTTGACATCAGCAATTCCTCTTGCTTTTGTTTCATCACATGGCTTCTTGTTTCATCCTCACTGTCACTACTCGACGATGAGTCTAAATCTGCTGTGGGTGCTTTGATATCCAGACGCCTTTTAATTCGTGTTATTCTCCCAAAATCAAGGGTAGGCCACTGGTTTGCTGGCTTTTGGGTCACTGTTGTTACATTAGTTGGAGATTTTGAGATATGTAACTCCTCTTGCTTCTTTTGTGTCATATGACCTTTTCTTTCATTGTCACTGTCACTACTAGAAGATGACTCTGAATCTGTTGATGGTGCTTTGATACTTGGAGGTTTCTTGATTTGGCTTGTTTTACCCAGGTCCAGTGAAGGCCAACGATTTGCTGGTTTGGGATGCACTGTTGGAGAAACTTTACTAGGAAGCCTTGACATCAGCAATTCCTCTTGCTTTTGTTTCATCACATGGCTTCTTGTTTCATCCTCACTGTCACTACTAGATGATGAATCTGAATCTGCTGTGGGTGCTTTGATATCCAGACGCCTTTTAATTCGTGTTATTCTCCCAAAATCAAGGGTAGGCCACTGGTTTGCTGGCTTTTGGGTCACTGTTGTTACATTAGTTGGAGATTTTGAGATATGTAACTCCTCTTGCTTCTTTTGTGTCATATGACCTTTTCTTTCATTGTCACTGTCACTACTAGAAGATGACTCTGAATCTGTTGATGGTGCTTTGATACTTGGAGGGTTCTTGATTTGGCTTGTGTTACCCAGGTCCAATGAAGGCAAACGATTTGCTGGTTTGGGATGCACTGTTGGAGAAACTTTACTAGGAAGCCTTGACATCAGCAATTCCTCTTGCTTTTGTTTCATCACATGGCTTCTTGTTTCATCCTCACTGTCACTACTCGACGATGAGTCTAAATCTGCTGTGGGTGCTTTGATATCCAGACGCCTTTTAATTCGTGTTATTCTCCCAAAATCAAGGGTAGGCCACTGGTTTGCTGGCTTTTGGGTCACTGTTGTTACATTAGTTGGAGATTTTGAGATATGTAACTCCTCTTGCTTCTTTTGTGTCATATGACCTTTTCTTTCATTGTCACTGTCACTACTAGAAGATGAATCTGAATCTGTTGATGGTGCTTTGATACTTGGAGGTTTCTTGATTTGGCTTGTTTTACCCAGGTCCAGTGAAGGCCAACGATTTGCTGGTTTGGGATGCACTGTTGGAGAAACTTTACTAGGAAGCCTTGACATCAGCAATTCCTCTTGCTTTTGTTTTATCACATGGCTTCTTGTTTCATCCTCACTGTCACTACTAGATGATGAGTCTAAATCTGCTGTGGGTGCTTTGATATCCAGACGCCTTTTAATTCGTGTTATTCTCCCAAAATTAAGGGTAGGCCACTGGTTTGCTGGCTTTTGGGTCACTGTTGTTACATTAGTTGGAGATTTTGAGATATGTAACTCCTCTTGCTTCTTTTGTGTCATATGACCTTTTCTTTCATTGTCACTGTCACTACTAGAAGATGAATCTGAATCTGTTGATGGTGCTTTGATACTTGGAGGTTTCTTGATTTGGCTTGTTTTACCCAGGTCCAGTGAAGGCCAACGATTTGCTGGTTTGGGATGCACTGTTGGAGAAACTTTACTAGGAAGCCTTGACATCAGCAATTCCTCTTGCTTTTGTTTTATCACATGGCTTCTTGCTTCATCCTCACTGTCACTACTAGACGATGAGTCTAAATCTGCTGTGGGTGCTTTGATATCTAGACGCCTTTTAATTCGTGTTATTCTCCCAAAATCAAGGGTAGGCCACTGGTTTGCTGGCTTTTGGGTCACTGTTGTTACATTAGTTGGAGATTTTGAGATATGTAAGTCCTCTTGCTTCTTTTGTGTCATATGACCTTTTCTTTCATTGTCACTGTCACTACTAGAAGATGAATCTGAATCTGTTGATGGTGCTTTGATACTTGGAGGTTTCTTGATTTGGCTTGTTTTACCCAGGTCCAGTGAAGGCCAACGATTTGCTGGTTTGGGATGCACTGTTGGAGAAACTTTACTAGGAAGCCTTGACATCAGCAATTCCTCTTGCTTTTGTTTCATCACATGGCTTCTTGTTTCATCCTCACTGTCACTACTCGACGATGAGTCTAAATCTGCTGTGGGTGCTTTGATATCCAGACGCCTTTTAATTCGTGTTATTCTCCCAAAATCAAGGGTAGGCCACTGGTTTGCTGGCTTTTGGGTCACTGTTGTTACATTAGTTGGAGATTTTGAGATATGTAACTCCTCTTGCTTCTTTTGTGTCATATGACCTTTTCTTTCATTGTCACTGTCACTACTAGAAGATGACTCTGAATCTGTTGATGGTACTTTGATACTTGGAGGTTTCTTGATTTGGCTTGTTTTACCCAGGTCCAGTGAAGGCCAACGATTTGCTGGTTTGGGATGCACTGTTGGAGAAACTTTACTAGGAAGCCTTGACATCAGCAATTCCTCTTGCTTTTGTTTTATCACATGGCTTCTTGTTTCATCCTCACTGTCACTACTAGATGATGAATCTGAATCTGCTGTGGGTGCTTTGATATCCAGACGCCTTTTAATTCGTGTTATTCTCCCAAAATCAAGGGTAGGCCACTGGTTTGCTGGCTTTTGGGTCACTGTAGTTACATTAGTTGGAGATTTTGAGATATATAACTCCTCTTGCTTCTTTTGTGTCATATGACCTTTTCTTTCATTGTCACTGTCACTACTAGAAGATGACTCTGAATCTGTTGATGGTGCTTTGATACTTGGAGATTTCTTGATTTGGCTTGTTTTACCCAGATCCAGTGAAGGCCAACGATTTGCTGGTTTGGGATGCACTGTTGGAGAAACTTTACTAGGAAGCCTTGACATCAGCAATTCCTCTTGCTTTTGTTTCATCACATGGCTTCTTGTTTCATCCTCACTGTCACTACTAGATGATGAATCTGAATCTGCTGTGGGTGCTTTGATGTCCAGACGTCTTTTAATTCGTGTTATTCTCCCAAAATCAAGGGTAGGCCACTGGTTTGCTGGCTTTTGGGTCACTGTAGTTACATTAGTTGGAGATTTTGAGATATATAACTCCTCTTGCTTCTTTTGTGTCATATGACCTTTTCTTTCATTGTCACTGTCACTACTAGAAGATGACTCTGAATCTATTGATGGTACTTTGATACTTAGAGGTTTCTTGATTTGGCTTGTTTTACCCAGGTCCAGTGAAGGCCAACAATTTGCTGGTTTGGGATGCACTGTTGGAGAAACTTTACTAGGAAGCCTTGACATCAGCAATTCCTCTTGCTTTTGTTTCATCACATGGATTCTTGTTTTGTCCTCACTGTCGCTACTAGACGATGAATCTGAATCTGCTGTGGGTGCTTTGATATCCAGACGCCTTTTAATTCGTGTTATTCTCCCAAAATCAAGGGTAGGCCACTGGTTTGCTGGCTTTTGGTTTACTGTCTGAGTTACTTTAGTTGGAAATCTTGATAATAGCAAATCCTCTTGTTTCTGTTTTGTCATATGGTCTTTTAGGTCATCATCACTGTTACTACTAGAAGATGAATCTGAATTTGTGTCTGGTTTAGGACTTACTGTTGGAGAGACTTTAGTTTGAAGCTTTGACAGCAGTAAATTCTCATTCTTCTGTTTAATCACATTGCCTCTTGTTTGATCCTCACTGTCACTGCTGGAAGAGGAATCTGAACCTGCTGTTGCTGCTTTGTTGTGATTAGGTCTCTTGACTGTTGTTGTATTTCCAAATTCAAAGCCAGGTCTTTGGTTTTCTGGCTTAGAGCTTACTGTTTGAGACACATTGGTGGGGCGTCTTGCCATCATTAATTCATCTTGTGTGTTTTTTGTCACATGGCTTCTTGGTTCATCCTCACTCTCACTACTAGAAGATGAATCAGCACTTGGTAATAATGCTTTGATATCTAGACGCCTCTTGAGATGAGGAATGTGCTGAAGATCTACAGTGGGCCATCTTCCATTTGAATCATCAATTTTTGTTTTCGACTCTTGAAATGGAAGCTGTTCAGTGTTGATTCTGCCTTTACCATCAACATATGCGATTTTTTCTTTGCTCTCACTGTTAGAAGAGGAAGATGAATGCGTTGCAGGTTTTGATATTAGTGCAACTTTCTTCTGTTTCTTTTCTGTTTTTTGTTTGATTTTAATATGCATTGGCTCCTTGTCACTGTCACTTGAATCAGAGGAAGAGGAAGAAGAATATTCCAGTGCTTCTCCTGCACTTTTTATATCATAGCCATTCTTGACGTGACGCACACTTGAGGGGAAAGAATCAAGCAGACTGCTCGTCTTGGCGGATGGACTTTGAGCACCATCACTGAATTCAAATAGTTCTTCATCATCCTGAGAAAGATAAGAGTCTGTTGGATATGCCTTATTTGTATGTAGAGAAGAGGATTCAGGAAATTCACTTTTGCCCTTTATGGATATTTGTGGAATTTCTGTTTTTGTGGCTATTGATAAATCTGCTCTATTCTGAAACGAGTCTTCCACCAGCTGAAGAGACTTAGGCATGGTGTGTTTTCTGATCCTTTGATCTAATTCTGATGCATTTTGAGAAGAATCTGAGGATGATGAAAGGCTTTTCCTCTCCTCCAGCTCATCTGGGTCTGGAATGGGTTCAAACTCCATGTTGCGCAGACGCTCTACAGCCAAGTCAACTGAGCTACTGTCCTCACTCTGATTTTCCTTGGGACGCAGATGAAAGTCAACCTCAGCTTCTTGATACTCAAACACCTTGTCACTTCCGATGCTCTCCTGATCGCCCCTCGCGACAGTATCATAATATTGCACATTGCTTTCTTCTGTTAATTCTACACTGCTAAAAGTGACTCTTCTTTCCCTGTGAGGTCCTATCTCTTCTGGTTCCTCAGCATTTGAAAAGGCCTGGTTTTCGTAATGTCTCTGTTGAACAGAAGTAACGGTATGAGTTGCAGGGGAGCCTTTCTTTTTGGTGACCCTTCTCCAAAGCCTATTGATACAAGGTCTCGCCAGGACTCCGAGGATGAATGCCAACAGAAATGTGAAGAAAATCGATAGACACACTGCCAAAGCCAAGTCAGACTGTGTAAAGTCCTGGGCTGTCTCTCTAGCAGTCCTGTTTTTAGGTTCTTGTTGGGATATTTGACTTTGGACCCTGGTTAAACTTCTTGCCTGTCTTGCACTTCCCATTTTACTGATTTGCAAGTTAAAAACAGACAGAACGTGGTCTTCTTCAGACACACACACATACAGTCCTGTATCTCCCTCTGAAAAGTCACTGATGTGCAGACGAGCTTCATGCTGGCTCACAGATCCTCGACCACTGGGTGTCCACCACTCTGACTCTAAAAAACAACAACAAAATTGTTGAAATTAATTGGACACAGCTAAGTTGTTATATACTGTGTTATTAGCTCTTGATTTCAAGATGTATGTGTTACCTTGTGCTGAGCAGGAGAGCAGGAGCTCAGCTCCACTGTAGATTGTCACATCTTGGTGAAGATTTAGGTTGTTTTCAGAACTCAAACATTTTAGGTCCTCCTCATCCAGCTGCAGAAGATCTTTGCCTGAGAGGGTGGAAGGGAGAGCACATACGATGTTCCAGGTCTGCAGGCCTCTGGTGCTGTCATAAGCCATCCTCCTTCTTATACTACGCATGTTGCAGTCACAGCGCCACCTGTTTCCACCCAGTTTAACATCTGCTCCAATGTTGCGCAAAGAGAGGTACGTCAAATGCTCCATGTTTGTCAACATGTTGAACCTCAGGTCAATGATCTTTGAGGGAAGCACAATATTAAATTAGATTAAATACAGGTAATTAGCTTTAAATTAAAGTTAGCACAGTAATTTTTAACCAGAAATTCTTTTCTAAGAAATGTTACATGAACAAAACAGACAAAAATGAACAGAATTCAGCACTTTGTTTAAAAAGCAACATTTCACTTAGCACAGAGAATGATAGGTATCAAAAACCAGGCTTACCCTGAGTTGATCTAAATTCTGAAACATCTTTGGATTGAGATGTGTAATCAGGTTATGCTGTAAATGAAGTTCCTGCAGCTGATGAAGGTCACTAAGGACTTCCAGTTCAAGACTTGAGATCCTGTTGAAAGACAGCTGCAGAATCTGTAAAGATTCAACAGCATCCAGCCCTTGAAGTAAGGAAATAAGATATTTAATTAGGAAGCTATTCCAAAAGGAAATGAAGAGTTGCTCTAAGTATTTATACTCCTTTTAACTTTTGTACATTTAGTAATATTACAATCACAAACATTCATCTATTTCATTAGGATTTTATGTGCTGACCAACACAAAGTCATGCATAATTGTGAAATGGAACAATGGAACAAAAAAGACAAAGTATATATATATATATATATATATATATATATATATATATATATATATATATATATATATATATCTTATAAGTAAAAATATAAAAAGTGTGATGAGTATTTATATGAGTATTTATATATATATATATATATCTTATAAGTAAAAATATAAAAAGTGTGATGAGTATTTGTATTCAGGCCCCGTGTTGGCTGCATCATATTATGGGGACCAGAGGCCTCGTCAGAATATTTTTAAAAGGGGTGGCGAGACACCATACCATACCACTTTATTTCTAAAGCTCTTAAAATACAACATAGCAACTGACCAAAGTACTGTACAAAAATATAAAACAAAGAACAAAAATAAAACAATAAGACTATAAGAAAATAGAACTTAAAACATCACAAATACTAGGAAAGAGGACAACATTAAGACACAGATGCTAGCTCACTCTGGGTTAAAAGCCAAAAAGAAAAAAAAGTGTTTTTAAATGAGTTTTAAAAACAGCAAGAGATGGGGCCTGCCTGACCTTCAGCAGCACCTCATACCACATTTTAGGAGCCAGAGCTGCAAAGGTGCTGTTTCCTCTGGCTTTATAAAAGGTCTTCGGGACTCCTGAAAGCATCTGGTCAGATGATCTAAAGGCACGCAATGGCCTATAAGGCTGAAACAGTTCAGACAAATAAGAAGGGGTAAGACCACTAAAATTTTAAAATGGATTCGAAACTGAACAAGAAGCCAATGAAGGGATGCCAAAACCGGAGTTATGTGCTTTCGCTTACCTGTACCAGTTAAAAATCATGCAGCAGCATTTTGTACCAGCTGTTGAGTGACAGGGAGAGGGAGGCCTGGCTAACTCTGATCAAAAGGGAGTTACAATAATTAAGATGAGAGGTAATAAAAGCATGGATCACTCTCTCTCTGTCTGGCGCCTGAAAAGTAGGGGCTTAATTTTTGACAGGTACCTCAGCTGAAAGAAAGAGGACTTAACCACAGTCTTAACATGGCAGTCATATTTTAGGCTGGCGTGGGGCCAAATTGGAAAAGTCAAAGGTAGGACATCTGGTAGGTATCTCCCAGTAGGACAAGATATTTTTCCCTTGTTATAAGTTAAAATATCTTGTCCCACTGGCAGATTATTTCACTCATAACTTGTACATTTTCATCAATATTAAGGAAACACTGACTTAAAACAAGCTCCTATATCGTGCTGATAAGTTACTTGTAAGTCAGTTTTGTTTTAATTTAAGTGATTCAAGTTATTTGTACTAGAAACTAGACCAAAAATACTTGGTAAGATTTTGTGTTTATGCAGTGTAGAATCTATGCCAAGACTTGAAAACTTGAATGCTCACAGATGCTCTCCATCCAATCTGACTGAGCTGGAGCTGTTCTAGCAAAGAAAAATAGGCCAAATTCCTGTCTTTACATGTGCAAATCTGGTAAAGGCATACCAGACAAAAGGCAGGCAAAAGACTTGAGTTCTTGAAAGCACTGACACAGGATAGAAATGCTGATAGAAATGCATGCTACACATTCAGATTTTAGTAGTGAAAAAATAAAAAACCATGTATCCTTTTTCCTAACCAGAACCTAACCAGAACTGGGCCTCAAGACTTACAACACAGCTCTTGTAAGGTAAAAAACAAAAGAAATACTCTCCCAAGGGAAAAAAAAAATGTTCAGCCAGTCACAGGGAGGTCTGTGAAACAATGAAATCATAAATATTTCATTGCACACTCACACCTTGTTTAAGCCACTGGAATGTCAATATAAATTGTAACAGCAGTGTTTTTATCTTGGGAGGTTCACTCATTTCTGCATGGAGCAAAGTTCTAATGATAAAGAATATCACCAGAAAGGGTTTGTGTATGAGTGGAACTGAAAGGCAGACAGGCAAATCAGAACAGCTACAAACGGTATAACACATTTGGATTCCAGAGTATACGCTTCCTTTTTAGATTTATACTTTGTTATTATGCTTTTTTAAAATCAAAGCCCAATCAATTCTGTCAGTTTCAGCAACTCAAAGACATTCTCAATGACAAATAAAGGTGTGACTGTAGAAGTTATCAGATGGATGTTCTTCAGCCACTCCTAAATAAAGATTTATTTCTGTGAACTGGCTTCACTGGTCACTCCATTTACCTTAGTTTTAAATTCTTAAATATTTAGTTTAACTAAACATTACTTTACTGGTAAAAAACAAAAACAAAACAAAAAACATTGTTTTGATCATTTTGTCACTCATAGTCGAGTTTTATCAGTTTAACCTTGATATACCACACAAGTGCTGCAGTGTGTATGCTCCAGATAAGAACCAATATACCTGACATGTCATGTACAGTTAAGCCCAAACTGAAATGTGAGGAGAATCTCTCAAAAGATAATAAAACAGCAAAATGAGTATCACTTTTGAAAACTATAAATTGCTTTTTTTTAATGGTATACTTCAGATTGTTTTCACCCTTCTTAATAATCAGTGGGAAAATATGTATGGTCATTACAGAAATCAATGTCTTAATGCTGAGCAATTTTTTTCATTATTTATCTTTGCCGAAAAACTACAAAAAAGGCCAGGTGTATGTATAGTTTTACTCGGCTCGGTTTAAAGGTTATAACATTTATGTGTGTTGGGATTTTTATTCAAGTTTACAGCAAACAATAAAGGCTGAAAATTGCAACTATAAAATGACACTATATGTAATAATTTGAGAGAAAAGGTGTGACATCGGCATTAAGCATCAAAATCTCCTTTTCTGACCTGTTTCACTTAGAGATGTTATATTTCAACATGGTTTCTTTATGAGGGTTGTATAAATTTCTTAGCTGATAATGGGGCTGTGCTTTTGCATAAAAATAAATATAAAAGACCAGTTTTATTATTATTTGTAATCATATGAGAGTAATCAACTAATATTTCACAATCCGGGTTGCAGCAGCTCTGGAAAAGTGTCCACATTAATTCACATAGCATGCTAAAATACTTCATTTATACATCTTGAACTTATATTTTACACTGATAAGTCAGCTACTGCTTTACAGATTTCTGCACGAAAACATGTTTATTTTTATGAACATATTTAATGTATTGTTATAGCCATCGGTACATTGATGGGTTAATCGTTTTTACATAGGATACTGCACTCAGGTGTTTCCAATTTAAAGTTGGTCACATTTATTGGTACCTCTGATAAAGATGTGTAAAATGTCTTAATGAATTAATATTCCAGTAGCATAAAAATTAAAGATTTCAGTCTTTAATTTAAGCAGGTTGCAATTACGACAGCACTTAGTCCCCAGTAGCATTTCACAAAATAGGAACATACAGAGAGAGGAATCTTTCAGTCTTCTTTGCACAATCTCTCAAGATCAGGGGTGTCCAAAGGGGTGTCCAGGAGCCATTTGCAACCCCTGGAAAAATTTAGTGTGGCCCTTGACCATAGTTCAAGAACGTTGCAAATTTGGCCCTCCAGCATATGGAGCTGATACAGAGAAACACCTTTGTAACATTTTAGGATGAGATTTTAACAAATATATTTGTATCTTCTTAAACATAAAATGTTGGGTTGGGTACAAAGTATTTTTCTTCAATTAGTCTTTTTTTTTTTTGCTTTCATTTTACTATCATTGTAAGAAGGGGGAAAAAACATCCAGTGACTTTTTATTCAAGAAAAAACTTGGGTACATCCATCCATTACATTTCTCATTTTTCTTGCTGGGAATAGAGTAAAAGATTTTTTAAACAGACAGAAGTTATTTTATTAAGGCAAACCTCTGAGATCCTATTTCAGCCCTACAATAATGTTCTTTTCTACTTTGTTTCAGGAAAGTATTGCATATTTTGTTCATTGCTGAACAGTTAAAAAAAAAGAATCCACAATTAAATTACATCTGTTTGTAATTGGGGAAAAAAAAGATTGATGGCCCCTGAGTACTTTCAACTTGCCAATTTTGGTCCATGGTGCAAAAGGTTTGGATACCACTGCACTAAATGTTCTTGGGTCCTCTCTTGCTCACTTCTCTTTAGCTCACTGCTCAAGTTTTCTTTGGGATGTAGGTCTGGGGACTAATGTCGATGAACTTTCTGTGTAGATTAGACATGATGGTTTGGGTCATTATCCTGTAGTTCTGTGAAATAACCTATTTTTAGTTTTCTGTCATCAATCCACGAAACCCAGCTGCAGTGATTGTTTCCTTAAAGCTAAATCTTAGCTAAATCTAAGGTTAAAGGTTGGATTTAACTGAGGGTAAACAGTTGTAACTTTTTCCATTTTTAAAATGTTGCTGACAGTAGGATTTGCTCCTTTAAGCACCTTGAAAATGTTTAATTTGGATGGGTATATGATTATATAACACCGACTCACCCTCTGGCAGCTGCTCTAGCAGATTCCTCTCAGCTGATAGCAGCTGCAAGGTGGGGGCCCAGGTCACGCATCTCGATCTGCTCCTAGCTGCCGAGCGAAGCCTAAGATATCGACCCTTAACAGTTTTCTCTATGCAGAGAGACAAGTGTGGGATGCTGTTGTTTCCCAGCCATAGGTTCCTGAGGTTGGGATGTGGTTGATGAAAAGTTACAGAGCCGAGGAGGTTATGAGACAAGTCTAGCTCAGTGATCGAGTCCTGGATGGGCTGCGGCACTGAGGACAGACCAGCTGAGGAGCAGTTCAACACCGGAGGAGGTTTTTGACAGGTGCAGGATTTAGGACAGGGAGGTGAGGAAGAGGAGCACCAAAGATCCAAGGAAGCCAGGAGCAGCGCAGCCGCCCAAAATGACGAGCGGTGTACTGCCATCACAACCCGGCCTTAAAACTGGAAATTAAAAACATCAGCTGTCTCAAGAAGCAACTCCATCAAGCACTTTTACAGCAATTTTTTTTAAAATTAAAACTATGAACTGAATTAAAGAAACTCACCTGGGTAAAAGCTGTCACCAGGTTGACAGGAAACCTTGTGACTCTTCTCACACCCAAACTATACATGTTCTGATCAAAGTCTGAAGTGGATGTTGTTCCTTCAAGCTTTACAAGCCCCAGCCCAAAGATGTCACAGTGATTTATTCAATCATTTACATGTCTAGTTAATGTCTTACTGTCATTGTTTCCCTGTCTATGAAATGCCAGATAAGCAATCCTGAACGGTTATGACTAAAAGAACCCTGCCCTGGTTGCACATTGTGTTAAATGATAGTGCCCTGTAATGATCACAGGTATTTTTTTATGATTTTAAATGACCATGTAAATACATGAGGCACAGGGAAACAACCATAAGAAGTTTCACGTAGCGACAAGTTTCTTTATTGAAAAAGAAGTCAGTGAAATGTTGGATGATTTTTTTTTTTTAACTGTGTTCATGTCGTCACGTTTAAGTGATCAAAAACAAAACCTTTCTCTGCAAATGATTCCAACAGGTTTCTGCATCAATAATGTTATATAACAGGCCACACAATCCAAAGCAACAAACTTTTTATGTTGTATTGAACAAAATTCAAACCACACTATACAGCTTCCACTTTCAACACTCTTAGCTTGTAAAGAGATCAGCATTTAACTTGCCAAAAGTATTCCCACCCACTGAATTTTTCATGTCATGTTCCAACAACAAATCCTGATGTATTTTATTGTTTTTTTTTTTTTTTTATTTTTTTTTTTTTTTTTATTTAATACATGTATTTTGAGACAGCTGTGTATAATTGTGAATCAGAAGGAAAACAATAAATGAGATTTTATATATATATATATATATATATATATATATATATATATATATATATATATATATATATATATATATATATATATATATATATATATGAAATCGAGTGCAACCATTTGGCTTTGGGAAGTCTGGACTTCATGGAAGAAGTCCTGTTTGGAGATTTCCACAAAGACACAGTTAACATGAAGATGACAGTGCTTTGGTCAGATTTGGTCTACATGCAAAATGCAGTGTCGGGCAGAAAACCAACAGTGCGCATCACAGTAAAAAACACAATCCTAATTGTGACCCGTGGTGGTGGCAGCATCATGCTGTGCGGTAATCTTCAGCAGGGACAAGGGAAGCTGGTCAGCGTTGAAAGTAATACTGTAAGAAAAGCTGTTAGATGCAGCAATAGACTTTAGACTGGTGTGGAGGTTCAGCTTCCAGCAGGGGAACAGCCGTAAACATACAAACAGACCTACAATAGAATGCTTTAGATCAAAGCACTTCTGTGTTAGAATAACTAAGGCCAATTCCAAACATAAATCCAGAAGAGAAAGTCTATCCAGTGTGACTGAGCTTGAGCTGTTTTGTAAAGAAGAATGGGCAAAAATTTCAAAGCTAACAGAAACATAAGACTTACAGTTGTAATTGTACTGAAAGGTAGTTCTACAAAGTATTAGTAAGATCTGTCCTAATAATGTACATTGAAGTTGCTATAACATAAGACATGTAAAAAGTTCAACAGGTGTGAATACTTTTGCAGGGCACTGCTCTGTAGTATAACTTGTATACTCTTTATTGTTTCACAATTTGGCATTGTTTGCATTAGAAAAGCTTCGCAATTTAGGTAAAATATAAATAACATTTCATCCCTTTAAATCCGTTGGCATGTGCATGATAAACAGCTCAACATGTGCAGAAAGAGATGTTCTCTAATAAGGCATTATGTACCAGAAGCTAGCTCAAGTTCTGCATATTTTTAAGTTAATTAACATGCAGTGTCTCAATGAAGTCAGTTAAAACTTTTATACAAACCCTTTTGTGAATGAATGTGAGGTGATAGAGAAGCAGAAAGTTAATACTGCATCTTCTGATTGCTACAAACAGAAACAGGCAGAGTAAACTGGAGCATAACTTATTGTTTACAATAGTTTTGTGAATTTAGAATAGAGGTCGACAATCTCATAAAAAAAAACAATGTTTTTTTTTTTTATCAAATACAGTAATATCTTTGAGCAAATGACGATGATTTGTAATGCAATGTGAATTTGGCACTCACAGAAACAGCTAACCTTAACTGTTAGGTAAACTCAACTTTCAACTGAACTCAGTCCAAAATGCGTAGGTTTGGAAGAAGATTCTCTGATTTCAGAGTTGACCGGCTGCAGATCGAACGGCGGTGCTAGTGAGCTTTCCCACACGGGTTGTCTGAGATCTGGCAGCCCATGTTCGGAAACTTCACTAGTACGCGGAACAGGGTGCCATCTTCGCACATGCAGAGCTTGTACCTCTCCAGGCCATCATTGAACGTCAGGTCTGTGGAGCTGGGAATACGAGTCGCATTAAACATCACTGACCCGTTGAGAACGATGCTGTTCTCCTGGAAAGAGAAAAACATCATCAGGCATCTATTTTTCAAGACCCTGCCTTATTAGGCTTGATACAGTGCCGGTAAGAGGTATACATACCCTCATTATAGCCATGAATGTTGATTTCAGGTTTTGAAATAGTTCTTTTAATCCTTCTTGAATACGTTTTATAGCCATTAGGGGTGCATAGATTGCAGTTTTCTAGCCAATCACCTATCTTTAAAAAGCCTGATCTGCTGTTTTGATTTTGGTCAGTACCAATTTTTGAAAAGTTGCTAAATTTAGAAGCAAAGTTGCAACAGTTGGCAACAGTGGAGTGAGTATTGTAAACCATACAAGTGCAGACCTGGTGGGTGGGTCTGTAAGTCAGCCTTCTCACATGACAGAGCAAAAGGGGACAGTGGCTGATTTCCAGACCTTTGTGGAGGTAGATAAGATCGGTTTCACATCAGTCGTTCGCCAGTAACCCAAAATTAAGGAAATCAGGGTCAATCAATTGGTTGATTGACCCTGATCAATCAACTATTAGCCATAAACACTTTTTTTTTGACATTATTCTTGATACTTAGCAGATTTTGTACATTTGTTCAGTTAGGTTCCGGCAGTGACCCTGATTTCAAGCATATCCCACAAATTAGAAGTATATTTCAGGTCAGAGCTTTTCAAAAGTCTACTACTAGCCTAGTCTATCCATTCTAAAACCAGTTTAATGTTTGTTTGGGACCACTGTTCTGTTGTTGTGCCCAGCTGTGTCCAAGTTTGAACCATCTGACCCAAACTGCACTCCTCGTGTAAGAAACTGGATAAAATGATCAAGAACAGTCTCATCCTTCCACTGTAAGAAAAAAGAACAGTTGAAACGAATCACTGAGAGCCCAAAATGAAAGTGACATCCATGGCCATGATGAGTGTATATAAGCTTCTGAGCACTATAAATATAGTATGTCATTATGTTTCATACTTACAGCTCTGAGCTCGATATCCCCACCCATTTTAAACTCTACAGTGCGGCCCATGATGTTCACTCCCTCATTACCGCGAATGATGGCCTTAGTGTCTCCCTTGATGTTCAGATCAGATGCTGCGCTGCTGGTGATCTGAAAATAAAAAACAAAATATCTGACTGATAGATATTTGGCTTGCCAATGTTAAAATGTGTATGTACAGGCTCTGGAAAACAAAAAACAAAATACATCAGGATGACGTGTCCCTCAGAACCCTCTGCTTTTTCCTTATTTACTTCATAATTGATACACATATTATCTTAGCACCACACCAATTGGGATTACACTGTCAGTTTTTGCAAGAAACTGCATAAATCACTATCAACAATCGCACTACTTTACATGATTTTGAGCTCTTTTTTGGTAAAGAAATGACGGGGAATTGGTCAGTATCTGCTGTGAGGCAACATGTTTAAGCCATGTACCCTCACTCTCTTTCGCTTTCAATCAATTTTTACTGTTATGGACTGCAATAAGAGCAATATCTCCTGCACAGGTTGTAAAATTCACATAAAATTAATGAATCACTTTTTTACAGAACCCTTAGTGGAGAGGCTGGCATCCTACACACCCTTTCAGTCGACGCCTTTTTAACACTGAGGACTTTGACTCCTTTGGGTAGATGGAACTCATGGTTTTCAAAGTCTGTGCTGAAGAAAGTTGTCTGAGTCCGAGGGTCTGTGAAGGATACACCAACGTCACTGACGACAGAGGTCTTGTCCTTTTCCACACTCAGTTTAGTGTTTCCTTGCTGGAACACAACCTGTTAATAACACAGTAATAGAAGAAGAAGAGAGAAGAAGCTCAAAGAGGCTTTCTAGATGCTGTCGTTTCTTGGGAAACCTTGAAGTGAATAATTGTTTTCTTACCGGATTGTTGTTACCCACGATGACCAGATCCTGGTCTTTACGGCCTCCGACTGTGCTCTTGTGCAAAGGATGAACAATTCCCATGTCGGCTTTCTGTTTGAAGCGCAGCAGGCCGCTCTCATGGAACTCCATACTGTCGCAGCCATTCGGTCCAATTCGGATCACAGTCCATATGACCAGTGTGATCTGAGTGACAGCGGAGTTACATTAGACCTCAAACATTACCTAAGCCTATGTAGTGCACAACCATTAAACTATTTCACCTTTTGTCGTGCTACAAGCACAAACTTTACTTTATTTTATGGGGATGTTATGAAAGAGATAGATACAAGCAAAATGAAAAGAAAAGGGTGTGATGTTTTCAACATTTTTTACAAATAAATATTTGTTATGCATTGAGTGGACTTTACTCTGATGCTCCCTAATAAAAAATACAGCAGTATTCTAAGCTTGAACATCTGAACATCCATAATATGAAATTGATAAAGATTATGGCACAGCTACATGGCTATCCACCAAGAATGCTGGGCTAGGAAAGGTAAGCATTATTTAAAAATGCAGCCAAGAGGCCTACAGGAACTCTGGAGGAGCTGTAGAGATCTATGCTTCAGCTGGGAGAATCTGTTGAAAGAAAAACTATTAGTCCTGCATTCTAAAATCTGTGCTTTATGGAAAAGTGGCACAAAGAAAGCTATTGTTGAATGAAAACCATAAGTTCTGTTTGCAGTTTGCCACAAGGCATAAAGAGGACATAGCAACAACATCTAGAAGAAGTGTCTCTGTTAAGATGGGACCAAAATGGACCTTTTAGGTCTACATGCAAAATGCCAACTACTGAGGAAAACTAACACTGTGCATCATCCTCAACACACCATCACTTGTGTTGAAACATAGTGGTGGCAGCATCATGAATTAGGAATGCAATTCTTCAACAGGGACAAGAAACCTGGTCAGAATTAATAGGAAGGCAGATAAAGCTAAATACCGGGGAATCCTAGAGAAGAAAATCTGCTAAAGGATACACAAAACTTAAGACTGGAGGGGACGTCCACCATCCAGAATAACGACTCAAGTTTAAAGTTTAAACTTAAATTCAGTGGTGAGAATTTGAACATGTAAACTGCTTTCTACAAATGCTCTTCATCTAATGTGATTCAGCTTTAGATATTTCACAAAGAAGAATGTTCATCTACAAACTGAATAGAAAGTTCAGTTTGTTGTAGATGTATGAAGCGGGTCCATCCTCCAAGATGGTCTGAATTCAAACACATGCCACACTTTTAAGATTTTTACTGGTAAAACTTGTGAAATACATGCATCATTTCTCTTCCACTCCAGAATTAGAAACTACTTTTCATACACAGAGAAGTTACTTTGGTTGTACTGTAAGAAAGTGTGAAAAAGTCCAAGGGGCTTTATTTCTTTGCAAGGCACTGCAATCAGGCTAAGAGACTTACAATGAGATTAATTAAAGCGAGAAGGAAGAGGAGGACAATGATGCAAACTGCCATGTTTCCCTTGCGTCCTCTCAGCCCTGTCTTATGAAGACGTTCTTCTTCTATGGGTACATAGCCTGCTTTGAAGTTGCTGTTGTGCTCTTTGTTGATGCTGCGCCTCTCTATGGCCTTCTCTCGCATGGACTTCTTCACAGGGCCATTGGAGCTCTCCTACAAGGCAAAACGACAAGCATATTAAACTACAAGATGACCTTTACTACTAAACTTAATGTTAATATTCAAAACAAATAGACTGGACAGGATTTTAACATAAACACAGGGGTATTTTATTCATGTTTTAAACAGAATTCTGAGCTGAGTTTTCTTTATGGCGGAACTTTTGTTTAAATGCCCGTTTAGTATCAACAGTCATAATAAACTTGAACAAATCTCTGCATCGGAAAGGGTGGTAAATGCTCAGCGACTGCCTGTCTGTGCTCATAACTAAAAATAAACTATACTCCTATTAGTGACGAACGGGATATGGAGTCCTTTCCCTCATAAACATTCAAGTTGTGTTCTATTTTAATAGCAAAAACGATGGTGTTTTCAAACAGCAGGTCTGTCGGAAAAACAAATTTAATGTCTTAAAAACATCGACGCGGAGGCCAACATTAATTTGGCTGCGCTCATATTTCCATTAACAGCAGGAACCAAACACGCCACGCTTAAATAAACCACCTTAACCTAAATATTTTATCACTAAGAATGATTCCGCGACACTCCTTTGGCAGGACATAAGGAGAAACCTTAATAAAATATAAGAAGAAGAGCAAATAAAGAACATAACGGACCTCCTCAGACGCCATGTTGACCCTCCCTCCTCTGCTGACAGAGAGCGGACCAACCTTCACTGGCGAAGGTGACTGAAGCGTTTGTGGTACAATATGAGCAGACAGACAATTACTCAGTAATACTTTAAATGGATAACAAATGAAGAACCTAATTAGAGACTATATGTGGTGTTTCATTATTCGCTCCTTAGCTTGTTACTGACGCGTTTGCGCTGAGGATAAAAGATGGTTTGCTCCATGTTTAAGCAGCCAATGGCAGAATGGCCCTAAAATAGGAGAAAACACACAGAAAGCACACAGAAAACATTACCAAGCAAGCAAAAACAGATTTAATTTTGAAGACAGACAGACAGAGACAGACAGACAGACAGACAGACAGACAGACAGACAGATAGATAGATAGATAGATAGATAGATAGATAGATAGATAGATAGATAGATAGATAGATAGATAGATAGATTTTATTTCTCATTTATTATATTTGATAAAGAGGGACATTGCGCATTAACACAAATGTAATTGCACCTAATTACAGCCAAGGCTGATTTCCATTGTTTGTCCCCCTGTCAGATGGTACAGGATGAATGGCCTAAAATTAACAGAGTAAAACAACAACAGCCAAACAAGGGTTGTAATTACTGACGTGGTGTTCTTCTACCAAAAAACAGTGTGTTTGCATGATTATTTAACCTGTGTGGGTGCTGTCCAAGAATGGACCTGTCCAAGGTGTAATGCGCCCCTCACCCATCAGAGGGCGGCTACATGTTTTCAGAGGGTTTGCCTGATGGGGGCCAGTTATTAAAGTGGTGGACCAAAAAAAAACCATTATTATACTGTAAATTTGGGAGGGGGCAGAATGACAGATATCAGAATGACAGTCATTTAAAACGGACACGTCAAATAAATGACATATAAACTTTTGAAAGGCATCAGCCCAGTCTCGTATTTTGCAAGGACTAGCATTGGTAATAACATTTTATTAAATAAATGAGTGGCTAATAGTAAAAAAATAAAAACAAGAACAATGTGTTTATGTTGTAATTGTTTGTTTTATTCTGTAAACGTGCCTCTCAAATTATTTGAATGGAATTAAAGACAATATGAACATTTTTAAGCAATTAAATTGCGATACACTATGACTTCATTTGATTTAATGAAGTAAATTATTTAGTAATTATTAAGTTACTGTAAAGTTACATGCAATAGTTTAAAACCTAGTATGTATTTAGCTATATGGCTTTATGAGTTTTTGTTAATAATAGTTAGTTAGCTTTTTCTTCAAATTAGAGTTATTTTAGTTTGTTTACCTCGCTGCAATAATGCGCCAGGGGTTATGGCAGCAGAGATAGATTAGGTTTAGTGTACAATTAATTCAATTTGGTGTGCCATACCATAGGGGCGTTATAATCGGATTGGATCCAGGACGGCCACATAGAGCTAAACCAGGTAGATATCTACACCCCTGTTTTATGTTTACCTGGGTTTATTCTTCAGCCGTTTGGTTTTGTTTGACATTATGACATCACAGGGACGCAGAATCCACAGAGGACCGAAACGGAGGACGCATTGTCCGTGAGCAGTTTTTAGATAGCAGCTCTGTGTGGGTACATCTGTTCTCCTGTCCTCGCCTGGTTGCCACAGGCGCTGCTCGGCATCTGTGCGTGTCACAGGAGGAGAAAGTCGTAAAGAACTTTTACTACGGCGGATCAAGCCTCCTGCTGCTGTCCTCCTCCTCCTTCAAATCGTCAGACCTTCGTGGATTAGTTAGTTAATTTAGAGGGACATGGCCGACACTTTAAGGAGATTGACCAATACGTCTTCATTCAGCGTCTTACAGGACAAACTTGAGAACTGGTACAGAGACTATCATGTAAGTTCATCAATAAGTCATGATCGACCTAAATCTGATCACAGCCCTTCGGGCGCTCTTACCAGGCCCGGATCTTCATTTCACCCAACGTTATCCCACAGCACGATTGTGGGCTTTTGCATATGATTCAATCAAAATGACAGGAGGCCTAAAATAGCGTCATCTCCTAATGATACATGTCGAAAATGTATTATTATTATTATTTTTATCAAACTAAGGATATGTTTATTTATTATGTTTATAATTTGAATTTTGATTTAGGAAACAGGTAAAAGTCTTTAAAATGAATCACATTTTTAAATATTACAGTGTAAAGAATTACTTCTTTACTTTGATTTCTCTGTAGAGTTTGGTTGTCATGAACACTAATCGCTATGGCAACGTGCGGACCGTTCCAAAGATGTTTTCATTGTTAAGATCATTCCTCTCCTATTTGTTTCTACTAGAAATTACAACCTGTCGCACAAATGTATGTGTTTAGGACACAAAATTTAAGGTGCAAAAAATCGGTTGTGGAAATAACAAACTGTGTAAAAATAGTAACATTTCTTAGTTAATCACTTCCAGGAAAGCTAGCCTAGCATGAAATGTATTTAAATCCACACATTTTATCTTAAAGTTTTTATCACGAAAGTCCTGATCCATTTCTCCATTCATCTTTCATTTAAGTCTCCTAGTACCATTGGCTTTAAGACAGTCCATTCCATGAGGTTCCCTCTTTTGGCATGATGTTTTTGGGGTGATGTGATGACCCATTCTTCCTCCAAGCATGGTGTGTGAAAACACATCTAAAGAGTTCAGCTTTAGCCTCATCAAACCAGATTATATCCTTCCAGTATTTGACTGGCTTCTCCTAATCTTTTCCAGGGAACTTTAAGCAAGCTTTAATAAGCTCTTTCTTCAGCAGTGGAGTCTTCTGCAGTGAGTCTCTGTAGAGTTTATGCACTTGAGTGCATTACTTGTTTTCATGGGAGAAACTGTACCTAATGTTTCCAGGTCATACATCTTACCAGGGGTACCTGGTTATGACTGGTTTATGGTGAAATTATGTTTTTTCCACTTTTCAAATATGGCTCCAATGACACTCATTGGAACATTCAGAAGTTTAGAAATTAATCTTTGTATTATTTTATGTATGTTTTGTGTGTTATGTTTTGCAACATTAAGACTTTTTTTTGCCAAGGTCTCATTTACTAATCATATATGCAATATATGCAATACTTGATGATGAGAAACATTTTCAAAAGTTATCAATTAATAATAAACCAGCTGATATTGATTTGCACATAGCAGCAGGAATGCTTTCTAAATACTCAAATTATTGACAAGTTTAAGCTGATTTCTTGGCTTTTATGTGTTTTTGAACATTCTGTTCTTCATTTGTTCAATACTTGTACCATTCCAGTTCATACCAACACATATCTTAATTTATAGATTGATTTTTTTGTATGTGTGGAGTACTTGGGTTATCAATATCTGGTGGGAATTTCTTGTCAACTGAAATATTAGAAATATATATAATGAGAAAAAAAAAATCAACATCTTTAACTCTTCTTTTACCCAACATAACTGACCTACCAACTGAACAGAATTAGTAAGTACTGCATTAATTATTTACCAAAATGGTTGCCAAAGAAAATTTTAAAGTAAATAAATCGATCATAGGCAGTCCCATGACTTTTGAAAAAAGGAAGGGATCATAAGATGTTTTGACAGAAATTTTCATTCAACCAGCTGGGAACACACCAGTGTTAATGGGGCCATTCCATTTCTTTGCTTGATAGTTGTTTGGTAATTATTATTATTAGCCAATTATTTAATCAAAATGTCTGCTTTGAAATAGGATAATAGCTAATGGCAGTTATTTTCTAACTTCCTGTGGTAGCATTAGCTTGGATCTAAACAAGAACATTAAGTGGAGCTTTAATTTCAACTGTCTTTTTTTTTTTTGTCTCAGTCGTCTTCTACAACAGTACTACAGCAAATAACATGCTTGTTAGCATATCCACCTACTAACAAACATTTGTGTTGTTTGCTGCTGTCTCTGTAAAGTTACTGTTGAGCTGTTATAGTCTTCTGCAATCTTGAAGTCTCCTACTTCCCATGGCTATTCAATTCAATTCAATTCAATTCAATTCAATTCAATTCAATTCAATTCAATTCAATTCAATTCAATTCAGTTATATTATATTGTCCAATATACAACAAATGTCATCTCAAGGCACATTGTAAGACAAATAAATCCAATTTATACACAGAAATGTATAATCTAATCAAAGCTAATGATTAATGGTATGTTTTTTTGGCATTTCACATGATTCCAGTTTTAAGAAAACTTAACAGCCTGGAAGTTTTTTTTGTTCTTTTTTGTTTCTAACTAGCTCATGTTTGGAGAGATGAGCTGGGGGCAAATATTGCTGCTGAACTTGTGTCTCAGAATTTCTTTACATAGAGATTCTGTCTTGTGTCTTTCTTGATGCTACCATTGAGAAAGACACAGCAGCCATTTATGGTGTTAAAAGCCAGGTCAGTGCCACATATCACATGTTATCTTTCATAGCTTTTGTCAAATCAGATTGTTGAAATGGCCAGTGTAAACTTTGTTATTGAAGGATCTTGATTCTTAAGTGCATTGTTGTCTTATCATTAAATTATCTTTTGAATTCATGTTGACTGATCTGGGAGGGTTCAGAAAGATGAGCATCCACTACATAACATATTAACACATTAAGTAATAAATTGAAAAGTTTTTTTCTCACCCAGGTGTTTTCCTGTGACCAGAATCTGAACAAATGTTGTGAGCTGATTGAGCTCACTGCCAAAGTTCAAGGCCAGCTGTTTACCATCCTAAACATCACTGCAACTGAGGGTAAGCTTCACATTGTTTGGGAAGCAGATTTCTTTTAAAAATCAAACTTGATCTTTGAAAGATGACTTTAATACCTGTTGTCATGAATCAGGTGATCACTATGATGGAATCGAGACTCTTAAAACACGCTTTTTGCCTTGGCTTGGAAACTGTTTCTCCTTTTCAAAGCCCTCTGTCACAGACGACACCAGTCTGCAGCTCATCCAGGTTTCACCTTTGGTCATTTATGCTGTCTTCATCCAGTTTAATAATCATCCAATCATAAAATCATCCCTGTGATCAACTGGTGCATTGTGGTGCTGTGGTTGCAATCATGATAAGTCATTTGTCGTCATCAGGATTCAGCAGAGAAGGACAGAAAGATCAGGGAGCTCTCTTTCTCCCATGAGAGCGACATGAAGAAGATGGAAGTTCAACTGAGCTCTACTCGCCTCCAGCTGGAGTCGGTCACTGCAGAGTGAGTCGTAATACCATACCTCATATCTGAGAAAGGTGTTTGTGGTAATGAAACATTTCACCCTTTGAATGCAAATGGTTCCTTGTTTGCCAGACTCATGGATGCTCAGAAGGAGCTGAGTGACACAAAGAGCAAGTCGACAACTACCCTTCTCGCCACTGAGGATGAAATCTTACAGCTTAAAGCAGAGTTGGTGATGTAGTTCAGAAGCATTGTATAGGACATACTTCACGGTTATGTTGTAAGAGATTGTTTTTCATACACATGGCCTTTGTGTTTCAGTTTGCATTCTGCAAATGAACAGGTGGAAATCTATAAGAGGAAGCTGGAGACTCTTGATGACTATGAGCGACAAGTTCGTTTGTTGAAGGATGAAGTATCTTATCTTAACACACAGAAGGCCATCTTGCAAGAGAGGTACAGCTACGGATATGCAAACATTGAATGGCAATACACTGACATTCAGTGGTGTCCTACATACACTGTCTTGTATAAATATTCACATCCATTGAAGTGTTTCACATTTTGTCTTGATACAACCAAAAGATCGGGACTTTATGTGACAGACCAACAAAAGAAGTACATAATTGTAATGTGGAATGACAACAATACATGCTCTACAATTTCTTTTTCACAATTTACAATCTGAAAAGTGTGGTGTGCATTTGTATTCAGCCCTCCAGAGTCAGTCCTTTGAGGGACCACATTTTGCTGCAAATAAAACTGCAAGACTTTTGAAGCATGTGTCTGCCAGCAGTGCACAATTCTAGGCTAAAATTTATGTCCATCCTCCAGCCTTCAGAAAAGCTTAAGTTCAGTCTGATTAGATGGAGAGAGTCTGTAAAGAAGTTTCAAGTTTTACCATGGATTTTCAGTTAAAATTAGATCTGGACTTTGGGCTATCGGCCCATTCTAACCAATAAATATATTTAGATATGAACCTTGTAGCTCTGGCTGTGAGTTTAGGGTTGTTCAACTGGAAGGTGAACCTACCCCCCATCTTGAAGTCATCCACAGTCTTTGTGTTAGTCTATTACATTAAATCCCAACACCATAAATTCAAACTTATGATTATATGATAAATTGCTAAAATGCTCAAGAAGTGTGAATGTTTTTGCAAGCCGCTGTAGGTGTGGTTGGTGTTTTTGTTTCCACCTCTCAGGTTGGTTAAAAGTTGCTCTCAGAGCTCTTTGCCCAGGTTCAGCCATTCATCCAGCCCGCTGAAGTGCGATTCGCCCACCAGAGCCCAGCTTACCAACTCCTCACGCCACGCACGCCTTGTCTCACGTTTCAGTGATCTGTACACCGTTGAGCGTCTGGAGGCACAGAACCTCCTACAACGCTACATCCCAGACTTGGAGATGGTCCAGAGAATCATCTTCATTGCTGCCACGGTGCAATACCTGCAGTGAATATAAGCAGAGCATGTTCAGAGCATCATTACAATGCAACACAACCTCAGTATCAATATACAAAATTCTGTGTTTTACATCCTTGCTTTTTGTCTGGTGTTGCTGTGTTTTGCACCACAGGAATACAGTATGAATGTGTCTGTTTTCCCTGTTTTAGGAGTCCTTCCAAAGAGCAAAACTGACCTATCATCAGTTCAAGCTGCAGGTGAGAAAGACATTGTCCAAATCCCACTTTGGTCCAGAGAATCTCGAGGACGCGGCTGTGGATTACATTGTCAGGAACCTGGACCTATATGATGTTCAAAGCAATGTCAATGTAAGAGAACAACATTTAAGAACAGTTGGCTGAAGTTTCAGCCTTAAAAAAATAATTTTCAAGTCTTGACACAAATTCTCAATTGAATTTAGGTCTGGACTTTGACTGGGCCATAACAACACACTTTAATTAAATAGTTTTATACTGTTACTCCAGTTCCACTTTTTCTTCAACCTCTAACAGGTTTTCTTCCCATATTGCCTTGTATTTAACTCCATTTATCTTCATATCAACTCTGAGTAGCAATTTGTCCTCTCCCCCTCATTGTGTTTTTCCCTTCTTAGGATGTGATCAGTGCTATGAACGGGAATCCCCAGATCTCCTTCCCTCTAGAAGTGGACTTTAGTCTCATCAGTCCTTTGATCAGAGAGACCTGCAGGGTGGCTTTTGCCATGCAGACACTGGACCCACCTCTTGACTTGGCCTTTGCAAGCGATGGTGAACTATTCAATGGCACCAAGTTAGTACTATGTAGATTTCTGGGAAAAATTCCAATGTTGGTTCTGCCTTGTATTAATACTCTGCCACAGGTGCAGCTTAGAGTTACTTCACTACATCTTTCTGCAGCCAGTCACTGTTATATGATTCTCTGACCAGCAGATGTCACCCTCAGCTTATATATGATGGAGACTCACATCTCCCGTCTCTGTTCCAGGTACCGTCGTAGCTTTGACTCTGAGTTCACTGCTCCTGTGGTGATCTACCATGTGTGGCCAGCTTTGGTGGAAGGAAACACAGTAGTTGTTAAAGGCGAAGCTGTGACCAAAAGAGGTGGCCTGGTAAATATTTCATAGTAATTAAAATGATTAAAACTAATGTAGAAGAGGCTCTGCAGAGTTAAACATAACACTCTTGTGTGTGTGTGTATGTACCTGTTTTTGTAGTGGAGTAGAAGCAGAAGCAGAAGTTCCAGCCCTTTACGCTCCCGATCTCTCAGCCCAGCCCGCAGTGTTGTAAGTCTTTCTAACATTTGAGAGTTCCACCAAATAACAAGATTATGGCCATACTTTGGAAATTTGTTGACTAAGATGTTTAATCACTAACATGCATGCTCACACATGGCTCTAAGGGTATGTTTTGTAAAATCCCAGTTTAATTCAGTTGGATCTGTATGAACTTACATTGCCTAAAGAAATGCAGATTTAATCAACATTGTTGCTTCTTCTTCTTTTTTTTTTTTTTTTTTTTTTTTTTTTTTTTATAGAGATTTAACGGCAAGAGAAGCCTGTCTCCTAAACGCCTCACTGCTAGTCACCTGTAAACACTAGCCTCATTGGTCAAGATTAAAGCGATGTCCACCTGTTCTTCCTACATCTAAAAATAAACTCTTAGGGATTTGTTTATTTGATTTCTGTGGTGTGTTTTGGTCTGGTTCAACCAAATAAGGAGACATAATCTTATGTTAGATTACAACAAAAGGCTGTTTAGATTTTACAAGGTGCAAAAATAGCCAGGCAGCTACTGTGAGTACAAAAACAGTATTCTGGTAAGATCAAGAAACTTAATATGCTTTATTCAGGCCAGGCAACAACAGCACTGTCTGAAACAGTTAAAATCATATTAATAATGTCAGCCTCCTTTTATTTGTCACCAAAGCCTGCATCTAAAGCTGTAGTCTTTATCGAAAGGCCGGTGAAGGATGTTACTGTATGGTGCTACAGTTATCAGTTCTAACCTCACATCCTGTACTGCTTGAGTATCTGATATTGCTTAACATGTCTGTTAGTTATAGATGCGTTTTGGCTTTATTTTTATGTCTTTGTTTGAATTTTATTGCGTATGGAATTCACTTTTTTTTTTTTAAAATGTGGCGCTTTTTCTACATCTGCTCCTTATTGTAAACAAATAAATAATACCTTATTGTTTGGGAGCAGTGTTTAGAGGCCTTATAAAGAGAAATGTTATTTTTCTTCATAACAGTGCTGGACATTTTGTCTTTAAATTATTATGAAAATAATTAATATTTAATTTAGGTAGTGGCTTGAATGATAAAATTATGATTTTTTAAATCTAACTATGAGTTGAATTTTGCTGTGTGTAGAAAATGTTCTTAAAATGTGCTTTTTATGATTTACTTTATTTTGTTAATAAATCATTGACTTGTGTTTTTCTTCAGTTTCCATTTATTGTTTATTGCTTATGTTTTTGTATGCAATTATCAGTTTCTTCTCTCTACTTTTTAAAAATGTTGTATTTTATGAAATCCTGCAATGAAAATCAGTGGTTCATTTCTTAGCTGTGTTTTTATTGTCAGTGCACATTTCTTAAGAATAAAATAATCCTCCCCAGGATATTATCTTTAAAATTGGTGTAGCATCTACCCCTGATGTTAAAAAGAGAGGCAATGACACTGTAGTTAGAAAACTAAACCATTAGTTTGACTATTCTTGATAAAAATTCTAAAATGAAATTCTATAAATTTATATTTGAATGAATGAATGAACATTTTTATTGCCATTGTACAGGTACAACTAAATTGGATGGAGTATTCCTAAGGGTGCTGGTTAACCCTCCCCCTCCCCCTCTCAAAGCATTTATGGATAAATTATTAAAACAAATTCACATTTGGCAGGTATTACACATTCAGTTAAATGGCTGTGTTAACTGCAGCTATGAAAATATAATATTGGGTATATTTGGTTTGTTGAAATTTGTTTATGTGCATATGATTTTAGTTCTAACTGATGTAATTGTTTTGCTTCTGCTGCTACACAATTTATTCATATTAATTGTAGGTACAGTAAAACAGCTTTTATAGAATATTTACAGGCTTTATTCATTTTGGGGATTTCCTGATCAGGATTTTTTAGTCCCCAGTCTTTAGCCAAGTAGAAACAGAACAGTAGGTAAAGTGTGACTTTAGGACAGAGTTCCAAAGGTCAGATATGTACATAATTCAACAGTTTTCTGAAACAAGCACAAGCAGAACAGAGATCATTGACAGTTATACATGCATGTTTCAAAAAGCATTTAATTGTAGAAACATCCAAATTTTCAAACTAGCGGAGTAGATTAAAAGAACACCAGTATTCTGCTGCATGCATGCATGTCAGTACATCTTTTCACTTGAATAATTTTCTATAGGGTACCCCAGCAGCAGCATCCCTGCCTTGACTGGTTCAGCGTTCATGATATTTAATTAATTCTTCCCATCTGTTGGCTAAAACACACAGACACAGTTTCCCACCATGGATACTCTAGTTACATTCTCAGCCTATATCTAATATCTTAAATCAGGTGTTTGTTCTGCTGAACAGAATCCAAACAAGCCTGCATGAGCGCTGAAAAGATTAGATCTAGCCCTAACAAGAGCAGTTACAGCTGATGATCTGAAATGACCAGCTGTTTACATGTTCATGCAAAATCCACCAAAACCTAGTGTTTGAAGAGAAAAGTAGGTATGACTGGATCATAATCATACTCATTGTTGGTGTTTACGCTCAACTGTAATTGTGCAGAGACTGAATGAAAACATGCCTGGTTTGCCGCTGCAGTGATTAGGATCACAAATCAGAAACGCCATATGTGCAGAGACTGACACAGCAACAACAAAATCATCTCATGGTGTCACGAAAACCAACCTCAAATATACAAATATCCATTTTATCTGAAGGAGAAATCCAGATGTAAGTGTGTTTACACAGAAATAGAGAACATTCTTGGTTAACTGGTCTGTTAGCACCAATAACAGCCTGATAAGTCATGCACAGGGGAAATAACATGAATAAGCTCATAGCCACCACTTCCACTATGCCTTCTCATCACTTTCCCACACAATGAGTATGCTGTCAGATCTACAGAAGGTCTCAAAGGTCTTGGAGGTCTTCCTCCTGGTAAACAGGTCCTGCTAACATGATCGCAGAGAGAAGAAGCCTGCAGATCATCTCGGTTGTCCTACTGTGAGCCTGGGGGGTTGTTTGCTCAGGTGTGCTGTGGTCAAGGAGCAACCACAAAGTGTGGATTGATGGAGATGATAGAGAATAGGCCTCTGTCTGTCATGCAGACAACTTAATGTGGAAACCCCATGTTTGTTGTCATTAAAAGCTTGCCAAGCCTCTACATCTAGATTCTGCCCGCAAAAATGGTCAATTTGAGCAACAAGACATGGCTGTGGCTGCACTTAATTTTTACCAAATTGAGACAGAATTAGTTTCCAGTTTGGTGGCAGAGGGCTGGTTCAAAGCTGCTGGGATGTGCCATGTTTCCTTTGGCTGTTCTCAGTGTGCTCTTTGCTGGCAAGAGTTGAGTTTCCGTGGCTGCAGCCTGATGTGCGACTACCCTGCTTCCACAGCCGGACCAGCAGGGAGAAGATTCATGACGTTGTCTATCATGATGACATGTACAGCTCTGGCTGACCATGCAGCCTGCTGTGTGTAAATCAGACAGAACTGATAACGAGCAGAAGAAATCAAAGCAAGAGTTATTAAATATGAGCTAATTAGCTGATGATAGAGTCACCTTTTAACAGAGGGGGGCAGCGAGCAGCTATGAGAAGCTGTTTATCTGTGACCCACATAACCTTTTGTCAACATCTGGAATAAAGCAGAAAGAGGCTTTTGCAGAGGAGGACGGCACAATTTATGGCAGGAGGGTCAAAGTCGTGGTTAACCACAAGTTCACCACATGGACGACCAAACTCCACCCTACTTGTTCTCATTTTCAGCCTCTCTGCGACTCCCAAGGGCGTTTTCCCCGCCACTGACTGGTGTGTGAGGTCATAGCCCTGGTTCTGCTGCAGGCATCAGCCTGATGGACACTAAAGAGTAAACAGGCGTGACTGCTGATCTTCCTCTCACTCTCAGCAAACTCAGACACTGAGTGAGCTCTGCCAGAGGTACTATGGGTTAATGCTTCCTTCCTCTCCCTGTAACGACTTTCAAATCAAATAAAGAAAAACGACTTCAGATTTGGACCGTCTTTTTCCCAGAGCAGACATTTGTCCGTGCTCCATCCTGTTCTGTCATTCTTTGCACATCTGCGCTTCCACGAGTAAAGTGTAGTGTGTGCAAATCTATTCGTTACTCTTGAACTGTATTTTGTGATCAACACAAAGTAATACATTTGTATTTATCCCTTTTTATTCTGACACCCTAAATAAAATCCAGTGCAACCAACTGAACCTAGAAGTCACCCAGTTAGTAAATAGAATCCACTTGCGTGTAAATATAAATACAGCTGTTCTGTGAAGACATCAGAAGTTTGTTGGAGGACATTAGTGAGCAAACAGTATCTTCTTGCTTGGGCAAAAAGAGCTTTAATCAAAGGAGCAGTTGAGGGGCTCATGGCAACTCTGGAGAGAAGAAGTGGGAGAATCTGTTGACAGAAAAAGCATTAGCCTCACACTCCACACATCTGGCCCTAAGAGAAGAATAACAAGAAGACAGGGGGGATATGTAAGATGGTAAGATGGTACTCTAGTCAGTTAAGAGTGAAATATAATTTTTTTTGGTCTACATGCTAGAAAAACTAATTGCACATAAACCTGATTCCATCATCCTCACAGTGTAAAAATCGTGGTGAAACATAAATGGGGGTATGCTTGTCTTCAGCAGGAGCAGGGAAGCTGGTCACAGTTAATGTGAAGATGGATGAAGCTAAATACAAGGAAATCCTGGAAGAAATTCAGAGGCTGTAGTGAACGTGAGACTTGAATGGAGGTTCACCTTCCAACAAGAAAACAACCCTAAATATACAGCTAAAGCTACAACTAACTGGTTTAGATCAAAACATACCTGGTCTAGTCAAAGCCCAAACATAAATCCAATTGAGATCTGTGGCAAGGCTTAAAACTTATGTTCACAGATGCTCTTCATTCAATCTGACTGAGCTTGAGACATTTTGCAAAGGAAAATGGCATAAAAAGTCATGTCTGTATATGTGCAAAGCTGGTGGAAACAAGACCTGTAGATGCTTTTGCAGCAAAATGTGGTTCTGCAAAGTTTGGAAATCAGGCAGCTGAATACAAATGTTTGCAACTCTTTCCTGATTTTTATTTGCAAAAAATTTAGAAAAACATGTTATTATTTTCTTTCTACTTCACAATTATGGATTACTTTGTTGGTCTATCCAATAAAATTTAAAAGAAATGAAGGTTGCGGCAAACTATAGAAAAAGCTTTCCTATCCCCAGTGACTTGGGGGATGGAGACATCTGAGGTTTTAGACCTTTGTTCTAACAGCAACATGTTTCTCATGAAATCATTCAGACTGCTTGCAGTGAGAACCACTTTTAAAATATCAATGCCAAAAAAAGAAAAAAAAAATGGTGTTGAGCAAGGTGGTCTGATTCATGATTTTCCACGGAATGAGTTTTTAGCACGTCATTAAAGCTCCTCTGGCTGTTGTAACCTTTTCTCTCACCAGAGGATGAAGAAGATCAACTGGAGGTCAGGAGCCTGCAAAGAGAGGTCTGTTCACTTTTCAGATGGAAAACCTCACAGCTGCTAGGTAAAGATGTCAATGGCACGGTCTGCTGTGACAAGAGAATCAGTCTCTTCTCCTCCACTGGATGCTGGTGCACTTCATGTGATAAAAACACATCTGGATGCTGTGATTAATGTAAAGTGAACACCAGGCATCTGTTTCCATCCCAGAGTGCAGCGCCTCTGCGTGCAGGTGTGACTTCGGAAGATTACTGCTCCTCTGGGGCTTTTAGTCTTTAGATTTGAAACATGTGATCAATCCTGGCGCCAATCTGAGCCTGGTTTTAATGTTAGTCACCCTGACACTGAACAGAGGTGGAAGAAAAAGGGTGAAAAGGTTTAGTGAATGTGCCTGATGCATAAGCACATGGAGGCAGTCCAGTGCCCAGTCTGGCCATCTGGACTGGTTACAACTAAACGTACCAGTGTGTCCTTAAATGTGCCTGTCTCTATTTAATTCTCTCCTGGACAGATTAAATGAAAGTGTGGCTCTGCATATTGGACTAGAGCGTGTTTAAAACATGAAAGAGATTTTTTTTTGAATGAAAACAAGAATTTAGTCCGCCACCACATTTGCTTGATCATTTTATTATTTTAGTCTCAGTTGAAATAAGGAGAATAAATGTAGAATAAATACCCCTTTTATTACTATCTTAAGATGGGCTTCCATTTGCTCAGTGTGCATATAAATTAGTGTGAGTTTGAAATTTCTACCACCAGATGGCAGTTTGACTCCACAGATACTTAACACAAAAATGTGACTACTGTTGGAAAAATGCAAAACAATCTTTTGTGGGGTGTTTTGCATGTTAAACCATGAGATGCATGACAACAAAAAGGCACAGATAAAAAGTACCGATGCCTGACATAATAGCAAACCCAAAATCAATATTGTCATTATGAACAATAACTTTACACTGATATTGATCATTAATCTATGAATAATGCATTATTTTTTGGAACTTTTCAGCAATACCAAATTTCAAATTTAACCTGTATGTTTCTGATCTCAGGCTGTACGCACAGCTTTCTGTCCAGTGCTTTTGCTTTAACTCTCCTTAGATGGAAGCCAATCTAACAATTTCTTCCGGTCAAGCCCAAAAAGGCAGCAGAAAATAGAAATTAAATTGAGGTGGAAAACAGGGTGTGGCGAGCAGCACACTCTCAGCTCAGGAAGGTGTTAACAGAAATAAAGAGAGGAATTAGAGGAAGCTCCTGCTATGCACTGAAGAGGGAGCATTTTTGAAAGATAAATGTGTGACATAAAAGAATATTT
Organism: Anableps anableps; assembly: GCA_014839685.1. NCBI lineage: Eukaryota > Metazoa > Chordata > Actinopteri > Cyprinodontiformes > Anablepidae > Anableps > Anableps anableps. The sequence continues at coordinate 9,106,466 of CM026070.1, forward strand.
TAACCCAGTTCCTGGGAGGGTCTCTGGATAAAATACACGTTATAATTAGTGTTGATTATGATAGATGGGTAGAAAAAGAAATAAAGATTATGTGTGCTTTGGATACTTAAGGAGATACAGTCAGTTTCTAGAAAATAAAGTAGAAAACAATGCATCAAATGTAATATAATCAGGAATTACAGGTCTTGATAAGTGATCCATACATTGCTTCTAAAAAGAAGAGAAGCAAACACAGTAGAATAGAATAGAATAGAAATAACATTTACTGTCTCACAATCTATTTTTCTGTCAATTCACTGTCAAATAAAGGCCACAAGAGCCAAAAAATCCTTTAAAAAGAAAGAAAGAAAGAAAGAAAGAAAGAAGGAAAGAAGGAAAGAACATTTATTGTCCCACAGTGGGGATATTCAGGTGTAACAGCACCAAGTTAAAGCCTAATGGAAGCACAGAGATTCACACAGGAAACACAGAAAATTATGGAAGACTGTACTGTAAGGACTAATTTACAACACAAGAAAAATAACACTGTACAGTTACGAAATAAAAGCATACTCAGGTTAAAAGAAATGTGCAACTGAGTAGGGCAACTTAAAGATAAGAAATGTGCAAGATGTCCATGTATATATGTGGACAAAAACAACAGACTATTACAAGTGAAAAAACAGCAAATAACAATAGGGATATAAACACTTGTTGAGTTTGTTTTGGTGATCGTTATCAAATCTAACAGCTGATGGAAGGAAGGATCTACAATAACGCTTCTTTGTGGTCCTAAGATACAGCAGTCTGTCACTGACAGAGGCCATCTACAACAGCTACATGCGTGTAGTGGGAGAATTATGTTACATCCTTGATTCTGCCTAAAGCTATCAAAAGGTTCAGCCACAGTCATGTTTTCAAGATAATTTCATACTATCTGATTTTATTAATATTACATTTGTCAGAGTTATAGTATTTACACATTTTCTTCAGTTATCCACACAGACTTGAGCCTGTCAAGGCACACACAGAATCACTGTAAGCTGGCAGTGAGGTTCTTAATCTACATTCAAATTTGATACAGTGAAACAGTATTTTGATGTTGTGCCTTGGCAGATAAAATCTTAGGTGTCTTGCTAATCTGATGAAAGGTGCTTTTTTGTTTTCAATTCTTCACTTTTAAGGTCAACCAGACACTTAAGAATCTCTGTATAAAAGGAAGAAATTTGCTCCTGGCTCTTTGGGTAACATCTACGTCACCATCTGCTTTCTTCTCACAGAGTGAAAGAGACAGTTCACTCCTCAGTCTGTTGTTCATGGCACACTTACAGCCAGTAAGGTGTTGGCACAACAGAGATAAGTGTTTGTCAGTGAGCGTGACTAAGTCTATGTGGATGAGGAGAGCAGCTGGTACTCAGTCCACACTTATATAAATGTCCCAGTTAGGACCACATCAAGTAAGCTGTTCATCACTACAGGGTTCAAACATGTCACACATTTCATATGAATACAGATCATTTCTGATCATCCTTTTAGTCTGGCATGCAATCATGTTCTTAGTCTTCTCAAGAATTAAAGACATTATCCATTGGTGTGCTTTTTTTCATCAACAGATGTAAACTGATAACAAAAAACACAGCTGGGTTCTGAAGTATGAATTTACACTGCAGGATTTCAGGAAAAAGCTATGTTTTTAAGATAGCTCTAAGGCTATCCCTTAGAGATATGGTGAGAAGCTCGGTCATGTGGGAGGGACTCAGAGTAGAACTGCTTCTTTTCCATGTCGAGAGGAGCCAGTTGAGGTGGCTTGGGCATCTGATTAGGATGCCTCCTGGACGTCTCCCTTGTGAGGTGTTCTGGGCATATCCCCCTGGGAGGATGGTCAGAGGATGACCCAGGACACGCTGGAGGGACTGTGCTTCTCAGCTGGCCTGGGAACGCCTTGGGATTCCCTTGGAGGAGCTGGCCCAAGTGGCTGGGGAGAGAGAAGACTGAGTCTCCATGCTTAGGCTGCTGCTCCCACGACCCGACCTCGGATAAGCAGAAGAAAATGGATGGATGGATGGATATGCAAATAGAGAGAAATAAAATAACAGGAAAAATACAAAAGGAAAACTCTGATCAATTTTTATGCCTCATGTGACGTCACCAGATGCATGTGCACACAGAATCAGTTTTTTTTTTCACAGGACAAATTTGATCTTGATTAAAACTCACCATGACTTGTTCTATGGGTGATAAACTATATCTAAAGTTAGCTGGGTTGATTATACAGAAAAGTCTGACATAGATTTAATCTGTTTTGCCAAGTTTTTAGGAGTGGAAACAAAAGGCCCAATGAGAGCAGCTAAAGTTGATTTCAGCTGTGAAATAGTTTAAACAAGTGCTTACTTAGCAGATGGAGGTCCATGAGGACTTGCAGGAAGTTTTCATCTGAATTTCTTTCTGCAAAGAAATGTATTTTTAGGACATTTCCCAATAACTACTGGTCTTCTGCAACGCAACTGTCCCCAAAATAGCTCAGAGTAGTGAATCTAAATTACATTTTATGGAAATATTTGGACAAAAAAACCCATTCCCATAAATGTGTACTTTAGTTATTTAGAGCTTGCATGAGAAGAGTGGAATTAAGATTCATGATTCCCCCTAAATGATTATACAGTATGTGTTTGCATAAAAAGAACAAATATTTTAGAAAAACAGCTGGAGAGATAGTAATAATTCTGTTTTGTAAGATAATAATGCTTTGATTACTATTACTCAGCTTATGTTAATTGTGAGTATGCAATACCAACCAATGTGGTATTATTGATCTTGTGTGGAAAACTATTTCAGTACAAAGGTTTTTATATATTTTTTATGAATCCACAGAGAAATTTAGACGAGAATATGCAAGTGAAAGATGATGGAAAATCAATGACTGTCAGGAGACTCAGCACTCATTGATTATGTGTTCTTTGTACACATGAGATTGTAGAGCTTGTATTAACATCAGCACTTACTTCTTCTTATCTCTGTGCTGTCAACAATTAAAGGTCCCGTTGAGGTGGTGGAAATGAGTTCCCACCCTCATATATTTATGTCTTTAGTTTCTGGGAAGATGCAGAAGGTCTGGAAGAATCTAACAGGACATTGTTATTTTTCCTACCAACACTCTCTCTCTCGCTCTCTGTTCATCATTGCAACTCCCTGCTGGAGCTTGAGTGTTTCTAAGAAGTCTCTGGGATGTTTCCATGGAATCTAAGTGAGAGATCAGTAAAGTGTTGTAGACCACCTGCGGGGATTCATTGTAGCTCCATTTCTAACTCTTGAAGCAAATTACAGGAAAAGACAAACAGACTATACTCACTCTTCCTGACTGAAAATCAAACATACCTTCTGATTTGATAACCATAGAAAAGGAAAGACACAAAGTGTGTGTTAAGTTCTGACATTTGGATTGCCACTGATTATTTAGAGCAGAGTGTTTGCATGTGACATCTGTGTGTTATAAAAGAGGACTTTAAAACACTTAGAAACTGTCCAGGCCTTTTTCTTCTTAGACCAGGGAGGAAGCTTTTGCCGTTGTGTCTGCTTCAGGAATGGCTTAAGACAGGAAATGTAATATTTGTAGCCCACATCTTGGACATGTGTGACTCTTGAAGCTGTTACTCCAGCTGAATGAATCTCTCTCTTAAAGTCTTAAATGGCCTTTATTAATCTCAAGGCTGGGGTTATCTCCATTGCTTCAGCACCTTTTTCCTTCCACTCAACATTCCATTGATGTGTTTGGATACAGACTCCTGTTGAAAGATGGAGCAGAAGCACTAACTCTTTACACGTTTTGTAATAATTCTGCAGACAAAAGAATAACATCAGATATTCTATAAATGAGTTTGGTCACAAGACAGTTGGACATCAAAAAGCTCCTCTTAAATATAATCCATTAGACATTATCAATATGCACTATGACTAAAACTGTATTTCTGCCCACATGCAAACACACATATAAAATCATATAAAAAGAAGATGGACATTGTATTTTGACACAATATGAAAGTGCTTGAGGGATATAAATTCTCTATGTTGTATTTTAGTTCATTTTTGAGCAGCTGCCCATCTTTGCCAGGAACTCTTGGAAATGCGATTTTAAATCGGAAAGGTTTTTACCGGTTAATTAAAGCAAAAAAGACATTCTTTTTAATCTGTCAACCAGAACTTCCTGTAATTCATGTGTTAATGTAGCACACAAAAGGCTTTTCCAGAACTTATCCACCAGTAAAAATGAGTAGGGAGTGTGCAGTTAATGTGGCGAGTTAATGATGCAGATGATTGCAGTGATTAAGTCAAATTAAAATCCTTTGTTATTCACCGGTGTCCTTTGAATGCCTGCTGAGTAGACGCAATGACGCACACGCAACATAAAAGAGCAATGGTTAAGGTTCTCCAAAATATTTCAATGTATTCTGATGAGGTTCAGATGGGTTATGCTAAAAATCAGTCAGGATTTTTACGAATAGTTTCAGGAAACTTGGTCTTGAATTTTGATATCTCAGGAGCAGGAGAAACAAGTTTTTATAAAATGTACATGTTGGTTTAAGGGAGGATGACAAACTCCTGACATACTGTGTTACCATGAATTATTTAATTGTGGACTGTAACATCAATCTGGCTACTGCCTTCTCCCTAATGTACCATTCTCCAGTATTTTTCAACTGCATACATATGCTGTGCTTTTCAAACACATCTACGCCCCTTAAACCTTTTCACATCATCAGGTTACAACCAGAAATTTGAACGTATTTAATAGGGATTTTATTTGACAGGAAAATACATAAACATTTTTTACAAACAAAAACTCTAAAGAGCTGTAATCAGCATTATTACATCGATGCTTCTAAATGTAATGCACTGAACGTGTGAAAACTGCCATGTGTAGAAAGGAGTAAAGCGCATTATGGTAAATACATTATCCTCACAGTGAAATGTAGTGGTGGCAGCATTATGCAGTGGGAATAACTGGTCACAGTTATTGATGAGAAGATGGATTTAGCTAAATAAAAGAAAAAAAATGCAATAAATTTAGGTTTCCAGCAGAACTTCAACCCTAACATCCAGCAAGATTTACAATGGAATGGTTTAGATCAATGCATACGTGTAGAATGCATTTAATCAGTCCAGCAGAGAATCTGTGGCAAGACTTAACAGTTGCTGTTAGTAGACACTGTGTTCAGTCTGACTGAGTTTGAGCTGTTTTGTACAGAAGAGTGTTCAAGTCTGTAGATGTGTGAAGCTAGTGTGACATACCCCAAAGATGTGCAGCTCTAAATGCAAAGAAATGTGGTTTAGTATATTTCAGCTGAATAGAAAGACATGACCTGTTTAAAATCTGTTAAGAAATCTGAAATGACTGTATCATTTTCCTTTCAATTCACACTTATGCACAACTTTTTTGTTGGTCTAGTACATAAAATATCAACAAAACATTGTTTGTGGTTGTAACCCGACAAAGTTTGACCATTTTGACAAGGAATTGTACTACAAATGAGCTCATAGCTCTCTACAGTCCCTGCAAAACATCGTACAGGATTTTTCAAATCAGAACATGTTACTCTAGTTATGTAAAGAAGCTTTTTATGCTAATTGAAAACTATTTTTGTCATGTTTGCAACGGCGATAGAGGTATTTTGGGATGTTTTCAGTAGGAGTCATGTTGAAGGATGTATTTATCGTGGAGAGAGCACAAACATTTCCCTAGCTTTTACTCTGACTTAAACTTGATCAAGCTATAGCACTCTGTCTCAGTCAGGCTCATATAGTTTCTCACTGAAAGCGCCACATTGTCACAAGAATTACCTCTGATGAAATAACAAAAAGAAACATCCAGAAGATCAGTTCATTGTCATTTTATTGAACACAAGAAAAAGGTAATTGTGAGGGTGTTACACTGTGGTTCATCTTGTTAAAGCCTTGAAGCTCATCACTAATAAAGTGCACTTGCAATTAACTGCCACACGAAGACTTAGTCGTCTCCTCTTTCCCCTCACAGAGGCCCAGTCATGTCCAACATGGTGCAGGACCCCAGTAGGACACCAAGACCCACATAGGAAATAACTGAGCATCCCAGTGAGGAAGAGTGCATAAGTTAATGGAAGCTCAGCAGGTTTAAGAGTCTGTTCATCCTCACAGCTGGTCCTGCCACAGTTTTCTACAGTCTGAACCCAGTCATTAGAATAATGTGACAAATGTGAGCATCTGCACATTTCTTTGATGATGTCGTTGTGATTGTAAAACAGCACGCTTATTCTTCATTAATGACCAGCCTTAAGCTGAGGTCTTTGCAATTTTGGAGATCTTCATTTAAAAAAATATTTCCTATTTCTAGAGGTACTCTTCTACATAGTTTATAAGTACACAAGCATGTCTTTACGAAGAAAATATTGCTCCGTTAAAGACGGCTCCAAAGTCAGTATTGAATCCAGTTTGGCACGTTTTCCTCCAGTCATAGAGAACAAGCAAGAGAGAGCAGGACCGAGTTCTCTCAACATCACTTTCAGATCTGCCTCTCCTGCACTCACACACCAACTAATCTAATAAATTATTACTCCTATCTCTTATCTATGATGTGTGAAATGGTGATTCCATCTTATGTGCCGCAAACAGGAATGTCAAAAACATTTTTAAGTTTTGGTCTTACACTAATTTACAGGAAACAGCCCAAAAAAAAAAACAAAAAACAAACAAACAAAAAAAAACAAAACAAAACAACTAACTCCTAATGGAGGAAAATCTACAGTACAAAGGATTCTCAAGGATCCTTAACCTTCAGGACTCCAGTGTGCTACATTTAAAAATCTCAGACAAACCAAGACGAAACAAGTGAGCTGGTGTTCAATGTAGGAACAAGGAAAAGAAAACATCTGTGTGCAGTTCCAAAGAGATATGTAGGTAATTACCCAATTACTGGGGTGTGTTAGAGAGAAACAGCAGATCTCAAAAGTGCAGCCCTTCTTGTTAAAATGCCAGCTTTTAGTCGTAAAAAATGAAACCATTATTAATATCAATATTTTTCCCACCTTCAGTTTGACAAGTATTCTGTATGATTCAACTGAAAAAGAAACTAATTGATTTGAAGTAAAATGTAACAAATACTTTAATAAACCTGTTTGCCAAAGTGCGTCCAGCCTTGAAATCAAAGCACCTTTTGATTCCATTTTAGCATTCTTCTTCATTTCATCTGCCATCTACTGAATCAGAATAAGCTCTAAAAGGAAGTCCAGCTCTCAGGATTTTATTGATTTGCCAATTTTCTTCCAGTAGCTATAACCATAGGTTGCAGAGAGGTAATAAAGGACCAGAAAAATCCACTTGTACAAAGGCACCAGTCAGGAGAAGGGAACAAAAAAAGTGCTCTGTGGCACATTGAAAACGGTCATAATTACTAGAAACAATACAACGAAACAATACAACAGTTACAAAAACTGGGCTTTTCTCCAAATATGAAGACAAGACTGAAACTGGTCGGGGAGGCTGCCAAAATGCTGACAGCAACCCTGAAGAAGCTGCAGGAATGTCTCTTTAGTACTGCTTGTGTTCAATATGTGACAACAGTCTCCTGTTTTCTTTCAAAGAAAACGTCCTTGTGGGAGAAACTGTTATGGTCTGATGAAACCAGACTTGAACTTTCGGTGACAAGATACCACACCTTGAGTAAAACACGGTGGTGGCAGCAGCATACTCTGGGGTTACTTTTCTTCAAAGGGAGCTCGAGTTCTTCCCAAGTATTACCGAGTCAAGATGAGGCATGCTGACAGACTCCTGGCGAAGAAGGGTGAATGCCTAAATTCAATCAAAAGGTGCATCATCAAGTATGAAATGCTAAGCTGTGTTCATATTTATGCAAGCAGGTTGCCACTTTTTTTTTATTATGTTTAATATTTTTATCCCGAACAAATGTCTTTTTCTGTTAATTTGTCCCGAATACGTCATCAAATTACATGAGAAAAAAAAAAAAGTTTAAAATAATTGTCAACCAGGTACAAAACAGCCATTTTAACAGGGGAGTGGAGACTACTGAGATCCACTGTACTCTAGAACAGCCAGACACACAGCATGAGAAAATGATTAACGAATAAACAAATCAGCTACTGATGCAAAAAAAAAAAAAAGAGATGCAAATGCTCCATTTGACAGGGAAATTCCACATTTGTTACAAACATCACATATTGCACTAGTTTTCTACTTTTTCATATCTGTCAAGAGGTTATACCGTTGTGGAATGCATCTCCTGAACTCATCTCTTTAAACCACAAACTTTACGTTGTGTATTACAGGGAGCTTAGGCAACATTTTACACACACAGTCATTTATCAGCCAGCATGATCTCTCCCCCCCCAATAAATATAATAATTTCAATAAATAGTAGTTGTTGGTTTTTTTTAAATAAAAAACAAAGATTCATCTGACAGGAAAATAATCAGAGATGCACCAACCAGTCAGCCAGAGATTAGAATTAAGTAATGCTGTGTTAATCAGTTCTAATCTGTGAACAGATGCATAAAATCTAACAGCTCCCACTACGTTCTAGCTTTAAAAACACACCAAACACTCTGATGCATTTTTCTCAGTTTATAAAATTGGATAAAACTTAGGGACATATACAATGCATAATCGGGGATAATTTGGCAGTTTTTTTTTTTTGTTTTTTCAATTTCGGTCTCGATCAAAACTGCTGTCAGGCAATATGCAGCACACTTTTCCTGTTTTACGTGTCCCGAATCCTGTGTTATAAAATCCAATTTGGTCAAAATCAGAACAGAGCTAATCGGTATCGGCCCGGAAAAGCCTTACTGGTGCATCTCTAAAAAGAACCTGTACTGCTCAGAGTTTATGGCTCAGTTAGTGTTAAAAGTTCTGATCATATCCTGTTCCACTAATATTTTAAACTTTAGGTAGTTTTGGATTAATGCTCAGATATTGCTTCAGATCCTTTTGAAGTGCAAGAGATTTCTCTGTGAATCATACAGTGTTTGTCTCCAGCTTCATTCACGTCTCATCCAGCCGCTAAAAGACATAAAAAGTTGCAGAAAAATAGGAAAAATAGCCCTAATGAGAGGAATTATGACTGGGTGGCACATTATGGACCTTACATAAATATATCTGATATGGTACAGTTTCTGACCACTGTCTGCATGTGCACCCCAGTCTACTAGGTTTCTACATCTGCAGGCCTCTCCCTGCAGCAACACCAAGCTTCTGCTTTCATGCTGTTGAGCATTTTTGCTTTTCCTTTGTAAAGTGCAGTCCAGATGCAGGTGACTAAAAGACAAAAGCCTGGTAACACAAAGAGAGAAGGAGTGATGAAAAAAACAACCAACCAAACAAAACAAAACAAAAAAAAAAAAAACAGATGACACCCAGAAGAGGATTGGCACACATGTCAGAGATGTGGCAGGAACAGGACGTGAATATGGAACGTCTGGGTCTCTAATGCTAAACGTAAATAAAAGAAATTCCATCCTCCGTGTTGCTGATCTAGCACCGACGTCACTCCCTCGACTGGTAGAACAGGATGTATCCCGACTCGGAGTTCTTGGAAATGTCCGAGGTAAGCCCGTAAAACTCCTCAATGGCCTGGGCGTCGATTTTCTGCACAACACAGGGAAAAGATTAGGCCTGCGGATTAGAATAAAGAGCAGCCAAACAGGCGAGTGACACACCTCCACTATGTCGTCATCGAACAGAAGCCAAAAGCCGTGGCTCTTCACAATGGTGATGTAATGACCTCTGTTGGGGCCGCTGAGATGACAGAAACAAAGCATGACTGCAGTTTACAGCAACTGCTTCCAGCATCCTCTGCTGCAGCCTTCAGATCAGCAGCCTCACCTTCCGCAGTGAACCACCACTGCCACCAAATCGTACATGCGGTCCAGGTTTACTGCATCCCCAGATGTGTTGAAAAGGCGGAGTTCTAGAGGAAAAACCACTCGATAGGAGAGCTTGGTGTAGCGGTGCAGCTGCTCCATGTACTTGAACCTCTTCAGGTGCAGCGCCAGGATCATAGGAAGCTTCTTCACACGCATCCTGCAGAGCAACAGGCATGCTTAGAGAAACATCCCAGGAACAGAGCTGTGCAAAAGGATTCCTGCATACATTTTATGACCGCGCACACCATGCATGTTATTGAGATTTTATGTAACAGACCAAAACATGCTTGAAGGAGTGAGAATCCTTTACTGCAACAGTGTGGGCTTCACTGACCGTTTCTGTGCTTCTTGCTTGCTGCAGCATGTTTCACAGTAGTATTTGTATTCACTGCACAAAGTCTCTGTGTTACTGAAGTCCCTGGAGGAGAGAGCATGTCACCGGAGGCTGCTTAGTCTGTCAATCTCTGCGTCTTCAGCTGGGATTCAGAGTGCGATAAAGCTGACGTACCTGAGACAGTGTGTTATTGATGTGTTCTGCTCCACATCCACAGAAAGATCCAGAAAATCCTCATCTTTGCTGCTGACCTACAAGACAGCCGCGAAACTTGAATGAATTTTCTGAGCGTTGCGTCTCCACCCGCCCACGCCCACGCCCACATGTATACCCACGCTGCCCACCTTTGAACCGTGCATTTCACCGAGGGGGGCTTTGCGTTTACACAGAGCAGTGCCTTGGGTGTTTACAGGGGTTGCTCAGGGCAACCTGGGCCTCTGCTCGCCCTTAGAACCGTGTAAACAAAGCCTCTCGTGGTCCTGATGCATGCTGTGGGGAGAAAGCCTCCCCCGGTGTGTCCTATGGATCACATCTCCAAATTCAGGGTGACACACTGACACACACACACACACACACACACACACACACACACACACACACACACACACACACACACACACCACGGAGCATTCAAAACAAACTAAACAGGTCTGCTCTTACATACCGTTTCACAGTTTAAGCACCGCGTCTCATTGGTCAGGGTGCCTTGGAAGATATCGTGAACCCACGTGGGCTCTGTTTTGTTCTCCATCTCGGCCTCAGCGGTGACAGCCGTGCCGTTGTTCTTCAGGCGTCCGTTCTGCTTCTCCTGCTTCTTCTCCTCCTGCAGGATGTCCGCTACGGTGTTCAGCAGATAGTTGAGGAATTCGTGGGCATCTTGTTGCATGTAGTTGTCGAACAGATCTGCAGGGAGACAAAGATGGGAAGGAAACAAAGATCGCTTTCAGACAGAAGCAAGTAGGCAGCTCTCAATGAGCGCAGTTTGACCTTGAAATGAAGTTTTTCCTTTGTTTTGACCTCATACTGTAAAAAACAGCAGCTAAGCTCCTCACATAGCCCCCAACCAGTTGCTGTTTAACCTGTTGAATTTTCATTTTTCATGATTTTTTTTTCCCTCGTTCAGGTATTTAGTATGCATCTAAAATTAAATTTTAATCTTGGTTTCAATCCCTGGTGTTGGAATCCATTTAAACGGTCGTGGGTTTTTTTTCCCCTATCAGGGGCAGATACAGCTTTAAGTACTTTAAATTTACAATCCACCTAGAAAGTACTCAGAGAGCATCACTTTTTCAAAGTCACATTTTACAGCCTTATTCCAAAATGGATGACTTTCATTACCCCCCCAACAAAAAAAACAAAACAAAACAAAAAAAAAACAAGCACATATGCATTCATAGCCTTTGCCATGCATGAAGCTCAACATTGCCTAGATAAGGTTCCAGTTCCACAGATGACAGACAAGGCAGGCCACCGTGAGTTTGCCAAAAGGCGCCTCTGGAACCCTCCGCCAATGTGAAATGGCAACTTTCTGAAAGTCCTTGGTTGCCCCAGCCAGAGCCCAGACCTGAATCTGATTCAACGTCTCTGGAGAGATCTGAAGACCAACGTTTCCCATCTAAACTGATGGAACCTGAGAGGTTCTAGAAAGGAGGAATACAAAAAAAAAAGAAAAAAAAAAGAAAAGAAAGAGGCGAAACTGCCCAAAGCTACCTGTGTCAATCTTTCAGCATCAGCATCATGTTTAAGAAGACAGGGGGCTGTAGTAGCTGCCAAAGGTAGATCAACCAAGTATTGAGTAAGCTGTGAATAAATATAAACACGTGGCTTCTTGCAAAAAAACAAAAAACACCAAAAAACAAACAAAAAAAACAAACCTCTTGACGTCTTCATGATGGGGTGTTGTGTGTAGAAGTTTGAGGGGGGAAAAAAATGAATTTAATCCATTCAGGATGGATTCTGGATGCACTGTACCAATTTGTAAATACGGCAGAAGGAAAAAAAGATGCACACACTTTTGATTACTTTTTCATGATTTTAAAATCAAACTCTGAAACTTTGCAAATCTGGGACACTTCTTAGCTTGAATTAGGAACACGGGGAATTGTTGACCAGAATCAGACCGTTTTCAGCTTGAATACTCTTGGCCAGTCACTGGCCGGTCACAGGTGAACATATATCATAAGAGCTACTCACACCACCACTCTTCGGTGTGGACGCTGAGTCTATTTGGGTTTCAGTTTAACTCCAAAAAGGGATCAGTGTGTATACTTACTGATATGATCCTCATTTGAATAAAAAAAACAAGGATTATTCCAAAAACTTTGCATTTGTGTTAAAAATCAAAAATATTTTAGGAAAGGTGAGAATTTAAATGCAAAAAGTAATATTGTAAATATGGACCATAAAAACACAAGGATTTGTGGGAAATAAGGTAAACAGACTAGATATGATCAATTTAAGAAAACATAGATACAAATGGGAACCTTTTCTTTTCATTACTTTATCATAAATCCAAACAGTATTTTCTCTAAACAGCAGAGAGGAAAGCATTTAATAACGTGAGTCACTCTTTTAAACACCTATTTATGTAGTGACATTAATGTTAGCACTGCAGCCATCAGCTCCTCCTGACTCTGACTCAACCCGTTCCTGAAACTGTAGACCGAGTAAACAGTCAGCAGACTTTGCTGATAATACATACAGCACCTGTACACACTCCTGTTTTCATGCATAATGTGGGAGGTGAAACTGAGAAGTGGTGGAGACAAGCTGAGCAAGAAAAAAAAAAAAAAAAAAAAAAAAACAACCCTCCATAGAGGAGGCAGCTGACCAAAGCTGGGCCCAGACAGAGATCACATTGTTCATTCATACAGAATATGGACAGTAGAGAACAATCAGGCTTTCTGTTCGCCCTGGTCTGAGCGACCTTACCACCAACATGCAACTGTCCTTCACCCTAAATATTCAGATTACATTAAAGTTGAAACTTTCACAAACACAACACAACCCTGAGCTCTTCAGGCGTTACATTCAGGCATGAAGATGAAGAAAACAAGAAACCATCCACTCTATCCAAACCACATAGTGGGGGAACATTTATTAAATTATAAGCCTTTGTGCTTTTAGGCAGCCATAGCACTCCCACCGTTCTCCTTTCGTAGCCGGGAGATGAACTTCTTGGGCGGGATGACGCCCACTTTCTTCTTCTGTGTGGCAATGGAGTGGAAAAGGTCAGCCAGGCATGTGAGCAGGTTCTCCTTCTTCTTCTGCTGGGCTTTGTAGGCCAGCACGTTCTCCCGGAAAGGCCGGCAGAAGTAAAGGGCCTGCAGCACCGAGTTACAGTAGCACGTGTTTCCAAACTGAGGAAAGATGGAGACGGAGGAGCCGAGTTAAAACAAAAACTCGAATATCACTCAGGAATATCTGCAAAATCACGGGTACTATTCATATCTGTACAGCCACAAATACAGTTCATGTGATAGACCAACACAAAGTAAAGCATAGTTATTTAGAAGGAGCTTATGTAAAGTTTTTTCTTTTTTTACAATCAAAATCTAAAAAGTGCGGCATGCTTTTGTATTTAGCCCCATTTATTCTGAAACCCCTAAATAAAATCCAGATCCATTCATTGACAGCTGAAGTGGGACAATCTCACAAGACACACCTGACCTTTATGAAGAGGTGGCAAGAAGAAAGCTATTGTTTAGTTTTATTGGGGCTTTTTTTGAAGATATTTTAGCACCAGCGCCCTTTATTCAACAGCTTTCTGACAGGAAAGGTGGGGTGAGAAGGGGAAGACATGCAGGAAATGTCCCGAGACCAGGAATAGAAAACTTGTGGAGGACTACCAACTACTCTACCGACTGAGCAATACGGTGCCCAAGAACGCTATTATAGAAAGAAAGACGTAACAACAGCATATGTAGGGGACACAGCAAACATATGGAAGAAAATGCTCCGGTCAGATGAGAAAATGCAACTCTTTATCCTTGACATCATCTTGAAAACACCAGTAAACATGGTGGTGGTGGCATCATGCTGTGGGAAGGGTTCTTCAGCAGGGACAGGTGGTCAGAGTTGACAGGAGGATGGAAGGAGCAGAAAGACAACTGAAGAAGTTCAGCTTCCAGCAAGACAACAACCCTGAATAAAAGCGATCCACACAAAGGAGTGGTTTCAATCAGAGCGTAATTGTTGCTAGAATGGCCCAATCAAAGTCCACACCTGAATCCAAATAAGAATCTGTGGAAATACTTCCAAAATTGCTGTTCATAGAAACTGTGAATCTGATCCCACTGGGGGTGAAAGAAGAAAAGGGAAAAAGTTCTGAATCTAGAAGTGAAAAGCTGGTGAAGACACACCCCAAAGGTCCCGCAGCAGGAATTACAGTAAAAGGTGACTAACTCATTGGGCCTTGATACAAACACACACCAAACTTTAGAGATTTTTATTTCTCACGAATTTTGAAAATGTGAAAACGAGGAAGGAGTACGTATTTCTAAGGTATGTAGCTGAAAGTGTTGGGAAACATGCTTGTTTACAGCACATTAAAGATGCAGGACATCCCGTGATTAACAAACAGCTCTGTTACCTTGAATGCCAGCTGTCCAAAAGCAGACATGACTCACCGCTTTCCCCCTGCGCCGTTTTGTTTTGAAATACGACTCCAGTGTTATTTGGCAATGAGTGCTGTGAATGCATGAGAGGATTTAGTGAAACTCACGTTGACCAATCCGAAGTAGTGCTCATTGATTGGGAATTGCTCTGGGCCGATGTCTTTCTCCAGAGCGGAGGCATTGGTGCCCTAAGGGAACAAAACACGAGACATGCTGTCAGGATCGCCAATATCGTCATCTGTTGGAGGCCTTGAAGTTACAGCATTGTGATCATGAGTGTCTTATAATACAGCGCGACAACTAAAAAGCATCCAACAGAAAGGGAGAAAATCACAGTCTTTTAATGTCGGAAACAGATATGCAGAGCCATGTCAAAAGTCAGGAGAATTTAGCTCCTGGTTGCCCAGATAGAGCACTTATCTCCTGTCACAGCCTTTTCGCTTGTCGGAGCTCAAAGCTTTTCCAAATGAACCACAGCTTTGTTGAGAGCACATAGCAGACGATTTAGTTTGGGGATGCCTTTGACTTTTAATAGCTTTCATTTCTTTCTGTCAAAGCACAGTCTGAATGCCCCATTATCCGATTAACCGGCCCCAGTCCAAGGGGCTGCAGGACATACGCAGGTCTGTGGACTGTCTGTACCCATCATAACAGGCAGGTCTACTAATGAGTACCTTAACTGTACCTGAAAATCCAGTAAATATACACAGAACACTTATGAGGGGCGGAGAAAAGACTGACGCAAGCTCTGTTGTGGGGACTTAAACTCTTTAAAAAAAACTCTGGCACTTTAGACCAAAACGATTAGTGCCTGCAGCTTGCAACTTCCAGTTTTACCATCTGTCATGGTGAGGTGAAAAATGATCTAATAACTAAAAACACTTAAGTTTCATATTTACTAACCACCTTAAGACATGCATACAGCGACGTTCTGGTCAACCTGCATCCGTCCTGTGTGGGATCAGCTTTGCAAACTCACATCCTGCTCTCTTGCCTGGTACAAGAACCTCAATTGTCATGCAGAACATGCACACTGTGGTTTCCCACCGCATAGAAGCATGCAACTTCAGTGGACGGTCAGTCAGAGTGGACCAGGGTTCACACACTAAAGGAAGGATGTGGAAGTGTTACACTAAACTATTAACTGAGGATTGACGGGCCAAGCTCGTATGTTTTGTGCAAGGTGTGGGTCATTGATTGTAAATAACTACCAAAGAATACACATCCTGGAATCGATCATATTCTGCAGAGTCAGTGACCTCCTTCATTATTTTAGACAACATAATTTGTTTGCACGACATAAGAAAACCATGCAATACACTATATTATTAGAGACTGTCACAATGAGAATAAATAGTAATAAAAGAACAATTACATATGACTACAGTGTTAATGCTGGTCTGCTTTGGTTTTAATACAATCACATAACCCCTATATTTCTATTTATTTATTTACTGTCATCCAAATACTTCTTTGTGATATTATTATTATTATTATTTATTTATTTTATTTTACACACTGATATTGCGATGAGGATTAAGTTTACAAGACACTGTGCAGCCCCAAGCACCAACTAACTCCAATCCAACTTATGTTAAAAAAGGGCCGAATGTCACAACAACCCACCTGGTGCACCCATTGTCTCGCCATGGTGCACGCCCACTGAAAATGCATTGCAATTAAACAAAACTCTATCTGTCCTTAAATGCTTCAAGAGGCTGGAGGTGCACTTAGCTCAAGGTCTGTTTGCCCATTTACCAATTCGTCCCTCGATCTCACACCTTCGGAGAGAAGTTTTGTCCTTTTCCTACCTCTGTTTTGTTCCTGGAAACAAATGACTATGTTCCCATGTACTTACACCATGGCTGAGTATGAGTTTAGTTTTGGTTGAAGTTATGCACTTTTAGGGATTATGGATATAAAAGCTATGAAGTGTTAAAACCTATTCTGTAATTACGTACAATTACGTATCATTATTGGAAAACTTTGTATTACACTATCTGCCTATTAATGTTGGGTCGGATCCCTGTTTGGTTCCATTAACTCAAAGAAAATTTGACAAATTCTGATTCCAAATCAAACCAAACTACCCACGTGACCTCCTGCTGATTTACTGGAGTCATAGAACTGCATTTTCTTACAGTAGACCATGAGGAGAAAATAGAATATTGCTTTCTGAAGCGAGTACGAATGATTTTTAGTGATGAAAATTTTAAACATCCTGAGAAAGATGGCACTAATTAGTACCCAAAAAAAACCGCAGATACAAAACTCTGAAAACTGCAAGCACCTGTGCATCCATCTGCCAACAAATCCCCTGACAGATTTATTGATCAGCATAAATAAAGAAGACACTTAATCCCATCAGTCAAATATAATCATTTTTCCCACACTGCATCAAACTAAAAAGATCTTTCTTATTTTGTCATATATTTCTGAACCACTAAACTAATGCATTATAAAAACAGCAGGCAGTAGGTAGGCTGCTATGGCGATCATTCACAATAACCACCTCATCTGTTAGTTTATGTAACAAGTTACCCACAGCTTAAACCTGATGTTTACATCCACTACATAAAAAAAGAACATTTTTTTCAGGTTGAAATCAGATTAAATCGTTATTGATTGAAATCAGTTAGGATTACCAAAATTATTTCTATTTGCTGCTCCAACTGTTTGGGAAGGAGGCGGCTTCTGTATCTCAGAGATGAATGTGTTTTGGTGTGAAATGTGCAAATCAACCCAAGAACAAAAGCAAAAGACCTTCTCAAAACACAGGCTGAAGATGGTAAGAGACAGTCATCATCCACGGTGAAACAAGTTTTGTGCCAACATGGCCGCAAAGGCCACTCAGAGTGATTTTTAGTGGCTACATGTCCTGTAATGTGACGAAACAAAAATGTAGGTGCTTGCCCACATTGGCATCACACATTTGAAGGGAATAAGGGGGAAACCTGCAAGCCTCAGAGCGCCATCCCAGCCGTGAAGTATGGGAAGGCAGTCATGTTGGTCGGAGGTTTTGCTGCAAGATGGTCTGGGTCATTTCACAAAGCGGATGACATCATGAGGAACAGAACCTAATGTGAAAATATGGAAGCAACACGTCAAGACATCAACCATTAACTTAAAGCTTGGGCACAAGTAGGTCATCCAAATGGACAATGACCCAAAGCATGCTGCCAGATTGGTGACGACGTGTCTTTAAGGACAACAAAATCAACGTTTTGGAGAGGCCACCACGATGATCTCAGAGGGAAAATTTGTGGGCAGTTAAAAGATAGGATGTATGCGACCGAGGCGGCCGACGAACCTCACTCAGTTACACAAGTTCTGTCAGAAAGAATACTGTGAGAAGCTTGTGGAGGGAAAGCCAAAACCTTTGGGCAGGTCATACAGTTTAAATGGCAATTCTACCAAATACTGATGCAAAAAAAGAAAAGAAAAAAAAAAAAGAAAAAAAAGAATTTGTAGAACATAAGAAGAAAACTCTAAAAAGATTTTCTCTCATTTTGGTGGCGTTCATGAAGTAGAAATAATTTTGGAGATCCTAACTGCCCTGAACTGATTGATGTGAGTATGTAAACATCTGTTTTCAACTGCTTTATTCTAGTTGTGTCCAACTCCGTTCACCATAAGCTGGTGTCCTGCGTGTTTCACATGCATCCCTGCTCCAAAGCAGATTAATCAAATGGCTGAATTACTTCCTCTTTATATCTATTAATTTTGGAAATTCTGCAAGGATACACATCTGCATTTGGCTGAATGGGTATTTCACAGCTTTTTGGGTGTCTGGACTGCTACAGATGTGTCAAATCACTTAATACTTATTCTTTAAACCACATGTTTTGTCTTCTGTGGAAGCTTGGCTCTGTTTGTTTTTAAAAAGGGACATTTCTACTGCAATTTTGGTACTTCAAAACTTCCATAGATCAAAACCCACAATACTTGGATCAGTCTAACATGGACTAGATTATACTACCAAAGCACAATGTTCAAAGTCGTGCAGGGATAAAGTATAACAGTGCTCAGAGAAGACTAGTACTGGCGGGTTTTGACATCAGTGACCTGTCTAAATAAAGCAAGGGCCAGTGGCATTAACACAGGCATTAAGTCTGTTCTTTCCCACTCTTCCCTAGCCCTGAACACAACGCTAAACACAGATTAGAGCAGACTCTTGCTCTCGACAGCAGCTCCACATTATGCAACCCGGACCGACAAGCTGTCAGGGGCTCAGGAGCCGCTTCGTTCTCCTGTCAGTCACAGCTGACAGACATACAAATTACCCACTGTGTCTTCTCACTGTGCTGCAGCACGCTGTGGGAACACACCGGTCTGATGTTCGCGGCCTGTGTGAACAATAAGACCCGGGTTTTTTTTGTTTTTGTTTTTTTAAAGAAGCGCCGCAGGACTTCCCGTGCATCCTCCTGTGAGGAGTCCCAGTCCGGGTGCAGGTGGGAGGCAACCCAACCATAACCATCCCCGTCCAACCAGGTTCAGAACTGTTGCTGCAAACCAATCAATAACAACGCTGCGCGAACGGAGGTTTACTCACCATATTACAAATGGAGGCGATGTTTCTGACAGTCATTTAGTTCACAGTGTCCCCAACACCGCCATCTTTATAAAATAAACAGAGCTGGGTGACGCTGAGAAACGAAGTTCATTCGCAGCCGCGGCTGGAGGCCAAACCGCAACCCCGGACGTCGGAGAGCACCATGCAGCCGGGGAAACACCGAGCCGAGGGCCGCGCACCGCTCACCGTCCACACGGCTTCATCCTCGCACACATGTTGAAGGAAGCTCAGCTTAAAAACTGACGGAGTCTGAAGCAGAGGAGAAGTTACAGGCGGCAGGTTGCTAGCAGCGACCAGAAAACTATCCCACTGCGCGAGGAAGTGATGTAGTCCTGCCCACTACAGCAGACCCCTGCTGCCGATTGGTCCAGAGTCACAGGTTTGATTGACAGGACAGCGCGACCACACACAGAGTGGTTACGGTGACGTTTAACTGCGTTGTAACCAATCGCCATCCAGTAAATGAAAATATTGATTTAGGGACATGTAGTTCATTTGTGGAAAGTGAATTATGTAGCCTTTAAACAAATAAATAAGTAATTAAAAAAGATTGAAAAACGAAAAGAGTCAAGGAGTTTTCATTTGTTAATAAATAGTTAATCAAGTAAATATAGTTAAAATCTAATACATGAGAATGATGAGGACTCTTCTCCATAAACCTAGTATTAAAGTGAATTTTCACTAGTTTTACCCCTTTAAACTGGATAAAAGCTAAGTAAATTATATTTATAATTATGTTAAAAATGTTAAAATATGAAATCTTTATTGATATTAAAATACAAATTTTATATCAGTCACTTTGATATTCTTTCTTAATTGTATTTTCTTGACTGTTTTTATTTTTAAATTATTTTTTTCATTTAAGAAATAACAATGATTACAAAACTAATACCAGATAAGACCCAAAATGTGAATTGTGACATCTATATTGTTATTTAACTTTTTATTATTTTAACTTTAGTAATTTTTGGTATCATTATTAGTAGAATTATCATTTTTACTTAACTACGTTTTTCTACAATCTAGGCACATTGCCATTGTTTTTAAAGGTGCTCTATCTGCAAAACGTGACTTAAGTTGACTTTTATCTACATGTTTGGTATTTGCTCACACATTTCTGTCAATGTGTAATACTGTAATGCTCGCACAATACTCACAATACTACAATATAATAATACCACTGTAATACTACTGTAATACTACAATACTCACACAATATAATACTGTAATACTCACACAATGTAGCACATAAAACCCGCTTAGCTTCCTGGAAATATGGAATAAACAAAATGGTGAAATATCTTAATCAGTTCAAATATTATCACATATAATTTATCATAATTACTTTTTTGTTTATACAAGTATAACTTTTCAAACTTTCATTTCACCAATTTTATTTGAATTTCATTATTTTTCTAATTTTAATCAAGAGTAATGAAGCGTTTTGGAATTAAAAGAAAAACTCTATGTTAAGATCTCCTGCCTGGAGACATGCCTTGTTCTCTTCATAAGTATGTTAATCACTGGGGATGCTTCTTCAAATGACTGTGGACAGACCTAATCACTAACCATTGAATTTGGAGGTATTCTGCCCTCTAACCACCAATTAGCTGGCCAATAGGAAGAGGGAGGACATTATACAGTAAATGTCCTTTCTAAAGAACCCTGCAGGAGTCCGGAGCCCTCAGGACACAGTCATTCACAACCAGCTCTGTTTGTGCTTTCACAGCATTCCTTCTGGCAATTATCCTTTTAGCATTTAAATGTTAACCAAAAAATAGGAAAACAACATATAATTGCAACAAACAAACTTCAAAAGCAATGGGAAAGAAGAGAGGAATAAAAGTATTCAAGCCAAAACAAATAAGAGAATAATAGGGCTGACGTCTAAGCTGTGGAGGATGGGATGAGCTCATTGTTGCACTGATAAGCATGCTGTTATTGAGAAAGTTGCTTACTGACGTGCTGTCATGTTTATTTATAAATATCTTCATGGGCAGGGAAACAATGACGTGTGCTGCAAGTTTGAGGGCTCTAGACAGAGAACATTCCCATGACTTACTTTCTATTTCAGTCCACTCAGTATTAATAGGACTGACAGGCACTGTGGATGCCCCATTCATGACTCATACTTGAACTGTTATCACTTGTGTTCTTCCATTTGGTTTCACTGTTGCCATCTAAATAATCGGTTAAACAGCTAAAATAAACTTCTGCACATCTAACAGTCTTTTAGGTCATACAATGCTTCATGAAAGCATTTATTTGAACTTCTTACATTTTGCCATATTCCCACTCTGATGTCAACATATTTTGTCAGGATTGTACGTGATAGAAATCCCATGAGAGATCCTGAGTTACCATGGGCCTTTTGGCCACTTCTCTAACGAACGCTTTCCCTACCCGCTCTGTCAGCTCATGTGGATAGTCATGTCTTGGTAGTCTTGAAGTTGTGCCATACAAACTCTTTCCATTCTGGGATGATGCAAATGCACAGCAAATGTGCACCAAACTTCTTTATATGTTCATAAAAAAATAAATCATGCATACTCTTCCTTTTATTTCACAGCATTGCATAACATTGTGTTGGTCAATCACATTTAACAAGACATCTGTTTCCCCCAACAGGTCCTTCCTCAGAAGGCCGTTTCTGCTTGTCCTGTCATGGAGCTGAAGTGGAAATGCACATGTACGCACATGAGCTAAAAAACAAACAAAAAAAACCCCCAACAACAACAACAACAACAAAAAATATCTTGAGCTTGGAAAATATTTCCAGTAAATGAGGCTGGCTGCACTACTAAAAGCACTGGTGACCTTCCTGCGGTTCTGCCTCAACAAAGAAAGGCAAATGAATTATGCATCATTTCCGCCCCACCAGGAAAATAATCCTTTAGATTTAACTGGGTGATAGAAAGCTGCCTTGTTACATCTGGCACAATCATGCTGGTTAGAAACTGTTTACAACCATGGCTCACATTTACTCCCTACAGAGGGGAAGTTTCTTCCCACTCAGGACAGGGAGTTTCATAATGGCTGCAAACAGAGATTAATCACAACAAATATCCTTTTACAGGTCAACTTACTCGTGATGCTTTTGGACTCCACTACTAATATGGCTATGTTAGTTATAGTTCCATACTAGACATTTTGTCTAGTTTCCATACTAGACATTTTGTCACATTACAGCCCAAAACTTCAATGTATTTTATGGGGATTTCATATGATTAACAAAGTAGAAAAGAAAACTATAGCCTACCTTTTATTTCAGTCCATTTTCCTTTGATACCACTAAAACAAACAGCCACAAACCTACCAGGACACGGCCCGAAATGACAGTCGAAGAGAGCAATAATCAGAGAAACAACAAGGAAGATCATTGTTACTCTGGAGAAGAAGCACAGATCCACAGCTCAGGTGGGAGAATCTGTCAACAAGATAGCTTTATGGAAGAGTGTGAGGAATCTGTGGCAAGATTTCAAAACTGCTGCTAAGATATTTTGCAAAGAATGGGCAATAATCCCAGTTTATAGATGGCGTGTCTGAGGGGGTGAATACAAATGCTTGACACACTTTTCAGATTGAAAATTATAAAACACTTTGAAAAATTGTGTACCATTTTGCTTCCACTTCACAACATTGTCATTCTAGGAAAAAGTACCTTCAACACGAAGTGGCTGATGGATGTTTCACTCACCAAAATTATTTGATTTATCAATCTCTTTTATTTCTTGCTCTTATTAGTAATATCATTATCTTTTGTTCTGTTTTCTGTTTGTTTATTTCGTTTCATACTTTCTGGTGTGTGTTTCTAGTGGTTTCATATCTGTCTGTCTGTTTTCAACCTTTGTAAAGCACTTTGTGTATATTTGTTTGATGATTTTGATGTATACTTGATTGATGTTTTTATGATGTAAAGCACTTTGAACTGCCTTGCTGCTGAAATGTGCTATACAAATAAACTTCACTTGACTTGACACTTGGCTGTATGAAAAGGGCCCCATAAAAAAAATTGATTGATTGATTGATTGATTGATTGATTGATTTCTCATCTGCATAATGTGTCTGCTGCTCCAGTCACAGAAATGATTTCCAGGTCTGTTGACCTTGCAACCCTCACCTATCAATATTAAAGATAGTTTCTGTTTAAAGAAGTAGACTGAGGAGCTCTGTCATCTGAGTGAGGATGGAATAGCTCCTCCGCTTCGAAAGGAGTCAGTTAAGGCGTTTCAGTTCATCTGACCAGGATACCTCCTGGCCGCCTCCCTTTGGAGGTTTCTCAGGCATGTCCCGCTGGGAGGAGTGAGACATGCATTCCCGGGACAGACCCAGAAATGCTCAAAGTAATCTTCTGAATGAGAAACAAATCGCGATCTTCACGAATGAGCAGGACAGTGTTGCTAGAATGACGTCTAGATTTCCCTGCTGGACCTGTTGCCCTAGAGATCTGAATTGATTTTTGGTTTACGGTACAACCTTGTTTTTTATTTTAAATATTTGATTTTCTTGAGTTCCTATACTTTATTTCCAAGGGCATTTCTTTTAAAATTCATTCAAGTGTTGGTAAAAATCTCAGTTATCCATTTTAAAATCAGGAACCCAAACAAAAATTACATTCTCTATTCAAGGAATTTTACCATATTTATCCAACACATGTGCCCATGCAAAAGCCTCAGTTAGATTATCTGTACTGGACTTTGAACTCTAAATAAACTCTATGTGATATTTTAGGCAGACAGGAAGAAAAACATCAAGAACCAGGCCTGGGAAGAGAGAACCCTTAAGACACAAAGGTGAGTTTATTAGAGGTTGAGCACATGAGCTTTGGAACAATATTATATTCTGGTACATTCTGTTCCCAGCAGTTTTTGGTATGCATTCACAGTACCCCTGCTTCTATAAACAGAGAAGCAGGGCAGGATGGGTGCCGAAAGTCAGCAGCTTTACTGCAGAGTTAGCACACTGGCATGCAGAATGTTTTCTGTGTCAACAAGAACTAAACACGTAGACATAATAAAAAGACACAATGCAATGCTATAAAATATACACCCAAGCAGGACAAAAACTGAGACCTAAGTATTTTTTATGTGTGTGAATGTAAATTGTGTAACTTCAGAGGTCAAAATAAAGTTACACTTTAATAAGGTATCATAAAAGGGAGAAATAAGAGAAAATAAATTGGCTATGCCAGCAGTTTTCAAACCTTCTTTGTGAGTGAAGCAATCTCCAAGTTTTTTAGCAGACTAAAATAAAAACATCTCATGGGCATGTTAACGTACAGTATTTGCTAGTGTACTCTATACATTTCACCCTGAAACAACAAAACTCAACATATTGAACTCCAGTTTAACCCATGAAGAACATGAGTACTTGGTCTGATGCTGCATTTATTTCAGATAAATATATTAAGAATATAATATTATATATTCTTTATGTTCAGACACAAAAGTATACATAACCTTTGAACTTAATGTTTTATCATATAACAACCAAAACATTATCTCTAACTGGTCTCCGATGTTTCATCATGATTCTGTTTGTTCTCTAATGTTTTCCAACAAACCTCTGAGAACTTCATAGAACATCTGCATCTACTGGGGTTAAATTACACACAGGTGGGGCGCCTTTTCTAAATACAGTTAAGCCCGAAATTATTCAAACTCACAGCTGATTTTGATTTCAAGAAATATTTTAATCATATCAATATGTTTCTTCTTACTGGAAGTAATATCAACATTTTAGAAGGGTCCAGCCTTTGTCATGACTTGAATCTAGTAGAAAATCTGAGGAGGGAGCTAAAAATTAGGTCAATGGCAATGAGACCTCCCATCCTTAAAGAAATGGAGCACATCACCATAGGTAAATCTTCAAAATACTAGTGGAAAGATGGAAAAAGGGTTTGAATGTGAATAAAGATTTTACCGTTAATTAATCAGAAAACAGATCAGTTTTTTTTTCAAAACTGATCCAACTTTTACATTGTTTTATTAACTTTTGAGAGATATCTGTCTCATCTCTCATCAGAAATCAACTTCTTGTTTGAAGAAGGATGATTTTAAATCTAAGTCTGGCTGTTAATAGTAAATGCACACCACACTTTTCACGTTTTTTTATACAACACTTTGAAAACCACATATCCTTTTTCCACTTTGGCAAAATCCAAAATACATGAATGTCCTTTGTTGCAACATATCAAAAGTTGAAAAACTTAAAGTATATAGTATAGTATACAATTTAATAAGCACATGTAGACATAGTATCTCTTTTAAATGATCAGTCTAGGGCCAATATACTTTCAGGACCTTGACTGAGGGTAAATCTCTGTTGCCTGCTGCTGCGCAGTTGTTGAAAGATCTGAGCAACATCGGCCTCATGAGCAGGTCAGACTGAAAAACTACTAAAAACGTACCTTCCACAGTCAGAACGCAGTGTCAGCTGAGGTCAGCAGCACACCTCCCTGACAGTGACGTAAAGGAGTTCACCAAGGCATTGTGCTCCACCCTCTCTTCTGATGTAATATAAAAATGCACTTCTAGTTTTTTGTATAGTTGAACATAATAAGCTCTCATTCATATCTGCATATCTATGATCTATGATAATTTCATTTTAGCTCTGACTCAGCTGTGTTTGTGCATCTTTTCATGAACCTCTTCCTTTGAGAACAGCTAAAAAGCAGTCCAAACATTATTGACCCCGAAAGTGATTCACCTCTGTGATTCAACCTTCATATTTATACTAGTATAAAGGCTTAATTAACACATTTTGCATTAAAAAAGAACTAAAATAATAGACCTGTCTACATATATTTATTCAGGTGGAAAATTAATCCACAACCTTTTTCTGCTGTCGTCTACAAATCCACCTTTTTGCCTCATAACCACCTGATTCCAGTGAAACAGCGACGTCAATAGCAGCATTGTTCTCACTGAGAAAAGCAGAGAGCAGAACGCCGTCTAACACAGAACACCCTTCAAACAGAGTACTTCTTTAATTACATGCAATTTATATGACTGCATATTAACATGGGAATAGCTCAGTGCAATCTGTTTAATGTATAGCACTCATGTATAGCACGATTCTTAATGAAAATTGACACATGCATAGTGACATTCACATATGTGTTTGCAACAATTCTGGGTGAGAAAAAGTAAAAAGACAAGTAAAAGGATCATAAGCATTAGTAAGACTTGTTGAATGTTCCAGACACATAGGAAGGTTT
This sequence comes from Anableps anableps, assembly GCA_014839685.1. Classification (NCBI taxonomy): domain Eukaryota; kingdom Metazoa; phylum Chordata; class Actinopteri; order Cyprinodontiformes; family Anablepidae; genus Anableps; species Anableps anableps. The sequence goes on from CM026070.1 coordinate 9,133,092, forward strand.
CAGGCAATACATCCTAGTACATCAGGAACATTATTTGTTGAACAATACATGCAACAGGTCATCTTCCAGGACTGCCGTGTACTGCACTTCATCCATCCTCTGATTAACTCTGACAAGTGTGCCTTTCCTGTTGAAGAAAAGCATAGCATCATTTTACCACCACCATGTCTAAAGGTGGAGATGGCGTGTGCAGTGTTAGATTTTCATCACTTATAAGATTATACAAATAGGCTAAAAAGTTCAGTTTTGGTCTCATCTGATCAGATGCTTCTTCCCCCATGTTTGCCAAATTCAGTGTTTACATGGTGTGTGGTAAACTACAAAAGGAACTTTTAATGGCTTTCTTCTTGCAGTTATTCCTCAAAAGCTATATTTAAAAAGTGCACAACGAATAGTTATCCTGTTGACTGAAATCTATTAAAGTTTGTCATTTTTAGGAACGGAATCTGGAAAAATTTAAGGAAACAAACAAATTCCTTTGCTAGATTCTTTAAATCTTCTACATATTTTCCACATCTCTTTAGGAGCTTCAGATTCCTGCGCTGCCCTCTTCCCCTTAGGAGGCACAACAGCATCTCATACTGATCACGGTCAGCAACAATAGATCTGCTTGTATAAGTGGATGTCTGCAGTGAGATGAGATGACTGCAGAAAGCACTGGGGCTTGAACCACTTTCCAGTGCTGTGAACCGCATAAATTCATCCTGCCAGGTGTGCTGGGAAATTGAGAGGTCTGCTAGGTGAACTTTACTTGAGCACAGACTGAGATGCCAAACAGTTTATAAAATCACACAAATGTTGGAGTCAAGGAGCTCTTCCAAGGACTTTGGTGCAATGTCAGTTAATTGTGTGAGCAGGTCTTGAGAAACAGACCTTTCGTCAAACTTCAGATTTCTTTCTCATTCAGCTGAGATCTTTGATTTCTAAATTCTGACTCTGTAGAAACTTTTATATTGTGATTTTTTTTTTTTTTTTTTTTTTTTTTTTTTACCTAGATTAAGCCTTGATGTGGAGGAATCTATTATTTTGTGGGCTGTTGTGCTCCTCACTGACGCAGCTGCTGGAAAGCATGACAAAAGAGTCTCATTCTTCATATCAAAAAGCTAATAACTTTCTTCAGAGATGTGTCACTGCCCTCACCTTGAATTTCTCTCCTGCGTCAAGCTGGGTGGAATGTGTGTGTGCTACATTCAGAATCCTCTGAAAGTGAATTCTTAAGCCTATTTTAAGTGATTTTTTTGTGTGTGAATAGTTATATAGACTAAATAAATACAGAAGCAAGGCAATTCTTTGTGGACTTTCTTCAGAGGTCTTTTCTTTAAAGCCAGACTTAATGGCTTTAAAGAAAATAGTTCCTGACTTATTCTTAACACAAATATCACAGAGGGACCATGTACATCATTTTTGGCTAAATAACATAAACTGTTTGATGTGTGTGGGCTGAACAGTGATGCAGTTGGTAGCACTGTTGCTTTATAGCAAGAAAGTCCTGGGTTTAAATCCCAGCCTGGGGTCTTTCTGCCTGGAGTTTGCATGTTGTCCCTGTGCATGTATGGGTTCATTCTGGGTACTCTGGCTTCTTCCCACAGTCATAAGTGCCATAAGTGCTGCCTTTTTCTGTCTCTCTGACTTCCCTGTTACTTCTCTGGTCCCTTCCCGCAGTCAATTAATCTAACATGACTGTTAGATTAATTGATCTCTTTAATTTGTGTGTGCATGTTTGTTTGTCCTGTCTGTGATGGACTGGTGACCTGTTCAAGGTGTACCCTGCCTCTTCCCAATGACCGCTGGAGACAATAGCCGCCCTGCGACCATACATGGATAAGTGGGTATAGATAATGGATGATGTGCATTCATACCTCTTTTTAAAAAAGAAAGAAATACCTCAACACATAAATGTTTCTGCAGAGTAAATGTTGGTCGCTTTACAGTCCTGGTCTCAAATTTATTTAAAACTCTGACCAATATGACTTGTCAGTTTAGCTCAGACATTTACATACATTCATTCATTGCTGACATAAATCCCATAGAATTTGGGGATCTCACTGATTTGTTTGAAATGTTTGGTTTTTTAAAAAAACAAGAATTAGGATCATATGTTTGAATTTATTGTGGGTTTGTTTCAAATCCAGATAGGCTCAGTTATGTACTTGCACCAATATTTGTTTGGTGGAACGTTTCAACAGGTTTGTGGTCAAGGTCTTTCCAGAAGCTTAACGCTTTATCTGTTCCAAAACCAGTTTCAGTGTGTGTTTAGGATCATTATTCTGTTTGAATGTCCAACTGTGTCCAAGTTTCAACCATCTTGTCAGGGAGTGGTTGGGTGACCACGAATTCAGCTTTAATAGGGAGATCCACCCTCCGGTTCTCTGCTCGTTGTTCCTTTCATTCAAATCACAAGCTCTGATCATCTCAGGTCATCAGACTTCCTACGCGCCAGGTGCCATAAGTGCTGCCTTTTTCTGTCTCTCTGACTTCCCTGTTACTTCTCTGGTCCCTCTGTTACATCAATTCCTGTCCAAATCTGCGTTTTGCACTTTGTGTCTTTATAGTGCCTTACAAACTCCTGCGTCTCACCCTGGTTTTCTGACACATCTAGCTGCTGATTCAAGGTAAATTTAAAGAATTCAGACGTAATCGTAATTCTTCATTATTCCTACAAGCTCCACCAGTAGCAAAACAGACCCTCAACATGATCCTGGCACCACCATGCTTGGCAGTTGGTACAATGTTCTTATGGTTGAAAGCCTCTCCTTTTTCTCCTCCAAAATACTTCTTATAACTGTGACTAAACAGCTTAATTTGTGTCTGACTATAAAACCTTTCTACAGAAGACATTTGGTTTGCCTATTTGGGCAGCTACAAAGTCTTTTTCCTTGGTCAGTACCTTCTCAGTCCATGTTGATGTAAATCTACTCTTCAGTTTTGCTGCACACAGCAACACTGGTGTTCTAACATCCTTCATTTTGTGATTAGTTAGAACTTTAAGGGGGTTTTGGGTTGTTCTAGAACATCCTAACCAATTTTCTTTCGTATGAGATCACATTTTGGGTCAGACTGTTGAAACTTGGACACAGTTGGGTGTTCTAACAGGACAATAACCCTAAACATGCACACACACACAAATGGTTCTAGCATGACTAAATCAGCCTCACATTAAGCTTCTAGAATGGTCTCATCAAAATCCTGATCTCAGCCCTATTAATAGTTTGTGAAGTGTGCCTAAAAAACAGGTCCGTCCTATCTAATCAGAACTATGCCACAAGCTTAATGGAGACTACAAACAACAAGAACTTGTTCAGGAACACTCAGCTTGTATTTTTACAGTAGTGGATTGAATTAAAAAAAAAAACCAAAAAACCTCTGAAGTTGTATGTTCTATAATCACTCCACCCTGGAAAAAGAACAGCTCAAATGAATCGTCAGCTGTTCAAAATTGACATAAATTCATGCTGACATTATCTGCATGTAAAATTCTGACAGAAGAGGATACAACGAACTTTTATTGATAAAGGTTGGTTTGTTCTTGTTCTAAAGGAGAAAAAAAGAATCCATTTAACCTCCTTTCATTGGCATTTTAGAAAAACTTACCAGAATCTATCAAAGGTGTCACTTGCTGTGCCATACCTCTTGATTATTTCACACAGTTAGGAACTTTCCAAACAAACACCAAAAAAGGTCAATGCTCTCTAGCAGGAAAAGTTATATTTCTTGCAATATGTTCCCTTTAAGTGAAGAATCTTTAAACGTCATTTTGAGTCCTTACATGCTGCCCACTTTGTGTTCTGTTAAGTGCTAAGATGCAGCAGATTTCTTTACATGAATTTAGAGACACAATGAAGGTGGATGATTGGCACACAATGCTGTAGCGCATCCCTTCATCCAGAACTCCTGACGCAAGCCTTTTGCTCCTTGTACATGGGGCTAATTCTCACATAGAGAACAGAATGTACCGTTCAAGATCACTAACACATATCCTCTATTATCACCCTCGGCGGTTTGACTCATCTCTTCTGCCCTTCTCAGTCTTCAACATCCTAATGGCCCAAGGCATATCACAGAGCTGTGTGCAGAGTGTATCTCTGAAAGGAAGGCTGTGGGGAAACATAATGTGCCTGACCAGCATCCGTGAATTTTGTGGGTTGGGGGTAAAGGGAAAGAAGACGTGTGTCCTCAATGGTTGCAATCAGTGTTGTGAAGACATTAACTTTGCAGTATCTTTGTGAAAGAGTGATTTATTTTAACAGAATACAGAAAAGTCAGAACAGAACAAATTCCTCCATCTCTTCCTCCAGCTGTTTACTGCAAACACTTGAGCAGATTCACACAATCTGCTTTTCCAGTAAGCCTTTTGTTAAAGTGCACATCTATTAAAACAAAACCTTCTGCTTTCTCTCAAGCTCTCTTACAGCTCAGTCACCCACACAGACTCGGTCTGCCTCTGAATCACTCACACACATTCATGTGGAAATGTTTTATGTTTTAGTGCGACATCTCTGAGCTGGCAGGATAATTACTGCAGATCCGCCCAAGCAAGAGTGTCTGCGCAGGTGTGCATGTGCATATGAATGGAAGTGGGACCTGTCAAGAAGAGCACACAGTGTCTGGCATAAGAGGAGGGTTTTCCAGCTGCTTCAGAGCACATCCTGCTTGGCTGAAAGTGATGAAGATGAAATCCTTACTAATAACCGGGTAAGCTTGTCAGAGACCAGGCAGCATAACCTGAGTTCATGTGTGAATGTTTAAAGTGTTCAATTGTGTAATAATTTTGATTATTTTGGTCAATAGTGAAATGTTCATTATTTGTCACAATTACTCATGGATATTGATGAGCTATATTTCTTGCACTTAAAGAACAAAATTGTATTTTTTTGTAGGTTTTCCATCAACTTATTTCTAAATTTAATAATTCACAACAGACAAATTTCTTTTACCTAAAACAGTTATGTTTATACATATTTCAAAAATGTAAATGTAAAATATTCCATATTGTGCTGGTTTGTGTAAATGTGAACCCAAAAACAGGAGAAAGCAAGCAATTAACCAAATATAATTTCAAAGAAGGTGTTTAAATTCACACAATAGAATCTCAGTTGGATTTAAGTTCAAACTTTGACTAGGACACTCCTAAACCATTTTGATCTGCATTTTAAAGATTTTTCGTATTACATTTTTAATGCACAACTTTTTGTTATTGGAGTTAATGTATGTTTTTATTTATGTACCATGTTGCAGCAATAGCCTATAGTTGTGCTCAAGGTCACAAACTGATGACAGGAAACTCTACTTCATTATTTTCTGGAAGAGAGCAAAAGTCATGGTTCCATCAAGCAAGTAGTCCAAAACATCTCCCATGGCTTCTTTTGTGATATCCTTGATGCATCGCTTGTAGGCTCTTTCACATTTTCTCTATTTGCGAATGATGGCTCTCACTGTATATCACGGGAGTCCTAAAACCTTAGAAATAACTTTGTTAACCTTTACAGACAGATAGATGTTAAACATTTATTTCTCATCTGTTTCTGAATGCCTTTAGATCAGGATTTTTGAGATCATTTAGCCCATTTCATGTTGTCGAACAGGTTCATGGTAAGGGATCTCTTGATTTAACAAGCTGGGCAGCAATCAGACTTGATTACTGACAGTGTTGCCATGGTTACCTTAAAGAAGCAGTATTATGTAAAATGGACTTTTTTGAGCTTTACATCATGTTATAATGTTATTCCTTCATCAAAACATACCTGGAGTGTTGCTTTGATTGTTTCATGCATGTTTGAGAAATCCTTTAATTTCCCGTGGCAGCCATTCAGCTGTGCAAAACACCTGGATGGACGGAGCTCCACCTTTGAGATGCAGCTCCTCCTCGGAGCTGCAGTTTCTAAGCTTCTGAGCTTCCGCCCCACAGAACAGCCCTCCCCCACGACTTCCCCATTCAGCTCCTCCAGACTAGCCAGAAGCAATTAACAAACACCTAGTGGAACTGCACATCTGCTGAGCTACTACGAGCTACTTCTCAGTGCAATGCTGGTAAAAACGTTGTTAAAGGGTTAATAGAGGAGCGATGTTGTGATGACCTCCTGAAGGCATAGTGTTGGAAAGAGCAGGACTTTCTTAAAGAGACAGAGGCCCGATTCCAAGGTGCTAAATTACTAAGTCAATTTTCTTTTAAGTCATATTTGGTATGTACAGCATTTTTATAACAAATGAAGGTAACATAGTTACTTGATAATGCAATAAAATGAGTCTATGTGGCTGGAAAACACATCATACCACACCATTAAAAAAGTAATCTGATTACTGATAAATCCTTTAAAAAGTAACTATTTTAAAAGTAGCTAAATTAGATTACAAGTTTATTTGTTACATTCAGCAGCTTCCAATAACATCCTCCCCTGCCTCAACATAAAAATGACAACTGGTTTTGCCAAAACTCCCTGTGTATTTTTAACAATAACATCAACAATGTATCTCCTGAAATTTTAAAGTGAACTTAAATACTATTTTCTGAAAAAAAAAAAAAAAAATTAAAATAAAAAATAAATACTACTTAAATTTACTTAACATAAATCATTTTTAAAATAAAAAATAAACTACATAGTCTGTTTCTAAGCTGACATATTTAACATGGGAAATGGGAAATGGGCCTGTCCCTTTTTGCGTCCTATGTGATGGGCAGGACCTCCATCAACTGGAAGAAGGGGGCCCTGGTCATCCTGTGGCTCTCTCTTGACACAGCTGGTCTAGTTTTGGAGCAAGTACTGGGCAGATCCCATGCCACCCCAGTCAAGATCACCACCGCAGTTATGGAAGGATTTCTGGCCATATCTGTTATCATCTACCTAGGACATCAAGCTCTGTCCATCAAGGGGCGAGGCAAACTCCGACGGCTCCAGAAGCTGGCTGCTTTGATTGGATGGGCCACAGGCTGGGGAGTGCTGTCCATCCTTTACTGGACGAACATCGTGTCTACCCTACCAGTCGTCGTCTGGCTTATGACTTATGCTGCGATCTTCATGGACACCACCACACCACTTACCCAGGCTCCGGATCACAATGACCTTCCCATTCGGTCTCCATGGCTCGAATCTCTGCAAGGCACATGGGCCGAGAGAATCCTGTTTTCTTTTAGTTTTGCTAGCTGAATCTCCTCCTTATATCCTTGTAATGCAGGAATGTCAAACTCTTTCATTTTGGGGCAAATATAAAAATCATGAATGTCCTCAAAGGGTCGGTTGTTGCAGAATGTATTGATAAAACTACCTATTAACAAACTGCTAATGGGTAAAAACTGCTGCTCAAACTGAGGGCACATAAAAATGTATGGTGGGCTGGATTTGGTCCCCAGGTCTTCAGTTTGACATTGTGTGCTGTAATGGCAATATACATTGTTATAAATGTAACTATTAAATTCATTTATAGGTGTTTTATGAACTGAAGCTGTTGCTCATAGCATTAGCACAGCAAGGACTGGTTTTACAAAACAAAAGTGTACAACACCACACGCAAGCTTTAAGTCAGGGGTCTTCAAATCCAGGCCCCGAGCACCATTGTCCTGCAACTTTTAGATGTGTCCTTGGTCCAACACACCTGAATCAAATGGCCTCAGTATGCAGTCAAGTTTTCCAGAGTCCTGCTAATTACCTCATTATTTGACTCAGGAGTGTTGAAGAAGAGACACAATAAAAGTTGCAGGACACTTGAGGACTGGATGTGAATCCCCCTGCTCTAAGGTCTACTTATATTACTTTGGCCTATTCTTATGTCTTAAGCTCATGTTATGAGTGAAACAGTGGAGTGGCTGAGTAAAACCCTTCATTGAAGTCAACCTCATTCAGCACGGCCTTCAGATTTCTCTCAATGTCTGCATACTCTGTCTCCAGGCAAGAATAAAAGATGTTCTGAGGCAACTTGACATTGATAGTTGTAAAGATCTTGTTTATTATGAAACAAAACGAGGGCGAGCCAACTGTGTTCAAGGGTGGTTTTTAATCGACAACATACTTCTCGACCAACTCTTGGATAGGCAACTCTTTCTAAATTTCTTTCACCTTTTTTGCTAAACTGGACAAACAGGAGGAAAGTAGTTATATTCAACATCACACAAAGAGGTGTCAGGGTTGGTGAAAAGCCTCTCCTCTCACTTTATTCATAAGAAGGTACCATTATCCACCCAAATTTGGCATCAGATCACAGGAGCTCAACATAACACTGCTATCTTGTTGCATTAAGACTCATCTCCTCTACCCGTCTGCTGCTCAAATCCTCTTTCTTCATGTTTTTCACTTTTTTGTACGGGTGCACATTTAAGCCAGCAGATTTGTGTCTGCAGGTGTCCTAATCCACCTGCATTTTGGTCCATTCTTCTTGCAGGTGGGAGTGACAGCAGCAAGCCAATCTGTCAATCTGAACACCAAACTTAATTCAGTCCTGACAGACAAAGACAGGAGATGACAGATACCTGAAGAAAGCATCCAACAACCAGGCAATTAAACGTTATAGATACTGATAAACAGTAACAAGTTATGAATTATAATGACAGCTACTAGCCCAAAACATGACCAGAGGAAATATCTTTAATGGGTTTTTTTTGTTTTGTTTTTTACAGTCATATGATCCTTACTTGAAGCAGGTCACTCAAGCATTGTTCCTTTTTTCCTCATTGAGTTCTTGTTACCTACAAGGTAGTGAGCAGAAGAGGCCACAGTGTCCTGCTGAGATTTATGACAAGAGCTGCACTGAAATCAGCAGAGGCAAAATGAGCATCATGTGTTGAATTCAAAATTGTATTTTCATTTTTGCTGTGGACAAAGGTGAGACAAAAATATGCCTATGCTCTGAATTTTTACACATTTGTCATGTTACAACCACACTGATGCATTTTATGAAAACTGGAAGTGATAGATCATCACAAAGTAATGCATAATTGTGATGTGGAAGCTCTAGAACATGCTGTTTTTCAAACAAAATTCTAAAAAAATGTGGCAGAGACACAAAAAGTTGTGGAGACATTTAAAGCAGGATTTAGTTGTACAGAAACAGCCCAAGCTTTGAAGATTTCACAGAGTTCAACCCACCATCAAACAATCTGAAGATTCGTCCATCTAAACTCATGGTATCTCTGGAGCAGCTACAGAAATCCAAATCTCTGCAGGGAGAACATGTGGAAGAAGGTGGTCTGGTCAAAAAAGACCAAAACTGAATGTTCTGACTTACTTGGAAAAGTCTATCTGTGGGGAAAAACAAACATTGCACATAAACCTGAACACACTATCCCCACAATGAAACATGATGGTTTAAACACCATGCTGTGGGGATCCTCAGCAGGGACAGGGAAACTGGTTAGAGTTAATAGGAAGATGGCTGTGGCTCAATACAGAATAATCCTAGAAGAAAACCTGTTAGAGTATGTGACAGAATCATTAGACTGGACTAGCATTTCAGCTTTCAGCAGGATAACGACCGTATTCGTACTGCTAGGGCTACAATGAAATGGTTTAGATGAAAGCCTATTTATGTTTTAGAAAGGTCCAGACATAAATCCAGCTGAGACTTTGAGGCAAGGATTGAAGATGAATATTCAGAGCCGCTCATCCCAACTGACTGAGCTTCAGCTATTCTTTGTAAAGAATGGGTAAAAAAATGGGTAAAAATTTCTTTCTCTTGAGTTCCAAAGCTGGTAGAAACAAACCCCAAAAACCTGCAGTCATAACTGCAGTAAAAGGTCGCTCTATGAAGTACTGACTCAGAGGCCTGCATAAGAATACAAAACACATGCTACATCAGCACATGAACCTCCACTGGCACTGTTTGTTCAAGCACTGGTATATGAAGTGGAGTTTGGCAATTAAACAGATCTAGAGTCCAGACCTGGCCGTGAATCATCCCTTGAGGACACCATCTGTCTCAATAAAAGTACCACAGAGGCTGTTCTCTGGATCTGGATATGCTAGCATGATCCATACCAGTTAACCTCAGACTGGGCAGTAAACGGCACAAAACGTAGTGACGTATCCCTGGGGGAAGTCTAAATTACTGGCAGAGGCCCCGAACTGAGTCGTAAATCCAAACTAATGAGCACTGTGTCCTAACATGATCTGGTCAGAGTGTCCCTTTCTGCCTCACTATAGAAGTTTATAATGTCTGCCATGACGGTTTCCTTTCCCAGCAACCCAGCTCCCATGGATCACTCTGTAGAAACAATGTGTGTCACATAAAAATGTTTGTTGCAATGATGACTCAGGAAATAATGTGAAAGATATGTGCAAATTCATATGTACACAGAGCAAAAAATATATACAGTACATGTCTTGAACTTTTCCCTTTCTGTCACAAGGCAAAAACCCCCCAAAACAAAACAAAAAAACCCCAATGCATTTTATTGGGACATTATGTAAGCAACAAACATAAATTTATACATTATTGCGATGGAACAGGAAAAGGATACATGATTTATATTAGATTTTTAAAAATAAAAAACTGTGTGGCATGTATTTGTATTTAGACCTCCCTTTACTCTGAAAGTCCTAAATAAAACCCAGGAATACCAGTGCAGTGGTCTTCAAAAGACAACAAATCAGTGAAAAGAGTTTAACTGTTTGTCATTTTATCTCAAGACAAATCCCGCTGTTCTGTGAAGGCCTCGGAGATTTGTTAGATAATATTAGAGATCAAACATCATCATGAAGAACGAGGAACACAGCAAACAGCTCAGCGAGAAAAAGTTGTGGAGAAATTTAAAACAGGTTAGACTTTAAAGCACTGATGAAGTCATCATTCCAAAACAAACAGTATAGCAAAACTGTAAAAAATGTATAGACAGCAAAACTCTTAAACATGGTGATAGCAGCATCATGCTGTGGGGATGCTTAAGCAACAAGACAACATGGACAGGGAAAAGTTAAAGGAATGTGACTCCTTTTGCAAGGCACCGTATATCTTGGTTTTGAGAACAGGGTCTGACTAAACTCAGAAGTTGTGTTGATGGTGCAGCACCAAAAATGTGAATCACTCTTTCTTTTCCTCATCCTGCTGCAGATGTGTCCTCTGCAGCTACAGCTGCAGGATAATTGTGTTTACATTTGGAAAACATGCCAAATATGTAGTCATGAAGTGCAAGTTTTAAGTCTGGGTCCATCAAATGAGAACAGAAAGAAAAAACCCTGAATCAGCAACAGCAGGATGATCCCAGAGTTTAAGGTCTTACTTTAAACACACATGGCAACAGTCACATGAACAGCAGACCAAAACAGCCTTATCCTGTGTTATTACTGCAAAACCTGATGCTCTGTCTCGGCTTCTTCTTAATATACCCATACACACGACTCAACATGTCAGCGCACATACATAGAATGAGGACCCGTGTGCAAGCATTAGTCAACAGAAATAAGAAGCCAACTATCTAGAGTGATGGCAGGGATAAGCTATGGAATGTAAACAGCTTTAAAGCTGCATAACAATTTAAATATTTCCAACTGATTTGTTTAGGAGGTGGAAATAGCAAACTTTAGTCATAAAGCTTGAAGGTAGCATTCCATCAGAGGGTGTGTGTTCTGAATGTAGTGGGGACCATTGTCATTCAAAGCCTGCACCACAGCACACACAAGCACCTAAAACCACTGTGGCCATCGCCCTACTGCTGTGACCATTCAGAGGCATGCAAATGCTCGGGCATGTTGGAAGGTTTACATTTCAATAAGAAAAAACAACCTCTCTTCCTTTGTGTGGATAAGAGCTGCTTGTGTTGGCAGGCCAATTCCATTTCCATTGGCCAGTGGAAATGTGCCATATATACAAACATATTAGAGATGGGTTCCATGAGAAAATACAGGAACAGTATGCATATCTGCAGCAGAGTCAAGAAGGAAAACATGATTAAACACAAACCAGATGCTTTTCAATTGTATGCAGCTTTGAGGTAATCAAAATGTAATAGCAAGGCTTTGTGAAAATCTCTGGGTCCAAATAATCACCTTTGCCGACAAAGATTAAAGTCAGGGAGGATAAGAATCTATCATGATGCTGATGAACACATGACCGTAGCTCACATTGTTTACCTCAGGGAAGTCTTTATATTGTTCAGTGCTTTACTGATATCCCAAATGACCCTCTGTTGCAGGTTTAAGCCTCGGGGTAAGCAATGACTGCATGCTTCTTTTAAGCTACAATGCAAAAGGTGAGGCCTGCCCAGGAAGCCAGTCCTCACTCGTGTCAAAAAAAAAACCCTGAGCTTGCATAGTTGAATCCAAATCAACACAGGATTCCTAATTTCAATAATGTTACATTTTTATCCACTTCCAGACTGAACTTCCCAACCCTTTTCAGGCAATTTGTTAGGTGAGTAAATGTCACTATGAATTTATTACAAATATATCTAGAGTAGTTTTAAATGTGGAACTGATAGATTAAGGATGGATGATTGCCCTGATGGATGGACTGGGCTTGCTTGACAGACGGTAGGTAGGTAGAAGAAGGTACGTAAGGGAAATAGTCTGAAAATAAAAAACTTGTACATTCCTGGAAAATACCATCAGTATACTGTAATAATGCCAGCTAAACAAAGGTCCTGAATTTTACCCCTCCACCAACCATGACTTGTCCCCTCTGTGTAAGCCACACCCTTCCCTGGTTTCTGCTGCAATGATATTCTGCTGTGATGGTCATTGCTCAAAAACATTACAGTGACGTACCTACAGCTGTATCTCACTGCCAGTGGAGGCCACAACCGCCTGAAGGCATAGTCAAGAAGATAAGCTGGAGTTTATGAAGTCACTGTGATTATTGTCAGACGTTAGAGACACGCATCACCAAATTCGTTGTTTGAGTCACTGTGTTGACCAGCAACTCCTCTGACCTCAATGTGTGAGTAACTCTGCTGCCCTCCATTAAGATACCGTTCCTTTACGATCTACCATCATTAGCCTTCTCGCCTGGCTGCAAGAGGAGGGAACAGTCGTAACGCCTTTAATCTTTCTGTGTTACAAAAATGCTGAAACTGTGACACCCTCATTCACATCAGGTGGCCTGAGCCTGCCTTGTGCTGTGGGTGAACCATGGGGAATCCAAAGTGTCATCAAATGCAAGAATGTGTTTATTCGCCATTAACAAGAAAGCAGACCTCACCATCCAGAACCGCCGGGGTGGAGCTGGCTTTGTCGGCTGTGATGTGGTCAGAGGGATATCTGTGTGGGTGCACCACCCCTGCAGCCATGGCTTCTCCTGAATACTGGGCACTAATTTCATATCTCAGCACCACTGCCTGTCATCAGCGCTCTTATCAAAAATACATACCAGACTGTAATCACAGGAGGACTGGATGCCAAAATACCTCAGAGCACAAATGAAAGACAGGAGGGAGGAAGAAGGGGGAGGGTTTTTGGGAAATATGGCAGAGGAGGAAAAAGAAAGTGGGACAAAACAAGATCTTTCAAATCAGAGCAGAAAGATGCTGCTCAAAGTATTTGTCTGGCAAAACACAGAAATGCCTAATTACTTAGTGATAAGCTCATGGAAAGACTGCATTACTTCCCAACTGCCACTAAAACAGCTCAAAGCTCCTTTTTAATGCCATTCAACATAGTTGTTTGCATGACTTCTTTTAAGCTATTGTTGTATGTGGGTGACTGTTTGTGTTGCATGCAGTGTACTGGGGCAGTATCAGCAGTCGTCAACCCCCTGTGAGGACAAATCAAGGGGCATGCCTGAACAAGTCACCTGCTGACACTCAGCACTGAAAAGCTGAATTCAAAATGCAGGATTAGGAGAAAAACAAAATGTGTGCCTATAATGATGACACAAATGATATAAACATTGAAGTTAAATTATAAAACAATTTGCTGAATTTGAAGGATACAAACGGTAATGATGGACATATCTGAAAATGATACCTGCAATAGATGGAGTAAAGAGATCATCTGATGATTGTACCTTGACCAGCACCAATTGTTGACCTGCTGGTGGGATACTTGAAAACCTAAGCACTTCCAAGTGGTGGTACCAAAAACCCTCTTCAGTGTTGCTGTTTGTACTGAGGAAACGAGCAAAATGGGAAAAAAAGCAGCAAGCAACTGGGAATGAAATCAAATGACCCAATTTGACTTTCTTTCAGGTGCAGTAAAAGCAGCTTGTTCTGGTAGCTAATCATATGTAGCAAGCTGTGTTTTCCTAGTAATTTGTTAGCAGTTTATTAAAAACTTCTTTTTTGGACTGTTCCTAAAGTCACACACCTATGGACACATCCTTGCGAAGCACAGACATGTCAGAACATAACTGTTTCTTTGAACTGTTTGTTCCTATAATCAAATAAAGCTTAACATTTGACTTTATCTAGTCCAAAGTTAAACAAGATTATTCCTGCTGTAGTGACCTTTATTCAGAATAATCAGACAGCAAATATGGAGAGAGAGAGAGAAGGGGGAATACATGGAGAAAAGATCCCAAGGTTGGGAATTGAACCCCAGACAGCCAAGTCAAGGACTAACTTTGGGGCCCCGCTCTACCTCTATCCCATGCACTGCTCTAAGCTGGAGAATCTTGATGTAGAGTGGCCACTGAAAGCCTCGAAGGTGTGCTCAATTAATTTTCTCAAACAAAAGCGAATGAAGAAGGAATATTCTTATCTCACTTGTGCTTGGGCTTCAACAGCCTCTGAAAAGGATTAACAACACTGCTGTTAGAAGATCAAGCTTCATTTAGGATTTAAAAACAAATAATGTAGTTAATCCTTTTTGATCAAAAACAATTGATTACTTCATGTCAGAAACCTCATTCCATCCCTGATCACATTCTCAACCTACAATCATAAAATAAAAACTTAAAAACAGTCAATTACACAGCAAATGCACTTTCAGCTATATCTAAGTATAAAAAATGTCAGGTCAATATTGAATTTAATTAATATTTTTACTTCTATCTCCATAACAGTCAAGTTAAGATAAGTCTGTTAATTGTGCTGGTGTATTTGTAATCAGACTCAGTTTCTTTTGGTCATCCTCTCAATCTTTGAAACATGAAGGTGCTACTATAATTAGATTACCTGGTTAAAGTTTAAAATTGACATTATGCTATTTTTTTAATGTGTTTGCACAGTGAGAGACAATTTGTTTACATGGAAGAATAATGAGACAAACCAAATTCATGCTCGTGTTAAAGGAATAATATGATTATTTTAATTTACAGTGATCTGAATCAGCAGGTCAAAATTTAGCAAACATATTACCTTTGAGATCGGCCACAAATTTCTGATAAGTGAATCTCTAACATTTGAGTATACAGAGGTTAATTCTTGACTGATAATATCTGAAACATGTTTTTCCTCAGAGGCAGTATATTTCGATTAGAGGTCACACATCACTGCACACGGGAAAATCCCCCCCCCAGCTCAACAGCTTTATCCAGAGAGAGCCTGTCGGGTCCCACTTGTTGCTAAAGCAGCTCTTCCTCAAAAAATGACTTGCTGTTTATCCACGTGTGGGCGGAGAAAGCACGAGCACACTGGGGAAGAGGAACAACCAATCAGAAGCGAGCGGCAGCGGAGAGCCATAAAAGCAGCGAGCGGCTCCTCAGATGCTTCAGTCTCTCTCTGCTCTTCAGCGCTGAATTTCACTCGGTCCTACCAGCAGGGATACTGGAATATCTTCACTTACTACTCCTAAGCGAGTTAAAATTTATTTTTGGATATTTTTTTTTCTTTATTCTTGTCAGAATTTATCTACCGGGAAGAACAATGCGGCTCATTCAGAACATGTCGACCATTGCGGAGTGCACCGCGCCTGAATACTCCGTCCTGAACCGGGTCATCAAAATAGCTGTTATTGGCGGCAGCGGGGTGGGGAAAACAGGTGAGACTTTCATGAAAACGCATACGTGGTAATAATGGAGTTTATAATGGTGATGAATTTAGGTCTAATAATGTCGCTTTTGTTATAGCGCTGGTGGTGAGGTTCTTAACGAGGCGGTTCATCGGAGACTATGAGCGAAATGCAGGTAAGTTTAAAGATACTTTTCTAGAACATTAATGAGCTATGCTAGCTCCTTTTAGAAAACGTCCCCAGCTCATTTTCGCCTCTTTTCTGTGTGCGCAGGTAATCTGTACTCCAGAGAAGTCCAGGTAGATGGAGATCAGGTGACCATCCAGGTCCAGGACACTCCTGGTGCAGAGGTGGGTCTTCATCTTCTCCTCAGACACGCAGGTCTCTGATCTGATGGTGGATCGAGTCAGTTCTGCCCCCCCCCCACTCAGCAGATATGATCAAACTCCTCTAAATCTATAGGAAAGCCAGCAGTTCACTTTCTGGCTGTTAGTTTCTTCTGGGGCACAGTCCTCAAACCAAACATGCTGCAGATTTCACCCCCACCCCTCCCCTTCCCTGAGGCAAACCACTCATTTTGGGCTGTGTAATCTACCATTTAGGGTAATGGCTGACTGGGGCCACTGGAAATGATACCCTGATCCAAGTCTAGGCCTTTTCTACAGTCATCCACACCTCTCTCCTGTGCAGCAGTAATACTATAGCTCCCGGCTGCCAAAGTCAGCATTCCTGTCATTACAAAAGTTTCCTTTTCGTTAACTGAGAACTTTTGGTCTGGATGAAGAAACCCCCAGAGGAAAGTGTGACTTAATCATTTTGTCTTCCTTTTCTTTTTAGATGACTGATAACGGTATCAGTCTCCCCGACCATGTGACCTGCTCCATCCAGTGGGCAGATGCTGTGGTGCTGGTGTATTCTGTGACAGACCGCCGCAGCTTTGAGCTGATTGAACAGCTGCACCAGCTGGTCGTTCGTACCGGCGGCACCAGCGTTCCCCCGGTGATCCTACTCGCCAACAAGGCCGACCTGCTGCACCTGAGGCACGTCGACTCCCAGCAGGGCCCCTTGCTGGCGGGAACCCTGGGTTGCTCCTTCTACGAGGTCTCTGCCAGCGAAGACTACAACCAGGTGCATGGCGCTTTCCACAGACTATGTTGCCAGCTTGCCAAACAGCAGCAGCCGCCGCTGCCGCCACCTCCCTCTGCCAGTGCCACCACCGAGAAGAGGCGCTCGCCCCTCATCCCCCGGCCAAAGTCTCCCAACATGCAAGATCTGAAGAGGCGTTTCAAACAGGCGCTGTCTGCGAAAGTCAGGACTGTGACCTCAGTTTGAGGAGACCGAGGACCTGAGGGGATAAGAAGAAAAACAGGAGAGGAATTCTCCTTTTATTAAGGTTCTGAATCAGTCTGACTGAAGGAGGCAGACTGGTAAGATGAACAGTGATCGCATCTACAGAGCAGGTGGTAAATGAGTCTTTACAGGTACTACCCTCTTGGTAAAGAGTGGTCTGGTGTCAGATAACATATAAAATCAAGCAGGGAGGAAGCTTATCTTCTGCTCAGGGAGAGACATCTGAGGACACTGGGACAGCCGAGAGAGACGCTGGTTGAACGACAGACTTTGCATATCGGTTATATAAAAAGTGTAAATCCAGCTTCTCCTGGCAACAGCGGAAGGACGGCTTTATTTTTAGCTGAGCCCATTGTGGCAGATTTTTATTCACTTCCTCTGCACGGCGCTGTTAACGGTTCCATTCAGTAAGGACTTTGAGGAGCTGTGTGCATGAGAAGTCTGTAATGTCAACATCTGCAGTGTGTGTGTTTTTGAGCTTTATGGATCATCACTGTGCACTGCAGTGGTACGGGGAGGGGTTGTAGCAGACGCGGGATGTAGCATGCATCAACTATGATCACTGGTGCACTTTATGAAAATGACCAGTCCAAAGGACCTGTTATTTATTTGTTACAAATTCACTTTGTCCACAATAAAATTTTAAAATGACATGTGTTCATATTTCATTTCCCTGCTGTGAAGGGGACAGAATAAAAGATTGTCTGGCTCATGAATAGAGCAGCTTTTCTAAAAGGCCTTTCTTGA
Organism: Anableps anableps; assembly: GCA_014839685.1. NCBI lineage: Eukaryota > Metazoa > Chordata > Actinopteri > Cyprinodontiformes > Anablepidae > Anableps > Anableps anableps. The sequence continues at coordinate 9,150,995 of CM026070.1, forward strand.
TAACAAGCAGCAATGAATCACATGAAGACAATAGAGCGACGACTAGACAGATTCCTTCTTGATGTGACTAAAGCTAAATGCCGGCTGCAGTGCTAGACCATAGAAAGCCCACTTGAGCACACCAAAAAAAAAAAAAAAAAAAAAGTGGGGGTAACCCACGGATACACAAGGCTGAAACTTGACACCCCAAATATGTCCTTTTTATACACATTTTACTGCCTTCTTCCTTTGCCTTAAATATACCTGTGTTGACTGGTTAACCTCTAATCCCAGAAGATGTTCTTTAAACATTCAGGACCTTTTGTTTGCTGTTAATTTCATTTTACTTTAACATTTAACCAGCAAGGCTCTTGAGATCAACATCTCTTTTGTGAGGGAGACTTCATAAATCAGAAGCAAAAGGTAAAGGATTGAGGGGAAAAATGACAAAATACTTTGAAACAAAATTAAGAGAAAATATTATACTGGTACAACATTCAGGGCCAAGAAGCCAGATTACAAAACATATGGTATAATGAATTTATTACAAAACATAGCAGGGATACAGAATCTAACCAGCAAAATGTAGTGAAAGTGTGCATTTAAATAATAGCACCACAACCTAGAATGTTCAAAAATTCAAGATGGGACATATTTCACAAAAACCTTCAGCTGTTTTAATTTTTTTTTTTTTCAAAGTTCAAAATGAACCTAACTCTGATAAAGCTAAACCTTTAATCAGCTTAGATATCTACATTTTATCCAAGCAAATTTCTCATAGTGTTTTCATGTTTGTTACTGTCAGTTTTACTTTGGTTTCTTTTTAATTATAGTTATTTGAAATCAGACCTTAGAATAGTTAACAATAAATGTATTAAAGTTTAATTAATCCTGTAAACTATGGACCAAATAATCTGGTTATAAACTAAAAAAAAGCCAAGATAGAGAAGGTATTTCACAGAACCCCACTAAAAAAACTGACCTCTTCCTTTAAACGGTTAAGCTAGAAATTCTTGTCAATCTGTTGAAATGTACCTGAGTAAATGAGAAAGTCCCATTATGTGCAGGTGGATGAAATTATGGAGCTTTAGCTGAAGTCAGCCATGTTGGAGAGAATCGACGGTGAAGGTGTGAGCAAATATTGGGCCTCAGAGTGTGAAGTGATTTGCTTAACATTGTGCTTTTGTCATGATATGACGAGGTGATGATGCTGATTGAGTGCCTATTCTCTCAGCCACTGCAGCAGAGCTTCATTTTTTCCCACATTCATTTGGTCACATTTATGATTCGTAAACCACGAACATCTGAGCTTCATTTACAGTGTATGCAAACAAAAAAAAAAAAAAACAACACACGTTGTTGTCTGAAAAGTAAGTAACTTTATTGTCACAGATTTAACAGATTGATGCATTCTGGTTATAAAACACAGCTGGATTTATTTATTCCTTATTTGTCACCTGATTGTCTACATGTGTGCTGGACCACAAACACAAGGCTGTGTTTGTTCCTCGTGCCGGCCTTTCAGAAACCGATATCTGGCCGCAGTCTCTGGGTGGCGAAGAGCAGCTCGGGAATATCGGTCGGTCTTAGTAAGCGGGTGGAGAGAACCAGCACCTGGAGAGGAGCAACACACCCTCATTAAGGTTAAAATATGCCAGCGTGTGTAACTTGACACTTACCATGTAACGAATCAAACCATTGACAATCAACAGGAATCAAAAACCTCAGCTGGCTTATTTTTTTATTTTGATTGAATACATTTTGAACAAGTGTTACAGTTTGTGTACAATATCTTTCGTTTATAGCTCTAAAAGTAGTTTGTTAGTAGGTGACACAAGATTATTTTTTGTCAAAGTTTGGGACAAAAACATGACATCACGGTGTCCATCTTTTAAGCAAAAATGTAAAGCCAAAAAGGATGCTTATTCCGACATAGCACCCATGATTTTTATCTGCAACGAAAGATGTGTGAAAAAAGCTTTAGGATTCAAGGAAACTGCCTGCAACTCAAGCTGAGCAGTTTTTTCATTTCAACGTAAAGAAGCAAACCGCTCACATTGACCTTTAACATTCACCTGTCAACACTGCAGGGGTTGAGAGGTTTACACTCAAAACAGAGGTGCTATACTGAGAATGACTAACATGAAGGAAAAAAAAAACCAAAACAAAACACTGCAAGCTTGGCAACTGCTGAATAAATGAGAGGTAATTTTAGTGCAAGTTAAAGTTTTAATTATTTAATTATTCACTTTGTAACTAAAAGAACTTTCACATGATATAGATTTGTAGTTAAGGCATCACAACCTTGATGTATAACAATTTTATGCATCTTTCTGTCCAAAAGCAATGAGGGATTTTATTGGAGCAACCTGGTCACACAACCCCTAAGGATCAATAATAATACCAATTCATCTATGTAACTTATTCTACAATTGGGATTAAAAGCTAATACATGTCTAATATTGTTGACTTTCTCAATGCTGTTTAATGAAGATGAGGGCAAATGTTGAGATCCTACCATTAAGGATTCAATAGATCTCAGTTTTTAGATTTTAACATTTACCATTTGAATATTGAAATTAAGGACAGGTGGAATTCATCATATAAAAAAGAAAAGTAAAAAAGTGTATCGTCTGTATAAGGTTTTAGATATTCTTTTGTTTAACAAGCTGGAGCATTTCAAGGTTAAAGTGTAATGGGCCAAGATCAACTCTTTGTGGAACTCCAGAGAAGATTTTTTTTTTTCCAAGCAGTTTTTAAACTATTAACTGAAACATGAAAACAACTCTTCTACAGATATGACTAACACCAACAATCAAAACTTGATCTGCAAAGCTAATTGAAAGGTAAAACTAGGATGTCAGGATCAACAGAATCAATCAGAAACAACAATAAAATATCTTAGAACTAAAACAAAAATTATGGGAGTTACTGTTGGGCTTGAGATGGTGCCATGCTTTGCTCTAAATTGTGTATTAATATTCATCAGAAATGTTGTGAGCTTAAAGATTTTAACTAAGTTGTTAGGAACTATTTTCTTTAACCTCAGATTTTAAATAATTCTGTAATTGTTATTATTATTTATTTTTTAAATATTTTTTACAAACAGATGTTTTTAAAAGGCTGGAGTGAAGAAGTTTGACGGTCAGGGTAAGTCAGGGTTTGGGTATAAGAATGCAGCAGGGGAATTTTTAATTCCCATTAACAGGTTAGAACTTGACACTTTGCAACAGCTGAAACAAAAAAGAACCCCACTAAATCATGCAACAAGATGGCCAAAAATGGTACAGGACTAGACTGAGGTAACATTGAGAAATTCTCCTCATCCAAAGGAAAGACACAGAATATATACTGACAAATAAAGTAACAAGATACAAACCAGGTGTGATGGTTACCAAAGGGACCTGTATGGTAGGGGGTGCAGGAGAAGCGGAAAGCAATGCTAACAGGTACAAACCAGAGTAGCAGCAGAAAGAAGAAAAATAAAAACAGTACAGGGAGCAGAAAAACCTGTAAATCAAATCCTTGATATAAAGTCTTGACATAAATTCAGCTGCTCTGTGAAGGCCCTTCGAGGTTTAAAGGAAAACACACCAGACAGGCATGGTTATGGTAGGATATCACCAGCTTTGAACATCACATTTAGCACCAATCATTCCATCATCCCTGACTGGAAAGAGTAAAGAACAACTGCAAACCTACCAAGACATGTTTGTCCAACTAAACCTACAGGCCAGGCAAGGAGTACAATAATTAAAAAAAAAAAAAAAAAAAAAGCCAAGATGTGTTAACTCCATGCTTACTTTTGAGGAACTGTAGAGGGGAACTGTTAACAGGACAACTAATAGTGCTGCACTTTTTTTTGCCAGAAGCCAAGCAGAGGTCAAAGCAAACATGTGGAAGAAGGTGTTCCACTCAGATGAAAACTTGTTAACCTACATGTAAATGCACTTTGTGAGAAAAATGACAATGCATATCCCCCCACACATACCTTTCCCACAGTGAAACATGGTGCTGGCAGCATCATGAGGAACGTTTTCTTTGCAAGGACAAGGAAGTTTGGTCAGATCTGATGAAAAGATGCATGGAGCTAAAATGGTTAGAGGCTGCAAAAGACTTGAGACTGGGGTGGAGTTTTACCTTCCAGGAAAACCATAAAACACACAACCAGAGCTATATTTGGAATGGTCTAGCTCAAAGCATATTCATGTATTAAAATGGTCCAGTCAAAGCCCAGATTTAAATTTGATTGAGAAACTGTGGCAAGATTTGAAAATGAATGTTTCCAGATGCTATCCATCCAGTCTGACTGAGCTTGAGCCACTTTGCCAAAAGCAAAAGGGCAAAAATCTGAGCTGGTAGGAACACACCCCAAAAGCCTGGCAGCTGTAATTTCAGCATAAGATGGTTCTGCAAAGTATTAACTCAGGGGTTGGTGCATAGAAATGCAAGATTTTCAGTTTTAAAATTTTTTTGGAAACCATACCTGCTTTTAAATAGCAATAGCCTGAATACTTTTGCAAGGCATGGTATTATTTGGAACACAAATAGTAGTAATCAGAATCCGCCTTGGCCCTGAATGTGTGAACATGGCCTAAGAAGGTAAGAAGTTCTTCTCCCAGGGCTCACTTGATTAGTAAAAAACGTTCCACTTCAGATAATACAATATAAGGAAAGCAGTGGCTGCTTTATAGAATCTAAAATATGAGACCTATTCTGGTTTGTTTAACTCTTCTGTTTACTACATTTTTTCCCATGTTTTAATTTGTAATTTTCATGTCTTCATTGGTAAAACTCGGTATCTGGTGCTGTATAATCAATGTTTATTTTGATGCAGAGCAACAATCAGGTGTAGATAAAGTAAAAGGCTGCAGTTTTAGTTGGTGTATACACTCTTATAGTCTTGTAGTTAGAATAAGGGAAACAGAGCTCTTACACAACAGAGGAGCTCTGCTTCTCCTCAGCAGTGTTGCATTAACTCCAGGTCAGCACCCAAAATTGGCTGTAATGGCAGAGTGAGCAAGAGTTTGAGGAACCTCTGCTGAAGCAAAACCCTCAGGAACATCTGGTCTGCAGACACCAGCCACTGTGCAAACATACACTTACATGAAGGCAATGTGTTGCACATGACTTTGGTAGGGTTAGAGTGTGTGTGGCCCAGCAGGCTATTGTATACTCTCATCTTTATTCAGTTCTCTTGATTACAACATGGACAGCTTTGATCGTTGTCAAGCCTTTCATTGTCTCTGGCCTAATTCTCAAAGCCTTTTATTATGAAAATCCGACATTACCCAAGTTGATGTCCCTTTTCCCCCTTCCTTATAGTCCTCTCAACCAGAAAAACTGCATTCATCTGCATGTTCTGTGTCAGTGTGGACTGCATATGTATTAGGCACTTAGACCGCCCTAAACAAACAGGAAGGCATGTGATGACTGCATCAACACATGGAAAGATCAGACAGTGCTCTAACCTTCACACCTGATCTCAGCCACCTGTGTATTTAGGTCAGTACTTATGGAGTCAGATTCTTTGCCTTTAATCTTCAAGGCTAAAGAGATGACTCATTTCAGTTAAATGTCAATTATTTCTTTACAGGTAAAATGTAACAATCTTCACCTTTTGAGGATATTCAATCAGTCATTTAGTTGTGTTAAAGAAATAAATTATATTCAAAACCACTTTGCCTTTGACAAATATGACTGAAAATCTTTTCAAAAATCATAAAAATCTGAAGGAAACCAACTGTATGTTTGTCCTTTTTTTCCCCCCAAGATAAAAAGAAGAAAAAAAATACAGAACACATATGATTTGTTGTATTTTCTAATTTTTAGCACATGCTACATGCCATTTTCTATCCCCACACCTATCGGTATATTTGTCCGTCCTAAAGTCTTTGCACATTTGAACATGTAAGATTAATAGCAAATCTATATTTCACTCAACGTTACCTGAAAACAAGCCAATAATGCAGCCAAATTAGTGTAATTACAGAGCTATTCATACTTGTTGGCACCCTGGTATACATGTGTAAAACAGGTGTATAAAGGTTTAATATGGTTGTAAATAAATTATAATTTCTTTACAAAATCACTGGTGGCAAGGTTATTGGCACTCCTTATAGGTCTGTGAAATTGTTTTAAATTAAAAAAAATGTTTCTTTATGTTTCTAAAAGAAGGTAAGAAAATCTTCAAAGCACACTGCTGCCAAACTGCAGCAAAGAGTAATATATTAGGTTCATCAAGTCACCATAACAACTATAAGACTTTATATGGAAGAAAAAAGTATTTTCTTTCCTTCCATCACAAAAGTAAACACACTAAACTCCACTGGGCCTTTGATCAGATGAGATTCTCAAAGCATCCAAAATACAGTCTATAGTTGGGTCGACCATGTACGATCATGCCTACAATTAAGTTTGGTGGAGGTTACGTAATGCTGTGGGCCTGCTTCTCTTCCAAAGGCTCTAGGGACCTGGTTGAAGTGGATAGCTCCATAAACTCGTTGAAACACTAGGACTTTTTCAAAAAAACACAAAACAATAATAATTATTACTAGCCTCTGACACATATGGTCAATAGGTGCTGCAACAAGATAATGACCCAAAACATATGACCAAATCAACACAGAAATGGTTTACCAGGCATAAAATCAACCTTTTTCCATGTTCATCTTAGTTTGCAGAGGTAAACCCTGGAGAAAAGGTGAGCTGAAGAGAAGAGAGAACAACTCCAGACAATCTTGAGAGATTATGGTGAGATTAATGGTAAAAGATCTCTCTCTTTGTTTGCTCTAACCTTATGAAATTATTTAGGAGGGGTAAACCTGGTCCTCTTGGTAAAAAAAGGTGTTGTGCACAGCAGTGACCACTGGAGGTGATTAGCAATGGTCTTAATAAAAACATTTATTTCTTAACAAGGGATTTTGTCAAATAATGTATTAGATCATAAAGTGGATCGACACTCAGTACCATTGCTTAATATGATGTCACCTGCCTAAAACAGGTGTTAGGCACTTGACAGTATTCTGTCTACTGACCTGTGTTCCTGGTTTGAGCTTGGTGACTGTGTCTTTGATGAGACGAAGCTCTGAAGGTGTGACTCCACCAACCAGGAAGAGGAAGAGCAGAGGGTTGTCGATGGGACGTGGACGGCTCACCTAGAAATCAGGAAAGGTCATTTTAGAGTTGCTGACTCAGATTCCTATTTTAGGCCACTCTTTGGTAAACACCCTCCTCAATTTTAGGAACACTTTCAAACATTTCCTCCACATCTCACCATGTGTGCAGCTCTGTCTATGCAGCTGCAGAGTAACGGCTCAGCTGGACACCTGTAATACGGCCAGAACCATGACTTTAGGCTTTGATTTCTGTGTGGCAGCAGACAAAGCTCGCAGGGATGAAGATGCCATACGCACGCTGGTGTCATGATGGCTGACACGTGGGAATGAAAGCAGGAGTGAGCACCTGCTTATACACATACAAATGTCCCACCATCCTGTGAGTGAGGATGCTCCCACAGACCCTTTCCAAGAAGTCCTGTAGCTGCAAACTAAGGTCTGGTGTTTTTTGGAACCGTATTGGCTGCTGGGTCATAAAGGTGTGGTTTTATTGGTTGGCAGGCAGCAGTCAGGACAAGCCTATGAATCCTAACTGAGCAATCAGAGCTGCAGGGGGTGGATCTGTGACGAGGGAGGCTGTACACGTGAAGCGGCAGCCGGCTGGGCTGAGGTATGTCAGGGACGGTTTAACATGTTTCTAGGAAAAAAAAAAAAAAAAGGTGTGAGTGAATATAATTTAGGCTGATCTTGCTTATTTTATTTTACAGCTTGAGATCAACCAAAAGAGATCAAGGGACACGCCAGCTCCATGTGAGAGCACACCACCACCTGTGTGCATCCATAGATACACAGTGTGAGCCATGTGTGCTGCCATGGGGTAAGCAAAAACATGTTTTACAGTCTTAGAAGGAGAGGTCTTGCTCTTTAAAAAAATCTCGCAGATTAATTTAAAAGCTTACTGTGAGCTGCTTTTGTTTTTAAATGGACAGCCAGAGATTTCAACTAGTCAAGCTTAGAGGTCCAAAAATGAAGGAAAGCATGAAAGGATTTCAGATTACTGCCACACTAGCTCTTTTTAGGATAAAATCTAGTCTATAAAGCAAATTGTACAGCATGTGCACCTGGTTACTATTGCATAAATACCAACTATTGTACACACCCATAAGGTAGATCAGAAAAAAAAAGGTAGCAAAATAGTTTTTTTGTTTTGTCAAGGGACTTTACCAGAATAACTTCATTAATGTTTTTTTTTGTTTGAATAAGTTTCACTTAGAAAAACATACGGCTTTCCAGTATAAGAACTCATTAATTTATTGGTGAAGATGGTGGTGGAAATATCATGATTTGGAGCCAGGTTGGTTTGTATTCATCAACATGTCCACTTTTACCACTGTAGAAAATTGTAGAAGTATTTGGTCCATGAAGCTAGAACACCACCCTGGGTTATTCTACTAAATAAAGCTAAAGATGGTGGCATACATTCCACAAACCATGGAGCTAACACGCTGATTTAGCAGTAAGGAAAAAGACTATATTGCTGTTTTGTTTTATGCTCTTTTTGGGTAGGAGGATCAAATTAGACCAACTCCATCTAAAAACCAAGACTATTACAACTTGTAAAATCTGCACTTTATTATCCAACAATATATTAAGACTCATTCAGTCCACACTGACACACAAAACTTGCTCATTCAGTCTGTTTATTTTTTGTATGTAATAAAAATCCAAAATAGGAATTTGTTTGGCATTTAAATCAGACTCAGTTAGAAAACCTCATGTTCAGTTGAAAACCCTGATCTGAGAGGATCTACAGGGGAAAACAAACAAAAAATTACCCTTTTTTTGCATTTACTTTTGGGCTCCTTGTCAGTGACTCAAAAACTAGTGATAGAAAAAAAATTTAATTTTTGATGTGCCAAAGCAAAGACAAAGGAAGTGATCCAAATATAAATCAATGCAAAAACAACTTTACTGTTTAGAATATCTGATTTTCATCTCTTAGATAATGGAAAAAGAACAAAATCTGGAAATGCAAACATTATTCTATAAATATGTCGATTTAGTTTTAGGGCTTCCTTGACAGTTTCCATCCATTCTCCATCCCCGATTGTTCCTGCATGGTCGGGGGGTGGGCAGGTAGCAGACACACACAGAACAATGAGCCATTCACACATGCATTCATACCTAAGGAGGATTTAGAGCAACCAATTAACCTAACATTAATGCAGAACATGCAAACTCCATGCAGAAACAACTCAATTGGGAATTTGCACCATGGACCTTCTTGCTGCAAGTCAACAGTGCTACCAGCTATGCCACCATGCAATCCTGCTTGACAAGTTAATGTTTTTTTTTTCCTGTAATAAATATAGATCAAATCTAGGCTGTTTTTAAAGGTTCTCTAAGTACAAGTACTGGAGTAAATTTAACTTGCATGCAGACATGCAGTGCCTTGCAAAAGTTTTCACATCCTTTGAGGTTTTTTACATTCTGTCACATTACTACTAAAAGCTTGGTAGTGGCAACATCATGCTGTGGGGATGCTTTATGACAGCAGGGACAGAAAAGCTGGTCAGAGCTGAAAGGAAGATGATTAGGTCATGAACCTTCATGTATCCAAATGGCTCAGCCAAAGTTCAGATCCACATCAAATTGGGATTCTTTACTTCAAGAACATCATAAGGAGCGATGTTTGGATATTTTTCACCCAAAAACTACAGATTCTTTTTTTTTAGTTTTAGAGCATACCCTCATATTTGTAAGGTGCTATTATTTTCTGGATCACAGCTGATGCACCTTCCACTGGCAGGTTTTCAAGTTCATTTGCCCTCATCTCTTGATATCTAAGACCCAAACACTACTAGTAAGTTCTGTGGATGCATCAATAATGCCGGTGTCCAAACAGTGCATTGGAACTCATCTGATCTTTGTCAAAGCCATTTATACAAACACACTATGGTGGAGCTGAACTGAAGCAGTAGGAGCCAGACTCTTGGACAAGTGGGACTCTGTTTCAACAAAGACTAAACATGGCACACCAGACACACAAACAATTGTGGTCACAGACGATTTAAGATGGCTCTCTGAAGTGACACTGTGCAGGCCTTCAGCAGGCTGTAACTCAGACAGAAGGGTCCAGTCTTTAACGACATAAACTGTGTTCACAGTGGGTACTTTGGGTAAAAATAGAGATTTTATGGTGGTGGTTTATTGCATAAAGAGGGTGCATGCCTCAAGTTCAGGTTTATAGCTTTAGTTGCTCTGAGTTACCATTTTTCACGCCAAGTTTCTTAATAAGTGTGGAACTAGGCCATGGTCCTTGCATTCACTTGTGTATTTGGTAAGCTGAGGTATTTAATTTTTTTTTTATTGTCAATTACATTTATGATCTTGAAGGCAACATTCACAAGTGTGTCCATCAATTGTTAGTTTTTAGTACTAGGTTATTTTCTCCCACAGAATAATCATATATTCACAATAACAGTATGATAATATTTGTAAAATAAAAAAGATAGAATAGAATGTTGAACCTGATGTAACCTTTTGAGAATCGTTATGAAAGTGACTTACTTACAGTGTCTTTCACCCTCTACACTTGTTCAAATTATAAATACAAACTGCACTATATTTTATTGGGATTTAAGAGACAGGCCAACACAGAGCAGTGCATGAGAGTGAAGTGAAAAGGAAATGATAAATGGTTTTCAAAGATTTCACATACAGAGATCTGAAAAATTAATTCTTAGGTAAATAGTCATCCACCCCAGTCTCAAGTCTGTTGCAGTTTCTACCAAATTTTCCTCTAGAACAGCCCTGTCTGTAGTTAGCTCCCTTCACCTTCCTATGAGCATTCTATCCCTGATTTAGAACAGTATCCCACAGTATGATGTTGACACCACTGTTAGGATGGTGTTTTCAGAGAAATGAACAGTGTTGGTTTTCTGCCAAACATACCATTCTGTATGCAGGTCAAAAAGTTAGATTATGGTCATATCTTAGCAAAGTACTTCTTTTCACATGTTTGCTCTGTTGCATGCAAAAGGGAAAGTTTTATAGTATTCTTTTCATAATGAAATGCACGACTAATAGCTGTAATACATTTTCTCACCTGAGCTGTGGATCTCTACAGCTCCTCCGGCGGTGCCATGGGCCTGACTGATTCTCTGATTAATGCTCTCTTTGACTCTGTTCTCAAACAAACCTCTGAGGCCTTCTCAGCACAGATGAATTTATACTGACATGAAATTACACACATGTGGACTCCATTTACTAAATATTTTATATCAGGAGACAGTTGCTTGCACTGAATTTTACTGAGAGGTAATAAGAGTACAGGGGGCTAAACACAAATGTAAACCACAGTTTTCAGATTTTTATTTAAAAAATATTTTAAAACCTTTCTGCTACGTTGTGTTAGTCTGTATACAGCGTTTTTTGCTTATAACTTTAAAAATATAAAAAAAGGTCACGAGGTATTGATACTTTCGTAAGAAACTGAATGTGGAGCAAAACCCCCTTGGTAAATGGAACATTGACATGATCATCAGTCTACTTTTGGAGGTAAATGGGGGTGCATGTAGAATCCTTTAGACATGAATGTGCAGTAACTGGTTTGGGGCTTTTTCTCAGTTGGGAGGCCCTTTTACTGTAGCATTTTGAAAAGGAGCAGCTGGGGACTCCATGTGGAGACACGTGGCTGTTGTTTCAATAAAGTGTGATCTTGGTGAAAAGACCAGGCTTTATAGTCCTCATATGGTGCTTTTCTTTTGAATTAATATAGAACATGTCACGTTTTTAATAGTATGTGCACAGGCACTGATTTAATCCCGGACTTGTTTGGTCTAATGCATTTATGAACTCAATACAAGTCATGTTGCTATAGTAAAAGGAGGCACTTTTTTGGTTTATAGAACTCACTTATGGTCTGTTTTGACAAGAGCTTGCTGAAAGTTTTTTTCTCTGTACCTTAACTTTTCAGAACCTTTTTTTATCTACCAGGCTGTTTTTTGTATACGTTTCCATTGTGGGCCTAAAAGCTGTGCCGTTTATCCAGATTACCTCCCCCGATCCTACTCCTGTGTGGGTGCTGTGGCAATGTGGGGATGCAGATCTCCACCCACTGGATTAGCGGAGTTTAAATGTTGTTTTTGTGAACAAAAATTCTTAACTCTTGTTGCATAATTTAAAATGAACAGAAAATATGAAGTGCAGAGGGGGACAAACTGAGAGATGACAGAAGCAAATTGATGATAATATTGAACCAGTGAGAAATGTTTATGTAAAATCCCTTTCGGGGTAGATTTCTACCCACTTTTATCAGATTTGAACCTGGTTTCTGTGGTGGATAAACAGGAGACAGAAAAGCTACCCCAGAAAACTACTCCAGTTGCTGAAAAGGTTTCTGCAGTGGAAGCAAACCTTAAAATGGCAATTTCTAACCTTCATGAACATGCTGAATCCAGTCTTCAGCAGGTCTGTGAGGCCTCCTGACATGTGTTCGATATCAGGGCATTCAGGTTGGTCGGGATGGAAAACTTCCTCCAGGATCTGTCGCAGGAATGGACGGTATGTAGCCTGGAAAGAATGCAAACATGGGGATGATGGTTACGGATCAAAACAACTGTGGTGAACACTTTAAGCAGCAAGAGTCATGGTTAACTCTCTCTGTATATGATTAATATAAAGTCTGCCTTTTTCTCTATACGGTGTGTTCCTCTTCCCCTTCATAGTGTTGTGTTAAATATCTCTGAACAGAGTTATAAACAGCTCATCTCAGCCAAAGAGCCTGTTGACTTATGAGTCACTTCAGGAAGATGAGCTTAAACACCTCTGCAGCCAACACAGAAAAGGACATTAAATGTGGCTAAAAACAGCATGTTGACCATTCATGAGTGGGTGATGAAGCGGATAAATCAAATTAGGAATCAATACTTAGAAGCAAAATAGAAACTAAGATTGTTTTATTTTCAATACAGAGATGCTAAAATATCTCTGGATTTGTCAAATTTAGGGCATATTTCATCATACTTAAGTAATACAAGACCTACTACCAACATAAATAATAACTTCCCACTGCTTTTCAAAGCAGGTAACATTTAAACACTGACAATAACAGCCTCTGGAGGTAGACTGCTACCATTTATGGGGTTAGGATGTGTTCTCTGGAACTGCAGCATGTGACTAATTATTTTAAACAGAAAGCAAATCGTTTTCTTGATGAAATAGATTCTTTTAAAAGGGAGGTTCTTCTCTGTCAAATGGCTGTGTGGCCACTTATCAGCAACACAGAAATGGATGGAGTGAGCGCTCTGTCCTTTATCCAAAGATCATACATTTTGCCGTGTGATTATAAAACAACTGTAAACTTGGCGAAGGTTCTCACTTTTAATGTCCCCAGCAACAACACAACATTGGCTGATGTCCAAAGATTGCGTTACTAAATCAATCGTCATCCTCTTCAAACATTCCCCCTGCATGTTTACCCACGATAAACAGCATCACTGACTTGTGATTTTGCAATCACTGACTTGTCTTCTATAGTGTGAACTATATGAATGACAGATTGTATATCAGTATTTTAACTTCCTACCACCACATTAGTAGCATTAGCTTGTAATGACTTTTGAGGGCAATACAATATGTTGTGAGAAAACTTACAGTAGACAGACCTACAGTGTTTGAGTGATCTGACTAAAGGCCTTTACATACTCTCTCCCGATGCTGCAAGAACAAAATGACTGTTCTGTTCTTGCAGCTTGTTTATGACACATCCTGGGCAGAACAATTTCCTTGTGTGGAGTCTGGTGAATATTATGTGACTGATTAGAAATGAATGTGCCTTTGGTTAGTATTTCCCAGGATTTCTACATTTGAGTTCTTTGAAAGTATGACATGTCCAAACCAGAAAGAACTTTGTACTTGTTTTTGTCACCTCAAGTAAAAAGAAAAACGTTTCTGATTTTGTGGGGTATATATTATCCTTTATAATCTTTAGATAATTTCTTTGACAATGACATCACTGTAGTGCATGTCAAGCCTTACATATAAAATACGGACTGATAATTTTTGCAAAAGTGAGATTTTCAGCTGCTTCCATTCACTGCTGCTATGTTTTACATATTGCAAGTATTCTGGAGAAACAGTTGTTCTGACAAAAGCGAGTAAATTTGGCTCAACTTTGCTGAAAACCAGATCAGAGATTATGTTTTTTACTGAATTTGATTGCTGCCACAGTTTTACTTAATTGAATTACAAATTTTTGTCATTTAACTTTGTGGTGAATTACAGACATTTAGCACTCACCCCAGGCTGCTTTTAAACCGCTGGGTAGGGTGCTGGTCTCCATGGTACTACTCTCAGACAACATTTCCCTGATTTTGTAACCCTCAATGGATAAATCCCCAAAGAAATGTTTGCCTTATAAACTAACACTCAAACTGGATTGTACTATCGCTACTTCTGTCTTGGGTTATGCAATAACATTCAGTTTCAGAGTTCCATATGTAACATCTTTACTCTTCAAGTTTTGGCTTCATTCTTACCGTCTTTGCATTTGCTTTTTTAGGTTTAATCTTCCTTTTTATGTTTTTCATTTCCAAACATGGAAAAAGATACAAGCCTGAACACAACTAAAAAAGGAAAAGTTAGAAATGAGCAACTATGGTGCTGAAAAACCTCTGCGACCAGGAAAATTCCTCTAAATGTGGAAACTTCAGATCTTTAACCAGTCTGAGAGGGGGATGGATCAGCTGAAGAATCAACACTTCTGAGCAAAATATAATCACACTCAAGCAGATAAAATCAGCAATAAAACATATTAGAAGTTTTTGCAAACATATCAGTATGACCTGAATAACTAAGTCTTAAAGATTCCCATAAAGCATAATTTTCAGTCACCTTGGTTCAACAATTCTATCTAAATGTTCCTTTATTACTTCAGTCCAACAGAGAAAAGCAGAAGTTTAAATACATACATGCCCTTGATAAAGCTGAAAAGCAGAATGTCAACTAACCCCACATTAAATGCCATCTCATGTTCTTAATAGGTTACCTCTGAATGGTAAAAACCCTTCAGCAGTAATAAGGACACAGCTTTTTTTGCCCAGCTACCCAGGACAAAATGTACCATTTATAGCCCTTAAACCTGACAGATCAAGAATTCAAAGAAGGGTTTTTTTTCCATGAGAGTGAAGTTTGCTGTCTCAGAGAACAATAAAGACCCAGATAAGACCTGGCAGAGCTCGAAATAGCAGACGTCTTTATGTAAACATGTTGGCCTGGAACACTGGACACATTCTTACTCTAGATGAGGCTGAGACTGGTGACACATCAGGGCTTTATGCCAAAAATCTGAATGAAATAATGACCGACCTTTTTCTTTCACATCTCATTAAAAAATGATGTGAGCACATTTACCAAACTGTTGATTCAAACACACCTACAGATATAAAACTGTATAAATCTTAATGTACGTAGCTGTTTTTTCCCCCACATCCTCGCACTCCAACAAGCCCCCAAATTAGGATTTGGGAAATCCTGCAATCTGAGTTGCCTAAACTAACATATCCCTCTACCAGCATCACAAATAGGTCAGTATGACCTATCAGTGAGTCATAACTTTGGAGTAAACAAAGTAATGACTCATTGCATGCACATACACAACAACAGTGCAGCTGTAAACAGATCAAACCTGTGGTCACGCACCTTTCTATTTTCATCGGACTTTCACAAAGCTAAAAGCAGTCCAATTAAACCACCTGAAACACCCACAGGACAAAAACAACATCAAAATTGGTCTAAATATTCCCCTGCAAACACAAAAATGCATGTTAAAACGTGTAGCATAACAAATGAGTATCAAGTTCCCCCACCAGGGGGTTGGGGCGGGGGGGTGTTAATAATGTCTAGGTGGAGAAACAAAAATTATGTTTCATAACAACCAAGTCCCACATTGATACAAACAATGAGAAATATCAGACTGGAATGTCTTTGGTAGGAATCCAGCAAAAGAAATAATCAGTCCTGTTGCTCTGATTTGTTCCCGAAAAATGTGCCAAATGTTTTCCAGATTGTATCATTTTTCAGATTGAACACACAGTTTGGAGTATATGGGTTAGTTTGTTGTGTATGGGGCTCAGTAGCTTCATACAGGTCAGGCTGTCCACATCTCAGCTAACACACTTGTCAACAAAGCAATAAGAAACATCAAATTTTACGTGGCACTCTGACCTCAAAATTCCTATTTCGAATAGTAATATGGCTGATCAACAAAGGTTTAGTTCTCTTATGTAAGTCTTGTCTCTTTCCTTGTAAACCTAAATGGGGCTTTTACACCGGCAGGAAAATTAAGCTCCCTCTCTCTGGAGAGCTTGGTTTATTGGTTCAGGCTCATTCTGTCACAGGCCTGACCACTTGTAGCTAATTTAACTTCTCCTTTTCTTGGAACAGCGATCAGTTTCTGCTCTCTGCTGGCATGACTTGAATTATGACTAGAATAATGGGGGCATAATTAGTGCCAACAGATAAGCTCATGTGTCTTCATTAATATTGTCTGTTTACTTTGAAATCTTTCTGATGAGGCAGCTCCCATGTATATTTAAAACATAACACTAATCACCACGTGTACACGCACCAGCCGCTTTATTCAGTACACCAGTTTAACTGCTTTCTAATACAAACAGTGAATCAGCCAGTCACATGGCAGCAGCTCAGTGGATTCAGGCATCTAAATGTAGTGAAGACAACTCGCCGAAGCTCAAACCAAGAATCAGAATGGGGAAGAAAGAAGATTTTAGGAAGCTTGAATGAAGATAAAACAGTGCAGTCAAGTTCAGTTGGTAATTCAAATGAGTAAAAAGTTTTCTAAGGAAACCCAGCAGATTACATTGAGTCACTGCAGCAAACTCCTCATTCTGAACAAATATGGAGAGGAGAACTCTCCTTGTGAGTGGCCATCTACCATGACCAATTAGGAGTTTGAGAAAATCATAACATAGCATACACACAAAAAACACAAAAGCTGCATACTTTCTATGTTAAAGAAAAATTAGAGAGTTAAGGGCAGCAGTAGGTAATTTAGTGGCCTCAAGTAGGACAGAAACAGTTAAACAACTATCGAAACATAGCTTCGGATGTTTATTTTCAGATGTTTTCGGATGTTTATTTTATATTTTTGCTAACGTCTATATATCAAAAACAAAATAATGACAGGAAAACTTTATTATTACTGGAAATATCAATATATTATACTATTTCAGCAGCAGTTTGACTTATTGTTGCATTTCTGTTTGAAACATAAAAGTAGTTTGTCACATTTTACATTTTATTTTACATTTTTATATAAAAACCTTGATACTGTGGATTTTTACTAAAGGCTATACGCTAAGAATCTCATACCGGACATCCCTATACATAAGTGAATTAGAACTAAAGCTAAAGTTAAAAAATTAATGAATTTACTGAAAATCTGTTGTGTCTGATGAGGTTGTAATTTAGGGTTCCTCAAAAATAAAATGAATGATTTGAATAACTTTGAGGAAAAACGTGACAATAATGTGAAAGTCTGACTTACCCTACCTTTGCCTTTTTGGACAGGATTTATTGAGACAAACAGAAAATCGTGACACTGGAGAGACTCTTGCCTCCTCTCCGGTGACAGCCTCATTTAACTGTACTAAAATAATTTAAAAAAAGAATTCTGGCGACCCAGAACAACTTGATTCCTCCTGCCCTCATATAAACCCTTTGTCAGTGATTCCAGGAAAATGGGACCTTTGTACATGAAGAAAAGGTGATGCTTGACAGTCATCTGGCTCTATGAATATCCACCTTAGTGGACCCCAGCTGGGAGAGGCTGAAGGATTTATGATGTTTGTCGAGAACAGGCAGAAGCTGGCAGATATCAAACTGTTCTCCTTTCACATGAAGTCATTTCCATAATTCCACTGAAATATGAATGAACAGATCTCTCCTAACAGAAGGACTGCTGCTCATTTGCGTCAGTAAAATGCTGACATGTAATGTGAAATAGTTATGCTTTTCTTTGTCTTTCAAATGTAGTAAGATTGGAATTGAGTAGTGGAATTCAGTAATTACATTTTTTGATAAATAGAAAGATGGTTGTACTCTCTTTCATAGTAAACTGGTATAGTATAAACTCAAGTAAAACCCCCCCAAAACAACTGTTTGCAAGAAATATGTCTCTCATACATAAAACTTTGTCCATTTTATAGCCATTTAATTGTGTTTTTTGACGTCTGAACATTTGCAGGCACATTTTTGCTATTGATTTGCTCTGTATACTTTGATAGGCTCATATAAATATTTTCAAGATGAACTTTTGACCAAATTCTCTATATTAACATAGAACCCCCCCCCCCAAAAAAACCCCAACAACAACAAAAAAAAACCTATCCAATAACTTATAGTCCTAGTAAAGACTGAAATATTTAAAATTAAATGTTAAATGTTACAATTGCACAATACATTATATGGCATGAATCTAGCAGAATTAAAAATAATGCACTGAAATCCCAAAAGTTTTTTTTTTTTTTTAAAAAAGGAGTGCTATGGAAGGATTATGAGAGGAAACAACAACGTTGGGATTTTGGGATCCCAGACAAGCCCCCAAACGTTTCTTTTATTATGATTTTGATGTAATAATCCAAGACATGCAACAAATTTAACTCTTTAGTAATTTAAAACCTTTCTGGCTGCTGCATACCAACAAAATGTCTTGTGACTAAGCTAGGCATCGGCATCCTGCGCACCCTGTGGCTCTTAATAACTTTGTCCAAACATAGAATTTAGTGGCACTTTTACGAATATGTAAAGTAGAGCTTCACAAAGTAACAAATCACAATTGTTAAACTATTAATGTCTGTAATATAGAAATTGCAAAGGACTGTTCGGATGCAACGCTTATATGATGCCATTTGTTTGACTGCACTTAGATTTATTAATAAGAGTGTGCCTCTTAAAGCACGGACAATGAAAGTAGTGTCTCTGACCTGGTGGACTCCATCACTTGCAGTGTAGACCGAGCGCAGCTGCTTGAGGTGGTCTCTCATGTGGCTCAAGCCTCGGAGGGTCTCGAACATCTTCTCCACTACAGAATGGGCTCTTTCTGTGCTCAGTTCCTCTGGGGTTGCACAGCCTGAAGCACAAAACAAGACATCAGTTTATCCTGAACTTATTCAGAATTTGAGATAAAAATATAACATTGTTAGTATCACTGGTAACCACTGTAGTCACAACAGCCTATATCCCAAGTTTATATGAATCAAACTCACTTCATGCTGCTTCAAAAGTGGCCTGAAAAAAAAAAAAACATTTTCAACAAAACATCAGGGTTTGCAGAAACAAAAGGCCACATTATGCGGCACACTGCCTTATCTGGGCCATTTCCTCAGCTGGGTGTGCACTGAAACCAATTACCAAGGTAAACACATTGACGTTTGAGGACAAGGACTCCTTTATTTCCGCAGCCATCTAATCAAAAGGTAATGTTCCCATCTTTATAAAGACGTGGATAGATAAGAGAAGATTGAGAAATTAGCCAGAAAAAGACAGTGGCAATGTTAAGAGAGAAGATGGGGTAACAGAAAGCTGTGGGAGGCACAAGGAAAAATAATACAAGAAAATGACAGACAGCAAGACAGGAAACATGGGGACAGAAAGACGACAAGTGAGGAAGAGAAGGATGGTAATAACACATGGGTGTCCAGAAAAATAAAAAGTAGGTCTGCTGGATTAAGAAAATGCCTCCTGCTCTTCTGATTAATGTGGCTGTTTGATCACTAAACAAGCCAAACTAAACTCAGTGCATGGAAATCAGGTCTGACTCTTTTACTCCTAAAAGGCGGAGACCCCATGGATTTAAATGATACCAGAAAATTCTAGACTGTCTGCGCAGACTAAGAGATGCTAGACCACCCTGTCTAAAACAAATGCTATATTGCTATTATTCATAAGGAGGTCGACTGTATTATAAAACATCCAGCCACAAACATAACAGAGCACACCAGACCTGTACAAAAAGCCCAGGAACACCCATGACTCCACAATGACTGGTTGAGTATGTGTATGGATGCATGGATGACTGACAATTGCTCTGCAGAGCACTTTGAAGCACCTTATTGAGATCAAAAGGCATTTTTAGAAGTTGTTTTGTCTGAAGATTATGTTTGGCACGCTCAGTGACATAATCAGCAACCAGCTTATATCCCAGAGACAGGAAAGAAACATTAACTTAAGTATATAATAATCAGAGTGTCTTCTCTAAAATAAAATGAACTTTCTCTTATTTGTAAAGTCCTGCTTGATGTAAAATACATTAGCTATTAATGTACAAAACTGTAAAACTAAGGAATATGGGCAAGCTGTCTTTCTTCATTTTTCATATTTATGGAACGGGATCATTTGGCTCATGTAATTCTACAAATTAGAGAGTAATCTTTTTCTTCATAAAAGTCAGATGATCTATTATGTTTAAAAATCTGACAATAGAAATTAATCATAGTTTAATTTCCCAAGCTTCTGAAATAAAACATTTAATTTAGCACACATTTATAAAATCTAACTATTTTGGGGCAAGACAATTTATTTTGTCACAACAGGGAAAAAAGTGGCTCCTTGAGCTGAAAAGATTATTGCACCCTGGGATAGGAAATAAAGTCTGGAAATACAAATATTTTATATACTCTGTTTTCTTTTTCCATATTTGGAGGTTACTTATATGAAATTCCATACTTTTCCAGACTGTGTAGGAACCCTGTATTAAAACAACTCCAGTGAGCTGCCAGCTGCTTGTGCCGACTGGATCAGCAGGCAGGCAGGTTATTCGGAGCCTTTCTTCGGAAAGTTGGACCGACATACCTTTATTTGATAGTGACAGTGGAGACAACAAAATGAAATGATAAGCTGAAAACAGAATAACTGGGAATGAAACCAGGCACTTTATGCCAAGTCTACTCACGCAAAGTTGGCATGCAAAGCTTTGGCTTCTACTTCAGTGTGATAAGGCTTTGCTTTTCGGGGGATAAAAACATCTGCATGTGGTTTTCAAAAAAAAAAAAAAAAAAAAAAAAGAGAGAGAAACTCAGAACCATCAGAGTGGATCAAAACAGTGAAGCTGGACACCAAACCGCTGAGCTGAAACGATAAGGGCCTACATAAAGAAAAAAGCTGCAGGTTTATGTCAAAACTCAGTGGATTCATCCACTATCTCACAGCTTTGAAATCAACATCAGACACTTTGCTGACGAGAAAATCAACATACAACAGTTGGAAATCAAATCTCAAACTGCATAGCCCAGCCAAACAGAGATTACATTGCACTGCAAAAATAATAAACAACCACTAACGTGAACCTTTTGCTCATTTTGTCACATTACAACCATAAATTTGATTGGGAATATGTGTGATAGAGTAACTCAAAATAGCACATAAATGTGGAGTAGAAGGACAATAATACGTGATTTTCTCATTAAAAAAAGTATCAAAACTGTGGTGTGCATTTGTATACTTTACCCATAATTATGAAACCCCAGAATAAAATCCAGTGCAACTGATTGTAGAAGCTGTTAATATAAAATAATCTGTTGACAGGAAAACTATTAATTATGGAAACAAATCTAGCCTTTAGGGAAGAGTGGCAGGAAGAAATTATTGAAAGAAAGGCTTAACAAGACTCGTTTGCCCCCAGCCATGTAGGGGAGACATCTGTGCAGAGGACCTTTTTCCACATGTTTGCAAGATCAAACTTTTGACCTACAGTCAAAATATTATTGGTACTACACTCACACCGTACATAACTGAACATATCAGTGTTGTATCTTAGTGGCAGCATCATGTTGTGGGGATGCTTTCCTTCAGCAGGAACAGGAAAGCTGGTGAGACACGATGGGAAGATGAAGAGAGGTAAATGCAGGGCATTCCTGGAAGGAAACCTTTAAAGGACTTCAGACCGGGGTGGGGATTCACATTCCAGCAGGTAGAAAACCCTAAACATACGGTCAGAGCAACAATAGAATGCTGTGGATCAAAGCATATTCATGCTCTTTATCCAGTATAATTTTACTTGTAGAAAGTTCCCTCTTACGCACTTTGTTTCGGTCTATCGTAAAAAAAAAAAAAAAAAAAAAAAAAAAAAAAAAAAAAAAAAAAAAAAAAAAAGCAAAAGTTTGTGTTTATAACATGATAAAACAACATTAAACATTAAAAGGTTTAAGTTTTAATACTTTTGCAAGGCACTACATACTCTAAAACATTGACACCTGACAATTTGTACAACACTATATTTCAACCACTTCAATCACTTTACCCCTTGACTGGATGAGACATTACTTCTGCAAAAACAGATGGTCCCAGAAAGTCTCATTTTAAAATATAACAACTGCAAACAAGGTCCCAGTCTGAAGCAGAGCTAGACACAGATACCGTGCATAAGTAACATGGGAGGTCTGAAAATGATAACATCCCATCATGCTCACTGGATTACTATAGACTGTGACACAGTGTTTTGTGAAGTGCTGGAGACTAAATGCAGCAATGCCATTTAGCTCTTCACAAGGTTGAAAACTGCAGAAATCCTTGTTTAATAACTTGGGTTATTATAACATATGGTGAATATCTCCCTGTCACTAATTTGGTAATGCAGACTGTGTAGCCTGACTTTGTCAGGTTTTTAGAGTATAAGTTATTCCATCTGCTTTTACAGTCAATATTACATTAAGTACTGGGAGCATTTGTTTTGAAGTGGCTGTCTTCAGGTATCTGAAGTGTCTGGCTTGCTGCCCTGTCTTGGCCTGACTGGAACATAAAACTTTGGGAAGTACAACAGGGCCCAAAGTGATGATTCACTCAGATGTGGGTCTTATCTTACCATAGGCATCATAGGCATCAAAAAAGCAACAAAGAAAACAAACTAAAACTGAAAATAGTTAATATAAGGTATATAATTTATTAAATTGACTAAACTGGGCTGCTTATGGTGTGTTTTAATAGGAGTGCAATGGAATGGGATTTTTTTGAGATATAAAGGATTAGCAGAACGAGCAGGGTAGGTCTGTTTGAGTGCTGTTGCGTGTCTGCAGCAGCGAGCCGGATGACTTGTTGCCAAAGCATACAGTGCAGGTCCCTGGCTGGGTGTGGGGGCTGAGCCGGTGCTGGTGGATGTAGGTTCCCCCGACACAGTCTGCGGTTTTGGATGTTGATCGTGGCATTGTGGCTCTGGAGGAGGAGCAACACCAGGTGCTGATCTGCGAACATCTAACTTGGCCGTGAAGCTGAACACCTGCGTCTAAACCTGTGTCACGTGGCGCTGCCATGCTGTTTCACCTACTGGCACCGCTTTACAATCTGATCTCCCACTCATGTGAGCAGAGTTCCGGTTCGTTCTATTCAAGTAAATAATAAGTGCTACCTAAAAGCCGCTTGACTGTTTTCTAGTATAATTCCTCCTCTTTACATAATTAAAGCCTTTGTGTGACTGAGGCACATGATGGGAAATATGCAGCTCTTCATATGCCTGAGTGCAGCTTCTATTTTCATCTATGCCTTTACTTCCAGAAACAACACAGTTCCACATGTTTACAGACTGACTCAATAGTTCACTGTGCTGCTAAGAGACCAAAAGATTAGAGAGAACATTTAGCTTGGACTTCACACAAAGACCGACATAAGAGTGCAGGAAGCTGCATCTGATTGAGTGTTCTCCTAATGGGCTCTAACAGAGCCGGAGGTGAGCAATAGTAACCAAGTGAGGTGTGAGTGTAAACTGTGACGCTCCGAAGGTGAAAGCAACCAACCAGAGGACTAAGGAGGAATGTATGACGAATAAACACAAATGGAGAGGGATTAAAAATAAAAAATAAAAACAGTGGCAAACCTGGTGCTGTAATTTAAGGGATGAGAGAGTCAGTTTAAGAGGATGAAATTATCAACCAGGTGGGCTAGGTCCATTGTCATCAGAATGACTAACATGTAGACTATTCATAAGAGATACCTTCAAAAAAAACAAACAAAAAACAAAAAACAAAACAAACAACCAGTAATGTAGATGGATTAGTACTCTGATTACAAAAAAGTAGCTAAGCAGTGTTTCTCTCCAACAGAAGTTCATGTCAGTGATCCTGCAGCTTTTCTATTTGGGAACAAACAAAATAAAGTTCTAATACCCTGTTTTGCAAAGCGTCAGCAACATTTTCAACTTATTGAGACATATTTGTTCTTGTTCCATCAGAATAAAATTTATCTAGAGCCACAAAATCTACTTGACCCCTGGAAAAAAAACAATATTTAAATTTTTAAACATAATCCAAATGAAGTGTGGTTTTATTGTAAAATTAAAGACAAAGAAAAAAAGAAAATCATTTAACTATTGTATGAAAAAAAGAAAACCTTCTTTTCTAGAATGAGTCCAACAGAGTCCGTTCAATGTTTATAAAAATACAGAAGAAAGAGATAGCCCACTTAAAAAAAGAAATAAAACATTGTTTCTATGTATATAGTTTGATAGTAGTTCAAGCTTATTAAAGAGCAACATATGACTCTGCATCCTCAGGTTGCAAGCTCATGTAATACTACATATCTGCTTTTGATTTCAGTGGCGTAGGGGGTGCGTGGCATTTGTCATGAGGGAACGTCATTTGGCACTTGGCACAGTAAAACACTGAGTTTTGCAAATTTCATCCCAATTTACGCACACTGTACAAAATGTGTGCACATCACTTCAGGTGAGGAACGAGCTGTGAAAGATCAAGGGGCGATGTATTTACATCTCTGCTGGCATTTGCACAATCATCTACTCTGTTCTTACTCATTTTTAAAAAACATTTCCGCTGTTATTGCATATCTGTTTTTCTGGACTGATATACTGTATTGTAAATAATCTGTATCTTTTTTTAGTGTTCAATACACATGCAAATTATGTATATTCTTGAAAAAAAGTGATCCGACTCAGTTGCACAGCCCTAGGTTCGGGAGTCTGATATGCCTATTTCTAATAACTGCACAGTATTTCTGCTAGAGTCTGTACAGTATATTATCATTATTGCTATTGTTAATCTTGTTTTTAAAAATTGTTTTTTACACTATAAGAAGTTTTTGTGTGAAACTTTATACCTGTTGCTGCTGTTACACCTTAATTTTCCCTTTGTGGGACAATAAAGGCTGTTTCTATTCTATCAAAAGGGACAGTCATTCTTCATAGATGTGACAGAACGAACCCACTTCAAAACCAGTTACAACACAAAAAGTCAAATTCAGTTGGTCACTTAATGCCAGTCGATAAATAATTATCAGTATAAAGAAGGCCAACCAACTGCAATAGGTAATTGACTTTGCACCAGTCTCTCATCCTGAGCAAGCATGTGGCGACAGTGGAGAGGAATCACCCCTTTTCAACAGGATTAACACTCCAGCTAACCTAGGCTCAGTATAAGTTGCCACCAGCCATGAATGATTTCAGCCTTCAACGAATAATTAACTCAAAACAAAAACAGCTTTGCTAGAACTGCTCTCCGTAATTTTGTTTGGGGCCCTCTAGATCTAAAAACAGTGCTGGTCATGTCACAGCTTCACTTTTTCAAACATTTGAAAGAGTCACTTGTTATGGGATTGTCCAACCCATGCCTCTTTTATACACATTTGACAACAATGATTTAAAGCAACTTTCTATAATCTACTCATAGTTTTTTGCAGAAGGAAAAATGTAGAAATGTAATAATGTGACTTGAATAAATAGCATCCATCAGCAGCAGGTCACTCATTGTTATTTTGGTTTGATTTGGAGTTAACTGGTCTATGCTATGATCAGACCACAAGCAACAGTTATAGAATGATATATAACCTTTAGAAAATAATATAGAATAAACATGAGATTTGAGCAACTATATGAACATTTATTTCCACAACTGATTAAAATACTATCAAGAGAATCTAATACTCAATGGTTAAGTATATAGGAATAAAATGAGTCTTGATGGAATGGCCCCCACTGCAGACCAGAGGTAGGAATTTTGAAAAGCTTTGGTTTGTCAATAATAATTTTACCAGATCCTGGTTTCTTTAAGAGGCATAGTATAATATAAGAAGATATAAGAAAACCATTAAAGAAATAATTTTTTTTCAAGCCTACCTGAAGTGAGTGATAATCAATTATTATTTTAGGAGCAGAGGCGACGTCACACTGTGTGTGTGTGAGAGTTAAAACAGTGTTTGACTAATATTCCAAAACTCAAAAGCATTAGTTAACATTTTAAACAGTATTTATTTAGCATTTTAAATTAGCTATTAACACAGTTAGAGAAGCTAGCAGTACAAAAGTAGAAGTCCCTGCATGCTCTCAAACATGTGGACCCTTACCTTAACTCCGAGATTTTCAAAAGGCAGCCAACATTCTCCCAACCCAACATATTCCATGAGAAACAGCGGTGGAAAGATATAAAACACAGCAACTTGGCTGTAACACTTTCGGTCTTCCTTTTATTGACGATGTTACACTGGTGCAAATCTGACAATCTGAAATCTCACAGCCTAATTGAGCCACAGACATGTTTCCACTTAACTTAAAACACCTCACTGATACGGAAAACAACTAGTTGCCAGGTAGGGCTGATCAAATATTTGTTTTTAATGATTCCCTTTAAAAAAAAAGAGAAGCAACAGCAGCACAGGGTGGAATCAGATTACATGTGGTCAAAATAAGATTTTGCCCTGTATGTGACAGGATGATTGGATGTTGTGTTACTTCGAAAGAGGAACCAAACAAACTATTCACAGTCATATTGCAGACCAAGAAAATTTAAGTATTCAAAAAAACAACAACCAAAAACTGCCAGTCAAATATGTTTGGAGTCATCTGGTAGTTTACTGCACCACATTAAGTCTTCCCGCTTGTTACCATTTGCTGTCTTATATGGCAAGCAATGCCTCCGTGGGTCCTGACATTATTTTGTTTCCAAATTTAAATTTCTATGCTGGCTAAAGGTTATACAGCTGATCTCAAAATCAAGCAAATCCTGTGGCAAAGTGCAGAACTAAGATGCACAAGCACCTAAAATGGGAGTGTTGGTATTTTGCTTCAAACAAATGATACATTTGGCATATTTGGTATATCTCAGAAATAACATTTCCCATATAAAGCATATTTTGTCTCCTTTTGTAGTTCACTTTAATAGTTGGGTGTTTTAGTTTTCAGCAAACCTTGCTGAAACAATAAAGAATAGAATGTACAGAGAGGAGCAGTGGGTAGCAAAAGAACAAAGATCCCAGCACGTCTGTCTATTATCACTGCCACACTGTTCTGCTCACAGGAAATAAGGTCTCTGCTGCAGAAGAACACACAGGGAACATTGAATTAGAAAACAGTCTGTTACCTCAACAACTCTCCAAACACTGCAACAGTTCACCCTCCACCCCTGACCTAACAATCGAAAATAATCACTCCGCACTTATCACAAGAATGTAGTGAATGAGACTACTTGTAACTATCCAAGCCTATTTTGAAACCTGATCTGAAATGCTATTCTAGTCTGAGAAAGGTACGATACTGCGTGGTGTTTTGGAGAGATGCAAACAGAGAGAAAAAAATTCAGATGAATCTATGAAATCCTGTGTGGAATGCTGGGGAGGAAAAGCACTCTGCTACTGTATTTGAGGATGAAACAGAAGAGACGGAAGTGGTGAGATAGAGCTAAATCCTTATCGCGCCCCCTTTCCTTTGCATGATACCGACTGTCATGATGTGAGTCATATGGTCAGGGGGTGGCTGCTTCCACACAATAGGATCATGAGGCTATCATATGGAAAATACAGACTGAAGGAACGCAAATACAAAGTGCTAGAAGAAGCTAAAGCACTGCAAGACATTTATCTTAAAGGTTCACTGTATGCGACATAAGGGTAATATGCTGGTAGAACTGCATTATAATATTAATAGTACTACCAAGTACATGCTAGTAGTATTTTTTGGCTACATTGAAATAATTCTATGCTCATTCCCTATTTATAAATAGTACAGCTCTTCTTTCATTTGGTTACTCATGTGGAAGTCTAAAGACCTGCCAGGAAATTGCTTTGCATTTTTGTAGGTGTTTTTTTGGCCACCAAAATTTTATCAAAATGTTTTAGCTGATGTCACAATGCTTGTCATAAAGAGAATGATGCTGTATTGAAAAACACCTCACATGGGTCTGAAAGTAAATTTGTGAAAGTGAAAGTGATTTGAACTCAAGGGAATTTTGTGAAACATCACACCCTTTACGCTCTCCTAGCATGTGTGTCGCTTTCGACACCTTCCTGTTTCTGTGTGGAACTCACAGTATTCTGCTACATCAGGATAGAGTCCTTACTTTTGCTGATGTCACCATCCCTTTTCATTATTTTTTCTTTCTAATTTTAGGATCAATTTAACTATCTGGGGGAAAAAAATCCATTGTTCTGTGAGTACCCCCAAGTCATTGGATAATGATTAGCCAAATTAATCTGACAGCAAGACAAGTCTCAAGTTTCCCTTTCAGATTTAAACATCTGCCATGCTGATGTGAGTCTTTCTTCAGCAATGTACACAGCATAGCATAACTGAAGATCAAGTAATGCTATTATTGAGTCATTGCTGCCACATTTAAGTCACAGTTATATTGATTGTGTAGCAGTGGCATACATATGCTGCATATATGGTATATGAGATCTGCGGTGCTTATGTGATGCATGTTTCTCAACATGCCCAAAACATATGTTGAAACCTGATTTAGCTGGTGATCAAACAGTGTAGGCTAAAGTGTCAAATGTGTAATAAGGCAATGCTGGTGTGCTATTTTCTTATGGCATCCTTTCATTAAGACGAAAGGCACATTTCAAGTGGTGTGACAGGGGTATTAGGATGAGCAGCTGTCTCAAACTTAATCGCAAGGTGTTGCTAAATCCTTCACACGGCACCTTTAAGATTAACACCATACAAGAAAAACAAAGTCTAAGGTTGCTTCTGCTTCTTTCTGAGCTTTGTTCTTTCTAAGCAACAGCAAAAATAATCAGAAAGGATGGGGAAAAAAATGAGACTGGCTGCCCTTTCACCAAATTTTTTCCCTGCTATTGTTGATCTGTCTGATAAATGTAAAAGATGCAGACATATGACTCAGAGAAAAGCATAGTGAAATAAAAGTCCCCTAATATAAACGTGTCATTATGAAATAGAAGTACCTTAAAATAAATAGTCACGTTAAAAAGCTCTAAGGTTTTCATGGTTTTTTTTTAATTAGATAAAGACACCTCAAAAAATTAAGTACACGTGAAATATTAAATGTCGTCAATATCATTCATGACTCCAGAACGTTTGGCCCATGATTTTATTCTCTCTTGAGAGAACCACAAACTTTTCTTCTGATTGGTCCCCAAAATAAAGACAAATAATTCAATGTAACTTTTAAGATTCTTTAAGAACCATAAATATTCAGGTAGTAAATACTGTGTTGCATGGTGGCATTTTTAACCTATGATTTTTGCATGTGGTTTGAAGAAAATGTGCCGCTGAAGACCTTAATTACTCAATTTTAATTTGAAAACGCAAGAAAATGTAAAGCATGCACAGATGCATGCCATATTGGTTAACATTGATCCAAAATGTGAACCCTGAACTGATTGTGGTTTTAGTTTGTACTCCATTTTATTAGATTTAATAACAAAAAAAAAAAAAAAAAAAAAAAAAAAAATCAGCTAACAATACATTTTCACCATTATTTTTTAACTAAGAAACAAACGTAATGGTACATACTTTTAACTTAATGTCATGATACAGCAAAAAAAAGTCCTCACCTACAGATATTCATTGACAAGCAAACAGAGGAAGACAGCTGGCTTGCTGTTTCAGCACCAAAGAAGCTGGCTGCATAATTGTTTTAATTCCAGTGTTGAGGCTTAATATCCCCTGGAGTGGCCCACTTAAGAGAAAACACAGGACCTGTTAATCTGGGGTGCTTCACAGACTCTATAGGAAGTGAAGAACAACGAGGCTCAAACTGTTTATCACCCCCAGCAGCCCATCACAAACACCTCAGGGCATCAAGTAGTCACAACATCTTTCTCTGATCAGACACCTTGCTGAGTTCAACAGAGGCTTTAATGGAGATGTGAGATTTTTTTTAGGTGAGTGTGAATGAGTGGAAATGTAAAGTGAGAGGAGCACCCTCATATACACACAGTCGTTAGAGTATGCCAGCATGGCAAACATCAGACGGCTGATTCAGCGGCCAGTGGACCTACAGGGAGTGTAATTAATCACATGCTGGAGATTGTGTGGTCGTTGTTCTGCAAGATCTGGAGAACACCGTTGTAGTTAAAGAAGGCCACGTACTGCGTAACTGTGGGGGGGGAAGCAAGGGGATGCGCATGTTTAACACTATCTCTGTGTTTTCATATAAGCAGGGTGGAAGCAGGCTGGACGTGGGAATGTGAGCTGAGCAGCGGCTTGGCAGCGAGGCTCTCAGGGGGAAACACCTTGCTGCTGCCAGAAGGGAGTACTGTCTGTCTTCGGTTTGATGGTATAATAAATTATGAACAAAGAATGCTGGAATGAGGGGCTAAATTTGGAAAGTGTGTCAAAAAGTGCTATGTTGTAGCTTTGTTTATAGCACCTAAT